>OX421417.1:7542500-10042500 GCA_949126915.1 Musotima nitidalis | reverse complement strand
GACTGTGCATTCTCTCTGCCTACCCTTGCGAGAACAAGTATAGCTCTCTTTAATATAATAATTCTCAAGTATAAATAAATACTAATTCCATCATATCCTAGCATTATCCCGGTAGCCCTAGACTGAAGCTTAGGGTCCAGAGTGTGCTTACTTTTTTTAAGCAGATTTGGCTGAATTTCAGTTATTACATGGAGGCGCTGCCGTCTGACCTCCGCAACCCAGAGGGAAACATCATTCTCTGGTTAAACCAGTTGTCAGGATGTTAGAAGGCACTGACTTCCTAATAACGAATGCCATAAATTAAAGCCGGGACCAACGGATTAACATGCTTTCCAAGGCACGGAGCGAGTGAGTATGACTACTAACTAACTACTATTATATAATTACTATGTTATGTTTTATAACTAGTATAGTATTATATTATCTGGGTGTATAGGGATTCTACCAACATCTTGGGAGCCGAAGCCAATCTCATCTGCAAGTGGTGCACCTGCCGCTCAACGGACAAGGCTCTGGCAAACTTAAAACTATCCGGTAAGCGGCAATAGGCTTGCCACCTATTACGTGGGACCTTTGGAAACTTTATAATGGGCGAGTTTGGGCGTTAAATATGCCTCTGCCTACCCCTTCGAGAAAACAGGCGTGATTTTAAATATATGTTTTATCTGTGGTTACAGGTTAAAATTTAGCTTTAGTTACTTTTTATAACATCAGCTATCAATGTGATCACGATAGTACAATGGACAGTGAGTTAACTAAATTTTCTAGAAAACAAGAAAAACAATTTTAATAACCGTGGACGAAAACTAGTACGGTCACTGTTACTGAATAAACACAAGAGTTTAGTGTTCGTGACAAATACAGCGATCCAGGGTTATAGTTGTTACATCGTCCTCGGTTAGATCTGGAGCGATTCATAGCTGCTAGTACCTTTACATTGTCGTTTTAGGTCCTTGACACGACCCGTATTGCGTCCACCTAGAATAGGACAACCGTTTACCTAAGGCACTACTTAGGTGTCGTTATGATTTTGTTTTAATGTGACACGTCATAATGACTACATCCTGCTTGATCGATGCAGTCCAAAAAAAATTATACATGGTAAAAAGCGTAACCACTCATAACGGCCCGCAAAAATGACGTTACACGCCGCGCTTAAAAGAATTGGGATTTTAAGAACTAGGAAACCCATCAGCCCGAAAAGCATTCCAGAGTTTTGGGGATGCGAGATAATCAGATAATGTCGCTCTCTCTTTCTCTTTATCGTTTCCTCATTATAGAGAGTCGCGACCTTCCTACATGATCATCTTAATAAAGGTGTTTTACGTATCACGATTAATGACGATATCAATCGGCCTGGTGAATTCCGGTAATAATGTAACTTAATACAGTACAGGTCAAGGTCCTTCCAAAAATGTTGTAAAATAGCGTCGGCAATGAAAATTTATCAGTCGCTGCAATTTCGCTAGCTACAGCACACTCAATCCAAAACACAGTGTAGCCTATGCTATATTATCGCTTGCTCCGTGCCTCGGAAAGCACATTAAGCCGTTGGTCCCGGCTGTCAAAAACATCTATTAGCAGTCGTTTTTAGGAAGTCAGTGCCTTCTAACAGACTGACAGCTGGTTTCACCATAGAATGATGTTTGCGGATGCGGAGGTCAGATGGCAGTCGCTCCACGTAATAACTGAAATTCAGTCAAATCTTGTTGGACCAGTGAGCAGACCCTGGGCCCAAAGCTTATGTCTAGGGCAACCGGGATAATGCTAGGATATAATGACAGTTGTAGCCTATATATACTACGTAAGCGCGCTCTAATATGCCTCAAAATATTTGGCACTGCTTAGTGTCTATCCATGCGGCTTCTCACTAAAATAATTACTTACTACTAAAATATATATTCATTAATTAGTGAAGTTATCAAATGAATTCTTTAATTGATCGTCAAAAATACATCTTTATAGACATACTTTTTTATTGCCCCCATTTTGATTTAACTAACGAACTATCTACAAAAGTCATCTTCAAATTCTAACCATCGGCTATAAAGCAATAGAGCATGATACCGGCTCTCTTATAAAAAGTGGTACGGCATTTTTTCTGGACGCCCGAGACCTTCAAATTGATGAAGTAACCACGCCGCGCGCCGCGGGCCCTGCCTCAATTATCCGAGGAGGCTCCACGTTTCTCAATACTCTCAGTTATAATAATGGCTGCCCACAATAATTGTGTTCCCGAGAACTCCGAAGAAAAACGATGAAGTTACGCTCCATGAGCTATCATGAGTAAGGTGTTTCTAACTAAGGAGAGAAGCCCGTCTCACTCTAACACGGGCACGACGTAAGGGACGGAAGGTAAATAAGTTCAAATTCCATTAAGGTTTTTTGTTCTTTTGACATGCTTTCGTAAATATCATTCGACGTGTGCGTAGCGTTGTATTTTTTTTTTGATAAAAATTCTTAGTCGGTTTGATGAAAATATTATCACGAACAGCAAGGAATAAATTAAAAAAAGGTAACGATTGTAATTATAAGTTTTCTAATTTGGATATTAGTAATTTAAACATGAATTAAAAGTAATTTATTGATTCAGGCGTTACTTTGCGGAAATTCATTGTAAGCAAGTGATGGATTAAAAATATCTTTGTAACAATTCCCGCGCTACTATAATTTCCCGAAAAAACGAGAAACTATTCAACACGACACGTGTTTCACCCTTACACAGGGCATCTTCAGGTAAGATAGGAGCCTCAGAACAACGATGTCTTCACGACCAACGCTGACTTTCGTTTCAGCGTCCATCCATCACTTGCATGAATTAAAAGCATGATGCGTAATTAGATTTAATACAGAAGGAATCGTCGCAATCGATTTTGAGAAACACAAAGAATATTTTGTACACAATACGAAATTTGGTATTATGGTATTCGTATACATTGATTTTCCCAAGAAAACGGAAAAAAAACATCCTTTCAGCCTTATAAAGTCCAATGCTAAGCATTGGCCTCCCCAATAAATTCACAAACTCTCTATTGAATACATTCTATTAGGGGTATTTGCCCATAATCACCACGCTGGGCAGGCGGGTTGATGATCGCAGTTCAGTATATTTAATTCTTTTTTATGAGTAAATATAAAAAAGACACATGTGGACAAGGTCATTAGCCACTAGATATAATAGAAAGAATAGAAACCTCTGTGTTCCACCAAAGAGTTTGGCGTGAGAAGAACGTATTTAAACAGGTTTTTTTCTATTTAAGGTCTTGAAAAATTATAAATGATCAGCCGCTAAGTTTCCTATTTGAGGACCTTATAGGGATCTACTGCTGCTATTTTACAGAAGTCATTCTTTTAAGTGAATGACACGTATTATTCAGTAATATACGTTTAGTTTTAGTACAAGTAAAGCTTGATATAATTTTCTTAGTAGATATTGAATACAAATTATAGCTTGCATTTGTTTTAACCATAGAATGATGTTTCCCTCTGGGTTGCGGAGGTCAGACGGCAATCGAAATTTAGACAAATCTGGTTAGACCATTGAGCAGATCCTGGCCCCTAAGCTTAAGTCTAGGGAAACCGGGATAATGCTAGGATATGATGATGACATATAGCTTAAATTTATCTACCTTATATACCCTACGTTTTTCTCATGTCACCTCTATATACATTTAAAGTCTATTGATCTAACTAAACTCATTAAAACATTTTTTTTAGACTAATAGTTATTAATTCTTCTCGTGTTGCTGTTACGTAATTTTTGTAACAAGAAGTGCCATCCATCACAGCTCCACGCAGAGCGTTCCGTGGCGCCTACGCACGACATACTCTACAATATTTTATTTAAGTAGATAATAGACACTTGTCTATTTCAAACATCGCTTAGTTAGGAGATGACGTGATAGAGGTCTTCACTTATTTATGATCAAGCCAAGTAACTTGGCATTAAGCAGCATCTGTTTTTGGCTGGGTTACAATCTTACTTGAACTGTAACTATAACTTGTGATTTTGTATGAAGTTTTAACTGACATGTTATTTAAATTTGTTGTATTAAAATTGTTGTTTAGGGCACAAGATTGCCGGGGTTCAACACCCATACGATGGATCGATTAAATTGAACTTTCAAAGTTGATCTCTTCAATGTGTGTAGTAGGTTGACTTTAAACAGGAACAGATAGCGAGTTATCATAAAACGCATATCATCCGTCCCTAAAAATACCACTACGTGACGACCACGACCTCTGGGTCAAGAGTGGACAACTATTCATACGCTCGAAATTTATAACCTATCCGAAATTGAAGTCTAAGACAGACGCCCATCTTGGTTTCAATAGGTCCTAAACTTTCAATCCAAGGAGTGGTTATTGAGACGCTTTACTCGAGGATGGAAATAGGTTATTAATTTCCGAAATATTCGGACGACAAGCATAACTTTCTGACTGATATATACCCTGTTATACAGTTGCGGACATACTTACGAGTATACTTTTACAGACAGACATAACCAAGAGATCAACAGATAATCGTCGATAAGGCATATTTTTAACATTTAACATTTCTTTTTCATGTTATTGCTCCCTTGTACTGAACAAACTTAATGTTTGATCAAAGTGACGGTAATGGAAATTATCGATTATTAGGTAAAGAAAAAATATGTGTGATTGATGTAAATAACCTGCTAATGGAATATGGAACTGATTCAGAACTTTTAACACCATTCGTTAGTAGCCGGAGGTACTTAGGTGTCACCTTAACTATTAATGATGAAAAAACCCAGACACATTATGGTTTGTGTGTACTACTTATATTAAATATATTTATTTTTAAATATAATGTTTTATTTATTGCATGTATAAAAAAAGAATATTTTCCTAAAGTTAAGTACACGTTTTACATAGCCTACCAAGAGTCTACTATTCCATGAGTAAAAAAAAAGAAAAGTTTATACTGCAAAACATATATTATATATATGTTAGGTATAGCGATCAATATTATAAGAACAGGTCAAAACTTTTTTAAGATTAAACGTCAAATCATCATCATCTCAGCCCATTAACGTCCCATTACTGAGCACGAAGAGGCTAGCCTCCTCTTACATATCAAGGTGCGAGGGTATAAGTTCATATAATAATATATCGGCGGTTGAAAATAATATGTTCTATTCGGGGTAAGTCTAAAGCTAATAAAGCATCCAGCGCAAGTTCTCAAGACGTACTGAGCTTGTTTTGTGTTAATACGAACGTGTGCAATAATTGATGTTCTAGTGACGGTAGTCTTAAATTAGTAACTTTGTCTCTATCTCCACGTGACAATGAATTACTGTAAAGTATTCGTGACGTCGTCGTCAAGATAAAAACAGAAGAATAAATCGCTATTTAAATTAGTAAAATGTTTATTTTAGGATATATTAGGGCTGAAAGTTTCTTCAAGGAGTCATAAACGTCAACACGAACTGATTATAAAACTTTCGCGTATATATTATAAGCAGGATTGGAATAAATTATGCAATAAGTTTTCTACTAAAACAAAATAGTTTATGTGATTTTGTTAAGAAGCTTTATTTTGTATAATAACAATAGCCAATACACGTTATTTTTTTTAGTAAAAATTTAATCTTGAAAACACATTATTAAGACATAATTTTACCTTAAATGAATCAATCAATGTATATGTTTTAACATCATGTTATAAATATTCTAATTATGGCTTAATGGTATGATTAAGAGTAATAACGGGAAAATAGTCGACCACAAATCAAGGCGAGGCTAAGGCTTTTTCTGTTGGTGCGATGCAATTCGCTACTCATGCGAATCACGCGATATCGATCGGGAACCAGAAATATCTTCTTATTTTACTAGAGAAAATATTTACTAGCTGACGACTGACATGGCGTCTCTACCTCCATCAGTAAGTACACCAGCATTTCGTCCCTGAAGTTCGATACCCACATTAATAAATATGTTTGTGCAAAATACATATATTTGTGTTGCTCTGGGTGTTGCTGTCCTATCGATAAAAAAATCTATTAAAAAAAAGTATCTAAGAATGTCTCTAGCAAAAGCTTGGTTAGTGTGAGGCTAGGTTAGGCTGTGTGAGATGTTTGTGGATATTTATTTAATTTTTATGTCATTTGCACACACTAATATAGAATTATTGAATGTTCTTTTCTACTAACCGAAATCATTGATTCATAACTTTATTAAAATATTATTTTACAATTTTTTTTTTTTTTTTTAAATTTAGTTCTTTTTCATATTAAATACACTAAAATCTATTTGCATATGTTTCGTTCGGCAGAATGATGATTGCGCTTAAGTATAAAGAAAAGTTTTTGAATCGTGACAATGTTTTTATAATTTAAGACAAAAGAAAATAAAAATCGAATCGTTCTAATGACTCAAACTTTGTATTCCAATGACTAATGACTACGAGTATGAGGATAAACAAATTATGTATCCGAAAATATTATATTCAGCTTTGATTGGGAGCTTACAATTGTAAAGCTACACTTAATACAAAGTAAAGTAAAGTTAAAGGAAGCTGAAATCGAATCTGTAAAAAAATCCTCATTTCGCTTTTCCTAAACTCGAAGAGCAAGGCAATTAAGAACGTATTATTTTATTTACCAATTTATCGGTAGCTGATTTAAATCAGGGATGTTATAGAGCTCCATATTCGTAAACGAAAAAATCTGACATTTTCGGATAAGGCGGAGTCCAATAATAATTAAGAAACATTTTTTTTTACAATTGGATTTTATTGTAACCTCTACACCTAAATTATTAATTATTGTATTAATTGGTTTTCTTTGTTTTTTAAATTTAGTTCGTACTTTAGCTTGAGACTGATTGATATGTAATGTTGTGATAATTATAAATTTTAATACAGATATAAATTAAAAAGTAAACTATATCACTTTCTTCCTTAAAATCCAAATTTCCATAACCGCAACTATCGGCTTTAAATCTTGTTGTCTGTGGTATCTAAATACGACCGTATTTCAAATCACATATCTTGGTTTTTCATTTACATATCCTTTAATTTAGAGTAGGCGTATAATATGCCTCTGCCTTTCGGGGAAACAGGCGTCAATGAATGTATGTATTTTTTTTTTGATATTGACAATTATTTGATATGGAACTATTTGTATCGTGTACAAGTTAAGCTGTAGCCATTCTGCAGCGCTGCGGCTCACATGCACACAATGCGAGTGTCGTTTTACTTTTTGTTGTTGATTTTTATATTTTTTTCATTATTATTGTAACTTTGATGATGATTTTATATGCATGTGTGTCCTTTGTGGCAATAAATATTCGATCTATCTATCTGCAACACCCCCTTAGCAAGGCTTTAATTGTTTCACTTACGATCCTTAGTTCCAAGAGTCGCTATACAAAAAAAATGCAACTCGTATCGGATCATGCGATATATTAATTAACGACAAGCTCATAATTACTGACTAGCAGACGCTAATTCTTTAATAGTAGATGCTGTTTGCTTCTATAAATTAATCAAGCATTTTCCCATCATCGTGTTAAACAGGTAATTAATAAGACAATGACTAAACGACAGCTATAAAAACGCTAACATGATTTATGTGATTCATCGTCGATCCTCAATGGTTTCTTGAGAATGTAAGTACAAAGTTACAACCTTGTATTGTACATACGTCTTTTTCCGTGATTTTTGCTTAATATGTCTTATTAATTACAGGAATCGTTGATCCTTACATCTCCTCACGACTTACTAAGCCACATCATTATTAAGTAGAAAAATAAAGGTAGGTAATTTAATTTACATCCGGAGTCCGGATCAATGAATCACTTAATTATTTTCCATTTTTGTATTTGTTTTTTTTATTTTTGTGTATGTCCAACCATTTTTTTTTTTTTTTTTACGTCGGTAACAAAATGCATTTACGCACTGCCTTCCGGCCAAAGGGGGACCGAAAGGGGGTGTGGGACTCACCACCGGCAGACACGACCGCCAAGTAATACCCACTAAAAATCTTCCGACGAGGCCTGCCGCTTGTTGAGAAAGAGGCGAGGGCCAGTACCTGGGTTGCAGCTTCTGACACCCCGCCTGCGACCTCCTCAGAGAGGCGCAGTGGACGCGCCCCTCCTACCTCCCCTTGCGACCATAGCGTGTGTGGACGACTTCCCGGAGGATCCATGGTTAGACAGCAGGGGCCCCCTGCCCCCACTGCCTAGACCCTCCTGGCGCTGCTGAGCGGGCCCTCCTGGCCCGCCCACTGCGCCCTCCACAGGTCCCTCTTAGTTTCCCCCCCGGTAGTCAGTACTAAGGGCACCCAGAGTCGTCGGTCTCTGGGTGTTGCCTTTTCCCTAGCGCCTCCTGCGCCCTACTCAGCCCCCCCACCACGACAAGGTGGAGACCAGTCGGGGGGGGGGGCAGTACCTGGGTTGCAGCTTCTGACACCCCGCCTGCGGCCAACGTCCCCCGGACTAAATCCGGGCTATACAAACGATCACCCATGCAAGGGCTGACCTTTTTTTTTTTGTTTTACGTCAGTAACAAAATGCATAAAATTTACGCACTGCCTTCCGGCCAAAGGGGGACCGAAAGGGGGTGTGGGGCTCACTACCGGCAGACGCGACTGCCAGCAACAATACCCACTAAAAATCTTCCGACGACGCCCGCCGCTTGTTGAGAAAGAGGCGAGGGCCAGTACCTGGGTTGTAGCTTCTGACACCCCGCCTGCGGCCAACGTCCCCCGGACCAAAACCGGGAGGACCTCCTCAGAGAGGCGCAGTGGACGCGCCCCTCCTACCTCCCCTTGCGACCATAGCGTGTGTGGCCGACTTCCCGGAGGGTCCATGGTTAGACAGCAGGGGCCCCCTGCCCCCACTGCCTAGACCCTCCTGGCGCTGCTGAGCGGGCCCTCCTGGCCCGCCCACTGCGCCCTCCACAGGTCCCTCTTAGTTTCCCCCCCGGTAGTCAGTACTAAGGGCACCCAGAGTCGTCGGTCTCTGGGTGTTGCCTTTTCCCTAGCGCCTCCTGCGCCCTACCGGGAGGTACTCAGCCCCCCCACCACGACAAGGTGGAGACCCAGTCGGGGGGGGTGTATGTCCAACCAACTCCAATTCCAGAACATCACTAGCGCGTTCCCAACCCTTTAAAATCCGATTCACGCCCTTTGTAAAGAGACCCATGCTGTTATCTTTTGTAATATAATTAATTAATATAATTAATTCTACTAATTTTGGGCTCATTTTTACCCATTACATAATTTATTATATGTTCTATCTCTTGTTGTAAAGATCGTAGCAAGTGGAAGGATGTGATCTCTGCCTACGGGAAAGAGGCGTGAAATTATGTATGTATGTCTAAATCAGTCTTTGTTGGTGTCTTCAATCCCTTCAGGCGGCACTTGCGGTACGGTGTGTATGCGTGCGCGCCGCCTTACTATCTTTACATCTCACTAGCATTATACAGTGCGTAGAAATCGTTGAATACACAAACGGAACATTAACGGGTTATCTACAACGTGATAACTACAGTAGCGAAGTACTTTTAAAATTGTAACAGAAAGTTTACAAATGCGTTTAAAATTTTAATAGTGTAAAACGAGTTTTTTTTCTGGTATGGAAATATTGTTCATACAGTTATGTTGAGGTTAGGGGAGTTTTTATAGAATGCTATAGCTGCTCCAGCGCGATCCCTATAAAAATATATGTCAGCCTTACGTGAAGTGGTGCCACTCAAGGCTACAAGTTACAATACATTTTAATATATTAACTTTTATTGGTAACCTACTATTCATGTTGATAAGTAAGAGGCCTACTATAGTATAAATAAACTTGTATAACACAGCGCCGCAGTCAAAAGTATCAGAACTAGAGCTTATACCGTCACCTACCTAATCCAATATACTCATAACTACAGTGGCAAAAAAGGTACTATTATAATTTAAATAGAATTGTCATAAATAATTAAATTTGGATAACACAGCGCCGATGTTAAAACAATCTACTAAAACTAGAACATGTATTTGCTATATGGTCTAATCTACCTACTCCATATTACTCGTTACGCGCGTAAATGATAAACGTACGTAGTAAACAAAGGATAAACGTAGTTTAATATTTTTTTAATACATAGATATAGTAAAGACCCAAACCAATTCGGACTATTTCGGACACACTGCTATTAACCTTTGAAGTGAAAAGTGTGTAACGCCAAGCCCAAAGATAGTTAATAACACATTTTGATTGTGACTAAAATTTATTGTTATTTCTATTAAAACCTTGACTTTGACAAAGGCTGCCGTAGCTGTAAACTCGCGCTACCAACCAAGAAAGTCTAATTAGCTTAAAACATTTCCCATAAATCCGCCGTTACGCTATTCGCATAACGTAGTAGAAAGTAACACGTTTCCGCAACAAAGAGGCTATTTTTATTAGCAATTTGCATTAGCTATGGAAAAAAATTCAAGTCCAAGGTGAAGTAATAAATCGGTATTGCCATACCGGCGGACGTCCGGCCGCGACATGCAAGGGCGGGGCTTTTACCGCCATTTTCCCACGGAAAATTGCGTTCAATTTTCAAATTATACCACAATGCCTGTTATTTTTTGGACGCGATTTGAGTCAACAAATAATCAGTACTTATCGTTATAGTGGCTTGTTATACAATCATCATTGTAACATTACTCTGGTTGCCCTAGACTTAAGACTGTGGCCTGGTCTGCTTACTGGTCTGGTCCTATTCAGTTATTTCACGAAGCGACTACCGTCTGTTCCCCTGGGTTCCGCAACCCAGAGGCGAACACCATGTTATAGTTAAGCCAGCTTTCTGCATATTAGAAGGCACTGACTTCCTAATAACGACTGCTATAGATGTTCGTGATACCAATGACGGCTTTTTAAGGCACAAGGCTAGCTTTAATTACGCACATCAATTATGACCGACGACCAAAATGGCGTGTTCCTGTCTTGGGTTCGATTCCAACACGGGACCAATATTTAAGTGCATAAATATATATTTGATCTGGTCTGGAAGTTTCCTATAAATATTACATATGTATTTTCAGAAAAAAATGCAAGTATGGGGTTATTTAGTATCCATAACACAAGTTCTTATTGATACTTCCGAACTAAATAATTGGTGTGATTGTTAAAGAGTAATTATTAAAAAAATAATTAATTATGCAAAGTTGTTTTTACTGATAGGTATCTCTATTTTACTTTGAATTAAATTAGTAAGTTATTTTTCTACTAATGTGCACATCAAATAAATTATGTATTTTTTTTACGTTTGATAACTTAGCTTTTCATACTTTTTTGAAGTTAAGTATGGGAAATGAAAATGAATTTAGGTTCGGCGAACATAATGCATAGCCTTGTCTTATTCCTTTTTAAATATAAAATAATAACTAATTATCATTAATTAAATTAATAATTATAGATAATCCTTTATTACAAAAATTATGACGCCATTTACCGCATGATAAACGTAGCCACTGTAATTCTCACTGCAGATAGTTTATTATCATAAAATCCAATTTCTTTGTTTTTTAAATCTAATGATCGCTTAAACTGATTCAATTGCTTATATCAACGATTGTTGATAAAATCAATCAAGATGTCCCGATTAATTTGTGAAGACTTTTTTACATTTTTACTTAAGTTGAATAACAATGTACGACAGAAGAAGGATCTTAGTACTGTTTAAAATGAGATTGTTTCCAAGGTTTGTCGATATAATAAAATTAATTAATTATTTCTGCTTTCACAAGCAACAGATACCGTGACAAATTTTATTATAGCTACCTCATAAATTTTACATACATTATATAATATCATGTATTTGACTCAATATGATTTCTATCTATTTTTTGTGTTCCCATTTCATAATAAATCTAGTTTAAACCGCTTGTGTAAAGGGTGGGTTCAGGTATGTCATATAACGGTTAGTCTTAAAGAAGAAGTTTACTGAATCTTACCTAAACTTCTGCTATATAATACAAACACACAATTTGATTTATAATACGTACTTAAGACCTAATTATGGTCCTACTTTCATGTTTTATGCCTAGATAACTTTTTTAAAGTTCGTGTAGCAAAGATTTAAGACACGAAATAAATAATGTTTAATAATATTTCAAGACCGATATGGCGATACCGTCAGTATATCTGCACTCCGCTCCTGAGGTCGTGGGTTCGATTCCCACACAGAACAAATGTTTGTGTGCATAAATATGGGTAGGTGTTTCTATGTATATTAAGTATGTATTTACAAAAAGAAAGTATTTAAGTATGTTTATCCGTCATTTAATACCTATAACACAAGTTCTTAATGATACTTATTATGGAACTAATAAATTGGTGTAATTGTTAAAAATTACTTAATTATTGCTTATTTGAATTACTGATATACTACTGTAGTAACCTACGTTTTACTTTATACTAAGTAATAGGGCAATAAAGGAACACTTCCTTGCTGCCTCCTAGCTGTACTGTGTGTTTTTGTCAATTTTTTTAATTTTAGTATGTTATTGTTTGATTTTAGTTTTTTATTGTTGTTTTATTTTAGTTTGTTTTGTAACGTATTTTGTGCACGTGTCTACTTTGTATTTGTTTTTTCCTTTTTTCGGTCTGCTGGAAGAAATTCCATTTAGGGATAAGCAGTGCCGTTGTACATGACTTCCTTATGTGCATAAATTATTAAATAAATAAATAAGTAAAGGCACAATTTGAGACTGAGGATAACTGCTAATGACAGATATTACATCCCAAATTAGTATTCATTTTACACTATACTGCTATAATAATACTCAATTATGATGATGATATGTTTTGTAAGAAATAAGAAATAGTTTCGACATTATTAACTGTCATACCACAGGCCGTAGTTGTTAAGTCAAATTGTATAATTGTAATTGTTTCATATGGTCAAAATCTGAATACATAATCCTGGCTGAATAATCCTCAACATTTCAATTTATCAACTATTTCGGACTTAATTAATTCCGCACTATATTTAGTTATGTCATAACATAATGTCACTTCGAGTGTCAATATAGGCGAAGGATCACCTTTCACTATTTGAAACGTTCCATCCTTGACACTTGATGCTGGCAAATTTTTAATTGAGGAGGAAAAAAAAAGTTCTTTCTACAACTTTAAGCCACCCTTTTAAATAGTTGTTGGCTGTTGCACAATTTCTATCCACTCCAAATGGTTTATAGGGCGTGAGATAATATAATATTAAGTATACGTATAATATATTATTATGTATGTTTTAAGTGTAATACATACATTTTAAGTGTTAGTAGTATACATTTACATAACTAAAATTCACTTGCTCCGTGCCTCGGAAAGCGCGTTAAGCTGTTGGTCCCGGCTGTAATGAACATCTATAGCAGTCGCTATTAGAAAGTCAGTGCCTTATAACATCCTAACAGTTTAACTATAGAATGATGTTTCCCTCTGGGTTGCGGAGTTCAGACAGCAGTCGTTCCATGTAATAACTGAAATTCAGCCAAATCTGTGAGCAGACCATGGGCCCTAAAATGCTAGGATATGACATAAAAGTAACTATTAATGTAGTTTATTGTCGTAGAGATACAAGTAGGTATCCGAATAAACTGACTCTGCCAATCATGTCTACTGCATCTTATGCCAAGAACAGCTATGTCATGTCTATTAAAGTCTACAATAGGCTCGACAATAACCTTAAGCTGATGCCATTGAATAAATTCAAAGTACATTTAAAGAAATGGCTTGTTGATAAATGTTTTTATTCACTGAGTGAATATTTTGAAAATTAAATTTATGTTTGTTTTATTAGAATCATCTAATTATATTTTTGCATACCAGTTACTGGTGAAATATGCGGACTGTATTAAATTTTAAGACCACTTATGTACCATATTTTATGTGAAATAAAAAGTCTTTGTCTTTGTCAGTTTCAAAGTGAAGAGATTAGGTCAGAAAAATGTCTGTCATCAAAGTACGAGTAGGTATTAAGAAAGTTAAATATGTCAACATCTTTTAAGTATATTGTCCAAACCTGTCAACGTGTTTGTACATTAGCTATAACATATATTGCCGTGTCTTTGGCGGTCACTATCCATCTTGCTAAAAAGACATATCACTATAACATTATTATTACAAGATTATGCCGTGTCATAAAAGCTTTACGTATGTATGACATCAGGTTTACTGATGTAGTATGTAATATCTTATTTAAAGTGAAAAGACAAACGGTGAAACTAGGACTAGCAACTGCCCGTGTCTTTGCTTGTGCAGGCTTTAGAATGAATCTTAAGAGTAAACTATTCCACTTTATAATAAATAATCATTGAACAGCGATTTTAGTCCCAAACTAAATAAGCTTGCTTACTACGAATCTTTTCTGACAATAGTGTCAAATACTTAGTTCTTTGCAAATGCATATACTTATGGTTTACAGGAAACAAACCATAACTAAAATTCTTGTCGATGCACGCGGAATCGAGCCTTAGAAGCGAAATACAGGGCTGACCTTCGCGCCAGTTATATATTACTATAAATTAAAGACATTCTGATAACAATGGTTTTTTTTAGCTAACAACAGAACAGACAGTAAACCGAAAGCAAAAAACAAAGAGTGCAATGAACTGCTTCACATTTTGCACAGTACAAAAACAGCAAAATGAAATACAAAAGCGATCAGGCGACGTGATAAAATTACAGGGAGTATGTATATACGCGTAAATGTACTCAACAGGGTAGAGTCGTCCTAAGGAAACGTAAATGGACTTTACTGGATTGGGATCTAGTAAAAAAAGTAAAGTAAATGGAATTTACAGGTTTACCTGTCTTGAACGAAGTGATGTAGGTAAATGGACATTACATGGTTTGCGAAGAGACCTCAACCTAACCCCGATTGTCCATTAGTCTTGTAGAATTAAAGGGGCTTATTACAATATAAGATCTAAAGTTAAACAAGGTTTAAAACTAGTGCGGTCACTGTCTTCATTTTATCACATAAAAGTGACAGCATTCGTTTTAAGCCTGGTTTAACTTTAGATCCAATGAAAAATAACACTCTTTTACAATAGTTTTAAACCTTCTGCAAATAAATCTGCCTATCTTCTATTTTTTTTAGTTTAATCACACCTTTGGCCATCCGTAAATATCACTTGAATGTTTTTTATAAATATTCCCACATATCCGAAAATAACCCCAATTTTATTGAAACTTTAGGAATTTTCGACGGGAACTACTTTCTTAAAAAAGTTGCAGATATTTTAGATAAATTTTCTTCTATAAAATTAAAAGTGTCAGCTTCGTAATTTTGATATAAACATTGGTGTATCGTAAAAAAATCACGTTCTCTGAATTAGGATGTAAAAGAAAAAATGGGTCTATACCAACTGTGTTTCAACCATTGCGTTTATCTCGTAGGAAGGTAAATAGGCCAATACTGTAGAGACTCTTGTAATGATCCCTGATGAAACAATAGTAAAAAGTATTTATTCCATAGCTTGCGATCATTAAAGTACCTACGCTTAATGGGTTGCAATACTTTACGCGTCCCTGGTTGTTGCAGCTCAACTAATTGAGTGTGCTTTAACGGAACTCGGCTAGCATTAAAACTTTATTGTGTTATTGTAGCCCTGCCAATAACGTATCCAGTGTAAGTAAGGGAAGCTTGATAGCTTGGTGTAACATTAGTTGGTGATCGCAGTTCAAGCCAGTACGCAGGATGACGCTGCTGCCCATCACCCGATAGGATTTCTCTTTGTCGGCTCTTACGACTCCCCGTAAGATGAGAGGGGGTGGCTGTACTCTAGGCCGGTACACACGGCACCGGTAAGCTATACCTGTAAACTGATGGGATATTGTGCCGTGCAGTGTTGCCAAATTTTTATTACCAACCCACCAAATGAGGCAGCGTAAACCACCAGAAACCACTAAAACCTAAATGGTTTTTTAAACCACCAGAAATGCACTATATAACTTAAAGACAAGAACTACCTTCCTGAATATAATTTGAAAATGAAACAAGAACAACGTTATTATTATTATGAACATATAATCGGGGAAAAAGTCTTTTCGCATAACGTAGGTATAAACTTATTATAAATTTTTTTTGACTGTACTATTTGTGTCTGGCTGGTTTTGGTAACATTAAAAAGGTTCCATTATAAAGAAAAGAAAAAAAAAAAAAAAAGTTGTTTTCCGCTATTTTTCATTTGTTTTTCTCTCCGTTAAAATGAGTGAATCTAATGAAGAAATTCGATACATTTTAAAATTTTATTATAAAAAAGGCAAAAATGCAACTCAAGCAGTGAAAAAAATTTGTGATGTTTATGGACCTGATGCAGTGTCAGTAAGAGTAGCACAAATTTGGTTCAAACGTTTTCAGTCCGGAAATTTTGATGTTAAAGATGCACCTCGCTCTGGTCGCCCTGTTACGAATAAAATGGACGCCATTTTTGAAAGAGTGGAGCAAGATCGGCATATTAGTAGTTACGATGTAGCTGAAGAACTGGGAATTGACCACAAAACAGTTTTGACCCATTTGAAGAAAGCTGGTTATACAAAAAAGCTCGATATTTGGGTGCCACACGAGCTCACTCAAAGAAACTTAATGAACCGTGTACTCATTTGCGATTCATTATTGAGACGTAATGAAACCGAGCCGTTTTTGAAGAGATTTATAACTGGCGATGAAAAGTGGATCACGTACGACAAGAACGTGCGAAAAAGGTCTTGGTCGAAAGTTGGCCAGGCTTCACAGACTGTGGCCAAACTTGGCCTAACACGAAATAAGGTGATGCTGTGTGTATGGTGGGATTGGAAGGGCATTGTTTATTATGAGCTTTTACCGCCCGGCAAAACCATCGATTCTGATCTTTACTGCCAGCAACTGATGAGATTAAAGGAAGCAGTCGAGAGCCGGAATTGATCAACAGGAAGGGTGTGGTCTTTCATCAAGATAACGCTAGACCACACACATCTTTAGCCACTCAGCAAAAATTAAGAGAGTTCGACTGGGAGGTCCTAGTGCATCCACCATATAGCCCTGACCTTGCGCCTTCAGATTTTCACCTGTTTCGGTCTCTGCAGAATTCTTTAGGTTCTGTAAGGTTGACCTCAAGAGAGGACTGCCAAAACTATTTGTCCCGTTTTTTTGATCAGAAGTCCCAAAGTTTCTACAGTAACGGGATAATGTCTCTGCCCACAAAATGGCAGAAAGTTATTCAACAAAACGGTACATATATATTGTAAATAAATGTAAATAAACTTTGAAAAAAATGTCTTGACTTTTCATACAAAAATACGAAAAGACTTTTTCCCCAACCTATTATATATTTTTGTTACTACAAAAAGCAAAACATTACGTAAGTAGGTACATAACTAAAGATGATCGTCTTCAGAGGAATCAGTGTCATTTGCTTGTTCAGTTTCTGAAGAATAAATTTCTTTAGTTAAAACTTTTTGTTATACGGTATGTGGAATTATTTTGATTTTATAGTGGGTTAGAAACATAATAAACTAAAAACTAGTGGTTTAACGCCGAAGCTGACCACTAACTTAAATAATCTAATCCACTAAAACCATTTTTTTCGCGCCAAAAGGCACGCCTAAACCACCAGATCTAGTGGAACTTTCTCTAAGTTGGCAACATTGGTACCGTGTGGTACCAGCTTTGAATAGTGAGGTATGAGAGGGCACCATCTTATGGGGAGTCGACAAAGAGTGATAAACAGAACGATCGGCAGCAGCATTATCGTGAGTACTGGCTTTGACTGCGATCACCAACCTGCCTGGCGAGCCTGGTAATTATTTGCAAATACCCCTAATACGATAAAAACTATTAGGGAGGCCTCTTTTGCAGCGGATTTTATATGGCTGAGACATACGACACCAACGAACTTTTCATATAAAGAATCGATTCGGAGATCGATATTTCAGTTCTTACGTTCCAAAGATCTTGGGTTCTATTTCTAACTAATGTTTCATGTATTCCGGGTCTTGGTGTGGATGTAAACATAATATAGATAGTTAGTTCCTATAAACATATTTAGTAAATATAGTATGTACCTGCTCAGCTTAGTTTGGTGTTAGATAACGCTGTGGGTTATGTGTAAGGAATTTGTATTATAGAGAACTGACGAGTATATATAATATATTTATCATCATCATTTCAGCCCATTAACGTCCCACTACTGAGCACGAGTCTCCTCTCACATATCAAGGTGTGAGGGTATTGGGTCATACTCCACCACGCTGACCCAGTGCGGATTGGCGGAGGCAGGTGTATGGCGTCCTGCTGTTAGAATTTATCAAGCCGCCCATTAGGCCTCTAACATGGCTTAACGACTACCACATTTTGTGATAACCGGGACCCGCGGCTTAACGTTCCTTCCGAAGCACGGAAGCGCTCGATATCAAATTCCAGACAAACGGTCACCCATCCAAGGACTGACCTCTGTAAACTCTCCTGTACTTCGGTGATCTTTCCGACCCCCGAGCATCGCAGAGCTACGAGCGCTTCTAATAATAATATATTTATACTGGACATTGAATTAACATAAATGATATTGTGTACATCAGAAGAGCGTGATCTAGCTGAACAGTCACGATTCGCAACAGTGCATGGTGTTAGTGTGTTTTACATTGTCAGCCAGATGACTGACACACATTATTAAGCAAGGTGACGAGACGAGGCTGTTAAACAAAGTCTAGATTTTTCCAGCTAACAGTTTTTTTTTTCATAAAAGGTTTAGTACGTAAAGTAGGGAATTGACATTTTTTTGTATGTAATTCTCTCGGTAAATGTATCAGTATCTCTAACACGCCCTTTTACAATCGTATTATGTAAAACTCGTAAAATTTTTTGCTGGTTTATTGGTGTATTGGTTTCAATTGTCACAAAGACTATGCAAGTGACTAAAAGTTAAATCTCTTGTTACTACAAATTATTACGTAAAATATATATCAAAGTGTAAATTTCCTACAAAATACGATACGTCAGTCGGTTATATTTTAAAACAGTTAATCTTATAATGGGCCTTTATTTCCGATACAATCTACCCATACATAATAAGACAAAATAGCAATGTGTAAGATTGATAAGGTCAAGTTTTATTTACACAATACAGATGGCTATTATTTTCATTTAAAGTTATATCTACAGTTCAAACGTTTTTAAAGGTACAAACGAACCTTTTTTTATTATCTTCCAAATTAATTTAAAATAAATAATTTTATTTCAAATTCTTGATCGCGGCCACGCGGTAAACTCATAACAGCTGTATTTTATTTTCCAAAACTGTGTGTATTCGAGTTTTTATTTGTCAATATAGTGGATTTTGAGATTAACTTTTTCGGCAATGTACACAAGTATAGGTCAGTAGCATATTACAGTGATGTTCCCGTGTTGGCTTTATAGACGCTTAAGGCGTAAAGTGTCGAATACTTCCTTATAATGGAATCCTACTTTGACTAAACTCAACTACGACAGAATTTACTTGTCAAATCAAGTAACAAAATGACTGAATGAACTAGATTTATAAATTACTTTAAAAAAATGTACTATCTTAGCAGTTTGATACTATTTGGAATGGCGAATACGCCTCCATATATGTAAAACAATTTCCGTGAAATATCGTGTCATTTTATTTAGCAGGATTTTTGTTAAACATGACACCGACACGCTAATTGATTGAGTAGCAATGAGCTAATGTTGACAAGATTTTTATTATCATTAACTATTGTGATTTTATGTCTCAATGCCATTGTAGCTAGTGATATGGGCAGGTAGGACCTATTTTTTTATGTGATAGCATTATCTCAAGACAAACATTCGTTACGTCTAACATTATTGTTCTTGTTAATATTTCATCTTATAACTAAATATAGAACTAAATGCAAAAAACTCAATACATGAAAAATTATTACTAAGTAATTTTTTTGACGATCGGTATGGCATGGAGGGCAGTTTACCTGCATTACGCTCCTAAAGTCGTGTATTTGATTCTCACACAGGACATAATATCTTTGTGGCATAAACACGGGTCACTGGTTTCAATCTGGTTAAAATTTCTAATAATGAATTAATTTTTAATTTCTGTATGTTTATTCGTTATTTTGTATACCTATATATGAATTATATATTATACCCGACACTAATATTTCCCTTCTATATATAAATGCTTACTTATCTAAGATAAGTGAGTTTATATTTAAAAGTACAAAGGTTGTTATTTAAGTGCATCCACTGAATTTGTACTGAACTGTAAAATTTAATTTCATAGAATATAACTTATCCTCTATATGTACAAATAGAGGTCGCAATGCCACGCATTACAACGAATGAAATGATTAAACAAATAAAATGAGAAATCATTTTAACAATATCTGCTATTAATTACATATTAATTATGACAATTTTATGGACAAGAAAGATACAAAATGATATTTAAATATAAAATGAAATGGGAAAGGTGTGACACGCCGTTATACCTGTCTAAGATAGATAAGTTATTTTATATTCAATTATATTTAACTGAGAAAAATACACAAAACTACACTTTTGTGAATTTAAAGCTAATTTAAAAAGTACATATAGAAACTAAAACGCCACTGGTTATCTTATTTTATATGAATAGTTTTTTGGGTATATTTTTAATTGATTTAGAAATGTAGAAATAACTGTTTTCATATTATGAATTTTCCTGGTGAACACGTCTAGGTATTTAAATGGGTATCAGAAATAACAGTAAGGATAACAACCAAACCATGGCTATTTTTATGACTTTATCTTATTTAGTAGGTAATTCTTATGACAATTTACTTATTTTGTTTTGATAAACAATGATTAACACATACTATGTACTACACAGTTTAGGTAAATTATCTTATCTTTCATTATCACCCGGCCCGAAAAATTAAAAGGTAAAAACGAGTTCTCATAGGTAATCATCAGCAATCAATAATCATTGTTTTAATACGGAATTTATTAAATGAATCCTCTAAGAATGGATGAATGGAATGTAATATACCTAATTATATATTATTTTCTTTTAAATAATGGCTTCGTGCTTCTAGTACATCTAGCCAGTGTCAAGTGATATATTAATTATATGTAATCTATAGTAAATGAGAAAGAGTGATGACAAAGATGATAAATAAGATACCCTCCCCTAAGCCCCTTCTTGAGTCCTCGGTAAAGATGTGGGACTGTACTGAGATCTCACATGGTCTCCTTGAGAGAATTTTAAAAGTGATGTTGCACTGCTTTGTTTGATTTACCAACACTCATGAATATTCACAAACACTTACCGGTTAATAATCCACCGTTATTACACATTAATGTTAGAAATATAACAAATTTTAGAAAATTAAACAAAACTGCAGACATGACGCTTTATTTTCCCGCCAAGAAGTCCCTAATTATATTGTTATTAATAATTGTATTAAAATACTAAGTATCTAATCATGATTGGGACATGTCCTATTTATATTGCTGTATGGAATTCAATTTCGAACGTAAATGTTTGAATTGAATTAAGAAAGATTTGATTTTGGTGTACCGTTTTCGAAGCTCAATTATTATTATTAGTGTTTTTTGTGTGAAAAAAGGCTAGGTTAAGTCAGTTTGATAATTTTAATGACATGTCACCCATTTAATATATGATTTTAAAGCAAAAGATAAAAGTATTTATTGGGGATAGATATGTAGGAGTATCAACTACATTCTTTATACTTTTGGCATCAGCCAAAGCAAAGTTAACCTTGCCTAAATAGTATTGTAGCGCTAAGAAATCATTTAGGGAATAATCGTATTAAATCGCAAAGATTATCCTGACATTATAAATAATTATAAAAGATTGAAATAAATTAAATACATAGGCGTATTTGTAATTAATTGTAATATGTACATTAAATAGGTACGCATGTTTATATATCTACCTAAATTGAAGAAGAACGTACTATTTTAAAAAGATCCATATAATTTATTTTATAGTTGATTAATAAAATCAAAAAATTTTTTTTTAATAATCTTCAAAAATAAATAAAATATGCTAATGCATTATATTATAAAATAAACACTTACATTTATAATCTGATATGGAAGCACACTGGTTTAATTTCACTGCACTGTTTGTGTTATAATTTAAAATAATAAATTATATCAATTCGTAATTGTTGCGAGGTGGTCACCCGCCACAGCCGACAGTAGCGCGTTTTTTGATATCAATTCAATCCAGTTTCAAACATGCCGCCTCTTATTCGTTACCTTCGTTGAAAGGGCGCGCAAATGATTGCATGTGGCGCCATCTGCTGAAATATTAATAAGTATTAGTTTGGCTTCTCGCCACTAGATGACTCTCGTAGTAAAAACATTAGCCGTAACTTATTTGGCGGGCTTCTTGGCGGGAAACTGAAGCGTCATGTCTGCAGTTTTGTTTTATTTTCTAAAATTTCTGATATTTAGAACATTAATGTGTAATAACGGTGGATTATTAACCGTTAAGTGTTTGTGAACATATATGAGTGTTGGTAAATCAAACAAAGCAGTGCAATATCACTTTTAAAATTCTCTCAAGGAGTCCATGTGAGATCTCAGTACAGTCCCACGTCTTTACCGAGGACTCAAGGGGCTTAGGGGAGGGTATCTCATTTATCATCTTTGTCATCACTCTTTCTCATTAACTATAGATTTCATATTATTAATATATCACTTACTTGACTCTGGCTAGATGTGCTAGACGCACGAAGCCATTATTTAAATGGAAGAAGAAGAACTTATTTGGCGGACTTCTTGGCGGGAAAGTGAAGCGTCATGTTTGCAGTTTTATTTTCTAAAATTTGTGGTATTTCGAACATTAATGTGTAATAACGGTGGATTATTAACCGTTAAGTGCTTGTGATGTGAGATCTCAGTATAGTCCAACATCTTTACTAAGGACTCAAGGGGCTTAGGGGAGGATCTCTCATTTACCATTCATCATCACTCATTCACTATGTATTATATATTATTAATGTATCACTTACTCTTGCTAGATGTGCTAGACGCACAAAGCCATTATTTAAAAGAAAAAAAATTATTTCAAGTCCATGTGAGATCGCCGTATAGGCCCACATCTTTACTGAGGTCTTAAGGAGTTTAGGGGAGGGCATCTCATTTACCATCTTTATTACCACTCATTCTCATTTACTATGATTTATATGTTATTAATAAATCTCTTACTTGGCACTGGCTAAACGTGCAAACCGCACGAAGCCATTATTTAAAAGAAAAAAAAACTTATTTAACGCGCAGAATGTCCCACACAGGACAAATATTTGTGTGCGTGACGAACATGACTGAGCATTAGACTTGGACTGGGTGTATTGAATGTACCGCATGTATGAATTTACATAAAAAGGTATTCAAGCATGTTTATCTCCTATCATAATCGATATCTAGAAATTAGTACCCATACATACATAATATCACGCCCGTTTCCCCGAAGGGGTAGGCAGAGGCATACTATACGCCCACACTTCGCTAATTATATTGTTGGGCCCACGTAATAGGTGGCGAGCCTATTGCCGCCTTTCGGGCATTTTTATGTTCGCCAGAGCCTCGTTCGTTGATCGGCAGGTGCACCACTTGCAGGTGAGGTCGGCTTGGACTCCTCAGATCTTGCTAGAAGCCATATACATATTTCATTAGTACCCTTACCTTCTTATTACTATAAATCAAGGAAGCGCTCGCAGCTCCTCGCTAATAGGTGATCAAAGTGTCACCAAAGTGAAACAGAGTGCAGAGGTCGTTTGTGTGGCATTTTACATCAAGCGATCCGTGCTCCGGAATGTCAAGTCGTTGATCCGACTAGTCGCTGAGCAAAGTTATAGAGGCTAATTTATTGATTCTTTTACTTTGCAAAAATTCATTGTACGCAAGTTATGGATTAAAAATATCTTTGTAACTATTCCCGCGCAACTATAATTTCCTGAAAATCAAGAAACAATTCAACAAGTCACGTGTTTTGCCCTTACACAAGGCATCTTCAGGTAACCCTATCTTACCTCAGAACAACGATGTCTTCCGAGAAAGATTCACTCTGATCATGTGTCGTGTGGTAGCAGCAACTCTAAAGAAGTCCACCTGCCCCATGTCCAGCCCGAGGGTGTCGTCGACCAAGTGCATGGAATCGCGTCTAGTATTCTTGTGGGCAAAGACCCCACACCAACCATTTGACACCAATTTACTGCAGGTGGACATAACATGCCCTGTCTCTCTTTTATAAATCTTAGATTTACACATTGCCAGTGTAAAAATATAACATGACAATAAATTTCATAATAATTATTTGACAGTGGAAGATGATAATAAGAAATCGTATTACGATGTTCTGTTTTTTACACTGATTTTAGAACTAGTGATCCCGAAGTTATGAAAAGTCGCGATTCACCTCTCGAAAGATTGTAGAGCACATTGAAACTGCCTGTTTATGGAATCAGGTATTTTTATATGGAAAGCAATTTATAGTAACATAAATAACAAACAATATTATGTAAATATTTTATTCGTCTTACGTCTCACGACTTAACTTATTAAAGATCGCTTAAATTTACAAACACTTTTTTTATACCAGCTAATTGATTGAAACGTGTGTTTCACTAGTAATATAGACACTTGTCTAATACGTAATAACTAAGTTGCGATTTTAGAATATCGTTAAAATAATCTGACATACTGTACATTTAATAGTAATCCCTACATTTCATTATGCTAAGAATTAAATTAAGTTGCACTGTACTGCAGAGAGAAGCTTATTTTAATATACCTATACAAATATTTTTCTCATAAAAAAAAGTATAACAAAATGAAGAAAGCATTTTCTGGGAATTAACGTGAAATTTAGCGAAATAATACATAGCACTATAAAGTTGAGATTGGCTACTTAATCATGATTTCTTTACTTCAAACTGAACATTAAAAATAAACCTCTGTTTAATTTTATCCACAATTTTAAAATACGCTTTGATTTTAATACTGAATAAAGTGCCAAGTAGACAACTTGGAATTTTTTATTTATGTAGCACTTTTAACTCATAATAGTAAATTATAATTAATATTATATATATTACATGATATATTTAAAATATCTTAAGAATATTGTTCCTAAGTTGCTTAAATAGCAATTGTAAGAAGCAGTTGCTGACGACGCCGCTGCATATTCTTTATTATCTTATGTACTTTCACTGGGATTATCTATTTTTTAAAGAGATTCTTTAACTGCATCTGAAAAAAATTAAATTCATTTATATAAATAATTATGTAAAAAAATCAATTGATTTATTTAAAATATTTTTTATTTTGTTGCAGAGCAAATATATAAGATTTCCAAGGCGAAACTCGTGATCAGCACGGTAAGCCAAGAACCCTGCCTTAAACCTACGTAAAGGCGCACACACTAATGGCCATTATTGCCGAGTTGTACTTCAATATACCATGACAATCCGAAGTACACCGATTTTATCTGAGGTAAAAAAATATTTAAGGTAAGTTGCGACGTCTCCAAATAATTCGACTAGACCATGTCTTGCCCGAAGGCATTGTAGTAGAATGAGATTTCGTCTATAGTCCGGCAATCTCGTGCGCGACCGTCCCGCGGGGTGACAGACGGTGGCGGGGACGAGGTAGCGTGTCATTCTAGCACACGGCTACACACGAAGAGAAGTTCCCCCTTCCCCGCTGACATCTTGTTTACCTCGTCCCCGGCACCGTCTGTCACCCCGCGGGAAGGTCGCGCATGAGATTGCCGGACAATAGTGTCAATGTGGGCGAAGGGCTACCTAGTCACCTTTTACCATTTGACATGATTCATCTAATGTGTGTAATGCGCGCGTGCGTGCGTGTGTTTGCGTGCGTGCGTTTGTGTGTGAAATGTGAACTTGGCTACAACTTAAAAGATTGATTGATTAAAATCAAGCGACTTTTGAACAACTAATGTGACATCACTGCCGATATTTAGTGACGAGAAATACAAACTGATTCGTCAACACTGATAAATATTTCATAGTGTGCAATCGTTCATTTTACAATATTAAAAAACAACAAACGCGCGCGGACTGTACGTAGCGGCGGATAAACCGATTGGTCGGGGTTCGGACACGCGAATCACATGCATTTGCGTTGTCTATGGTATAAATATATCTGTGGGAAATTATAGATGTTGGTACTGCGATAGAAGATAATGACCCTACACTATTCATATAAAAAAGATACTTGCCTTTATCGCCAGATAAATCTACTCTAGATTTGAGAGAGTCGCATGACGGTAGCTTGATACCCTGTTTTAACACCATCGTGCCATCCTGTGAACAAAATTATAAGGCGATTATTATACATTTAAGAAAAGCAAAAACTTGCCGCGTTTTTAGAATCAAGGGATGTTCATAAGTTTGTTTTTTTTAGGTAAAATGTATCAATACTCTTATCGATATTCTTAATGTATCGATTACCTCATTCATTAACGATGTGTCATAAACTCAAGTTTACAAGAAAGTCTGCAAAAGTCTCCTGCGTCCCACCATTACAGTGTTATAAGGTTGAACTTTTGGTTTCATCTTTTCAGCCCATTTTGTGTTCTACTACTGAGAATTCAGAGAGCCTCTTATCACAAACAAAGTTGAGAGGGTATTGAGTCATATATCCACCACGCAGCCGAAGTGCAGATTGGCAGAGAGACTTTAGGATTGGTTTAACATGTCGATATGTAACCAATAAAGTAGCAATAAGAAAACCCTCTTTAATCGTTCTTGCCAATTATGAAACAAAAAATACCTTCATTTCTACGAGTCCCTTTTTCGCCATAGCTTCGACCTCTGCTTTAGTCATCACAATCTTCTGTACTTTTACTACTTTCTTGCCGATCTGCATTTCGCACAACTCGCCGGCGCCCATTGCTGAAAAAACAATCATCCATGAGAATTTCAAAAAACATATTTATTTGACACACCAACTAAACCATTCGGATAGCCTAATTAAATTGTTTCTCAGATTTAAGATGAACTTACAACATTTTGAACTTAAGATTATTGAATATGTGGTATTGTTTAGTCTAAATATGGTTTGTACTAAAGCATTTTTGATCGTCTTAACTTGAGTATTCCCTCGGATGGTAAATACATGACCAGGTTTTATACACAGGGCAAGTAGAGAACAAAAAGTATCTGTAGAATATTGGCGATGTTTGAATTCGGTGCAAATAAATTTTGACCGAACGCTCATCACATCATAGTCTGCTAACAGGTTCAACCAGATTTAGCTAAATTTCAGTTATTACATGGAGGTACTGCCGTCTGACCTCCACAACCTCACAACAAGGGAAACATAATTCTATGGTTAAACCAGCTGTCTGGTTGTTAGAAGGCACTACCTTCCTAATAACGACTGCCATAGATGTTCATGACAGTCATGACAGACCAACGGCTGAACGTGCTTTCCGAGGCATGGAGCAAGCGATAATTACGAACATAACTTAGAAAAGTCCTATGACTTGCGTGCGCCACCAGGGTTAGAACCCGAGACCCTCTGAATAAAGAGGCAAGGGATCTCGTCACTGGGCTATCGGTAAACTAATATATTAAGACAGCCTTAACGACTGCAAATACACACACACACAAGTGGCAATAAGTACTCCCATTTATACAAGGGCATCAAAAAAAGTAACTCTCATTGTAAAGCTTCTGCTTTCAGTTGTAGATTAAGAGCCTGTTTTACTATGTCCAAGTTCCCTTTAGCGTGTACTAGACAGATGGTCCATAGAAAACTTTAATTATCAATTATCTCCTTCAGAATACTCGTCCTATCTTTTACGGAAAAAAAATAGTAACCTAAGCTGGGGATATAATTTTCGAGATTTAGAAAAATATTGAATTACTTACCACGCGCATTAGCTGCCAACGGTAATGGTAGCCGCTTGATTCCCGGCGGCAGAGCTTTCATGGGCACCTGTAAGTAAAACACAAAGTTAGCGAGAGCATACTTTTAGGTATTTTTAACTAACACTCATTCATTTCAGCGTAAGGATGCCTGTCCACTAAAGCGGAGCGAGGATGCGGAGCGGAGGAACGGACAAATATTAATCAATGAGATTTCATAAAATCTCCACTCCTCTCCTGTCCGCGATACCTATTGTATAATATTTCTGTTTCTCCACTTTGCTGCCTCTTTTCGCTTCAGTGGACAGGAAGCCTAACAACATCCTACAGAACTTGTCATTATCTCAGTCAAAATTCACCACGTGAATCCAGTGCTTTTTGCATTGATCAACTGCGACGTTTTTATTATTTTTTGGAATGGAAAATTTCCGAATGGCCGTCTCTCTCTCGTAGGAGGAGCGGAGGGTGTGTCAGACTTTTAATGCTTAAAAGCCATATATGTTCCATCTTGAGCCTACTCTGTCTGCAGCTATATGGCGTCGTGCTAAAAGATTTTTAAGCTTCCTAAAAGGGTCTCTAACTCAGTTTAACGACTATAACCTATAACCAGGACAACAGCTTAGAATGTCATCTAAATAACGGTAACCGAATGCTACACATACGGTCACCCATCCAACTGATTTTAGTGAAATTATCTGAATACCTACTTAACTTCCGTAATAATTTTACGCCCCCCATTTTTTAGACCGCGCAGTCTCGCGAAACTACAAAACGATTCATAAAGTAAATTGTTTAATATTAATAATAAATACATACATAATATCACGCCTGTTTCCCCGATGAAGTAGGAAGGGGCATATTACACGCTCACATTCGTCAATTATATTGTTGGTCTCACATAATCGGTGGCGAGCCTGTTGCCGCTTACCGGGATCTTTTATATTTGCCCGAGTCTCGTCAGTTGATCGGCGGATGCACCACTTGTAGGTGAGATCGCTTTAGGCTCCTAAGATCTTAATAGGAAACAGATAGTATACTCAGTGTAAGTATTTAAATATCATACCTTTTTAAGAGCCTGTCCAGAGGGAGAGACCAGCAAGTTGCCGCCAGTCGCGTTTTGATCAGCACTCGGAGATGTGTTCACATCTATATCCATGTCCTGAGAATTTAATTTACATAAAATAAGATTGGTGGTCATGTTATTATAAAATGCTTGGAGAGTCCCTACTCGATAGAATCATCGAATTAGCTGTATGACACTCTGAAGTCCATTGCTGGACATAGACCTCCCTATCAGTTTTCTATTATATCATTCTTAATGGAACATAGACCTAAAAGTAGATATGTCAGATTTAAGTTACAATTAAATGTAAAGGTTTACATTTATTTTCTGAGATTTCATAAATTTCAATCCATTTAATTGTAAACAAACAACTTGTATTGACAAGCAGCGTGATAATTTAATATATTATGCGGTAACAAGCAGAATAAGAACAATATCATCTTCTTTTAAGATGACGTTTATGAGTTAAGTCAGTATTTCATTAAGCAAGCGTGATATTAGGGGCATTTGCCATCATCGGGATTTCTTTTCGTGGGGTGGCATTTTTCTAGGCGGGTACCAGACGGCCTGGGATACAATAGGCAAAATAATTTAAAAAGAAAATACTTACCATATTTTTCGATGCTACTTGAGATTCTCTACTACTGGCAGTTTCGGTTTTAGTTTGTTTCGTTGTGGCAACACTGTCATCGTCTTTGGTCTTGTTCTTGGTGTCTACATCTTGCGTCTTATTTATTGATTCTTCTATATCCATTTTTTCCGAAACGTCTGTTTCTGTGGATTCTTCTTCTTTTTTCATTTTAGCTGGCCTGTAAATGTTACTATTTATTTAATGCAACAATATAACATTCTTTAGGTAGAAAGGGGGGTGATCACGGGCAAGAAACTGATATAGATTCCCAAATGCTGTGTGAGATGTTTGAGAATACTTATTTTAATATACATTATAGCACGTTTTACGACTTTATAATATTTTATGTAACTACTTCTGTATGTCGTCGTCATCATCCTAACATTATAATGGTTGTGCCTTAGACTTAGGGCCCAGAGGTTCCTCACTGATCTAACCAGACTTGGCTGAATTTCAATTATTAAACGGAGCGACTGCCGTTTGACCGCCGCATTCCAGAGGGTGACCTCATTCTATGGTTAAACGAGCTGTCTGAATATTAGAAGGCACTGCTTCCTAACAACGACTGCCATAGATGTTCATGACAGCCGAGACCAACGGCTTAGCGTGGTTTCCGAGGCAGATGCGCGACCAGAATTTGATATAAACTCGAAACCCATTGCTAATGCTCGAGTCTGTAGTTATACCTGTTTGTGTTCTGTTGTTAGTATCTCTATATGAAATATAATGCTGTGCAGTGACTTTGATGTATTAACTAAAGCCAATATAGAAAAAGTTTTACTATCATCCTCACCAGAGACAGGATTCGACCCTGTGGCTTTTTAAGAGCTTTTTTTATGTTATTTTGGTTCTTAATGTATCCTAACATCTAATACTGTGGTGAGCCTACACAACAATCATCATCATGTCTGCCCATCACTAGGCTTCTCCTACGAACCAAAGTGAAAAGGGTTTAGGTCTTAGTCCACAAAGCGGATTGCCAGAGAATTTTTAGATTTTTTCTAACATCTTAACGTGTCTTCCACAGTACGATTTCGATTTCAAATACCACAGTGTGATCAGCAGCACAGTACCGCTACGAGGGAAATTTGAAACATTTCAGTTAAATAATAGTAATACTAACACTTCTTTAGGCTGTTCCTTCCTAGGTCTGCCTCTGCCTCGCTTCCTGCAAGTGGGTGTGGCCACAGGAGTCACGACAGGAGATTTGGACTTCACACTCGCACGACGACCTCTGGACCGATTCTGTATAACCTGTTAAACAAATTTCAATAAAGAAATTTAGTTACTATATAGTTATTTGTCTATGCTGTGATATATTCGTAGATAACTGGGAATCAGTACAGACCAAGTTGTAGTCTGTTTGTCTTCTTGTCGACATTATATAAATGTCTTCTGTAATAAGTATCAATTAAGTTATTTATTATTATTGGGACAAACTCGTGTAACTAATAGACAAATAAAAAATATATATATCATACATTTATTTTTTATGCATACATTTATTTACTTTCTCGACTATCTATCGCTTAAAATCAGTGTTTTCTCGATGGATCAAATTTTCGAAATTATGTGCGTAATTATCACATGTTTCCCTCTAGTTTGCGGAGGTCAGACGCCATGTGATAATTGAAATTCAGCAAAATCTGGTTAAACCAGTGATCAGATAATGACTACTTCATAAACCACATATTCAAACAGTTTACCTCAGGTTTTTCAATTTCCTTATATTCTTCATCATCCGCGTCATCAGAATCATCATCGGATGACACTTGGGACCTTTGAATAAAAGCATACACAATTATTTCTTTAAAAAATTGATACAAGTTTATGGTTTTAATATATTTTTTGTAAAATATAAAATAGTTTTTTTACTATTCAAAAATAGCTGGACGATTTAAAATGTGTTGTGGTCAAAATATTAACGACACTTTGTTATTGGATTTGGATATCACTACCAAATTCTAAAAGACGTCCAGCTGTTAGAATTTTCTAATTTGCCCAACAATTCCAATTTTGGCCTCTTAATTGGCTTTATTAATACCACATGCATTGCTTTGAAATAGCAATTTAACAAAAGTTAGTTCCACTCACTTGTCACGTATCATTTTGGCATAGTCTTTGATCTTGGAGGGGCGAGTCGATCGGCGAACCGTATCGTCTGTATGACTTTTGTCACTGGTCCCATTCTTTATTACATGCTGTTTAAAAACAAAAGTTATACTGTGGTTAGCTAAGCTTCGCCCATTCCATATAAAAAATATTTTCAGATAATACATAATTTTTTTTTTTTTTTTTTTTTTTTTTAATAATATAAAAATAAAAAAATAATATTTCAGACACTTACACCAATTATTAAGTTCCAAGATAAGTATCATTAAGAACTTGTGTTATGGATACTAAATAACGGATAAACATATATAAATACTTTTTTTTTGTAAATACATACTTAATATATATATTCAAGAACAATTCTCATATCGACTCTATAAATATGAGGATGTTCTTGACAATATAATATAATTCAAAATAAGTACAATAATAATTATGATTTTAAATAGTATACCACTATCTGGATAGAATCCACTCTTTACTATATGCTGTATCAAAAAAAAAATACGGTTCGTAGTTTGATCAAAGCTAATTCAATGTTACAATTTTCTTTTATTATGTTCACGAACAATTCTTATTTTGAGCTCAAATAAGAGGTTAAAATATATTATCAAGAAATTCTTGATAATATATTTCAAAGTCAAAAATAGGGCTCTTATGAAAGTAATAAATTTACGTGCCCATTCGCTGCGGGCGGGAGCTTGATCGTATAAGAACGAGCAAGAAAATCGTCATTGTTGGTTTTTCTCGCGCTCGTTAAAATAAAATAATTCTAAAAGGCTCATATTTAATGTGTCATCAAAATTAATAAATTACCAACCTAACCTAACCTTTTTGTACATTAAAAAATTCTGATGGAGCACCTAATCCCCTATTATATTATATTGATGATCAAAAAAGTATTTTTTAGAGGTTCTGTTTATTATATTCCATTCTAAAATAAGCTTTTTACGTGTTAATATCTTTATAGAGCGTCTTGAAATTCAGTCGAGCAATAATAATATGCAATTGCAATGAACTAGCAGACGACCACTAGAAAAATAATGAAATCCTACCTTTGGAATTTCCGTTTCTTTAGGTTCTTTGACTTCTTTTTCTTTTATCTCCTTCTCTTTTGCATCTTTGTCTTTCTCCTTAACTTCCTTCTCCTTAGTTTCTTTTTCCTTTGTATCCTTTTCTTTGTCCTTAGCTTCCTTTTCTTTTGTTTCCTTTTCTTTCTCTTTAGCTTCTCTTTCTTTCTCCTTCAACTCTTTTTCTTTTATTTCCTTTTCTCTCTCCTTCTCCAGCTTAGATTCCTTCGGCTCTTTGTTTTCTTTGGTTAATACACGACTTCGTTCTAACACTTTCTTTTCAGCAGTAAGGGTTTTATTGGATACTATCTTCTTTTCTTCTGGGGTTCTGCAATAGATTTAATTTAATAAAAATATGTTTTTTTAAGAATTTTGCTGCGGGGTCTTTGTACCCGACTCTTACGGTCCCATCGACTTGGGTTTTATTTTCGCACAGTATAAAAATTTGTGTATATGAGCATAGATACTTTCTTCGGCTGACGTATTTAAAGATGGTATGTATTTACAAAAAAAAAAGTATTTAAGTATGATAATCTCTTGTTTAGCATCCAAATTATAAGCTCTAATTAGTTCGGGGCTAAATAACGGTGTGTGAAGTATCTAAGGAAGTCGCATATTGTAAAATGTCATGTGTGTTATAGAGTGCTGAAACTGGATTGAACAACCTTACTACAATAATTTGGAAAACTAGAGACTTGCGTTGAATACTTACTTCAGTTTAGGTGTGGAGGAGAACAGTTGCGGACGTCTATTTCTCAAAGTCTCCGATGGTTTCGCTGGAGTTTTAGACGATTCATTTCGTGTGTTTGTCTGCAAAATTGTTATAAAATTTCTAGTAAACTTGTGCGATTTTAAAAACACAGTAACTTTTAAAGCAATATATAATAATATGCTGAAGGTATTTCTGTTGGGTATAGTTTAATAAAATAATAAACCGAACAGTCTTTGTATAGTTTGGAACTTGGAAGGTGCTATAGATATTTTTCTATTTGTTTTAGGGCTTTGTCCTTGGACGAATAGCTAGAGACTTCTTGCATGGCATACGTGCGTTTCAAATTCGTATATTGGGACACGTCTCGAAGAACGAACGTCACGTCCTGAAGTTATGTGATGACCTCACATAACTTCAGGACTATGCATTAACACAGGTCAAGATACATTAAGTTAGCTTATAACCTCAATTAAGTAGCTTTTGCGTCATGTCAGCCAATTAAAATAAAATTAAAAATATCTCACTCTTTTCAACTCCTGCAATTCCTTTTCGAGCAGCCGAAGTGACTTCTCGCTGGCACCACTTTCCATTTGCACGGTTTTAACTTTCTTCTCCGCTAGAAAATAACGAGAAAAAAAAACTAATCATTAATATATATTTTCTGACAATTATACCAATTATTTAGTTCCAATATAAGTATAATCATTGGGAGAAAACATTTAGTAATACGTTAGTAAAATTTTGTATTATAAAGATTCAATCATTAATTACGCCCACAGCGACTTTCGAAGCGATACAGTTTATCGATATATTCGAGACGCTGTCGCTGGCTCTGTACCACAGAGTGACACAGGAATATAAAAGCGTCGCCTACGAACGATACAGTTCCAAAATAAACTTAGTTGCGATGCTATCGCGCAAATTTATTGTTACAGCCGTTTGTCGCACGTTTCCATCGTTTCTATCTCATTGCAAACGCGACTTAAGTGCGATAGTAGCGATGCAGTAGCGCGTTTACAAACGGCCTCTGAGATAACTTCAAACTTACCATTTGCAGGTTCAGCAGGCGTCTGTTGAGCTTTGCGCTTCACCTCCTCAGCTTTTCTCAGTATATTTGCGGTCTATAAAAATAAACAGGTTACAACAAACGCAATCTATGAACTTTTTAAGTATGTAAATTTCAAGACTTTCATAGTATTTAAGCGCAATAGTTTGTATCAAATATTATATGCATCGCAAAACTGTCTCCAGATTTGCGATCAAATTTAGAATAAGATCTAATTAATAATAACATTGTGTTCTGCGAAGTGACGGACAACTGTCGAAAGATAGGACCATTTTTATATGTGGCTGCATACTCGTGTATGTATTGAAATATTAAAACAATCAATAATAATTAATTATCTACTACTGACACGATGCCGGTAATGATTTAACGTGCACCTTTGGGAACGATTTTCAAGGAAATGATTTTATTAGCAATATCGATTTGGTAGGACTGTATGTTAGGACTCAACCGAAGTATAGAGGATAAAAGTCGTAGATTAAATTTGAGTATTAGAAGTACTTTTAAACAATATATATACCAGCAGGCGATCTCATGCCTGTCATTGCCCGTTTAAAACGAGTCCCTGTTACCTTTTAACTTTGTGAGAGGAAGGCAAGTTGTAGTGAGAAGTTAACCCATAATAGGTTTCAACAATGTGAAATGTTCGAAAAAAAATATCTACAGTGTAAATTTTCTTCAGCTCATAAAAGAAAAAAAAGGACATTTTTAAAAAATAATTTGGAATATAGAATAAATCACTGTTAATCGACAGCAGGAGACACTTTGATTGTGGTAGTCTTACACAGGGGATCAGCGAGTAATTCAAATTCCGAAGATCTACAGAGATTACAAAATAAGACGTTGAGAACAATTACTAATGCCCCATGGTTTGCACGCAATTCAAAAACACATGAATATACTGATATATCAACTATTAGAGAGGATGTACAAAGATACTGCACTAAATATAAAAAGCGTGTAAGGCTACACTCAAATGAGCTGGCCAGAGATCTCCTAAATGAAGGCAATCGGATGCGGAGACTGAAGCGATGGCATATTCTTAACTTAGATCAAAAAAACTGAAATAGTTCTTTGGGACGAGCGATGACAGTTAATGGACTGTCAGCTGATAATTATTTAGGACTATCCCTTCTGATTATGGCTTGATAGGCAGATTGCTATTTCAGGAGCAAGAGAATCTTTACGGACCATAGCTAGCGTGTCCACATTAGCCAGCTCCGTGTATGCGCGTAACTGATTTTTGAAGTACAAAAAAAACACTGACCTGGTTATCGACTGCAGGAGACATTTTGACTGTGGTAGTCTTTGGAACTGCTGCGACCACTGTGGCAGGAGCAGGAGACTCTTTACGGACTATAGCCACCGTGTCCACATTGGACAGCTCTGTGTATGTCGGTTCTGGTTCACTGTCTACGATCACACAAAATACCACATCATAATCACAAATATTTCTTCACATAAACATAAAGTCTTAATAACTCATAAACGAACAGAATTGTTTGGAATTTACTATTAGTTTTACCTTAATTTAATACCACGACGTTTAATTCATAATACAAATATACTTCTCACTTTCCGATTGAGCGTTAAGTGAGTGTCTTACCCAGGTTACTGCCCGCAGTAAATGGCGCGTTAGTTTTAACCATTCGAAACGTTTTAACAAGAGATCTCTGTGCTAAGCAGTGAATTTTGCTACAATAATACAGAACTCTTTCATATAATAGTTGTAGCACGGTTTTTGTTTTCTGTAAATGTTAACGAAATAAAAACTTTCTCTTGTGCACACTACAAAATATAATATTTGTATTTTTACCTTCGGAATTAGTATTTTCCGGTTTTCCGTCGGACTCGATCTGCGCCTCAGATAGCTGTAAACAAAATGTAATGTAAGAACCATAAGAAAGAAGTATACAAAAATGAGGGGAAATTAAAAAGATACATACCAGGAAACCACTTTTATTAATCTCTACCACCATTTCGCCGTCCTCTTCTTTTACTGAAATTAATAATACATTTGTTTTCATAAAGCGTTAAAAAAAACTATTCTTTAACTATAAGCGAAAGTTAATAAATAAATGTATTCATAGTGTAGTAGCAAATAGATTTAAGAAAAAAATATGAACTTTCAATCTCTATATGGCCCCCCACAGGACCGGCTTTGCCTGGTGTGGGGGCTAGGTTAAATATATGTTTATGTAATGTCTTTTGGAAATAAATACTATTATTATTATTTGATTGCAAATTAATTAATACTCATATTTAAATTAAATATATACCATAGGATTTACCAAGAGAATGGTAGTTATCATGTTATTAGGCTGATATGAATCAGCCTTATAAAATCCACTGCTGAACATTTACTCAATGGATTACATTATATTGGGGATATTTGCCCATAATCACCACCCCGGGCAGGCGGACTGGCGAGTTCAAGCGAGTAAGACGCTGCTGCCCATAATCCGGTAGGATTTCTCTTCACCGACTCCTACAACTCCCCATGAAATGAAAGGGGGTGGCACTATTCTTGGCCGGTATCACACGGCTTCACAACTTCACTTCATCGGCGTGCATGCAATTCATGTATGTGAATGGTAAATGGTCCAAATAATCGTAGATCACGGAGCTTTTCGGACTAGTACTTCGGGCTTTTGCGGTAACTAATATATTATAATAATACAAGCATGCATCTGATTATATTTATTTACCGTTGATGCCGTTGTCGTCTTCATCGTCCTCTCCTTCGAGCTCTGTTGACGATTCGTCCACCTCCTACCGACAAACATCTTATTGTGTCAATACTTGTGACATTTGTATTGACAATTCACGATGGCCTAGTTTTGTGTTCATTTCTTTAAAAAGTTAGTTAACTACATACCAAAATGAAAAATTTACCATTATAATTTAGAAAAAAAACACTGTTTTTTTAACACTACTAAAACCAATTAAATCACAAGACCCGTTAAACGTCTACAACGAGTTCTGAAAATTGCCTTACAAAAGAAAAGATAAACACACTAAGACACCAATAGGTACACCTTATGAGTATGTTCGACGTAGGCAATGAATTTACTAATTTTAGCACCCTTAGAGCCAAAACACAGATTAGCATAATGTTTGAAACAGTGGTCATCTACCTAACAAGGTAACTTAGCAAGAATTTTTTTTTAAAGCTTTTCGATTGTGTGGTGTCGCTTAATTACATTGAAACTAGAAAGAAAGGAAAGTAGTTTGATTGAACACACTAGTACAGTTTCATGTTTTTAATAACAATTTATAACACCTGGCAGGATAGTCCCATGATTGTACCCTAACGAGATACTATACGGTTTATATAGCACTATTGTATATTATTTAGGAACCACGCGAACATGTAGTAATTATAAATTCAGAACCAGAAAATTATAAATATTTTATTACGTTACCAATATCGTCATTTACAGATAATAAGGTAGAGACTTAGTGAGTATGACAATATAGCTGTAGTAATGGAGCGACATAGGTCATTGGTAAACCTTAATTACCTTATTAATAATAAGTAGGTACTAGTACAAGTGTATAAAACTTATTAATAAAAAAGTAGGCAACCGTACAAGAGTATAAACTTTATTAACAAAAAAGTAGGTATGAATACAAGTCTATAAATCATTTTAATTAAAAAGTAGGTACCAGTACAAGTGTATATAACAACTTTAACTAAAAAGACTTACCTGTGATATTTCGTCGGCGTGCATGAAATTCATGTGATGGTCAAGTTTGCTCCTAGAGGTGAACACCAGCTCGCACATATCACACATAAACTCTATACCTGGGTTCAAAAAAATAAGAGTTTGCTCTGTAACAGTAGACAAAAAAATTTAATATAATTTCTTAAACAACTATTCTACATCAAATCGACTGGCAATTCAAAATACAACCAACAAAAGTTGCTAAGCAACGTTTTTTTTAAATATTATTTCTAGTCATATGGTCTTTTCAAATTGCTCAATAAGCGTGACTCAGTTACACAATGGGGTTAGCGTTAGAAATAAGCACCCCTTTCAATAATTTTGCCAGTTAGGGCGCAATTCTCAACAGTTTTCCATAGATCAAATTATACAAGGAAGTATTATCGCATTAGCCCTATACTATACTACACAGCTTGTATGAGTATCAAAGAAACGGATAACATGCTTCTTTTTGGTAAGTACATACTTACAATACATGCAATATATTAATATTATTATAGGTTTATAATTTTTTGACTTTTTTTTGGACTGCATCGACTGCTTGCAATTAGGCAGGATGTAGTCATTATACGTGTCACATTATAAATAAAGATCTAGAAATACTATAAAAAAATAATCAAGTTAATGTATTGATATTGCCTTGAGTGGGTAACGAAATCCAAGGTCGGCATTTGAAGCATAAGAACGGGTACCAATCTACACGTCAAACCGTTCGACAACAGTTATTATTTTGACAATGACTCAAATACACCTGGCATTATAAAAATGGAAAGCTATTGCGTTTGCGCCGTAATTTATCTAGTGACCCTAAAGTAATACCTACTCTGTATTCACACGCAGGCGAAGCAATCCACCGCTGTGTTAAAACTCTGTCTTCCATAGCAAAGTAGCTGTAAGCACAAATTTAGGTCTACCCTTACCATTAACATGTGACTTAATATGCGCGGTGACGGCGTCAACGTCTTCAAAGCGTTCTTGACACAGAGGGCAGGTGAGATTTTGAGTGGCGTGTATGGCTGAGTGGTAGAGGAGCGAATCTTGAGTGCCGAACGACTCGCCGCATTGCTCGCAGCGGTACCCGCCTGCTGAGCGGCAGACGGCCAGTTGTGATGCATCGCGGTGTTTCAGACGTAGATGTCTTTAAAGGCAAATAACCAAGGTATTTAATGCTGAGCAGTCAAATATAATGCATCAAAACGAGAGTAGGGTCTCTTAAGGGAGGGCTTAATGGTCTGTCTGTTCTACAACTAGGACACGACTGGCAGGCAGGCAATGTGAACAGTTCCATAACTGTAGGCTATGGGGATCTATAGTCATCTGTTTGATCCAACGCGTCGTTTGGGAGAAAGGTGCGACCCGAGAAGACTTAATGCTTCTTATGCTAAAGCGTCTGTTTCAGATAAAAGGGGGCACATAAACATATTTATATTTCGTGTTTAATCATCATTATCATCATATCAACATCATAAAGACCACTGCTAAACATTGGCCTTCCCAATAGATTTTATTCTATTGGGGGTATTTACCCATAATCACCACGCTGGGCAGGCGGGTTGGTGCTCGCAGTTGAAGCCAGTACATTACATTTACAGTACATTTTTAAATTTGTCTGTTGAAATACTAACCCTTACGTATCTCCCTACTTTCAAGAACGCCGATTTACTATGGATGTAACACAAAGCCAATGTTAAGGAAAGAAAAAATATTTACATACTGTAAATACTATCAAACAAAATACCTTGTATAATGATGTGACTTTGTGAAGGTCTTCTCACAATACTTGCACGGGTAAGGCCGTCCGCTAGCATGCGTCCGAACATGCCGAGCCAGTTTTGATACTGAAGTAAATTCTGAAATTAAATCACATCAATTGTTATAACTAAGGTGAAAAATAACTGTTGAGATGTTCTCAAGAAATATCTTTTAGAGTATTAGGCTCCTTCAAGTATATCATTGAAAAACATTTTTTTATAACTGAACCGAATGAAGCCCATCAATTTTCCAACTAACGTAGGAAATATCCGTCTAATCCATACTTATCATTAAAAAACAGATTATACAAAAATAAATTGCGCATGTTCATAGCTTATCACCTAAGAATTAATACTACCAAGTTTCTAGTTAAACTCACGCATCGGACAGTATTCACAACGAAACTTGGGCTTTCTAAAGTGTATAACCTCCATATGTTTTTGGAGAGTCGATTTCTCAGCGAATCTGAAAAAAAAATGTTGAGAATAAAGTTCATTACTTATATTTTTATAACGTAATTTTTTTTATTTGCAATACTACCATTTTAAATGTATTTATGGTAACACCAAAAAGACACTACCGCAATTCGAATCTATCGGTCCACTCGAATATATACATTTAGACAATGATAGGATCACATAAGTATAAATATATTATATATAGATACGAATTCAGTAATTAAAGAAGCTGCTCTTGGAAAAAATATGTAACTGAAATGTTTACAAGGTGACATTGAAAATTTGAAATAATAAGATTAAAACATATTATTCTGATTTATAGTTGAAGCCTGAAGGTACTTAAAACTTTTATGATAGCAAATCCGAGCAAGTATTTACAATATTCTTATTTTAAAATAAATTTTAATATTTCGTATTTCTTATTTTTGTTCTTAAATATGAAAACCAATTTACCTGCACAAACATCCTATATCTTACCGTTTATCGCACAGATTGCAAATGTGGAGCTTTTCGGAGCGGCGAGGATGTCGACGGTGCTGATGAGCCTCTAACTCCTCTAAGGACAAGAATGTTGCGGGACATAGCGGACACGCTTGTTGTTCAATGTCAGAGTGCAATATCTGTAATATTAAGTAGCTACTTGGAAAATCAGACCATAAGATTTAAATTCATAAGGGGCTATACATAAATTACGTCACACTTTAGACTTGTGGGAGCCTAAAGTGTGACGTAATGCGGGTTGACGATGTGTGATATAGTGTGACAAGAGGATGGGAGAGATCCTAAACGCCACATTTCCAGGCAAATCCAGGTCCTATAAACATTTTGGAACTGCTGTTTTAATGTAATCATTTCTTGCTATACAATTGCAAAATATGTGACATCACACTAGGCAGGAGAGAGTCTCACAAGTGTGACCAGCTGTGATAAGGACGGAGCGGGACCCCTATACATCTCATAATGACTTATCAATTATAACTTAACTTATAATTTCATAATAACTTATCATTTATTCACATTCTTATGTCATCCAAAAACACCTCATTTAGGGCCTGTTTCACAATATCCAAGTAAGTTTTTAGTATCAAAATCTGTATGCTTTCTTATAAAGAAAAAAATAGAGTTAAAATTATACATCACAAAAAACGAAAGTAAGAAAATTATTAAAAGGTACGATAACAGAGGTTCCTAGACTAGGCTCGACCAGACCCATAGGAAATCAATATTTGTCGTGCAAGTAGCTTGTATATACTTCCATGTAGTCTATATTTTGTGTGTTCTTTACTTGACAGATAGTCCATACAAAACTGTTGTTTAACTGCTTAATATCTTAGAAATAGTGAAACAGACCCTTAATAATATATGTAAAGGCAAACAAAGTCATTAATTTTAAACAAAAAAAGATGACAGAGCATTATAAACCTTCTCGTGTCGCTTCAAGAGTGCCAATCGTTTGAACTTTCTATCGCAAGCCACACACTCGAATGGAGTATCATCTGAATGACGTAGGGAGTGTGTCATCAAATCCGCTTTAGAGAAGAATTTTCTGAAAATAAATACAATTTGTAAATAAACGGAATTTCATATTAAAATATTAATAACCTAATTTTTTTTTTTTTTATAAATATTCTCTTACAATCACACCAATTATTTAGTTCCAAGATAAGTATCATTAGAACTTGTGTTATGGATACTAAATAACGGATAAACATACATAAATACTTTTTTTTTTTTTTTTGTAAATACATACTTAAGATACATAGGAGAACACCCAGACCAGAACAAATATTCATGTTCATGCACACAAAGATTTGTCCTGTGTGGGAATCGAACCACGACCTCTGGAGTGAAGTGCAGGTATACTGACCTTCACGCCATATTGGTCGCTCAATTTAATATGAAGCAGATTACAGACAAGATATTATAAAGATATATTTATAGTTATATGGCACTTGGTTGCGGCTCCTCCGAAGAATTATACCACCCCATCTTTTGCCCGAGGGTATTGTAGCAGGCAACTAAGCAATTAAGGGAAAGGAATCTCGTTTAGTGTCTATGAGGGCGAAGGGCTAGCCACCTATTTGTAACGTTTCTGGAGATCTCTGGGCTAAAAGTGAACGTTGCTATAAACTGTAAAGATTTTCGGTATTTTGGCTATTGAAATATCGTGCAGGACGTCCGCTAGTCCTTTTCACCTATGATGAGTTCTATGACAGATCGATTTTTGACACTAGTCCTTTCATGAAATCGTATCTAATATTTCCGATAATCCATAATAATTTGTAAGGAAAAAAATCGATTTAAATAAACTAAAACTTAAATATTGTTGGTGTATATGTATTATATTGAAAGTTTATTGTACATAAATACATAAACGGTATATTTTGCACAGTTTTATTAAGGTAAAATACAACAGAATTTTAATTTTTTGGTCACTTTCTGAAAAATCACTAATCTCTTGAACAGTCGCTATCGCCGAAAATTATTATAAGTTCGTCTTTCCACCTGTCTATTCTGACGTACCGCTCCCAGTCCTCTAATATAACCTCTGCATTTTCGAGCGATCACAAGATGACCGCCGATTATGTGATTTCTCAGCCCTATGTTCTTTCTACGTTCCGTTCCACGGCCAAGAATTGCATAGGTATTTTATTTATGTGATTTTTTAATTTATATCGAGTCTGTTTTTGTTTTATAAGTTCAATTTTTTTACATTTTTCGTAATAACGTCACCATAAAATAAAAATATTATGCAGTAAAATTATTTTTGTTTATCAAACAAAAAACGCGTAGTTCGGAACACGTTGAAGTGTCACAGAAATCATCCAAGATGAAAAGGTTAAATAGTAAAAACTTACGCATCGCACTGTTGGCACTGCACAGTACGGATTCTATGTTTCTGCTTTTTATGCAGCTCCATGAGTTGTTGTAAAGGATAACTGCAATCGCATTCATCACAAGCCCAACTACCTTCCTCGCAGTGTTTCGAGCTCTTGGCATCCCCAAACATGGTGTTGTCATCTGCATAATAACTCTTTAATAATTCACAGATAATGGACTAACTCATTTAATAAAAGTCATGCATTAAATTTATTTAAAAAGCAACTCTAAAAAGCTTCACAAAATTTTATATTTATACCATTCATGCAATGTTTTTATACGAACAACAAGCAAATTAAAATAAATAAACTTACCTTATGAGAAATCATAAAGGAAAGAAACAACCACAATCATTATTTTTACATCAAACATATATAAAAAAGTATATATATTTTAAATCCCTAACGGAAAAATAATGTTTATGCATTTTAATACTGCAAATAAAAAGTAAAACAAAATAATAAAATACTAAGCTATGAACACACGCAACTATCGTAAAGAAAATATACTTGAAATAGTTAAAATATATTCTTAAAATTAAAAAAGAAATAAAATTTTGCTCGGGATTAAATAAGTATATTATGTTACCTTTATTGGGAGATTTTGATGCGTCTTTGGATTCCATTTCATTTTTAGATGTCACTATTTTGATGCATTTTGCACCAGTATTTGATCCATCGCCAATCTGTTGTAAATAATTATAAAAACAAAAATTTTAATCTAATATTATTGCCCTAATATAATAATTACCCATTCTTAGGGAGATTTCACGTATGAGAAAAAACTTGTTCATTTAATGTGTTGTGTATGTATACATTTTTTTTTATGATAGACCCAACAGTAAGTTATATAATAGTAAACAAAACTAGGACAACTCTTGTTTGACAATTAATAACCGTCTAGAAAAACAAAATTTACCATCTTTTATTGCTATTTTACCATGATGACCCCTACAAAGAAAATTAAATCAATAAGCAGAATCAATTCTTATGCAGCCCAATAATTCATTCTCGGTCTTGTTTAACAAACCAGCATATCTATTTGATATTAGTCATTAAGCTAATTATTTATATATTAGTTTTGTACAGTATTCTAAAGACAGGGTGTATAGGGATCCTACCAAGACCTTAAGGAGCCCAAGCCAACCTCATCAGCAAGTGGTGCACCTGTTGATCAACGGTCGAGGCTCTGGCAAACATAACAGTGCCCAGTAAGCGGCAATAGGCTCGCCACCGATTACGTGGGACCAACAATGCAATTGGCAAAGTGTGGGCATATCTTATGTCTCTGCCTACCCCTTCTGGGAAACAGGCGTGAATGTATCTATGTATGTATTTATTACTTGATTTCTTTCATTAAGAATTTACTTTTCTTAGCTCTACAGTATGGCATGCCAATTGATATGCAAAACATCAAACAAAATTTGGTGTTGTCTTAAAATTTTATATAAAAATAATTTCAATTAAATTCAGGGTGTCAAATAAGGGCAAAGGTATTTGTGACTAACAGATGAATGATCTGGAGGTAAAAATCTTAAATTGTAGGCAATTGTGTGTGGGAACACAGGACAAAATTGTGTTTATGAATATTTGTTTACAATCTGGATGTATTCTATCTATATATATGTTTTCACAGAAGAAAGTATATTCATTCTCCAGTCTAACACAAGGTTTGCTTAGTTTAGACATAAAGTAAAGTAAATTTTTGAAAACACAAAAAATTTACAATAAAAAAAGCAAAACTGATAAAGAGATTAATATATAGAAAGTGTACAAGTTGTATGATACTAAAAAAATTACTATGTATGATGTCCATAGGACATTTATACGTATTTAACCAACAACATCATTAAATAATTTATCCCTGGTTGCAACCTTAAGGAACCCGGCTCTTCTTATTTGCATTTATATAAAATACCTTTATGTTGTATACATTCTCTTCATCTTCTTCTTCCTCGCTGTTTGAAATATCTTGAGACATAACTTCCACTGTGGCTCCACTACCCACAACAGTTTTAACTACTTGTTGATTCTTTGTTGAATTTTTGAACATCTAAGGGTAAAGTAAGGTTATTAACATTTTAGTTTTGTTTTACACATTGTTGGTTTATAATATATTTATACTTTAAACAAAATAAGTCAAAAGAATCAAAAATTTTAGTTTTTTAATAAATCAATTTTGGGCACTGATGGACACTTATCTCACTACAGCAGGAGAATGAGTGGAGAAGTATCAGGTAAGAAACTCGTCAGGTTTATTTTCCAGCCAGTACTGTGATTGGGCAGTTTATGCAGCATATATTGTGCGGCTAGATTTCGAAATGACCTATTAGCCATTTCTCAAAGGTAGCTTCACAAATCATAACAGTACAATAAAAGCAGTTTCAGGGGAGGCTTCTGTTGAGCACTGTAAGTAAATATTCTCACAAAAACATGTGATATAAACTATATCACCTATTTTACATATATTCTGAAGCGGCTATTATTTTGTATATATTAGAATTGATTACTTACATGTTTTAACATATTACATTCATATGCCTAGCCACACAAATAAACTTCAATACGAAAACAACAGCTACAATTTACTATTTTAAGGGATACAGAAATATTTATCTACTAATTTGTTAGAAATAGGCTGTTGGTATATGAACGTCTTATACATATTATTAATAGTCACTAGCAGGTCCTGACTGTATATCATGATTTATTTATAGGCATTTATTGTCAAGTTTAACAGTAGGTTACACTTTCTTACTAGTGGTCCGATTCAATTATAAAACAGGGGCTTCAACTACTTTTCCCACTCATCTATTATTTTAGCCATCCTAATAATAGCCTAAATAATAGTTTTAGCCATCCTATGTCTTAGTTTGTAAATGTCAGGATAAAGATAAGTAAACAATGAATTTAGAAAGACAGTGAAGACAGACTTACGTTACTAAGAGATGCAGGCCAGTTCAGTGCTTCAAGAGTCATTCCATTTTGTATGTACTGTAATATTCTTTCATCAGCTTTCCTGCATATTTGTTTGTAATCATAGAACATATCCATGAAAAAGTTACAGCGTTCACATATAAATGAGGGCATTTTATCAGAAGGAAACACCTGAAAATAATAACAATATAGATTTCCAAAATTTAAGTACAGTTTGCAGTCACCAGGTGGCGTTCTGATATTTGATTTTAAAGAATCTGGAAATTAATGCATTTATTGACCGATTGGTATAGTAAAAATGAGCACAGTACATGAAATTGAAAATAACAATTAATAAAACATGAGCAATTCATTTCGATGGTGTAGCCAATTGTTATTATATAGGCACAAACAGATAATCTATATGGCATACAACACATATCTAACAATATGTACCTATCTTAACAATGTATGGCATATTATGCTAGAAAAAAAGAGGACACCTACCTCTACAGCAATGCAAGAGAGAATTTTTAGGGCTTTGGGAACGATATTACTAGATTTATCTTTCCTGTCGTATAAGCTTGATAGAGAGTCATCTTGTGTTAAACAAAATCGACATATTTTTAACGCACTTATAGCGTCCTTTCGTTTCTCCATTTTATTTATTAATATTTATCACAAACACTTCACTAATTATTTATCTGATTTCTAAAAAGAAATTCTAACCTATTTACGTACAGAATGAGCTACAAACGAAACAAATGTTATACACTACTAGCGCCATCGTCAATCTTAGATTTCACAGCGAGAGACGCCAAAAACAACGCCTCTGGTGTGGGGTAGAGTAAATGTGCTATACCGGCTACTCTAGCGCCACGCCATATGTAAATTTTCTACTCCCTGACGTCCCTAGATGGCGCATAATAGATTTCAGTTATTATATTACGTTGTGTAATTGTCATACTGCCACGATTTGTTATTAATTACGCTTAAACTTCTGAACTGCTGCAATCAACAGTACAGAACATATAATTCAAAATCAGTGCCATACTTAAAACTTTATGAACCTAATAAATGTTCCTCAGAATCATTGTTGTTACCGTTTTATTTACTCATAGTTTTCGGGTTCTAGGAAAGATACTTTATATAATAGGTTGGGGAAAAAGTCTTTTCGTATTTTTGTATGAAAAGTCAAGACATTTTTTTCAAAGTTTATTTACATTTATTTACAATATATATGTACCGTTTTGTTGAATAACTTTCTGCCATTTTGTGGGCAGAGACATTATCCCGTTACTGTAGAAACTTTGGGACTTCTGATCAAAAAAACGGGACAAATAGTTTTGGCAGTCCTCTCTTGAGGTCAACCTTACAGAACCTAAAGAATACTGCAGAGACCGAAACAGGTGAAAATCTGAAGGCGCAAGGTCAGGGCTATATGGTGGATGCACTAGGACCTCCCAGTCGAACTCTCTTAATTTTTGCTGAGTGGCTAAAGATGTGTGTGGTCTAGCGTTATCGTGATGAAAGACCACACCCTTCCTGTTGATCAATTCCGGCCGTTTTCTCTCGACTGCTTCCTTTAATCTCATCAGTTGCTGGCAGTAAAGATCAGAATCGATGGTTTTGCCGGGCGGTAAAAGCTCATAATAAACAATGCCCTTCCAATCCCACCATACACACAGCATCACCTTATTTCATGTTAGGCCAGGTTTGGCCACAGTCTGTGAAGCCTGGCCAACTTTCGACCACGACCTTTTTCGCACGTTCTTGTCGTACGTGATCCACTTTTCATCGCCAGTTATCAATCTCTTCAAAAACGGCTCGGTTTCATTACGTCTCAATAATGAATCGCAAATGAATACACGGTTCATTAAGTTTCTTTGAGTGAGCTCGTGTGGCACCCAAATATCGAGCTTTTTTGTATAACCAGCTTTCTTCAAATGGGTCAAAACTGTTTTGTGGTCAATTCCCAGTTCTTCAGCTACATCGTAATTACTAATATGCCGATCTTGCTCCACTCTTTCAAAAATGGCGTCCATTTTATTCGTAACAGGGCGACCAGAGCGAGGTGCATCTTTAACATCAAAATTTCCGGACTGAAAACGTTTGAACCAAATTTGTGCTACTCTTACTGACACTGCATCAGGTCCATAAACATCACAAATTTTTTTCACTGCTTGAGTTGCATTTTTGCCTTTTTTATAATAAAATTTTAAAATGTATCGAATTTCTTCATTAGATTCACTCATTTTTACGGAGAGAAAAACAAATGAAAAATAGCGGGAAACAACATTTTTTTATTTTTTTCTTTTCTTTATAATGGAACCTTTTTAATGTTACCAAAACCAGCCAGACACAAATAGTACAGTCAAAAAAATTTTATAATAAGTTTATACCTACGTTATGCGAAAAGACTTTTTCCCCGACCTAATATTATAGTTTTTTATTTTTTTCTTCCATTATTAGTAGATAATTTAGAAATTAATATGAAAGAGGTATCTAGAGGCTTATTATAATGGAGCATGGAGCTGGAGCGCATAAAGTTACCTACGTCTTATTTTCTTCAAAGATGCGACTCTCCATATCCTATATTGTGGATGCACCGAGTTGTTGTGACAGATAATCCTCTTAATGATCAAACGTGATCCCCCTGGTGGAGGTCACGGCGCAGTGTCGGGGCCAAGGCCCCCTGATCGCGGTGTCTAACGGCGCCCGTGAATGCGGGCGCGGCTTTGTTGTGGCTGTTCAGCCGATGAAAGTCCGGAGTGTCTAGTCCGGTGGGGTGCCGCGATCAAGCCCTGGGGCGATCAGCGGTGCGTTGTAGTCCTTCAGTGAGTCTTCAGGTCAGGTCCTGGGTCTCCTGAGGGATGAGGCTGCGGGCGTAGGCCCTGGCATCCGGTGGTCGCGCTTGAAGCGGCGCCAAACCTCGAATGTGGTCGTGGCCAGACGCATCCGCACGCGCGAATATCGGTCCCGCCAATCGACCTACGAAGGATTCTATACTGTCTAGCCTCAGGTCCCTCGCGATCGTAGCATTTCTCACGTAGCGAGGTGCTTTGACGATGTGGCGAAGGGTCTGGTTCTGGATGTGACAGATATTCTGGAAAACCATAGACTTTGAACGCTAAATCACCGACAAATAATAGGTTTTCTATTAAGTCTGGTGACCAATGACTTGTTTAGGGTCAACTCGGCAGAACCTACCAAAAAAGCGCGGGCTTTGAAGATATAAAGCACTTCCTTAAAACAACATACCGGCAGTACACAATGCAATGATGTGGTGGTGTTTATCTAAATCTTCATGTTGTAATTACTATAGTCGCCTTAATAACTTTCTATTTAAATCATATATCCGTTTGGATAAAAGTGAAATTCGGTGAGAAAAAATATTTTAAACTTAGGCGTCATGTATAATAGTTAGCCGGATCGTTAGTTAGCTTTTCGTTAGCTGAGCGAGCAAACTAATTAAATTAAGTAATATTCAATAGAATAATTTTATTTTTAAAACATTACTATTATTATTTCAGCGCAAAATAAGGAAGAAGGGAAATATTCTTAAGCATAGAGTTCCAAATAGAACAAAGACAGAATGGTAACGCTATTTACCTTTTTAGTAATAAACAAATGGTTATATTTGTAGCTTTACGTTACGATAAATTGCTGTTAATAAAACTATTGGAGCTAGAGTACTAGTTTCACCTAAACAGGTCCGACCGGTCAGATTTATCCGTATTAAAGAAAAAGATTAATAATAATGTGTAATAACGTCAAAATTCCACTACATAACCCATTCCCATAACTTATTAGCTTGTGTTTAGAGTTTAAACGTAATCTCAACAAGCGGCTAAGAACGTGGGGTACAAATTAATGGCTGGCCATGGCACCTCCACTCGACCGTACAGATTAGGCAGGCCCTGGAAGATCTTGCTGGACGTCGTAGGGGGTGACTGACATGAGTACGAATAACCTATCAATTGATCTATAATTATAGATGCCGAAAACCGTGTGAAGTCGAGAAGGATGCAGAAAAGCGGATCCCAGGACCGTATGGTGACCACCGGTATAATGCAATGATGATGGTGATGAAGAGTTGACGTTCGCTTACAAATAAACCAGAATTTTCTTTTAAAGAAAAAAAAACAAAATAAATTTAATCTAAAAAAAAATATTTATTTATCATCATCAAAAACAAATTCATATACAATTCAAGTATAGGTATTGTACTTTAAACTTAAAGATGCTCGATAAAATTGTATTCTATTAATTAAAAGTAAGAAACCATTGTGTGATTTTTTTAAATATTTGATTTCAAGCGTAATTAAGTAACGTACCTTCTTATCTTTATGATGAATTACAAAACTTCATAATAAAAAGCTTTGTTTTATTTTCCATTACAAAGATACAATGTTGTATCTAATATAAAAATGAGACCGATTGCACCCACGGACTCTGACCATTATGATATTAGATCGTGACTAAGTCCAAAAACGTTCTACTTTATTGTAAGAAGTACATGATAATATGGGCAATGACAACAATACGATAATGTAAGTATTTGTTTTGATATTCCGATACATTACATTTACCACTTGGCACCCTTCGTATATAGACAAGCCCGTTTTAAGTACGATAAACACAAATGAACGAACATAATCTATATTAATTACGATTATTTACTATCTTAAGTTTTTGTAGGTATTTAGATTATCGACAAGGGGACAAGTAAGTTCAGTGTCGAATGTACTTCTCTGGAGATATCACTGAGAAATGGAGGGCGAAACAAATAACAGTGCTGTTGGTGGTAATATAAAAGATAGTGAGCGGTTGGTTAGTGGTACAGTTAATGAGAACAATAATGTTAATGTTGAGAACAAAGAGTCTCGTAGTGAGCGTCGGCAATCCAGTGCTTCATCCGACAGTGGTGGTGCTGTTGTTTTGAGATCGAGGATTTCAAATTTGTAAGTTACTTGCCAACTTTATTTTCCAAAAAAAATGTGCTAAGATTTCCTATTTTCCAAAAAAGGGATAAATGAGCTAAGAGAATGGTTATTCAAATAAATTCCATTGTTTCTCACGGAATAAAATCACTTTTCTTAATAATTTCAATTATATTTGTTTCCTGCAAAATAAAAACTGTTGATATATTTAAAGCATGTTTTTTGTACTATAGACTATGCAACTAGACTTAACTTCGTCAGCTTAACCCCAAGAACTGTGCTATCTGGTAAAATAAGTAGCCAATTTCCTTTTCCAGAGTTATGTTTTTCCAACTAATGTGATAAATTTGTTTATGAGAGAAAACCTAATAAAATAAAATATACTTTATTGTCTTTAAGATCAACATTATCATATATATTCGTCAAACATTTACAAAAAATGGAAATTCCATATATTTTTTTAACAACAATGAAAGAAATATGAGCGGTGCCATAATAAAGGAGTAAAAGCAAATGGGTTCTTTGTCAGAATTTGTCAGTTTATCTGTCTGTTGTGGTTTTCTCAAGATTTGTCAGTCTGTGTCTGTCAGTCAGCCTGTCGTGATTTTAAAGGAGGGAAGGGATTGTCCGTCAGTCAGTCTGCCGGTGACTCTAACGAGGCTTCCAAAAGGCAACGAGATTGAGAAGAATGCCTCAAGAAACTCATCTCGGCTTTTTTCAAATTATGTCTTAAGATCTAATACAATTAAAGAAATAAATTATTAAGATTACCGCTGTTCTTAAAACAAACAAAATCTAATATCTAAAGATTATATCTCATCTAGTCTTAAGAAAGAAAGGAGCAATTCATGTTACTTCCAGGCAGACTTGTCGTTCATAAAATCTTTCACACTATAATAAGCCTTCTGACACAATTTACTCTTTATGTAGTTATTAAATTTAGTTATAGATAAATTTGCCACATCATCTCGGAGCGTATTGTACATGCGAATGCTGTTCCCCGCAAAAGAATTTGTAGCGTATGATAATTTACTATCACTGTAAAGTAATGATAGACACTGGTGTGATTTCGTTGCCAAATGAACTTAGATAAGATTAGTAAGTAATTTGGAAATGAGTTTTTATTCAAGAATTTGGTACCACTGCGTTACTGAACTAAATGTTTATTGTCTCCCCACAATAGATTTCGGAGTGGAAGTATAGTAAACAGAGTCCGGAAAAGAAAAAGCAAAAGTCCGTACCCACAAAAGTCTGGAGAGGACTTGAACAAAGCCATCGTTCCTGTCGTGGAAAAAGTAAGTTATACTCATTAAAAGAGGTTTTATTTACTTAAGAAATTTAAGAAAAAAAGGTTTTAATTAATCAATAAATAACCATTTTATACTAACCTCATTGCACATCAAAAATACTAATTCAGCCCACAAATTCCTGTTATAGAGAATTTGGGAGCTTAATTAGTATTTTGTATCAGTACTTTTGACGCATATTCGTAGTCTTTTTAAAGGTTCCGTTATTATAATTCTTTAAAAAACATTTATGTTTTGTCAGAGCTCTTATCCACTCATTAAGTTTATTTTTGTTGATGTTTGTGGCAGCTGGTTTAGTCTAATAGATAATTAAGCATTATTTTGGTTAAATAGCCGTATGTATTAATTCTCCCGGCGACGATACATGTTACTTTAGCTGAATAAATTAGTTCAATGGCTTAATCTCTTTCAAATTCTTGTACTAATTATAATTAAAATCCTTTTATCATGATCACTTCAATTTTAATCCTATACCGAGTCATCAAACGCAAAATGACGCATCGTCCAAAATGAAGTAAATAATCATATTATTTCTTAAGTAAAATATATTTTTTAAATATTATTCACGCTGTGTGATACCCTAAAAATTTACCTCTTATTCTGTTAAACAATAAAAAGGACGACTAAATACATTCCAATCTATTAAAACAAAAAGAAGATTTTTAAAATCATTTCTCAATTTCAGAAACCAATCACAAAGGAAACCAAAAGTTGGACTACGATTGTAACCGTAGTACTAGTAGAAGCAAAAGGTCTGCCCGACCCACCCAACGATGGCTCTACGCACCACGTGTTCTGCAAATTACAGTAAGACCTACATACATAAATAAAATCACGCCTTTTACCCCGATATTATACGCCCAAAGTTCGCCAATTGTGTTGTTGGTCCCACGTAATAGGTGGCGAGCCTATTTCCGCTTACCGAGCACTTCTATGTTTGCCAGAGCCTCGTCCGTTAATCGGCAGGGGCACCACTTGCAGGTGAGGTTGACTAGGGCTCCAAAGATGATGGTAGGATCCCTGTACACAGTAAGACCTAAATACTACAATGAACGTAATTAATACAAAAACTAGCACCGAACTTCATCTGCTCAGGATTAATACTTTACTAGTGTTGTTCTTTAATAAAATAAAGTTTTCATAAGATTTATAATAAAGATTTTATGTGAAAGTTTAACTCTAATAAACATCCATACATACTAAACTTTCGCGTTTATAAGTTTATGATATTCACATTTATAATAAAAGTAGGAATTATTGCTTGCTCCGTGTCTCGGAAAGCACGTTAAGCCGTTGGTCCCGGCAATTTATAAAATGCCCCGAATACTTATAACTTAACAATTTATTCTTATACTCATCATTAATGAATATGGATGAATAATGAATATTATATGGATAGAGAGGTAATGTAGATACTTCATATATAGAACGGAACAAAATATTGTGATTACAGTGGATCATTGCTATCTCCAACTGAAGATAAGAAGGTCACATTCAACGCAGCGATTGGCCTTCCAGTTCAATTTAAAAACTATAACAAAATATTACTCTGACGCGATTATATGACATAGATTAACTTTAGATAGTGATAATTTTCCATTTTACAATGCTGCTGTAGTAAGTTGATACTGTTATTAATTCTTTTTGCACTGAGATTATTGTTACTAAAACTATTGTATACATGCAGAAATCCGAAATACTTAAATTATTATTAATATTATGGACGATAGCTGATACTAGTAGTTTAAAAAATTATAGTTCATTTGATAAGCTTTTGTTTTACAACAACTCGGTAAATTTCTAGATAAATCGTTTGAAATTACGCCTAAGTATATATCTTAGTAATATTTATGTACAAAGCTTCAAGCATTTTAAGCAATAACTGTAATACGTTAGTATGTGTTTGCAAAAATAAAGAAAGTATATAAGTATGTTTATCCGTTCTTTAGTATCCATAATACAAGTTCTTGATGATACTTATCTTGGATCTAAATAATTGGTGTGATTATAAGAGGATATTTTTTTAATTTTTATTTTAAGTAATAAGTACAGTACCTAAAAAATACAACTCAGTTCATTTTATGTCGAAATTTGCAGTGAAAAAGTCTTTCCTTAAAAATCTACTTAAATTGAACTCAAATATTATTGAATAAATAAAATAAAAAAATATTCTCTTACAATAATACCATTTATTTAGTTATTTATTTAATTATGGATACTAAAGAACGGATAAACATACTTAAATACCAATTATTTTTGTAATACATACATAGGAAAACAGAACCAAAACAAGTATTCATGATCATGCACACAAAGACTTGTTCTGTTTGGAAATCGAACCCACGATCTATGGAGTGAAGTGCAGGTATACTGACCTTCACGCCATATCGGTCATTATTGCTGCGACATACAGAAAAGCCGTAACTCGTAATTATTATACGACTACATAGTATTTTTTGGGTTATTTTGAAGAGCCAACCAGTCAGCAAGCGTTTTCTTTTTATATCAGTTAGATAGTACAAATCTCACGTGGTACACACACATATATCTTTAAATCCGGTTCAACCGTTATCGGATGGATTTAATGGTTATCAAATGATATACCAATGCACCTATCAATAAACTGTAATGTAAATATTAATAATTATAGACAAAGGTGTTGATTCCTTTAAAGGTTAAGACGTGATACCCTTAATGCGTTAGAGTAAACAGTTCAATAATTACCTAATCAACTCTTGTATTTGAAACTTTGACCGTGTGATGACTACATGTTGATACTTTGACGCCTACTGATTATAACTCTCTTCCTTGTTTATTACTTTTTGATTATAAGTAACCACTATGATGACTCTGAACCTTGTATTTTTTACTTATATATTTTATACTATGTACTTATAGAATTATTTGATGAACGGACCTACAGGTACTTAGTTACTTTTGTGTTAAGAAGTAGCCTCATAGTTGTCGTACCGAATGTAAGACTTTTAATTTTAGGACAATCTAGCGGCAAAAGCCTTTATGCATTCATACGTTAAAAGAAGTTTGTAATTCCAGACTTGGCTTAGAATCACAGAAGACTAAAGCAGTGCCTAACACACATCAACCAAAATGGCGAGAACGTTTCAATTTACGTTTATACAGGGACAACCATCTGAAGTTAACTCTTTGGGACAAGGGGAAGCAGAAAAACTTTATGGGGAGGTAAGATTTAAACATCTAAGTTAAGAATAATGCCACCTCCTCTCATCTTATCGTCGGGAGTCGTAAGAGACGAAGAGAAATCCTACCGGATGGTGGGCAGCGTCTGCCTGCGTACTGGCTGGAACTGAGATAACAAACCCGCTTGCCTATTGTGGTGATTTTGGGCAAACATAATGTAATCCATTGGGGAGGCCAATGTTAAACAGTAAACTTTATAAGACTGATATGATAATAATCCCATTATATATCCACACTTAACACGGATCTCCTTTCACTAATCAAGGGATAAGTTCAGACTCCACTACGCTGACCCAGTGCGGATTGGCAGAGATTCTTCCTATATAGGTGATAATAATAATAAATTATACAGATTTCTAGAACAGAATTAAAAATCTACAATATAGTGCAATAAGGAAAAAATAATATAAAGGAATAACGACAAATTTATTCCGCAGAATTTTTGAGAAGCTTTCATATATTAGTTATTTGGAGAGAAAATATATAAAAGGAAAAACTTAACTAAAGATATCGGTTTCAGCTCGGTCCTGGACTTGTCTTCGTTAGAAAGAGAGCGAACACATGAGATATGGCAGAAACTGGATGACGGCTTTGGTACTGTCCATCTATCTGTCACACTGTGCAATGTACGAGATAAAGCTGACAGCAATGCAGTCACAGAAGTGGACAATGCAGCGGTGCAACCTAAACTTGTAAGTATCATAATTTCAGTGTGCTTGTTGTTAAGGCAACACGCAGAAAAAGTGTACCAACTTTCATCAAAAACTATATAAACTTAACAAGACTTACAACTCTTGAACTTCAGTTTTATGTAATTTCATATCTTTATCTTTTTAGTAAAAGGCTTTTGGAAAACACCTCTGAAATGTGATTAATTCCAAAGGTCCTTTGCTATTAATGCAACACTCAAAGAGATAACATTAATTTGATTTTCCAGTTTGAACAATCACAGACAGATAAATCGAATGTTTAATATTTTATCTCATTACCTTATAATGTCGACTAGCAACGTTTCAGGAGGTCGGCCGGACCGGTTCGTAACTTCGAAAGCCGTGGGTTCGTTACCCTACTTATACCAATATTTGGATACATAGATCAGTCATCTTGTGCCCAATTTTTTTGTTGTTTTAAGTCGCTAACAAAATGCGTTTACGCACTGCTTTCCGGCCAAAGCGGGACCGAAAGGTGGTGTGGCACTCACCACCGGCAGACGCGACTGCCAGCAGAAATACCCACTAAAAGTGCCGACTAACTTTGCGACGACGTCCGCCGCTATTTGAGAAAGAAGCGGGGGCAGTACCTGGGTTGCAGCTTTTGGCACCCTCCTGCGGCCCACGTTCGAGAAATACTCAGCCTCCCACCACGCCAAGGTGGAGAACTGCCCGGGGGGAGTTATCTTGTACCCATAGCACATCTTCTGAGTTAATTTATTTATTGCTTAAGTCGATGTTTTTTTAGCAGAATCTGCACGCAATCTATAACCTAAAGAGTAACTGGAAACTAGTGGGCCAGCTGCACGTGAAGTTGGTCGGGGCTAGGGGTTTGAGTGGAAAGCCTAACGCATACTGCATCCTGGAGTTGGACAATGAGAGGGTGCAGACTCCTAATGCGCGGGCTAGTTCAGAGCCTGTATGGAATAAGAGTTACATTTTGTAAGTTTTTATTTTTTATATCTCGCCATTATGCCGAAGTTCTTATCGAGTAAGAAAGAAAATCATTCAAATTTCGAATTTAGCTCTTGCTGCTAACCTAGTTCCAGACTTTAATTTAAACATCATCATCATCCTCCAGGCTTGCTCTCAGTTTTTTGTGGAATAGCAGCATGTCTTATTATAACTTATATCAGGGTATTTTGTCATCTACTTATCCACATCTCTTTTAGACCATATCATCCCCTAACACACTCAACCATCTCTTTTTCCCTTAGTTTCCTTTGGAAGTTTAGCCTAGTTTACACAATTGTTATTTATTTTCCAGCAACGTATTCGATGTAACATCAACTTTAGATCTTAAGGTGTACGACAGCTCAATAGTTGCTTTGCGGAACGAGTCAATGGGGCGAATCTCGATCCCGCTTCTGAAGATCCGTAACGGAAACCCGCAATGGTTCGCACTCAAGAATAGGACGAAAAGAGCAAGTGCCAAAGGAAACTGCCCTAGAGTTCAGTTGGAGATGACCATGCATTGGAATCCGGTAAGAATATTTCTGGCCTTTTCTTGATACTCTTGGATACAGAGAGCGACCTTCTTCGCCAAATGCATTAAGCGCTATAATTTAATAAGGCATAATATATTACAGGAGGGCTTTGTAATTACTAATTCTTTGTAATGGGCAGTAAGTGCAGTGCAGTAAGTGATTAAGACAATTTGTAATAATATGAGACTGCATATCAAACAACCAACCAAACGAAGTATGCTCAATATGGTATCAAACTGGGACCTCTTTGTAAAAAAAAAGTAAAAGTAAAAAATTATTTATTTCATAAACTATTATACATAGTACTTGAAAACGTCATGATTACAAATGAAAAAAAAAACAATCGAAATAATATTACACTAAATCACGAAGCTTAGATTCACTTACATGCAAAAAAACAATTTAAAAACAAAAAATAATTAAGTGTAAGTAAATCTAAGTGCCAGTTCCGAGCCACCGCTCTGTAAGAAGAACTGGCAAGAAACTCACAGGCTTTGCTCTTTTAAATATGTCCATTAGTTTGGTACTAGAAATACAATCTACATTTGTCTGTGAAACTATACAATGCAATAAGTTAAGGTTATGTACCTTAACAATATTTATGTTTTCAAGTCATTCATATTAGAATAGCCTGTATGAAACGGCAGCTTAATCCCAAGCATTTTTATCTGCCATATAGTCTTTAATAGAATAGTATCCCTTTGAAGACAGCTTGTGTTTTATTGTTAATTTAAATTTATTTAGGCTCAATTGCTGTATGTTGCTTGGGATTTTATTGTAGAATCGCACACATTGACCTTTAAAAGATTTGTTTATCTTTTGGAGCCTAGTGGCAGGTACAACTAATTTATGCTTATTCCTTGTGTTTAGGTTATGTACACAGCTTTTCTTACTAAATTGATCAGTATTCTTATGTACATAAACCAGGTTATCATAAATGAATTGACCGGCCACTGTTAAAATACCAATTTCCTTAAACTTTTCCCTTAGTGAATGTCCACACGGGAGATTATAAATTGCTCGAATAGCCCTCTTCTGCAGCACAAAGATTGTTTGAATGTCTGCGGCACAACCCCACAGAAGAATACCATAGGACATAACACTATGGAAATAGCTATGATAAACTAGCCTAGCTGTTACAACGTCTGTTAATTGGCGAATTTTCTTTACCGCGAATGCTGCAGAGCTAAGTCTACTCGACAATTCACCAATATGTGGGCCCCACTGTAGCTTAGAGTCTAAAGTAATCCCTAAAAACTTGGTAGTATCCACAAGGGTCAACTCATCCTCCTTTACCATAATAGTAGAGTTTGCCTGTCTGACGTTAGGCGTCACGAATTTAATACATTTCGTTTTAGCCCCATTTAATAGCAAATTGTTAACGTCAAACCAGTGCACAACCTTCGAGATCGCACTGTTTACTTCGTCTAAATTCTGATTTCGTTTTAACTTAAACAATAATGATGTATCATCAGCAAACAAAACTATCTCGTGGTTTTCTTTAATAAAATATGGCAAATCATTAATATAAATCAAAAACAAAAACGGACCGAGAATCGAGCCCTGCGGTACCCCCATTTTTACAACAGACCCCTGAGATCGCTTTCCATTAACCTCAACCCTTTGAATCCTATTACTTAGATAAGAAGTGAGAAGATCCAATGCGGAGTTTCTTATTCCGTAATATTCTAATTTTTTTATCAATGCTTCATGAGGAACACAGTCAAAAGCTTTGGACAGATCGCAAAAGATACCTAAAGCGTCCAAAGAATTTTCCCAAGCATCAAATATATGTTTTAAAAGCTCAACACCTGCATCGGTTGTAGAGCGACCCTTAGTGAATCCAAATTGTTTCGAATGCATTAATCCATTTTTATTGAAAAATATTAACAGCTGGTTGTAAACAAGTTTTTCAAAAATTTTACTAAATGTAGGCAGAACTGAGATAGGTCGAAAATTTGTTGGGTCTGTTGTACTGCCCGATTTATATAATGGAATGATTTTACTTTCTTTCATTAGATCGGGAAATTTGCCGCAATCTACACATTTATTAAATATTAGAGCCAAACTGTGCGCCACCGAAACAATGATAGGCTTGGTAACTACGATGGAATTGCCCCAGAGGTCTGCAGCTTTCTTAACACTAAGAGTATTGAATGTCTTAATTATATCCATAGATGTAACATGACTAAAAGTAAAATCTACTGTACATATATTCACGTTATCTTTCAAAATAGACTCCGCTAAAGTGGGCGAACAATTTAAAGCTTTTGTGATAGACACTGGAATATTAGTAAAAAAGTTTTCGAAAGCATTGGCTACATCTAAGTCAGATGTAAGAGTTTTTTTATCAAGGTTGAGTTTAAACTCAGTATCATAATTTTTACTTTTTCCCGTTTCACTATTAATAATATTCCAGGTCATTTTAATCTTATCATCACAATTTTTTATTTTAGAGCTTAAATAATAAGACTTTGCCGTATGACATGCTTTTCTAAATATTTTAGAATATTTTCTTACATAATTACAAAATTGTTCACTGTTGTTTAATTTTTTCTCATCATACAGTTCATACAGCCTCTTTCTACATTTATGTAGCCCAGGAGTAGCCCATTCACTAAAGGTAGCTTTATTATTTACCTTAACCGTTCTGGGAGTAAATATTGATTTAAATGTGTTAGAAAAGCTGCTGAAAAAATCATTATACAAAAAATTTGGGTCACAGCTTTCACCTATAAAAGGTAAACTATAGCATAATAATTTACTGTTAAACCTCTCAAAACGATTATTGGTTTTTGGTACAAATGTAATAGTTTTTTTAGCTACAGTTTCATTTTTACAAATAAAAGACATTTGTTGCCCGCAATGATCTGAATCTAATTGATTAATAATTTTTTTATTGTTATCACTTAGCATAATATTTGTAAAAATGTTATCTAAGCAAGTAGCAGAAGTAGCAGTAATTCTTGTTGGCTCCAGAAACAAATTAACCAAATTATGAGATTTAAAAAGTGCCTTTAATCTTGTACATGGACTGGAACACTCTAACAAATTAACATTAAAATCTCCACACACAATAACTTTTTTATTACTTTTACAAAATTTTCCTAAGGCTTTATCCATAATACCTTCAAATAAATCATATGAAGCTGAAGGAGGTCTGTACACACTCAATACAATAAACTGCTGCATTTCTATACAGGCCATTTCTATAATACGTTCAACAGAGAGATTGACTATATCATGGCGCTCCTTGAATTTAAACTGTTTATTTACTATAATTAATGATCCGCCATGTATAGCACCACTCCTGCAAAACGAACTACCTAACATGTGATTGTTGAAATTGAACATGAGCTGGTTACAATTTAGCCAATGTTCAGTAATACACAAAATATCAATATAATTATCGCTCATGAACAATTCAATTTCCAGTTCCTTGCCCAATATTCCTCTAATGTTTTGGTGAATCAGAGTGATTACATCATTTTGTTTCTGCTTTGTGTACTTTTTATTGCCAGAAAAACAGTTCTCTTTTGTCTTAACACCTAGTTTAAATTGTCAAATAATGAATTATTTATGTCGGAGTGCTCAATAGAAGCAGATTGTACCAAATTCTTGGTAGTAATGTCAATTAAATATAATAGTGACAAAACTATTTGTCGTTTAAAATAATTGGAAAGGTAAAACCTACCTTTGGTCAATAAATAATTATTTCTAACAATACTGTTAGTGTCAATTATTCTACATTTATTACTATAGGTACATAGGTTGTACAAAGATAAATTTAGTATGTATCTTCGGTCATTTTCGGACTTTGACAAATGCTGAGAATAGGGGAAAGTGAACATAATAATTTCTTTCACTTTAAGTGAGATTTGATATTAGATCCTTCCAAATAGATTGTTCCTTATGTAAAATACCAAAGACCGGAGCTACATAGTTATTATCACTATTAAAATATTTCTATTTCGTTCTAGTTAAATAAGTATAAAACTTTGCATAATTTATTGATAGTGGCTTAATAATTTCATAAGTATTTTTCAGTGCAGTCGTAAATATATTGCTTAATGTACGTTATCCGCAAGGTCATGGATTAATCAATGTCATACACTGACGCGGTAATCATTGGGATTATTTATTGCTCAACTTGGAATTAAAAAATATTGAAATATATGTGATTACATTTTTTGTGTTTATTTACCATACGCAATAAGATCTTCTTATACAAATAAATAAAATTCGCTTTAAGTATAGGATCGGATAGGATCGAAATCGAATCGAATCGACTTTGAATCGACATCGGATCGACGTCGAATTGAAATCGAATCTAAATCTAGTTTAAATTAATATCGAAATTAGCTAACATTGATCTGAAAAGAAGGTAGTCATTAAATAAAATAAAAATGCGGTCTTCTACTTAAGGTACTCAAGAGTAGGACGGAAAGGGCAAGTGCTAAGGCTGCCCTAGAGTTCAGTTGAGATAAATTTCAGTTGACTTCACAGTTGAATGATGTTCAGTTGGAATCCGGCAAAGCATTTCTTATTATTACTTTTATCATAGACTTTTGTCATCTACTTATCTAGGTACATCTCTTTTAGACCATATCATATTGTCAGCTTTCGGTCATTCAGTATATCTTGGGTAACGATAGGAATGTGATAAACTAATATTTTTAAGTGTTATGTTTATCTGGCATTATTTTGTATGTTGTGAATTAAAGATGTTATTATTACGCGGCGAGATAATCTAATAATTAATTACTAGATAATCTCAATTTGTTTTTGTTATTGCTATCCTTAAGTTCCTTTTAATTTTATTTCAGATAAAAGCCACGGCAAGATTATTTCAGCCAAAAGAAGTGAAGTACTTGAAAAAGCCTCCGAAATTTGACATCCCCCTAGTTTATAGCAACATGGAGTTCGTAAGAGACACCTTTGACGCGCTCTTCGAAATTAATGAACAGTTTAAGTAAGTGTTATCTTACATATTATTATTTCTGTGTTCTGTTCCTCAAATGGTCAAACCTTTATCAGAAGAACTCTATTAAAATTTTGGTATGAAATTCTTGCCTAACTTTGAGATGAGACCACTTCCACTTCTGTGACAGCATTGCTTTCAGCTTTATCTCGTTTATTGCACTGTGTGACGGACAGATGGACAGTACCAAAGCCAGTGTAGCTTAGGTTAACGACTATCCACATGTAGTGATTACCGGGAGCACTTGAAACGCCTTTCCTTTAGCATTTAAAGTGTGATTTGATGATATAAGCAAGAAATATCTGTTACTAACCACTTATAATAACCGTTATTCCCATCCCTTTCCCTCGATAATGATATACCTAGAGCGTTAATTAGATAGATATAATGAAGTTTCGTTCTTTAAGAACTTTAGTAAAGATTAAAACTTAATTACATTACTTAATTGCAGACGATTGCTAGAGTGGGAGAACCAAGAGCTGTCTTTCACAGTGCTGGCCGGGTGGCTGGTGTTCTGGTTTTACTTCAGGATGTGGGCCTTACCATTGCTCTTACTGCTGCCATTCATTTACTTCTGGGTTGTCCAACCACAGCAGCGTAAGTTTTTTTTAATTTATACTTCAAAATGATCACATTCTGCCTGATGGTAAGCAGTGCCGAGAAGCATAACAAGGGCACCCACTCATGACGGCCTGCAAAAATTCCTTGTGTATTCTTTAGGATCATTTGCCATAGTACCTAAGTCCAGTAGAAGACAATAAGAGAAGCAATGTTTCTACTAGATGGAGGTCCTGAAGAGAGGCTGTAACCCGTAATTAGATGCTAAGCTCACACTTAAAGAAATTAACAGTGTTCAAAGAAAGTTTTTACAAATTTCAGTAGACACTAGACACACTTCATTGTTATCGTACACATAGTAATTACTACCATAATTATCAACTAACCCAAATATTTTTGGGTTTTTTTAAGAACCATTTAGAAAAACGGAGTCCGCTATAGGTGTAAGAACAAATAACAAATTTTTACTTTTGGGTGAAATAAATAAGTTTTTTTTTTAAATTCAAAGTGACAAGGTAATTTTTGAGTGGCCGTTTATATCATTCGTGTACACTCAATATGGGCAATTCCAAATTAATAACTATTGAGTTTATATTATTACAGAGGACAAGTCAATAGCACGCAGCTACCAAACTGTCGAAGATTATAGTGAACCGCAGGAGAACGATAAGGTATTTTCTAAAAAATATCATCATCTTAACTGATTCATATAACAGCTCATTTTAAGGACCAAAGACCCAAATTACCAAGGAAACGAATTACCAAGACCAAAACCGTGTTGATAGTTCGGGTTTTAGATATCACTAACCTTATGAATATTGGCATTACCTTTATAACGGGTACAATGGCTGAGCTGAAGCAAGGAAGGGCTTGATGTCAATAAGCAACTCATCGAAAGACTGACCGCAGTAATCGCAGCAAAATTTTGGTGACAGTTTCCGACCTAGCTGGTCGGAAACTGACATATGGTCTCATAACGCTAATCTATCATAACTAAAACTAAGTTAAAATAAGCAGAACTTATACCATGAGTACTAGAGAACCGATAAACTTACGTTAACTACTACTTCATCATCATCATCACAGCCCATTAACGTCCCACTACTGAGCACGAGCCTCCTCTCACATACCAAGGTGCGAGGGTATTGGGTCATACTCCACCACGCGGACCCAGTGCGGATTGGCGGAGGCAGGTGTGTGGCGTCCTGCTGTTAGAAATTTTCAAGCCGCCCATTAGGCCTCTAACATGGCTTAACGACTACCACATTTAGTGATAACCGGGACCAACGGCTTAACGTGCCTTCCGAAGCACTACTACTTACTATACTTAATTTACTACTTACTAAAAAATTCACGCAACCAGGCCAGAACAAATTTTCGTGTTCATGCATATAAATATTTGTCTCGTGTAAAAGACGCACCAAGAAATAATAACAATTTGCGCGCCCGCAGTTAATTTTCAAGCAATTTTATCGTAAATAATTGTTATTGTTTGAGATAAAATTATATACTGATAATATTGATACAAACATAACATTTTTAAACATTGTTCTACTTTTAGTTAACATATTTAAAAATATTGTACATTTTAGGGAGATACGAGTTTGACAGGAAAAATTCAAGGGTTGCCTGAGATGACGCTGAAGATCACAGGAGGTGTAGAGTACACTGTCTCTATTGCTGAAAGATTTTACAAGTGAGTTATGCCAAAGAATCTTTGGCAAAGATATCATCTCATTTATCACTCGAAAAGCCAAAGAAATTTATTCTCTGAATTTTTTGTGCGATTGTGTTAAATTGTATTTTTAAAGAAGCAATAATTTGTAATTTTGTCTATGCCTTATATAAAATATGTGTCTGTTAAGCTTAAACATATCTCTCTTTACGGAAAAAAAAGTTTAATAACACAATGATCCTTTTTGAAAATCAAAACTTTTTTCTACATTTTTTTTGTATTAAATTGGAGTCTACAGTTAAAAAAAATATACGCATAATCATGTGTAGTAAAATCTAAAAACTTTGTGAAACATAAATAAGGGAATTGTTATTATATAGTTCCCTAATAAGAAATCCAGTGCTTTTCAATTAGGAGTCTTAAAATAACCTTACTGTTTTGGTTTTCATCTAACTGTACTACGTATATACCTTTGCTGGGTTTGAAAATTACTTCAAAATACATTTTTTCGTTTCAGTTTAGCAAGTTTCAAAGTGCCTTTCCTGAGTTTTTTGGCCATGATATTTCTAGTGATATCAGCATTTTCTTTCTACTTTATACCGTTTAACTACATGATGATGGCATTTGGTAAGCAATCATTAATTTCATTTATAACATGTTTTAAACTATTTGTAACTAAATAAGTAGATTTTAACTTCCTATCCTAACTAAAAAGTAGATAATAAGTACCTAGTTTCATAGACTGTATTATATCCAAGATACAAACCTGTGGATAGACCGAGGTAAGTGTCTATTGACTTATCGGGAGGACCCGACAACTATTATTGTAACAGATTTTGGATATAAAGTTATTTTATTTAAATATAAATATTTTCGACACTTACCAATTATTTAGTCGGAATCGAACCCACGACCTTAGGAGCGAAGAGCGGGTATACTCGCCACCACGCCATATTTATATTGAACCAATGCTATTTTTCGCTTACTTTCGTATCGATTTGAAACTGCGAATATAAATAATCTTTATGAATACAGTTTGATACAGGTTACATTACAGAAGCTTCTAGTTGTGAGGACATAAAACATGTAAGGTTGAGCTAATTTGAGGGAGGGATCATCATCATCTGAAGCACTCGTAGCTCCGCGATGCTCGGTGGTCGGAAACGATCACCGAAGTAGAGCAGAGTTTACAGAGGTCAGTCCTTGGATGGGTGACCTTATGTGTGGCATTTGATATCGAGCGCTTCCGTGCTTCGGAAGGCACATTAAGCCATTGGTCTCGGTTATCACTAAATGTGGTAGTCGTTAAGCCATGTTAGAGGCCTAATTGGGCGGCTTGAAATATTCTAACAGCAGGACATCATACACCTGCCTCCGCCAATCCGCACTGGGTCTGCGTGGTGGAGTATGACCCAATACCCTTGCATCTTGGTATGTGAGTGAGAGGTGGCTCGTGCTCAGTAGTGGGACGTTAATGGGCTGAGATGATAATGATGATGATCATGATCATCATCTCAGCCTATTAATGTCTACTAGGCTTAGGTCTCCTCTCAGATACTAGGTAAAATTGGTCTAGACCATATCACGCGGACATCCTGTACCAAGAAAACTTAAAGTCTAGGGAAGCTGATAGACTGCTTTTGTCATACCACACAGCTCTCGTAATTTACTATTTTTATGTATTTTTTCTTTTTATTCTTCTAAATAACCGTATTATACCTATCGTTTTATTTATTACAGGTATTTACAAGTTTTCTAGAAAATTCCTGAATCCAGAAAGAACATTGAATAACGATCTACTGGACTTCATATCAAGGATACCTGACAATGTGATACTAGTATGTTATTTTTTATCTTAATTGATAATATTTTACTTAAAGATACGGTATATTTATAGAATATATTATATCGAATTTCAATGATAAGCTTACTTCTATAGGAACAAATTATACTTATTCTTTTTTTTATTCTACAGAAAGATTGGAAAGAGCTGAATGTGCCAGAACCATCTATGGGACGACAAGATTCGCTTAGAGCAAAATCTATAGAGAGAAATTAAATTACCAAAATGTTATAATTTTTTTTTAAAGCCAAAGCCAAAGACAAAAGATTTTATTTTTTCTATGCTCAAAAAAGCTTGTATGAACGAGAACTTAAAACTAACTCATTCAAGAATCCGAGTTAAGAAGAAAAGGGCAAGAAATTCGACGTTACTATTAGTATTGTATAAGAAACTTGAGCAATTATTTAAATTGTACTAAGGCATAATAGTTCCACATACTCAAAAAAATTAAGTACAAATCGCACACAGTGCCTGCTAATACTAAATTAAACAGAGTTGGAATATATTTTAAAAGCATAAGATATACACATTTTATAGGCCTCGCCTGTATGTCTGTGATATATACAGAATAAGGCGTGATAATATCTATGGGCATTGGTTGATTGAGTGGATATGCAGACAAACGCCTTTTATATATATGTAAGATTAGAACACACGACCAAACCAGTTGAGTTTTAGAAGAAACTTTTAATAGTATAGATGTTATTTTATTAAGATAACAAAGAAATTTTCTATGGAAACGTAAATATGTACAAATATATGATTTCAACGCCATCATCAACTTTTTTTTTAAATAAAGAAAATACATATTTTTGGATATATCGTCTCTCTTTATCGGCCATAATTAGGAAGTAAGCTTCTTTATTAAATATAGTTTTAATACTTAGTAGATACTATGTATTTTTTCATTACACAATATATTCGGAATATAAAATGGAAAATAAAACAAAAGATTTGTAAATAGTTAGTTTTATTATTAATTTATTATATAAATAAAAATAATGGATCACAATGATTAATGACTAATTTTTATTATCAATCAGTTTTGTTCTTAATTAAAATCTTCTTTTGTATCAATACAATGTTATATGCTGTATATTAAGTGATGTTTTAATGTGATAAATTCTGATACTTTTGATGTAAACTTTGAAAACCTATGTAAATTGAAGTAATAAATAAATCTATAATTTTACAATACACAGATTTCTTTTACTTATGACACTATCTAGATATATCTATAGCGTAGACATGTTTAATTAAGTAATCAGTACTTTTAATACTGCAATGCGGTTACACATTTAAAAAAATATTTACAATATAATCCAAAAAAATAAGAATTAAATGCACCCTGATGAGTAAAATGAAGACATAATAAGATTAAAACTATATAACCTATCCTTAGCCTAATTTTTTTCCAGTCTTAATAAAATCCATAAATTCATACGATTGTTTAGAATAATTTTAACCCTCTGTATAATTTAGAATGCGTTCCAATCGATTTTTATTCTTGTACATTAAGATATTTCAGCTGTTTAAATATGTATTGATTTATCCAATATACATGATAAATTTTAAAACATTAAATATTTATGTATTTTCTTTACCTATTTTAAGTAAAATGTATAATTAGTACGATGTATTAGTAAAAAACTCTGCAAAACTTGCATAGCAAATAAATGTATATATTTTTTTACTAGGATTCTTTTAAATGTTATGAATATTGCATAAATTACATACGTTTGAATCATGGGTTTTTTTACATAAACTTTTCCTTTGCCGCATGGCACCCGCACGCATACGAATTACGCGTGCGTGCGCGCAAACCCGCTTGATAGAAAAGAGGCCATTGTCTATTGTTATTATTATTATTATAAAGTCTATTTATCAATTTTATACAGCTCACTAAAGGGGAACGCACTCATTCAATTGTGTAATGTACTTAGATATTATTAAATGTTAATAAATTAAACTTATGGCACTAAGTACAACTCGAAAGATCACAGGCATACACAGTCTATTTTTAGGCAAGAAAATGTAGACTTTTTACTCAATTATAACTATCCTGTCCTTGATTTTCTTAGCTTTCTCTAATCATTTGTGTTTTTATTGAGTTTGTTCTCTTTAGGTTAGGTTCTGGAACTTTCAATTCCCGCCATTGTTTCTGTAAATAAAAACAAATTACATAGTGTGAAGGGCATTTTTTCTGTGTAGTTGCAACGTTGAAATTAGCTTTTAATCATCATTTCAGCTCAATAATACCCCCAATACACAAACCAAGGTGTGAAAGGGATTTTGCTTTAAAAAAATTTAAACCTCCTAATACGGGATTTTATTTTCTTCTTATCACATACCAAGGTTAAAAGGAATCTTCTATTACAGTAGTAAGAGTCAGAGTACTGAATATTATGTAACCACAAATCTATAACTATTGTATGAAACTTTTTCAGAAAAATCTAGCTAAGCTTTAATTAACTTATATTGAAAAGTAGAAAATAAGTTAAGTCACAAGTAAATCCTTACCAAAATTTCATCATCTGGAACACGAGACAAGAAATCCAAAATATCATTATTGGGCACTCTATCTGGATTCAGGAACTTTCTCATAAACTTATAAATACCTGCAAAAAACATTTTGACATCATTAAATAAAATGGAGGGAAGATACTTTTAGTGTCTATATTACACGAAAAGGATTTAAGTTATTAAAAAATAATAAAATAACAGAAAACCTATGTCTTTTTATAAGATAGCGGGAAACAGAATTATTGAACGGACAGAACTTTTTTCATCTCATAGCGAAATACAGCCCTAGTCTACTAGATTTAAGTATCATTCAAAAGTGCTTCGGAAAGAATCTTAGTTCATATAAATAAATGTGTGTGAGTAAGTGCACGTATACCATCTGTTCTCATATGTAATTTAATACGTACCTAATGCCATTAGTAAATAGTTGAAAGGAACAAAATATAGTGCGACGGCAGCCAACAACATTGCGGTGATCGCCAAATAACTCATGTAGGGCACCGTGAAGTTAGCCAAACTGAAAATAATAAAAAAACAACATAAAACTCCATATCGAAAAATAAATCAATTATTGATATTATAATGTCAGTGCTTGCTTATAACTTATCAGTATAGTTAAGTAGAACTTTAGTAAGAAAAGAATTAAGTGTGTAAAAAATCATTCCAATTAGGTCAGTGCAAAAAGAAATACCTAAAATAGACCAAAAGTTATACTAGTTAAAGTTAAAAATATAATACAGCGATTTAAATTCATATATTTTTAATTATTTAAAAGTTACATAGTCTTTAGTCAGTTTTACTTACTTTTTCAACCTTTCCACAAGAGATACGACATAATCGATGCCGTTCTTGATGGTGAAAGTGAGATCTTGCAGTCCATAAAGACGCGTTTTCAAAGTTTTATCGTCCTAAAATAAAAAATATTTGTTAGTTTGAATTAGAAGTTAACAGAATGTTTTTTGTTGTTTATGTATAAACAGAAGTTTATAGAATATGTTAATTAGCTTAAACAAACATTATTAATTCTTTCAGAAATGTGAGACTTTAGTCTAATTTAGACACAGTATTAGTACCTACATATATAAAGCGCGTAAAATATTTATAAATAATTTATCGGAACCCACATTGAATAATGCATTTTAATTTCTTTTAATTCTTAGTAAAAATATGTGACAATTAATAAGCGCTCTCTTAATAAAGAATAAGCTAACCTATCGTATGAAGTAAAACAATAAAAACCGCGAAGTTGTTGCAATAAACTACAAACTAAAATTAATAAAACAATTTCCTACCTTATGACTTTCAATGTCATCATCCGACTGTTCCTCTTCAGAGTGAGAATTAAGAATAAGTGAACTGCTACCTGCAACAGAAAAACAAAAATCAGTGTATGTACTCGCTTTCTAATGTAGATGTGCTGCGCTTGCTCATCAACTTGCTGTGGGCTAAAATGGGATACAGAAGCAGTAGATACCATAATTATCCTAGCATTATCCCAGTTGCCCTACTAAGGGCCCAAAGTCAGCTCACTGGGCTAACAAGGCTTGGCTGAGTTTCAGTTATTACACGTGAGTACACGGAGCGACTACCGTCTGACCTCCGGAACCAGAGGAAATGGAAACTAGCTTAATATAGATATATTTATTTTATAAACATAATTATGGAGATATAATATATCTATTTATTGTATACAAATGAATTTATAATAAATTAGGCATTTCTGTCTTCATCTGGCATGGAACTATTGTATAACTATTTCGTTTAACTTACTGATGCATTTATGGCCAGTCCAGAAGTAGACGAAGGGGGCAAGAAGCAGCAGCGGCGCCATCCAAACCCGAAAGCAGTACCAGAATCCCAGCCACACCATTAACGCCACAGTGCATAACTCTCGACTCTCCCATTCAAATGCATATCTGAAATAAAAATATTTATTAGAATGAACCTGGCATTAAGCTGAAGCGAGCAATTACTGTGATCAACTATGGCACTCAATAAGGCTATAGTTACTCAAGATCAGTATATATAGAAACGGAATGAACAGCGGCAAATATTATGTGAGACAAACTTTTACATTTTGTAGTAAGGTTCACGATGATCTATCCATAGCACAAGCTCAACAACTCTTACACTAATGGGGAAAAGAGACCAAATCCTAACCCTAAATTGCTCTTCCTCTCCTCGTTTGTAGTTCAAAAAGGTTCGGCTTATTAGAGAAGTGAATAGGCGCGTTAGCTTCTAACTTGACTCCCATGAGAGCTTTATTGAGCCAAACTGGAATAAGCAATTGATTTTGATATACTAACAGCATTACTTCGTACTAAACTAAACTTCGTTGTAAAAAATACTAATATTTTAAAAAAACACGTAGTGTATGCGTTCTGGTGTCTTAGTATTTCTAAATCCCTCTTACCAAGGAAAGACAATACATACTTAATGCTCAATTCTTCTCTATAAGCGAAGCGAAGCTAAGCTTCTTAAGTGAATACGTTAATAAGTTGTTAATTATTATGACATTGATAATGTGCGCGGAGACCATGGAAATAAAGTATTATTTACATTTTCATAGTCACAAAGAGAAAACTTACTTGAAATGTTCGTTGGCAAGATACACTCCATTGAAAGCACCTCGAATGAACTTCAGGTTGTTGTAAATGAGCGGTATGCTAAACTTGGCCGGTTTTTGTGTGTACTTCGTTTCCTTAGGACTTAGAACCCTGATAGATGCTTTAATCTGTAATAATGCCAAAGAGAGAAAAGTTATTAAATACCTGTTCCTCACCAATTCATATAATTCGTGATATAAAAGATATAAATTTTGCGATAATTTGCGATAGCCATTGAATACCCTCAATTCCGTATATGTCGCCGGTTCTTCAAGTGAAAATATGCGAAAACGATGTGTTTATTATACATCATCTGCTGCTCATTATGTTACAATCCCATCTTTTAGTATACTGACGCCCATAGGTTTTATTGGTATAGCTCGGCAAGGAATATGGCAACAAACTTAAGTTTTAGGGTGCATTTCCACCAGAAATGAGCGAAGATGCGTTGCGAGGAATGTGTATGTTAAGAACCAATAGAATCGCTACATAAACCTAGCGTAGCGCTATCTCTGGAAACGCACTGTTACGGGCTGGGTCAGAAAAAGCTATTTAAAAAACAATTTTATAGTTAAACCCTCTTTAATTAGGAAAAGTACAATTGGAAAAGTACAACTGGAAAAGTGTAGTTAACCGACGGAAGCCCAAACCGAACTGAATAATAATTAATGATAACTAACAGCATTTCATATTGCAATGACGTCAATGCAATAGGAAACTGGAGTTGCAAGCGCAGCTGTTTTATCCCTTATGGCTAGCGGTGCATTTTCAGATATAACAGCACCCTTAGGGTGGTCGCAAGCTAGTAGGGCACCGAAAATGTATTATTACCAACTAGAATCGAATTGATTACTACTAATCGATATATAGGAAGCGTATACATCTAATATTTTTTAAACTTACCGGGTTCCAAACTACAGACATTTGCAGCAGAATTCTGGGGCAGTTGCCTTTGGCGCCGGATTTTCGCGAACGGTCTTTTAACGCGTACCAGCGTCGCTCTTCGTTGCTAATCCTCAGTAATGGAACTGACAGCTTCCCAAGAGTTTCACCTTTCAACGAATTGATTATTGACTCGTCGTATACAGTTATGTCGATTGTCGAAGTGATGTCGTTCACGCCACTGCGAAAAATCAATAGAATATTATTAGTCTTTAATGTTTAAACATTTTTTTTTATTTCTAAACATTTTACACTTTTTTGCTTTTAAAATTTTGAAGTGTTCATAATCGTATAATATCTCATACATATTATCCTGGTTGCAGATCTTAGACTCTTATGCCCGGGTACATTTCACATCAGGCCGGTCGCTGAATTCTATACGCATACAAAACCAACCTCAAAACTTTTGAGATAAAGTATTATCCAGTTCCACTAAATGCTAGTTTGAGCATTGTTTACTATCTAAAATAAGAATTGTACATGGCCACATGGATAATATATGGATCACTCAATAGTTAATATACTTACAAGAAGTACGTCTTGTTCCAGACGGGTTCGTTGGTGTCGTGTATGGTCTGGGTCTGTACTCGCGCGTTGTCCAGCTCGAGCACGCAGTACGCGTCTGCGCGCGAGCCTAGACCCAGCGCGCTCAGACCTCGCGCTCCGTACACAGTCACCAGCAGTTGGCCTACTTCGTTCCAGTTGTCCAACTTGTACCAGCTCTGAAAAATATTTCCAAGTTATTACATAATAACATGATTTTACGCCCACAAATTTCATGAAGGCGGCAAAAACATTGCCAAAAATTACGGAATTCGTGTGACGTAATTTATGGATGACCCCTTGGAAGTCATCAAGAAGGGTCCTTTGTCAACCCTATTATTGGTATATAATTATAGTCTTCATTATGATTAGTAAGTAAAAGGCTTTATTAAGCAACAATTATAACAAAATTAAGTCCCTAAACTCAGCTGACTTTAATGGGCTAAGATAATCTAAATGACAAAATAATAATGTTCATATAACTAATGTCTTTGTTTTTAAAGGAAAAATTTGTAAGTGCGTAAACATTTCCAAAAATAAATTATAGAGGTACAAATTTGTTGATAAACATTGTAGGTACATAACAGAACTAAAGAAGTCGTTTTTGGCTAAAAATAAATAAAACCAGTCACTTATTAATACAACTTGGACATAACTTTAATAAACGTCAAACTATTTAGTATGAAGGCGTGAAATGACGTTAGAGTAGGTGCAAAGTTTGAGTATTCAAATTATACCACCTTTTAATTTTAAATGAGTTATGGTACATGTGTGGTAAAAAAATTGAATAAACGTTACACATTTGCCCATTAGCTGGTATTTTTTTGTAGTAATGTATATAAGTACATACCTACAGATTTTATGCAAATTATAAACTTTATACCAAGAACTAAAATTGTTAAGTGGACACCTATACAAAAATATATGCAACTATATAATTCTAGGTATTAGCGGATGAAAAACAGTAAGGTTTTTTTTAAAATTAACTTTTGATTTGTTCTTGGGCTTCAAGTTAAGAGTTTCAAGTGAAGACAATTGTGTACTAGTTAATAGAGTTTTATTGATATAGAATGACTGTTTTTTGCGTAAGTTGCAGTTATAATTATTGGCAAAGTCAGACGCCTAATTATATCTCTAAGGCCTTTTTTTAGTAAAATAAAGTTTATTTATATTTCAGTTATGAACTGATTAGTCACAACGGCTTAAGCCAATATTATTTCTCCATTTACTGGCTTAAAACTTACTCGACGAGGCTGCGCAAAAACGTGTGGGTAGCTAATTATATTACCGCGTCACTTGAAAAAGTATAACATAAATAATTTCTCATCATACCAGAAGCTGAACTTCTGCTGTGTAAAACACCCGATTAAAAGGTCAAATATGGTGCATCAACGAAAACTGGATCCAATAAGGAAATCATTAAGAATAATTAAACTCTTACAAGGCATCCCCGAGTGAAGGTACGACTTGGAAAGTTTAAAAGGACAGGAAAGTATAAATAAGGAAACAATATCATTTGCACAAAAGCTGTTATAGTACCCACTCGATGGCCGTGACCGGCAACGCACTAACTGATTTTAAATTATTTTGGATAAAGAACCTTTTTTTGTGACAGATTTATCAATAAGGAAATGAAATCAGACTTCAGTGAAGTGTGAAAGCGGAAGTATTTGTATAAATGGAGGTCGTAGAGTATCGGTTGAGCTTTAGGTCAAAGAATCGTAAGGCACTACGTTCAATTCCCGCTATACTGCTGACGTGAACCCTAATAGTCTCGTATTCTTAGTCGTAGTAGTAGATTAATTTGACTATTAAAAATACTAGAAACGTGATCTTTACAATATTTTTGAAACTTTTGTGATGATAACATACATATATTCACGCCTGTTTTCCCGATGGGGTAGGCAGAGGCATATTATACGCCCACATTTCGCCAATTATATAGTTGGTCCCACGTAATAGGTGGCGAGCCTACTGCCGCTTACCGGGCACTGTTATGCTCGCCAGAGCCTTGTCCGTTGATTGGCAGGTGCACCACTTGCAGGTGAGGTTAGCTTTGGCTCCTTAGGTCTTGGTAGGATCCCTATTCACCCTATACAGGGGTGATGACCAGATCTTGATATTAACATTTTTATATTTATTTATAAATGCTACTTAACCTTAAAACTCTTCTATGGTAACTTCTCTACACTGGCTTAAAATAAGGCTTAAGCTCAGCGCAAACAGAGAAATAATCCTTCCGCGATCTCGGGCATTTTCTTAACGGATGGGTTCAAGCATGTTTGCAATTTATTCTAATAATATGAAAGTTGATTTTCGAGTGCGTTGTAAAATCCACTCCGCTGCGCTCCTCTCTGTCTGCGCTGATACTTTAATCTTTACGAAGTTTCTACTACACTATACCAATATTCAACGGAACCATAAACCCTAGGAAAAAACTACCCTATTATTATCAGGCGAATATGTGGGTAACGATTAGCTCGTTCATTTATAATATTATTTATCTTATAGTAAATTATGAAAATGTGATATATCTATCCCCTGAAGACTTTGACGGCTAAACGGCGTTAGTTGAGATTTGGCTCAAAATCCTGGAATATCTTTTTGCCGATAATATATTCCCGTAGCTTATAAACTTTTTTCACGCAATAGATTTCTAAGCCAGTATAATAAAACTACACCGGCCTGCAAATCTAAAAAATACAATTTTTAAAATTGTGATAACTTGTATAATTGTTTTATCTTTCACTAAAATTGAAAAATTTTCTTTACTTAACTATTATTAAAGAAAACTTATAGTATTTGCTATAGGATGACGATCTTTATTTTAAATGTCAGACTTCTACAATTAACTAAAAAAGATATTTAAAAAGCTTAGTGCTTGGTTTTGAAGGCCAGAGTAGCATAAATAGATATAATTGAAATACAATACATAATTATTATTATTAGGACAGATTTAGTAATTTTAACTTACAAATTCTTCTCGCTCCAAAGTACTGTGATGGAACCCAGTGGAGGTAGGTATTGAGTCGCTGGGGAAGGCGCGGTCGGTTCCGCTGACGGTCACCAGCAGGTGCAGGCTGCCGTAGCCGCATTCTAGCTCCAGCCATAGGTCATGGGTCTTCTCTTTCTCTAACTTCGAAAGGTCTACTGTGCACCTGTTATAAAGTGGGAAGACAAACAGTTGTTAATTTGATTTAAGCAAAATCTGACTTAATAGTCATAGCATCTCTTTCATTTATTTGAAGATGAGAGAGAAGATGTTTTCAATAGATTTAGCACTAAACAGGGTTAATGACTGTTGAGCAAGTCGAGCTAAGTCTAAGTTTGCACTAACCAAACTTGTCAGTCACAAGAACAAAAGATCCAACCAAAGGGTTAAAATGCTTTGCAAATTCGCCTGTGGCCTCGGGATCCGAAAATTCATGGGCCTCAGTCCGTGTTTCCCTTAAAGTTTAGGGCGGTTTAGGAAAAAATTGTCGTGAGTGTGAAGGTAGGTTTACTGTAAAACCAAGGTACGGGCGTAAAAGAAATAATATAAATTAAAAGGAATTGTCATTGTAAAGTGGTAGGCAGCGCGCAACGGACCGAATGATTAAAAAAAAATCCTACATGTGTTTATCACATCTACGTTCAGTATCTGTGTTTCAGCTAAGTATAGAGTGCACAATTGCCATCTAATGGTGAACAAATACATAAACTGCCAATAGTTAGGTATAATTTTCTTAGAATATAATGAATGTCATAAATAATAAAATACTGTTAAGATTTCTATGAACCCCACATAAGTCAAAACTCTAACATTGATTAGATAGTGTTTTGTTGTGTTGTGCTTTTTTATGAAAGCTTGCTACATGCAGTTAATTTTAATGGCACTAAAGTTTTTGGAGGGGGGTCACATGAGAACAAAAATTACAAAAAAAGACTGTGTATAGGGCATTTTTATATAATTTACTCGACATATTATTATTGTTGACCCCCTCTAAAATATCAGGATGCAATTGCGCCTGCCAGATTATACGGTATGAAAATGACTCGAAAAGTTGCGTCTAAAATTTCAATATTGTTTTGTATGATTCTTACAATAACCTTTTCAATTTTCAAGTAGGCATTCAGTGCCATAATGTCTGTCTTATATAAATATTGCTACAAGAAACCATTTCTATGGAAACTATTTGAAAATCAATCTAAAACGTTCAACAATTTTATTGTAGGTTCGGTTGCAATATTTTTACGTCAGTCATTCATAAGATCACTGTTTATTTACCTTCCCATGAAGTTCTTCTGTTTCCCCTTGTACCACACCGTGGTCTCCAGAGAACCCTCATCGTAGAGATACATGTTAAATCTCTCGCACCACATCGACTTTGTTTTTGATACTTGTTTCGATTTGTGTGTTTCTGAGCCCAATCTGAGAACAAAAACTAAAAATTACATATATTTCATAAATTGTTTTACGTTTTCTTTCATAATCATCATAAATTTTAATGAAATTATGAAAAAATGAAATAGTTTGTAGATGATCATAATCTCCTGTGCAGTGTGGTACCGGCCTAGAATAGTGCCACCCCCTCTCATCTCATGGGAAGTCGTAAGAGTCGACGAAGAGAAACCATACCGGATAATGGGCAGCAGCATCATCTTGCGTACTGGCTTAAACTGCGATCACCAACCCGCCTCCACAGCGTAGTGATTATGGGCAAATACCCTTAATACAATATAATCTATTGGGAAGGCCAATGTTCAGCAATGGACTTTTCAAGGCTGATATGATGATGATGATGTTTATCATCTCTGCCCATTGTGAAAGGGTATATTGAATCATACTGCAACACGCAATCCCAGAGCGGATGAAGGCAGGTGTGTGCTATCTGTTTTTTCAAGCCGCCCAATTAGTCTAACATGGCTTTATGACTTCCCCATTTAGTGATAACCTGGATCAATGGTTAGACGTTCCTTCCAAAGCACGGTCACCCACAAGATTTTTATACTTCAATGATCGTTGCCGACCATCTAGCACCACGGAGCTGCGACCGCTTGTTTTTTTATTTACATAAATACATACAATCACGACTGTTTCTCGGAAGCCTACCCCAGTGGCAAAAATATAATTGGCGAAATTTGGGTATATATTATCCAAATTTCGCCAATTATATTTTTGGTCCCACGTAAGAGGTGGTAACCCTATTGCCGCTTACCGGGAACTTTTATGTTCGACAAAATCTTGTCCGTTGATCGGCAGATGCACAACTTGCAGGTGAGGTTATCTTGGGCGTCTAGGGTCTTGGTAGCATTTTTATTAAATAGTTAGAAAAAGTAACAAATTTTACAACATAAACCTAATAGTATTTAATAATTCAAAAACTATAATAATAGTCTCTGAAACAAGTTCTAAACAGAGTAAAATTATATTTTATACAGTGTTTGTCTAGACATCAGGTATAACTAAACTGAGCTTTGTCAAAACTAGCTTTTAAAACTACTTAGTTATGTAATTTAGTATAATTTGAGCCTGGGAATTATTCTCGAGTATAAGGTAAACGCATCCTGATTAAATGAATGCTTTTAGTATAATTTCTGTTGTCGTAATAGGTAACTGTAATAGCAATAGAAAAAACCGTATTTAATTCAATTTACTAAGGATCTTCATACCTATTAAAATCTGGGTTAACCGACTACACTTCCAGACTGTACGAGTACATTAAAATAATTTTGATAATAAATGTATAATTCTATATTCCTATTGTAATATTTCTAAGCTAAAGAAAAAAAAAATATTTTATTAAGTACCAACGCACAAAGTTTTCCGTCAATTAAAAAAAATTAAACTAACATTATTTCCCGTTTGAATATGTTACATGACAAAGCTCTAAAATAAGATTTCTCTAAATCAAATTATGTGTAAACACTTGAACACATTACGTATTTGATTTGCTCTTTTATACATGTAGAGATTTAAGTATCATTCAATCATTTACTTAAAAATCTAATACACACCAATCAATCAAAACGACTAATGTATATTAGTACTTTCAATACCTGTTTTCTTTTACAGATGTGTGTGTATGTACACATCCATCGTTATTTTTATTAAGTTTTATTTGTGTGTAATGGGGGGATACCGGAATAGCTTAGATTTATAATTGGATAGCTTCCGTCGTTATCCCGAACAATATAATAGGTTGGGGAAAAAGTGTTTTCGTATTTTTGTATGAAAAGTCAAGACATTTTTTTCAAAGTTTATTTACATTTATTTACAATATATATGTACCGTTTTGTTGAATAACTTTCTGCCATTTTGTGGGCAGAGACATTATCCCGTTACTGTAGAAACTTTGGGACTTCTGATCAAAAAAACGGGACAAATAGTTTTGGCAGTCCTCTCTTGAGGTCAACCTTACAGAACCTAAAGAATTCTGCAGAGACCGAAACAGGTGAAAATCTGAAGGCGCAAGGTCAGGGCTATATGGTGGATGCACTAGGACCTCCCAGTCGAACTCTCTTAATTTTTGCTGAGTGGCTAAAGATGTGTGTGGTCTAGCGTTATCGTGATGAAAGACCACACCCTTCCTGTTGATCAATTCCGGCCGTTTTCTCTCGACTGCTTCCTTTAATCTCATCAGTTGCTGGCAGTAAAGATCAGAATCGATGGTTTTGCCGGGCGGTAAAAGCTCATAATAAACAATGCCCTTCCAATCCCACCATACACACAGCATCACCTTATTTCGTGTTAGGCCAGGTTTGGCCACAGTCTGTGAAGCCTGGCCAACTTTCGACCACGACCTTTTTCGCACGTTCTTGTCGTACGTGATCCACTTGTCATCGCCAGTTATCAATCTCTTCAAAAACGGCTCGGTTTCATTACGTCTCAATCATGAATCGCAAATGAGTACACGGTTCATTAAGTTTCTTTGAGTGAGCTCGTGTGGCACCCAAATATCGAGCTTTTTTGTATAACCAGCTTTCTTTAAATGGGTCAAAACTGTTTTGTGGTCAATTCCCAGTTCTTCAGCTACATCGTAACTACTAATATGCCGATCTTGCTCCACTCTTTCAAAAATGGCGTCCATTTTATTCGTAACAGGGCGACCAGAGCGAGGTGCATCTTTAACATCAAAATTTCCGGACTGAAAACGTTTGAACCAAATTTGTGCTACTCTTACTGACACTGCATCAGGTCCATAAACATCACAAATTTTTTTCACTGCTTGAGTTGCATTTTTGCCTTTTTTATAATAAAATTTTAAAATGTATCGAATTTCTTCATTAGATTCACTCATTTTTACGGAGAGAAAAACAAATGAAAAATAGCGGGAAACCACTTTTTTTTATTTTTTTCTTTTCTTTATAATGGAACCTTTTTAATGTTACCAAAACCAGCCAGACACAAATAGTACAGTCAAAAAAAATTTATAATAAGTTTATACCTACGTTATGCGAAAAGACTTTTTCCCCGACCTAATATTATTATGGAAAAAGTTATATTCATAACAAGGAAATACTTAATATAAAGTATTGTCTAAATTTTGTCGACAAAATAAAAGTCTATGATAACTGGCTATTTTTTTGACCTTCAAGAAATAACGAGTCATGTTAACTATCATGATTCTATTACGTCAATAGCACACGTATAAGATGGTGGTTTGAGACTGAAGATGGCAGGTACTCGAAACATCTTTTATCAAGCAAAAAATGTGGACATCACGTTGTTATGCAAGTGTGATTAAATATCACCGGAAACTTTTTCTGTACAGCCCATTTCAACACTATACTGAATAAATTTTCAAAATTTTTTAGACAGTGTTTCGTAAAACTTAACGTTTGTAATTATTAGTAATTCTGTATGTAAAAACGTGAGGTAGACACTACCTCTAAAAGATTCTATCGTCCCATATCAAGCTCGAGGATGTCGTATAAGGCAACTGAGGGCTCTTACACTTTACACGATGCGACGTTGTGTAGTGGAATTGTACGACAAGCTTCATACAAATAAAATGTAAATTTGTGCTCTTTCAAATTTATTTACTGGTTTGGTACTTGAATTACAACCTTTATTTGTCTGTGAAGCTATACAATGCAATATAATATAATATTAACGATATTCATGTTTTAAGTCATTTATATTAGAATAGCCTATATGAAACGGCAGTATATGGCAGATAAAAATCCCAAGCATTTTTATCTGCCGTATAGTCTTTGATAGAATACTATCCCTTTGAAGACAGCTTGCGTTTTATTGTTAATTTAAATTTATGTAGGCTTAACTGTATATTGCTTTAGATTTTACTAGAATAAAATCATTCGCACACATTGACCTTTAAATGATTTGTTTATCTATTGGAGCCTAGTGGCAAGTACAACAAATTTATTTTTATTTCTTGTGTTTAGGTTATGTATATAGTTATGTATAAATCTAATATATTATCACTTTAATTATAGTACAAACAAAATTTTTGTGCCCACCCACTTCATTGTTTTATTTGTGTGAAAGTAAATAATAGGTTGGGGAAAAAGTGTTTTCGTATTTTTGTATGAAAAGTCAAGACATTTTTTTCAAAGTTTATTTACATTTATTTACAATATATATGTACCGTTTTGTTGAATAACTTTCTGCCATTTTGTGGGCAGAGACATTATCCCGTTACTGTAGAAACTTTGGGACTTCTGATCAAAAAAACGGGACAAATAGTTTTGGCAGTCCTCTCTTGAGGTCAACCTTACAGAACCTAAAGAATTCTGCAGAGACCGAAACAGGTGAAAATCTGAAGGCGCAAGGTCAGGGCTATATGGTGGATGCACTAGGACCTCCCAGTCGAACTCTCTTAATTTTTGCTGAGTGGCTAAAGATGTGTGTGGTCTAGCGTTATCGTGATGAAAGACCACACCCTTCCTGTTGATCAATTCCGGCCGTTTTCTCTCGACTGCTTCCTTTAATCTCATCAGTTGCTGGCAGTAAAGATCAGAATCGATGGTTTTGCCGGGCGGTAAAAGCTCATAATAAACAATGCCCTTCCAATCCCACCATACACACAGCATCACCTTATTTCGTGTTAGGCCAGGTTTGGCCACAGTCTGTGAAGCCTGGCCAACTTTCGACCACGACCTTTTTCGCACGTTCTTGTCGTACGTGATCCACTTTTCATCGCCAGTTATCAATCTCTTCAAAAACGGCTCGGTTTCATTACGTCTCAATAATGAATCGCAAATGAGTACACGGTTCATTAAGTTTCTTTGAGTGAGCTCGTGTGGCACCCAAATATCGAGCTTTTTTGTATAACCAGCTTTCTTCAAATGGGTCAAAACTGTTTTGTGGTCAATTCCCAGTTCTTCAGCTGCATCGTAACTACTAATATGCCGATCTTGCTCCACTCTTTCAAAAATGGCGTCCATTTTATTCGTAACAGGGCGACCAGAGCGAGGTGCATCTTTAACATCAAAATTTCCGGACTGAAAACGTTTGAACCAAATTTGTGCTACTCTTACTGACACTGCATCAGGTCCATAAACATCACAAATTTTTTTCACTGCTTGAGTTGCATTTATGCCTTTTTTATAATAAAATTTTAAAATGTATCGAATTTCTTCATTAGATTCACTCATTTTTACGGAGAGAAAAACAAATGAAAAATAGCGGGAAACAACTTTTTTTTATTTTTTTCTTTTCTTTATAATGGAACCTTTTTAATGTTACCAAAACCAGCCAGACACAAATAGTACAGTCAAAAAAAATTTATAATAAGTTTATACCTACGTTATGCGAAAAGACTTTTTCCCCGACCTAATATTTATCGCATAAATTACTTGCAGCAAAATTATTGAACTACAAAAATAAATCAAATGCAAATTTTGCGTTCGATGAACTCATTCTATTGTTATTATCATTTAAAGGCTATCTCATTTAAATCTACTGTTTCCTTATCAAAAACGGAATTATTTATTGTGCAGCCGTGTCAGATAATATTATATTTACTCTCAAAACGAATTTTCTAATCTGTTATTGTTTTAATAAATAATCGATCGATATAAAAAATGTTTATTTTTTTCTTCGGCCAAGTTTTGTTTTCTAATTACCGAAAAGTTAAATTACTTTTAAGTAGTGGGATTATGAGAATTCTCCGTCAGTCACAAAGTATTCAATTTTTTTTCTTTTAAACAATGGCTTTGTATGTTTAGCAAATTTAATAAATGAGAATGTGTGGTGATAAAGATCATAAATGGTAAGCGAGATGCCCTCCCCTAAGCCCCTTGGGTCGTCTACTCTCACATGTGTAGATCTCACATGGACTTGTTGATAGAATTAGAAAAGTAATGTTGCACTGTTTTGTTTCATTTACCAACACTCATGTTCACAAACGTTTAATAATCCATCGTTATTATATTACACATTATTGTTCTAAATATCACAAATTTTTGAAAATAACACAAAACTCCACATTCCCGCCAAGAAGTTTATCATCATTTCCTAATTGGCCTTCTACCACACCGAAACCTTGGGTCGAGACATAAGTTAGTAGAATTCTTTACAGGCGCCCACAACTGGCGCCGCTATCCCACGGCAATAAACATGTTTTTTAATGTATCATTTTTATGTTGTATGTGTCTCCAAAAATTTGTTCATTAATATTTTCACTATGAGATGTGTGTGTGTAAAAATATGTGTCTACTTACTTGAACTTGCAGTAGAGTCCATTCGCGCCATTTGTGGGCCCGTCCGGCAAGTCTTTGGCTTCCACCAACACCACATTCACTACTGATTTCCATGATTTCTTTGTAAAAATTTCAAATTTTCTGCCTTTCATAACATACTGAAACAAAAATGTCGTATGTAATACATATTATATCCTAACATAAAATTTACTTGTTTAGCCTTTTGCTTAATCTATTTAATTTAAATAAATCAGTCAACAAGTCTTTAACTAGAAATAGTGGTTACTACTAGTACTTTTTACCTGTATCATCTACCTTCCTCAAGTCGTCGGTTTAGCTTACCGGCCGAACACGGTCTTTACTCAAATTTGACTTGGTCAGTTACTAAGTAAAATTTGGGTATAGACCGCGTTAAGGATAAATGATATAATAACAAAAGTCTTTTTTTCTTATTTTATTTAATTTTGTTGACATTTTGAAACAGTCAAAAGCAAATAGTTACTAAAGTTCTATATGATTTAAGCACTGATTACCGCCGAGGTGTTTAAATATAAGCTTGGCCCATTATTTATAATCTTTGGCGAACTTTACGTTCAAGTTAAGTTACTTACTTTCTGGACTTTCTTCCCATGGTCCCTGAGCAGGGAGAGGCCATTCCCTAGTCGACCCATGAATTCGTTGGATATCGCGAGCGCCGTGGGCGCCAGCGGGTCCATAACCAGACCGTCTGGTATTGCAAACGACCTGAGAAAAAAAAAACGTATAAAAATCACAGCGATTGTATGACGTCAACAGAACTAAATATAACCGACTTAACATAATTTTGGTGTCCTAAAATAGTATCAGACTTGATTTTGTTGTTTTACACAAAGACATAGACGGAACACGTGGAACGCTTTGATTTTATACGTAGGTAATAAATAGCGAACTTTTTTTTAATTTATTCGATGTAGTATTGTCATATTCACCGCATTGAGTTAAAACAAATTCTATGTTTTATATTATTTTAAACATCACTATCTAGCCCAAAACTGACCAGTACATTTAATGTTGTGTATCTTTACCTAACCCTTAGAAGCTAAAACCGGTTCCAAATGGCTGACATGGCCAATCATTAATATTTTAGTAACATATAAATAATACTGATAGACTTTTCAAAAAATACATGTATATTTTAATATAATTTTTAATCGCGTTTTCTGATTTCAGCGGGATGATTCCTCTTTTTTAAAATTATATTTGGCAGGCAAAAGATACAAAGATATAAATGTGAAAGTTAGTATGTTCATAAATTTGAATATTAATCACGGAACAATGACATTACGTATTTGAATGAAAATTGGGACATGTAACACTTTCCGGCGAAATCTCTAATTTTTACAACCAAATATACACCCAAATCAAATTTACATTCGGACGGAAATAGTATCTGATACTATAAATAGCTATATTTAGTTAAGAACTTAATACACACGAGTGTGTGTATAATACAAATGTGCGACTTCGATGAACTCCGGTCTACTTTCTTGTACTATAATTACCATTAAGCACATTGCTTAACACTAATAGCTATTAACATACGAGCATAAATTACATACAAAACAAAATCACTATGAATTAATAATCTTACATCATTTTATATACCGTTAAAAAAATACACGCACATAAATTTCACACTGTCTCTTCGGGAGAACAACTAAATCCCCATAGGTAAAGATTCAATTATCAAGAAATGCATGACTCGACGTTGTCCTATTTTATCATGTTCATATGACCGCCTATCTTGATAGCCATCCTGTCATTTTTTCAAGTTGACAATGTAGCTCTTAAGTAAGATAATCATATCATAACAAAAATAATCGAGTGGCTTTTTACAAAACATCTAAAGTTAAGCCAAGTTTGAAACTAGTTCTGTCACTGTCTTAATTTTAGCAAATAAAAGTGACAGCACTAGGTAAACATGGTTTAACTATAGATCTTGTTTTGTAACAAGCCCCTGCAGTTTTAAGTCTAAGTAGAGAAAAGAAACGTATGTACTTACATGAAATATTATAATATTTTTTTAATATTTCCAAAGTAGATACAAATTAAAAAAGGAATCGATTGAACGACTACCGGACATCAATTTGCTTTCAATTGTGATTTAAGACTTGTTCCTTAATAGGTTAAGTTAATGAGACTAAATTGAAAGGTAACTTAAATATCTAACTAAAACTTAGTGCGTAGGCAATTAATGGTTAATAGCGGCCAACAACTATATGAAGATAGAAAAACATTTTACACATTTATTATATAAGAATACTGTTACTTAATAAATAAATTTCAACTGATACCAAATTTCATCAAAGCGTCTTGCATAACCGAAATCAATGAAATGAAATTGTGGAAATATTTTTATCTTCTTTCTTTTATTATCTCTGATGTTTTTTATGGCCAACAGACTAAAGACAATTATGTCGACATGTCGAGATTCATTACCAATTAACAAATAATTAGGGATGTATTTTATGATATGACTGATTTCAAAATAATTTAATTCTAAAATAAATAGTGTAGTGTATTATTTAAGGCATAGAAATTATGTACCAACATGATGCAGTTGAAATATTTAAATGAAAATTCACCCAGACTACTCGAAATAAAATTTCAAGGAGAACTATGTATAAAATATAGCAAGTAGTCCAATAATTAAATGCTTGCTTAAGTATAATCGTGAGAGGAGGCCCGATTCCATTATTGCTACAGTGGAATGAGAGACGATGGTATAAATCTTTTAAAATTTTTCTTTATAGACTTAGAGTGTCTTTTTGTTTCTTATAAATATATCTTACTTGGAAGCTTTAGTGTCACTTCACAATGAAACTGTTCACAATGAAACAAAAAATAATACACTAGGAGTGGTATGCGCCACGAAAAACTATTGGAAAATATGAAATTTAAAAAGAAAATTTAAGTTCAAAATTGACGTTGCTGTCAGTCGCTACGGACCACAAGTTATACTTGAACAGAGCACTATGATTGTTTTTAGTTATGTACGATTCAGATATAATGAACGCAATGCCTATGTATTAAATAGTTCTGGATACACTGGTGACATATAATACACAGTACGCGCGCACAGCACTTCTATCGTTATATTATTTAGATTTATTGTTATATTGCTCCTTTTCGTCCTAAAACTATGTAGATTGTGTATGACGCGATACTTTTAATCCTGTGGTACAAAAAATACTTGTGAAATATTTGCTCAGAATTTTGTCAGTGAAGTATAACTAACGCCGAGTTAACTTAATACACCCGCAGCATTGCAAATGTGGAATCTTTTAATTATGCACAATACTTTTTTTATCAGTGATACCGTACCCACAATCCTAACAACGTACCAACTGACAGAAATGTGAGAATTAGTGTCTACCTACTTTAAACTTATATTGATAGATTTTTTAGAGCGACGTATCTTAGTATATAAATAAACCTTTGGGGGCTTATTACAAAACAAGATCTTAGTTAGACTAGGTTTAAAACTAGTGCTTTCACTATCTTCATCTTATCAAATGAAAGTAACAGCACTAGTTTGAAACCTGGTCTAACTTTAGATCTCATTTTGCAATAAATCAATAGGAATACACACTAAACAACTGCTCGTCACCATCAATTTGTCGTAAAAATGTGTAGAATAATTTTTTGCCTACGCTGTCAAATTAATCCCAATATTTTTTACGATATCTATTAAGAGAACCAAATAATAATAATACCAGTAAGTAATATCGTCATCAATTAAAATAAATAGCCTAGCAACCAGAAGTCCACTGATGAGCTTAGCCTATGTTCTCCAAGTGGATCTACGTCAATCTATCGCAAGCTGCCAGTCAATACCGTAATTAACATACTTATAATTCCATATATAGCTACGTCTGCGCAGGTATTCGAATCGAATCGCGGAATAACAAAAACAATATCCTTTCTAAAAATAGAACGTCAAATTTGTAAATGTTGTTCTGGTTTGTAAAAAAGTTATAAATAGCAATACCAAAACTCGTTTAATATTACCGGTTGGGTTGGACTTTTGCGGTAAGGAGGTTACGCCTGCCTTGTCTGGAAATTTCCTACCTTTCTATACCCACTCGATATGTTCTTCCATGTCTTGTGGGAGCGGAAATTTCCTGAGGGTATACGGCAAGTAAGAAGGAAATGGATCATTCCTAGTGTAGTTTTCTAGATGAGCTAGCCACTATTTGACACATGTAATCTAGAGACCTATTAACTACGACCTATTTACTTAATTTGTCACTGTTTGTTTACTTTAATAAATTGAGAAAAACACCCATCCCCAAAATGGCATTACATAGGCGTAAGTTTATGCATATTGTTGTTTATCAGTGTTTGCTGTAGCTGTGAATATGTAACTAATAATTGATTTGTTTGCTTGCAATAAGTAGTATTTTTAGGATTGACCATAATTTTTTGACGGTACTGTTACAAACACAGAGTTGAGTAGCTATAGTTCTATTGAAATCAAATTTACATTCAGAGTATAAAACAATCATAAACAATCTATTAAATAAATGCTTCTCACGTAAGATATTACAAAAACAGTATGTATTGTAATGTAATGTAAATGATACCGCGTCTGTATGACATGATATAGTAAAATGCATTGTATACCATTACAATACAGTTTATAAGTGCGTCATTTATATGATTATATACAAAAATAAGTCAGTTATTTTCCTACACATAAGTTACTTATAGCTGATTGTTCAATTGCCAGTTAAAAGTATTATTAAAGCTTAGGACGGCCGAAAATAAAATGTCGTAGTATAGACTATTTTGTTAATGGATAATAATAGAACATATTGTCATATTTTTTTGGATGTTTACCAAAATAGATGTTTAAAAATGCAGAAACTAAGTACTTAGGCAATCACTATGTTTTATTAAGTAGGAAGTTGATTGATGGTTATTGTTTATAATAAATTGAGATATTATTATATAACTGACTGATTGGGGGATCGGGAAAGACAAGACTAAGAATTTTTGGGTGCGTTTGTCAGCGTGCTTGTTACGCGGTACGGAGCGCTCCTACTATTTTGACTGCATAGAGTGCATCGGGCAGAATGTGGTCACTGTGTCGAGTAACATTAAAAACATTACTGAACATTTATAACTTAATTTAGCTGAGAGTTTTGGCGCCAACGCGGCAAAGACACATCGCGACGGTATTTATTATTTAAAAACTGTAATAGTGACTTAACTCAAAAAAGACGATTTTTGGGACATAACATATGAAATAAAATCTTCATAATAATACAGAAAATCTTCTTGTCCTACTTGTAAGCGCATTAAATTGATACTTAAATTTATTAATTAGTATTTCTGCTTGTGCTTTGAACGTTTGATTAACATTGATTCGATTTCAATAACCTATCTATTAATGGGTGGATGTTCCTTTAAGCATGCGACATGTGTAGGAACGTGGTATATTGCAGTAAATTGTTTTGTTGTTTTTCGTGTTGATTCTAAAACTCCATTGTAAAGTCTACACTACTTTACTGGAGTATTACTTTGACTTGACTCGACTATGACGAAATTGACTTGACTTTAACAGTGACAAAACATCTGCATTTATGCAAATAACTTGACTTATTAATTTACTTGACACTGGCAAATATTCTAAACGAGTGAGTATTTATCTAAGATTAAAAAAAACGTATTTAGCTTTTGGCCACCTGTACCTATGCAACATGAAGACATTATAGTTTTAGAGATAACGTGAATTCGTGCAATCAATACAGCAACTAGTACCGTATGAACGTAATATTTACAATATGAAGTAAGTACATACTAAAACATGTGATAAGAACTGTATATTATTATGCAATTTACAAAATGACCAGTTAGATTACAATGACGTCAAGAGATGTTTAGACAAACTGGATGTTATGCAACAGTAACAGAACTGTAATTTGTCACACACATAATAAACCTCCTTGTAAATGGAAAATTGTGAAACTGAACTACACGATATTGCCAAATTGAACTGAAAAAGTTCTTTGCGTATTTCGTATTAGGTTATTGTTTTATGTAGCTTCTTCTTGCTTTTGTAATATAATGTTAATTGTAATGTCCTGTGTGTCTCACAAATAAAAAAGTTTGTAACAATTTGTATTTATTTGTCCTATAATGAATTAATTAAGTACATTGCATATTTATGAAGTTTCCATAATAATTATACACAATATTTAGCTTGGTTCCAACGTTATTACGCTTACTATAATATTTCGGTGAAATAACAATGATTATACTTAATAATTATTATCATAATCAATCATTATTATTTTATTCAATAATATAAGAAAAGATCCGCCACGACGATTAAGGCAAAAAAGTTTGACAAGTTATTAATGTTTAGTTATTTATATTAACTTCCGTATTTACGTGTGATCAATAAATTATGTTTCTAGGCTTGGCGATACTAAAATACTCACAAATGTGCACACTTAAATATGCATGTGTTTTTTTTAATAATTTATAACATTATTCATACATTCACGCCTGTTTCTCCGAAGTGGTAGCAGGGGCATATTTTACGCCCACATTTCGCCAATTGCTTTATTGGTCCCACGTAATAGGTGGCGAGCCTATTGCTGCTTACCGGGAACTTTCAATTTCGCCTGAGCCTCCTTCGTTGATCGGCAGGTGCACTATTTGCAGGCTTGGGCATCTAAGATCTTGGTATAATCTCTATACACTCGGTGTTAAATTCAATATAGGACGATAAAATTTTGCATTAAGAAGCTCGGCGTCGATGTAGGTGCCAGCTTCTGGCCACGTGATAAACAGTTTATTGGCCCTGCTCAATTTAAACTACTTTACAGTAAAAACTTTCCTGTATCCTTGTCTTCAAGGGTCTCACACTATCACAGAAAGACAGTTACTTTCACACACAAATACACGTTCAAAGCGTTTCCGTGTGCTTATTCACAGGTGAGTAGAATTAGTAGATTTTAATCAACTTGGCACTGTCTAAAATAGATAAATTTAGATAGATAGATATTATATTTATTATTTAGAAACACATGCATATGAAACAACAAGATCAAAGTTACAATAATAAAAGAATAAAAAATAATGATAAGAACCATAAAAAACAAAAATTGAAACATTCGCACACGCATTATTATTCTTAACAATTGAATTTTAGTTGCAGAGCATTTTTATGTGAAGAGTCAATGATTAAATTAACAATGTTATGTCTTGCATTAAATAAATAAATTATTCTAATAGACCTTATAAACTGAATATTAACCTACTGATACGTTTTATACGTAATAAATTATGTATATTTGTATACAGATACATACATTATTTTCCTATAAACTGCCATACTTACGTATAGTATTTAAAAAAAATAAAGTAAAGTTTTTTTAAACGTATTTAAAACTTTGCATTAACATAAGTTTCCCTACAAAACAAATATATACACATATATCAACATCTATTTCTGTTAATTTTAAATTTAATTTAATTTATGTGTTACTAAAATGCACCCATAAAACACTAAACCAATTATTAGCGCCTAGAGCACAAGTAAAATTTTAAAACAAAACCTTAGTTTTTTAGTTTAATACTATAACAATGATCTCTGCCAACCGCTTTAAGATAACTCAAATGGATATAAATAAGTAAGTATATTGAGTCAATTATTGACATGTTTACTTCACTTTTCTCAGTATTGTATGTTTATGTATTTAGCGCCCATGCGAAGGTTTTTCCCTTTACCCACTTTAAAGGTTGCACAATGAAAAAAAACCCTTTTTTCAATAAGGAGTACAAAGTTCACTGTAAAGTATAAAATCTGCTCGACAATGAGCAAGACAAAATCTTATATCGTAAATAAACCAAGTGATACAATTTCGTGGGATATACTTGAGTAAAAAAGTTGATAGGATGTAATGTTATTTGAATTTGGAAAGTTACATTCAAAGCTAACAATATTTAAAGAAAATTAAAATGCATTTTAAAAGTCGCCGCTAAATTGACAGAGAAATCGGTGAAAATTAACAAAATAAAATAGTTAAAATTTTGTTTTTTTGAAAATGTTTTAAGTATCTTTTTTTAGGTGTTAAATTAGACAGTTCTCCTTAAAAGTGCAAATGTTAATAGTGTCTACGAGGAATAAACTAGTTTCTAAGTTTCTGTTAATTGTCTTTTAGTGGGCAAGCCGGTCTAAGTGTTATTCCTATTATTCTAGATTACTTTAGTGCATTTAAATATGAAGATGTATTTATCTTACTTTATCTATAATATCTATTTATTTAACGTCACGAGAACAAACATTTTTAAATATTTATTTTTGTTCCGTTCCGATAGTTTATTGAGCTTTGTTGAGTTGATCAATATTGATTTACGTGTCAACAACTTAGTCGCTTAAACTAACTTTTAATTACTTATGATAAAATTTATACTAAAATGATAAAAATTTAAGTAATTGTCGTCTGTTTGTTTGGTTTTCACACTTTTATAGTTTCAAACCCTTTGAGACAAGGACATTCAACTATCCTAGTTTTTACCCCGGAAATCCTTGAAGGGGTGAAAAGGGAGGTGAAAAGGTTGGTAAAAATATAATAGTGGGCGAAACCACGAGCAGGAGCTGCTGAGTAGGTACATAATAATCGAGAAACTTTTGATAACGTTTTATAATATTAAAAATTCTATTACTTATACAAAAATAAAAAATAATATTTTAAGGTAAAAATGAAAAGATTTGCAGAATATATTCAATTACATAATGACAAAATAAAGACGCGTCGTGAAAATCAAAAGAAAAAAACAAAATCACGTAAATTACTTAAATGAAAAAGTAATTCAAAGTTATAATCAATTACAAAGTGGCTAATCTACAAGGAGAAAGTTTTTCCTAATAGGTTTTAGAAAATAATACGTTTTGCACCTGTAGAGGGCTGGTCAGGACAGCAAACAGGTTTTTCTTAGCTCCATTTGCATAATTTTTCCACTTTCGAAAGAATTTACTAGACAAATCACTAATGTACAAATCAATTGATTAATCATTAATATGCGCACAACACATACCTGATACTTAGGAAAATATTGAGTTTGGTCGCGAATACTATACGACATTATTAATATCGCTTTAGTAGAAACTACAATTTCTGATGCTCGGTCAGGTACTAACGTAGGTTAGGTTAACTAAGGTAGGTTGTTGAGACATGCTCTATTGTTATGATGCAGTTTCTCGAAAAGGAAGATAAAGCAGACGTTTCCTATCAATGGTGTGTCGTAATTTGGCTGTAATCGTACTCACGGTGTATACGGTGACCGGTGTCTAAGGTCACGTAGTTCGTTATCAATAGATACATTTGAACCGTTTCCACTAGAAATATTCTCGAAATTTGCGTTAGAATTTTCGGCAGGTTGCAACACTGTCGCTCGGGCTGACCATTGTTCTGTAAACGAGCTAATTTCATCACTTTCCGGGGCTGCACTACAACTGGCTTGATCCTCCGTGAAGGTCGACGCAGTGTTCCCCTCAATCAATTCTTCTTTCACCACTTCTGCACGCGGCGTTTCAACTTTATCACAATTAAACGACTCATTTCTTTTTCTAAACGACAGTTTTCTTCGCAGTGACATCGCGCACTTTCGATACACACACGATGAATACAAACGTAACTCGTCAGTTCCCTTTATTATATTTCAGGACAATTTATTAGATACCTACTACGTTTGTATGTGCAATTGATCTAACAATAAGGCAATAAAGTGATGAAATTATCTCTTCGCGACATAGGAAACGGTGACGAATAGAATAAGTATTAAAACAAAAAGCGTATAAATTGGGGAATTCGGTACCGACCGGTTCGACCTCGGTTAGAATTAATTATTTCGTCGCATTGATAATTGGTAACAGTTTTAGGTAATGGAAACGAAATGTGATCGTTAAAATGTAATTAAAAAATTGTAAGTAAATGCGGTTGCTGACATACCTGCGTCCGGCTAGCGTGGCGAGGTGATAATATTGACTGATTTCGCGAGATAAGTTAAGAAACGCGTCTATCGGTCAACAAAGGATCTCGGCTCGCCTCCGGTACACTTGGGGTTTTTGCTCATCGACTCATTCACTGACGTATCTCAAACCTCAATGTGAGTAAACACTGCGGAAACGCGGCGATCGAAAACGTGTTCAGTGGACGTCTGGTCACCGCAACGTTCGTTGTTATTATTGAAAATGGATCGGCTTGTGTGTGAATAAATTACCATGCGGGTCCGTGGCGGATAATAGTAGTTACCAAACACGGGTGACGCGGCAAAAACTATCAGAACTTCCTGATTTTACTACCTATCTTGGTGTATCAAAATTAAATCTAGTTAAATTTCACCGACCATCATAATTACCATTAAAATTAATTTTGTACTTAAAGATACCTTTGACGTAGACATACCTGCTTTTCCCTATTACTTATTTGCTTACATAGAAAGTAATGAAAGGTAACAAAACTAGTATGTAATTAATTAAAGATAAGCCACAATAAAATTGAATATTTATATTGTAAGTACTATAGCAACAAGCTTTTTTTTATCTTTATTTTGAAATACCTTAAAAATGTTTTGTAAAATTACCACGTTAAGGCGTCAGTAAGTTAAACCTCTACGTAAGGTCAGTTGCTGCTAAGGTCGCGGGCTCAATTCCCACACAAGCCAAAATTATATATTTATAAACACTAATACGAAAATTTGTCTAAGCCCTCACCTACTGTTCCTATTTACTTAATTTCAATAATAATATTATACAATAAATATATATGATATAAATAATTAATTTAAGATATTTTATTCCCAAAAGCTCTGCTTAGTTAGTGAAAGTAAAAATATTTTTTTATGAGTTAAGGTCTAAAAGAGCGGTTTTAAATATCCAAGAGTGTTTACATTTTTAATACCTACTTGTTATAAAACATATTAAGCGTAAACCTTTTCTGACACAATTTCTTCGTAGTTCACAAGATCGAAATAGTTTAAACATCGAGTTTAAAACAATTTGGCACCAACCTAATGCATTTTTGTTACTTTTTGTCAGGTCTTTTTTAATTTGTTGTACTTATTAGACTCAAAGTGCGATCGAGTGTGGAATATTGCTCCTAACGGGGATGGTTCGGCTAATTACCTCCACGAAGCACTTGACATACTACAAAGGCGAGCGGTACGCATTGTCGGGTCCGCTAAGATTACAGCTTTTCTTGATAACCTCCACCTGCCCAGGGGTAATCTCTTCCACCGGAATTACTATGGCGAGTGATCTGAAGAATATTTTGACCTAATCTCGCCCGCTTCTTTCCTCTCCCGAACTCAGTGGACGCACCCCTCCTACCTCCTTGTGCGACCATAGCGTGTGTGGCCGACTTCTCGGAGGGTCTATGGTTGGACAGTAGGGGCCCCCTGCCCCCGCTGCCTAAGACTCTCCTGGCGCTACTTGACGGGCCCTCCTGGCCCGCCCGCTGCGCCCTCACAAGTCCCTCTTAGTTTCCCCCCTGGTAGTCAGTACTAAGGGCATCCAGAGGCGTCAATCTCTGGTTGTAACCTTTTCCCGGCCTCCGGAAGGTACTCAGCCCCCCCACCACGCCAAGGTCGAGCCCTGTCAAGGGGGGGGGGATAGTACCTGGGTTGCAGCTTCTGACACCACGACCGCGGCCAAAGTCCCCCGGGCCAAAATCGGGAGGACCTCCGGGGTATTTATAATTCTAAATTAAATACAAATGGATTAGTTATGGGTATTCCCTATTATGTACTTATAGTGTGTGTCAAAAGGTAGAGGTACAGTCAATGTGTAACAGGTATATGTAACAGCTCACGGGCTCAGGTACAACGCTCAAAAAATTGAGGTGTTGGTGTTTAAATCGGGTAATAAGACGTAATCAAATTTGCCTTCATTAGTTCTCTGTAGCACGCCTCTCAAAAGAGTAGACCGCTTTAAGTACCTGGGCCATTGGGTTTCAGAGGATCTGATGGACAACTTGGACATAGAACGTGAGCGCAGGGTGCTGTCCGTGCGTTGTAACATGCTCGCCCGCAGGTTTGCCAATTATTATTGTAGTGATCAGGTCAAAGTGACGTTCTTTAGAGCCTATTGCCTTTCTATTACGTGCAGCCTGTGGGTGAAATACAACCAGCGCACGTACGGTTCCCCGCGAGTTCAGTACAACGACGCATTCAGTGTGCTGTTCGGTTTGACACATGAGGTGTGCAGTGTCTTTTTAATGTTTGCCGAGAGACGCGTTCACGGATTCCACGCCATAATGCGTAAGCGGTGCGCCTCCATGCTCAAGAGGCTGCGAGCAAGTTCGAACGGCATCCTGGGTGCGTTGGCTGAACGGTGGGACTCACCGATGCTCATGCGCTGGATGCGAATGCACACGACGCTGTTAAGTTGTGTGTATTCGCGTCCAGTGTAAGCTTATTATTAATTTTATTGTGTTTTAATTGATTGTATTGTAGTGTAATGAATATGGACTTGGTCTGAAATTAACGATTGTTATTATTGTTTGTCTTTCGATCTCGGGCCAATGGTGACCCGGACATTTGGAAGGCTTGCGTGGGGCCGAAGCCAACACGTAGAGGCCCCGTAGACAATTTTATTAATTATTGATTGAACTTTATTAATTTTGGCCCAATAAAGCTCTTATGAACGTCAAAGTCAGTCTCCGAAATGACTGGTAAGTCGATGGTTTGGTAAGTCACAACTTGGCCTAACTTCCGAGTAAACTAATCAAACTTGAGATGCCTAGAAAAAAAGTTCTTTACGTGAAATCTTTACTTTACACGTTAGGTACGCCACATATCGTGACTAGTTTAATAAAAAAGTTACTTTGTTACGCTTTACACCTAACCACTGAGCCAATTTTGATAAAATTTGGCATTGAGATAAATTTAAGTGCACGAACCTTTTACCTATGGTGCTAGGTTCAGATAAACAGACTATTGCTCTTTATCTTTACAATGATACCATATTACAATAAGTCATAATTATTGACTGGATTCGTTCGCACAGTAATGGCACAAAAATGTAAATACGAAACTCTGACACCCAAAAACCTGTAAATGGTGATTAGGAAGCTATAAGGTCAAAACCGGCCTAGAATAGTGGCCACGCCCTCCAATCTCACGGAGAGTCGTAAGAGTCGACGAAGAGAAATCCTACCTGATGATAGGGAGCAACGTCATCCTACGTTAAACTGTGAACACCAACCTGCCTGCCCAGCGTGGTGTTTATGGGCAAACACCCCCAAATATAATGTAATATATTGGGGAGGCTAATGTTCAGCAGCGGTCTTTACAAGGCTGATATGATGTAAGTCACAACCATGACTGCTCTACTAAAAAGCGAACAATGGAGATTCTTGTATGTATCATTAATTGTAATTTTTGTAAAAAAAAAATTAATATTATGAAAAAATTTAAAAATAAATCAGGGCTGCACTATTGAATAGCTGAAAACCATGTTTTCCTCATATATTATAATTAATTAGTTGTTTTAGTTGTAGACATGAAATTTCGAAAATAAATAATTGGTATCATTTTAAATAACACACTAAAGAGTAGATTGCAGTTACATCTAAAGAACTATGGAATATTTTGATACTATATAAAAATCTGAAGAAAAAGTATCAGCTTATTCGGAAGACTGATACTAGTTACTAAGTACTGCTACTATTATCAAAGACAAATATAAGGAGGTATATTTCAATAAAAGTTTTAAATACAAATAAACATTTATTATACAAAACTTAGCCTATTTTAAAATGCTCTTATATTATTATGTTGCATAATACTTGAAAAACATGTGCAATATGTGATTACAACAAAAAATGCTATTTCAGCATTAGGCCTCGAAAGACATTAAAAAAATAATGTGAATTATATTTAAATTTTTGTACATAGCATACAAATAACAAAACCTATAAAATATAGGTATCAATCCTGATATTGAAATTTTGCATTTATGTACAGTGGACCCCCAGTAATCCGGCCATTGTCTAATCAGGTGCCCTCTGCAATTTGCCACACCTCTTGCTGTTAAATGTAGAATTGCATACATTATTTTGGTACATGATTGAACAGGCAGCAACTTTTATGTGCCACTACAAATTAAATCCTATCATTTTGATCTGTAATGTTTTGGAGTAAAGGTACTTTTTTTTAAAACTTCTAGACTATGTGGGTTTTTTGCAGTACTCTATCTGTTTGCTGGTCACTGCCCTTCAAAACATACATCGAATTACAAGGGGTTCACTGAACATATCTTTTTTATTTTACAAACAAACAACCTCCCAATGAACACTCCACCAATTGAATTTAAACTGTAAAATGACTTTTTAAAGCATTAAGAAAAAGTTCAGCATACTTCATAAAAAAAAACAAAAAAGTTTATATTTCCAGTCATTTGTTAATATTGTCATGTATTTTTGTAAAATGTAAGATGTATTAGAAATAAAGTGAATAAATGTTTAAGAAAAAGAATTGGCCATTGTGTTCGGTTGGAATTGGATTGGATTGACAATAGTATAACCACATGTAAAGCGTTCTATAAAAAACTATTGTTGTACTGATTTTGTACATTTCTTATATTATTTAACAAGTACTATTAAAACCTAATTTATTAAATGAATTATTAATGCACAATTTTTCTGAATATGTGGTTTAATTACTATAAAAGGCATATAAACAATTGAATCTGTTACACAATAATCTCTAATGCATTTTGGCATCTAAAGTGAAATCAGTCATAACATACTTATATTTAAATAAAAGAATTAACTAATGTTTGAAGAAGTAGATATAAAAGTTATAGGCAATAGCTGCCTAAAGTATACCTTTTATCAGTCAATTTAAATAACAATAAAAAAATATAAATGACAAAGTGAATGGACAATAAATTAGGCAGTCAATACTGAATGCAATTTAGTAATATTAATTTTAATTTGTGAAAGCACCAATTAATTATAATGTGCATGTCTTATATAAAAATATCTATAGGAATGTTTAATAGTAATAAAGCTAAAAATGTTTTTAAAAAATCAACACATTCACTGAATAAGAAATTATAAAAATAACATTACTAAACTTTAAAAAAAAAATTACTATTTCAATTAAGAGAATGTGTATACACAAAGATAATTGTCTAAAACTCTTATTTATTAATCTTATAGTAATTGTTTTCAAATGCACTGGGCAGCAGTCTTTTCATACTAATTTTGTTGGTGAACACTGATTGGTCATTCATAGTGCATTACTCTTTATGTCACATTTTAGTAGCTGATTCCAGCGAGCGCAGTAAGGGCGCACGGGCCATATACTAGAAACGATCTTTAGAGGCATGCAGGTCTGGGTTGGTGAGATACTGGAGCTCTTGAAGTTCTTGGAATTTCTCATGATCCCTAATATGTGCATAGTTAGCTGACAAACACATGAGGTAATGCACCAAACTCAATATGACAAGTATACAAGATACCATTGCTAATATAAACATGAATTCTGCCTTCTCAACATAATCTTTACAGAACAATTTCATTCTTTGAGCTTCACATATTTTCATATCTTCTTGTCGAACAGATGCAGGAAACATAAAGTCAAATTGAGTGAAATCTATGCACGTTAATAGGTTGATATTTTCTGGCTTAGAGCACAATTTCCAAAAGATAGTGAAAAGGAATGTGGTTATTACCAAAAACCCAAGTAAAATCAACCATAAAAATGTTAATATGTATGTTATAATCATAAATACTGCGCATGATATCCTGCCGCCGACTCTGGCTCTCCAAGCTCTGTATACTTTTTGTCTCGTAGCACCTGTTGTTAGGCAACCCAAACATAAGAGCATGAATCCCAAAGCAGCCATACAGGCGCTTCCGACGATGAATATCATTTGCAAAGCTTCAATCCATATAAGTCTAAAATGGAACACTTCGTCAAACATCAAAATGGAAAGTGCAGATCCTCGGTACATGGTGCCACAAAAGACCCCCACGCCCAAACAACACATAATTGTAGCTATGAGTGTTGCGTGAGGCACACGCGTCAGACATGCTTGACACCCATCACCCATTGTGATATTTAATATTCACTGATTATTTACACTAAACTACCACTTCAGAAATCGGAACTTCACAAATTTCAATCCAAAATAGTGGCTAACAAAAGGAAATTTGTAGGAATGGATGACACACCTTGTGTTTTTAAATTTATTTTTCTTTAACGCAAAAGCTAACCACACGCAGCCTAATACTATTTATGCGAAATGTTTAATATAACAAATGTATCATTAAAATATATTAAACTCTTGAAGTGTAAAGCAAATTATATTTTTTTAAACTTAATTTAAATAATTTGATTTATTTTAGTTTTTATTTTTAATAATTATGTAAGTATAGTAGATTATTAAAAGTTATAATTTGTAATTTATAATAATTAGATTATACTTCGTATTTGTATTTCAAACTATAACTTTACCTAATTTAGTTGTGTTTGACATTAATGCCTATATTACTCAGTTAAAAGTATCAACTGAAATAGTTCTTATTTTTTATTCTCAAATAGAACACAACAAAAGGTTACACAAATAAAGATTAAAACTTATTTTGTATTTCATTTTAATTTTTCAAATATATTTTCTTGCAGGATGCCGAATTTTATTCTGGTATTATTATGTATTGTTAAACTCATTATATTGTTATGATGTTATACACTCGGTATAATGTACAATATGGTTTATAGCACTGTAGTTCAGGCTAGTAAAATATTTTCTGACAGTGACATAGGTTGAATGACGAGTTTGACACGATATGACGACTGACACGACATGACGACTGACACGCATATCTGACATTGAAGTATCAATAAACTGCTGGGAACTCTGGGAAGAGAAGGAGCAACAAACAAAACGAAACATACAGTGTATTTCCTAAAATTTTAAGTTCACTTCAATCAATATGGAAGTATTATACCATCAGACAAATCAACTGATTCAAGAGGCGTCAGATTTATTTCGTAGGTTGGAAAAAGAGCCGGGGAACACAGAAGAAATTGAAAATGCAATTCAATCCAAAATAAATGTTATCAAAGGGTAAATAATTATTTCTCTAAAGTTATAGGTACATTAAAAATATATATTCCTTCTTATCCGTTCACTAATTGGTACTGACTACCGAGGATCTATACTTTGTTTCTACAATTTTTCATCAAGATTAACATATTTCATCACCTTTCTCATTTCAGGAACTGTGAGAAGTTAGATATTTATGTATTTAAAACTCCAATAAATCAAAGGCCTATGGCTAAGATGAGAGTAGACCAGTTGAAGTATGACAATAGACATATACAGGTAAGAATGTTCAGTCAAAAGATGTGATTTAAACAAACTCTTAGGAATCCATCCAAAGTCCTATACAGAACCTTTTAAAATATACATACAATCAAGCCTTTCAAAGGAGTAGGCAGAGCCATATTATATGCTCACATTTCAGTAATTATATCTGTTGCCCTATGAAATAGGTGGCAAGCCTATTGCCGCTTACTGGGAACTGTTATGTTTAACTGAGCCTCGTCCGTTTATTGGCAGATGCGCTACTTGCAGGTGAAGTTGGCTCCTAAGGTTTAGGTAGATTCTCTATGCACCTTCGTAAATAAGTTGGAAAATCTAAATCTACAGGCTAAATGTATATAATGTTAATATTCTCCTGCCCTGGTCCTACTTTGTCTGGCATCAAGCAGTATGTCTTTACCTTATGTTCACCTCAGTTATTCATCAACTCATAAATTTATTTATTCTGGGTCATATCACACTGTACTCAATCCTTTGTACATTATATTCATTAATCTTTACCTAAATTTATATGAACAAATAAGTGGATTTCCATTTAAGTTTTCTTTAAAATATTGAAAAAAAACTACTTTTATAAAAAAAAAAAGTATTATTTCTACTGTGATAAATTAATTTGAATCTATACTTTATTTACTCATAAATTTAATGAAAGCTTGTATAATAGTAGCTTATGGTAAGGTAATGTATATACTGTACAGAAAGAAATCTCAACATATATTTCTTTTCCATAAATTTCAGGCTTCTCTAACAAATTCACGTCAAAAAAGGCTAAGAAGAGAACAAGAGGTAACAGAGCGAGATTTGCTTTTAAGAAACGTCTCCAGGGAAGGTCACACTAAAGTAACTGTGGACTATTTGTACCAGGAACAGTCTTCTTTAGCCAACTCCCATCGAAATGTTGATGAAATGCTACATACAGGTGAAGTTTATGATAATTTTATAAAGCTCAGGGGATTTTTAGTCAATTGAACACGAAAAAAACTACTCATTTGTATTCGAGTAATTATTTTTGTATTGGACAGTCCATTCATTAAGAAATGTTTTACACAACATCACCGTAGGACCAATAAGAATAGAGTATCAATGAAAATGTTCCAAAAATGGGAAATATTATGCTTCTATTATGTGTACTGAAATAATATGACAAACTTTGTTTTTTTGTTAGATAATGTGGTAATGAATTCAAACTACACTGTAAGGATGTCTATCCTCTTACAATTTATATATGAAAATTCACAATGTGTGTGTGTATTATTAACAAAATGTCATTTTATACATTTTTTTCTTTTAAATAATGGCTTTCTGCGCTTAGCACATTTAGCCAGTGTCAAGTAAAAGATATATTAATATTACATTATCTAATTTATAGTAAATAATAATGAGTGAAAGAATGAGATGCCCGTTCCTCTCATACCCTTCAGTGCTCAGTAAACATGTGGGACTACACTTAGATCTAACAATGACTTCTTGAGATAAATTGAAAAGTGATGTTGCGGTGTTTCTTTTAATAACACTCATGTACGTTCACAAATACTAAGTGGTTAATAATCCACTTATATTTCCAACAAACTCATTCTGTCTTTCTAGTATTAAACTAGTGTCTCTTAGCATATACCTAAATGTGCTTTTATGACATGATATTTACTTTAAATATTTACTTTGTTGAACTGTTAGGTGCGACTGCATATGAACAGATTATATACATAATATTGTTATTATTTTTTGATCATGAAAATGAGTGAATAACTTTGGGAGATTTAATAAACTAATCATGAAAATAAATGAAATTAAAAGATGCAATTGTAAAATTTTTTTCAAAACTTTTTTTTATTTACATATTTATAAACGTCGAATTTTTTTTAACATTTAGCTTTAACTACTGACAGAAAAAACATAACGTAAACCAGTTAATAATAATTCAAAACATTTAATATTATCTTTTAGAAAAGATTTTCTATGACACAACAACGAGCGCCATCTAGCATTTAACTGAGCACAACAAATATTTGTGTGTTTATTAATTGATATTTGTACTGCAAACTACATCACGAGATGGCGCTGCTTGAGTGATCTCTCGTTGAAATAAGAATAGCTTTATTTTATTTTTTTTTCTTTCTACGTAATGTATATTGAACCGTTGAATTAATTTAATAGCAGTTTTTCTAGTTACTGTAAATGTTTAAAGTACATAAAAGAGTCAGATACCGATGGATGCACGCGGCTCGAGATGGATACTCGCGACGTGTACAACAATGGGGAGGCCTATGTTTAGCAGTGGACTTCTTGTAGCTGAGATAATGATACTGAGAGGCTAAGTTATAAAATGAACGAAAGAAAGAAAGAAAGCATATTTATTTAGCTACTTAAAAAAATTCAACATAGGTAAGAAACAAAGAATTAAAATATATATAATGTGTTTTTTGTGTTTTGTGTTTCTACTCAGCATATTGTCATGGCTTATTAAGGCCATGGACGCTGGTTTTCTGTGGATACCAAGTTTAGGGCGTCATCGGCAATCTTATAACAAAACAACAGTCTTCAGGTGTTACTGTGAATAATAAATATGAATATTTGTTCTGGTCTGGGTGTTTACCTATGTATATTAAGTATGTTGTTACAAAAAAAAAATATTTATGTATGTTTATTCGTTATTTAGTATCCATTACATAAGTTATTAATGATACTTATCTTGGAACTAAATAATTGGTGTATGTGTCAGAAATATTTATTATTTTTATTATTATAATTGCGCGGTAATTGTTACAAAGACCTTTTTAATTCATCACTTGCTTACCCGTACCTTGTAAGAAACATATTGTTGAGACTGTACCTACCAAAAAACAGGAGATTAGATTTCTACACGACAAATAAAATCCGCATTGTTATAAAACAAGAAAACCATTTCTAAAATTATTATTACGTATTTCAGTAAAAAAGCGCGTATTGTAAATTTGAAAATAGCTCTCATATATATTTGGACTGAATCGACTGATTTCCATCAGACAGGATGATGTAATAATTATATCAAATTACGGCTAGACAAATTAATTAAAAAAACATTTTGATATTTCCCAGCTTGAATCGCGCGACCTAAACGCTCATTGCTGTCACAGAATTTATATTATGATGTCACCTCTATTTGAAAAAATCTGATGAATGCTATTGCGACATGTAATATTTTCATTGATTAATTAGAGGTGATTTATAATTGGCCACTGACAGTAGGGATTTTGAAATTTTCATTCTTGTTAACAAGTTGTTTGTAAAATATAGCGTAGGTAATTATTAATTCAATAAATAAAATATGATTATTTCTTAATATTAATAATAACCTCATAAGTCGTTTTTTCAGGTTCTAGTAGAGTGTAGTATCAGGAATAGTATTAGTTTCAGAAATAAATGTTTTCTAACAATTACACCAATTATTTAGTTGCAACATAAGTATGATTACAAATTTGTGTTATGGATACTAAATAACGGATAAACGTACATAAATACTTTTTTTTTGTCAATACACACATAGTATACCTACATAGGAAAACACCCAGACCAGAATAAATATTCATGTTTATGTTTACTAGTTTTATAAGGATTAGAAATATTGCTTTGACATGTCATGTATTGTAAGCTTGTTGTTTTGTATGCTTTCGATTCCCACGCTTTACAAGCATTAAATATGGAACGTATCTATGTGTGTGTACTATTTTAATATATAGAACAGACCTGGGTCTTTTAAGAACAGAGTTAAATAGACTTTTAGAACGGCTCAATAGGGACTAAACATTTGGCTTAAGAATTACCACATAGTGATAGGATGAAAGGTTTGAATGAGGAGGTTCTGAGGCTTAACTCAACTTGAATTGTTTTCAGTTTTTCGGGAAATTATGGTGGGATTTACAATGCCTATATCCCTATTTATCTTACGTCATCATCATAGCGGTTATGACATTATAGCCCTCTTATGATCTACTCGACCAAGTTCCAGAAATGATATAAAAAGAATATGGGTAATATGTCGTACTCTGCCGTCTATTAGCTAAAATGCGGCTAACGTTCAGTGGGTAATTTTTGGAATGTAAACGCTGCTGTTATACAATAGAGTTTATATTTCAGAAATTACCCTCTTAAAGTTAGTGGCTTTCTACAGCGTATGGCGGCTGATGTTAGATATTTCCAACCGTAGATTCCTTGCTCTTTGTTAACTGTTGGGCCTGTGTTTTTTAGTGTAAGTTAAGAAGCACGAGAACCCTTGCTAAGAAATGACACATACCTAACGATTACCCATCAACAGACTTCGCATTTCGCTAAACGTTGATATGCACTTTTTTTAATAGAAGAATGCCATACTGTGCCAGTGAACCAGGGGGCCTACCGCCGAATTCGATGGATTACCGGTAATCCATCTAGATCAAACTTTGTTTACGTTCATTAATCCGTACCGGGGAATCTGCCGACAACCACCTCTCATTCATGACCTTCAGTCCGTGACAGACCAATAGGTAAATGGAGAACGCCATTTTGTTTCGATTTCCATGCGTTCGGCGGTACGACAGAATCAATTCGAAATCCATTTTGCCTTATAATCGATTGCCATCGAACTCGGCGGTAGGCCCCCAGGGCAATGTGTTTATTTTAGACGGGGAAAATAATAGTGTGAATTTTTTTCTTGGTACATACCAAAGTATAAATAAAATTTAAGTTTTTGTTTGTAATATAAAAACAAGAGCTTTTATAAAATGCATATAAAAGGAATACAGTACTTAACAACAAATAAATTTTTATTTTTTCGTTTGTCTGACTGTTTATTATATTATTTAAAGTATTACGGTATGATACTTTGGATTAACTCGTGTTCTAGCGTTTTGTACTAGCATAATTATGTTTTCGGTCGTCGGAAGATTTTTAGTGGGTATTACTGGCAGTCGCGTCTGCCGGTGGTGAGTCCCACACACCCCTCTCGGTCCCCCTTTGCAGTGCTTTGCAGTTTCACTTACGGCAGTGCGTAAATGCATTTTGTTACCGACGTTAATAAAAAAAAAGCTGTCAGAATGTTAGAAGACACTGACTTCCTTAGAGGACTTCTTGGCGGGAAATTGAAGCGTCATGTCTGCAGTTTTGTTTTTTTTTCTAAAATTTGGGATATTTCTAACATTAATGTGTAATAACGGTGGATTATTAACCATTAAGTGATTGTGAATATACATAAGTGTTGGTAAATCAAACAAAGCAGTGCAACATCACTTTTCATATTCTCTCAAGGAGTCCATGTAAGATCTCAGTATAGTCCCACATTTTTACTGAGGACTCAAGGGGTTTAGGGGAGGGTATTTCATCTTCCATTTATCATCTTGATCACCACTCATTCTCATTTACTATAAATTATATATAATTAATATATCACTTACTTGACACTGGCTAAATGTGCTAGACGCACGAAGCCATTATTTAAATGGAAGAAGAAGAAGAAGAAGACTTCCTTATAACAACTGCCATAGATGTTCATGACAGCCGTGACCTAAGGCTTAACGTGCTCTCCGAGGCACGGAGCAAGTGATAATTACGCAATTATCTTCGAAAAGCCATAGGTGCGACTCCCTTAATTTATAAAACATATGTTGTTTGTACATAAGTTGTAATGTGCTTATAGCTACGCGGTATAAGTTCTCGAAACATTATTTACCATCAACAAACTCGAAATATTGAGCTCTCGAGTGCTTCTGATGGCACGTTAGGTCGTCGGCCCCGGTTATAGTTTTTAATATGTGATAGTTTTTAAGCCAAGTAACAGGCACTGTTGGGCGGCTTAATATAATCAAAAAATAAATCTCTGCAAAGCAAGTATGTTGCATTCTGCTGTTAGAATTTTTAATTCGCCCAATGGTCCATTTTTGTTTTGTCTGCATACTCAAAATATAAGTACAGTTGCATCTCTTTTTATTTATAAGAATTAAGTTTTCATAACATTCAAACATTAAACAATCTTTAAGATTTAGTAAAAAATATATACATGCGCGTTTTTATAAGTGGTGGCAGGAGTACATTATTTTGATTCTTATATGCAGTCCCTTTTTTTTTCGTTTGTATGGACTCACTTGTCTAGAGCATTTGCCAGTGTCAAGCATTTATTACATTGAGTTATTTGCATAAGAACTCAATAATAACAAGCATCTTCGTCATTTAGTCATAGAGGCCAAAGTCCTTTTCCAGTAAAGGAGTAGAAACTTTACCACAGGATCTTTTGGAATTTAGGAATCAACACAGCAAATCACAATTCTCGGCAATATACTTTCCTACACGTTGTCAAAGACGTTTGTCGAAAAATCCATCTTAATGTACTTGAAAACTCGAAATTACACCAGTTTTAGATAATAAAAAACTGTCTCGAAGTGTCTTTTCTCGCTTTGCCAATGCTGAATATAATGTAGTTGTGAGTTTCAGAAAATAATGTAATTTTTTTAGTTCTCTAAAAAGATTTGCTACAATTAAATGTGTATGAAACGACTTCTTGCCGCTGTTAGGCGGAAATGTATCTATCGACTGGTTTCGATTAGTTGTTCGATGTGTTTTTTGAGGTTAATAGAGGTTACTTTCTTTTTTTATCAAACCCATCAGTATATCGACATGCAAAACTGACTGATTGGTCAACTCACATTCTAAACTATTAGGCATAGTAAAGTCCAAATATTAGGTCGGGGAAAAAGTCTTTTCGCATAACGTAGGTATAAACTTATTATAAATTTTTTTTGACTGTACTATTTGTGTCTGGCTGGTTTTGGTAACATTAAAAAGGTTCCATTATAAAGAAAAAAAAAATAAAAAAAAGTTGTTTCCCGCTATTTTTTATTTGTTTTTCTCTCCGTAAAAATGAGTGAATCTAATGAAGAAATTCGATACATTTTAAAATTTTATTATAAAAAAGGCAAAAATGCAACTCAAGCAGTGAAAAAAATTTGTGATGTTTATGGACCTGATGCAGTGTCAGTAAGAGTAGCACAAATTTGGTTCAAACGTTTTCAGTCCGGAAATTTTGATGTTAAAGATGCACCTCGCTCTGGTCGCCCTGTTACGAATAAAATGGACGCCATTTTTGAAAGAGTAGAGCAAGATCGGCATATTAGTAGTTACGATGTAGCTGAAGAACTGGGAATTGACCACAAAACAGTTTTGACCCATTTGAAGAAAGCTGGTTATACAAAAAAGCTCGATATTTGGGTGCCACACGAGCTCACTCAAAGAAACTTAATGAACCGTGTACTCATTTGCGATTCATTATTGAGACGTAATGAAACCGAGCCGTTTTTGAAGAGATAGATAACTGGCGATGAAAAGTGGATCACGTACGACAAGAACGTGCGAAAAAGGTCGTGGTCGAAAGTTGGCCAGGCTTCACAGACTGTGGCCAAACCTGGCCTAACACGAAATAAGGTGATGCTGTGTGTATGGTGGGATTGGAAGGGCATTGTTTATTATGAGCTTTTACCGCCCGGCAAAACCATCGATTCTGATCTTTACTGCCAGCAACTGATGAGATTAAAGGAAGCAGTCGAGAGAAAACGGCCGGAATTGATCAACAGGAAGGGTGTGGTCTTTCATCACGATAACGCTAGACCACACACATCTTTAGCCACTCAGCAAAAATTAAGAGAGTTCGACTGGGAGGTCCTAGTGCATCCACCATATAGCCCTGACCTTGCGCCTTCAGATTTTCACCTGTTTCGGTCTCTGCAGAATTCTTTAGGTTCTATAAGGTTGACCTCAAGAGAGGACTGCCAAAACTATTTGTCCCGTTTTTTTGATCAGAAGTCCCAAAGTTTCTACAGTAACGGGATAATGTCTCTGCCCACAAAATGGCAGAAATTTATTCAACAAAACGGTACATATATATTGTAAATAAATGTAAATAAACTTTGAAAAAAATGTCTTGACTTTTCATACAAAAATACGAAAAGACTTTTTCCCCAACCTATTATATATTTTAAAATAAATAATACGTATTTTCTAACTATTACACCAATTTAGTTCCAATATAATGACCATATTGGGCGTCAAAAAGATCAATGAAACACCTGATTCTTCATTTAATTGTTGCGACAATCTAGGAAAATATTCATATTGTTAAGCTTATTTAAATACAAAAACATAGGTCTCAGGCTAATATACATATCAATTATAAGCACGTACTTTGGTCACACCATCACGCGGTTGTTTAATTAATTTACTTGTTGTGAAGTTATTTTATAGACTTAAAAACTTTTTAGGTAAATTATAATGGTTTAATTCAGTAGATACATTCTATTGTTTAGAAATAGGGTTGGATTTTTTTTTATTAAATTACATAACAGTAACTACCTACCTGTTTTCTTAAATTTTAATTTATTTAAGCAAACAAGATAAGTGGCTCTTATACGACTGTTATGGATTCATTAAAATCTCGAAACAAATAGTAAACTAGTCCACAAATGACTAATTAATATTCTAATAGGGCAAGTTTTTACGTATATGAACGAGTCGTGGCTCTTTAAACCCGGCTATATCGGTACATCCCACACGTGTAAAACACCTTTTATAGTGCTTAACATATTTTTCAACCGAGCGCACGCGCATATTCTTGAAAATTTGAACTCGCAGAAATTGCATAAAGAGTCCAATGCCGGCATGTAACCGTATAACCTTCCTGCGAAGCCAAGGTCCGGGCGAATGTCCCTATCGAGAAAGCCAAAGTCAAAGGAAAAACAAACCGTAGAGCGGTCAAACCAGTTCTGACGTCAGTATATCGACTCCCTCTGCCTGTCTCACATGAACCGATCTGAGTAATCATTGCTCTGTGAACCTATTCTAAGTAAAGAAAACGTTTCTATTATAACCACCGTACGTCACACAAAGTATAAAAAAATAAGTGCGCGTAATTAGTACGATGAGTATCCACTCATTGTACTACTAATTAATCAATAGTAATACTATCATCCGGCAACCTTCGACTCTTCGAATATTGTATGTTTCTAATCGCAACACTACTTTACGGCCACTTCAGTTTATGTGTAACTCGGTTAAAAAGATACACTGTGTTATTTAACTGTGATGTGAAGAGATGTGTCGTGGTTGTTCTATTTATTATTTACGTTAAATAATAATAGATGTGGCTGTGTTTATTTGCACAAATATAATGTAACATGTAAGTACTCACCACATGACGAGGAAAATGTCTCCGCGATGCACCCACTTGCAATCCAACCCGTTCGAAACGTACTAAGTTGCAAATAACACGTGCACGACTCAGTGCGACCACTCAAGATCAAGTTAAGGTTTAAACACTATTTCTTAACAATTAAACGTACGTACACTGTGAATGGAGGTAACATAAGCAAGGAGGCTTACTAACACGCCAGCCTGCTCATAACACTGAAGTCGCGCTAGTCGCTATAGAACACTTTATAATGATGATTCTAATGGATAATACTAGTCCTATGGCGGACGCCGTACCGCGGCGAATAAACTAATATTTATAAGAATTAAAGCAATGCATAAAAATAAACAGCCGCTCTCTCGCGGTTTTCTTCCTGCTTTGTATTGAAGCTTGGTTGTTTTGGATCGTGAGAACAAGTTATGTAAATCAATATGATTATAAATAATTTTCAGTTGTGTACTCTACTTAATTGTAAGTCAACAGAACTTTTTGCTCCTGGGACCTTTTTGTAATTTCAAAAACAAAGCCTGTATGGTTATAGGTATTTTGTTTATGGATTTACATATTTAGTAATTTTAAACAAAAAAATGGGTAAATATTGCTGTAAGGAAGACATTAGAAAGCTTTGGTCCATCAATTTATCAGAAGTAATTTAATGTTACTAAAATGATTCAAGTTATTCCTGATTGGTTTTTACCTTTCATAGATTTTTATATTAATAATGTTATATAGGTTATAGATATTGGTTCTTTCCGTTTAATTGTTTGATTATCTGATATCATAACCGTTTTTCTGACTTAAAAATATAATATGAACCTGTTTTTGTAATAACAGTGTCTTAAATTAGATTAGTGTATTGAATTAGTATTGAATAAATGTATTTAATTGTTATATTAATGGTAGAATAGATCAGGCAACGGATATTTGTACGATGAAATTTCAAAAGTTTAAGAAGATTTCTATATATTTTTCAGAATGTTATGTTTTTTTCGGTTTTAGAATAAAACAAAATAACAGTATATTTGTAATTGGGAACATAAAAAATGTTAATGCTACTTTTGAAGTAAGTATGTAATTTTTTGAAAAAATTGTAATAACTAAATTATATAATAAATTGATTTTGGAATATTTAGTGTGGGAGCTCAAAAACTTCATCGTTATTCATTATGTCCCATTGTTCGTATGTACTGGCAATGGTACATAATTTATATATTATAATAATAATTATATATAATACATACTACACTTTTTTTCGCGTCAATTTATTATTCTAATTTAAAGCTTTATTAAATTATTATTATTTAATTTCAAATAAGTACGAAAACAAATTTATTTTCTAATTTGTAAGTAAGCTTACAATTTGAATCGCTATTCATTCATACTGTACAGTTTTTGTATCCCCAGTCAGTCTCGGGTTCAAACCCTAGTGGCGCACCTATGACTTTTCGAAGTTATGTGCCTGATTATCGCTTGCTCCCTGCCTCGGAAAGCACGTAAGCCGTTGGTAGTTGCTAGGGCAACCGAGATAATGCCACGAGGTTATGATGATGCATATCAACATAGAAACGTATACAATATTATAATAAAATTGCTTTTAATTAATTATCTTGTATATTCAAGATTTCATCATGATACATCTCCATTCTTTAAAATGCATATAAAAACTATCAATCGCGAATTTATTTTTGTAAAAGAAAAACAAGTTTTAAAACAATACTTTTTTATCGCACCGTAAAGTCTTAAGCTGCGTTCACACTTGTAACATTTTAAGGAAAAAATTTATAACCAATCTCGATCCAAATAGAATCAATCCTTTTTTTTTAAAAATAAATCGAACTATTGAAACCAAGGTAGGCGTCTTATCTAGGGTTGGTTTCAGTATCGGATTGCGGTTAAGTTAATAATTTCTGGCGTTAGTTACCGGGTTCATACTGACAAAGTGAATGTCGTACTATTGTCACAGTGTTCTAATGTGACCCACACTTGATACCCCAAGAGACGGTATTCAACAAGGAACGTGCAGCGATTATGTACAGCGTGGCAAGTGTGAACTGTGATCTAATTACATTGTTATTCAAGAAGTGCGTGGTACGGTGCATCTGGTGTTGCAAGCTCCCATTGGCTGCGGTGACCATCCCACCAGGTGGTTTGGATGCTGGAGTGCCTTGCCACCTTGTGGTCTATACACAAAATATTACGGGTCACAAGCCAATGTCACCTTTTTTAAAAGATGTAAGATACTGTCCCCGAAACCAGGCAACATGCATAATTGGTTGAACTAAAAGTTACAAATTTATTTCATATTTTTTTTGTAATATTAAATAAAACAAATTAATAATTTCTAACAAATATACAAAGTATTAAGTTCTACGATAAGTATCATTAAGAACTTGTGTTATGGAAAATACATAACGGATATACGAACTTACATTCTTTTTTCTTTCTTTTTTTTCTTTACACAAAGATTTGTCGACCTCAGGAGCGGAGAGCAGGTATACTAACCTCTACGCCATATCGGTCGACAAAATAACCACAAGTCATTTCCTTTTAAAAAAAATCCAAATGTGAACGCAGCCGAACGTGTTTCAAAATAATAGCCTTCATCTACAATCAACTATAATGACGCTACATTCGTATCTCTATTATTTTGCCAACTATGAACGACCTTTGTACGGAAAAATGTACCGATTCAGTATGTACCTATATACACTATATTATATGAACCACTAACGGCCGACCGCGACTTTGCCGGCGTGATCAATAGGTACTTCCTTTTTTCATGGGTTTAACTCCGTAAAATCGTTCCAGCCGTTTTAGAGATAAGCCGGAACAAACAGATAACAATTATTGTAAAAAAGTATATTTTAGTGTATGTAGAAAAAAATCGTTTTTTTTTATTTTACAAACGGGACCACTCAATAAGCCTATATATAAGAAGTTTGTACTGAGAATATTTATATTTTTATTTAATTGTTTGACTATAGAGCCTGAGTATCAGTCCCAAATAATCAGGAAAAGATGTGCACACAAAAGTGGCCCAGTCATTTTGGGTTTCTTTGAATTTGAATAAAATTATACAAATAATTAATTTTACAAGTGCCTTTTATATAATAATGCATACATGAATAAAACATGGCAACACTTAAAAAAATATAGTTATTACATCTACAAAAAGTTTTTATAGTTAGCGAGACTGACGTTAAAATGTATATTTCTTTATGATAGATATATCTAAAATGTTAACGTTACAAAACTTAAAGACTACATGCAATAAATATAAAAGAGAAACAAAAAATATCTTGTTCTTTTTCTTTGTGATGTTTCATTTGATTTATAATACAAAGTTTTTTTTGTAATTGGTGATGTCAATGTTGAATAAAAATACTATGTCATCTCAGATAACGTCACATGTTGCGGGTTCCCTAATCTTAAATTCAAACTAATACAACACAACGTATTGCAAAATAAAAAACACAACAATTATAATTTTGCAACAAATAGCAGTAGCCCGCTAAGGCCACTCAGTGAACGGTAGCTTTGTAATGCACTAACTGCTCATGTAAATAAAGAAAGAACTTATCGAACATACGTGAATACATAATAGGTTTTTTCCATCCATTTGTTCATCTTCTACAAATTTATTCTTTCTCATTCATTTCTTAAATTGTACTTAGTTAACCTGTCATCAAGGAATTCTTAAACAACTGTGTTGAAATCAGAGATATTTGATAGTTTATGAATCATATTACGAGCTGTTTATACACTGGTCTCAAAAAAATTGTTCTCAAAATATTTTTGGAATTCTTTTCTCCTTCCGGAGTTGGGTAGGTCTGAAATTTATGATCCACACAATCCCCAAGGACTGGCTTTAGTTTATTTCTTGACTCACCACGACATATCTATCTGCTAACTGCAAAAGTCGCAGATGGTCCCTCACTTAAAATGTGCTAATCTAGAAATACGTCTACTACTATATTTATTTTACTTGATTAAAAAACACTACTAGCATAATTCAATCTATAGAAAATTAGGACTAAATTGGACTTTACGACTTTTTACGTAAGGGTATTTTTGCGTCTAATAATTCCTGCTATGAAATGAATTAATGAATATCATTAAAAATAGAACGGAACATGGTATATTGTTCTTTTTGATTAATTTCAATTGTTTCAATGTGTTTCTTCGTTGTTCCAGGTCATAACATTCTGGGAACGTTGCGCTACAACAGGGATACATTAAAAGGTGCCCACAGAAGACTTATTGACGTGGCGAATACGCTAGGCCTCTCCAATGCCACAATATCCCTTATAGAGCGAAGAGTATCCCAGGACAAATACGTTCTTTTCGGTGGCATGTTCGTAACCATCAGTGTTATAGTTCTGGTCATTATTTACCTTACGTAGAAGTGTGTTCGGGCTAGGGGTTTATTCTAGTCCGTACAAGCTTTAATGAGAACCGTTATGCACGTTAGTACAAGAATTATTTAAACTCAATGTTCATCTTCTTAAATTATACAGTTACAAAATGTTGCATACAAAATTTTTTTCACTCTCAAAACCGTGTCTCGGTTTAAGATAGTTTTGCTTATGTTTATTGTATATTTATTAATGTTTCACTGATAGTGCCTCACATTCCTTTAAACCTCTCGTGTTGACTGTCCTAGTAATTTTCTTAACGGGCTTATTTATTGTATTTTAGTATTGACATTTGTATAATATTGTAAAGTACCTATTAAATGCTAAGTGTATTTAAAATTTATATTTTTAAAAGTTATGGCTTTTATTTTGCATCTACCAATATTTTTTTTAAATATTAACAGCACAAATAGTATAAGGCTGTATTTATTCTTTATTCGTTCTTATTTCTATCAATACAAAAATCCAATTTGAGTTGAACCGTATCACGATACTTCTTTTCCTTTGCCCTATGTATGTTTGCCTTGTTAGGTAAGGAGGATGTTATCAGTAGGTCAAAAGGGCTTGACCGATCTTTTTACTGATTCATCTACCCCAGTTGGACATGGTTAGTCGTAAACCTGGTAACCCCTATAATCCATAACATGGTGTTTGGTCAGCTGTGTGTTATAATTATGACTTTCAGCATGAACAGGCTAAAAGGCAGACCGTCTGCAGCCCAAAACCAAAACATTAATGTTTGGAGTAACAAAAATATAATTTCCAACTATTAGTTTGGTAGGTAATGAATAAACACCACGAACATAGGCGGCATCAAAATGTAGGTAGCGTTTGGCATTGAATTATGCGGAAGTTGATTACTCTGATCGTCCAAGGTTAAACGAATCTGCAAAAGAGCAATTAAAATTGCTCATAACTACTTACTTGAATTAAAATATATCCAGTTTCGTATAAAACCAGCAAACAGATGAATAAAGATAAACAATTTTAGCTTCATTACTAACCCACTCGTCTTTTGTGTTGAAATGTTGTGAATTCTGTTCTGTAGCTGTACATACATAATATCACGCCTGTTTCCCCGAAAGTATAAGCAGAGGCATATGCCTATAATATTATACGCCCACATTTCGCCAGTTATATTGTTGTGGCGAGCTTATTGCCACTTACCGGGAACTTTCAGGCAGGTGCACTACTTGCAGGTGAGATTAGCTAAGGCTCCTCAGATCTTGGCAGCAGGCCTAAACACCCTATACCGTTATGGGAAGAACCTAAAATAAAAATAACGAAATAAAATATAACAGTTGATATTGAAAATTTATTTATGCTTCGACATAACATTTAACTACTCAGAGATGAGATAATAACACTTGATTACCTTATGTCCTAGTAATTACACTAGAGGCGATATATTTTTCAAAACATTGGCTATTGAAGGTAACTAATACGTTCAATATCTAGGCCACGCTAACCACAAAAGGTAGTCAATAGTACAAAGTAGGTAGTACAACGGCCGCCATTAATCCGTTGTGGTCACATTTTACGGATTGATCTTCATCGGTTTGAGACTTGGGGTGTAGTTTATGTTATGACCACAATTCATTTATTTTACATAAGTAACACTAGATATCTATTTATCACAAAATCGTATCTTATAATGTGTGATGTTATCTTCTTTAAAAGACTTTGTGACCAAAAACTTTTTTTTGGCAAAGACTACAAATAGGTTAGGTGTTTTAAGTAATTCTAAATTACTTAAGAGAAATGAAAAATGTGCATACATGTATGCTACCGCTGCGATGAGAACACTTTATTGTACTTATTAAATTTAATAACATTACACAAAGAGAAGTAAAAATTTACATTTAACCAATGGTTTTATTTCGAACTACGACTAAGTTTATCTGGTGTCAGCGACTGCTCTTAATTAGTAGTATTAAAGGAAAATTTTGATAAGTACCTAATGTACTGAGAGTTCCTGAGTCTATAAGCAGTCATTTCCACCTTCTTAGGTAAACTGAATAAATATTTGGCAGCCTGCATAATGTGGGTAGTTAGGCCCTATCATGACCTTAGGAACCCAAGGCAACCTCACCTGCAAGTGGTGCACTGGCAGAATTTCCCGATAAGCGGCAATATAGACTCGCCACCTCTTACGTGGGACCACAAATATCATTGTCAAAATGAAGGCGTATTAGTAGTGGTAATTATGAACAATAAAAAACAGCAATTCAATAAATTATCTATAATCCAAAACTGACAAAATATTTTAAATAATAATGTAGAATTTAATTCCGCTTTAGCGTTATTCTTCCCTGTTAGGTCCACAGCAGGGTAACTTTGCTTGTACATGAGGACAGGCAAAGGCTACATCTTCTTCCTTAAGAGGAGCACAGGGTCCCGTGGCTTCGGGAGGGGGATTGACGCAGGCACCCACTGGCAAGGGCGGCTCCCCAGGATGATCAGCCACGCGGACTGCAGCTGGAGAGATCACAGGCACGTCCCGACGGAGCTTCTTCACGCTATCATAGGCGTCTGGTGCCAGTCTCATGTAATCTGGTATCTGTGGATATATGTTAGCTATCAGACCTCTGCTGATGCTACTTCGATGTTAGAGTTGTGCTTGTGAATTTTTTTATTACTCTACAACGCGCATAAGGACAGCTTGACAAAATCGGAACAAGTAAACCAGAAATCCTTAATAAAATTCGCGGAAAATTTTATCAGGAGGAAAAGAACTGTGTGCTGACCAGTTTCCGCGTTTTATATGATTGAGAGGCATTTAGTGTGTTGTAACATTGCCAAGAATCAGAGACTGGCAAATTTTTAAAACTTTACAATCAAAAATTAACACAACAAAACCAAAATTAGCAACAATTACACGAATGAGGTAGGTTATTAAATGCCAATAAAAAATTCGTCAACAATTAGTTGAATTATCAATTTTATTGTGAGAATCATAAGATTAATTTACTTAGCATCATCCTCAAATTTGATGTAATTTCCTTCTGTTAATGGTACAAATAAGGCATAACGAGTTATCTAAGGTAGGTAGGTAGGATTTTTTGCGTTGGCCGGAGTCCATTACCTACAGGTAATGACAGTTTTTTATTTGTCCATGATGCTAATCTTGTTGGCCTTTGACCTTGAATAGACGAGCGTTAATCGACATATAGTGCGATTTGTTACTGGGTTTGGGCGAATTGCTCCTTCATACTTTGTATACAAAGATCTCTCAATGACGTTGTCCACATTGACCCCATCTAATTTTATTTTAAAAATCAATCCTGAATTGCGGCTCTGAAAGATGGCACCAGCAGCATAGGTTCTACTTCTATTCACATGAAGCTATTTTAAATGGTTCTTAGTAGGGACCTCCCCAATGTTTTTTTTCATACCATGTTAATTACATAGCATAAGAAATAGGTTTTTATGTAAATTAAGAATAAATAAAGCTATTTGGAATAGAAGTAAAAAGGTACCTATGATATTGGAAACATTTATGAGAGCTTCACATTCCTACATCCCAACAAATGAAATCTCGTTGAAAGCGCACTAAAGAATGCTCACATTCTGACCGGCCAGCCTAAAGGACCCATGACAATACGAGATTCAGAATACATCAGCTGGAAATAATCCCAAAGTCTAATAAGAAAGATTAACCAAAGTAGTGGGCTTAGGAAATTGGGAAGACAAGAAGGTGGCCTACTCTACAACCGTGGATAGTATAACTTATTAGTTATTCTTCATTATCTATAATGTATCTACAGACATGAACCTGTTAGGTACATTTTTATCAAGTATAGATACTTCGGGTAGATCCAGTAATAGAATTAATCTCATGTGAGGAATTCCTATAATCGCAAAAAAGTAATTTAAAAACAACGTATATGTTGTATCTACTTACTCTTAACCTTAAAAGTTTTTTTTGGTATATTACATTACACAATTAACACAATAAAAAAAACAGTAATTTAGATGCATACGATTGCCGGAAGAAAAGATACATCAGGATTTTATTTGTGTTTGTAAACCTGCGGCTGGACAGGCTCTAACTTCTTAACTTTCTAAACGAGTTGCGGCTGTAGCCTAGAAAATTCTGGACCTACAGTAGGTTAGTAATTTTCCAAGTTTCATACCTGTTTGCAGTCCACGTCGTATGATCCGAGGTAGCCGGGTAGCTTAGGCCTCTCTTCCACCTGCTCGTTACCAGCGTCTTGCACGCCTGTTTCGTAAGGGCATATATTTTGGGCTCTCCTCTGTGCACGTTCATCAGCATCCTAAGTTAGTGTTAAAAATTATTATAATAATAATAATAAATAAATATTTCTGACACTCACACCAATTATTTAGTTCCAAGATAAGTATCATTAAGAACTTGTATTATGGATTCTAAATAACGGATAAACATATATAAATACTTTTTTTTTGTAAATGCATACTTAATATACATAGAAATACACCCAGACCAGAACAAATATTCATATTTATACATACAAATATTTGTCCTGTGTGGGAATCGAACCCACGACCTCAGGAGTGGAATGCGGGTATACTCGCTACCACGCCATATCGGTCGTCAAATTATTGAACAACAATTAGTAGCTATAGGTTTGTTGGTAGTTGTAGCACTTAAGTACAGTCAGTGTCATTAAAATGTACTACTATTGTAGATTATGTTCAAAAAACATCAAAGTAACATAAAGGCCGACACACGTCTCTATTGTAATGGGAGTTGGGGCGTGTTCCGATATGATGATGCTTAGGGTGCTACCGATAAGTGCTAAACCATACAATTACTACTTTTCATGAGATCCATATATGCGAAGGCCGCCATCTTGGGCAGCAGTGTTTCGGAGAGGGAGAGAGATGAATAACACCTAGCATATGATGATAGTAATAGTATGTGCTCGTGCCAAAACAAACTCAGTAGGTATACTACCTAGAAGATTCTTGAGACTGTGCAATTCCCGGCAGTCTAGTTATACATTATAGATAGTTCAATCCACGAAGACGCATGGCGACGCTCTTAACACCAATATTTAGAGTTCAATATTGCTCAATTCATGCGTCATTGTGGATTGAACTATCTATAACATCTAACGTCCAAACATTTAACGTCCTAGAACGAACTGAACACGGGCTTACTCTCACGAACCAAGGTAAAAGTATTTCAAATCATACACGGTTGTGTGGTGGTCCAAAATAACATATAAGTGGTGACGTATGCGGAATTTTGGATTGCTAGATATATTAGTTTAAGCTATCAATATGTACCAATCGACTGCTTTTATTTATATTCATAATATATCCATGTGGGTGACGGAAAGGGAAAGGAAGTGAAAGGGTGGCTTCTAGCTCTAACATTAAGAAAATAAAGTGATAAATCATAAAATAACAACTTTTAAACATATTTATTGAAAAATAAGAACTCAACAAATCCACAATTGATACAAGCAATACTTATTGCATAGAATTAATAATTTATTTAACCAAAAAACTTACTAAGAAAATAAACAAATGGCCTACTTAGTTATTACGTATTTAAGGCATATCGAAGTGATTTATAAGATGTGATGAGAATGTGATGTGACAAGGGCATAGCAATTAATGAGAGCTAACTAAAAGCATACTTAATTCATTAAAATAAACTTTATGATAACACTTAATGAAATTTTTTCATTTATTTATTTTAATCAATCAAGTATAGACTTTTACATGCTTACCAATAAATTATACTTATTTTTCTACACTTATCTACAATAGGTAATAATACTAGTAAGATATATTTTATTAATACAAAGGTAGTGATACCAATACGCTATAGGTAATAAATATATCGTCCTTTTTATTAATCACTGTCGTAACTGACATATTATATAAGCAGATTTCACTCATAATCTTTAGTAACAAAATAAAAATTAGTTAGGCTAATATTAAATATTTTAAAATTAATTATGACTTACACTGTCATAAAGTTTTCAGATCTCATGTAGAGCTAAGCTTCTAACTCTACAAGCCCTAATTTGGCCAACTCTACATACACCATATTCGAAATATCGTTAGCCTAATTTTCAAACTGCATAATGATATGTTCTTTTGAGCAAACTTTATACAACTTTATAAAATAAACAGCTCCTATTTTTTATAGTAAGGGACTAATTGAATGTAGGTGTTATTTTAATTCGTTCATAACTAATTAAATATTAATTTATGGGACTTGAGAGATATTCCAATCGACAGATCTCAAAATTTTATACGATTAGGTAGTAACATTTTGTATTTTTTGGAGTTATGCAGTTTGAAAATTAGACTAACGATATGTGGCTTCGCCGTTTCGGGTAGTTCCTCTGTACTCAATAGAATGTTTTTTCAAAATGGTTATCTAAAATGTACTGTTACAGTGTAACAATGTTTAAATGTAGAGTCGGCGGTTGAGTAGATTAGGTTGCTCGCGAGTGCTTAAATCCTTAAAATGTTTTATTTAGTATCTACTATGTGTGATCCCTCATATGGGTTTGTGCAAGGAGAACGGATTTCCTCTCACAAACTCGCAAAAGGCCCAACAGTGGGACTGCGATGATTATGATGCTCATAATCGCGTATACGACGTATGTCTATAGTATTACGTATACGTTATAAAATACCGCATGAATAAATTCCCACCAGTTCATCATAAATATTCAATATGGTATTATCTATAAACTATAATATCCGGTTGTCTATCGATAAACGTATAATTTGCTTATAAATCGTGGCTGTTGAGAAACTTTTATAACGGAAACTTTCTGGTTTATTTTCTATTCTATTTTTAACTTAGTTGTTTTTTATTTTATAATAGTGAAAAGAAACTTGCTTTTTTATTTACAAAAAAAAACTGTGAATTATGTTTATTCGATATGTATGAAAGTATCTTTACGGGGCTTTACACATATTCATTCATAATGATGACATACAACATTATTCAATGAAATTTCTAATTCGAACTTTCAATTTCTAATAAGCTATAGTTTTCAAAAATATGTGAACTACTTTCCTTTATTTATATGTGATATGTTCTACTTGGCCCCTGAATCTGTTTATTTTTCACTTTTATTTTACATTTCTTGATTTCGTATTAGCAGTTGCTCACAAAAAAATATTGTATTGAGATTTTTACAGACATTTTTGTCTCATAATACATATGACAAATTATATGTAAGCTTTTAAACTCAACAAAAGATTTTCTATAAGGTCCTTGATGAATTCGTTTATTAAATACGCGAAGGAATTGTCTGATCGAATAATATATAATACTTAAGATTTTTTGTAGATGTCATGGCCCAATCCACAAATTGGTGAAATCTTATAATATGCCTCATAAAGTCGCGACAAATCAACTAGTATTTTAAGTTTATTTTAATATTAAAATAGGACTTGAGTAATTAAATGCCAGCTGGAAGATCTTTCTTTTTGAAATAAACTGTACCCTGTACCCTATGTTTCTTAATTTCAACTTATTCTTTAAGTTATATTTCTGTGTGTGTACTACATACAAACATACATTCACGCCTGTTTCCCCGAAGGGGTAGGCAGAGGCATATTATACGCCCACACTTTGCTACACTACATAACTAAATAAATTTCTGGTCTGCTATTTCCTAAGTTTCAATATGAACTGAATCTGTCCAGAATTGATCAATAAAAAGCTATACTGGCAACCCCAGCTGTTAACATTACGCTTTATTCAGTATTTTTCTCCGTTATAAAAAAATTGTCACTAAACCACAGTTCCGGTAATATAATACTACAGTGGATCATTGGACTGCACTGTAAAACTGTTATGAGGACTTATCTCCGGCTATAACATAAGAAAAACGTAAAGATAAGTGGGAATTTCTTACCTACATTTTGAGATTATTCCAATCTGTCACAAAAAAGTTCAAAGTACCCTTAAAATATTTCTCAAAGTATACGTCAAACTCAACTGACAACTCTCAATTTGATAGCGACATTCCTGCTGTGTTGCCAGAGTTAAAAAACTTCTTTTGTTTTGGGAAGTATCAACAACTTTGGGAATAAATACAAAATTAAAACTTTTTTTTTTGTGCCTGCCTAACTGCAAGCTGACTTTATTGTTATTTATTGCTTATAAAAATCAAAGGCGCTAACACAATGTCCTCCATACCTAAACCAAAGTGGGGTTGCTGTCTTAATAATGAAGAAGACGGTGACTATGTAGTATGCGGAGGATGCGGCTTAGCTTATCACCTCAAGTGCTTAGGCATGGCTGGGCCTAGGGCCGAAAAAAAAAAATGGAAATGTCCAAAATGTACCGGAAAAAAAAATAACCAGGAAGATACTTGCGTTAGCACCCCGCCAAAGTACACCGCAAGTATCAGCAATGAAAATGCATCCAAGCGGTCGTCAAAACGCCCTGCAATCTCATCCCCCGTCGAAGAGAGACCAGCACCGGTAACCCGAGATGACATTCAAGATATTATTAAGGATGTCTTTAAATCCGAGATGAGCACACTAATCTCTCAAATCAACAACAACTTTACCGCCCTTATGAGCAGGGAATTAAAGGGTTTAAAGTCTGAAATCACCGACTTGAAAGACTCAATGAATTTCATCAGTCTTCAATACGATGAATTCAAAGACCAGTACCAGTCAGCTATTAGGTCCATGGAAGAGCTACGGGTGAAAAACACCGATATGTGCACTACCATCAAAAGCTTGACTACTAGAGTAGACCAACTGGAGCAACAAGCAAGAGCCAATAACATAGAGATACAGAACGTCCCTGAAAGGAAAACAGAAAACCTGCTGAATATTGTTTCATCTGTATGTAAAGTAGTGAATTGCGCTTTGACACCGGAAAACATTGTCAAATGCACTCGCATAGCCAAAATTGACCCCAAAGGTGCTCGACCTCGTTCCATTGTGGTGCAGTTAAGTTCCCCAAATTTGCGCGATCGGCTTCTTGCAGCTGTGAAAACCTACAACAAAGGCAAAAAGAAGCCCGAAGACAAGCTTAACACCACTGATATTAATCTAAATTCCGAAAAAACATCCATCTTTATTATGGAGCATCTGACACCAGGCAATAAAGCTCTGCATGCCCTTGCAAGACTGAGAGCGAAACAGAAAAACTATAAATATGTGTGGACAAGAAATGGCAAGATTTTCGTGCGTAAGGAGGACGAAACAGACTTTATCTTGATCAAAAACTCCACTTCTTTAGAAAAAATAGTTTAATGTTTTTTTTTTAATGTAATTTTTCATATTTATCAAATATGCAGGTTGCTTTGTCTTTTAATGTAAAATTCAGTTGTAATAATTTATCATTATATTATCAAAACGTCAGGGGCCTTCGTACTAAAACGCTTGAGTTTTATAAAAATCTTTGCAGCAGTAATTATGATATTATAGTTCTGACTGAAACATGGTTGAAAGACGGTGTTTTTAGTACGGAATTATTTGACCACAGATACACTGTTTATAGGAGAGATAGGGCAAGTAACAGCGTTTCAAAAAAAAATATGGTTGCCTGTAAAGTCGTTTTTACGGGCGAAGATTTTACGTGACAACGTCTTTTTCTCGGTAGAATATTTATTGATATGAATATAATTAAATTGCACAATAGGAACAAGGAATTGAATGAAAATAAGAATTGCACAAATTTTAACTATAGAAATATATTTTGTTTACTAAAACATTGTACACTAGTGCTGCGCGCGCGGCAGACCGATCATAGTTGAGTGGGAGAGAGACGCAAGGCATTCGCCGGGCCTCTCTCTCGTTCGGTGACTCATCGTAACGTTACCGAGCGTTACACTTTTTCATAAGTGACTCCCAGCCGCAACCTAATTTAAGACGTTGTCACGTCAAAAGATAGAAGGAGGTGGAGTTCTCATTGCTGTGCGCAAATCTTTGAATTCCAAGCGTGTTCTTGCCTGGGAAAGCTCCAGCGAAGACTTGTGGATAACTTTTAACGCTAAACACGGAAAATCTGTTGAGAGATATGCTTTATGCGCTGTTTACTTGCCTCCTCCTGTGACCAGAGTGTCTTTGGACATTTTTCTGGATAATTGTAACAGTGTTTTTGAACAGTGCGAGCAGCCTAAAGTAATAATAGGGGACTTTAATCTGGGCTGCATTGACTGGGAATCGGTGTGTGATCCATCGGGAAGTCTACCCGGTACAGCACAAAACTTAGTAGATTTCCATTTTATAAATAATTTTCGTCAGTTGAATCGACACTGTAATCAAAGTAACCGAATATTGGACTTGGTGTTTACCGATGTCATAAATTGTGAGGCCACTATCAGTTCTACTGCGCTGAGTAAAATTGATCCTTTACACCCACCTTTACTCGTCACTATACCATCTAGTCGTCCCGAAGCTCTACCTAACAATCCTGATAGTAAATACCTAAATTTCCGCAAGGCTAATTACGACAGAATCAGGGCATCTCTGGACAGAATAGATTGGACGTTTGTCTTTGACAGCTGTGGGGATGTCAATGAAATGGTTTGCCAATTCCAAGGTACTCTTAATAATACTATTAAGGAACACGTGCCATATTACACAAAAAAGTGCACCAAGTTTCCTCCTTGGTACACGAGAAGTTTAATCCATAGATTAAGGGAAAAAGAAAGAATTAGAAGTAAAGTTAAGAAATACAGAAACCCACTGGACGTCATAGAACTAAAACTACTGAAGAAACGTTGTGAAAGATTGTCAATTGACTGCTATAACAATTATCTAAAACATGTTGAAGACTCACTTTCTAAAAACCCGAAATACTTCTGGACCTACATAAAAACTAAAAAGAACAATGGCACTTACTACCCTTCTAGCATGTCGTTCGAAAATGAAAGTTCGTGCGATGGTGTAACCATCTGCAATATGTTCGGCACGTTTTTCTCGACAGTAAGCCAGTACAAAGATAATAGGTTGGGGAAAAAGTCTTTTCGTATTTTTGTATGAAAAGTCAAGACATTTTTTTCAAAGTTTATTTACATTTATTTACAATATATATGTACCGTTTTGTTGAATAACTTTCTGCCATTTTGTGGGCAGAGACATTATCCCGTTACTGTAGAAACTTTGGGACTTCTGATCAAAAAAACGGGACAAATAGTTTTGGCAGTCCTCTCTTGAGGTCAACCTTACAGAACCTAAAGAATTCTGCAGAGACCGAAACAGGTGAAAATCTGAAGGCGCAAGGTCAGGGCTATATGGTAGATGCACTAGGACCTCCCAGTCGAACTCTCTTAATTTTTGCTGAGTGGCTAAAGATGTGTGTGGTCTAGCGTTATCGTGATGAAAGACCACACCCTTCCTGTTGATCAATTCCGGCCGTTTTCTCTCGACTGCTTCCTTTAATCTCATCAGTTGCTGGCAGTAAAGATCAGAATCGATAGTTTTGCCGGGCGGTAAAAGCTCATAATAAACAATGCCCTTCCAATCCCACCATACACACAGCATCACCTTATTTCGTGTTAGGCCAGGTTTGGCCACAGTCTGTGAAGCCTGGCCAACTTTCGACCACGACCTTTTTCGCACGTTCTTGTCGTACGTGATCCACTTTTCATCGCCAGTTATCAATCTCTTCAAAAACGGCTCGGTTTCATTACGTCTCAATAATGAATCGCAAATGAGTACACGGTTCATTAAGTTTCTTTGAGTGAGCTCGTGTGGCACCCAAATATCGAGCTTTTTTGTATAACCAGCTTTCTTCAAATGGGTCAAAACTGTTTTGTGGACAATTCCCAGTTCTTCAGCTACATCGTAACTACTAATATGCCGATCTTGCTCCACTCTTTCAAAAATGGCGTCCATTTTATTCGTAACAGGGCGACCAGAGCGAGGTGCATCTTTAACATCAAAATTTCCGGACTGAAAACGTTTGAACCAAATTTGTGCTACTCTTACTGACACTGCATCAGGTCCATAAACATCACAAATTTTTTTCACTACTTGAGTTGCTTTTTTGCCTTTTTTATAATAAAATTTTAAAATGTATCGAATTTCTTCATTAGATTCACTCATTTTAACGGAGAGAAAAACAAATGAAAAATAGCGGGAAACAACTTTTTTTTATTTTTTTCTTTTCTTTATAATGGAACCTTTTTAATGTTACCAAAACCAGCCAGACACAAATAGTACAGTCAAAAAAAATTTATAATAAGTTTATACCTACGTTATGCGAAAAGACTTTTTCCCCGACCTAATATAATCAAGAACGATTCTCCTCGAGCTGAGCGTGCTGACACCTTCTCAAATATTCATTTCAATCACTATGAACTTTCTGATAAATTAGATAACCTGGACGACTGCAAGGGTGCGGGACCTGATGGCATACCACCATTTTTCATTAAACAATGTTCAAAGTGTCTGATACTCCCGCTTCTCGCTATTTTTAATGCTTCCTTGAGTTCTGGTACCTTTCCAGAACAATGGAAGGTTGCGAAGGTAGTCCCTATTTTCAAAGACGGTGACAATACTGTGGTGAAAAACTACAGGCCTATCTCTATCCTCAGTACTTTTGGTAAGGTGCTGGAGTCTATGGTTTGCTCGATCATACAAGGCTACATCAAGCAAAACATCACGGAACATCAGCATGGCTTTGTACGGGCGCGATCCACCTGCACGAATCTGGTTTCTTTTGTTGAAGACGTCGTGGAAGCAGTTGACAGGGGAAAGCAGGTTCATGTCGTATATACTGATTTCCGTAAGGCGTTTGACACGGTGTCGCACAGCGTTTTGATTTCGAAATTGTCTACGTACGGCTTTTCGGGGATGCTTCTGGGATGGATTGGGTCATACCTTGAGAATCGTTCATTTTATGTAGTGGCAAATGGCTTTCAATCTGCTAGCTACAGTGTCAGTTCTGGCGTCCCACAAGGCTCACATCTTGGTCCAGTTCTCTTTAATATTTTTGTGAACGATATTCCAGAGCATATTGAGTATTCTAAGCCTTTCTTGTATGCCGATGACTTGAAGCTTCTTAGGGTAGTGGACGGACACTCTGACTCGATCAAGCTTCAGACAGACCTTGATAATCTGGTTCAATGGTGTCAGCTTAATGGGATGCGCCTCAACACAAATAAGTGCTTTTGTATCAACTTTACGAGAAAGATCTCTGGTGTAATAACATACCCGTACAAAATCAATAGTTCGCCTCTAATACACGTGGAAACTATTAGAGATCTAGGTATTCTCATTGACAGAAAACTCACTTTTGTGCCGCACATCGACAGTATCATAGGTAAGGCTTCAAAAACTCTTGGCTTTGTACTGCGTATTACGCAGACACTTTCGGAATTACAAAACCAAGATTTTACTATACAACTGTCTGGTAAGAAGTATATTGGAATACTGCTCGGTTGTTTGGCGACCTCACTATGCAAACCATACACTGAGGATTGAAAGGATCCAGAAAAGATTTCTGTGGCACTTGGCTTTTGCTAAGGGTGAGACTAAAAAATTTCGGTCATATAACACTAGGCTTGAAAGATTTAAGATGTCCAGTCTGGATAATCGTAGAGATGCCCTAGATTTGATATTTTTATACAAGACTCTAAGGAATGGTATTGATTGTCCACAACTTCTGTGTAAATTTAAGTATAAGATTCCCTATCGTTATCCACGCAGCAAAATACTAAATATTTTCTCTGTGCCTTTCCGCCGGACACAATTCGGTGGCAGCTCCCCGATCCCACGTCTCTGCAGACTGTATAATAGGTTTTCCGAAACCCTGGATGTCCACTCGGACTCTATACAGCAGTACCGAAGAAAGATTATATCTGTACACAGTTAATTGTCTCTTTTGTTTTTTTTTTATCTATTGGTTTCTTCGGTTTTATTTTGTCGCGCTTGTTACACTGGTTATTGTTATTGTAGTCAAGTATGTTAACTTACTAACCTGAACGCATTAACAATTGTGTTCCTAAATTTTTATTTACGATTAAGCAAGTTGTGTTTGCCTGTAAATCTGTTGTACAATTATATTATAACCATAACAATTTTAAATTTAAGCAATTATTATTGTAACATCAGTTGTCAAACCTAATAAATAAATAAAAATAAAAAAAAATATTTCATGAAATGACGCGGTTATCATGATTTGGTCAATTTCAAGATCGATCCACATCATAGATTGTTGATCACATCGACCACGAAGAACCACTATAGGTGTAGGTGGACGTATATACATACATTCACGCCTGTTTCCCCGAAGAGGTAGGCAGAGGCATATTATACGCCCACACTTCGCCAATTATTTTAGTTGGCGAGCCTATTGCCGCTTACCGGGCACTGTTATGTTCGCCAGAGCCTCGACCGTTGAATTACAGGTGCACTGCTTGCAGGTGAGGTTGACTTGGGCTCCTCAGGTCTTGGTAGGATCCCTAAACACCGTACGTGGACGTGTTAATCATTTTTATTACTAACCGCTTCCTTGAACCGTTCACAGAAATCTTCGTCATCGTTAAAGTGAGGCTGCTGCCCCGGAGGATATTCTTTGTGCTTGGGTTTCTCCCTGTGCTCATCCGGCGCTGGTCCGCTGAAGCATACTACCTTCTGGTGATCGTCTCTCGCCGCTCCAGACTTCAGTATGCCTTTGAGCGGCAAAACGCCGTCGCATACTGGTTTACTGTGAAATTAAGGATTTATTGGTAAAGTAAATCTTAGAGTTTGGCTTTAAACTGGGACAGGCAGACTTTCCTTAAAAATATTGTACAATTGTACTTGTATCTGAAAAGTAATAACTTCTAAAAATTTTAACCTACTATTTCGAAATCGGTTTTGTCGGTCTGCTTTTAACGGAAAGTATGTTGCGGTTTGCATAAGATAAGATAAGATTTAGAATTATATCTATGGCGCTACCATTCTTACTCTACGAAGGCTTGACCAACGGATTATTTCAGATTTCACGTACAAACTTTACACTGACATACCTCATTCTAGCAGCTCGCAACGACTCCTCATAAGATATCCTATCAGAGGTTATGGGTGATTTGGGATAGAGCGCTCTATGGGGGCTCTATCCTACAGATTTAACTTTATTTTCACAGATTTAAGTACAGATCTTTCCTATAACCAACACAGAGACATACCTCATCCTAGCAGCTCGCAACGACTCGTCATAAGATATCCTGTCAGTGGTCCTGGATGGTGTGGAACATAGCGCTCTATGACGGCTTCGATGAGGCTATTTTTCAGGTTCTACCTACTAGCTACAAACTACTACACTGCATACCTCATCCTAGCAGCTCGCAACGACTCCTCGTAAGATATCCTGTCAGTGGTCCTGGATGGTGTGGAACATAGCGCTCTATGACGGCTTCGATGAGGCTATTTTTCAGGTTCTACCTACTAGCTACAAACTACTACACTGCATACCTCATCCTAGCAGCTCGCAACGACTCCTCGTAAGATATCCTGTCAGTGGTCCTGGATGGTGTGGAACAGAGCGCTCTATGACGGCTTCGATGAGGCTATTTTTCAGGTTCAACCCACTAGGAGCGGGAGAGGGAGCCGCTCTCTCTGCGGCTACGCCGTTGGCGCAGCGGGTGGGCAAGGAGGGCCCGTCCAGCCGCGCCTGGAGGGTCTTAGGTGGCTGGGGCAGGGGGCCCCTTCCGTCTAGCTATAGACCCTCCCAGAAGTCGGCCAGTTACGCCATGGCCGCACAAGGAGGTAGAAGGGGCGCGACACACTGCGCTTCTCTGAGGAGGTCCTCCCGGTTCTGATCGTGGGGACTTTGGCCGCGGGCGGGGTGCCAGAAGCTACAAACCCAGGCACTCGCCCCCTGCCCCTTTTTCAACAGCGGTGGGCGTCGTCGGAAGTTTTTAGTGGGTAGGACTGCGGTGGTCGCGTCTGCCGCAGTGAGCCCCACACTCTCCTCCCGGTCCCCCCATTGGCTGGGAGACAGTGCGTAAACAGCATTTTTTTACCAACGATTTAAAAAAAAAAAAAAAAAGGTTCAACCCACTAGCTACAAACTACTACACTGCATACCTCATCCTAGCAGCTCGCAACGACTCCTCGTAAGATATCCTGTCGGTAGTCATAGGTGGAGTGGGAGGTCGTGGCGGTGCGGCACTGCCCTCCACAACATCCAGTGCAGTCAGGCATCGCTCCATAGCGTTAGGCTCGGCCACGGCCGCTTGTCCAATCTTTGCTAGTTGCGCTCGAGTTTCTGCTGTTTGCTCTTCGCGAATCGCTTCCTGCATAGTCAAAGTTACATAATAAACATTATCTGACAATCACACAAATTATTAAGTTCCAAGATAAATTAAGAACTTCTGTTATGGATACTAAATAACATATAAATAACAATAACATGTAAATACATACTTAATATATATAGGAAAACTACCAGACCCGAACAAATGTTCATGTATTACAAACAAAGTTTTGTCCTATGCGGGAATCGAACCCACGACCTCATGAGCGGAGTGCGGGTATACTCGCCTCCACGCCATATCGGTTGTCAAAAATTATGTAATATGTAACTTGCCATCTTATGAATATTGCTATAAGTTAAAATTTGTAGCAATTGTATAAACCTACAAAGTTTTCATATTTATGCTATCAATTCTAAAATAGATCGTAAGCTCCCCTATGGAGGAATATGTTTAGTAGTGAAATTCTTGTGGCTGAGAATGTAATGATCACACTGCATAATAATGTTGGTGCTTAGCTTAAAATCAAATATACTAAATCATTTATTTTTATTTATAGAAGTCAGTACTGTTATTTGTTAATAACATCATTATTAACAGGAGGCATAAAACATTTTGTGTTTTAATCTCAAATATAGATAAGACTGAACCAGAATTCTCAGTGCGAAGAATCAATCGCTCGAACCCTTAATACTTTCTCAGTTACTCAGTATAACCCAAAAATACTATTCTGTTTGTCAAGTCCAAAGGATAATTTTCCAAAAACATACTTTTTGGACGAGATACAGTGAAGTAATTTACAAATAAATGGTTCAATTGAAAATTTTTATGATACTCTGACGTTTATAAAGTTCATAGTCATACTATGTCAAATAAATTTTATCGATTAATTAAATTTATAAGCAAATCGAGGAAAATATGTACCCTAAACCACAGTGTAATCTGACCTGCAATTCGTCCTTGAGGTTGCCCTCTCTAAGGTGATAGTTGCGCACGTTGTCTATGACTTCCTGAGGGAACTTCTCCTCGTTGGCGCTCATGTACCGGTACACGAACAAATCACACCCGATTATCTTGAAGCGATGTTTGAACACCGGCACAATCGCTCCTGGAAATATAATGACGATAAATTATAATCTTGGACTATAATTATTTACTAATGTGGTTTTGAATAGAGACGTCTGAATAAGACTGTAGCACTGCTCCACGCGGAATTTTCATAGCAATATCGACAACAAACAAACTATTGCCTATTCATCAACCAAAGTTATTTAGTTAGCCAATTGTTCTTCCTCTTTCTAATAATTAAAGAAAACTATTGAAGTAAATTAGTCCGACAATATGTTTATATTTACTTTTCTTAAAGATGGCTTTTTTTAGGTTTTAAGGCAATAACTTAATATAGAAATAGATCAATATAGTAGTTAAAGTTAGTAACCTTTATATGAAAACAAGTGAAATAAATGTGCTGACCTCTCCTTGATCTCCTTGATCCTGCAGATCAATGGACGAGGCTCTGGCGGACATAAAAGTTTCGGCTTGCCACCTATTACGTGGGAATAATAAGCAAATTGGCGAAATGTATGCATAATACGTCTATATAATAGGACATAATAGGGGTTATAATATGTCTCTGTCTATCTCTTTGGGGAAACAGGCTTATTAGTATGTCTGTATGTCTTGTTAAAGTAACGTACCAATATAAAACTTCTCAGGCGTAAAGTATGTAGGAAAGTTGGGGTCTGATTCAGGAGTCTGCAGCTTCATAGGTTTGAGGAACTTCCCCTCGCGAATGCCGGAGTTACGACGGGGAATTTCTCCTATCTTTATGGTGCCATCAGCAAGGCTGTAGGAGAACACGAACTGTCTTCCTTTGTCTTCTGGGTGAATCCAGTCCAGCTCACACAGGTAACGGAGATACTGTGGACAAAATATTTATATCAGTGATTGTTTGTATAGTGTAACAGTGCGAAATTAAAATACCATGTACGCGTTTGGAGGTGTAAGATACGTACATCATTCATCTAGCCATTGTTAGTCGTATGAAACGCTTTAAAATATGGAAAAAATAAAATGTAGGTTTTTTACCACCTCTTTGTTCACTTAGTAAGGAACGCATTCTACTCGTGCAGTTTCAGAGCAACAGGAACCAACAGGTCGCTAGAAAAAATCCTGTTTCGTGTCTTTTGTTTCATGCTAGGACTTCTTCTAACTCTGAACTCTAAGAATGTGTTCAGGAAATAAACATGTAAAGTCCATACGCACGAAACTACTGATTGCAAAAATAAAAAATAAGACCAAAAATTTACGTCACGCATCCGTAGTACCGTTCTGGTTTTTATTTGACTTCTTTCCCTTACACCAGCGTAAAATGACAAAATATAGACTTACTAACCCTACTATGTGTACATTTGCAGCAGCGAAAATAATTCACAACGCAATTTTTTGTACAACGGAGGGAAAGAAACTGTATATGAGCGCTGCGCATAAAGAAATCAGATTCTCTCAACGTAGAAGAAGTTTAAAATTTCAACAGTATTTCTAGCGGGAAGCGAATTCTGCGATTCGAGATTAACGTTGCAGGCAAAATCGTAAAATACGCCGTTCTACGAAAAGTCTGTTCACAATATTATTTTATTCGTAACTACTAGGATTATATTTAAATGCGAAAGTAGGCCTATCTGATAATCTTATACGCATATGCAATTGGACTAATTGCTAAAAAAATCATTAAATTTTGAAATGAAGAAGGATTGAATCCTAGGGATATCTATGGGGACTTAGCAGGATAAGTCACTATACCGTCACTAGAAATAAACTTATACCTTAACACATGGGAACAAGAGAGGACTGCTAGAGTTTTCTTTCGGCTGACCTTAGACTTGTGACAATATTTGATTAAAAGGACTTATCTCTTTAATAATAAAATGTTTTGCATGCATAGAAAGAAGGAGCAATGTTATAAATTAAAATCTGTAAGACCCCGTTATAAATAATTGTCTTACAATCACTCGCAATATTTAGTTTAAAATAAGATCTTGTGAAGTATAGTAAATAACGGGTAAACATACAAAAATATAATTCATAGACATACATGCATACTTTATAAACATAGACAACATCTGCGTGCGAATCGAACCCACGATCTCAGGAGCGGAGTGCAGATATACTGACCACACCATATCGGTAAATAAACCAAAGTGATTTCCGTACTTCTTCAATAATATACAGAAAGCAAATGATGGATTAAAAATATATTTGTAACAATTCCCGCGCTACTATAATTTCCCGAAAAATCGAGAAACTATTCAACACGACACGTGTTTCGCCCTTACACAGGGCATCTTAAGGTAAGATAGGAGCCTCAGAACAACGATGTCTTCACGACCAACGCTGAACGAGAGTTGACTCTCGTTTCCTCACCTGAAGATGCCCTGTGTAAGGGCGAAACACGTGTCGTGTTGAATAGTTTCTCGATTTTTCGGGAAATTATAGTAGCGCGGGAATTGTTACAAAGATATTTTTAATCCATCACTTGCTTACAATGGATTTCCGCAAAGTAACGCCTGAATCAATAAAATATACAGAAAGCTAGCTTCATAGCGTATACAATCGGATTTTGCAATTTGCTAGTAACAATTGTAGAATAAAAAAGCATTTCGCTAGGATGCAACGTGGCTTGCCTCGGCTGCAACGTGGCTTGCCTCAGCTGCAAGTTTAATTGAGTCGTGAGCAACCTGTGAGGTAAGAAGTCGATGAGAAAATTGTTAGGTGAGAAGTTATTTGTCGAGCAGCTTGTTCATCTATTGGCCATTGAAAACTAAATTAATCAGGAAGTTTGAGTAGGTGATTATTTTTTTTGTTGCATGTCAATTTCTTGTTTAATAACATCTGTTTCATAAGGTATTAGGTATCTTTGTGACATAGGACATCTTAGTAGGTACAGTACTTACTATTGCAGCGAAGTATATTTTGTTTAAGTCTGTTGTACGTCTGTAATATTCAGTTAAATAGTATATACAACGCAATCTACCCTCCTTCCACCTTGGTATTTCTAAAAGGAAGCCCATGCCCAGTAATGGGATATTAATGGGCTTAAATGAGTAAAACACAATGACAATAATTTTCCTATTATGTCTTGTCACTCGGTGAAGATAAAATAATAGGTCCCATCATCATCATCATCATCATCATCTCAGCCATATAACATCCGCTGCTGAACATAGGCCTCCCCAATAGATTTTCACATTGAGCGATCCTGAGTCGTCTGCATACATCGGAAGAATAGGTCTAGTCACAAGTTACTTTTTCTCAACTTTTCTAACCAACAATGTACCTAAAGCACTTTCCCTTTGTATGGCTAAATTGGTTGAAATATTTTATTTGCTTTGGTGCTACCTAAGTTCCAATTTCTAATGACATATACTTTATCCAATAAAATGGTTGGTTTCACAGTAACGTTCATGAAGTAGGACTTATTTTATCACCTTTTATTTAATTAAAATAAATATTTTATATATTATATAAATGCCTTTTCCGACGTCATGGTAAGACAAAGTTACCACGGGCACTATTAATTTAATAACCTATTAATAAAAGAGAATATTTAGTATGTGTTTCGCACATTGCTTATAGTCTTATAAAAAGTACCTTATATTAAATACAAGACAAGAAAGTTTTATTATTTAAAGCTTGTCATAATGCGTTCTGAATTTTAAACACGACGATTGTCATTTCCAACTTAACAAATAATTCAGAAAGTTTACACATCTTATTAGCTATTCTGGCTTTTCTTCGTCGTATTTTTAGAGCTTAACTTATGTAACTATGTCTTACTTTGTTTGCGTTGAGATTATACTTTATGACGTCCTTGTGTGGTGGTTTTGGCATCAGTCCGAAGCAGGATCCTAAAGTGTCTTCAGGGGCACCGATGCCGATATGTGGCGGGATACTCTGCAAAGTCAAGAACATTAGTTATTAAACACATAAGCGTAATGTATTAGAAGTTGATGAGGAAATTATGTAACATAAAACATGTTTATCGTGGTAACTCTTACTTCATTCGCGTTAGCAAACTTTTTAATTCAATTCATAGTAATCATCCTGATACCCTCGATATCTACTACAGCAATATAAAATAAAATTCTATCTGCACACTACTTCACTTAGTATAGGTTAGTAAATTTAAATGTTAACTGTGTAAATTAATTATTAATCTAAATTAAATGTACATTTCTGGTTAATGTTAGTCAATTGTTATATATGGAGGCTTGTTATTGGCTTTTAGAAGATATGTTTTATAACTATATAGCAGTGTTAGCTGTAAGCTCCTCAAATAAAATAACAAAAAAACACAAATTTATTCCACGTTGCACAGAAAAAGAAGTCAATACCTTTTTTGAGGTGAACTTGATTCATTGAACTCTATTAGTTTATGAATTCGCAAGCAAAGTATTTTGAAAATGTCATAAAGTAGTTAACTATACAAATATAAATAGATATAATTATGAACTTTTATTTGTTGTGTTGAAAAACGCAAGCTTACCTTAGGAAACTCTTTCCTGGTCTCGCGTTGAACCTCCACGCGAGCCGGCTGATCTATGTTTAACATCGACCTGCCATAGACATAAAAATATTTAACATGGCAGATATTATAGATTTAAAGACGTTCTAGTATAAAAATCCTGTTAAATACATACTTTCACGCCTGTTTCTCCGAAGGGGTAGGTAGAAGCATTTTAAACGCGCAATTAAAAGTACTGTAGAGTAAAAACGCACGATATAAAAAATCTGCGTCCGAGCTCTAGTTCATAAGGAATTCGAATTTGCTGGTGTTCCAAAGAAAGAACATCTTGGAAGACAATCGATTGTCACTTAACTTTATTCCGAGCCACGTGTTTGGGCGGTTCAATACACTAACAAGCCATTGCTTTCCATCCAAGATCATTAGTAACTTGTCTTATGGAGACTAAGTAACAGATAATAATAATAAAACACTTTTATATTTCATATGTGCTTTATATAAATTGAAAACACCCAGATCAGAACAAATATTCATGTTCATACAACCCAAAGATTTGTCGTGTGTAGTAGTCCTCGGGAGCGAATTGTAGGTATACTCCATGCTTATTTTGGGTCTGGGAACACTGCTTATCACCCGATAGCTACTTGTTGAAACTATTAAAATAACGCTTTTTTACATAAAATAAGATTTAAGCTATTTAAATTAAGACATAAAAATTATACAGTGTGAGTCTTTCGTTGGTGCACAAAAAAAAATTTCTTATAAAAGAATTTTTTTCCGTAGCTAGAATAAGTTCTTTTGTAAGATTTTTTTTTTGTGTGCAACAACAAAAGACTCACACTGTATAATTTTTATGCCACTTCTAATCTATTGTAATTCTGTGTCCATCTTACTACAATGGAAGATATTAATTGCTGATACCCACAGTTTTATCATCACTTACTAAGCAATTATTTGATCGGTAGTTTTTTCTGATGTTCAGTGATATTACTATAACATAACATGTTTGACAAAGAAATTTAAAAGGATATATTTTGAAACTAACAAGTCCTGGTTGACGTTCACAGCGTAGCCATACGTCCCAATTTTTGAAAGAAAATTAGATGTTCTGTGCAGGACAGGGTCAGTCCTGCTTTTTACGACCTCAAGTCGACCGTGCGAGCAGCGTGATGAGTTTTGACAGTTTGTTCAAAAGTTTATAGATTTGAGAATAATAATAACTGCAGAATAACTGCTGACCAAAAAACAAAGCTACTTGTTGCATTGGATAAAGATAACTTAAAATTATCACAACTAACATTAATCGTCAGCCTAATTTTCAAACTGCTTATGTCCTTTTCAGAAAACTTTATATGACATAGGAAAATCTGTTATTTTTCAAAGTTAGACTTATTAAATATAGTTGTTATTTCAATTCATTTAAAAGCAATTAAAAATTAATTTATAGGATTTGAGAGATTTTTCCAATTGATAAATCACGAAATTTGACACTAAATGGCACTGCAAGTAAAATTTTGTATTTTTTGGAATTTGGAGAAAATGAGACGGACGATATGGTGCTGACAATGCGAATATAAACTTTGGTTCAAATCATTCTGTTATCACAAATCTCGTTGCCAAAAGTAAAAAAGTATTAAAAGCTTAGGGGCTTATTACAAAACGAGACCTTAAGTTATAACAGGTTTAAAACTAGTGCTGTCACTGTCTTTATCTTATAAAATGAAAGTGTACATCATTCAATATTGGTAAAAAACAGCAGAAATGAACCCATGGCACACAAGGTCTCTGATCATGTCAGAGGACATATGGCAGGTGGGAACGTAAAGTTCACATCACACAAAAAACCATACTTACATCAAGTTAGGAACCTAACATAGGTTAGGTAAGTAACTTACTGTAAGAAAATGCCTTAATTATGTAACGATTTAAAGACAAACCGTATGTAAAATAAAGTAGTAAACTATAAATAAGTTAAAACTGTTCGCGCGAAATGTCGTGCACGTAATTATAGCGCGCCGATCGCCACCATCATTCTCCGATAATCGCTGCATGTTGCAACTAGCCACAGAAGTATTTCTCTTTATTTTATTCTTTCCTTTTATATTTTATGAGAAACAAAGCTATTGAGAGATAGAGCGGTGTTCTGATGGTTACTTCATAGTAGACACCTTCTAATAATGCATATAATGATAAAAAGTAACCTTACTTATAATAAGTCCTGGTGAAGCGGTCGCAGTCACATATGAGGAACCGTCTGCCAAGCACGAAGATAGTCTCGCCGACGATCAGGTCCTTGGGCGAGTAGTATTCCGTCACTTCTTCCGCTGTCGTCTCCAGGAAGGCAGATGGAAATGTCACTGACAAAAAAAACATATTTCATTTAGTTCTATTTACAAATGTAGGATGAACTGCTGTTAGATTTTTCTAGCCGCCTATAGTGACTGGGCTTTACGATTACCACATGCTGAATATAAGCGTAATCATCGACTTATCGTGCCTTCAAAAGCACAAAAACCCTGAATATCATATACTAAATCATCAGTCACATATCTAAGTAATGTATTGATTTAGGCGTTAGTTAGGGATTAAAAATATCTTGAAACCACTCTCGTTTCAGCGTTGGTCGTGAAGACATCGTAGTTCTGAAGCTCCTATCTTACCTGAAGATGCCCTGTGTAAGGGCGAAACACGTGCCCGTGTGGAGTTGCCAGACTCCCATCGGGCGCGTCCCCAGGTGGCGGATAGGGGCATGCCACACATTGTGGTACCGGCTTTTAAGGCCGGCGCGGACCAAAACTGGTGGGTTTTTTGGGGCGCACCCCCGGTCGCACTTCGCGGCTGGAAAGCGGCCCAGGTGATCCGTTGTCATACGGTCTCGGGGTGTCGGCTGCTCCCAGCACGCCTCAGCTCATCTGAGGTGGCAGGGGATGCAGCCCATTTTCCCAGTGGTGGCGAGGCGTATTTAGCGCTTTTTGTTTAGCCCTTTCGAGGGTAGTGGCTGCTTTCTTGCGGCGGTGGGTGGCAGGCCTGCAAGGCCTGCGGCGCGGCGGGTCCGGCAGTCACATCCCAGTGGCTGTTGGGTGGGTCTCTCGACTCCCCGTCGGGCAATCCGCAGTCTGCGGACCGGAGGTGCCGCTCACTGAGAGTGGTGCCGCGTGGAAGAATACCACTATAATAAATTACCCCAATCCCAAGGTGAGCGGATCGTGCCGAAGGGATGCATGACTGGAGGGAGTCCAGTCGCTAGCGTGCGGGGGAGCTCACCCCCGAAAAAAGAGAGAGAGTTTTCACAATGACATCAAAAGCCAGTTTGAAAATAATTCTCCGGGCAGGTCCCCGAAAGGGGGAATCCTGCACACCCGCTTCGGCGGGTGTCTGCCCCGTAGTATACGGAGGGGGCACAAACTGCTTCGGGGGTCAGCAGGCTGCTGATTCCCGCACCGACGACCTAGGCTTACTTTTCATGGATTACGATTTTGCTAAGTGTTTTGGTGTGTTGCGCCTTAGAGGCGGTGGAGGGCCGGGCCCGCCGGGAGACGAACGTGGAACGCCGGAGGAGGTTCTCTTCGACGGCTCTGCGGGTACTATGCACTCCATAGGCCCCGCGGAGGTGTCTGAGATTGAGGTTGACGAAGGCAGTTCGTCTGGGGTTCAGCCCTACTGCCTTCGCCAAAAGAGGAAGAGGCCCTCCAGCGCGAGCTCGGCCAGTGAGCTGGCTTTGGACGACGTCAGGGCGGGGACAAAGCGTGGCCGTTCCCGTGGCCGCAGTTGTTCCCACGGCCTAACGGTCGGACTCAGCGAGGCCAGGAGGGCGCTGAGTGCCGGCCGGGCGCTGGACCGTCTTGAGGTCGAGCGTGAGAGGGCGGATCCGAGCCCCTCTCGCGCTCCTAGGGTGGACTGCGCCATGGCATTCAAGGCGACGGCGGCGGCCTGGGAGCCGGCTTGCACGGTCTCCTCCTCAACTCTGGCGGACAGGATGTCTCAGATCCTGGCCGCCGTGGAGGAGATGGCGGGGAAGTCCTCGGCCCTGAAGGGGACCTTCCACGGCGGGTTCAAGACCGCCGTGGAAGTTGGTAGGGACTGTTTGCAGGCCTGGTCGGCTCGTACTCCTGCGTCGGAGGACGGCGTGCTGCGGCAGGAGCTGGAGCGCCTCAGGGCCAGCGACAAGGCCCTGAGGCAGGAGAACGCCCGCCTCCTGGCGCAGCAAGCGCAAGTTATAAAGGAGGTCTCCACTCTCCGCGAGGAGGTGCGGAGGGTGGAGAGGTCTGCGCCCCTGGATCTGGCGCAGGTCGAGGAGCGCCTTTCGCGGGAGCTCGGTGAACGCGTCATGAGGGTGCTGGACGCGCGCATCGAGGGTCTGGAGGTGGGGGGCCGCCTGCTGCCCGAGAAGTCGGTGCGTCCCCCGCTTCGGGCCGACCGGGCGGCCCTTTCGCCGCAGCCGGGCCCATCTTCGGCCCCTGCTGTGGCTCCAGCGCGGCCCCCTCCTCCCCCTACCAAGAAGGGGAAGGGGAAGGGAAAGGGGAGGAAGCAGCCAGTGCCTTCTTTGGCGTCCGCACCGGCTGTTCCTTCCTCCCCATCGGAGGTCCGTCCAGCGGCTACCGTTGCCACCCCGTCCCAGTCGGGTGGCCAGGAACGGGAGACCTGGAGCACTGTGGTCTCGCGCCGCCCCAAAGGGAGAGTGGCGGCGCAGGCCAAAGGTTCGCGGAGCGCTGCTCCTGCCAGGCCGGCACCACAGCCGGGCCGATCGCCAACAGCCCCCGCCAAAAAGAAGGCGCTGCGCCCGCCATCATCCGCAGCAGTCGTGATGACGCTGCTGCCGGGCGCAGTGGAGCGAGGCCGCACCTACGAGGCGGTGATCGCCGAGGCCAAGGGGAAGATACGCCTTGCCGACCTCGGCATTGCCTCGGTGCGGTTCCGCAAGGCGGTGACGGGGGCCCGGGTCCTAGAGTTGGCGGGAGAGGCCCGGGACGAAAAGGCCGATCGGCTCGCGGAGCGCCTCCGCGCAATTTACGAGCCGGAGGACGTCAGGGTCTCCAGGCCAGTGATGCGGGCAGACATCCGCGTCTCGGGCCTGGACGACTCCGTCTCAAAGGAGGAAGTGGTGTCGGCGGTGGCGGCAGTCGGTGGCTGCACTCCCGACCTTATCAGGCCGGGAGAAATTGGGAGGGCTACCTCTGCGGGGCTGGGGGCCATTGTGGTCTCCTGCCCCGTGGCGGTCGCGAAAAAGGTCGCCAGCGGGCGGCTGTTGGTGGGCTGGGTATCGGCCGGGACGACCCTTTTGGAATCTCGCCCCGGCCGATGCTTCAGGTGTTTTGCGCTGGGCCACATCGGGGCCCAGTGCAAGTCTTCGGTCGACCGCAGCGGAAACTGTTTCCGCTGCGCTCGACCAGGGCACAGAGCCCGTGAATGCTCTGCCCCCCCCCACTGTCCCCTCTGTGAGGAGGCTGGGAGGGTGGCCGACCATCGCCCTGGGGGTAAGGCATGCGCCCGGTCCCCCAAGGCCAAAAAGAAGGGCCCCGGCAAAGGCGTGCTGCCATCGGGCCCTACCGCCGCCACGGATCGGCCGGAGGAGGTTGACATGGAGACCCACTAATTTATGGCTCTCCAGCTCAACCTTCTACAGGCGAACCTTAACCACTCCGCCGCAGCCCAGGATCTTCTTCTTCAGGCCATGGCGGAGTGGCAGGTCGGTCTGGCAGTGGCCGCTGAGCCCTACCGCGTCCCGGTCCGTTCCGACTGGGTCTGCGACGCGGACGGCTCAGTGGCCATCATTCAGCGTATGGCGGCGGGCACCCCCCCTCTCGTCCTCGTCGGGAGAGGGGGAGGTTTCGTAGCCGCTCGGGTCGGCGGGGTGGTGGTCGTGGGAGTCTATTTCTCCCCCAATCGCCCCCTCGTCGAGTTCGAGCGGTTTTTGGTCAGGTTGGGCGCTATAACCCAAGGCTCTTCTCTCCCCGTCATTGTGATGGGGGACCCCAACGCCAAATCCACGGCGTGGGGCTCCCGGACGACGGACGGGAGGGGGACGGCCTTGGAGGAATGGGTGACAGAGTGTGGGCTGTCCATCCTCAATCGCGGTTCGGTGGACACGTGCGTGCGCCGCAACGGGGGGTCTGTTATCGACATCTCGTTTGCGGCGCCCTCTCTCGCGCATCGTGTCCACGATTGGAGGGTGCTGGGGGATGTGGAGACATTGTCTGATCACCGTTATATCAGATTCAGTGTCTCCACATCGGTGCCAGCGCCCAGCGGAGGTGTTGGAGAGCCGCGATTGGACGGCCCACGATGGGCGATCAAGCGCCTCGACAGGTCTTTGCTGCGGGAGGCAGCCCTGGTCGAGGCGTGGCCACGGGAGCCACCGCTGGTGGACGTGGAGGGGGAGGCTGCGAGGGTGTGCGCGGCCATGGCGCGTATTTGTGACGTGGCCATGCCCCGTGTTCGCGCCCCCCCGCGCAGATCCCAGGTCTACTGGTGGTCGCCGGAGATCGCCCAGCTCCGCCGAACCTGTGCGGTGGAGCGGCGCCGCTACCAGAGGTGTCGCGGAAGGAGAATCCGCGACGACGCCGAGTTGGATCGGCTCTACGCCGCCTATAGAGAGGCGGTGAGGGCCCTTCGCGGGGCCATTAGCCGGTCCAAAGCCGCAGCGTGGGACGAGCTGCTGGAGGCCGTTGAGGCGGATCCATGGGGCAGGCCGTACAAAATAGTACGGCAAAAGCTCCGAGCGTGGACCCCTCCCGTCTCCAGCAGTCTCGAACCGGCGGTACTCGGTAGGGTGGTTGAGGCACTGTTCCCAGACAGGGGAACCGACTTCGTGCCTCCCACTATGGCGGCGCCAGAAGTCACCCGTGACTCGGGCACTGAGGATGTGCCCGAGCTCACCGAGGAGGAAGTAGGAAGGGCCGTGCTACGCCTGAGGGGCAAGAGCACGGCCCCAGGTCCCGACGGCATTCCGACGAGGGCGTGGGACCTGGTTTTGAGCGGGGAGGAAGCGCCTTTTCTTTCCCGCGTGACCTCCCTCTTTGCTAGGTGTCTGCGGGATGGGGTTTTTCCGCGGCGCTGGAAGGAGGGCCGCTTGGTACTCCTTCCCAAAGAGGGACGTCCGGCCGATGACCCTTCTGGTTATCGGCCCATCGTGCTGCTCGACGAGGCGGGCAAGCTCCTGGAGCGTGTCATCGCCAACCGCCTCGTCGAGCACCTGGAGGAGGTCGGACCAGATTTGTCCGACCACCAGTTCGGGTTCCGCCGCGGCCGATCGACGATTGACGCGATCGGCCGCTTGCAGGACCTGTCGGAGAGGGCGGTTTCCCGGGGTGGGGTGTTGATTGCGGTGTCGCTCGATATCGCGAACGCCTTCAACACCCTGCCCTGGTCAACGATTATGGAGGCGCTCCGATATCACGGGGTGCCTCCATATCTGCGGCGGTTGTTGGGGAGCTACCTGTCGGAGAGGGCGGTAGTCTTCCCAACGATGGGCGGAGGAGGCTGTCGTCGGCGTATGGTGTGCGGTGTTCCACAGGGGTCTGTCCTGGGACCACTCCTGTGGAACATCGGATATGATTACGTTCTGCGCTGTGTGAACTTGCACGGCGTGGACGTGATCTGTTACGCCGACGACACCCTCGTAACATCCCGGGGTTCTGACCCCCGGGATGCGAGAGTGTTGGCCACTGTCGGCGTCGCGGCGGTGGTCGAGAGGATACGGCGGCTGGGGCTCGAGGTGGCACTGCATAAATCCGGGGCCATTATTTTCCATGGTCCCCGGAGGCGGACGCCTCCAGGCCCCAGTATCGTGGTAGGAGGAACTCCCATCCCTGTCGAGAACACGCTGAAGTATCTCGGCGTCCTTCTCGACAGCAGATGGGACTTCGAAGCGCACCTTCGGCACCTAGGCCCGAGGTTGGTGAGCACGGCGGGAGCTCTATCTCGCCTGCTCCCCAATCTCGGAGGGAGTGGCGGCAGTTGCCGCCGCCTTTACACGGGAGTGGTGCGGTCCATAGCCCTGTATGGAGCCCCAATTTGGGCGAGCTCCATATCGGGTCGCCATCGACAGATCCTGCAGCAGTCGCAGAGGGTCATGGCGACCCGTGTCGTTAGGGGGTATCGCACCATCTCCCATGAGGTGGCATGCGCGCTCGCCGAGTCCCTGCCGTGGGACCTCGACGCCGAGGTTCTCTCGGCGGTCTACTGGCGTGGCGCGCAATCCCGGAGCCAGGGTCTCCGCCCCACACCGGACACAGTGGTGCGGTGGCGTAGAGACGCTCAGACACAGGCTCTGGGCGCATGGCGGCGGCAGCTACACAGGAGCGCCGAACTACGTGCCGAAGGATCGAGGCGCCGTATCCTCGAGGCGGTCGGGCCCATATTGGAGCGATGGGTCGGCCGTCGGTGGGGGTCGATGACTTTCCGGCTCGCACAGGTACTTTCCGGGCACGGGTGCTTTGGGAAGTATCTGTGCGACGTCGCCGGGGGGGAGTCGACCCGGTGTTGCCACCACTGTGACTGCGCGATGGATGATGCGCAGCACACTTTGGTGGCGTGCCCTGCGTGGGCTGGGCTGCGGTCGACGTTAGCCGCGGCCCTGGGTGGAGTGGCTCTCTCGCTGCCGACTATCATGCAAAAGATGGTCGACAGCGAGACGGCGTGGGAGGCGATGGCCTCCTTCTGCGAAGTGGTGATGTCGCAGAAGGAGGCCGCGGAGCGGGAGAGGGAGCGGGATCCGCTCTCTCTCCGGCTACGCCGTTGGCGCAGCGGGCGGGCCAGGAGGGCCCGTCAGGCAGCGCCCGGGGGGTCTTAGGCGGCGGGGGCAGGGGGCCCCTTCCGTCTCGCCATAGACCCCCCCCGAAGTCGGCCAGTTACGCCATGGCCGCACAAGGAGGTAGGGGGGGCGCTACAAATTGCGCCTTCCTGAGGAGGTCTCCCCGGTTCTGATCCGGGGGACGTTGGCCGCGGGCGGGGTTCCAGAAGCTACAAACCCGGGCACTGGTGCCTCGCCCCTTTTCAACTGCGGTGGGCGTCGTCTGAAGTTTTTTAGTGGGTAGGACTGCGGTGGTCGTTTCGGCCGCAGTGAGCCCCACACCCCCTCCCGGTCTCCCCCTCTTGGCCGGGAGACAGTGCGTAAGCAGCATTTTTTTACAGACGATAATAAAAAAAAAAAAAAAAAAAAAAGGGCGAAACACGTGTCGTGTTGAATTGTTTCTCAACTTTTGGGAAATTATAATTGTTACAAAAATATTTTTAATCCATCACTTGCTCACATATCTAAGGGCTGAGTTACTTTGTAGATTATCCATAATGCCATACCCATACCTATTAAGCACAGGCCTTCGCTTTTACGAACCAAGATGAGAGCATGAGAGGATTTCCAGTCTTACTCCACCACGCGGACCCAGTGCGGAATGGCGGCGGGAATATAACATAAATATACAGATTGTATAAAGACCTTAATCAAAGCCAAAGGCTTTCTACACATCATAACAAGAGACATAACCAGAAAATCGCCCTCATCCTGGGCGGAATACGGAGCACTCGACTTTGATCAAGGCTTTTTACACTCTGTATAACCAATATCGACGCTGGAAAGGCAACCTTGCTTAAGCACCATTTGGCTACTTTACAGGAGGGCGATTCAAAGAATGACAATTTCGAAAATAAATATAAATAAATTTGTTTTTTGTCAGAATGTCAGTCAAATGAATGTCAAAAATGGTCAGAATTGGATGAAACCGAGATCTGCAAATAGAAAAAAATCAGGCGATTCTAATGATATATATAACTAATTATCGCAAATTTGGCGTATAAGCAAGGTTGCCTTTCCAGCGTCGATATGTCAAAGCTAATGATCACACTTAGCTTTCAATGCATACAAAGTTGCCTACATAGTAAGTTTGTCACATAATATGGCGTCACTGAGCTTCAATAACAATCCATATTCGCTTGCTTAACTTTTCAAATTGCATTTCGATGTTCCACTTTGTTGGAACGCGCTCCGGCGCACTACATAATCCCTACAGGGAATCGAAGCCGGAACGATAGAATAGTTTATGCGGGAAAATTGCAAGCGTTGTTATTTGTACTGGGTTGAGAATATTTGATGGGCACGGAATCCTCTTAGCGGTGGTAATTTCGGCAGCGCAAATATTCATACATCGTTATTAATATTGTGTACTAACTTCCCACCGCTCGATAACGCAGCAACCACCCTGACCAAAGTTGATAATGTTTTCAGGTCTAACTGAATACTCGATTTTGTTCTGAATAACTGGTAAAAACTTAGAAACGAGGAAAACTGAAGTACCAGTATAGCAACAACGATTTGCAAGTGGCAATGGGCACATAGCTCGAAGAAGGTCCTTCAGGTTTTTCAATAGCGACCGCGAACTAGCAAATGTAGCAGAGGATACCCGCTGTACGTATGATAGCCAATCTGAACAAATCAGCGGATAACTGATTCAGGCGTTCAAGGTCGATCGACTTGGAAAGCAATTGGCTTTTATGTTTGACATTATAATCATAAGCTCTTCGGACAAATTTACATCAAAAAATTTGGGCCCGTGCACGTTTTATATATAATAATAATATATGTACGTACATGACATAAGACAATGAGAATTACCTAATTGGGAGTCTTGTCGTTTGTTTCTTCATAATACAAAAAGTGGCTAAACTTATTTGGAGCAATATTGACACAGTTTTAAAACTATGTATAAGTTTTAGCCCACTTATATACTTTTATCATCATAAAACAATAACAAATTCACAAAGAAAGACCCTAGAAACTGAGTACATTGTGTTTTTTTCATACATACATACATTCATATATACATGCATATTATACGCCCACACTTCGCCAATTATATAGTTGGTCCCACGTAATAGGTGGCGAGCCTATTGCCGCTTACCGGGCACTGTTATATTCGCCAGAGCCTCGTCCTTTGATCGGCAGGTGCACCACTTGCAGGTGAGGTTGGCTTGGGCTCCTTAGGTCTTGGTAGGATCCCTTTACAATACCTTTTTTATTCAATAGAATAAATTGCAGATTGCATAGAAGCAAGTTATTAATGCAATTAATTATATCAGTCACGAAAATTGCAAACCTTTTATGCAAAACCCATTAGCAAGACTACGAACCATTGTACTTGCGGTAAAAATTCAATATAGTTCAATATAGACTAAATTGTTTTTTAACCGACTTCATTAAGTGAGCAGGGGTTATAAAACAAAATTAAACAAATACATAGAAACATATTTTTTATCTGTTCTTTCTCTCCCATAGCATCCCATAATAGCTCTGCTTATTTTAAGGCTAGATAGGTGAGTCTATGATGAACATGGATGATGGTCGAGACGGCGGGTAGATGGCGAATGCAGGCGACTATAAAAAATAAATTTGTAGCGATCGCTTGACGCGGAAAACAATAATTGGCGAGGACTATGTTCAACAGTGGCTACAAATGGCTGAGATTATGATGATAGGATAAGTCTATGTATATATGAATTATATGATTAATTATTATAATAAAAAAGTACGGTCGTGAGTTCGTACGAGCTTGCTATTCTTAAAAATTGTTGAAAACGTCAGGCTGGCCGGCACCAACAAAACAGACGACTTGTTTTAAATCCCAACCACAAATTCAAAAGGCCATTTTATTTTAGAAACCTTACAGACCTAAACGACTTATCTGGAACCCTCAAATAAATTTAGACTATCTTATTTCTGACAATTCAGAGCCATTAAAGGTTTTTATGTCGATTCCTAAGGCTTTTCCCGTTCCAAAGGGTCCCCTTGATTACCCGAATACGACGTCGCTATAGTTATTTTCCGGAAAAGTAACACACACAAGCGAAATCTTTGATTCGTATAAGGGGCTCTTTAGGAAACCTTTTTTCGATCCGTAAACACTGGAGGCATGTCTTCATGTGTGAATTCATGAAAATCTAACAATCATTAGTACAAATTGAGGAAACTTTGCACGAATATCACTTGTAACATATCTATCGCAAAGGGTGACATTATTTTTAGGGTTCCGTACCCCAATGGTAAAAACGAGATCATATTAAGACTCCGCTGTTCGTCCGTCCGTCGATCACCAGGCTGTATCTCATGAACCGTGATAGTTAAAATTTTTACAGATAAATATTAAAAACCCATATAACAACTTTTTTTCTTGTGAAGGCTCGATATTGATAACGCAATAGATAAGACGCTTGAAATAATTACAGAATATTTCGTTCGGTAACTAAAGTACCCTTTATGAATGCACTTTTGAAATGAGCATTAGATTTAACAACAAATCAAATTCAATAGATCATATACATAATGGTACGGAACCATTTGTGCGCGAGTGCGATTTACACTTGGCCGATTTTTAAAATTTATTTACCAACTAAGCAGCTTTGTGGTACTAAGTATTTCTGAAATGTCTCACTAAGAATTTCATTCGTTTTTATCTCAACTTCATATTGTCAGTACAGTTGACTTCAGAATCAATTTAGAATGCAAACCATGATTTTAAGTCCGGTCAACTTAGAAACACTTGAGAAGTATGAAGAAGGCGGACAAGCGTAAACGTTGGAATTACCCGGCTTTTCCTTCCATTTCTTGGGGAGCTTAGTTTTCTTCAGTAGCAAAGGAAACGGATCCTTTCCGCCTCGGTCGTCGTGCAGCTCCTGAAATTATTTAATCCACATTTAAATTGATTTGACCATTTAAATTATTTTACTAATGTAATATCATGTTAAAGATTGTAAGGGTAGATGTTTCATACTTCTTTAGTCAGTGGTCAATCCCTAGATGGGTGACGGTTTGTATGGCAATATCGAGCCGTTCCGTGATTTGGAGGGCACGATAAGCCGTATGTCTCATACCCATCTAATTTCTTCTCACTTTGGTTTGAAAGGATACCCGAGCTTATTAGTGGTACATAAATGGGCTGAGATGATAACATTAACACATACAGAGTATGACGACCGATATGGCGGGGAGGTCAGTAAGTGCCCTCCGCTCCTGAGATCGTGGGTTCGATTCCCACAAAGGACAAATCTATGCGGGCATGATATTTGTTGTAGTCTGGGTGTATCCTATGTATATTAATTATGTATTTACAAAAAAGTATTTAAGTAAGTTTATCCATTATTTAGTATCCTTATCACAAGTTTTTAATGATACTTCTCATGGAATAATTATATTATTATTATATTATTATTATTATTATTATTATTGTTAATTAAGGATACCTTCAAATGATGTACGCTTAATGTGCTGTCATACTTTGGGTTCCTGTAAGGTTCAGAATCAACTGAACATTCTCATATTTTTATTGTCAGATCACAGCAAGCCAGTATGTTGACAAACTCAAGCATGAGGTGGTCGCTTGCCAGTAAGATATATCAAAAATATACTACACACCTGAAGCGGAAATGAAATGAAAATGCGGCAGGCAGTCAAACCACTACAGTGAAAAGGTAAAAACGCAACTTTACAACATGGTTTCCATCTTATATTGTCTTACTCGACGCATAACAAATTCCACTGAGTTTCGTAATTGGAAGATTCGCAGAGCAATAAATATTCATTGATCCGAACCTCGAAGGGCGGGCTCCTAAATTAAAGTGCAAAATATCGTCAAAGCCTTTTCCTTGGTCATCAAAGGTTGTTTCAACAGAACACGATTTTTCAAGCCAATCTATCACGAACCTTTCCAATTGCGGACTTGATACATAAATTGGGCATTAAGACCGTGTTCCGAAAAGGCACTGCTTCCACAAAACGTATTATAAAAAAGTGAACACAAAGTTGTTAGTTTAGATTAGATTCCGGGTTCTATTTTGTGTAACCTTCTTTCGGTTTAAAGATTTTTTGTAATTTATATTGTCCTGTTGGGTTGCCTGTCGCCGTCGAAAAGGTTTTATGTAAAAAGTACCATAATATGTCGACTCGTTTTAACAACTCTGTTTTTAGTAGTGATGACCTGTTATTGGCTGTATATTTAATCATTATTTTAGCTGTTGGTCTTCCTAAAATGTAAAATAAGTATAGGGATCCTGTTTTTTATTTTTTTTATTTACGTCATTAACAAAATGCATTTACGCACTGTCTTCCTTTTTTTTTGTTTTACGTCGGTAACAAAATGCATTTACGCACTGCCTTCCGGCCAAAGGGGGACCGAAAGGGGGGTGCGGGTCTCACCACCGGCAGACATGACCACCAGCAGTAATACCCACTAAAAATCTTCCGACGACGCCCGCCGCTTTAAGACCCTCTCGCCCTCCACAGGTCCCTCCTAGTTTCCCCCCGGTAGTCAGTACTAAGGGCACCCAGAGTCGCCAATCTCTGGGTGTTACCTTTTCCCTAGCGCCTCCTGCGCCCTACCGGGAGGTACTCAGCCCCCCACGACGACAAGGTGGAGACCAGTCGGGGCGGATGTATAGGGATCCTACCAAGACCTAAGGAGCCCAAACCAACTTCACCTGCAAGTGGAGCAAATGCCGATAAACGGACGAGGCGAACATAATAGTGCCCGGTAAGCGGCAAAAGTCTCGCCACCTATTACGTGGGATCAACTTTATTAATTGGCGAAGTGTGGGCGTATAATATACCTCTGCCAACCCTTTCGGAGAAACAGGCGTAAATGTATGTATTAATCTTCAACCAACTATGACAAGCAATCGTAGCTCCGCGGTGCTCGGTGGTCGGAAACGATTACCGAAGTAAAGCAGAGTTTACAGAGGGCAGTCCTTGGATGGGTGACCGTTTGTGTGGCATTTGATATCGAGCGCTTCCGTGCTTCGGAAGGCACGTTAAGCCGTTGGTCCCGGTTATCACTAAATGTGGTAGTCGTTAAGCCATGTAAGAGGCCTAATGGAGAGGCTTAAAAAATTCTAACAGCAGTACGCCATACACCTGCGTCCGCCAATCCGCACTGGGTCCGCGTGGTGGAGTATGACCCAATACCCTCGCACCTTGGTATGTGAGAGGAGGCGCGTGCTTTAGTGGGACGTTAATGGGCTGAGATGATGATGATGATGATGATAATGAACCATGATAAGTCTATTGCCTGATTCTTCTGCGATTAAGCTCCCGCCCGCAGTGAATCGGTGCGTTAGTTTTTAAGTTAACGTTGATAAGATTTTTTGGCTTTATTGAGCCAAACTTACAAAAGAGATTGATTTTGATGAGAGAGGTGATAACAAAGCGAATACACACAACTTTATTTCGCTGAAAAGAACCTTTAGCTTCTTTGTACAACATAAATTCTGAAATATGTATCTACTTTAACCATAATCCTTGCGGAACAATCATTTCAAAACTTTCTGTAAACGTTTCGGGTAAACTTCTGCAAGAAAATTCAAATGGTTTTCACTTAAATCGAATCACATAATCTACATTTGCATAAATATGACTTCATTTGCAAAAATTTGTCCTTAGAATAATGAAATTTAATGTTTGTGACAAGCTGTCTCTAACATGCTGTTTAATAATGTACATTTTTGTTTGTTTTAATGAGAGATTGAAAGGGATGTTCCATAGTTCGTCTACCTTTAATAACTCGACTTTTAGCTCTCGAACAAAAAAAAAACCATTTTTTTAATTGTTTATTTGGTATAATTGTGTTTATAATAGTGTAAACTCTTAACTGTGTCTATATAAAGCCGTTTATGTTAAATGCCACGAATAAACCATGACGCCGATTTTGTAAAGTTTAATATGAAGAAGTTTTGATCCTTAGAAAAGTAAATAGGTTATTTTTATTCAAAAGTTTTGATGGGTCGCGGAGCTTGGATAAACTGATGGGTGGATAATAGTTTTGAAGGTCATTGGTTTTACCATTAATTACTCACTGACCTTGACAGCAATGGTGTCATCTTGAAGAAAATACAGCAGCTTATATGGTCTAAGCTCCCCGTTGACTGAATCGCGGTCATCCCATACAACATTGAATCTAGAAAAAATATAATTATGTGAGCCTCTAAACAATAATTACATATTGATAAACTGTTTGTACCTATTTATATTTTGTAGGTACTAGTATAAAAAAAAACGAAATAAATAAAAAACAATAATTAAATATTGATAAACTGTTTGTAACTCTTTATGTTGTGTAGGTACTAAAAAAAAACTTTTAAAAAAAACTAAATAAATAAATATTACAATAACACCCAATTTATTAGTTCCAAGATAAGTATCATTAGGGGCATGTGTTATAGATACTAAATAAATGCATAAATATCATTATTTTGTACATGCTATAAAATAAAGGTATATCTATATAAAGAAAGCTAAACATTATCTATACCTTATAGATCTTTTTGTATCTTTCAGCATTCTGTTGATGAGACGTAAAAACCCTACTCCCCATATCCTATCAGTCTTTCGGTTGCCCTAGAGAGCCCTAGACTTAAGCTAAGGGGTCAGGGCCTGCTCACTGGTCTTACCAGATTTGGTTAAATTTCAGTTATTACCCTACGTACGTATACGTATTTACCTATAGAATACCCTTTTGAGCACTAGTAATTAAGTGCATTTAAAATTGTCAAGCACATCATCATTTCAGCCCATAAACGTCCCACTACTGAGCACGAGCCTCCTCTCACATATCAAGGTGTGAGGGTATTGGGTCATACTCCACCACGCGGACCCAGTGCGGATTGGCGGAGGCAGGTGTATGGCGTCCTGCTGTTAGAATTTATCAAGCCGCCTATTAGGCCTCTAACATGGCTTAACGACTACCGCATTTAGTGATAACCGGGACCAACGGCTTAACGTGCCTTCCGAAGCACGGAAACGCTCGATATCAAATGCCACACAAACGGTCACCCATCCAAGGACTGACCTCTGTAAACTCTGCTGTACTTCGATGATCGTTTCCGACCACCGAGCACCGCAGAGCTACGAGCGCTTCGTCAAGCACATAGCTAGAAGAATTGACAGTCACTAGGGCAGAAAAGGCTGAAATGGGGACCAAATAGGTAGCATGGGGGTAAAACTGCAAGATGGCCGGCGACTAGATAAAGGCCGCTGGATCAAGCTGAATGTAGGCCGCCCACAATCTGCCACATAGAAAGTCTTTGTGGGTGGCCATTGTTCAGCACTGGACGTCCTCGGGTTCATGATAAAGACGATAGTAATATGTATAGTATATTTTAGATACGACTACTCATCTAATTAATTTATACAGTTGCCAGTCTCTCGGAATTTATCAATTTATTTAGTTCAAAGACATTTAAATGCTTTCGCCGGGTTAATTAAATTACAAGGTTTTCAATGGTGAAGCGAAGTGTGATTTTCAAAGAGAAATATATTTCCGAAAAGTAACAATTTGAGAGATATATATTGCATTTCCGTTTTGTAGAACGTAATCATAAATATATTAGGTTATTAGGGCGGCGAGAGCCTTTAAAATACCATTGGTTTTTGGAGTTATGTCTCTCCATGTTATAACTGAATTCAGCCATACCTGGTACAACCAGTGATCAGACCCTAGGCTTGATTTTGGGCTAACCGGAATAATGCTAGGACATGAATTATAAATATATTTTGTTGAATCAGCCAGATCATGATGAGGATGAACAGATTTTGTCCATGTTATTTAATGGGTAAAAAAAAAGCTAAGCCTAAGCTATTATTTAGTTGATTTGCTAGGAATTAATTAGGCATATCATAAGAGCTGACCTATTTAATGATCGGGTAAATATAGGTACAACAAGGGATGGAGTTTCAGAGGTCGTGGATGCGGTTCCACAGGACACATAGTTTAGTGAACAATTTGTCTTGTTCCCATAATAATTATGTACTATTAGTAGTATTAGTATTTTTAGTATATAACAGATTACATGATGAAATAAAGAATTTACCAATAGTTACATTTAGACATAAGTTGAAATTTTGGTTGATACAAAACTGTTTTTATTGTGTTAACGAGTATTTTAATAGTTCCAGACGAATTTAGATAACCCAATTATTTTGCACATTTTGTGTTTAACTTTGTATTTCTTCTTTTCGTTTTTAAAAAAATTTACAAGATTGTATTTTGTATGTCTGTAAAGGCTAAGTTTACCACATTTATTACAAATAAAATTTGATTGATTGATTGATAGTATGTAATTACAAACATATATTAAGTAAGTTGGTTAAGAGCACTATTTTAATTTCTCAAATATCACATTTTGCGACAATATACGCAAAACGGCTGGCAGCGGTTGGAGACAAAGAGCTGAGGATCAAGTTCAGTAGCATGCCATTGGAGGGGCCCATGTCCAGCGGTGGACGAAGATAGGCTGATGATGATGAATATGATATCAGATTTTACTTGACTTATGTATATCAATTGGGAAACTCGGGAGTTTCTTTTATTTGTTCTGGACTGGGGCTCTGCACAAATATTCTTGTTCATGCACACAAATATTTCCCTGTCTGGATCCCTAAACTGAATGACTGAATCAAACGAAGGACATTAAAAACGGAATGTATATTGACCCCAGCGCCATTTCAATTGTTATTCAATAATTAACAAGTCAATCGCAATGCTATACCATTCCATTAAAGTTTTTTTTTAAATTTTATTTTGTACAAAATGTAGGTGCCGGCTGTCATGAGTGGTTGCGCTACTTACCGTGATTTTTCTAAGGTACAAAGAGCTCTTATTTTTAACTGCATTGACTGCTTACCATGAGGCAAGTTGTTGTCATTCAAGATAAAAACTACAGCGTCGTTTACAGTCTCCAGCTACAGTTGTCTTTGAAAGCTATTTACCTGATCTAAAACGGCGACACTGTGTAACAACATTTACTGATTTGTAGAAGAAATAGATAACACATTAAAACGGTGACATTAAAGGATAAATCATTTTCAAAAACAATCATACTTGATATCGCATCTATACAACAAACAATCGCATGAAAATAACATTGCGACTTCATCTTATGTATCTGATGAAAACATTTAAGATTCATAACGGTTGAATTTGAAATTTCTAAACACAGAATGTTCTTTCATCTTATGAATACATTCCTAAATCATGGCCTTTTTTGAAGAACCAGGGACTACTATTTATGAACCTACCGCCTGCGGGGAGTGACGTGTTTATTGTATTGTTTATTTTTATGAGCAGGGTAAAAAGGAAGGGGAAAATCCGTTTATGATCCAAAATTTGTTTAATAAAATGTAAACAAAAGTATTATAGGAACATACAAAAACATTGATAATTATAATAATTATATTAAAAGCGAAAGGTTACTCATTCATCATATAAGCCCGTTAACTCGAGCTGAGCACGGGCCCCCGAAACTACACCGTGTAAAGGGTTATAATGGGGGTATAAGTTTGGATGAAACTATATAATTTCCCGACTTATAAAATTGGTATACCCACATACAATATTGTATAACTGTATATTTCTGTAGAAAGCAATAAGCTATAATAAACAGTAGGGTGGGTAGGTAATCATAAATTGGATAGCATCTGATTTGTGCCCTACTGATATAAAGCACTTTTTTGAATCGTAAGCCACTTTAAGTCGTTGTTCGCGGTTATTTACCATATGTGGTCTCGAGAAAGGGTACTTTAATTTAAAAAAATATTAGGCACCTAGAAAATTTTAATGGTAGGACGCATAGGCATCGCGTAGTGGATTTCAACCTGAATCCCGATAACCTTATGAGATAAGGTTCATGTCATGTAGCAGGTAGCAATTAACGACGGTAGCAATTAACAAAGTCGTAAGTGAAAACCCGTTACTTTAAAAAATGTCGTAAGTAAAAAGTAGCGACTTATCACTTACGATATTGTTAAAAGAAACGACTTTGTTAATTGCTACCATCCATATATTCATGCCTGTTACACCAAAGGGGTAGGCAGAGGCATATTGCGTAGCAGGACGGGCCCCTTAATAGGTAGAGAGAATTTTTCCTGGATCGGTTAAATTGATGGACTTATAAAATAGGTGGTATAAATGGGCTGCAATCTTAAAAATATTTTAAATGCGATTTGTTAACTAAAATGGAACGGGGTTTAGGATTTAACAGAATTTGCAGCATACAGACACGAACCGCACAAAGCGGGCCTTCGGGCTGCACATTAAGTGACCACTTTAATGGCCAGAGTACTGGCTGTTTTAACTTCTAACCACTATCACTGGTGAAACTTTTCATTGACTTTCTTCCGTAACTTAACTCTATAGAATGCCATTTAAAGTATGTAGTTAGGAGACAGTTTCCATTGGCTAGTTATGGGTAAAAATGTTCAGATATTAGGTAATAAATATATAAACAAAAACTGTACGGAGAATCAGACTCCGTAGTTCAACCGAACTCACGGGTTTGTGAGACTATGTTATAAATAAGTTGTTATAACCTGTTTTTACTGAATAAATAAATAACCCCAACTTAGATCTGTATTATTAACTTTCAATATTTTAAAATCCGTATTACGGTCGTCTTATTGAGAAAACTGTTTTATAACATTTTACAACGCAATTAAGGATTCATACAAAAAAGTCAAAGGCAAAACAAGGAATGTCACATGAAATTTCAATAAATTATAATTATGGCAACACTTTTTACCGCGTTGTTTTTATGTAGCAAAAATTTAAAATACATTAAAAAAAGTAGAGTTCTTAATACCATCAATATTTAAGCGTTATAAGAAACAGATAAAATTAAGTTATACACTTTGAAACATTAAAATATAAAAGGAAATCAAAGTCCAGTGCTGAACATCAACCTCCCCATTAAATGATATTCCATTGGCGGTATTTGCCCATAATCGCCTGGGTTGATAATCTCAGTTCAAGCCAGTACAAAGGATTACGCTGCTGCTTATCATCCGGTAGGATTTCTCTTCGGTGCCACCTTGTATCATAAAAAATGTGTATATGATATGCGTGTGTGTGGCACTGCCCAGCAGGTCAGTTGAGCCTTTCCTTATATGGTGTAAAGTATATTGACTGAGGTGACACGTGCTGACAATCACCTCAGCCCATAAACATCTTACTACTGCCAAATGATTCAAGCCCCCCAATGAGGGATCTATCTTGGATTTACGACAACAAAAAATATCGATAACCGGGATCAAAATGTGACTTCTCCGAAGCACTGAAGCGCTCGATATTAAAAGGAACACAAAAGTACACCCATCTAAGGACGTCAGTCAACGATGATTGCTTTACTTAGCTTTTTTGTTTTTATGTATTTGTTATCATACATTCCAGAAAATACACATTTTCCTGGTAAAATAAGCCTTTAATATGCTAACCTCGACTGCGGCGTCAGTGCGTGTTTCGAAATTCTAATATACCAATAATATTTGGGTACGCGATAATAAAGTACGAAATGAGGATGCCTATATCTTCATACTTTTGTTGTTTACGACCGTGCGAGTATGGACTAACTGAGCAGGATCGTGTAAAGTATTGGACGGTGATGTTGCTAGTATCTGTATCTATCTGTAGTCTGGTATTACTCAGGCGAGCGTTAAACTCTATTTCCTCACTCATTTATTTTGTACAGATTTTTAATAGATATTTCTTTGTCGTATAAAATCCGGTTTGAGACTTAGAGACGATAAATCTTATTAATGTTAGAATGTGATTTATTTGCCTTGTTTTGTTATTGACAATGGATTATTGCAAAGTTGAAAATTGATAACATATTTGTGTATATTAGATCACTAGTATCAAAGCACACGACAGTTAATACAATAATTTGTTAAAAAAAAGAATCACGTAAATCGGTCTATAATCCTCGCCGTAATCGATGTACATACCGGCCGAATTGAGAACCTCCTCCTTTTTGGGAAGATGGTTAAAAATATACGAAAAATAAACAGTCACAACTCCTGCATCAGTCAAAAGATCAATTTTAAACTAATTAAACCTGGTAGATGCACTGACGTTCTGATAAAGGTCGCAGGATCACGATGGAGGCAGGCCGTCTGCAAGCGTTTACATTGGAAGTTTATGGGGGATGCCTATGTTTAGCAGTGGGCGTTCTTGGGATGATGGTGATAAAAGAAATTTTTAAAAATAGAAAAAACTACTTATAATTATAAGACAACAAGTTGTGCTAGCTACAAGGAAAGAAGTAGAAGAAGAATCATAAGACACCTTCTAGGCGGGAAAGTGAAGCGTCATGTCCGCAGTTTTGTTTTATTTTCAAAAATTTGTGATATATTGAAAAGTGATGTGTAATAACGGTGGATTATTAACCGTTAAGTGTTTGTGAACGTAGATGAGTGTTGGTAAATGAAACAAAACAGTGCAATGCCCCTATTCAAATTCTCTCAAGAAGCCCATTAATTGAGGGGTTTAGGGGGAGGGCATCTCATTTATCAGCTTTATCACCACTTTTTCTAATTTACTATGTATGAAATATAATTAATATATCATTAACTTGACACTGGCTACATGTGCTAAACGCACGAAGACATTATATGAAAGAAAAAAAAACAAAAAATGATTGACAACCTTTGTAATTTAAAGTATGTGTAGAGTCTACGTACTAAATAAATTACAATGAAATTTATTTATAACATCGGCACTTACTTAGAATAAAAATCTGTGTAATAATATCGGCCCATGTTTATGGGTCATAAAAGTCGGGCAAGGACGGCAGCCTGCGACTGACTGTTGAGAGCAAACTTTACTTATAACTCACGCTCATAATGATTACTTCTCCGAGTATCGAGCGAGGAAATTGCGAGGAAAATTTGTAGACCGAATTCCACATCGCATCTCGATGCCAAAGCTTAATGGACCCACATTTTTCAAGAGTCGTGAGGACGGGGGGATTTTAGACTTTTCAATTTGTGCCTAGAACCACAACATTGATATATGCAGGGTTAACTAAATATCAACTGCATTATTGTATGTCAGACCTGTTTTAGGACTATGAATGCTACCAAAGCTATTTTATTTAAAAACTAAGACCTAATAAAACACATGTACATAGATAATACTAATTTTAAAACTATACTAGAAGATTTGTGTATGTGTGTGCTAAATGAATTTAAATCCTTTTTCTTTGTCTATTTATTCTGAAATATTTGTTACATATAATAATAAAACTAATATGTAAGCATAACTAAATGGTTAGCGGTTATGCTTACAGTGCGGATTTATCATTAAGATACATAATATAAAGAATTTATAGTACAATAATGCGATTTTAATTATTGACATATAATTTTATTTGAATAACCATGAAATCTGATGATGAATCTAAGGCACAGAATGCTATATATGCCTGACCTAGCAGCAGTAAAATATTATAAAAAATAAATTTATATCTAAATACGTTTAATCTATAGGTATTATAAGACTTAAATAAAATATACTTTATTGTCTTTAAGATCAGCCGGATCATTTATATTTGTAAAATTTTCACTCACAAAATGGAAATATTTTTTTATTTAACACCAATGAAAGAGACATGAGCTGTACCATAATCAAGAAATAATAGCAAAATGCATTCTTTGTCAGAGTTTGTCCAGATTTGTCAGTTAATCGGTCTGTTGTGTTTTTTGCTCAAGATTTGTCAGTCTGTCGGTGACAGTTATTGTGGGTATTTGTCAGTCAGACTGTGGTGATTTTAAAGGGAGGAGGGGATTGCCCGGCAGTCAGCCAGTCTGTCGGTGACTCTAACGAGGGTTCCAAAAGGCAACGAAATTGAAACGAATGCCTCAAGAAACTCATCTGTAATTTATTTATACATAACATTCGGGCAATAACAATGAAACTACTAGTAAATAAAATAAATTATAGTATAGTCAAATAGTCTGACATGGTTTACACATATATATCCCTTATTGCATAAACATTCATAAAAAACACAGTAACAAAAAACGTGTACAAAGGTGAGCTTATTTCTATAAGATATCTCTTCCAGCCAACCCTAGCAGAAGTGTCGGAGATTAGTGTGTGGGATAAGAAATAATAAATTAATGTATATAAATATTGGGGGAAAAAAAAATTACAACTAAACAAAAACATAGACATACAATTATAATGAAAACATATACATAAATATATCAACAAATAAATACATTCTAAATAAGTTTTAGCTCTGTTCTAAAAGCAACAGGTAGTGATTATTTAATTTCTGTTTGAAAGACGCTACTGATGACGAACTATTAAGAATTTTTATCCATTTGTCGAATAGTTTTCAGTACAGACTTTTGTATTCAGTCGTCTTTTACTCTCTTCAACATTTTTAACTGGCTATTGATAAATCTGTCCTATGTACATAACATATTTTAAGCGGATCTTTATTTCTAGAGCATGCATGTTGTATATCGTAACATAGCTGAGAATACCTCAAACTCAAAATCGAACAATTAACACGAGCAGAGCAATTATCAGAGCCAAGTAATTAAGTAATTAGCGCCATTACAGTCGTTCTCCGGTTTGCCTTTGTGCAATTATTACTTAAATAATCTATTATAATTAACTAATTTCAGCCCGAAGCTCCAAGTGTGTTGAATTCGGTTCCATTTAAGTATATACTTTCTGCTCTTTTTGATAAAATATTTTCCTTTGGACCTACGAAAGTTGGCAAATACCCATTTAATAAACATTTAAATAACAACATAACAACATATTTTAGTATTTTTAATGTATATTAAAATGTTATAGAACTATATAAAACTGAGCGAATATTTTAAAAAAAATACGAAAACAAATTTGTAAAATGTAATTAATTGCCACCAACTGGGTAACATTTATGTTTGCCAGAGCCTCGTCAGTAGACTGCCCTGTTCACCATTTGCTGGTGAGGTTGGCGGGCGCCTACCTACGATCTGCAGCCATTCTCAGAACATTCATTCGAGAACATTCTCATTGATTCAAACATATGATTATAAGATGAAGTACCTATATATCACAGCAATTCTAGAAGTGGTCATCCCGAGGATAGTATTGGAGTTACTTCTCCGCGCACCAGATATTCGCCCTGCTTGCGCATAGTAGCGTGAAACCAAGCGATCCGCGCTTCCGCAAACGTGCCAGAGGCGCTCCAGAATCGGGGCTACTCCAATATTGCCCTCGATGTATTGTAAACATGACAAGGCGGTCGCTTATATTCTGAATAGTAGATATAGTCAGCCCACAGGCTATTTGACACTTTACATATTGACGATTTTCTTGCCCAATTATTCTTATCTAAGGCAGCGCATATTAGCGCAATAGTATTAACTCCTCTACATTTATAGTTGCTCCATCGGAACACTTGAACATTGCATTTTTCAATCACATACAAATCAAAAATTAATGAAATTTTTAACATTTTGTGGAAACACATACGGCAGAGGCATATTATACGCCCACACTTAGCAATTCTATAGTTGGTCCCAAGTAATAGGTGGCGAGCCCACTGCCGCTTACCGGGCACTGTTATGTTCGCCAAAGCGTCGTCCGTTGATCGGCAGGTGAACCACTTGCAGGTGAGCTTGGCTTAGGTTCCTTAGGTCTTGGTAGGATCCGGTCTCCACCTTGTCGTGGTGGGGGGGCTGAGTACCTCCCGGTAGGGCGCAGGAGGCGCTAGGGAAAAGGCAACACCCAGAGACCGACGACTCTGGGTGCCCTTAGTACTGACTACCGGGGGGGAAACTAAGAGGGACCTGTGGAGGGCGCAGTGGGCGGGCCAGGAGGGCCCGCTCAGCAGCGCCAGGAGGGTCTAGGCAGTGGGGGCAGGGGGCCCCTGCTGTCTAACCATGGCCCCTTCGGGAAGTCGGCCACACACGCTATGGTCGCAAGGGGAGGTAGGAGGGGCGCGTTCAATGCGCCTCTCTGAGGAGGTCCTCCCGGTTTTGGTCCGGGAGACGTTGGCCGCAGGCGGGGTGTCAGAAGCTGCAACCCAGGTACTGGCCCTCGCCTCTTTCTCAACAAGCGGTGGGCGTCGTCGGAAGATTTTTAGTGGGTATTACTTGGCGGTCGTGTCTGCCGGTGGTGAGTCCCACACCCCCTTTCGGTCCCCCTTTGGCCGGAAGGCAGTGCGTAAATGCATTTTGTTACCGACGTAAAAAAAAAAAAAAAGGTCTTGAGGATCCCCCCCGACTGGTCTCCACCTTGTCGTGGTGGGGGGGCTGAGTACCTCCCGGTAGGGTGCAGGAGGCGCTAGGGAAAAGGTAACACCCAGAGATTGGCGACTCTGGGTGACCTTAGTACTGACTACCAGGGGGAAACTAAGAGGGATCTGTGGAGGGCGCAGCGGGCGGGCCAGGAGGATCATAGGCAGCGGGGGCAGGGGGCCTCTGCTGTCTAACCATGGACCCTTCGACCCTTAGGGAGGTCCTCCCGGTTTTGGTCCGGGGTACGTTGGCTGCGGGCGGGGTGTCAGAGCTGCAACCCAGGTACTGGCCCCCCGCCTCTTTCTCAACAAGCGGCCGGCGTTTTTGGAAGATTTTTAGTGGGTATTACTGCTGGCGGTCGTGTCTGCCGGTGGTGAGTCCCACACACCTCTCTCGGTACCCCTTTGGCCGGTAGACAGTGCGTAAATGCATTTTGTTACCGAGGTAAATAAAAAAAATTAAAAATGGGCTTGATAGGATCCCTATACACCCCGGTGTGGAAATTAACTCGTATTCAATTCTTTTTACTAATTTCACGGGTCCGTTACACAATGTCTAATTAAGCTCCCATTAGCGTTGACTTAAGAATACTCCATACAGAGATGTTATTTGAACTGCGCAAATATTTCCTACTCAACAAGAAACAATGATTATATTGGCCTGCATAAAATATAATTCACAATCCCGATAACTCATTTTTTTTATAATAAAAACAAAAAGTATTTATTTTCAGTCTAATATCAGATTAAGTCCAGAATGTAATTGTAGAAATGCAGGTGGTTTACTTGCAATAGTACCTTACCTATTAATTTTAATGCGTGAATATTTAGAAGATTCATCTAATCTACTAAATGAAGATGCAGCCAATACGTAACTTGACGCGTGCTAGACACTAAACAGCGAAGATGAAGTCTCCTCCATAGGGAACGAACATCAAGTATTCAATAATAATCAACATAGACACATTAACCAATATTAATCAGTGAACTCATAATTTGAAAACATTGTAAAATTTGTCAAATAAGGACTCGGCTCAAATGTGAGTTATGTGAGGTTATAAATATTTTTCACTTGTAAAAAATACATTAACTAACTGCCCTTTGCCATCATTTCACGAACCAAGGTTAGGTAATAAGGTCATACTCCTTCACACGGACTCAGTGTGGATTGGTGGAGGAAGGTGGGTAGCGTCCTGCTGTAGCTGTCCTGATAATTTTTCTGGCCCCCCAAAAGGGATTTGCTACAGAAATAGTCACTTATTCTAGGAATGACTGAATGAATGAATGAATGTCGATTCTGATGTATTTCCATCACCGTTCCGACCGCTTATTCACATGAGTAAATGCCGACCTTATCGCAGCGCATACAATCGAATAAATAAATATTTTTTGACAATTACACCAACTATTTAGTTTTAAGAAAAGTATCATTAAGGACTTGTTTTATGGATACTAAATAACGGATAAACATAAGTACATCAAACACTTTTTTTTTGTAAATATATACCTACTGAATATATATAGAAAAACCCCCAGACTTAACATACATTTAGTTCGTAAAGTAAATAAAGTTGTGAAAAACTTACGCCAAAACTTTCCCATCGTATTGCAAATACCGCAGGAGAGGGTCATCAAGGGGCTTGGCTTTCGTTGGGGGCTTCACGTTTTTCCATCGCTCTTTCTCCGTATATGCGTCTATTGGAAGGTCCTCCGGCTTGGAAAGCTCCACTCCTTGAGATTCCAACCACTCCTGTAAGGAAATGAAATACATATGTAATAATGAGAATGAAAAGGTCAGCTATGTTAGTTAAGGACCACGTTATTCCATTGTTAGCCCTTTCATAGAAAAACAACTCAGATCATGTAATAGTAATACAAATTACAGAGTTGGCGGCAACAATGCGGCAAAAGACAAATTCAAGGCATTGTGTAATTTGTGTGAATTCGAGTTTTTAGATGTGAAAATGGTGATTTTTCAGACATAACATCTTCGATAATGTAACAACAAATGACTTAAAGTTATTTCATCTAAAATAGATTGATTTGGTTCCTTTAATGGAAAGTAGCAGGCCTACCTATGTTCTGCTGATTTAGAAAACTAAATTTCAGTCCTAAAATTATCCAAAGATAAAATGCCGAAAATATAGGTACCTAAGTACTTACTATAGGTATGTCGATTAATGTAATTTATATGTTGTTTCCACGATTTTATTTCCCACCAAAATACTAAATAATTATATAAAGTGATAAAAAATATAAAGTACATAAATAAATAATGTGATACGAACTAGATAAATTTTTATTTTTAAAATACTAAACTTTGTTTATGTTTACCCTAATTTGTTTTAAGCGTAAAGCGCGATATTAAAAATAAATTGAAATGAAATAATATGGAGTGATGTTAAAATTATCAACAAGGATCAAAATGATTACACAAATAAAAAAAATAATTTTAGTTAGGTATACATATAATGTATCTTAATTTCACCTCTTCAATCATCTGCCTTCGTGGCGCAATTGGTTAGCGCGTTCGGCTGTTAACCGAAAGGTTGGTGGTTCGAGTCCACCCGGGGGCGCAAAGTTTTGGAAAAAATTTGAAACATAGTTTCGTTCTAACTGTTCAACGATTGAAAGGTTAAAAGATAAAAAAATTATTCGTTCCGTAGCTTTTGTAGTGGTAAGTTGTGGGTACTGTGTTTTTACTGTTAAATAATCAATTAAACCTAGAAGAAATGTATGTATATTTTAAGTAGATTACATTAATATTTGATTACACTAATATTAATAAGAAGCGCTCGTAGCTCTGCGGTGCTCGGTGGTCGGAAACGATCACCGAAGTACAGCAGAGTTTACAGAGGTCAGTCCTTGGATGGGTGCCGTTTGTCTAGCATATGATATCGAGCGCTTTCGTGCTTCGGAAGGCACGTTAAGCCGTTGGTCCCGGTTATCACTAAATGTGATAGTCGTTAAGCCATGTTAGAGTTATGGGCGGCTTGATAAATTCTAACAGCAGGACGCCTGCGTCCGCCAATCCGCACTGGGTCCGCGTAGTGGAGTATGACCCAATACCCTCGCACCTTGGTATGTGAGAGGAGGCTCGTGCTCAGTAGTGGGACGTTTATGGGCTGAGATGATGATGACATTAATATTAATACTAGATGACCTAATGTCATGTATGCCCTAATTTGTGTTAGTACTTTAACATGTATGGAAAAACACACCACCCAAATAAAAAGTATTAATAGTAGGAGTACGATATAACCACAAATTACGAATAAAATTAATTTGTCCTTTAAAATATTCTGTTTGCGAATTTAAATAACTGATTAGTCATCTAATAGGGAATAAGACGACTGAGTATGTATTTCTGATGTGCAAAAAGGTTAGGTTATGTTGGCACTTAATTAATTTCGATGACACCTTAAATGCAAGTCCTTATTAATAATAATAATTTAAATTCGTTTATTTGACAACAATGGTTCAATTGTTAGTAATTTACACCACTTAAAGACTAATATGAGTACATACAACTAATTAAAAAATTTAACAAAATTATAGCCGTAGCTTTTGATGCACTAATACAGACACAAAATGCCTAATAATTGATGCATCAAACTTATTAACTAACATGTTCATGTTTTTATAACGTTGCTGTTAATAAAAATAACATTATGATAGTATTTACTTATAACAGAAGAAGTTGAACGGTCTTCTGGTATAAATAAATACTGTTTTAATCGGTAACACTCTTGTTATTGTTTTATCTCCTATGTCAATATTGTCGCAGCAATCTCGCATGTTAAGCGATTGCTAAATGCGGCGTCTAGGCACCTATGTGCAGCCAGTGTAAGGTTTACTATTCACTTCTTATCCTAGAGCTCTTTGTATTTGTACTTACTGCCGTTGTATAAAGCTGCTCTCCATGTATTTGCTAATAATAATAAAATAAAATTTCTCGTTTCAGCGTTGGTTTTGAACACATCGTTGTTCTGTGGCTGTCTGATATCTTGCCAGAAGATGCCCAGTTTCAGGGCGAAACACGTGGCGTTTTGAATTGTTTCTTGTTGTTTTTTCGGGAAATTACAGTTGCGAGGGAATTGCCTTATAAATGAATTTTGAAAATCGGTTTATTTGTTCAATTTTATTATTTTTGATTTTAATTTAAGCCACTTTACTTTATGTACCGTGACATGAAGTAATGTGGCTTAAATTTGCGTGATATTTTGGTTACATTATTACCTACATAAATAGTATTTTGAAAAAAGGAAACAGAAGCATAATACCACTAAGTAGGTAATGCATTAATAATTTTTGACGACCGATATGGCGTGGAGGTGAGTATACCAGCCCGATTCCCACACAGGACAATTCTTTGTGTGCATCAATCATGAATATTTGTTCTGGTCTGGGTGTTTTATATGTATATTAAGTATGTATTTACAAAAAAAAAGTACTTAATTATGTTTATCCGTTATTTAGTATCCATAACACAAGTTCTTAATGATACTTATCTTGGGACTAAATAATTGGAGTAATTGTTTGATTTTTTTTAATTATTTATTTATTAATGTTTAATTTTAAAAATTAAGTGAATTAATTACATGTTAAATTAAAAATATATTTTTTAAAAGATTTTTGTTATTTCCATACATCAGCTACCATAACGTAACTAAAGGAGATGCAGATCCCTCGGCGTAGTCACAGACAATGACTTGTGTGGTAATGGGGTCTCAAGCACCCATTCCCGTTGCATAATGCAAATATGCTCCGTCTTTTCTCGCATAATTGGACAGAATGGCTGAGAGAAAACACTGGTTTTGCATTGTGAACAGCTAGCCAGCAGTACATTTTGCGGGACATGGTTAGCTACTCTGCATCTGCTGTGCCTATAACTAGGGCTTACAAAATACACTAAGTAATATTTGACCAACGAAAGTGAAGTTCTTTATGAACAAAAATGTATGGATATGATATAAAAGCCGTCGCTAAAATAGCAATTCTTTTCATAAATTATGTTATGACATAAGTGAAGTAAAGCGTTTATTATTTTATTTTAGATTACCTCTGTAGTAAAAAACATAATATTCGAAGTTTAAGACATAATAATAATCGTATGATGTAAGGTTGTGATATATATTACAAATAAATATTTAATTCCTTAACGTAATCAGTTATATATTTTTATTTACTATTATTGAATGTATAGACAAAATATATGATATGTCGTTACAAAAGAGTAAACGTAATAAAAAATTAATAATGCCGGGATTCAGCGAAATATCAAAAATAAACCAAAGCTTTGTTTCGTGACAATTTCATATTACATTTATATCCCACTAGCTGTTACCCGCGACTTCGTCCGCGTGGAATAGTATCTTTGGGTAGCATTTACAACCCCCTTTTCGCAATAAAAAGTAGCCTATATCCTTTCTCAGGGTCTAGACTATCTGTATACCAAATTTCATTTAAATCCGTTCAGTAGTTTTGGCGTGAAAGAGTAACAGACAGACAGACAGACAGACAGAGTTACTTTCGCATTTATAATATTATAATATAATATATAGTATATATAGTATATAGTATATATAGTAAGGATAAAAACAATTGACACGATCCAAGTTAAAAAGTGACAGTCATCTTCATATAAAACTCATAATGGCGGTCAGTCAAGTTCAGTCGACTCGAATTACTGCTGATACCGTAACTCGTCTGGGCGTCTCTACAAAGTCACGCACGGTCCCTCGCTTATTATCTTGCATTTAGTTGATCGCAAGCCGGCTTGTCGAAAGCATCGCGTGTGTCACTACAGATAAGAAACAAAACAAAATGGTGCCGATACCAATCACACCTTTGGTGCAAACTTACATAGTATATTCCGCTATTCTGGCTTTAAAGTTGTTAGCAGTATCAATATTGACATCTCTAGCGCGTGTCAGTAAAGGAGTCTATGCGAATCCAGAAGATGCGAAGGTTGGAGGGGGAAAGGTGAAGTTTGATGACCCTAAAGTGGAACGTGTGCGTCGAGCTCATTTAAACGATTTGGAAAATATCCCGGCGTTTTGGATTCTGGCAGCCCTTTACGTCACTACTGACCCTGTGCATGCGTTCGCCCAGCTCCTGTTCAGAGTCTACACCGTGTCGCGGATAATTCACACCATAGTGTATGCCGTGGTGCCACTTCCACAGCCATCCAGGGCGATTGCCTGGTTCTTCCCGTTCGCCATCAACATCTACATGGGGGTCCAAGTCGTTCTACATTACGCTACAGCTTTGTGATTTGTTAAAACGTTGATAGTGTTATAAACTGTTGTTCCAATCAAGTTTTATTTTTCTATTAAAAGTGAAGTGTTGACAGTGTTGATATTTATTATTTTTTTACGTTACCGTTTTTATTGAATAAATATATATGTAATGAAACGCAAAGTCGATTGTAATATGTATGTATGAAGTGTGTACCACATACTTAATTCTTTACGTTGGGGTATGCTATCTGATTTTGATTATATGTAATGTTATCTTTTAAATATAGTTATACATTAAAGTGATAAAATACAACCTTGCGTAAGTACTTTTATTTTCTTGTTCCTTTTACTTATAAGTAAGTTATTCGTATAAAAACGACATGTCATATTAAAACGAGGAAAATCCTCGACGGCGTAGGTACAACAGCTACATCAAGTTTAGGCTTCTATCGTTAATTGAAAGAAGTTTTAGAATAACAAAGTTTATGGTATAAAGATCAAGTGATTTCTTAATATCTGCAGGTTTTTTGACAGATCGGTTTCATTTTCGATTTAGTTATTTAGCACTTTGAATTTTTTCTGATCCTTTTCATTTTTAACTAATTTTAGAAGCGGTATGCTTATTTTTCTTCGAGCAAGCTTAGGACCTATTTCTTTTACGACAGATGTCGGCATTACACAAATAAAACGAAAGACTTTATTTGTGTGACATCGCGTAGCGAATCGACGCGTGCGACCATAGATTTAAAACTTCTAGATAAAGCCTGACCGTGGCCGCATATGAAATAAATATATTTTTTTAGATGTTGCTATCCTAAAACTTCTCTTCTCGGCATCATTGATCGGCAGGTGCACCACTTGCAGGTGAGTTTGGCTTGGGCTCCTCAGATCTTGGTAAGAGCTCTATATACGGTGCTAAGAATATACCTCAATTTTTGCGTTTAAGAATGCCTTCTTCTCGGCTAGTGTATTGCGGACCTGTTTGAGCATATGACACTGCACTATCGCTAATTTTCTCTTTACATATACTAGGTATTTTTCTCTTTAATGCACTTTAATAAGTAAAACACGGAAAACACCAAAAACACAACGGTTAGGCCAAAAAAACTGGCCACGCAGACAGGGACAAAAAAGATCTATGGTCCTTGCCTATCCCATCCCATTGTCTATTTTGTGGAGCCCAAGCAATAGCATCTCACTCTTTAAAAAACGCAATTTTAGTAATATATCTAGAAGTTCTAAATCTATGCGTGCGACAAACATACAACGCCCCGTTCGGCGCTTACGCCGGCCGGCATACTTTATTTATACCGGCGACTACCACCGAAACAGTTAGACGTGTGCGATTGTTCTGTGTTCATAACAAAACATGGCATTCCTTATTGATTTGGATAACCCAGCATGGCGTTCCTATATATTCTACTCCAGCGTACTGGGCCTCAAGATGCTGGGAATGTCAAGCTTGACTTCTCGCCAGAGATCAAAGAAGAAGGCATATGCAAACAAAGAGGACGCCGATTTCAAAGAGGGCACAATCAATTTGAGTGATCCGGACGTAGAGAGAGTTCGCCGGGCGCATCTTAACGACTTAGAGAACATTCCTGTTTTCTGGGCAGTGGGAGCAATGTACTTGACGACAAGACCATCGACCGCAATAGCTGTAAACTTGTTTCGTGCCTATGCAGCTGGAAGAATACTCCATTCGATTGTTTATGCTGTGAAGCCCCTTCCACAGCCCTCGAGAGCTATCGCCTTCTCGGTGCCCTTTTTAATCACTATCTACATGGGCGTCAAAGTTATCCTGTATTATGCCAAATAGATAGTAAAATCGACCGCCGTATCTTCTAAGAATAACAATAAAAAATACGTGTAGTTTATAAGTAAATACGAATATTTAAGTGGTTATTGTAGAACATAATAGACTTGTAAAAACAAATTGTAATAAAATAATATTAAGTAAACTTCTTTATTTCACTGAAACTCTCTCGTTTATAAAAATTCACCATATCTGATGCACATAACATCAGCAATATGAATAGAAATAATGTTTGTAATATTTAATTACTAAAAAAAATATACTTAGTAATCGCCATCTAAATAAGTTAATAATTCCTAAAATAATAAGAGATATTATGTTAATTTTACCAATGGTTCAAAGGTTGAAACGTCGTTTGATACTTTTCTTACGATTGATATAGCCTTGGGATGTAGTCAGACACGCGAACACGTGTTTAAGGCATTATTACCTATCAATATTATTAAATTATATGACAGTATCATAATTATAAAACAATAGTAGGTTTTGAATACAACGGAATCTAAAAAAAAGTAAATATATTTTAATCGTGTTCTAAAAGCAAACAATAGGTAAAAGTAAGCAATAATATTTAATAACATGTACCTAACCTATCAGAAATAATAATAATAATAAGCATAATATCATGGATAATGTCATTAGACCTTGTCACGATGAAACTTGAAAAGATAGCCAGCCAGTTACAATGAGTATGCTGTTTTCATATGCCCTTGAGTGAGTTATCGAACTTATCGAGTTGATTAATATTTTCTGTCTTTTTCTAACAGACGTTACAAGCCGCGAAATACCACAGAGGATATGACGAACCATTCTACCAAGTGTCCGATAAATATTCGTGTTTTTGCTACAATTATAATATTTCTTTATCAGACATCAATATATTAAACACCCTTAAAGCCCTTAAATGATCGAGAGTTGCAATCATAAGATGTTTTATTCTGCTATTCTTACATTGAAGTTGTTAATCCTTTCTATAATCACTGGTCTTCACAAGGGAAGAATAAATCGTTTCCATATAAAATATTTAAGCAAGGAGAACATTCCTGCTTTTTGGATTTTGACGTTACGACGGGATCAACGGCTGCAACGGCCATTAAATTATTCAGGGTACTTACTGTTTTAAGAATTATTTATACATTTGTATACGCCATCTATCCGTTCCCCAGCCAGCTAATGAACTATCTAATTAACTATTATATGGCCGTGCATGTAATAATGAATTATGCAACTGACGACGAATTACCATGCGGTAATGTGTTTTTAAACTTTTGTACATAAATGAGTTTCAGTGGAAACAACTGTCACTTCGTTTATTTTTAGCTTGTATATATAATTAAGATCCTTCAATAACTTTCAATGAACCTAAATTACATATCTATTCAAATGTAATAGTGCTAACATTTGCGTTATAAACAGTTTGCGCACTTCCTTATAGTATGTGTTACAAAAATACCACCACTAAAAAAAACAAAATTTCGGTTTTATGAGTAGGATAGATATATGGGGCCAAAATTTTTTCAATCTTTTTTTTTGTATATTTCGGACAATCCGTGTATATATATTGTTTGCATAATATTTTTTATGTGCTAGCATCATGACAAAAGAATAATAAACACTTATATACTTTTTTTAAAATCTCTAGTCGTTTTACTTACTCTTTTGTTAAGCTATTCAGATGAAGGGAAAGTCAGATATCCCTACAAATATTCCTTAGTAAAATTCATACTTGATACTGGTAACTAATACAGTATAGTACAACCACAAGTTATTGGTCAAGGTTATGCCCCCACGGCTCGTCTCTCGGCACATAACTCGTTTGGCACCTTTTCCGCACTATTAAACGGTCGTAGATGTAAGTGACAACATGTAGGGCGGCTTGCACAATCGTCATTAATCCTGTTTAGCGCTAAATCTATTTAAAAAATCGTTCTGTCTCTCTCAACATCAGACAAATGACTGAAATGCAATGACATTTTAAATCAAATTTAGCTTAAATCAAAATAAGAACTGTGGTGCAAGCCGAAAACTGTGGGTAAAATGAAAATTACTCAAAATATTAAAATCAATACTCATTCGGAGGGTAAGATAAGATTCAATAGAAAAAATCCTATTTCCTTGAAAAATAGATTATATCATTAATATTTTTAAATGAAGTGGTTGTAGCTCCGCGATACTGGGTGTTCGGAAACAATAACCAAAGTAAATAATAGTTCAAAGATATTTATATTCATTAATTTACATGTACAAGGTTATAAAGATGGTCTTACACATGCATAAAGTAACTCTGTCTGTCTGCCTCGTTTTCACGCCAAAAGAACTTAACCAACTTAACTTAATGGAATTTGATATTTACACAGATAGTCAAAAGCTTGACAGAGGACAGAAGCTAACATTAATAAAAAAGTGTGTAGGTGGTAGAATTAAATAAAAAAATCATTTAGTATGGAAAGTCCTCACTTTTGAAGCTAGAAGCGTGATCTATTTTGTTAGGTTTATTATTAGATAATACACGTTAAGTTGCTTAAGCAAAATGCAAATCGAACTTCACGCGGACGAAGTCGCGGGCGAACCACTAGTAAATAATACATGTACTTGTGATACCTAAAGAAATAAAACAATACACAGGAAACGTACAGGTTGCATGATATCGAAAAAGGCCCCTGCTTATTATTTACCCCCTGTGAACCCACTGCACTGATTTTCAGCAGGGGCCAGATTCAACATTAAAAACTACAACAATACAATTCTGTTCATTATTTCAGTACCTACACTTAATGGTATTTAAATGAATGTTGATTGAAGATGATTGTTAAGTAATTCATAAGTAGGTAAATAATTGTCAACGACTTTATTGACCTTCAGTTTTTCTAATGTTTTGCAATGACGTGGCAATCCTAGCTGTCTAAGCGATAATTGCAGTTTTTACTTCCACGTGAAGTATTTGTGATACCCTGTAATGTTCTCCAACAGCCTATTAGAAAGCAAAAAGGGGTTAGTCATTGGATGGACCGATTGTGTGAATTCAAATCTTTTTAAGGTCTCAGTTACAGTTTTAAAGGTAGTCGTTAGCCCAGGTAGAGGTCCTAGTGGGCGGATTGAAAATTTTAAATAACTGTACGCCATACCTTGCATTATTATCATGGGAGGCAGTAGACAGGAGTTTTGAATTCGGGTGTCATATTACAACACTTTACATTACTATTGATATTTATAACAAAGTAAGCCTTCAGGTTCTGAGGCTTTCTGAAGCTTAAGGTTATACAAGCCTAGAAACAATAATAAATTGAACCCGCCGGGCGGTTTCCGCTTCACTAGGAGGCGCTCGAAAGCAAGGTCAAGTTGACAGAACAGCGTAAAATTGTTAGCTGTTTATGGGTATATGGTAAACCAGGCAGGGCGCAATGTAAAGTGATGCGGAGGTTAGTATCGATAGTATTTTTTTACGTCTTTAATAAGCTGCTGTAGCGATTTACTTACATAAAAATAATCAATTGATCTTAACAACTGACAATTATATTTATCAATGACATTACTGTCGATGAAAATTAAGGTCTATGGTGGGTAACTTTTGACAGCGACCCAGTAAAAACCATTATAGAACGTAATAAAATTGTATCGAAGCTCGAAATCACGCGTGACTTGTGCTGTCTCTGGGATGGATCTGCTAAACACCTCCTCTATGCTCTTGGTAAATATCAAATAGCAAAAGAGAGCAGTTTGCATTATTGGGATGCTAAGATTGTAACCTCAATAGGCTGTTGCCCATCTTGAAGAATTCTAACTGCGTAGACAGACAGATGCCCTGTTTGAAAAACATGTTTTAAACAACTGTTCAGGTCCTATTCCGAACAGTTTTCATCCATTATAATCAAAACTTCACTTAATGCTTATCAAAAGATTGGTTTCCTTGAACATCTCTCGGCTCTTTGATAGTGACGACCGATATGGCGTGGCTCTTTGATAGTGACGACCGATGTGACGGTATTTAAGTATGTTTATCCTTTCTTTAGTATCCATAACATAAGTTCTTAATGATACTTATCCTGGAACTAAATAATTGGTGTGATTGAAAGAGAATATTTATTTCTATATTCAGGACCAGTACCAGCAACTAGTTTTAGTCTTTTTTGATCAAATATCGGCTCATATTAATGCCATCAACTGATTTTCACCCCTTAAACATCCCTCACGGATTCCATCTCTACGAGCAATGCCTCTAAGGCTATAAACACATTTCTTTAAGCCATACGACCTCCCTTTAGGCTTTATTCAAAAGTCATTCCGAGGTTTACGGCGACCATTCGTTTCATATTATTGCTCTGCAAAGAAGGCCGTTTTTTTAATTTTTACTTACCGTTGGAATGAAATGAAAACAAAAATATTTCAACATAGGAAAGATAATACACAGGACACGTACAGGTTACATGATATCGAAAAAGGCCCCTGCTTAGTATTTGCACTGAGTCTGTGAACCCACTGCACTGATTTTCAGCAGTGGCGAGATTGAACATTAACAATAAAATTCGGTTCATTATTTCAGTACACTTAATGGTATTTAAATGAATGTTGATTGAAGATGATTGTTAAGTAATTCATAAGTAGGTAAATAATTGTCAATGACTTTATTGACCTTCAGTTTTTCTAATGTTTTTTAATGACGTGGCAATCCTAGCTGTCTAAGCGATAATTGCAGTTTTTACTTCCACGTGAAGTATTTTACGCTCGTAGATCGTTATTAATTTAAACGTTGTATAATGTTCTGGTTAACTAACTTGCTCACATATTATACTGATTCTTGTGGTGTATCTGGGTAAAGTTTACATAAGGCACCGAAAATTACATATAACAACATATAACGTGACATCTGAAATGCCGTCTACAGTTGATAGCGATTTATTTAAATGGATGTCAATGTGGTATCTAACTTTGGGCTTATTTGAAATATTACAATGCAGAATTTAGTCTCTCATACTTTTTATTGCCGTAACAAAATGGCGACAGATGTAGTGATTATTCACTGCCGATGCATAGCCAGTAGCTCACTGGCTAGTAAGTCACATAGAAAGTACTATTGTCAACCCACAGATAGTAAGTCTTAAGATAAGATATGCAATAATAATAAATAACAAGTTAGTAAAACAATTAGTTACATCACTTGTTAGTACAACTAGTTTCTGATCAAACGCTCATGGGCCTAGGAGTCGCAGAATTATGAGTTGCTCTATTTATTTTGTTTTCATTTAATACCAATGGGACCACAGATTGTTTCTCTCTGTTATGCCTTATATATTAAATCTCAATGTACCATATAAGTTTCGGAAGATATGTCCCTTTTTTTGTTAATGGCAGCTGGACCAATGTGGGTCACCACGCCACCATGAACAGATAGCAGCAGCCATATAATGAGCCTAATAATAAAATTACATCGACATCTCTGTAGATAAGCCATAGAAGTTTCGGCCTCAAATATAATAGTTTTTAAATGATAAATGAGTATTTAAATAAAAATTATTAGTAGAAATTTTTTGTTCGTATTGCATGTCGTGGCTACCTATAATGAAGGTTAGCCTTAGCTTTAAGTTTATGTTTGTGTAGTTTTACTTTTTCTTTCGTATCAGTGTTTATCTTGTTGGTTGTCCTATTAAATAAATAAATTAAATCGTAATTTGTAGATATTACGCAATTTATACATTTACTTATGAATAATTTAGAAATTCAGGTACCCTATTGTTCTCTTTTTCAGATTTAAAAACCTAATATGATTTTTCAGAAACGATATGCATGATTTTTACATGACTACAGTTCCTTATGGTTATTTAAAATTTTGAGGTAACCATTCAACGCCTGCAAATGAATTTTAGCAATATTCCATCGCTCCGATAGAAACCGTAACAATCGGTTAGGCGTTAGCAGCTTTCATCAATACGTCAGTACCAGGCGATGTTGATTGATGATAAAGGATTAACAACCATAGTTGAAAACTGGAGCTTCACGAAAACATTTACAAATTTTTAATAACAATACAGATATGGTACTTATACATTTACACCCCTAAATTTCCTTTTAACATTTACGATTTAAATGTACATACCTACATTACAGCACTTCGAAATCTTTATGAGACTGATAAGAAATTTTGAAATTATATTTCTTAGTACTACCAATTTATTTTCTGTTTATTTACGTAATTAAAGGACTGTTTATAAATGTTCCAGTTTGTCTATTAACTAGATTTTTATAATATAGGGAAAGGCCCTTCCTTACTATTTAAGTGTGATTCGACTGCGCAGCGCAAAAAATTAAACCTACCCCGCTATCTTAAACCCGCGCCACATGGCAACTCGTCATAACCAGCTGTGCGACAGAATTTTGCCGGTCAACGTCTGCTGAGAAGTTTTGCAACAAATTCATTATTAAAAGGTAAGATTTCACAAATACTTTGCTAATAATAATTACTACTGTAATTTGTAACAAAAATAACACGTCATCATCCACTTTACAAGTATTTTTGCGAGGTTATTGACAAGCTGTTTGTTTGCACATGAAATGAGTGCGAAAGAGACGGCACGCCCGCCTGGGAATGGGATAGCATGAATACGATCGCCCACGTGAATTGATAATAATTCTGTAGTCGGCAAATAACATACAACATTATATCAGATTGTACTAACCTAACCATTGGACGTTTTTACAAATCGAAATATTTTTTGATCATGATTACAACTACTTAGCTTCATTATCAAAAATTTTCAAGCAACATTTGAAAATATATTCCCTACATTCGTCCGCCTTCTTATAGATAATATTTTATATATGTGCTTAAAACACTTATTTATTTGACAATTTTACATACAATTTTTTTCATTACTCTATGTGACATTATTTTTAACAATTTTTAAAAAGAAAGGGTTGGCGAAAGGATCATTTATATTTTATGAATTTTCGGCTATATTTATTTCTACACTATATATATAACTAGCGACCCGCCCCAGCTTCGCACGGGTGGTATGCTAATATGAATAGTTACGTATATTACATAATTACAGAATGCCTCTATATAGGCCGCGAGTAGCTACCACCGCCCGCAACCATAATTTTTCGATTTAGCGTAAGTTTATTCGTTTGATATCTTGTAAAGTACTGATCGAAATGACATGATGTAGTAGACAAATTTAATCTATGTCTAATGTCCAAGCATACTAATATGTTTATTTAGATATTAATTAATGTTATACATATTTAAAATGGCTTCGTTAATATAATAAGCCATTATTTTTAGTAAAAAGTTAAAGATAAAATTGGTTATTGTGGGGTATTCTTGAGAGATAGACATATACCATCGCGGACTTTTTTGAAGAATTTTGTAAGTTGTACAATATTGTAGTACATTATTTTGACTAATCTCGTAGGGTTTGGCCAGCGTTTGCAATATAAGCGCAAAAAAGAGAGTTGATTTACGACATCACATTAGAAATCTCAAAAATTTACAGTGTTCCACTACTATATTATGCATGTATTATACATATAAACCTTCCTCTTGAATCACTCTATCTATTGGAAAAACTGCGTTAAAATCCGATGCGTAGTTTTAAAGATTTAAGCGCACATAGGGATATAGGGACAGAAAAGGCGACTTTGTTTTATACTATGTAGTGATATAATATTATTATAATCTACACTAATATTATAAAGAGGAAAACTTTGTTTGTTTGGTTGTAACGAATAGGCTCAAAAACTACTGAACCGTTTTTAAAAATTCTTTCACCATTCGAAAGCTACATTATCCACGAGTAACATAGGCTAAATTTTATTTTGGAAAAAGTAGGGTTCCGTAAGATATTTGGGTTTAACGGACACAAGGTGTAAAAAATCAACCAGAAAAGTTACTTATTTTGCGTACGCTGCCTAAACTATAAAAAATAGAACCATACAATGTTCTACTTAATTGTAGATCTCATAAATATCTACAAAAAATTCCGCGACACACTATACCTATCTATCTCGAGTGAGCCACAACAACCATTTTTTTATTTAAAAATCTTGAACTTTTTTTGGACTACATTGAGTCGCATTTATTTTACTCATGCTATTAATCTATATCAAAATAATTTCATCACTAAGTACAGTTTATGTATATAATATTTGGTCTTTAAATGATTAAAATTGGACGTTTGGTTTTGAAGTTATGGCGAAATTAAAATATTTCGATTTCTGCTGCACGGCCCGTTGCGAGTTGAGCGTCACCAAGACGGGGCGCGTGCGGGAAGGGAGTTTACATCTATGAGTAAATTACATTTAAATATTTTCATCATTAACAACTTAAACATCCTCATAATAATTTATATGGCAAAACAACGTTTGCCGGGTCAGCTATGATAAAAAATATAAAATATAAAGCCTTAAAAAAATTATGGTTGCGGCGGCCTCTATAGAGACATTCTGTAATGTAGGTAACTCTATTCATACTAGCATGCCACCCGTGCGAAGCTAGGGCGGGTCGCTTGTAATATTATAAAGAGGAAAGATTTGTATTTTTGTATGTAACGAATAAACTCAAAAAGTACTGGACCGATTTTAATAATTCTTTTTTCATTAGAAAGCAACATTATCACTGAGTAACATAGGCTAAATTTGAATTTGGAAAAAAATAGGGTTCCGTAAGATATTTATAGTTTTTTTTTTGATCTACATTTAAACGCATTTATTTTACTTATGCTAATCCTTATCAAAATAAATAATTTCATCACTAAGTGCAGTGTATGTAGATAATATTTGGTCTTGGAATAATCAAAATTAGACTTTGGTTTTGTAGGTGTCGCGAAATTAAATTAGTACGATTTCTGCTGCACGGCGCCCTACCACGGGTCGGGGCTCCCGACCATCAGTTTATTTTGTCACCTAAAAATAATTTAATGTCAAATGTTGTTTATGGGGAAGATTTACAATAATCGCTTTAGTTATCTATCCCAAAACAACAGGTTGCTCTCCGGGACTGCCGGTAAGAGTAAAAACTAAGTATTAATTATATTTAAATATTTTCATCATTAACAACTTCAACATCCACATAAAGACAATCTATGCAGCCTGCGGATAATGACTGCGTCGTCGATGTTAGTGTCGGTGTCTGTGAATTTCCCCCCGACTGGTCCTCCACCTTGTCATGGTGGGGGGGCTAAATACCTCCCGGTAGGGCGCAGGAGGCGCTAAGGAAAAGGTAACACCCAGAGATCTTGGTCCCCCTTTGGCCGGGAGACAGTGCGTAAATGCATTTTGTTACCAACTTTAAAAAAAAAAAAACGGTGTCTGTGAATTGACCTGGGAATAATTTTGCTAACCGTGTCTTTTCTGGGTACGTATTTTACAGCGGTAACTGACATTCAACCGGGCGTAGCCGCGGGCGACCGCTAGTTTTTTAATAAAGGGACCCTTTTTTTACTTGATCTGAGAAAGGGACTTAAAACTTAATGGTGTTCCAATTTTTTTTACATTTTATTGCGGCTGGTTCTGAACTAGACTTGGCTGTGGCGCCATAACAACAAAACATTGAAAACGGAAATCGAGTTATTATTTACAAAATATTGGGTTCGAAATAACGAATTGAAATGCCTACGTCAAGTAAAAAAAGGGAATACGGGTACTTCTCGAACAAGTTATCGATATTCGAAATATTAGTAAGACTTTTGGTATTACCTTATCTATCACGTCTTGACTGCTTAGACAGTCAACTACGTAATTATTGAGAAGTTAAGGGGCTTATATTTGTAAGTCATTGGTCTTATCTAAATTACAAGTATGCGAATACTGAATTAGGCAAACGCCATTTTGGTTATATAAATAAAAAGCTAAATGAAACTGATATGAATGTGTTACTTGTTTCTGTTATGATATTTCTTATCGATTGTGTTATTATGAACAAGATCGCCGCGTTTTGCTTCCTCGGAGTCGTAAAGTACTAAGCCATCTTATAAGTTTTTAAATTAAATACTACTCAATGGCAGTCCAGGTTATCTCATTAGTTTCTAGATACAGCACAGTATTTCAAGGCAGTTTTCAAAATGATAATTGCTACATAGTAAGTTTAGGGAGTATAGGAATCCTACTAAGGTCTGAAAAGCCCAAGCCAACCTCACCTGCAAGTGCACCTGCTGACCGAGGCTCTGCCGAACACAAATCAGGACCATTTAGCGGCAATAGGCTCGCCATCTATTACGTGGGACCCACAACATAATTAGCCAAATGTGGGCGTTAAATATGCCTCAGCCGTACATCTTCGGGGAAACAGACGTGATATTATGCATGGGTGTATGCATGTATCACTGCTACAAATTACCGGAATAATATGGCGATTAAAATTAAATTAATATTTATAAGATTACTTTTAATGTAAGATAATATTATTACCAAAAGTTGCATATAAAATGTACTTACACAAGTTTACTATTTATTTATTATTATTTTGAAATAATTAATTAGTGTAATAATTTTTTATGTGTTAAAACTATTACAATAAGCTTTTATTAAAACGTTATTTACGTTTTCTTAAATGTATTTGTTTGTATACACATCATCATCTCTTAATTGCATCATCATCTCAGCCCATTAACGTCCCTCTACTAAGCACGAGCCTCCTCCAACATACCAAGGTGTGAGGGTATTGGGTCATACTCCACCACGCGGACCCAGGCAGGTGTGTCCTGCTGTTAGAATTTAGGCGCCCAATTAGGCCTCTAACATGGCTTAACGACTTAGTCGTGGTTAGACTTAGTGATAACCAGGACCAACGGTTTAACGTGCCTGCCGAAGCACGGAAGCGTTCGTTATTAAATGCCACACAAGCGGTCACCCATCTTAGGACCTCTGTAAACTCTGCTCTATATATATTTCTCTGCTCGGAGAGAACCGCAGAGCTAAGCGTGCTCAAATGCATACCAAATAACAATTACACATACGCATCACGTAAAATACACTGTGATTAAAGTTACCTTGCGCTTTAAATATTAAAGCAACTAACGTGCAATAAACATACTATGTCGATAAGTTTTTTTGAAGATGAAATAGGAATTATTTTTGAAACATATGATTTTTTTGTTGTTTATCTTATATAAAATTCTCGTGTCAGTTTTTGTTCCCATACTTCTCAGAAACGGATTGACCGATTCTCATGAAATTTTGTGAGCGTATTGAGTAGTTCTGAGAATCGGCCAACATCTATTTTTCATCCCCCAAAATGTTAGGGGTAGTCCACCCCTAAATTTTTATTTTTATTTTTTAGACAAAATTGTTTATTTTTTTATGATACAACATACAAAAATACATACAATCCTCAATTTACTCCTCAATAAAAAATAAGGCAAAACAACGTTTGCTGGGTCAGCTAGTTTTTAATATATAATTTATTAACGTGACATAGCTTAAAAATAAATAAATTGATATTAGGTCTTATTTGTATTAGGTTTATTGTTGTAGAACTTACCTTAGTATACAGGTCGCAGGAGACGGTGTGGAACACCTTTCCGTATATACAGATGTCCTTCCCGATGTCCAGGTCCTTCCAGTGCCAAAACTCGCCCATGTCGTTCTTGGGAATCTTCCCTCTCTTCACCATTCTTCCTTGCCACAGTCCCGAATTCTGCCGAAAAAATTAATGTGCTGAGTCTTACTACTGAGCACGAGCCTCAACCAAGGTGATAAAGTAAAATATACTTTTGAACAAAAGATAAAATTATCACCAACTTGGCATGGAGCATGTCGTTACCAGACCATGATAGGTTCGTTCGTTTCATTAAATGTCGCTTGTTATGGAAATTCTTGACAGTCCATCCAATCCATGTCATCCCTTAGGTCGCAGGAGCAGATTTTAATTAGATATTATTGTATGAGTTCAAAAATTCTAGAAGCTAAAGTCCTAGTTTAACTGACGCGGCCTTATCATACGATCTGTCTAAATAACGAACAGGCAACGACAAATATAACATTTCTTACTCTCCAAAGGGTTCGATTCTACACAGGACAAACATTTCTGTGCATCTGCATTCTTTTGCTAGCTAGTATGCATTTTTTTAAGCATGATTATCATTTGTGTAGTTCCCATAATACAAGTTTTGCTTATTTTGAATCTCATGAGATACCCGAAAAACCCATCTACTACATTTTCTTGAAACAATCACAGTTATTTGACATCCGTGCACTGTTGCCATTCTATATCACATTGTCAGCACTGGTGGTCTGGTACATACAGTATACATATTACATACACGTGTACGCCATTTATATGCGACGGAAGATTGTCGCTGCGACGCGAAGTGGAGCGGAGCGCGGCAGGCAAATGAGAGCGCATTTATCTCCGACTGAATACGTCTGCAAACTGTTTTGTTTCCTACACCACCTTATTTTTAATTTTCATTCTGGCGAAGAATTGTATGCGAACTTCACTTATATATTTTTATATTTAGATATGAAAATAAAAACTAATTAAGTTAACGTGACGTTCTAGTAGCGTCTCTGTTCCGTAGTGATATATTCGATATATTATATGTTTATCCGTGACAATTCATAATGACCTTATCCTGCCTGATGGTAAGCAGCTCATGCGGTTCAAAAACATTTGAGTGCTCCATTTCTTTCACACTCCATTTTGAAACACTCACGAATTTCGAGAGCGGATGCAGATCACGTAGTCATAATAGCTACTTATCCGTAAGTCAATCCGAGCATTGAGTTTGAGATTGATAGATATACGTTAAGATATGTGTTAAATTAGTTATTTTATCTTGTTTTCCTTTTAATATCATTACTTTTCTTAGTGTTACCAAAAGACTAATCACTTTAAAGCTACAAAATACCGCGGGTATAAAACAAAAGTAATGAAAATTACCTTGACTTCTGAGTAAAGAGTTTTTACAAGAAAAAGGTTTATTAGACACAGTTTTTATTTCTAAACTAATGTTTATACAAATATCAGAATGTGTTTTAAAGGGACATTACTGATAAGTAAAAAAGTAGATACTCCTAATAATAAAACGCTTGCATGTGTCCCCTGCTCCTGTGTTTTTAAATTTATTCTATTTTTATATTTTATTTTGAGTGTTTTTTTTGAACATTAAAGGTCAAAACGATGTCTAAAGTTAGTCCAGGTTTAAAACGAGTGCTGACACTTTCATTTGAAGACAGTGACAGCACTAGTTTTAAACCTAGTCTAGCTGTAGATCTCGTTTTGTAATACGCCCCTAAGTAAATATTTACAAATTAGAAGTATCAATATTTATTACTTCTGAAGTATCCATCACACAAGTTTTTAATGATATTTATCTTGGAACTACATAACTTGCTGTGGTTTTAATGATTTTGATATTTATAAATAAAAAAGAAAGACATTGGGGTCATACAATGTGGCCGTTAAAATTAAAGAAAAGTGATCAGCAAGACAAAATTATTCTTTCACTAGATTCTTACAACAAGAGCGCAGCTAGAGGCAAATCATTTTTCCAGTTTCATTTACATTTACTTTCATAAAAGATCTTATATCTATACAAACAAAGCTAGGTGCGCGGCAATTGAACAAAACAGATTAAGGCATTCTTTTTAATCTCAACGAGAGGCATTCAAATTAAGCGAGGGTATGACGGGGAGCTCAGAGATGAGAAGCATTGTTCCCCAGTGATTATTGACGGTGAATGGCACATTTGCGTGCGCTCCGATAAGAAAAGAGTGAATAAAGTAGGACAGTTTTCTCGTTTAACTGCACATATTATCTTTATTTATTTACTTGCTTCCGTTTGCGCTTTCGCCTGATTGACGTTACAGTTTATCACGTCCCAAAAATTCCAGTATTTAAAATAAAACCTGAACATTTATGCCCCTACGACGACTCCTAAAGTTTAAAGCTTAAAATTTTACACTCACGGTGAGTTTTGAATTTGAGTTAACGCAACTGATATAAAACTCTTTAGTTTTAGAACCGTGATTAAACCTTAACCTTAAAAAAAGCATATGTTGTTCAAGGATTGTGAGATAGATGTAGGGTTCCCTCACTTCACAAATTTATGGCACATTCCACGCGCCATTTTAAAAAATTCTAGATGTACTCGTGAGAAGACAAACCGCAGATTCCTACCCGTACTGAGCGCGTCAGTGTACAATCGAAAACCAAAGCTATTAAATATTTTTTGAATTTGCAAGGCCGTCTCATTTTTATATATTCTATATTTAATAAAATGTTTACAAATAAAATAAATATGAAAATATAAACTTCTTTATCCCGAACCACTATGTTAAATGTCTTCATAATCGGCCCCGTGTTTAAGACGTGGAAGCGTTACGAACTCACTGAAGCATTTATCACATTATAGTATGGAAAACACAACAAATCCGTTTAAGATGAAATATATAATTTATACGTTTCCATTTGTGTTTTCACAGTTCTGCTGCCAAGTATCTGTCTAAAATAAGCAAAGAAGTTTGTGTTTTAAAACATAACACATTTCCTTAATATATTCTAAAAATCAACTATGCTTTTACCTGGCTGATCTCCTTGCCTTGGTAGATCTGTTTTCGTCATACAGCTAGCGTACTACCCTATACTGAAGTCCATCGCCATAATGTTTTGCAGCTGTAAAATAATGAGTTCTAGCTCTCAGATTTAGTGTTTTTACAAAAAGTTTGACATGAATCCTTTGGTTTTTAAAAAGACGCGTCATATCTTACAAGCTCTAAAGAAACATACTGCACCACTTAGACCCAGTACAGAGCACAGAAAAAATGTCTGTGGTGTCTGGCCGTTTTGAATGAACTGCTCAAGGGCGGCTTAAGCAATCCTATATGGCCTCTTAACATTGGTTAACGACTACCACTTATACTTGGTGATAATCGAGATCAAGAGCCTATCGTGTCCACTGAATCTCGGACTGCTCCATTTTAAAAGCTATACAAACGATCACCCATGCAAGGGCTGACCTTTTTTTTTTGTTTTAAATCAGTAACAAAATGCATAAAATTTACGCACTGCCTTCCGGCCAAAGGGGGACCGAAAAGGGGTGTGGGGCTCACTACCGGCAGACGCGACTGCCAGCAACAATACCCACTAAAAATCTTCCGACGACGCCCGCCGCTTGTTGAGAAAAAGGCGGGGGCCGGTACCTGGGTTGTAGCGTCTGACACCCCGCCTGCGGCCAACGTCCCCCAGACTGGGAGGACCTCCTCAGAGAGGCGCAGTGGACGCGCCCCTCCTACCTCCTTGTGCGACCATAGCGTGTGTTGCCGATTTCTCGGAGGGTCCATGGCTAGACAGCAGGGGCCCCCTGCCCCCGCTGCCTAAGACCCTCCTGGCGCTGCTTGACTGGCCCTCCTGACCCGCCCGCTGCGCCCTCCACAGGTCCTTCTTAGTTTCCCCCCCGGTAGTCAGTACTAAGGGCACCCAGAGTCGTCGGTCTCTGAATGTTACCTTTTCCCGGCTTCCGGGAGGTAGTCAGCCCCCCCACCACGCCTAGGTGGAGACCAGTCGGGGGGGATGCAAGGGCTGACCTTTTTTAACTCTGCTAAACTTCGCAAAAAAAAGTCGTGCACTTAGCACCGAAAGTCACGAGCGCTTCGTTCTAATTACACAATATAAAAAATGCAATTTACATTCAACCAAAACACAAGCAGGTGTGGCGGTAATTAATCAAAGCATAATAGCTGCGTTTTCAGTTGCGTTATTTATGATGCAAACTGTGTGGCTAAAAAGGGCTAAATTTCAACGGCCAAAGGCAACAAAACAGTGAGCAAAATTATACAATGTATATTTTTTACGCTATCTTCATCACCATTATAATTTCCTTTCATTATGCCTTTTGGAAAGTGCAAAAATATCGTTGTTCCGTCCCTCGGACACGTTAAGCCGTTGGTCCCGGCTGTCATTAACATCTATGGCAGTCGTTATTAGGAAGTCAGCTAGTGCCTTCTAACATACTAAAAGCTGGTTAAAACATAGAATTATGTGCCTTTGGGTTGTGGAGGACAGACTACAGTCGCTCCATGTAATAACTGTAATGCAGTTAAATCTAGTTAGACCAGTTAGCATATATGATGATGATGATCCCGGAGCCAGGGTCTCCGCCCCGCACCGGACACTGTGGTGCGGTGGCGTAGAGACGCTCAGAGGCAGGCTCTGGGCTCATGGCGGCGGCAGCTTTTCGGGAGCGCCGAATTTCGTGCCGAAGGTTCGAGGCGCCGTATCCTCGAGGCGGTCGGGCCCATCTTAGAGCGATGGGTCGGCCGTCGGTGGGGGTCGATGACCTTCCGACTCACGCAGGTACTTTCCGGGCACGGGTGCTTTGGGAAGTATCTGTGTGACGTCGCCGGGGGGGAGTCGACCCGGTGTTGCCACCACTGTGACTGCGCGGAAGACACCGCGCAGCACACTTTGGTGGCGTGCCCTGCGTGGGCGGGGCCGCGGTCGACGTTAGCCGCGGCCCTGGGTGGAGTGGCTCTCTCGCTGCCGACCATCATGCAAATGATGGTCGACAGCGAGACGGCGTGGGAGGCGATGGCCTCCTTCTGCGAAGTGGTGATGTCGCAGAAGGAGGCCGCGGAGCGGGAGAGGGAGCGGGATCCGCTCTCTCTCCGGCTACGCCGTTGGCGCAGCGGGCGGGCCAGGAGGGCCCGTCAGGCAGCGCCCGGGGGGTCTTAGGCGGCGGGGGCAGGGGGCCCCTTCCGTCTCGCCATAGACCCCCCCCGAAGTCGGCCAGTTACGCCATGGCCGCACATAGAGGTAGGGGAGGCGCTGCAAATTGCGCCTTCCTGAGGAGGTCTCCCCGGTTCTGATCCGGGGGACGTTGGCCGCGGGCGGGGTTCCAGAAGCTACAAACCCGGGCACTGGTGCCTCGCCCCTTTTCAACAGCGGTGGGCGTCGTCTGAAGTTTTTTTAGTGGGTAGGACTGCGGTGGTCGCGTCGGCCGCAGTGAGCCCCACACTCCCTCCCGGTCTCCCCCTTTTGGCCGGTAGACAGTGCGTAAGCAGCATTTTTTTACAGACGATAATAAAAAAAAAAAAAAAAAATTAGCATATATGATAATGGTGATGACGTCTGCTGCTGAATAAAGGTCTTCCCCATAACAATTTTCTATGTTCATACCGTCTGCATCCATCGGCTTCCCGGTCCATGTAGAATGTTATTTAAAGAGAATGTTATATAAGATTTCCTATTGGAAATTATATGGAAAAAATATATAATAGGTTGGGGAAAAAGTCTTTTCGTATTTTTGTATGAAAAGTCAAGACATTTTTTTCAAAGTTTATTTACATTTATTTACAATATATATGTACCGTTTTGTTGAATAACTTTCTGCCATTTTGTGGGCAGAGACATTATCCCGTTACTGTAGAAACTTTGGGACTTCTGATCAAAAAAACGGGACAAATAGTTTTGGCAGTCCTCTCTTGAGGTCAACCTTACAGAACCTAAAGAATTCTGCAGAGACCGAAACAGGTGAAAATCTGAAGGCGCAAGGTCAGGGCTATATGGTGGATGCACTAGGACCTCCCAGTCGAACTCTCTTAATTTTTGCTGAGTGGCTAAAGATGTGTGTGGTCTAGCGTTATCGTGATGAAAGATCACACCCTTCCTGTTGATCAATTCCGGCCGTTTTCTCTCGACTGCTTCCTTTAATCTCATCAGTTGCTGGCAGTAAAGATCAGAATCGATGGTTTTGCCGGGCGGTAAAAGCTCATAATAAACAATGCCCTTCCAATCCCACCATACACACAGCATCACCTTATTTCGTGTTAGGCCAGGTTTGGCCACAGTCTGTGAAGCCTGGCCAAATTTCGACCACGACCTTTTTCGCACGTTCTTGTCGTACGTGATCCACTTTTCATCGCCAGTTATCAATCTCTTCAAAAACGGCTCGGTTTCATTACGTCTCAATAATGAATCGCAAATGAGTACACGGTTCATTAAGTTTCTTTGAGTGAGCTCGTGCGGCACCCAAATATCGAGCTTTTTTGTATAACCAGCTTTCTTCAAATGGGTCAAAACTGTTTTGTGGTCAATTCCCAGTTCTTCAGCTACATCGTAACTACTAATATGCCGATCTTGCTCCACTCTTTCAAAAATGGCGTCCATTTTATTCGTAACAGGGCGACCAGAGCGAGGTGCATCTTTAACATCAAAATTTCCGGACTGAAAACGTTTGAACCAAATTTGTGCTACTCTTACTGACACTGCATCAGGTCCATAAACATCACAAATTTTTTTCACTGCTTGAGTTGCATTTTTGCCTTTTTTTATAATAAAATTTTAAAATGTATCGAATTTCTTCATTAGATTCACTCATTTTAACGGAGAGAAAAACAAATGAAAAATAGCGGGAAACTACTTTTTTTTATTTTTTTCTTTTCTTTATAATGGAACCTTTTTAATGTTACCAAAACCAGCCAGACACAAATAGTACAGTCAAAAAAAATTTATAATAAGTTTATACCTACGTTATGCGAAAAGACTTTTTCCCCGACCTAATATATCCTTGAATTAAACTTGTTAGCAAAGGGAATAAGTAAGTTTTGTAAAAGTAAGTGATTTTCGAATATTTACCAAATTATAGATAGAATTAATAACTACGATATTAAGTAGATATTTTTATATCTTTTATAGAGTCAGACTGCCTAAACAGCTAAATGAAATAAATGTATAAGTACTTCAATTTCTATAAGTTGTAGGAAAGTATGTGTGGCTTTGTCGTTATTTGAAATATTTGGGAATTCCACATAAACATGGACATTAATTATACACCGCTGTCAAAAAAAATGTGTTATTCCAGTTATAAAAAATATTTTAGTCTCAAATTCGTAGTAATGAAGTGTGTACCTACATAAAATGAGGACTATGCATATGATATAATATGAATGACACTCTAATGTCATACCGCGGTTTCAAATTGTCCACAGACTCGCTAGTTGAAATTAAATCACAATTACACAGCTTGCGCATTTCAGATTATGACCATTTAGTAAAACAGTATTAAATCGCCGACATATAGGAGTGCTGTATTTGCAACTTGAAGGGATAAGCATTGGTATTCACCTCAGCCCATTAACGTCCCACTACTGAGCACGAGCCTCCTCTCACATACCAAGGTGTGAGGGTATTGGGTCTTACTCCACCACGCTGACCCAGTGCGGATTGGCGGAGGCAGGTGTATGGCGTCCTGCTGTTAGAATTTTTTAAGCCGCCCATTAGACCTCTAATATGGCTTAACGACTACCAAATTTTTGTGATAACCGGGACCAACGGTTTGACGTGCCTTCCGAAGCACGGAAGCGCTCGATATCAAATGCCACACAAACGGTCACCCACCCAAGGACTGACCTCTGTAAACTCTGCTGTACCTCGGTGATCGTTTCCGACCACCGAGCACCGCAGAGCTACGAGCGCTGCATTGGTATAGTTAAGGACAAAACGTAATAATTTATCGAATTTCAATATTTAGTACATAAATCTTTAAAAATTTAGTAAAATATGCCGAAAATAATCATATAGGGCAATCCAGGCGGTCTCCTGGTTGTGAAAATGTGAACTTACGCGCTTGGTTGGTCCGCTTTATCAAAAATATTGACTTTAATATTTTACCTTGATTTTTTTTAATCTGTGAGAATATAAGATTTTTTGTTTTAATAAAAGATTTTTTTATATATTTACTAGCTAGTTTTATTACCCAAACAGAATACTGAAATACCTATACAACTGTCTCAATAAGAATCTATCTTAATCCAAACGTCCACAAAAAGACCTGTGACTTAATCACTTTTAAAAAAAAAGTATGTAACCCTAAAAAGACCTAACATTTATTTATCTTAACCAAAATACATGAGGTGGTTCAAAAATAAAGTTAGTGACGACGTGAGTGGAGGCCGGCCGTCATTCTAATTTCGTAGTAAATCTGTGCGTTCACTGTAATGTGATGTGATGGATTGTTCTTGTACACCTCTGCAAACCCTTTTGCATATTTCAACTGAGTTACGAAATCCCAGAAGCCTTTTTTGTATTTTAACTTAGTTAGTTACTTTTACTAGAACCGGAATTACAATATATCTTTTATAAATAAAAACGGATCACCGAACTGCGATAACTTCTGAACAACTGCATAAGACAATTCCTTTTTATTGTAATTTCGTTTTTGCCAAGACAAGGTTTGTATAAAGAAAATTACAAATATCTAGAAATTTTAAACGACTATATTAATTTCTCTATTGTGCTAAAAAGTTTTTAATTTCAGAAGCTTTTATCAATAAAAACTTTTTAGTGTGACGTTTGCCTATTGGCGCGATTTGTATTTAAAATATTTGTTTTATTTATTATATCAATTCAAATAGGATTGCAACATGAAGTGTTGTACTTTACTTAGAATCTTTAGGCTTACGACATAAATGTAGAACCAGTGCAGTGCTTCATTGTTTCTGTACCCGAGAAAATAACATTTATGGAATTACTTAATTAATTATTTTTAACTATCAATTAATGAAAAGTCGAATTTTATAATTAATTTTGTGAACAAGACTAAACAAACATACATAAAATAATTATTTTTGTTATTAATAGCCCAATATACAGACGACAACTAGTTTTGTTAAATATTCCCTTGAAGGTTAAAAGTACCACCAAACCGCTCATAACGCGACCTTACGGACGCACGCAACACCCTTGCTGTTGCATACTTTATGCTATGAATATGAAGTGTTTCATTTCTAGAATCCTCTTCGACTGACATTTCATGGGCTAGTGTTTTAAATATATAAACAAAAATATAACTTAAAAAGTAGCAAACTATGTACACAAATAAATGATTAAAAACCAATTTACTATATCTACTTTAATATAACGATATCTTAGGATACTTTAATGATACCGCGCGCTGAATATTTCTAAATCGAAACGCATGAAAAATTATTTCAGCAAAATACTCCAAGGAAATAGACCTCTTAATGCAGTCATGTGGTTTTTGTTTACTTTTTAAACTTTAACTTAAACTTCAACTGAGTAAAAATACACTTATATTATACTAAGCGACACGCCACATCTTTAGAAAATGAAGTTCATTCTCAGCGTTTAACAATGCTTCTATAATAAAGCTATAGGACAAAAAATAATAAACATTGTCAAAACACTATTATTATGTGATATTCAGTCTGTAATACTGGCCTCATCAAATTGATCAACTGTCATCCACATTAAGCTTAAGTAATAATGTCACCGAGTTGTGACTAGGGACGTTGATTGTCGGTTGAATCTACCTCTCAGGGCCATTTCGGTTGAATTTCCTTCACCGTAACATTTCCATTACGAATGGTTAAATCTTGGGCCATGTCACTATTAAACTTGCTTTACCCTAGACATATAATTTAAGAGGGTACACAGTTTGCAGTCAAAAATCAGACTAAAATTAATTTGTTATATATTTTTAAGGTTTTGTTTTCTTTTTCTTTGTGATTCGACTCGACATTTTAAATTAAAGTAACAGACTTGTGGTAAATACTTATAATACGTCCATCTGTCAGAAATATTCAATGAAGAAAAAAAAAGCTGAAGCGCATACCACTACATTAATAAGCCCCAGATAATTAGTGTTTTCAACAACTTATAATTTTTAAGGATCCCTTTTTATTGATATATTTTTTTATCTTTATATTAGGCATCATTTTATCAGAAAAAAACCTTTATCGAGAAAAATCTTCAGCTCGAATCCCATTTTCATTATATTTTTGTATGCAGATGATACATATAATATTATAACTTCATGGAGTTTTTTGCCGTCACTCCGTTAAAAGTTCAGTATATCCATCATGTAAATGACAAAACAATATTGCCCAGACACCCAAACGCAGTAGATCTTTTTTTTTTGTTTTACGTCGGTAACAAAATGCATTTATGCACTGCCTCCCGGCCAAAGGGGGACCGAAAGGGGGAGTGGGACTCACCACCGGCAGACGCGACTGCCAGCAGTAATACCCACTAAAAATCTTCCGACGACGCCCGCCGCTTGTTGAGTAAAGGCGGGGGCCAGTACGTGGGTTGCAGCGTCTCACACCCCGCCCGCGGCCAACGTACCCCGGACCAAAACCGGGAGGACCTCCTCAGAGAGACGCAGTGGACGCGCCCCTCCTACCTTCTTGGGCGACCATAACGTATACATACATAGGCATACGCCGACTTCTTGGAGGGTATATGGTTAAACAGCAGGAGCCCCTGCCCCCGCTGCCTAAAACCCTCCTGGTGCTGCTAGACGGGCCCTCCTGGCCCGCCCGCTTCGCCCTCCACAGGTCGCTCTTAGTTTCCCCCTCGGTAGTCAGTACTAAGGGCACTCATAGTCGACAATCTCTGGTTAACAAAGTTACCTTTTCCCTAGCGTCCTCTGCGACCTACCGGGAGCTAAACAACCCCCCCAACCACGACAAGGTGGAGACCAGTCGGGGGGGAAACGCGGTAAATTATGATTAACCTTCTTTAAGTAGACGTAAGCGATCATTACGATCAGAGTATGCATAATTGTGTTTGGCAATATTTTTTGCTAAATATTTTTCGTGCGAATTTGATCGTTATTGATGTGATGACCTCTTACGTGCACACTTCCACACTACCTGAACTGTATAGTGGATTTTGTACTTGTAGAATACTTGACAAGTTTCTTATTCAATTTTTCTCAACTTGAGCTCCGGCCCGCAGTGAATGGGCGCGTTAGTTATTTTGGTTAACGTTCATAAGAGCTTATTGCGCCAAACTTTTCTCATTGTTACGATGATTAATCTCATTTGGGGTCCTCTTTAAAGTATATTTTACCCGTTTCATCTAGATATCTATGTGCTTAAATTAATCTTTGCTACGGCCATTTAAATAGTTATGTTATAATCTGTTGAATACATTTCAAACCACCTTTTAAATGGTATTGCAAGAATTTTGCTCTCGCCCAATGGGATATAACATTACAATTTTAATTCAATTCAACGCATTTTGTATCTGCATTTTTTATGTTATTGGGTATATTATTGTAAATCTATATTGTCATGGAATGAGGAGCAGATGTAGATAGTTATAATTTTGAGAATGGCTTTCAGAGAATGTGTTCACCGCGATTGTTTCTTTTTTAAGTTTGATTTTTTACTGGGGAATGCTTTTTCACAAAATTGCATGATTAATAGGTGTAAATACATATATAGGTCATTATACATTGCATCATGAGGTCACGACTCCATTTGATCTATGTTACATATGATTCTTGTGCATTTCTTTTGAAGAACAAGTAGATCATTGACATTACAGTTACCCCATATAATTATGCCATATGCCTAAGCCTACATTGTAGATAAGCATAGTATGCAGCCTGGATGTTTTAAAGTCTGTTACTTTTTTTAAATTATAAAGGGTATATATAAATGCTGATACTTCAAACAAAAATTTGTACATATTATTTCCAACTTAGGTTAGCGATACCCAGTAAAGTGACCGAACTTACAATTCCTATAGAAACATTTTTATGTTTATAATATATATATTTGCAGTGGAATCTTTTGATAGGGCTTAAATTGGATAAGATGGTTTTTAAAATGACTATCAAAGGTAATACGTTATTTTATCTAAGGTTGTGTTTAATTTATTTTCTTATGTTTGGTATCTGAGCAAGGTATTATTATTGAAATATCGTAGGCGAATAGAATGCAGTGATTTACTAATGTTGTAATACTATTTATGTGAATTAAAAAATGTATAGTTTACCCAAGGATCGATCCTTGAGGAATGGATCCTTTTAAAAATACTTGCTCTGATCGTACATTGTGAGCGAATTTATAGGTGAGGTTTGAACCATTTTAGGCAGTTTCCTCTGATACCTGAATTAAATAGTTTATCTAAGAGAAGGTTGTATCTTACTCTATCATTTACCTAACTCGTATCTATGAGTAGGCCTATCGAGTTTTGTTTATTATGTCTAATATTTTTCGAACACATTTATAAACAGCTAAAGTGGTAGACCATTTTAATGAAACACTTTGTTTTTAAAGGAGTATATTCTTTTAGCCATTGCTTTTTCGAATACTTTAGTTGAAGTATGAAGTATTGAGATTGTCCGATAGTCATTTAAGCTTACCTTAACCCTTGGTTCCATAACTGTGATGCTGTCATCCTCGAGGAAGTATACGATATTGACGACTCGTACTCTGTAGTTCTCGTCGGGGTTGTCGTACACTGATTGCTTGAAAAATGCCGTGAAGTTCAAACACCTCTTGTCGTAGTGCACCCAGTGTGGTATTACAGCTGGGAGAGCTGGTTGCTTCACCCGTCCATATGTCAGAGATGGGTCGAAGCTGAAATATAATATAATGTCTATATACGATGAATTTGGTTAGTTGTACCTTTGTAAGAGCAGTCGACTTTGTAATTCGCTGCAGGCGCATGAACATCCCAGCTCCTATAGTTGCTGATATTTTAAGCGGAGCGGCGGCAAAACCTCTTAACGTAAAATAGGTATACTTTATTAAACCTAAAAACTAAAAAAAAATTAAAAGATTTTTTTACTATTTAAACCTAACTATTGTATAAATTTAAAGATTCCTTATTTTATAATTGCATATTTTAAAAAATCCATTACACCAATTAGCTAGTTCCAATAGAGATATAATTAGAACTTGTGTTATGGATACGAAATAACGAATAAACATACATAAATATTTTTACATTATGCTTACATTATTCCGCGACTTTTGACCTTACATACAAAATTAAATATTAGAATATTCTAAAAGTATTTTTTCTAGAAAACAACTTATAACTATAAAATTATATTATTTTCTAAAAATATGAATGTATGTATTTTTTTTTTTGTTAACACAAACTTAATATACATAGAAAAACACCCAGACGACCTCAGGAGCGGAGTGCAAGTATACTTTCCTCCTCACCATATCGGTTGTCAAATAATGTCATTCTTGATTAATATATGAACAAATTTTCCATTTAGCTATAATAATGTGTGCTCTGTTCCTTAATGTTGCCGTAGTGTTTTTGGTAATCTGAATAAAGAAATAAATTCGGAAAACGTACTTAGCAGAATCCTCAGGCATGGCAAAGGCATTGCTGTCCACATCAGTGGCGGTCCCTCCAGGTCCGCGAAGTTCCGTGTCAGGGAATCTATGACCCTGGTAGTACCGCAGGGAGCTTCTTATTTGGTACTGCGTTTTGGTAGGGTCCGAAAACATTAGGCCGGGAAGTTTTGGTAAACCCCACGCCATTGCTGATTCTGAAATATAATCGAATGTATAGCATTTTTTTTTAAACTGGTTCAGTAGTTATTGCGTTTACTCATTATGAACTTCCAAAAATATATTTTTTTCCTTTGAATAATATTGAATGATTTTATATAGATTGAAGTAACTCATTTTGTAATTGCAATTGTGCAGAAGAGCTAAAATCCCATTTCTCAAATGTATTTTGGAAGCTTGGCGCAGAAGCATAAGTCAGGTACAATTCCGTTACCTTCTCAAGCAGTTACAACCCCTCTGGGAAACATCAACATACTACTTACTTTAGCCACGGTCTGGTGAACTCAGACTATCTACGGGATACCTTTGTACATTTCGTTTCGTAGGTACGGGTTACGCGAAACATCTTATTTCCTCCGAAGATGATTCGTTTTTATTAGGTAAAAAACATTTAGCTTTATGCAGTAATTACTTTTTTGATAAAATTATAATGCATGGCTCTTCATTACGGCCGAATTCTGCCTACTGGTGAGCAGTACGTCCAGAACGGACCCAATTAAATAATAATAATAATAATACTGGTAATTACTCCATATAGTGTTTAACCACGGAGTGATTAAGCACGATAACAAGCGGATCAACTCTTGGCGGCCTTAATAAATGCAGTTTCAAGCTCTGCTTAAAAGTTCCCAACATAGAAAATGTATTATATTATTAATTCCAATTTATTACTTTTTAGAGCTGTTTTAACAGAGTAAATCAACATCAAAAGAATTCGAAAAATTCGGCGCTACTTTAATTTTGTAACAAAAACAAAACAATATTTAAAAAGAGTTCGGCGTTTGAAAAGAATAAGATACCCATAAGAAATAAACGGAAATATTAACAATGTAATTTTATAATTATTAATAAAATTTAAAAAAGGTAAAGAAGTTCTTGGAAGGGTACGCTAAATTTAGTTACTTAATTAACTGACAAGCCAAAGACTTTGTTCTGTCTAAATTTAAAAGGGAATTATTTTGACGTAATTTTTTATGGCTTCATTTTGCAAAATATTCGCTATTATATTTTCAAAACCTTCAAAACCTTGGTCAGATTTTAAAGTTAAAACAATGTTAGTTCAGTCGTTCTCAAGTGACGGTTTTACTTTCGACTGTAATTTAACAAACAACGCAGTTAATGCGATACATTGGTTTTAACTAAAGACTATTGCATGGCAATTGCTCCTAAGTCATAATATAACATAAAGTTTGCTAAATGAGTCGTTCTTTGAGTTGAAATTTCACAGAACGTACTGTGGAATATTGAAGCTCGGTTTATATTTGACTCGGTGGGCCTTTGTAGCCATCAGCGACTTTACTGGTATTCAAACTCAAGCGTCAAAGGATTGGCTGGAAAGCCCAGCTTAGTCAAAGCATTTTAAACAATGTCTGGCGCTGTTCGTGTGGTTATGGGGCCTATCGACGCATCGAGACGAGAATTAGGGAGAAAGCTTTATTGGGGTCTTATATTTTAAAATTGTCTTTTGTGAAACCTTAATTATGGCAAGTTTTGTTGTGTTTCAATTTAAATATACAGCAAAATGTTTTTTTTAATAAAAATTAGATAATGTTTTTTTATTTAAACGTTATCGCACAAATTAATATTCAAATGTACAAAAGGCGAACTTAATGCTGCAAGGCATTCTCTACCAGTTAACCTTTGGGTTAGCAGAAAACTATGAGGCAGTACGAATAAGAAAACTTATAAAATTACATAGAATTAAATATGTGTTATTAATAAACAACATATACCTATACACAAAATTAATAGTAATTAAGATATGTAGACTCCATCAGATGATAACTCCTCAAGAAAGTATTTTTTAACCAACCCTTTAAAAGAAGGTTTGTTATCTGCCAACCCCATATCAATAGAGAGGGAGTTTCAAAGTTGAATAGCTTTTATGCAGAAAGAGTTCGACACAAAACCTGAACTGTGTTGTGGAGTGGCAAGGAGAAAATTGTCACACGAGCGAAGCTGCCTAAAAGTTTAGTATGAAATAGTCGAATAATATATTAGAAAAATCTTAACAAACATTATTATGTACGAGCTAAGAGCTAACGTATAGATCTAATTAAAAAAAATGCCAAAAATAGCCTTCACCAATGCCTACAATCTACTTAAAGACTGCTAGGAAGCTGTCTGGCTTCATTCCTCATTTCATGCGTTTTATGGTAAGTTTGAACTCGGTACCAACTGGTTCTTTGTATAGGGCGCTCAACCGATAGGTTACAATTGCCTCAAACATTGTATTACAATTCCGATTTAATTATTTCTATAAAAACAAACCAGAAACCAAGACCCAAGGAGCCCCAGCCAACCTCACCAGCAAATGCACCTGCCGATCAACGGACGAGGCTCTGGCGAACATAACAGTGCCCGGTAAGCGGCAATAGGCTCGCCATTTATTCCGTGGGACTATATAATTGGCGAAGTGTGGGCATTTTATATGCCTCTGCCTACCCCTTCGGGGAAACAGGCGTCAATATATGTATGTATATATGTACAAACAATTTAATAAAAAAGTAGTCGAACTGTATTTGTAAAAATAAACAATACAAATACAGTTCCATATTGTTTGAATTAATATTTTCTTCTAGTTTAAGACTTTTAAAATAAATGTTTTAGAAAACGAATCCATCATTAAATATACAGTAGGCAGCAATAATAAATTATATCCCTCGGTCGGTATCTGGTAAATGCACTCGGAGAAATATTGCAGCGCCTAGAAATTGCTTGTCGCTCACATATCGCGTTGAAATATTGAAAGACACGTCGAGGCAATAAACAGTTTGAAAGGTTATTGTGTGCTTGTATTTATATTGTAGTTAGGATTTACTTGAACGTACCTGATATTTCTCAAAATCAAAATATTTTACTTAAGTTTGACTCAATAAGGCATATAAGAATATCAACTTAAAAACTTACGCCCTTATGAGATCTATGAACAGAGGTTTAATTTGATTACTGTCCTTTGTTTGCTGCCCCGATTGTCGTTGTCTCAAAACTCAAATTGGCTATCTAGGGCCTTAGCCCGCCTGATTCTTAAATCAGGCTGGTTATTTCAGAAGTATGGTTTATTTTCACTAGTTCCACTCATCAGTTCATATGTCGAACAAAACACCTAAATATTACCAATTTATAAGGCTTTTTCTTATTAAAACAGAAAAGTCGATAAAGTTAGCTTAACAACTGTTAAAGTGAAACTAGTACTAAATGGTTATCGAAGTAAAGGAGACTTTCAAAAAATTGATTCGTGTTTTGTGAAGGCAGTTCCTCCAAGTCAGTTCTATGCTCTGGCCTACTCTATTTCTTCTGCATATTAATGATATGTTGTCCTTAGTCAATATTTATTGTTATACGGATAACAGTACGGTTCATGAGCAGTACTGCGGATGTGCTGCGGCAAAGCAAGCCGAAATCCTGGTGCAAAGGCAAGACCTGGTTGCCAAAGTGAACCGGTGTCTCTTAGTGGGGATCTGAAAACTAAGTCGAGTTTAATCTGTGGACCCATGTCTGTTCATTCTCGTCCCAGATCACTCCCTTCCGTCCTTATCCCTCCCTCTCTCCAAACCTTTTGCCCTTTTCGGTGGACCTTAGTATTCTCGGCATGGGCCTCGGCCAAGATCTGAGTCCAATATGCTACATTAAGAGTCTAATTGTAACTACCTCCTCTGCAAATTGGGCATACTCAATTAGGTGAGGCGGTTCTTTACGCTCGAGCATCGCTGTTAGTGTAGAGTGCTGGTCTCATCTTTGGGTTGGGTCCGCTGAGACCCGAACTACACATCTTGTTTATTGGAACCACCTTATACTGTGCAGTCTATTAGCACTCGAACCAAAAATAATAGTAAATCGGTCCTATGTAAGACCATTTGGCTTTGGATTTTTCAGCCGGTATATGTGTTTCCCATTGTCTTTATTCCCAGGTCTTTTAAGCAAGGCATTAAAAGGGCATTTCATCAGGCCTCATAAGTAGGTGCGCTTGTTACTGTGCTTTTGCCACGGTATTGAGCGCTGCTATTTTTATTGACTCCATCAACTGCTTTGCATCAAGCAGAATGTAGTCACATTAAAAAAAGGGTTTACAAAGTGCAGTTCTTGATTGGTGACCGTTTGGGTGGTATTTAGTATAGAGCGCATACGTGCTTCGGAGGGAACATTAAGCCATTGGGCCCGGTTCCCTATAATTTGTCAGAGTTGCCGCCGAATGCCATATAACTGACTCCGCTAATATTACCTTTGTTTTTCACCTTTGATTGTATTGATGTATACAGTTTATTTGTTTAAAACTTTGATGACCCTTGCCAAAGAGAGGAAGTACGAGAAAAACATAAAGGCGCCACTTAAATTTTTTTTTTTTAAAGAAAAGAGTTAAGGATACTTTTATTCACTTGAATCTTATTTTGATAAAGCTTAAAGTAAAAGTAAGGAGTTTCCGAAAACTATTTGACCAAACCTTGTTGCTTGCAAAACTTCAGAATCGAATATATAATGGTAGATAAGGTAAGCAGGTATAGGTAATAGAACGTCTGCTAAGAAGTTGTTTTTGGCAATTTGCCTACTAAGTGTTAAAAAGACTGGAAGTTAAAATGTTTATGAGAAACCACTTCGGCCGGCCTTTCCAAAGTTTTGCCTTATGATTTTAAGGAAATCGAGAAACATAATGTAAGAGAAAAACGGTAATTCAATGCAGTATCTAGCCAGTATACACAAAGCAACCAAAGGTTTCTAGACTAAAAACAATTTATTCTCTCAATAATTTTGTGTTTTTATTATTTTACAGTATATCAATAAAAGTTACCATAAAAACAGATGCAGGGAAATTTTGTCCATAGTCAAATGTAATCTTAGAAATACATTTAATTATCTATAAAATTACCTCAGATCAAGTAAAAAAAGGTAGATAGCGCATGGCCATTGATAGCACTGAAGTCACAAAACTCAGCTCATTTGTGTAAATACACGCGCTCACGCACACTCATGCGTAAAACTACGCTCATTTTACGTCAGTATCTCCCGAGACACCGAGTAGTAACTTTATCAATAAAATGCCGTCCTGTGTGAGTAAATTGTGCCAAAACAACACAAAATTACGAATAAGTGAATAGACGAAGTGAAGCGAAAACTTATAACAAATCTGGTATGATAAAATAAAACAATTAAACACTTACCTTTTAATAAACGATTAAGGGAAATATACAATAAAAGCTATCCCTTGCACAACACAGTGGATTATTTAAATTATAATAAAACTATCTGAAGATAAAAACGCAATGCAATCAAAATAAATAAACTGACATGATGGTTGTCTTGAAGACAGCTGTTGTATAAATAAACTCGTTGCTAGGCAACCAGCCTAGCCCTGTCAGCCTGAATTTAAAAAACCGACCAATAGTGTGTCTTTAAAGTATTGTAGGGTGCCCAATTAGTGTCTTCGCCGCCTTCAGAACAAGTACGTGTGCATGGCAGACCACGGCGAGTTCGATGAGCCCTTGCCTGGATATATGTTTTAATTTTAGGATTAATTTATAAAGTATAGTAAATATAAATAGTCTATTGGAAAGACAAATTAATTAAATTACATTAATACTAATTAAATTGATTTAGTTATAGCATTACTTGAGTCAAAGTATGTTACAATAATCGTATTTTTTTTGTTAATAATTTAATACCAAATAGTTGAATAAATGAACTAACATACCTAGATTTTTCTCCTATTCCTTACTTAGTAAAAACATAATAGATAATTAATTTTATTCTTTGTGTATGCAAAACTTTATTAAAAAGTATTTAAAACGACGACTGAAGTAGTCTAGAGAGCGTCCAAACTTAAATAAACGAAATATATCGTAGTCACACAACAAACCGAGAAATGCAAATATTTGAGGGCTAATGACATTCAGTAGCATTTGTACGGCAAGTTATTTTGAACTTTGTTGCGTACGGTCTAGGTATGAGGTTGTTAAGCTCTCAGGTGATGCCGGTAAGGACGTTGATTAATGTTCCTCGACTGCTAACACCGATAGCCTTCGTCAAAGTCCCAGTTAACCCCTGCCCTGAGTAGGTAAATACCTGATTCTACTAATTTACGTGACACGTAGTACTAATTAGGTCGACATAAGTGGGCCTTGTGGTATCGGCATAGAATAGTGCCACCCCTCGCGGGGAGTCGTAAGAGCCGACGAAGATTAATCCTACCGGATGATAAGCAGCAGCGCCGTTCTGCTTATTGGCTTGAACTGCGATCACCAAAGCAAATGGGTTCTTTGTCAGAATTTGTCAAGGTTTGTTAGTTTATCTGTCTGTTGTGGTTTTTCTCAAGATTTGTCAATCTGTCGGTGACTTTTATCGGGGGGATCAGTCAGTCAGCCTGTCGTGGTTCTAAAGGGGGGAGGGGATTGTGCGTCAGTCAGTCAGTCTGTCGGTGACTCTAACGAGGCTTCCAAAAAGGCAACGAGATTGAGAAGAATGCCTCAAGAAACTCATCGCATTAAAATCTAATACAATTAAAGAAGAAAATATTAAGATTAGCGCAATTGAAACACCCCCCAATATAATATAATCTATTGGGAAGGCCAATGTGGATCTTTGGACTCATTAGGCTGTTATTATGAATGAATGACACCTTATTAGTACCACGTGTGAATGTGTGATGGAAGTTTTATGAAAGAAAGATAATATTTATTCTAGTGAAGGTTGATTAGTTAACCCTGATTAAAGCCAAAATCATAGTCAGTGAGTGACTGACTTAAGTTATATTTTGGCTTTTATTTCCAGAATACAATTAAATTTGAATACATTCCGCCAAACTGCATAGCAGTTTGTTGGCAGAAAAACACTCCATATTTATATTTACACTGCATGTTAAAATACAAATTAAAATTGAGCAACCTTACAACTACTTAGTTTTAGGATAGCCGCCACCTTTATTCAAAAAACTTATTTATGAGAGAGGAATATTTTTGATTAAGTCGATTCTGAATTTCTGCCACTTTTTTATGGAATATAAAAAAAATATCCTCCATAGAAGACAAAATTTTAAAACGATAAATCAAACATCACATCTGTCTCCGTCATAGAAATATTTATAATATAACAATAGAAATGCTGTCGAACCATTAAATACATTGCCAATTGCGTTTGTGAGTGTGTATGTTTGTTACATCTCCACACAAAAACTACTGGACCGATTGTGATGAACTGGGTATCTGTATAGCTGCAGTTCTGGAATAATACATAGGATACTTGTTTGTCCCGGCACTCCCATGGGACCAAGAATTACGCAGGTGATACTGCGGGGCACTGCTAGTACTTAATAAATAATAAAAACGAACTTTAGCAGAATTAAACTACCTGCAAAATTTGATGCTCAGTATCCTGAGAAATGGTACAGCCATTTCATTTCAAAGTAAAACGGACATGGTTTTAACTCGTCCTCATTTTTTTCATGTCTGTATATAATTAAAAGTTGTCATACATACATAAATTCACGCCCGTTTCCCCGAAGGATTAGGCAGAGGCAAATTATTCGCCCACACTTCGCCATTGATATAGTTGGTCCCACGTAATAGGTGGCGAGCCTATTGCCGCTTACCGGGCACTGTTATGTTCGCCAGAGCCTCGTCCGTTGATCGGCAGGTGCACCACTTGTAGGTGAGGTTGGCTTGGGCTTCTTAGGTCTTGGTAGGATCCCTTTACACCTTAACTACAATTAGTGTTATGCGCAAGTAGTGTTATAAGGCAGGGGTGGCTTCGTCAAACTTTTATGACTGTGAGTACCGCTTACTATATTTTATTTATCAAATTCAACATCAGGCAATCAATGTGACTTTGGCTACTGCCAATGAAAGATTATTCTTTCAGCTCATGTATTCCATTCTAGAGAAGCAGTTCTATTTCATAACCAGAAGCAACGGCCTGACATGTCTTCTATTTCCATTATCTTTACTTTTTGGTAGTTAAGGTTTAAGCTTTTAGATGGTATTTTTATTCTTACCGCACATAAAACTACCTGGTGAACGACCGTGTTTGATATTCATACGGGAGTTGCACGGCCCTGGAGAGATATAAATTTTCTCGACCCAATAGACAATCCGTAAAATAAGGTTTTGGGTAATGTTACCCTTAAAAAGAAACACCTAGCCATTCGCTTTTTTGCTTCTCTTATTTGAGTTATATATAACATATATATAAAACTCGTGCATACATACATAATATCACGCCTGTTTTCCCGGAGGGGTAGGCAAAAGCATCATTATTTCTAGTTAAAATTTGGTCTTGTACTCGTAATAAATTTATGAGTTATATATATATAGGGTGTATAGGGCTCCTACCAAGATCTGAGGAGCCCATGCCAACCTCAAAACATTAAGCGGCAATATTCATATTATGTATGTATGTGTAATATCTTTATATGCAATGAATAGATATATAATATGGTGCAAATCAATCTTAAGATACATCGCATGTTACAACATTTTCTTTTCTTTTGGATGGAAAGTCATTAAATGACCTTCTTCCGCTGGGTGAAGTGGAAGGGTGTGTCAGACTTTTACTGGCTAAAAACAATACATGTTTTTTCTTCATCCTGCAAAACCAGGGCCGCGGTAGCCGTTTCGAACAGTCCCGCAGATCACATGTTACATACAACCTAGGGTCCTTACTTGCTTACCTTATTAAAACGTTATTAAAGTGAGTTTTTTAACGTCATTCGACTAACATCATATATAATAGGTTGGGGAAAAAGTCTTTTCGTATTTTTGTATGAAAAGTCAAGACATTTTTTTCAAAGTTTATTTACATTTATTTACAATATATATGTACCGTTTTGTTGAATAACTTTCTGCCATTTTGTGGGCAGAGACATTATCCCGTTACTGTAGAAACTTTGGGACTTCTGATCAAAAAAACGGGACAAATAGTTTTGGCAGTCCTCTCTTGAGGTCAACCTTACAGAACCTAAAGAATTCTGCAGAGACCGAAACAGGTGAAAATCTGAAGGCGCAAGGTCAGGGCTATATGGTGGATGCACTAGGACCTCCCAGTCGAACTCTCTTAATTTTTGCTGAGTGGGTAAAGATGTGTGTGGTCTAGCGTTATCGTGATGAAAGATCACACCCTTCCTGTTGATCAATTCCGGCCGTTTTCTCTCGACTGCTTCCTTTAATCTCATCAGTTGCTGGCAGTAAAGATCAGAATCGATGGTTTTGCCGGGCGGTAAAAGCTCATAATAAACAATGCCCTTCCAATCCCACCATACACACAGCATCACCTTATTTCGTGTTAGGCCAGGTTTGGCCACAGTCTGTGAAGCCTGGCCAACTTTCGACCACGACCTTTTTCGCACGTTCTTGTCGTACGTGATCCACTTTTCATCGCCAGTTATCAATCTCTTCAAAAACGGCTCGGTTTCATTACGTCTCAATAATGAATCGCAAATGAGTACACGGTTCATTAAGTTTCTTTGAGTGAGCTCGTGTGGCACCCAAATATCGAGCTTTTTTGTATAACCAGCTTACTTCAAATGGGTCAAAACTGTTTTGTGGTCAATTCCCAGTTCTTCAGCTACATCGTTACTACTAATATGCCGATCTTGCTCCACTCTTTCAAAAATGGCGTCCATTTTATTCGTAACAGGGCGACCAGAGCGAGGTGCATCTTTAACATCAAAATTTCCGGACTGAAAACGTTTGAACCAAATTTGTGCTACTCTTACTGACACTGCATCAGGTCCATAAACATCACAAATTTTTTTCACTGCTTGAGTTGCATTTTTGCCTTTTTTATAATAAAATTTTAAAATGTATCGAATTTCTTCATTAGATTCACTCATTTTTACGGAGAGAAAAACAAATGAAAAATAGCGGGAAACAACTTTTTTTTATTTTTTTCTTTTCTTTATAATGGAACCTTTTTAATGTTACCAAAACCAGCCAGACACAAATAGTACAGTCAAAAAAATTTTATAATAAGTTTATACCTACGTTATGCGAAAAGACTTTTTCCCCGACCTAATATGTAACCCGTAGTTGAAAACACTAGCGCGATTCAACTGAAGATAGTGACATCTATTGACAGTATGCGGAATAATCTTTCTGATTTAAACAAACGTTCACAACTTAGACAGTAAGCATGTACAGTATAGGGACTTCGATAGTAGCTATGCAAACATTTAAAACCACTTTTATGATGATACTACGTTGAAACCTTGGCCATAAGTTATTCACATTATCTGCCCCATTACATTTACGACGCAGACAACCCGCTGTAAAATTTCAAACAGCTCTTGTTACCCCGTATAATTTGTATTAAACTTTAAAAATTAAATAGCTTTATTAGAAAATTCATTTGCATAATGGGTGTACTCATTATGAAGTTAACTATTTCTCCGAGAATTATTCATTCTTGGAAAAAAGTTATCCAAGGAGATGTTTTAAAATGTATTTGCTGGGAAATACTTGGAAGTTTTATATCGATTGATTGAAGAGATTAGGTTTTCGTGTACACCTCGACGCCGTATTGTACCTGTCAAAAACTTTCAGTATGCTTTAACTTTAAGTAATATAGTAAGAAACATTTTTTTTACAGATATGTTCTTTACCAAGTTTCGATATCGTCCCTCGTAGGAACCCTGTAATTTTCAAGATGACCAATAATATACGGAGGTCTGTACACCCGTCCAGCAGTCCTTGTCTTGGGTTCGATTACCACAAAGGAAAAATATGTGTGATTAACCACAAATTGTAAAAAAAATCCGAAATAAAATATGTGTATGTTAATCCGTTATCTTGTACCCAGTTACAAACACTTGCTATGGGGCTGTTAGAAATGACTTAATAATTCTTTACTTTAGTTTTAATTATGAAATGTAGTGCATAGCCTTTCTTAGATCTTTTTAATTATAATTTATTCATCCATATAACCGTTTTGTCGGAAGAGCGGTATAGACCACTAATTTAAACTTATATTTGTAGCTAGTTCCTATTGCCAGCTATATACAGACATGTCAGTGCCTCATATGTACAGTTAATATATCATAATATCATGTATTATACATTAAAGTCTGGCACACAACTACACGGCTTCTCGACGCAATATCCACACATGATTGATCACCACGCCTAGCGGAGGCATAAAGCGGAGTATTTTATACTCTCCGATGGAAAAGTAAGCAACCAACAGGCTCGCAGGAAAATTGTATACTCGTTTATAATGAAAAATGCACCTGGGGAGAAAGCAACCTGAGGAAAAGTTTTGTTTCATGATTTTTTTATCACTGATGTTTGTATGTTTCATGAGTATGTTCATGTTTGTAAGTCTACATTTCTTACCAATTATGATGCGACCCTAGAAATTCTTAATAATTGTTATTTAGTTTTCTTTAGCAAAGAACGATTGACATTCGTAATTACGAACTGTCTGAAACGATTTATGCAGAAAATCAGAGTCGTGATGTTTTTTTGGTAGTTATAAAATTTGTGTTACATAATCACTTTTTTGTATTTTCTTTATTTAGTACTGGGCAAATTTTTATTCAAGTGAAATAGACAGATGAGACTAAATACTGTACTGCTGAACAATAGCCTCCCTAATATGTAATCTATTAGGGAGGCTAATTTTCGGCAGTGAAATTTATAAGACTGATATAATGAGGTTCTCGTGTAAGTATTTTTTTCGCGGAGTTTGCCTTATGTATGGGTGCGTTATATGAACCATCGTCCTATAATAATAGGACGATATATAATTTTAATAAAAACATTAACATTCTTGAACATCTAACAGACGGACGGTCCAGGCTCTGGCGAATGTAAAAGTTCCCGGTAAGTGGTAATAGGCTCACCACCTATAACGTGGGACCGTGGCGAAATGTCGGCGTATAGTATGCTTCTGCCTATCCCTTCGAGGAAACAGGCGTGATTATATGTATGTATAAAACGGTAAACATAAATATTTAAAAACTTTTTTAAGATATTGCATAGCTTCTGTCGTGTTCCTTGAGCGTGGAGACCGAATCCAGAAATTCCGTAACGAAAAAACCGAACACTCTTACTCCGATTGGCACAGCGGTGATACTTTTTAGTTTTTCTATCTATCGATAAATAGCAGAACTTTTAATGACTTTTTGAAATATCACGCTTGTCTCTTTAGTTCAGCAACCCGCCTTTAGGTGGCATTAGTTGTACCGTAAAATAGAAACTGCATAAACAAAATAAATAAATAATTATAATTGCATAAGTTGATAAAAAATGCTATGCAATAGCTTTACCGCGGCAGTCTCCGAGTGCCACACGTCTTTTATTTTGTGAATGCATATGATCTAGAACGATATGCACATTTGTTTACATTTTAATTACACCAATATCTGTGCAGTGTGGTAAACTAACCCACGATATTAAGGGCGTACTGCAGATATATTGACTTAGACGCCGTATCCGTTGTCAATCTGTTGGCAGTACTTGTCTTTATATGTAGAACTCCTACGTAGATACCACTATAGTGCCAGATATTTAGCTGCCAAATAGCTAAGCCTATTACTTTGCGCAATATTCTGATCTGGTTTTAAGTGTGATTAATCAAATGACTGGGTATATAGCACAAAAGTAATGGCTACCTGTTAACCCTATACAGTGTAGCACAAGGTTGACGAATATAGTGCATCACAAGGGCTGAGGGTGATGAAAATGTACGGGAATGACATTTGACAGCTCTTATTATTCATCATATCAGCCTTATGAGTCCACTTCTCATCATTGGCCTCCCAAAGAGATAACACTCTCTTGAGGCTATTTGTCCATAATCACCACGCTGGGCAGGCGGCCTGGTGATCTCTGTCAAGCCGACTCTTACGACTTCCCGTGAGATAAAAGAGGCACTCCTTTAGGCCGATATGGCACTATATTCGTCAAATACATTTATTAAAAGAGTTGCATGCAAACTTGGCAAAAAGTACTAAGACGCAATTAGGTAAATCAGACTGTTCTCAAATATTACAGGTATCTTACATACACACATGCATACAAATTATCAAGCCTGTTTCCCCAAAGAGGTAGGCCGAGGCATAACTATTACACGTGGCGACCCTATTGCCGCTTATAGGTTCGCCTGTTCTCGTCTCGTTCATTGTTTGACAGCTTGACTTGGGTTCCTCAGATCTTAGTAGGATCCCTATACTGATAACTTCTGCATGACTTTTCATATACTAGCAACTTCTGCATGACTATTCCTATACTGGTAACTTAAGCGTGACTTATTCATTTATACATAGTACGCAGTACAACGATAATAAAACAAAAATTTTATCTTTATTCGATTCTTGTACTTTTGAAGAGTCGTGGTAGCTGTACCACGACAAGATAGGATGGCGTCTGAGAGGTATCTTAATTAATTCTAGATATGGGCTATGATGGCTGCGAATTACTATATTAAATTTTATTTTGTTATAGCAAGATGTAAAATCACCAGTGCCAATCAATATAAAGTCACAGTGACGAGACCCATAGACTTCTTATTCAGAGGGTCTAGGGTTCAAACCCTGGTGGCACACCTATGAGTTTTCGAAGTCATGTGCGTTAAGCGATAACGCTTTTTCTTTGCCTCGGACAGCACGTTAAGCCGTAAAGTCAGTGCCTTCTAATATTCTGACAACCTGGTTTAACAATAGAATAATGTTTCCCTTTGGGTTGTGGAGGTCAGATGGCAGTCGCTTCATGTAGTAACGGTGGTTCAGCCAAGTCTGGTTAGACCAGTGAGCAGATCCTGGGCCCTGGGCTTAAGTCTAAGGCAACCGGGATAATGGATATGATATGATATAAAGTCAATTGGTACATAACAAATAAGCTAAAACCTTTATAATGTAAGAGAAAAATTCTTGAAAATATTGCTGTAAACTTTCTATGATCAAATTATTTTTTTATCTATTATTAAACAGCAACAAATTATAAATGAAAAATATCCACATCATACCACGTACTACAAGTTTGCAAGAATTGTATGCAAAAACCTCTCAGGATCCCTAACAAAAGCAAGGAGATAAAAATATATTATGTTGCTCGCTTGACTGAAATAATTTAGTAAAACGACTTAGCATAGCTGTATGAATTGTCTGTTAAACTTGCAGACTATGTCTGAGACATGTATTATAACAAGCTTTGTGTGATGTTTCTGAAGAAAGCGTTTTGGTGATAATTTTAATACTTGTTTTCGGATACCTCACATTATCACTATACAAAACAAAATATCTCGTTAATTTGCATTTTTGTGTTAGATAACGAACGTCCTACACATGTTGTATAAGTAAAGTTTTTTGATAACACAACGTGTAATTTGAGTGTTTGCAATTTATTCTTTATGATATTGTTTATAGTATATCAAAGAGGGTAATGTCAATCAATCAAACCTGTTATTTTATATAATTACACGTAGATATTATACATTGTGGCTTACTTATTAAATTCAAATCAAATGTTTTGTTCGAAATAATGGCTTTGTGTATGTTTGCGGTATGAATTTTTAGCCAATGTCAAAAAAATATATATATCGCTTAACCAATACTGAGATATCTCTGGACTTCTTGAGAGAATTTGAAAAGTAATGTTGCGCTATTTTGTTTATGTACTAACACTCATGTACGTTCACAAACACTTAACGGTTAATAATCTATCGTTATTACAGTAATGTTCTTCCCGCCAAGAAGCCCAAACATGGATTTTACTGCATAGATGTATCCGTTTCTTTTTTTATCTTAAGGCAAATTATTTTTTATAAAATCTTCTGTCCCTTCTATAACGTGTCTGTACTGGGATCGGGCCTCCACTTAAATATCAAGGTGAGAGAGATTTAGGTTCATACTCTACCACGCGAGCAGCGAATTTGCAAAGACAGTATGTGGCATTCGGCTATGACATATTTGCAAACATCTCTATGAAAATCTTAATGCCGAAATTCCCACTCTCGTCTATCCACACTGAGTTTAGGTGATGTGGTGTATACTTCACTCTTATCTTGGTTTGTGAGACAAGACCCGAGCACAAATGGAGAACGTTAATGAGAAAAAAACTAACCAATAGACAACGACAATCAGTGTTTTATTTTTGTTCAGATAAAAATGGCGTATCTTCTAAAATCATTAAGAAGAGTCGGGTGGTTCACTTCTTCGAAGCGCTTTTACGTCTCACCTTCAACTCCACTGGTTTTCTCAGAAGAGGTTCGAGCAGCGAAGACAGAAAACAAGCCTATAGTAGCGTTAGAGTCAACAATAATAACTCACGGGATGCCTTATCCAAAGAACGTCGAAACTGCTCTGCAAGTCGAAGACATTATCAGGCAACAAGTAAGTAATTCATGTCTTTTATTTTTTGCACTGTGTGGCGACATCGTACCAGCTCAGCGATGACTGAATTTTAAATAGCGCTACTATAATTATTCAACTACCTTCATCATCGGCTTAGCCGCTGCCTTGGGCACTTCCATCCGCCTGATAGAAGATCTTCCCTTTGGTGAAGAGCACTGCTCCGATTAACAACTTAGTTGTATTACAAGCCTTATATTTAACTCTTAAAAATGTATGAGTATGATCAGGTCACGAGCTTTCATCATAAATGTAGCATTCTAAACGGTCTACATAAATGCTGTTTCACGTAAAAGTATCACGTATAAGTATGTTCCATAATAGAGTATAAATCCCACCTAATAGAGTTCTCTATAGATACTGCTTAAGTTGTCTAAAACGGGGGTTGTATTACTATTAAGTGAGGGTAATGAAACACGAAAGCTAATGAAGATAAAGACACTATGATCACAATGGCCTCCACCAAAATGCAGTGTGTCTGCGTTTTAGGGTAATCAGTAGAGAGATTTTAAAAGGTTGATATGATAATTGACTACTTCCTTTCATTGGAAATTAAATATATTATGTAGTTCAAATATTATAGCGCTCCATGCCATGGAATAAACACGGTAACAAGCCCCAGTACTCACTAAGGCTTGTATAAATACTCTTTCACGACCCGCTTTGAAAACTTCTTACTATAGGTACTAGCAGTAAAAACACTTGAGCGTCTTTAAGAGTCTGGAACAATGCACTCTGAAGCCTTAGTTTAAGATTAAGTATTTATTGCAGGGTGCTATCCCAGCTACTGTGGCAATCCTCAAAGGCCAGCTTACTGTGGGGCTAACTGAGAGCCAGATTCGTGATTTAGCCCAAACTCAGGGTGTGATAAAGGCCTCACGCCGAGACCTAGCTCCTATTGTGGCGATGAAGCAAGATGGCGCCACCACTGTTGCTGGGACAATCATAGCAGCAGAACTGGCAGACATACCAATTTTCGTTACCGGAGGTATTGGTAAGTAATGAATAAGACCTACATACTGTCTTGTATGAATTTTGTTACTTTCGACAGTTAGTTGCTATTTTCCTCTTTTCTTAAACTCCTTTATTATTTTTATGCGGTTTTTAAAATCTCTAGATTCATAAAATCTTTTTCAGATCATGTGTTATACTAATAATAATAATAAGTTCTTTATTCAGGTAAATAATACTCATGCACAGAAAAGAAAACAACAAATAAAAATTATAAATACAATACAGTTAAGCTATAAGGTCTCACTTAGGCTCCCTTTTTTTTAAATTAAGTACATCATGGTGGTCAGTCATGGTATAATTATCATAATTTACAAATTACTGTCACAGTTATTAAATCATTTTATTTTTAATATTTAAACAAGACTTAAGCTGATAAAAATACCTAACCTTTTATGAATGACACGGGTTTGCAATAAGCAACATCTAGGACAACTGTATTGACACAACTTGCAGTTCCGCCAGCGAATAGATATAATAACAGTAGATTATTTTCAGTAAACTTTGTGTGACCTAGAAAACTATCAAATAACTAACACGAACGAATCACTGACTTTTCTATTGAAACTAACCAAAATGGCGAACTGAACCGCTTCAACAGAAAAGCGGTAAATTTTCAACATATTTTGCACGCGATATTATAAAATAGATCCATGCAACCTACCTCTAAATTCAGTTATGACAGTTTAACGAGTATGTCGGAACGAAATTGATGAGGTTAGTGATGTTATAATTTTATTTGATGGAACACGGGCAAAGGTTATACTGAGGTAAAAGTGAGCGTTATATTACTATAGTAAATTACGTAATAATGTGCAAAGTGCAAAGAGAATTGTAAAATATGTTCTTATTCACTTATTTAACTTTTTTAGCTTTCTCGGTTTGGTGTATAGCGTGTTTCCCAATGGGCATTAGAAACTTTACGCGGTAAAAAGTTTTAATCCAGGTCATAAATTATCCGTGTTTCAAATTATATGCAAATCCTTTTAGCTGTGTCTGCGTAATTGTTGCAAAAAGCATCCAAACACGAAAACTTACAAGTATATAAACTTTAGCAATTATAACATAGTAATACTATATCATAAGGTGGAAAACTTGATAATCATCATAACTTAATATCCGATCAGCCGAAGTTAGAAATAACTCAGTCGACTGGCTTAGCCTGTATAGCCCAAATTCTATTCTTCATATTTCCTGTGCTGGTACGATAGGTCAATTCTTTGTCAGCCAAACAAAAAAAAAACTTATTACTGTGGCATTATAAATAGTGTGGTAAATCTTTTCGTGACCTTTTTGCTTATCATAATTGGTGATAATTTCCAACCACGTAGTAGCGCGGAGCTACGAGCACTTCTTTACAAATATTAAATATTTATTTGTATTTATTTATATTTATTTATTAGTATTAAATATTTGACGACCGATATGGCGTGGAGGTCAGATACCTGCACTTCACTCGAGAGGTCGTGGGTTCGATTCCCACACAGGACAAATCTTTGTGTGCATGAACATGAATATTTGTTCTGGTCTGGGTGTTCTCCTATGTATCTTAAGTATGTATTTACAAAAAAAAAAAGTATTTATGTATGTTTATCCGTTATATAGTATCCATAACACAAGTTCTTAATGATACTTATCTTGGAACTAAATAATTGGTGTGATTGTAAGAGAATATTTATTTATTTATTTATATACTTTAACATGAGCAGGATCTGAGGAGCCCAAGCCAACCTTACCCGAAAGTGGTGCACCTGCCGATGAAAAGATGAGGCTCTGGCGAACATAAAAGTTCCCGGTAAGCGGCTATAAGCTCACCACCTATTACTCGGGACCAACAATATAACTGGTGAAATGTGGGCATATATAAAATAACTGGCAAAATGAGGGCGTTTATTCTACGACCGATATGGCGTGGAGATCGTGGGTTCGATTCCTATATAGGACAAAACTTTGTGTGCATAAATATGAATATTTGTTCTAGTCGGGGTATGTCCAATGTATATTACGTATGTATTTACTGAAAACAAGACTGATATATATATATATATCTATATATTTATCCGTTATTCCGTTATTATATATGTTTATCCGTTATTTAGTATCCATAACACAAGTTCGTAATGATACTTATCTTGGAACTGGATAATTTGTGTTATTGTTAGAAATTATGTATTTATAATATCCCTCTTCCCACTTCTTCGGGGAAACAAGTATAATATATAACGGTGATATTATGCAACTATGTATGAGAGCTATAATACTAATTATTTAGTCAACGTATGACTGGCAAGTACATGCCTGATACTACGCCGCTAAATTTAAGGCATCAAAATAAAAAAATGCCTCTACGAATCAAAAATCGTGTACATATCCATAGTACAATATCACTTCGGGATTGCCTTCCAATTATTGTTAGACAAACACTCGCTACAAGCAAACCAATTTTACCTCAATAAAATATTAGTCTTCTGCAAACAATAATGATTGGATTGACCACCATGAATTAGTTACGGTTGAAAGTTGAAAAAACAAAAACGCCAACCGAAAACCACAGTATTGTATTGTAGTTAAACATTAGTTAAGTGATTTCAGAAGAACAACCAAGTTCAGACTGAAATCTACATATTTCGTCAACTAGTACAAATGTTCTGTAATCACTTTAGTTATGACATTAATGATTTTATAAAGTAATTAATTCTTAAGATGTACTTATTAATTTATAATTTTAATTTTATTATGTTATATGTAATTTACATAATTATTGAGCGTTCATTTTTATTAATTTCATTATCAATAATGCCACTATCAATCAAGTTCTAATAATATTGTGATTTAATTGAATAATAATAATAATGGATAGTTTTCTTTTCTGTGACGTGTAATGTTGTATTACCAATAAATGAGAATTTGAGTATTTGTATACGCGTTGTGAGCAATACAGAATATATCACGAGTGAGCTTGTGGCTTTTGCGTAACGCATTCAATTAGTAAGCTGGCTCAGGAACAGATTATCCTGTGCTTTAAGTCTCTCGAAAATCCAAGTTTAATGATAGTTCATCATCATCATCATTTCAGCCATTCGAAGTCCACTGCTGAACATAGGCCTCCCCAATTGCTTTCCACGTAGATCGATTCTTTGCCGCCTGCATCCACCGGCTCCCCGCCGCCCTGACCAGATCGTCGGTCCATCGCGTTGGGGGCCGCCCTCTACTACGTTTGCTGATTCGTGGTCGCCATTCAAGAACCTTAACGCCCCATCGGTCGTCGGTTCTTCGAGCTATGTGCCCCGCCCATTGCCACTTCAGCCTGCAAACGCGCTTCGCTATGTCGGTCACTCTGGTTCTCCTACGGATTTCCTCATTTCTGATTCTATCACGTAGGGACACTCCGAGCATAGCTCTCTCCATAATGATAGTTGATTCCAGTTTTTTAAACCAAAATATTTTGGAGCATGGCAATGCAAAACTAACAAACACTCTTTAAATTATCCTAGACAGATTTATGAATAACAATCAGTAAACATTATAGAAACAATAGATCCTAAAGCAGTAGATCATTATTTATTACATTGCCTTGCGTTCGTGAAACTACTAGTCCGTCAGCAACAATAGGTATTCAACCTTATCATAAACGTAGTTGGCATCAAATAGGCGACGTAATTAACAGTGGATTCCGTGTCTTACTTGGCAAGCCGTCACCTGCACGTCACTGCTATTGCTAAATCTCTTTAGAGCCCCTAATTAAATTTTCCACTGCCTTCATATCTCTCGCAGAACGATGTTTCGATTTCAGGAACGTCTAGGGATTCTATAAACCTGACATATTTGCTTTGGGACGTCAACTGAAACATTTTCGAATTGGTACTTATGTTTATTTGATTTGTTTCTGAGCCACCCAGGTAATTTAGACGGACCCGACCTTTTAAATTTTGGAGTGTCAATCGTGACAGCATGTAAGACAATGATATTATGCAGATGGGAAGCTCCCGCAGCTGTCTCCTCACCTAAATATTTCTTATTCATGAAGGCATATGAATGGTTTTAATGTAAATCTTATTCAAGTCGTTTTGAGATATTACTGTTGCTGTCGTTTTTTTGCCAAATGTTAGAAATAATAAAAGAGAAAAGATATTCGAACGAGCTCGGCTTACATTTAATAACCTCATTATTTCGGTGTCAGTCTCGGAGCTGCAAGTTAACTGTGATATTTTTACTCCTATGGGTTTTATGGTTGGTTTCAATAACAATATCATATCGTATCGGGAGTCGTTTATTCAAAATGATAGAATGCTTAAAATGGGAAGGTTGTTATCCGACATTTGAGAATCACGAAACGAAAAACCAAATAAAGTGAGGTCTATTTCTGATCGTGCTCAGTTGTAGAGGGTTTTTTTCAAATTGATTGTTATGAAATATTAATAAAACAGCAAATATATGAGGATTTTGAAACATATTTAACAACGATTGCTAAATATTATTTGACCTTCTTTTCATTTATGAAGTTCATAAGGCGGTCGTATAAGTTTTTTAATCATCTGAACTAAGCGGATAGCATTGCAATCTAGAGAACAATTAAAACATTAGTTAGTCTGCATTTCCTAAACTTTTAATCCCAGAGCAAATTCCGTAACTTTTCACATGGCACAACTGGGAGTACGTGTCACAAATAGAAACTCTAAGCGGATTTATTACCCAGAAATTCATTTTGGTACTTAGCACTCTTCTCGGATTATCTGTCGGATTTATAAATATCTAATTTTATACCACTGCATAGTTTATTCATACTAACAATAAACAGGTAGTGTTTATTGTTAGTGGCCTGCAAAATTGAATATCACATTTTTTTTATTGTAATTTTGTTTTTCTTTCTTTGTGGATCTTTGTTGTTGTTCTAAAAATGTTGATAAATATTTGCTTTAAAACCTTTGATAAATATTTGAAATCTGTAACTTCTTACCATCATCCTCCAGGGTCTGCTCACTCCCCCCCAACTGGTCTCCACCTTGTCGTGGTGGGGGGGCGGAGTACCTCCTGGTAGGGCGCAGGAGGCGCTAGGGAAAAGGCAACAAACACCCAGAGACCGACGACTCTGGGTGCCCTTAGTACTGACTACTGGGGGGGAAACTAAGAGGGACCTGTGGAGGGCGCAGTGGGCGGGCCAGGAGGGCCCGCTCAGCAGCGCCAGGAGGGTCTAGGCAGTGGGGGCAGGGGGGGCCCCCTGCCCCCACTGCTGTCCAACCATGGACCCTCCGGGAAGTCGGCCACACACGCTATGGTCGCAAGGGGAGGTAGGAGGGGCGCGACCACTGCGCCTCTCTGAGGAGGTCCTCCCGGTTTTGGTCCGGGGGACGTTGGCCGCAGGCGGGGTGTCAGAAGCTGCAACCCAGGTACTGGCCCTCGCCTCTTTCTCAACAAGCGGCGGGCGTCGTCGGAAGATTTTTAGTGGGTATTACTTGGCGGTCGTGTCTGCCGGTGGTGAGTCCCACACCCCCTTTCGGTCCCCCTTTGGCCGGAAGGCAGTGCGTAAATGCATTATGTTACCGACGTAAAAAAGGGTCTGCTCACTGGTCTAACTAGATTTGGTTGAATTTTAGTTATTAAACCTTTATAATTTAGAAATAATATACATTTTAAAAGTACATATAATAGGTTGGGGAAAAAGTCTTTTCGTATTTTTGTATGAAAAGTCAAGACATTTTTTTTAAAGTTTATTTACATTTATTTACAATATATATGTACCGTTTTGTTGAATAACTTTCTGCCATTTTGTGGGCAGAGACATTATCCCGTTACTGTAGAAACTTTGGGACTTCTGATCAAAAAAACGGGACAAATAGTTTTGGCAGTCCTCTCTTGAGGTCAACCTTACAGAACCTAAAGAATTCTGCAGAGACCGAAACAGGTAAAAATCTGAAGGCGCAAGGTCAGGGCTATATGGTGGATGCACTAGGACCTCCCAGTCGAACTCTCTTAATTTTTGCTGAGTGGCTAAAGATGTGTGTGGTCTAGCGTTATCGTGATGAAAGACCACACCCTTCCTGTTGATCAATTCGGGCCGTTTTCTCTCGACTGCTTCCTTTAATCTCATCAGTTGCTGGCAGTAAAGATCAGAATCGATGGTTTTGCCGGGCGGTAAAAGCTCATAATAAACAATGCCCTTCCAATCCCACCATACACACAGCATCACCTTATTTCGTGTTAGGCCAGGTTTGGCCACAGTCTGTGAAGCCTGGCCAACTTTCGACCACGACCTTTTTCGCACGTTCTTGTCGTACGTGATCCACTTTTCATCGCCAGTTATCAATCTCTTCAAAAACGGCTCGGTTTCATTACGTCTCAATAATGAATCGCAAATGAGTACACGGTTCATTAAGTTTCTTTGAGTGAGCTCGTGTGGCACCCAAATATCGAGCTTTTTTGTATAACCAGCTTTCTTCAAATGGGTCAAAACTGTTTTGTGGTCAATTCCCAGTTCTTCAGCTACATCGTAACTACTAATATGCCGATCTTGCTCCACTCTTTCAAAAATGGCGTCCATTTTATTCGTAACGGGGCGACCAGAGCGAGGTGCATCTTTAACATCAAAATTTCCGGACTGAAAACGTTTGAACCAAATTTGTGCTACTCTTACTGACACTGCATCAGGTCCATAATCATCACAAATTTTTTTCACTGCTTGAGTTGCATTTTTGCCTTTTTTATAATAAAATTTTAAAATGTATCGAATTTCTTCATTAGATTCACTCATTTTAACGGAGAGAAAAACAAATGAAAAATAGCGGTAAACAACTTTTTTTTTATTTTTTTCTTTTCTTTATAATGGAACCTTTTTAATGTTACCAAAACCAGCCAGACACAAATAGTACAGTCAAAAAAATTTTATAATAAGTTTATACCTACGTTATGCGAAAAGACTTTTTCCCCGACCTAATATATATATGTGGTGGAGTATGACCCAATACCCTCGCACCTTGGTATGATTGAGGAGGCTCGTGCTCACGAGGGTGTATGGGCAAACCCACAGGGTAAGCCACTGTATATACTTTTGCTTACGCAGCGACCTACATTTAGGCGCACGCGCACACTTACTTATTTACTTTATACTTTATACAATTTAGTACGTCAATAACTGTCCTAACAGTCACTGCTCAAGAGAAGACTTGCCAACTAACTTAACTACTTGTAATTTACGTTTATTATACTTTTATAAACTTGGGTGATCTTTCTCTTTGACGTGCTCATCCTACTACTTCAACTATCTACTCTACAACTATCATTCTGTACGGTGTTACGTGGTCAACTAAGCGGCACACCGTACAAGGACGTTAATGGGCTAAGATGATGATGATGATACGAATATACGGCGCAAATTTCTCAGGTGGAGTGCATCGGAAAGGAGAAAGCACATTGGATATATCTGCCGACCTGAACGAGCTTGGTCGAAGTAAGACTCTGGTGGTGTGCAGCGGTGTCAAATCAATTTTAGACATTGGTAGAACTCTCGAATATTTGGTGAGTTGAATATAATATAACGTCTATTTAGAATTATTTACATACAATATATGTTTAATGCACTCCTGGTTACCAATTTTTGAAACTGCCTTTCCTGTCACTGTTTTGCTGGAAGAAGATTTGAATATGATGAAGTTATTTATTTCAGTGTGTACTTAATAAATCACATTATTACTCTATTGAGCTGTTTTATACTCTTTTAGCAGATATTGTGATTAAGATCTATTTTGCTTTTATATTTAGATTCACGAGTAAGATAGAATGAGCTCTTCAGAGCTAGCGAATTAAAGGTTCACTTAAATCGATTAAGTTGGGTGTGTAGGGGTCCTACTAAGACCTAAGGAGCCCAAGCCAACCTCACCTACAAGTGGTGCACCTGCCGATCAACGGACGAGGCTCTGGCGAACATAATAGTGCCCGGTAAGCGGCAATAGGCTCGCCACCTATACGTGGGACCAACGTTATAATTGGCGAAGTGTGGACGTATAATATCCCTCTGCCTACCCCTTCGGGGAAGCAAGCGTGAATGTATGTATGTATGTATTAAGTTAAGAATAAACTGAACTCTGTACTATAAATTTTGCTTTACACTTTGAATAATATTAATTATCAGAACATTGCAGTAGTAGTTAGTATGACACTAAACGTATGTGAATTTTCCCAGTCAAAAGGTATGTCTATATTCTAGAATTCAGGCAGTTACTTGCATTTTAAATTCGTTTTAAAAAAGTATTTGCAAGATTGTAAAAAATTGCATTGTATGTAATAAAATACCATGCCCCATTTAGGAAACACAAGGCGTCTGCGTATGCTCCTTCGGAAAGTCTATCGACTTCCCCGCATTTTACACGGCACGCTCTGGGCATCGTGCTCCATATCACGTCGAGACCGCTCACCACGCCGCTCGCCTCCTGAAAGCCTCGCGACTTCTACAGCTGTCTTCAGGCATCGTGATCGCTGTGCCGGTTCCTGAAGAGCATGCTATGAATGGTAACTATTTAACACAATGCGCTAAGGGAATCGTGCCTCTTCCTAACTCGAATCCTCGCACCACGTCGCTCGCCTCATCAAAGCCTCACGCCTTTTCCATATTTGTGCTGAGCCAGTTTCTGCAGAGCATGCTATGACTGGTAGCTAGTTTATTTAAGGATGGAGGATGCGAGTAGCGGATTGGTTACACACCCATTGCTTTTATTTGATATGCCTTTGCTTTTATTTTATATTTTATTGACCAGAAACCATCCATTTTCCTATTTAACTCTTTATGTTGTAAGTTGCGGTAACTCTTTCGAACAGCCCCGTAACCCTGGGGTAATGGTATAGGTAACCCTTAGGCAGGAAAGGGCTCTTAACATACAAACGATAAGATGTCGTGTCCTAGAAATCTACAACGAGGTTCATATAAATTTACGTGTATTTGTATGAAGATTTCCATTTGATTTCCACATTCAGTCATCTTAGCCTATAAACGTTCTAACTCTAGCCTCCTCTAGGACTTGTGAACTCTGCTTTTAGTCGATGATCGTGCCCGACCACCTAGTACAGCGGAATTATAATTCCAATTGTATGTAAAATGTATTATTACTAAAATAGGTTCTTAATAACATTTAACTTCGAAGTGAAGAGGACTTCTTAGAAAGTTTATTTCAGTTTGAACCATTTTAAATATCGCAAAGAAACTCATTATTCACAGTGATCAACATTTTATGTTATACTACTAGACAAGTATTATCAAGGCGTTCAGAATTAAGGCTAAAGTTTCCTGTTTGTGGAGTTGCCTGTCATATTTTGTAGCCCTTACAAGAAAGATTTAATGTTTATGTAACTAACATCTGATACATGTCGCATGCTCAATGAAATATAGACATAACTATAAAAAGACTATTGTTGGGACATCACAAAATAAGATCTTCTAAAGAATACTTGTCCTACTTGTAAGAATTTAATTGAAACAGTAATTCTTATTTAATTTATAATAATAATTAATAATAATTATAATAATAAAAAATAATTATTATCAACGTTTGGTTAACATTGATTCGATCTCAGTAAGAAATAGAAAAGCTGTATAAGTACGTAACTCAAACCTGACCTATCTATTAATGGGTCAATGTTCATTTAAGCATACGATGTACAAATAATTTCCAATTTAACTATAAAATCCAAAATAATGAACCCTTATAATATACCCTTCCCACACAGGATAAAATATTTGTGTGCATGAACATGAATATTTGTTCTGGTCTGGGTGTTTTCCTATGTAATATTAAGTATGCATTTACAAAAAAAAAAAAAAAGTATTTATATATGTTTATCCGTTATTTAGTATCCATAACACATGTTCTTAATGATACTTATCTTGGAATTAAATAATTGGTGTAATTGTTAGAAAATATTTATTAATATTATGTATTATAATTATACCACCAATATATTATGCTGATTACTTTTGCAGTGTAGGACGCCCTCCGGTTAGGAGCGCAGCAAGAGCAAAACGTCTGGCAGCGAAGATCTGAACATCGAGTTCAATAGCGTGCTATTGGAGAGTCCTATGTCCAGCACCAATTTAAACTGATGATAATGATTATTGCAATTACTAAAGGGGTTACAGTAATACATTTATTGATTTTCCAATCAAAAATACGAGTATTCTATCACAGCTTTACATTTTCAGTCTTCGTAATTGTGTGATATTATATATTTTTTTATAGAATCGGTGATAGAAGGTGCTATTCAAGAAGCTCTGACTGATGCTAAGAAAAAGGGTATTGAAGGCAAAGCAGTCACCCCATTTATTTTAGCTGCTGTAGCCAAAGTCACTGACGGGGCATCATTAGAAACAAGTATCCTTTTGGAAAATTGATTTAGTTTGTATTTTTATTTACCTAATAAGTGAATATTTGTATAGTGAAATATTTTAAATAGATAAATGTATAGTTTCATCATCTCAGCCCATTAACGTCCCACTACTGAGCACGAGCCTTCTCTCACATACCAAGGTGCGAGGGTATTGGGTCATACTCCATTATGCGGACCCAGTGCGTATTGGCGGAGGCAGGTGTATGGCGTTCTGCTGTTAGAATTTTTCAAGCCGCCCATTAGGCCTCTAACATAGCTTAACGACTACCACAGTTAGTGATAATCGGTACCTACGGCTTGACGTGCCTTCCGAAGCACGGAAGCGCTCGATATCAAATGCCACACAAACGGTCACCCATCCAAGGACTGACCTCTGTAAACTCTGTTGTACTTCGGTGATCGTTTCCGACCACCGAGCACCGCAGTGCTAAGAGCGCTTATAGTTTAGCTTGGAAAAAAGTATTCACATGATTTCAAACGTGAGGTATACATACAGTTAGTATTTTGTTTGATGATCGATATGTCGCGGAGCTTAGCATATCTGCACTCCTTTCTTCAGGTCGTGGTTTCGATTCCCACAGAAGATAAATGCTTGTGAACAAACATTTATGTCCTTGACATAAATACTTGAGCACCTGCCGATCAACGGACCATGCTCTGGCGACCATAAAAGTTCCTGATAAACGGCAATAGGCTCGGCTTGTTACATGGAACCAACAGAATAACTGGCGAAATGTTAGCGTATTATATGACCTTTGCCTTTCCCTTCGGGGAATATATTTATATATGCATACAATACATATATTTTCATTAAAACTTTTTCTAGTAGCTATAAAACAAGCTCTGCTTTTTCTTGGGACTAAATGTCACTGTGTATTTGTTCAAGAGACACACACTATTTATAATATCTTCAAACTGCTCAATAAAATAGAATTTACTTTTTGCATCACAAGGGAACGTTCATTTTCCGTTCATAATCGAATGTTGATAGAAAATAATTGCCTCAGTTACTTTCTTTAACGACTCTCAGACATTGCCCTCATAAAGAACAATGCGAAAGTTGGCGCAGACATTGCTGTTGAATTTAAAAACCTCAAGAATCTTGACAATTCCTTTGCTGGCAATATTGGATTCCACGAACGGAGTACAACCAATAGTCGAAGACATTTTCATACTTCGAGTGAAACGAGAGACAGTGAAATCGATAAGTACGAAGATGGTTCTTTGTTTGGAAAAACTGATACAGAGGGAGACGTGTTGGTGATAGGAGGTTCCAATATGGATAGAACATATAGTATATCTGAAGATCGCGTAAAGGTAAGTGGTCTTAAATGTATAAAACTAATTGATGCAATCAATAGATTATGAAGGAAATTTTAACTTGCAAAAATTCCTATTTTTATTTTAGAATAGAATTAAGATAAATTTAACTACCTCGATAGCTTGTTCAAATGTTTTCTTTTAACTTGTAGTACTGAAATATTGTTAGTAAAAATAGTGGGGCGATGGATGTAAATCAGAAATAAAATTACTTGAATTTTAACAAACTCTTTATTTAATGCATTTATTATGATAATATTAGCTCTCAGTCGCCTAGTGCGTACCTTCGGAAAGTTGTAACAACTCATCTACTGTAATAAACACACTTAACATTGAACATATTAAATTAATATTGACAGCAGATAATAAATTGAAAACTTGTCTAAGTTCTATCGTCATCGATTCCAGATCGCTTGCGTAGGAGCAGTTTCAGTTGGTAATCTAGTTTTACGACCAAGCTTTACCAAGTGTGTCAAAACTTTGAGAATAAAATACTACCAGTTGTCGTATTTCTTTTGTTATTTGAGGAAACTACGCAATCGCACAGGAAGCGACACATGAAACTGTAATTGCGTGTATAATCTATAAGTTAAAACTAATGTGTGAGTAAAGCGAATGTTGATCCCCAATTTGAGAGGATCAAATAATAAACGACAAGGTCAGAAGGTCAGGCAGCACATCAGGGACGAGTTTCATACTTTCATTTTATTTTATATCATTTAGTTTACAATAAACATAACATCAGTTATACGTTTTATAAGCCAAGGCACATGTTATTTTAACGTCATTTTGGAAGAAATGCAGGATTAGATTGGATCCTAGCTACAAATTATTCAACTTTCCGAATATAGGTACAAATTTTTAATAAGATTGGTACATTCATTGTGACAACAATATTAAAAAACTATTTTTCTGCATAAATTCACAAAATATTGTACCTACTCTAAGCGAACATAATTTCGTACTTGTCATTACAATATATCTATAAAGTTACCTCATAATAAGTACAAACATGTATGTGGGTATTCAAATATTAAGTTGATCGTACAGCAAGGTAGCAGGTCTAACAATCGTTACCTTTCGACCATTGGCTAGCTCTCCGAACCCATCCATAGTCTCGACTATTTTAACAGAAAACTAACACGCATGGATAAGTTTCTCTGAATCATGACACAGCCATTAATATTCATCTACATTTCATAATTTCAAGGGGCAATCTAGTCCCGGAGCTACTTCTAGTTTAGCTTTACCGTTCACGCGATCAAAAACTAATATTGATAAAGGGTTATATGAAAAATGTTAAATTCAATATGCCTCTAAACGAGCCGTCTTGTAGTCGTCCGCTTTATGTATGTATATTGTTACAAGCATATCGTTGTAGGCACTACGTCTTTAAGCTCATATCAGTACTGTGTTTTCGTTCTGTTCATGCACAGTTACTAGCATACTACACATAATAATTATGATTTATTAGCTGAATTGAAATAAATCTTCTTACGTATGCCAATTTGGTCGTTTCGGCAACCAAATTAGTGAAGATTTTGCATGTACATTGCTATTAAAAGCGTTGGGGGATTGGGTGAAATATGATCTAGCCTATTTATCTTTGTATACTGGTCAGCAGCACAGGAGCCTCGGGTTAGGATTTCTAACTAATACGTAACTTTAAAGTTCAGTAAAGTTAGTGTATCAAAATGTACACTGATTATTATACGGAAATGTATCAAAGAAGACGTGAGTAGTGTTCACAGACAAAATACAATTATGTCTCCGTTACAAATTTTAGAACATTTCCACTCAAAAACGACACGTAAGATTAAGTTTAATAAAATTAAATGCGAAGCTGCTAATAACGATCAGTGCTTTTGTATTCTTGCGTGCTACGCTGTTGTTGTAACCAAAGCATTCGGACATTTAGGCGTGTATCCATTATGCAACAATTGTCGCACAATCTGTTTGGGAACGTGGCAAATTTACGCGCAACGTTGCTGGTTGGCGTGCAACATGATGCTTTAAGCTAATCATAAGTTCCGGATCGATGATCAACATAATGTGAGCTATATTTTCTAATGGATACACGCATATAACCATAGATCATTGAGCACTTAGCCTATAGAGACGAAATTTAAGAATCTGTCAATTATGGCTGGATGCGGCGGTTTTTGGAAATGCGAAATTGGCTGGTACACTGTCACCATTAAAACGTAAGATATGCAGTGTGAGTTAAGTGCATTGCTTAGGTATAGACGTGTGAACAGAATTCGATTTTATTAAATTTTGACGTCTCCAGAGGGTACGTGCTTAATGTCATAGGTAAAGAAACTTACATGGTATTCTGATCATTCTTATAATTATAGGTAAATTTGAAAGCCGATTTGTAATATAGTAAAAAGCTGTTCAAACTTACTGTTAACCATAACAAAGTCAACATTCAGTTTTTTTTTTTAATTTGGTGCAATTATACATAATATACCCCATCTCCGCCCGGCAGCGCAGGCCGATGACACTGAAGAACTTTTTGTTGGTGGTATTTCACCTTAGTTGTCTATAACCGTACCCTATACTTTTCTCAACATCACTCAAACATTAACGTCTATGCCGTTTCCCTGTATAGCGTAAAACAAATATAAATTATTATTTAAATGTTCTCTATTTATTAAAGTAACTTTAACTGCCAGCGTAGGAACTAAACACAAGCTTTGCTCGTGGAACTCACATTGTCGAAGTTAACACTCTACACTTCATGTCCATTTCCGTCACACTGTGAAAACATTCTTCACATAATATTATCACTCTACACTGACACTCATTGGTACAGTTTGTACTGGTCTACGTAAAACTATGAACATAACATTTTACTGGTATTATAGTCACACCGAACGGTTTCTCGATCGGAATTGACAAAACTCTTCGAAGCCGCGTGGGCTACGAATATAGCAGGAACATGATGCAGCGTCGACAAGCTTATAGCTCAAATTCGGAGCGGGTGTGGCGGCGGTGGTCGAGACAGACGCGCGCGCCCGTGCGGCGCACGCAGACCGGAGTGGCTCGCGCTGTCGCCAACTCCGACTCGAACCCGGCGGCCGGGAACGACCGCCAGCGCCGCCCAAACAGCCGCTCCAGGTAACATCTTAGTCAGATCCGAGTAGCAGCGCTGTCTGCTGCCAGGGGCCGGTACTCTCCCCGCGCCATCTCTCGCATCTCGCAATTGTTGTTACCGTTAACTGTCTTCGGGGCGAGTGGCTCATCGTGCGTGGCTCGTCGCGAGCAAGGTTCAGAGGCTCGACCAAGCAGCGCCTCCCGTTCTCCAGCGCGATCCGGGCTTCCCCCGTGAGCTCGCACCCCTCCATTAGCATTTACCGCATTTACGATGACCGTTTGCGATAGCGGTCCGCCATGTATCGGGCTACAGTCTAGAAGTTCTCCTGCACTAATTTCGCTACGTAATATTCTAATTTTTTGAATCATCTCCTTTATTTCGTACCGGAGGATTCCAAGGAAGCACAGTTTTAGAAATGCTATCACGCAATACCCTAACACGAACAACGCGTCCGCTGTCCGCCGCAACCAAATCAACAGTCTCTCCGCACAGGCGGCCGTGTGTGGGGCGCAGTGGACAGGAGTGAACGGCACTAGAGAAGACGCGGACGTCGTCGCGAGCAGAGTCGGCGTTACGGCTGGCGTGTGTGCTGGTATTCTGCAGCAGCTCGGTGGTAACGTGGTGCGGTTGAACGCAGCGAAGTCGGCGGGACCCGTGACCCCGCAGCAGCGCTGTTCTTTCTGGAGGCGGTCCCACGCTTCAGAGAAGTCTAGATCGGTATCGTAATCTTTGGCAAGTCGGAGGCGAAGCTGGGGGCGGAGTTCGCGACAGACTCGTTCGAATCTAAAAGCCCAGTACACTCCGATGGCGGCGTCGCCCACGAGGAGGGCCAACAGGGCAAGCCAGTAGGCGTTGAGCATCCGCTCGGAGAGGCGGAGCGCGGCGAGGCAGCCGAGCAGCTGCAGCAGGCCGGCCTGCGCGGGCAGCGCGGCGTACCCGTAGAGGAAGCCGGGCTGCGCGGCGCCGAGCCCGGGCACGAGCGCGCGCCGGTAGTCGGCCAGCGCGCGCCCCGCCGCCGCGCAGAACGCCAGCGCCCCCAGCAGCAGCGCGCCGTTGCACGCGTAGATCCAGATGCGGTAGTAGCGCATTGCGCGATGCGCAGCGGGGTGGGAGGGGCGCGCGGGCGGCGGCAGCGTCATGGTGGCGGGCGCCGCGTCATGGCGCCGCCCGCGCCCACGCCGCCGCCACACGCCGCGCCCCACGCCTCTGCAACAAAAGAATTTATTATTACTGTATATATTTTTGTTTTTTAGGATATTAGAGACAACCACCATACTCAAATCTGATCAAATATACAAACAACCACCTCTAAATAACCACCGAAGCCTGGTGCAAAAACCCCTAAGGGAATATTCCCTTTGGGTTTTATGATTATACAGACGTTACTTAAGAAAAAATCATATAGTAGAATTGCTTAAAACTTTCACGGGCCAGTAATAGCATTGATTTCGGGTCGGTACCTTAGTTGCTTGCTTATTATAATAATTTGGAAAGATTGGATAGTTTGCAACGTAATTACGATATTATATGAGGTACTCGATTGAAATTAAATTATCTCCCACTTTCACAAGAGATGACGTGATAATTTAACGTAAGCAAACATTTTTATTGTCAATGTATGTATGTATCGGAGTGGAAATTTTCTAAGAGCGTGTCGGGACTGGCGGGTTCTAGCCGCAACCTATATTTCCAATCTGAAGCGCATGTACGCGGTTTTGAGAACCTCTTCAATATATGCCACGCTTTCTACTCGGCTTCGAGGAGCTTCTACGAATACTTCAGAGGTTGCCTATTTATACTAGTACACTGTTAGTGTCTTGAAAGCGAAGTTATGTTTAAGTTGCGGACAACTTGTGCCAAAACTGTAAGTACCTAACAAGATCATGCAGTTGGGAACTTTGAGCTTTGCTAGTCAATTATCTAATTAAGATTCAAGTCTGCTTGGTCTGTTGGTATAAAGAAAAGTACAGTTCCTACTAGCTTGATGGACGTGTTATGATTGACCTTATTCGTAACTTAGTACAAATTTTATTGTACTGCTAATTATGTATGAAACACTAGTTAATATGCCATGTATCATAATAAGCTAAAAGCGCTATATTGTTATTTTTAATTTATTTCCTCTATAAAAGAACATTAACCCATTTTATGGAATCGTTAAACTGCGTAACAGTTTGTTGGCGATGTACACTTCTAATAATATGTTACTCGTTTTATACACATACTCAACACAATTGAGTAATTTTATCAAAAATCCACCCTGCATAGCTTTGATCACACGTCTGCAGTGCTGATTAAATATGACATTATCAATTCGCATTAAAATACATGCTCACTATATCGATTATATTCGTCGCAACATCTCGCTGGAGTTAAAACATGATTTGTGGAGTTGAAACATAAAAATGTTATGACTAAGTATACGTTTCAAAACAATTAGAAGATTATCAAAGGATAACGGTCACTTTTATTATTTATTTCTTCATGTCATATTGTAACAGTGAACATGTAGATCGTACAAAAAAATAAGACTTATTTTTTTCTAACTTTGTAAGCGTTTACCCACATATCGATACGCACGATTTGTTTCACTGCGCGTTGACATAAAAACCCATAAATGGAAGTGGGCAATATGGTTCACTGCGCTCGCACTTTGTATGGTCCCGCGTGCACCGAGATAGTATTACGAGTTATACTCATAATTTAACTAAACATTAAAGTTAAAAATCAGTAAACTACAAGGACGATTGGTTTGTGAGGGAACGCCAGTAGTGCGACGTTATTGAAAAAATATATGATGAAGAGAATTACTGCGTTTTTATATCGCTTCTAAATGGTAGGTGATGTTAATGCACTGAACCCAATTTTTATTATTTTGATCCAAGTTTGTAGAAATGTCGCAGCCAATTTGGAAAATGACTTTATTGCCGCCGGTTCCCAATATTTTCTTATCCAGCATCTTTAGAGGGAATGCAATTCGCATAAAAATTGTGGCGGTATTTTAATGAATTTTTAACCCCTTTGCCATATCAAAGTGTTTTTTTGTTTGTATACTAAATAAATATTAAACATGGTACTTACAATCCGCCGCCCGTACCGTTGGCTAGCGCCCTGGCTAGTCACAGGAGAGGCCGCGCGACTCGCAGTAGCACTCCTACCACGCCTGTTCGAGTTCTGAAACAATTAAAACACTTTTGTTAATAACCATTAAATTGTAAAGATATTCTTTCGTGTTCCAGAAGGCATGTTAATATGTTGTCACTGGTTTAGGAAAGTTAAATGGCTTTTGGGCGGTTCACACAAATACAAATTATTTGTTTCTTTAACTTAACCTCAACTTTACATTTTAATTGGTTTTGTTTATATTAAATTTACATTTATAGAAAGAAAAAATTATTTATTAAATTTAGATTTGTATAAGATATGAGAACCTTATTAACATTTTTATAATGCAATTAATTGTTTCAATCATGTATTTTTTATGTATATTGTGTATGCAAATGTGTAGTGTATGTGTGAGGGTGCATGTATATAGTAGTGTATATGTATATCGTGTATATTTATGAGTACATTTTTGAGTCCCAGTCAGGAAGTTTTGGCTCAGGAGTTTTCACAGCAAGATGTTACATATGGTCGGTACAATCGGCTTTGGAATTTGTTGGTCTTTTGTGCGGGTCGGCATTTGGGCATGAAGGGGTCCACTACTTACCATAGTTATTATGAACAATTTACTCATACTATGCTACATGTTATAAGAGAACTTGTATGGAAAATTAAACAGCGAGAACAAGATTTCTGCGAATAATATTACGATTAGCATTTAGTATGGTTTAGCCATTATAAGATGGTTTTCAAGAACAATGTGATAACATTAAAAATCATTCTATGAAACTACTTACTAAGTTATGACATGGGTTAAATTATTTATTACCTACAATAAGTAGGTAAGAAAATTTGTACTATAAATAAAAATGTCTTCCAATTGTGGGCCCATGCTAGGTTTATTGAGTGTAAAACTAAGTGATAACATAATGTGTTATAATTGGTTTATAATACTATGAAATAAAATTAAAATCATTCTTAATTAGTAGAATTAACTAAATTATAAGTAACACCAACAAGTTAAGATCGATTCACGCCTCCATAAGATTTATAGATGTCCAATGACTTGGTTTATTACAGAAATGGGTCATTTATTTAAGCGCCCGCAGTTTTCTACTTAATTGGCCGAGACTAGGAGAAAAACTGCAATTCATCAACAATTCTTAAATGGCCACTACGATACATTTTCCCGCAAATAAGAAATACAGTTAAAAATGTTTGGATTGTCAGAGGAATTTTAATATGTTAATAAGGTGTTTAGGGATCCCTACCAAGGCCTGAGGAGCCCAAACCAGCCTCACCTGCAAGTGGTGCACCTGCCGATTAACGGACGAGGCTCTGGCAAACATAAAAGTACCCGGTAAGCGGCAATAGGCTCGCCACCTATTTCATGGGCCCAACAATACAAGTGGCGAAATGTCGGCGTATAATATGCCCCTGCCTACCCCTTCGGGGAAACAGGCGTGATATTACGTATGTATGTGTTACAAATCTTTTCTTGATGATTTCCCAAAATATAAAAAAGGAAATGAATTATATAACTTTATTCAGCTTGAAAAAAAATTTTACAATCAATAATTTAATGCGCGATAAATACATTATGGTTTTTTTTTTAATTTCTTAATAATAAAGCTTTTTTTCCTTTTCCAATCTAGGTCACTGGATTTTAGATGTTATTTTTCTTGGCATAAAAATCGTCTTTTATAACATGATTACAACGTTTGCCAAGTTTTATAGTTCACGTGCTACATAAACACTTTCATATGTATAAATATTCGTTCTCTTTATTAATAAATAGCTAAGCCATTGAAAACACGTAAAAACATTAACAAAATAATTATTTTATTCAATTTGAATTATTCTTAACTTTTATTACATAAATTATGGAATTGTATAAATATTTCAATTTTTAATAATTATCTTGAAAATGATATATAGGGTTCCTACCAAGACCTAAGGAGCCCCAACCAAGTGGTGCACCTGCGGATCAACGGACCAGTCTCTGGCAAACATAACAGTGCCCGATAAGCGGCAATAGGCTCGCCACCTATTACGTGGGACCAAAAAAAATTTAAACAGGGAAACAGGCGTGATTGCATGTATGTATCTACCTTGAAAAATGTACAAGTGATAATTTGTTTAAACAAAGTATGACATAACTAAAAAAAAAATATTTTTCACGTAAGTTTGAGGTTTTTGTTACTTTACGTTTTAATTGCCACTAGCTACAATTTATTTGGTTTAACTGGTTATATTCTTTATCTAAAAATACAAGTTAAGTGATATGTTAGGAAGTTTGGAAGCACTGAAATTATTAAACTATTGTTGGCACGAACAGAGGCCTGTGCAACTATGTCGCAAGCCTTGGTCGCCTCTTCCTATTGTCGTATTCTCTTCGTAGCCCATTGAATTGTTGGAGGTATGCCACTTCAGTTCAATTTCATGAATATCGACTCAGGGCCGGCCGATAGGTACTAGATTTAAACGCCTGATATATTGCAAATAGTTCGTCTAAAGAGATATCTGTGCAAGGGTTAAGTGATTCCAATTTAGAGAAATTTAAGAGACTTTTATTATAATTCGTTAGAATAAGACGTTATATTATAATTATACGCGTGAGACTTGCTTATAACAATTTTTCGAAGTTTCTTTCTAACCTTATTTCATATTGACATTTGTTTTCCATCCTACCTAATCTAATTATAAAACGTACCATAGCTAATGAGTCCACAAAGAAAAGAAAACGTTAATTTGAAACTTCTTATGAATAATGTTACATAATGGTCATTAAAATACTTTTACTGAACAAAATCTTCTTCTCCAACACTTAAGTACCCAACCAACCAAACAACACTTCACACTTTTACGGCGGATATAAAAGGTAACGTAAAAATTCCAGTCACGTGTGTAGTCTACTCATATGGAGTAGCGAGGGGTTGAGTACTTATACTTGACAATTTAAAATGTCATAAAGTCTATCTCTATTAATTAGAGTTTCATATTGGCTTAATTAACGTTGAAAATAAGCACTTTTATGATGTTGAAACCAATGTTAACACAATGCTTCACCTTCTCGTACGGAAATATACAATGTATTTTTTTTTAAACGTCAGAAAAATGCATTTACGCATACCCAGCGGGTCGGGGGTCAGGACAGCGGTTATGTGGGGCTCCTGCAGGAACTTTTCAGCCTACCCACTAAAAAACTGACGACTAGTTAGCAAATAGGCAGGACCATGGTCTCTCATCAGCGCATGACTTCGCCAGCGGTAACGACCGCTCCTGTGATGGGAAGGTAGCGGACCTCCTCAGAGGGGTGCAGTAATTACACCCACTCCTACCTCTCAGGCGTAACACTAATAAAGTGCATTGGCTTCCTTGGAGGATCCCATATTAGGAGGCAGGTGCCCCCGCACCCACCCCCTGAGACTCTCGACGGGCCATGCAGGACGGCAGCTCCACGAGCCCTCCTGCCCCGATATACAATGTATGCCGCAGACAGATTGCAGAAATGCAGCATCTTACAAACCGACGCAAATTGTGAATATGTGGGAATAGCTTTGGTTTTCATAGCATACAATGCAGTTACGACACCTAACTTTTCGAAGCTTTTAGAAATCTGCCCAAGGTAAACTTACAAACCTAGTTGCTTTGGGAGCCACTTATTTTCAGTATAGCATATTTTCAAAAAGGTCACCACTCTTTCACTTTTTGTGTAAAATATCGCATTCTTCAATTTCCCTGCAGCATATCGATGGTAATTTCATCATCATCATATCAGTCGAATAAGTCCACTGCTGAACATTAGCCTCCTCAATACATTCTACTGGTGGTACGTGCCCATATTCACCACGTGGTCATCGTAGGCAGGCGGGTTGATGATCACAGTTCACGGTACTGGCAGGATGACGCTGCTGCGGGCTGGGTGTCAGAAACTACAACCTAGGCACTGGCGCCTCGCCCCTTTTTCAACAGCGGCGGGCGTCGTCGGAAGATTTTTAGTGGGTAGAACTGCGGTGGTCGCGTCTGCTGCAGTGAGCCCCACACCCCCTCCCGGTCTCCCCCTTTGGCCGGGAGACAGTGCGTAAATGCATTTTGTTACCGACGTAAATCAAAAAAAAAAGGATGACGCTGCTGTCCATCATTCTGATAAGGGATTTCTCTTTATCAACTCTTACAACTTCCCATGAGATGAGAGGGGGTGGGACTATTCTAAGCCGGTACCACACGGCTGGTAATTTACATCATATCAATTTTGTGTTATTAACGCCCATTATCCCACACAAAGTTTGAACAAGGGGGACATGTAATTTACGATCAGTGTAAACAAACAAATACTTACACCATTAGCCACTCACCGGCCGCATATTAACTCGTCATAATGTGAACACATAAGCATGTACTCTGGAAATTTGTTCAAAAATTGATAGCTGTTGTTTGACGTCGAGAGTGGTTAATAAATGTAACTCATTATGTAGTTTTGTTTAACGACAAGCCAGACATATTAATTATAGTATTTAATTACTTTTAGCTTCTGCTGACGGCTGTGCTTTCTATGTACAATTAAATAATTTAGTTTAGTTTTTTTGGTTTATTAGTACATCTGTTAGATATTGCTGATGACTGTTTTGTGTGGACATGTAATTTACGATCAATGTAAACAAACAAATTAGTCACTCACCGGCCGCATATTAAATCGTCATAATGACGGCACGTACTCTGAAAATTTGTTCAAAAATATTAGGTCGGGGAAAAAGTCTTTTCGCATAACGTAGGTATAAACTTATTATAAAATTTTTTTGACTGTACTATTTGTGTCTGGCTGGTTTTGGTAACATTAAAAAGGTTCCATTATAAAAAAAAGAAAAAAATAAAAAAAAGTTGTTTCCCGCTATTTTTCATTTGTTTTTCTCTCCGTTAAAATGAGTGAATCTAATGAAGAAATTCGATACATTTTAAAATTTTATTATAAAAAAGGCAAAAATGCAACTCAAGCAGTGAAAAAAATTTGTGATGTTTATGGACCTGATGCAGTGTCAGTAAGAGTAGCACAAATTTGGTTCAAACGTTTTCAGTCCGGAAATTTTGATGTTAAAGATGCACCTCGCTCTGGTCGCCCTGTTACGAATAAAATGGACGCCATTTTTGAAAGAGTGGAGCAAGATCGGCATATTAGTAGTTACGATGTAGCTGAAGAACTGGGAATTGACCACAAAACAGTTTTGACCCATTTGAAGAAAGCTGGTTATACAAAAAAGCTCGATATTTCGGTGCCACACGAGCTCACTCAAAGAAACTTAATGAACCGTGTACTCATTTGCGATTCATTATTGAGACGTAATGAATCCGAGCCGTTTTTGAAGAGATTGATAACTGGCGATGAAAAGTGGATCACGTACGACAAGAACGTGCGAAAAAGGTCGTGGTCGAAAGTTGGCCAGGCTTCACAGACTGTGGCCAAACCTGGCCTAACACGAAATAAGGTGATGCTGTGTGTATGGTGGGATTGGAAGGGCATTGTTTATTATGAGCTTTTACCGCCCGGCAAAACCATCGATTCTGATCTTCACTGCCAGCAACTGATGAGATTAAAGGAAGCAGTCGAGAGAAAACGGCCGGAATTGATCAACAGGAAGGGTGTGGTCTTTCATCACGATAACGCTAGACCACACACATCTTTAGCCACTCAGCAAAAATTAAGAGAGTTCGACTGGGAGGTCCTAGTGCATCCACCATATAGCCCTGACCTTGCGCCTTCAGATTTTCACCTGTTTCGGTCTCTGCAGAATTCTTTAGGTTCTGTAAGGTTGACCTCAAGAGAGGACTGCCAAAACTATTTGTCCCGTTTTTTTGATCAGAAGTCCCAAAGTTTCTACAGTAACGGGATAATGTCTCTGCCCACAAAATGGCAGAAAGTTATTCAACAAAACGGTACATATATATTGTAAATAAATGTAAATAAACTTTGAAAAAAATGTCTTGACTTTTCATACAAAAATACGAAAAGACTTTTTCCCCAACCTATTAGATAGCTGTTGTTTGACGCTGAAAGTAGTTAATAACTATAATTCATCATGTGAGTAGTTTCGGTTTTAACGATTAGTCAATATTATCATTTTTGTAATTGCTTATAGGTTATATTCAAGGCATAACTTTTCATAATTACATGTAAATAATATTATTGAAACCACATTGATTACAATGTTTTAAATACACGGCAGCTAAAATGACTGTTGCTTGGATATTGTCAAAGAGGCCCTAAGTTTTTTGTTCATTATATAACATTACTTAGATATCAACAAGGTTTTGCTATTTAAGTGTCTGTTTCAATTTAAAGTTTCCGACTTATGGTAGGTTACATTGTAGGAGTCGTTATGCAAAACTTATACAAAATGCTGGGATTGGGATCACACCGATTACCCGTTGGGCTATACGATGTTACTAACATAGTGATGCTAAGTCCTCTCTATGCGTTACTATAATACCACGAAGCACAAATAGTTTCCTTACCAATAAACACCCTGTTGTCTCCATGAAGTTGATCTGTGCTAAATGTTTGCTATATAGCCCAGCGTTCGAGGTAATTACCTTCAGGTCAGGGCGCCAGTGTCTACATAATACTCGTATGTAATGTACACATAAGATATTACTTAGGACTCATTGAGTCGTGCTTTTAGTCTTCGTATAATTAAGGAAAGAGGATCACAGAAACAATAAAACAAAAATTCTCCATGCAGGATAAATCTTTGAGTATTTCTTTAAGAGTTATCTTTAAATTTCAAATGTTATGAAGTAGTTGAAGCCATAAAGATGTGATGGCACATTTTGCGGACCGGCTGACCTAGTTGTCCAAAGGAGCACGTATATGATCCGCTTCAGAGATGTAACGATCTCCTTTTCTTAGCGGAAAGTGGCAGCTATAACTGAAGTCCAATCAAAATCGTATATATTTCCCTTTTGTCTTTGAATATTCATATTAAAAGTTTGTTAGTAGATATTGGTAAGAATTCAGAAACTATAATCAAGCCGAGATATGGTCTACGAGGCTTTGCTCATACTAATTATGATTATCAGTCCACAATACTAAGTATGCGTCTCCTTTCACAAGCTAAGTTGAGATTGGATTTGATTAAATAATTTTATATTACTAGCGGGCAAAGTTCAAATTAGTAAAGCCAGATATGAATCTAACATTGGGGCATGCATGGGGCACGGCGTGAATTTTTTTTCCAAATCTCGCCCTTTGTATTGCAGATTGCATAAAAAGTGTTTTTTTTAATTTGTTTATCCTGACTTTCGAATATCTTACTATGATTTGTGGTCACGGGTAGACTGACATGACAGGTATGTCGATAGATAAAGTTACAAATTCAAAACTACCGTCACTAAAACATAATTTTTATCATAAGCGTTAAAATCTAAAATCCTTTGCATAGTGATAGCTTAAATATAATATTATCAATAAGGCCTTCACCCTCACCCTTGTGGGAGCTTACAGATGTTGCCCAAAAATAGCTCCACTTCGCTCGCCATTAGGCGGTCAGCAACGCTTTGAAGACGACTTGACATTTTACGTGTTACGCCTAATAAATGTGGGCGAAGGTATTCTGTAAAGGCTTCGAAGCGAACTTCATTTCCGACCGTAAAGGTTACATTTTGAAATTCAAAGAGCGAGTAATTTATATAGTCTGTAAATGCCACTGATGAATTAGTCGATTATGATGTTTTGTTATTTATGTATTGTATTAGTGTATTTTTTTTTATATATCCATTATTATGTATTTTATGTAGCCAATTACATATATCGCAAGAATTTAAGTAAATATCAAATTAATATAACATAAGAAATAGAATTGAATAATTTCAAGTAAAGTGAAAGTTATTGTTATCATTGTTGTCCCAAATACAAATGTCTCACTTCATTTAAGGTCGACTGGAAGAGGTCTCTGTTTGATATAAGCGTACCTTTATATTTGTTTCATTTTCATGCGCTATGTCTCTTTGAATTATTTAATGTGTGCAATTTAGGATATTATTTATACCTTATATTACTCGTATTAGTTTTATGTATATATTTTTACGCGTAATAATATATCAAGCCTGTTTCCCCCAAGGGGTAGGCAGAGGCATACTATACGCCCACACTTCGCCATTTATATTGTTGGTCCCACGTAATAGGTGGCGGGCCTTTTGCCGCTTTCCGGGCACTTTTATGTTCTCCAGAGCCTCGTCCGTTGATAGGCAGGTGCACCACTTGCAGGTGAGGTTGGCTTGGTATCCTCAGATTTTGGTACGAGCCCTGTACACCTCGTACATGTCGTATTCGTTTATTGGGACGATTCAAAAAGTCAACAGAAGAACGCTGAGAGGCACGACGTATTCATAAATATTGTCGAGGTGATAGATTGTAATTCTTGGTATCAAGGAAACGCCTAAATAATTCGGTTTTGGATATCACAATTAAGATAATGGTCACTGTAACCTACGGACACTTACAATAACTGGAAAATCACTAGCGAACCCTTTTTAAAGCCGGATTGGAAGATTTTAAATTTTCAACCCCATATTTATTTTTAAACGGCTTGCTATACACAATTTGACTGCAAGGTCATTTCAGTATCTAAACATTAATATAGAATATTTATAATTTACCCTTTAAACCTAAAAGGTTACAAGGGAACATACACCGGTAAACATTTGTTAATATGTGATGTGGCGGACGACTGCCTGGAGACACGAAACAATAGAACTCCACTCATTGTGCCTTCAAGGATTTAGTACTATTTTTAAACCCATGTTTATATCTCTCCAGTCGTACATCCTCTAGTAATCTATTTATTGTTCTTGTTTAACAATGCGGGTAGAGTTGTTTGTTATCCGTTAAAGATTCCTCCGATTTACTTTATAAATTTAGGTCAAACTACTTCTTGAAGAAATCCGCCAAGTTAACGCAGGTCAAGTAGTAAAACTGTTGACGTGAGCGCTACAGTCGAGACACGTGTCCTATGGCGTGCTTTGCCAACAAACCTGGTTAAAAATAAGACCAAATTCTTCTTTTATTTACGCATTCTTTGTATACATTCATTAATTTCAAATTAAAATGAAGCTTCTAACGGCAAACGGAGCAAAGAACGATCTTTTACCCTAAGGATCTATGTTCTGGTAAAGACGCCCGATAGTCGGTGGATGCAGGCGGCTCAACGTGGAAAACTATTGAGGAGGCCTATGTTCACTAGTGGACTTCTAGTGGCTCAAGATGATAATACATAAGTAAAGGAAAGTAGAGTAAAAAGTTCTTTATTTCATAAACTATTACTTAACAGTTGAAAACGTCAAAACAAAATATAAATTAAAAAAACTAAATATTACTACATTAAAATCACGAAGCTTAGATTCACTTAAATGCAAACAAATAATATAATACCAATTAAGCTTTCAATCAGGTGAGCCTAATCACTTCAGTAAAAGTGGCCAAGTAGCCATATGGACGCTTGCTTATTAGGACGTAATATCTTGGAAAACCTCACCAGGACGCTCATTCTACAACCCAAGGGTACCCGGCGGAAAGTATGCATGTACAACTATATGCGCTTATGTAATTTCTAAGCTTATATCTACATGATAATTTTCCAATGGATATTATACGGTATTGAGACACTCCATGTCAAAACTCTAAGTAATTCTTAATTAATGAAATTGACTGAAATTGACTTAACTATCTAATGCGCGCCGTATTTCTAAAAGAAGACAATTTTGCAGCGAGTTACTGTTGCATGCCCGTCGTGGCGTGAATTGTCACTAGAAGCTTGTCTTGAAACTGAAATCTTACATAAGTGCTTAACGAGGTCACCGGAGACGTGGCATTTTGGCATGAAGAAACACGGGACCTCGGAGTTGTATATACTTATTTCCAGTTTTAAAACTGTCCTTCTCAAGATGACAGTTTATATTATTTGTCAATGTTGCCAAAACATACAAATGTTTGTAATTATATAAACAGACAGTACGCTGAAGTATTGTAATTATACGTCGATTTTTTCAGCAATACTACAAATATAAGTTGACCTTTTAATGACAACTAATTCTATTGTCATTATCATCCGAGCGTTAACCATAGTACACCTGGTTGTGTATTATTAGAGAACGATTATTGCTATTGTTAACTCAAAAAATATTAACATTTTATTTTCTAGATAACAGATCATTATTTCATTAAGTACGTGTTTTGTTTCGTGTTTTAATAATTTGAAATTTCCGCGACAGTTCTCCCAGAATGTAAGTAATTGCTACAAGTGTGCTCTAGCAAATGTCTTAGTGGACATTTTTGCCGTAGAATTTCCTGAAACGCAGACAGGTCAAGAAGGTGGGGCCTCGCCGCTCGGTGTTTCGCCCTGTTTTCGCAATTTCCTAACCGATTGGCAACATTAAGCATGATGAGGGTTCTCCGTCTACTGCGATATTGGAAACGATCGGAGCTTGAGACGTTGCTGGAATGGCCACGGCTAGTTTCAGATCGAAAGTTAATGTTTCTACACGTGACTTTGTTTGCAGACTATAGTGTAGACTTATAAAGCAATCAAAACTTTGTTTGTATCTACATTCTATAATTATACTTCACATTTAGTTCTCCGTTTTTAGTGTTTCAGATCGAAAGTATATGTTTCTTAACGTGTTTTGTTCGCAGAATCTAGCTTATTTCACAGTATGAAGCGCTTTCATTTTTTTTTTGGATCGACTGCTTACCATCAGGCAAGATGTAGTCATTGTGCCGCGTCAGATTAAAAAAAAGGCTTATAGAGAAACTAAAACTTTGTTTGTACCTACATTCAATAACTATAGAATTTAGGCGCGATAATTTTTAAGTTTACGTTAAAAAGAGCTAAAATGAAGCCACACTTGAGTAAATAATTTTGTCGGTCGCCTTATACTTGATATTCATTACTTCGTTTTTAGTGCTAGGATGTATTAAAGTTTCAGATCGACAGTTAATGTTTCTACACGCGACTTTGTTCGCAGACTTATGAAGCAATCATAACTATATTTGTACACACATTCTAAAATGAAGCCACACTTGAGTAAATAATTTTGTCGGTCGCCTTATACTTGATATTCATTACTTCGTTTTTAGTGCTAGGATGTATTAAAGTTTCAGATCGACAGTTAATGTTTCTACACGCGACTTTGTTCGCAGACTTATGAAGCAATCAAAACTATATTTGTACACACATTCTATAATTATACTTTATATTCAGTACTCCGGTTTGAGTGCTAGGGTGTAATAAAGTTTCAGATCGAAAGTTAATGTTTCTACGCGTGACGTTATTGCAGAATTAAAGAGCAATCAATATGCAGGTACGTTCATTGGACCTCAGTATTATTGATATTTATTACTTTTTCTTAAAAGCGCAGATATATATTATATCTTAGAGACTCAGTCCTTTCCAAGTCAAAATTAATACGCTAATAATGTTATCATACGAGGCTACACGCGATCATAATGAATAAATAAATATTTCTGACATTTTCACCAATTATTTAGTTCCAAGATAAGTATTATTAAAAAATTGTATTATGGTTACCTAACAACGGATAAACATATATCAATACTTTTTTTTCGTAAATATAAAATTATTAATAACATAGAAAAACACAAGTTTTCATGTTTATATACACAAAGATTTATCCTGTGTGGGAATCGCACCTACGACCTAAGTATTGGAGTGCGGGAATAGGTACTCGCTACAAAGCTATACCGGCCGTCAACTAAAACGTAATTTTAATTCCACGTAATAATATGTCGTTAAGCCCCGTATTATATTATCATTATTATGCAACGAGAAACTTTAGAAGTAATGAAATAAGCTACTTTTAAGGATCAGACTTTACTCAATAAACATCATAGAAAATGGGAATATAGTGTTTGGTAATGCTGAACCAAGAATGGATCTAGTCTTTGTTGAGAAGTACCTTTATTTCTACGTTTGAACGTGTCACGCAAAGGAGAAATTTGCATAATGTATACGCTTGAGCAGCAGTCTGAGATACATTTCTATATGGGGATATAAAAGTTCTTTTGTGCTCATAGCGTCGCGAGACCAGGTGGTAGACAACCAACATCGAATTTACGCAGCGTTGTATGGAGTCCCTAAATTCATGACCGTTCATGTGGCATACACATACATTATATTGAATAAAGCCGACAATGGTAGTCAATGTGAAAACTTTCCTGTTAGATTTTATGTTCAAATATAAGTTCCCTATATCCCGCAAACGTTGTTTTGCGAGAGAAAGCCTGAGCCGAACGCTTGTAGGTATAACATCTTAATATAATAATATCTTTAGACATGTCTCACAGCGTCTTCTAGCCTAGGGGCTATTTTACTTCGGGTACTAGACAACGGATAAACGTAACAAAAATCTTTTTTTTGTGAATGCGAACGAAGACAAAAACAAGATCACAACTAATTATTTTCATAGTTACACGTATGTTATTTCACCGTGTGAGCTTTAAACTTACAACCTTAAATGTCAAACATTTTTACAACTAAAAGCAAAGAACGATAATGCTGACATCCGCGCCATTTTGATCGATTTTATTATGATGGTAAAAATTATATCAATTATCTTTTTTGCTTCTCAGTCATCATTCCATATAAATTGACTACTTTACAACTCAATCATCATTCAATCCTAATCTTTGTTATTCAAAAATCTCAAATTGTATTTTTTAAGTTCTATGTAAAAACATAATAGCACACCTGTTTATCCGAAGTGTTAGGCAGAGGCATATTAAACGCCCACACTTCGCCAGTTATATCGTTGGTACCACATAATAGGTGGCGAGCCTATTGGCGCTTACCAGGAACTTTTACGTTCGCCAGAGCCTCGTCCGTTGAACGTCAGATGTACCACTAGCAGGTAAGTGGCTTGGGCTCCTAAGGTCTTGATATGAGCCGTATAGGACCCTAAGTAGTATATGTACCTAGTTTTAAGTCTAAGAAAATATTCTTAGAGTAGTAAATAAGTAACGTAATGTATTAAGATAGAAATCTGCACAGTTTGAAATTCTCCAAGTTGTCTGGCAGCGTAGGTATGGCACTATTCATAGATTTACCACAAAATCGTACACCGCTTGGTTATCTTCAAAGTTCTAGACCCGGCCACACAAAAACTTTAGTGAACTTCGCTGAAACTAGAGTTACCGGAGAATTAGTCAAACTACAGAATTATTAACTACCTAAGTATTATAAGCAATGGCAAACAGCTGTGGCACGTTAGTGAATAAAGCAGTTTAAGTCGCTCGTAGATTGTCTTCAGAGAGTACAGTTTAAAACCAGGTGCCACTGAGTTAAAATATGCTGTATTGTTTTTACTCTTTTCAAACCAATGCTATTTAGTGATAGTACTTGATTTTTAATCGACTTGATACTTAGCCGTTTCTAAAAACACTTTTACTTAAAGGAAACTACGTAAACGGACAGTTCTTTTAGTTTGAAACAAACTGAAACAATTAAAAGCAAGGCGTTTGCTTATTACATCTGATCAGTGGTAACCCATCGGTCTCCTACTTTGCTGAGCTTCCTGACATCAGAGACAGTCTTTTTTTTATATGTTGACGTATATATATATACTAAAGCCTATTAATGGCCCACTACTGAGCTTACGTCTCCTCTCACAAACCAAGGGGAGCGAAATAACTTACCTGACACGACTTATTAGGGAAATCTTAGATTGGGCGGTCAAGACCACGTAATTTAATTCAATTCAAAATCATTTATTTAAGTTTGGCTCAATAGAGCTCTTATGAAGGCCAAACTTAAAATTTTACGGGCCCATTCACTGCGGACGGGAGCTTGATGGTTAAAGAACGGGCAAGAAAATCGTGATAGTTGATTTTTCTCCCGCCATTTATATTGCTTGTCCACATAGTGTCAAAATCAACTGCCCAATCAATCAAATTTACGTCATATAACAAAGCCGTAGCGTGTCACTAACATAACACTGAAAACAACTGCTTTTTTTAAACTTTTTTTGTAACCTTAAAATTGAACAAATTGAGCTGTCGAGACCATTTTAAGAACTTCAATTTAATCTAAATAGTCCACTAGGTACAATTTAAGTAAATTACCAATCAAATCGTGTCGTGCGGATTTTCGGATTTAAACTGCCGTATCGTAACATCCTATCTAAACTACTAGTACTTGAATTTGTGGCACAAAATTTATTATAAATAAATTTGTACGATTAAATTTTATGTCATGACATGTAATTTCATTTTGTATCCTTGTAATTTCATTGGTATGCACTGATAGTTTTAAGAGACAATATTAGGAACTAGGTATTTCTAAATAATCGAGTCGATTGAAGTATTCATCTTTATTCCCCTGTGATCAAGTTATTTAGTATCCATAACACAAGTTCTTAATGATACTTATCTTGGAACTAAATAATTGGTGTGATTGTAAGAGAATATTTATTTATTATTATTATTATCATAACATCATTGTTATCTTTAATTACTGTAATTCGTTTTGTACACCGTTTTAATTAAAGTAAAATAAATAAAATAACTTCGTAAAAAGTTTTAACATCACTACTAGCTGCTTTCTGTCGGAGGACTTATCAATGAACAAATTTTCTATTTGGTAAGAACGTTGTTTTCAATCAACGTTACTTATTTTATATTGCTATTAGTTAATACAGAATAAATATTGACGAGTTTCTGGACTTACTATTCTTTAATCAAGATTCAGCTCGCAGTGAATGAGCGCTTTAATTTTTTAGCTGACGTGCATAAAAGCTTTTTTGAGCCAAATTAAAATAAAATAATTTTACTTTGTCTTTTAAGTATTATGTACTAACACAAAAATCTTACTAAGGCATACATTTAATTAAATTTTTATAAATCAACCCTTCAACTGTAATTATGGTGTGGTATAATCTGGTATTTTCAGAAATGTAACGGAAGTTTGAGACGGAACATGATAAGCCGTCCGTAACTTCCAAGTGCAGAACGTGAATTTGTTTCGACGGAAAAAACAAGTTCCATGGATTTTGAGAGGAAAAAAAATCACATCTATTTTTTACATAATTATTTGCATCTTTTTTGTTATACCTTATCTTAGCTAAATTAATTTTAACAGTTTAAATATTAGTTATCACCTACAGTCTTATAAAGTCCATATTTGTATTCTTATTTGTATGTGCCCATGATCACCACACCGGGTTGCGGTTGGTGATCGCAGTTTAAGCCAGTATGCAGAATGACGCTGCTGCCGATCATCCGGTAGGATTTCTCTTCTTCGACTCTTACGACTTACCGTAAAATGATAGGAGATGGCACTATTCTAAGCCGGTACCATACGACAAATTGTATGATAGATATTACTGCTTTTTTTAATTATACTGACTAAACACACAAACAATCAAATTTTGCCTCTTAATAATATTACTATGATGCGAAATAGCTAGTGCAGTGGGTGCACCTGCCGATGAACGAAGGAGGGTCAGGCAAACATAAAAGTTCCCAGTAAGCGGCAATAAGTTCGCCACCCATTGGGACCAACTATCTAATTGGCGAGGTGTGGGTGTATAATATGCCTCTGCCTACCATAAACTAGGCGTGAATGAATGTATGTATGTAAAATTGCAAGAATGTAGATTTTAAATGAAACCTTTTAATAGGCAACTGAAAAAGCATGGTCCAGTCTACCAACATATGATGAACGAAGCCGCTGATAGTAAATACAGGGAGACCTTGAACTACTTTCCAAATTGTAATTATTATAATGGATATCGACGATCAATTTCCTGTATTAAGCTGTTTCCCATTATTACTTAATACATAGGTAAGTAATTGTATATGATAAGTGCAGTAATCTAGGTCTCTATCTAGTGTAGGGATCTATAAGAAGAAAGAAACTTTACTGGTGATTTACAGTGAATATTACATCATAAGTATCCGGTAAATGGGAAAAAATAAAGGTGGGAACAATTTCATGATATCTCTATATAGACAACGTATTTTGTATTACGCATGTAAGTACAAATACGTACGAATTTTGGTAGTTTCTGCAATTTTTAGTTGCTTGATGAAACTCAAAAATTGTGTTGAATTTCTTATCAGATTATCTTGTTTTATTAATATTTTTTTCTTCTTTCAAATGCCATTACGTATACATTATCTTACGAATATAAAAGAAGTTGTTGTTTTTATAACAACAAACATTATAATTTGAACATTTGCTTTTGAAGGTTTAGATAGTTAGTTTTAACAGTAAAGGCCAGTTTATATAATGTTATTTATAAAATGTTAAAATAAAAATTATTGTTATAAAGGATTTTAAGCCAACAGATTTTCCTAAATTCACTATGACTTGGAGAGAAGATTCGTGCCCAGTAATTCATATTCAATTCTAATTAATTTATTCAAGCTTGGCTTCAGTCCGAAGCACTTGTGAACGACACTAAATCTAGGAGCACCAAGGGATAGAATAATGAAATAAATGGGCTCGAGGCTCTTTACAGCAGGGAACTACAGTATTTCACGCCAGCATAAATTATGCTTATAAAGCTTAAATTCTATCGCAAATGGAAAATTGTTGTCTAGGGTATCCAGCCATGCTTAGCTTATGCTAGCTGCGTTGGGTGGGATTCGCTTGGGTGCTCAAAGGGATGACCCATTGTTAGTTAAGGTTGGTACCGTAGCTTTTGTGGACGTTACACAGCAGGGAACTACGGTATTTTATGCCACCATACCTCATACCTCAAAACCGGATCATGTATGGAACATTGTTGTCTAGGTTCTATTCATGAGACGTGGTGCCTTTTTTTTTTTGTTTTACGTCGGTATCAAAATGCGTTTACGCACTACCTTCCGGCCAAAGGGGGACCGAAAGAGGGTGTGGGACTCACCACCAGCAGACGCGACTGCCAGCAGTAATACCCACTAAAAATCTTCCGACGACGCCCGCCGCTTGTTGAGAAAGAGGCGGGGGCCAGTACCTGGGTTGCAGCGTCTGACACCCCGCCTGCGGCCTACGTCCCCCGGAAAACCCGGAGGCCCTCTTTAGAGAGGCGCAGTGGACGCGCCTCTCCTACCTCCTTGTGCGACCATAGCGTGTGTGGCCGACTTCTCGGAGGGTCTATAGTTAGACAGCAGGGGCCCTCTGCCCCCACTGCCTAAGACCCTCCTGGCGCTACTTGACGGGCCCTCCTGGCCTGCCCGCTGCGCCCTCCATAGGTCCCTCTTAGTTTCTCCCCCGGTAGTCAGTACTAAGGGCACCCAGAGTCGTCGGTCTCTGGGTGTTACCTTTTCCCTGGCGCCTCCTGCGCCCTACCGGGAGGTACTCAGCCCCCCCACCACGACAAGGTGGAGCCACCACCAGTCGGGGGGGATGAGACTTGGTGCCTACCTCAAAGTCGCCCAGCTTGAATGAAATTAGAAAATAGTTCATCCATAGAAGAAATGGATTGACCGGCATAGCAAGGCGGATTTTTAGCTGAAGTGGCAAGGTGCTGATTTGCAAGCAGAAGTGGCAGTGGGCGAGGCTCATAGCTCGAAGTACCGACGTAAAGTTCTTCAATGTCGACCACGAACCAGCAAACCGAAAGTTGATTTGGTCAAGGCGGCGGAAAGCTGGTGATTGCAAGCCTACGCCTAAGATAAACAGACAAACGAGCGGATAGGTTCAGTAAACTAATTTAGGTAGCAACATTGGCGTATGTGATCTTACTCATATAAAAATAAATTTCTAGATAGTAAATTTATTTTTGCTTGTTCCCAAGCACATGAACTCTCTAAAACATGGACGGAAAACAGTAAAGCAATGTCTATAATCGAATTAAATTCAGTTTTCCTTTGTTCCATTCGTACATCATATTTTAATCCCAAAAAGTGTGCTTAACATACATAGGTAAGCTGGATAGAATCGAAACAACACATCACACTAAAAAAAATTAAGCCGCCGACGACACCGGGTTCAGCAAAACTCAAAGCGCTCACTGTCCAGTACAAATCAAAATGCTAACAAAGAGTGACAGTTTGGCCCCTGTTAGGTCATCAAAACAGAAATATCGCGAACAAAAAATGGCTCGAATGGGCGCAGGCCATTGCTGGGTGGATGGAGAAGTTATTGACACGTCGACGAGCCTGCCGACCTATCGGGCTTATTCAGTCAAGAGATAGTTGGCTTTTCAATTCAACCTCATTTCAATCTGAAGGCCTGAATTAAGCTAACTATAACTACACGGTATGATTGGCGCCAACGCAAGAATTGTTTGAATTTCTAGTGGTGTACCTAAACGCGAGTATTTATATGTAACTTTGGTCTATTTTTGGTCTTCGTGTGTAAATTGTAAGAAAGTGCACATTAACGTAAATTGTGATTTCCTTGTAGGTAGGACTTTAATGGACTTATTTAACTTATCGAAAACACTATAAAATATTGAGTTCATCATCATCATCATCTCAGCCATATGGCGTCCACTGCTGAACATAGGCCTCCCCAATAGATTTCCACATAGAGCGATCCAGAGTCGCCTGCATCCATCGGCTTCCCGCCGCCTTGACCAAATCGACGGTCCATCGCGTGGGAGGCCGTCCTCTACTACGTTTATAATATTGAGTTCATGAGCAAATAATTAGTCTAATCAAACTTCTTGACACTGGCAAATACACTAAACGATTAACATAAAAACTTCACGGATTGCTTTCTGTTCACACTGTCAAGGTTATAAAATGTCAAACAATATTTTTAATGCAAAATTAATATAATAGGCTAATACGGCGGGGCTTATATTACAATTATCTTAACGGGATAGTTAAACAATGCAGTGTATTAAATTGTACTAACTGTTTGAAATGTTATTATAAATATACCGAATGGTGTTTACGTATGATATTTTATTTGATCGTATTAAACTTTATTTGACGATTTATTTTAACTGGCTATTTGTAAAGTTTCTATCCAAATATGTGTTTAAAAACCTGTAAAGTTTCAGGACTCACTTGATTAGAGTATTTGCCAGTAAAAAATAATTTAAAAAATCAAGTGATTTGCATATAAATCATGCAAGTCACAATTATGGTCAAATAAAGTTCGTCATATTCAAGTCGACTGCTTACCATCAGGCAGGATGTAGTCATTATGACGTGTCACATTAAAAAAAAAAGACTTGGAATCAAAACGTAAATTCACAATTCCCGGGCAATGTTCTACTTTCTTACGCTAGTAGATATACTTGTTTCGTAATGTCAAAGAAATTACGTCTAAAATACACTATTTTTATGACATGAACTCAAGCCAACCTCACCTGCAAGTGGTGCACCTGTCGATCGACAGAAGAGGATTTATCTAACATAACTGCCGGTAAGCGGCAATAGGCTTGCCACCTATTACGTGGGACTATATAATTGGCGAAGTGTGGGCGTGTTATATGCCTCTGCCAACGCCTTCGGGGAAACAGGCGTGTATGTATGAATGTATGTATGTAGACAATAAATCAATGTGTCTTTTTCCGCGTTGGCGTAAAAAATCTGGGATCAAGGTACACTAAATTGAATAACAATCAAAAAGATGACATACTCAAAACCTAATTAGATCCCGCAACAAGAAGGATCAACAAAAGAAACAACAATCGGAAACAAGAACTCGATAGTCAGCGTTTATTACAACATGGAATCGAGAGCGAAACGAAGTTCCGAATCCAAGAAAAACATTGTAGTGTTGGAGAGTCCGCCTGGCCGAGAGCCAGCGCCGGGGCCTTGGGCCGACGTCGATGATCACTTAATGACCACTTCGGATGGGATCTTAGGGCGAATCCTTTTTATGTCACACCACTTACTCTTTCACTGAGAGTGATTTGATTGTCCGTCACATACTAAACCTCGATTCCCGAACGCTGGCATATCTGTAGTCTGGCGTGTCATAGAGTTTATTACAATTATGTTTAAAAACTCGGTCAAAATTTTTACACTACTAGGTTGCACTCAAGCATGAGTCCTACTTGATGGTAAGTAGTCACCGTTGCCTATGGACACCTGCAGTATGAGGCCATCAAAAGCGCGTTGCTGACTTTTTAAAAACAGTTTTACTCCCGATTTGAATGACAAAGAGATTACAGCATAGGGTTCATTCAAAACGGTGCAAATAATTAGGGGACAGTGGAAACGGTTTCATTAGCACCCCTACATAACTGCAATAAAAATGTGTGACGCGACGTCAGTTATGAAAAATAAAACTATACGATCCACTTCATATCTGGATACCAGGAACACCTAAAGCCGACTGTTTGTGGGTTTACAATTAAAAATAAATCAATTACATATAAGAAAACATTTAGATAAACTTTTTATTTTTTTCGTAAATAGTAAAAGTTTAGAAACTGAAAAGAAAATAAAAAAGCAAGCAAATGAACCTCTAAGCATTTCGAATATATATATTTACTATTTCAAGACATTGAGCTGTGTTCTTAAACAATCCTATATCTCAATCAAGATAGTCTGTTCATTCCAACGAAAACAATATGGAGCAAAAAGATATGGCCACAATAAATTTATTATCCTAAAATAAGTTATTTGGCAGGATTTATCTATCGCAGCGTTGTGTGAGCAGAGAACGGAGTTTAGGAAAAGCAATTCAATAAAAGAAAAGCGTACTTTTTCTATCACAAAACTTTATTGGCAACTAAAAACTATGTGAAAAATGTCGTTGGTTATTACTCACTCAATCGTTTATACCAACAATGTCTACAGATATATCACATCTCACCCACAGTTCAGTACAATAACAAATGAATATTGGGAATGGCAAACAAATAGAATCCGATAGTCAAACAATAGTAAATCAAATATGTAAACTAACCGTTAGCGGTCACTCTGTATTCACTCGCAATGAACTATATGTGACCCCCGGGAGTTACTGTATTTGCACAGAACACGTTACTGATCAAAAGGTAATATGGGATTACAATTTACCTAAACTGTAAATAGAAACTTCTTTTGAGTTCAGTAGTTGGCAGTGGAACTCAACAGTTAATTAAGCATAAGATAATCGTGACTAAGCTATCACCGAACGGAGAAGATTTTAACAGCACTAGAAAGTTCTACCAAAACTATCTAATCAATATTCGAAAAATCGAATGTGACAGTAAAGTTTAAAATTTATACACTCATTTTGCAAAAACATTTAGTTAGATAACAATAGTAATAGTAACAGGTTTCTCTTTTTTTTTCCTTTTTTTATTAATTATATTTTTGATATTTTATACTTGTTTTAATCTGTATTTAAATCTATTGTTATAATTGTTTTACTATTATTGTAATAGTAGTTTTTTGTCTTCGTCAGTTTTTAAATTTTGTTTTGTTTTTATTTATAAATATTGTATTGTAAATTACTGTCCGAATTTTATTGATTGGTTTATTTTTTTATTTTTGTCTATTATCTAATTGTGAATAATAGCTTGAATCCGGCACTTTCTAAAAACCAGCGATGCAAAGTCTTTCAACTTTGCAGCACCTATGCTGAGCCAGTGCCCTTGACAATTATATTTATGTGCAAGTTGTAATTTTTTTACAACTTGTTTTCGTGTACATGTAAAAACTACTTTCCAAAAAAATGGGCCGTATGCTTGAATGCTACCTAGAGGTATAAAAAACCACAAGTAAAAGACATATAAAAGCCATAAAAGAAGATAAATACAATTTTACAACATTGGTACTTTTTAGAACCTCCGTCATAGCTGTCACAAAACTGCGAAAATTCATGTTCATTTGCTGTCCGTGGCGTTCATTACGAATTTATAGACGCCTTAAACATTTAATGATCGATTCATCCGGAACTTTTCCTGTTCATTTCCTGATTCGCTAAAAAAGAATGTTCAATTCCATGCGATTCAATCAGTTTTCTCGTAATAAAAACTTGCGAAGAATCTATTTTGTTTATAATTTTAAATGGTAAATTTATAATTTTAGCGTTTTTGATATAAGTCTATTTATACTTGCATTGTATTTTTTTCTTTAAATGCAACTAGATGTTGGCCTCTGTTTCATCCATGTGTTTTAATTATAATAATATTTTTTAATTTTTAAATGATAACGTAACTTAAAAAGAAAAAAAGTATATATATATATATATAAATATATATATATATATACATTCCATAGAATCCAAAAAACCTAAATTTTATCATTATCTCTTTACGATGGATTTGTGTATTAGCATATCTGTATGTGTGAATTGTAGGCGGTATTTTTAGGTAAAGTAAAGCTCATCAGTCTTAGCCGTACTGTCACCAATGGACATACCAACATAACGTTCAAAGGCATTTGTGCCGAAAAGTGTTCAAAATCCCATTTTAAAATTCATATATCCAAGCTAGCCTTCTTTCCGAAGCACATGTGACAGCCTTTGAGCGCCAAATGGTTTTCTATTTTGTATGTGACTGATGCGGCCTAACTGGTGATAAACATTAACTTTCTTGCCCAATTACTCTCTAATCAAGCTTCTGCTGGCATTGAATTGGTGGGTTTTAAAGTTGACGTTCAAACGAGCTATATATTTCATCATATCATATCAGCCTTGTGAAGTCATAAGGAAATCAGCCTCCCCAATAGATTGCATTATATTCATTGCATTTTAATCTAATGGGGGTATATGCCAATAATAACCACGCTGGTGGCGAAGGGTGGTTATCGCAGTTCAAGTCAGTTAGCAGGTTAATACTGCTGCCCATCATCCGGTTGGATTTCTCTTGTCGATTTTTACGACTACCCGTAAGTCCCATTAAAGGGGGTGGCACTATTCTGGGCTGGTAACACACGACGCATTATATTTAGTCATGCTTGAATAAATCTATTTTGACTGAGACATTAAATGTGTTTAACTAGTAAGCGTACTCATAACTCTTAAGAAAGCCTCTGAACTCATGCTTCGTTGCTGAAACGTCCACAATTTAATTAATCACTTCCATTGAGTTGCTACGTGATAAACGGGTCTGTAGCATGTTTGCGAAATTAAGCAATAACTTTTTGCACAATCATACCATATTTAACGGACATTTCAATTGTTAATTATGCATGCCGAATTAAATTTTCATTTAAATCTCATATTTATTCTATTAATAATATTAAATAATCTTTATTGTTAACACATTGAATTTACGCAAAAAAGTTGTTATTATCAAACAAACTCCTAAATTCTGCAAAGTCAATGTTTGCTTTGTCAGATATTTGAACGGTTGGTTGATGGTAATTTAAGCAATCATGGCATTAGTTTTACACAGGGCTTAAGGGAAATCATAACTGATATCTCAAGGTCAAAAGCGCAAGCGAAATCAATCGTACACTTCGTGTGTTCCCAATCCTCTTTAAAAATATATACTTACCCTTTGAAATATCATAATTACAATATCATTAGCGAACTTGTACCCAATTAGAAACTTAAGACGAGTATGCTGGAAGATTCAATAATATGATGTTAAAGTTTATATGAGTAGATTATAATTGCGAATTGTGTTTGCAACCTAGATTTAAAAGTGATAAAGTAAAACTATAGACTTTTACTCCATCATTTGTTATCCGCGGTCAGCAGTGGTTTTAACTGAGCTTCGACAGTGAGGGCGATTCAGGGGTGAGGAAGGGAAGGAAAGAGGGGTAATACCCGCGTTATTTCACTAAAAGCATTTCACTGTGTGGCCATACGTGACCCCGTGACCTGCTACTGATTTTATGTCCATCTATGTGGTTGTTCATTTAATGCAAAGACATTATTTCTTAGAAGCTACTAGATTGCTATTCTTCACTGCTGTCTAATGTTCAAACCAATCTTCATATAAAAATAAATTTCTTATTCTGAAATAAAAATCATACTTTTTTAGAACATTGAATGTAAGTAGGACAATTAAGTTGAATATACTACTACCACACTGATGAAGGAGATATGATCCAAAGTACATAAGTGCTCGAAATTAGGAGCACATATGGTTACCCATCTAAAGACTGAGCCCTGTAAACTTTACTTAATTTTTGTAATTGTTTCCGCCACCAAGTATCGCTATTAGTATAGTATAGTATTATTAGTAGTAGGCGCTATTGTTTTGATAATATGTTAAGTAAAAGCATAGACGATAGTTTCGGATGATCAATTAATATTCCGGCTTTTTATAAACGCTGCGTTGCAAAAAAAAAAGTATAAGTACATACAAAGCAATTTTATAAGATACAAAATAATATGTAAATAGTTTGCGATAGCTCATGCAGCCAAGCCTGTTTGGCAAACGTTTTTACTGTCCAGGACTTGGCAACAAACCTCATGAATATGTAACTTAGTTGCTAACCGATACTTTGAAGCTGGGATGGCAGAATTTAAATAAGCTGAATTCTGTGAATTCCTATAATTTGAGAGCACAGCTTTTGTTTCATTTGCTTTTCTAGACGCTATATATTTTCTTACAAAGTTGATTCTACAAGGCTGAGTAGTTATCTGTACGTTGTACAACAACGTGGTAGCATTCATTGCTTTCATTTTTATTTAAGTTTTTAGAAACTTTCTGGTTAAGTAAGGGTTATGCCCATAACCCGAATGACTCCAAACTTATGTTCTAACTACCGGAATGGTTGTGAAATGATAACAGTTAATTTCCAATTAGTCCACTTTATTTTTAACTTTTTGCGTACAATAAATAGACCCGACAGTCGTTGCGTGTTGGTTTGACCGGTGGGCGCGGGTAACTAACTGCCTGTGCTGCCGCTATTCCTGCAAAGCGCAGCCTAAGCACAAACAGAAACCAATGTTAACTGAGATTGTCTTGAGATAATGAAAATTATAATCTGTATTATATTGTTTTTTGTTTCCTTTAATATGACTCGATTAGGGTATTTTCCAATGTCAAGTAATTAAATAATTCAAGTTATTTGCATTGTGCAGTGTTTTCGTCGTTTAGTGCAAGTAACGTCACAGTCAAGTCAAAGCCATGTCGCTTATGTCCCAATAAAGTAGTGGAGACCTTACTAAAGGTCCCATGGAGTTTTGAAATCAACACGGAAATGCACAATTCACTGTAAGATGCCACTTTCCTACACTTGTGTACGTTGCCAAAGAAGATATGTCTAAAAATACACTATTTTTACACATAAAAACTCAAATTTACACTAATTATGGAAAATAAAATACAGCCCCGATGCGTCTTTTCCGCGATAGCGCCAAAAGTCGGTATAATACAGTTGTTGAGTAGTATCGATCGCTACCCGAGGAAACAAGGACGACCATGGATAAGCAAGACGAACAATATTGGCCATCACCGTCAATTCAGTGATTTGAACATTTTAACTTGTACAAAATATATTTAGTGGGTACTTAATTATTAAATATCAATCATAAAGACCTAAATATCAATCATAAAGAATCATAAAATTATACTACGTCCTCCTCTATGTCCCAACTCTCTGTGCATTCAAAGTTATTGAAATTAGTTTAAGCGGTAATGTGAAAACGTACCAGACATACCAAGATACTTTCACATTAACAATATTAAGCATGGATGTTTACACACAATGTAGGAAAAGTAATTCTAATATCAGATGATAAATGTGCTGTAGAGTACATAATGTTAACAAAAAGCCACATTTATTTGGCCTGAAACTTGATTAAATATGACAAAGTGTCTTAGGAGGGAGATGATGAATAACGGCGCTGCGACCATCGCTAAGACAGACATTTTTTTAAATAAAATGCAGAGTTTCTTTCCATGTTAAATGAGATTTCAGATAAAACAACCTTATGTCATGAGCAACTGCATTAACCTAGTTTGTCTGTGTTATTTATAAGAACTGGCAATGTAGTAGTCTTGTAAATAGATATCTTGCAATATTTGAGACTATTTTCTATAGCTCAGTTCGATCAATGTGAGATGACGATTGACACTTATAAGTCTTTGACCATCTGAGATTAATGGTTAAAGTAATCCAGATCCTGAAACGTCTTAAAATGTGATTTACGCCTTTAGTTCATTGAAAGTTTAAATATATAACATGCGCGTATTGCAAGACTATATACCGACGTATTGCACACAGGTGCTCGTCTAAACACAACATTTAGTACGCTCAATGCATGCAATAAAATAAAGCAAAATTGACTGCTAATTGGTTTATGTAATTAAGTTGAAACAATTAAACAAAATTATGTAAATCAATCACAATATATCGTACATTTGCGTTAAAATCATAAATTAGGTGACAATTTCTTTTATTAAGGTATGCAAACCAATCAGGGCTTAGCAGTAAAAAATATCGTCGTACGTCTTTGTTGTATGAATAGCCAATAAGGACTAAGAAAAATTTTGTTATCTACGTGAGTGTTGCAAATCTTTCCTCGGATACTAACGACGTCTGAAGACTTACACTTTCCCCACTAAAAGGGTTGAGTTTCATAAAACTTCAGAGTTCTACGCTTGGGGCCAAATGTATCGGAGGGTTCGGGATAAAGGTCGATAGAAACTACTTTAATATATTCAATTCTACTTCAATTTTGTCCTGTCTTGTTAAAGTTGTTTGCTTTTTATTGCATACAGAAATGTGTCGTAATATCTCTATATTCATAAATTAATACAAATGAAATTTTGTAATTTTGATAAAGTAGGTAATAACTACATTAATAATATCTCTTGTCTTGCAAGTTTTTATGAACAATGTTTACACTATCCCCTATTTAACATATTCTGCTCAGTTTTAGCGTTTCTAGGAGAACTTTTCAATCTTTTCAAATCGTTATGTCTGTCCTTGAACTTTAAGTATTTTTTGTCACTTGCGGAAGGTACGAGGGTCTTGACGAGTTTCTTTCTCTATTCTTCTACGATCAACCTCCTGCTCACAGTGAATGGGCACGCTAGTTAGTTTACTTTCGTAAGATTTTTATTAAGCCAATCTTGAACAAATAATTTCGACCTTGCCTTAGATTAATGTGTTGTGTAAGTTTATTAAAGAGTCGGCAAAGCTTCACTGACTGCAATCGTCTCAAAGCTGTAGTCACTTCTTTCCTTTTGGTTCGCAGAATGATTTAATGCTACCAAAAATTAAATTATCAACAATATGGATATCATATTGTTCCTACGTTATTTTTAGTACGCTACAAAACATTGATTTTTCTATTAAATAGTTACACAGCGATTCATCAAGAGACATTTTCGGAACCGTTCTTAAGAAGCACTTAACCAATATTCAAACAGAACTAATAAAACAAACGTAACGTCCAATTGGCGATTAGGTAACAGTTACATGAGAGTCCATTCGGCGTTATAAAGGAATTAGTACGATGCAGTCCATAGGCCAATAAAAGCATTGTCTGATAATGCTATGACTATTGGCTGCGATCCAATGGAATAGCGGGGACTATCCCTGGAGGGCTTAACTTGCCAGCAAATTTACTCAAATTGGATGCAGAGCAAAGTAAACCTTTTGACATTCCTATCGACACTTTCTGTACGTACAGATTCGAAGCAAGTTCACTGAGTATTTGTTTATTGAGATTTTTGATCGTAGCTTATCTGATCTTACTTATCTGATATTTTAGCTTAGCATTAGGTCTGTTCATTCAGGCTACAGCGGACGGATTGCTTTTTTTCTAGTAAAATTTCGTCTTATAGCATCTGTGTCAAGAACTATTGGTTAAGTGAACTTTGCAAATTGATTTATGACGTGATGGCGTCCTATATCAATTATATAAGTCCGTAAATGTATGCAATCATTCTTAAATTGGGGGTCTGAGCCCAGCAGGGGGACGTCAATGGGCTGAAATAAATATGAAAAATATGCATGCAATTAATAAAACGGTCGTTTGGGAGTTCACAGTAAGTTGATATACGCCACACAGAATTCCCTGGATTATTCGCAGTCGTATTCGTAATTAACTTTTTAATTAAAACCAACGTAACACACAGCCTCTGTGTTTAATTAGGCTCCATGGTTGTGTGTAACAAAGGGAATGTGCCTTAAGGGCTCATCCACTTCATATGGAATAAAAATAAATGACCCATCGTGTACCCAGTTACTTCCTTAGGGCTTCGCAATTATCCTAATTCATGTACGGCAGCGAAATACGAGCCTAAACCCGACAAAAAAGATACGAGTATATCTGCTTACAAAGGAGGTCGAGTCTAAGAATGCATAGAAAACTAGACAACTGTCTGACGAACAGACTCTCGAGTCCATTGAACTTCTTGGCGGGAAAGTGAAGCGTGGTGTCTATAGTTTTGTTTAATTTTCTAAAATTTGTGATTTTATGAACATTAATGTGTAATAACGCTGGATTATTAACCGTTAGGTGTTTGAGAACGTACATGAGTGTTGATAAATAAAATAAAATCTTAGTATAGTCCCCCATCTTGACTGAGGACTCAAGGAGAGGGCATCGCATATATCATCTTTATCACAACTCATTGTTATGTACTTTGATTTATATATTATTAATATATTTCGTTATTTGACACTGGCAAAAAGTGAAAATGCACGAAGCCATTATTTTAATGAAAAAAAATCGAATATATCGAACTCTTTACCGTACTTTACTGAATAGAGAACTTTTATATCTATATGTATGTCTCTATGTAAAGATATAAGGATAATGTTTTGAAATATGGAACATCTTACGTTTTTGAAGACGGTTAAAATATATTACCGTCGATGAAAATGATGACGGTATTATATAAATAAATAAATATTAAATAAATATAATACCGTCATCCTTTTCTTCGAATGAAAGTATTATTTTAATAGTAATATTCTGTGTATCGGAATGTTCTCCTGTCAAATCATTCCATCACAGGATACAGATTCAATTTCCGCAAGATTCAGAAAAGGAAAATAATATTTATAAAGCATTTCCATTGCAGGTCCACGTTATATTTAAAGGAAGTAATAAACGTATGAACGTTAATAATGCGGTAGCTTTTATATTTTTAAACTAAAATGTTAATATAAGTGAAACCTAAAACTTATGTAAGTTTGAATGTATCAATAATTAGTTCAGTGATTTTGTTTTGCTGCAAGAGTTATCGCTGGTTTAATGGATTACTGGCTTAACTCAAAAATACTATTTTTGAGACAACACACTAGAAGACCTTGTTATGAGGACTAATCCTAAATGTTGACTCATAAAATAATAACTGAATTATAAATAATTTATTGATTCAGGCGTTACTTTGCGGTAATCCATTGTAAGCAAGTGATGGATTAAAAATATCTTTGTAACAATTCCCGCACTACTATAATTTCCCGGAAAATCGAGAAACTATTCTACACGACACGTATTTCGCCCTTACACAGGGCATCTTCAGGTAAGATAGGAGACTCAGAACAACGATGTCTTCACGACCAACGCTGAAACGAGAGTCTCGTTGACTGATGACTCGTTGTAGGCAGAGCATATTATACGCCCACATTTTGCCATTTATATTGTTGGTCCAACGTAATAGATGGCGAGCCTATTGCCGCTTACCAGAAACTGGTATGTTCGCCAAAACCTCGTCCGTTGATCAGCAGGTGCACCACTTTCAGGTGAGGTTGGCTTTGGCTCCTCAGATCTTGGTAAGATCCCTGTACATCCATATAACGTTTATTTTTCGATTTTTAAAATACGAAACCTTATTTTTAACTCTTTTATCTATTGATCTCCCTCGACAGTTTGATTATTTTACGTGGGGTAAGTTGCGACATTGCAGACTCAGATAAAGACCTCAATACCTCCTTAGTTTTGGCAAAGACTACACAAAAAGTAACTAAGGCAATGAGCGTCCCCGTCACGTTCGAATGTCCTTCGTCGCCCAAAATAGACGGCGACCTAATTAATTAACATAAACATAGCCGTACTTTTATTCGCGTTATAGTTTCCGCTTTCTTTTAATAAATGTCTCGTTAAATATGATATACACAGAAATGTCAGCAATGTGTCGTGAGAATGCTGTTATTTTAAAAAGGATAACTCTGTGCGTCAGCAACTGCATCGCAATAACGTGTCCCAAATATTTTATGCTAATATTATAAAGAGAAACGATTACTGTATTATTATCTAAAAATCTGTTTGTAATGAGTAAACACAAAAACTACTGGACCGATCTCAAAAAATCTTTCACTATTAGAAACCTGAGTAAGACAGACTACATATTTTAGAACATAAAAAGCTATGGTGTAGATTATAACTAGCTACCGAAGCGAAGTCAGGGAGTGCCACTAGTATTTTATTTGTCGTGTAATAAGCTCAAGTACCTCATTTACTGCATAGAATACTATATATAGTATTAAATTCATAATATAAAACAATAGAGGTCTGGGAGTTTGACTTGTATTACATTGTACGCATTTATAAAAAAATCAGACAAACCAGAGTTTTTTCCTTTTTATTGTAACAGTAGGCTAAAATCTATGCTTAGTTTGGGGCTAAGAGGACGTACACAAATATTAACAATAACCGCGCTTGATTCCTTAAAGGTACTTTGTGAATTTACTGAAAACATACATAACGGAGCACATGTATTTCGAAACGAAACGAATTTTATTTGAATCAAAATGAATGAATGCATGCGATTTCCTATCGCCTGTGAGGCTCCACAATTAATAGTTTCCAAATCCTACATTCACAATGTGCAAGGTTAACGAACTACTGTAGATCCAGAGACTAGCCGACGTTAACTCGGTCCATTCCGAAAACAATTTCTCTCCCGCTAACTGGCATATTGAGTAATTTCCCAAGCCCGGCCGTATTCCGCGCAAGTGCTCTCAGAAATGGAAAAAATGGCTGAACGAACTGCACGAGGCTGTGACGTCGCCCTACAGCGTCGACAAATTCCATTTGGAGCCGACGATTCGATATGGGATCGTATATTCGTCGACAGGTGTAAACCTCCGAAATAATTGTTTGAAGTTTCCTATTTTGGCTGTTCTATGTTTTTCATTTTGGTTGTTTTCTGTTGATGTTAAATGTTTCACTTTAGGAAACGTAATATTTAAAGCACCTAAAACGTTTAGGTAAACTTTACGAGAAATACTTTATGAATTCAGTTTTTAATTTTTCTCTTCTTCTCTCGTGTGTTTGTGAGATGGTGTATAATGGGGTCTGTTTGTTTAATGGGATGTGTTTGTGTGCTACGGTGTGTCATCGTTCCTCCTTAACATTAATTCTCAAATCCACGCAGACAAAGACGTCGACTAACATTAGTTATTAGTATTAATCTTTACAAGTGTTACATATGAACGACATGACAATGACATACCAAATTAAGCTCAAGGACGCAAGCAAACATGATCTAAGGAATTTGGGGTTGACTTAATAATTGAGAGTATCGTGCCAACACGAAATCCAAATTGCGTGGTATGTACGAAAAGGCAACAGCATAAAACGAGACACACTATGTAATTAAACAAGGATAATAAGATCCTTAATAAGGAATTTTCGTCACCAATACTTAGAACCTCAATTTTATATTTTTTCCAATCATGAACTAAAATATATCAGTCGGATACTTTTATTAAATACTTTTATTTGTGAATATAGAAATGAAGACAGTGTCAGCACTAATTCGTTTGTTTCCATTTTGTTTGTAATAAGCCCCAGAATGTTTAAAATTTAACTGAAAATAGTTAGTACTGTGACTGAGCTCTCTCAGTTCTTACAGAAGGTGTATTTTATTTTTATTTATTTATAAAGTTCCATTGTATTACATATGAGTTAAAACGATGTCCTACAAAACTGTCAATGCGTCCATGTTTATGTGCATTTTGTATTATACGTGTATATCCTATTGGTGATCCTCAAATAAATACGACTAATATATTTTCTTATAAGGAACAGTATTCCTCATCAGAAACCACAAAGATCAAAGCCTGCGACAAACAAAATCTTAAAGTGCGCTAAAATGGAATATCTCCTATTAAAATACCTGTATTTATTATTATACACTATTTATCAAAATCTACTTCCATGTGTAAAGATTATATACGAATATCATATCTAAATTATTATTCTTACTTAAGTTATAAGTGCCCACTGCACCAGTGCCAACCTTTACATCGCTGTTGGAAGGCATCTGCTGAAAATCAGAACTGTGGCATAAGTTGTATGAGCCGGGCATACAGACTCAGTATGCAGTTTGATACAAATAGTCCTAGGTATAAGTTATTGTATTTTCGTCATTCTGAGATTTTATTTTGTGCTAAATAAACTTTTTACTCTTTCCGTAAACAATTAAATTCTACCCGCGACATCGCCTTCATTGACTGCAGAGTAAATCCCAATAGGAATCAAAGACGCAGAAATATTAAATCGGTATAAGGTAGATTAATGTGTGCCAAATATTATCCCGTTCAGAGGTTAGCGTGATTGTGAAACTGACATGCAAACTGTTTAAATTTCATTATTGTAATAACATAATAATCACAAAATACGACTTTTGTTTATAAAAATACAGGAATTTATTATTTATTAATATTCCATATAACATTTTATAAAGTAAATGAAATTTGAAACAAGGGTTCAATTATTATTTTTATGTCCACTAATACTGAGTAAGCATTCTTCTAAAAAATTTTTTTGTTTAAATACAGCTCGATGATATGTCTTACAAATTCGCTCGTTAGTTTGTGAAATAAAGTCTAACCTTACAATTCAGAATATATACTCCAGATATGATAATTGCAAACATTTTATTATCGAAAGCAATGAAATGAAATCCTAAAGCATTCAGTATATTTATGCTAAAAAGCTATAGGAGAGTGGGGAATAAACATTAAAAGCTCTATTCGCAACCACGTAGTTTCAGAAACAGACGTTTGTATAGGGAGAGGCCGGCATGGACGCTGCGCACACACTACTATGCACTGTTTGTTCCTGCCGCAATATCCCGCGGTTAGTTTTACTCGAAAAAAGACGGCGAGCAACAAGTTAAACACTCTTTGTATAACGTGCAAGCGTTTTAAACCTAGAGAACGATTTCATGACAATTATTATACTTACTGAAAGCTTTATCTAGAGCGTTGTTGCGGAAATAAGACCATTCCGCATTGTGCCTGATATTCTTTGTATTTTTCTTTATATGAAACATTGCTTCTATATTGTTCAGTACTACCTATTTCAATGCATTCTTTTAAGTTCCTACGATTTATGCTTTATTCTTTTGCGTACGATAAAAATTCAGAATAGTTTGCACAACTTCCCCAGTCAGCAACTAGTGAAGCATAGAACTTTGTCGTCTATAAGCGCTTCATTTGCTTGTAATATAAGTCATTCTTAAGCTAACCTGCCTCACCTATATTGAACTGCAGTATTAAAAGTATGACGAAAGCAACATAATATTTATGATTTAATTTACCTTTTTTTTCAAACAACGCACACTTATAGGACAGGGTTCTTCCTACTATCATAAGAAAATTTCTTCTTATGTCTTGAGATATAAGGACTATTTTTTTTCCCATTTTAAAAGTTTCTTTTTTGTAATTTCAACCTTTTTTGTAGTTGGTAAGTATGTCCATGTGTCTATGCAGAAAATAGTTTGAAGTTTAAAAGACATAAACAAGTTTGTACAATCTTCGGCGTACGAGTCCGACTATCACTTAACAGTTTTTTTAATAAAAATAATATGAAGAAAAATAATAAGAATTATGTAAGCCGCCATCTTGGACCGGCGGTCATATTAAAGTTTTTACAATTTATAGCATTGTCGGTATTATTTTAGCTCAGTAGTACACTGGGTACTGTGTATAATTTATATGTATATGCAAGACTTAATTACAGACACCGGGACAGGTGAGAGTAAATAAGAGCTTGTGATAATTGTGTTCCAAATTTTTGTTACAAAAATACACTCTGGAAAAGCAGTGTGTACTTTTAATTATTCGAAGGTCTCCACAAAGCCGAGCCGAACCGTTTCAACCTCGCATAGGGTTATCTCAATTTTGCGATACACTTTATATGTACCATTTATTACTTACAATAACATTGTACAATAAACAATTAAAAATATATACATTTAATTAATATATTTATAAAGGCAAACTTACCAAGATTCGGAACAATGATGGAATACAGAATGAAAATACATACACCTCTGTGTCTTATATATGTATGTGTAGAGTGTGCAAAGAATCGTTTTATACTCTTTCATAACCTTTCAAGCCACAGTTATCCAGACAAAATTTAAATACTTTTGTTTCCTGTCTTTCCCAAGAAATCTATATTAATACACAGTAGCATAGTAACGCTAAGTTTATTCTCTCGCCACAAATGTTTTCTACTACGTAAATAAAGTTTAGTAGACACAAATATGGCAATTCAGAAGAAAACACAGAAGGATATTTGATAAAGGTTTACAATACTATGGTAAAACTTTCTTTCTTTTTTCAAATATAAAAGTGAATGACGTGCATTGTTCCGCATTTCACCTGTCAGCTGTTGGTTTTTGTGGTTGCTCTTATCGCAAACAATTCATTTTTCATCACACGTCACCATTCGGACCGAAATTCCTTGTATCTGTGTCGATTTATCAACACAAGGTCAGTCCGACAGCATACTCTGTAGGCCCTTGAATTCGCCTAGCAGCTAATATTTTTAGTTTCAATAGTATGTTACTTTTAACAACCGTAAATTCTTTTGAGTAAACTTTGAAATATAAATACGTTTCGAAGCTGCAGCCTCTAGAAAACGAGAGAATATATATATTAATAATTATATAAGAAAGTAGATTATTAAGTAAGTTATTTTTATATATATATATTTATGTTAATCTTTTGATTTATTTTAGTATTTCGATAATTATTGATTGCCCCTCTCTTCTCTCTTAAAGTTGCGTACCCGACAGGATTCAGGTTCATTAATTGGTACACATTTTGGTTTAGCAATAAATATTTTGTATTTGTATTCGTAGAAAGTTTTTAGCTTCATTTTTCTACTTCAATCATACGAGTCGCTCAGAAGGTTAAATTTGAAGGTGATGTGTTATTTAATATGATTTACACTTATTTTCCAATACGTATTTTAACATTGTAAGTTTTTCTCGCGTCTCCAGAGTCTAGGCACCTTCAAAGTCTCCTCAGACTTTCAGATAGTTAATCTCACTTTTCCATGTGCACAATCAACGCACTAATATAAAGAACCTTTGCAATCTAATAAACTATTCACACATAAATGGCTATAGAGAATTAACTAAACGGCCAGAACATTATTTAATATCGCATAGTCTTCAACTATTTTAAGAGTTATCGTAATGGAAAGTCATCATATATCATAAGGAAACTAGCACTTTACCTAACAATGTTTCGATTTGAAGGGTACCCTTCTGGGTTAAATGACTGGTTATATGAGAATTTAACGACTGATGTCTCGGGTGACGAATGCAGCGCAGTAAATCCTGACATGCAGAATTTTCTCAAATGACTTCGCACTGCCCGCTAGCTTAGTTACATGTGAACACAGCAATTGCAATTAAATAAAAAGGTCATAATTTCGATGATGTCATCTATTTGATGAATATAATGTCATTTGACATAAAATATATTTATATTTAAGTAACTATTGGTTATAATATTTCATATACCCATAATTATAATGATATTCAACTACACTGGAAAATATATGTTTATTATAAGATTATTATATGTAAAAGATATTTTTATTTTATATGTCGTGCAGTATTTTATTTTATTAGTTGAAAAATCAAACGGATATATCTACGCAATTTAATTTTAAAGGTTTTTATTGGATCAATACTTTAAAACAAAAAGGAAGACTAATCCAAATAAATATGTAAATAAACATAATTATATCTGAGGTATTTTTGTCCCCAAATCACCTACTCATTCCATTCCATACCCTTAACTAATTTAGGTATGCTTGATGCGTCAGTGCTCTCGTTATGCGGTTGGTCGATTCATTTAATTGCTTATTAATTTAAAATGTTTTCAAACCACACAAATCACGGCCACCCCAAGCCTGACCACCGACCTGGGCACAAAATCTACCAACTCGTTTCACCTGACTGTTCCCTCACCGCAAAATCAGTTACACAATTTATCTTTTGTTATTTCATGAAATCCGAGTGTGGAAGCTTCATTTCCCCGAGGTCTTGTCTACATGCATATAAGCAAGGCAACTAGCTTCAAGTGAAAACTTTAATGTAGCGGGTATGAGCGTCATCGTCGCGAGAATTGCAAAGTTTAGCGAAAACCTACATTTAATTTTGAACTTGTGTTGGGGACACTGCGGCGTACGTTTTCTATTATGTTACAAGAGGCAGTTTATCTCAACTATGTTGAATATGCTCTAGAAAACCTATTTTAGAAGTTTTGATTACTTAACTAAGAGAAAGTACAGTTCCGTAGAGTTCACTGATACTCATAACTTAGCAACTTACCGAGTAAGGTTTCCTCTAATAGTGATATTTTGAAAAATAAAAAAACTTATTTTCTAAAATGTAGCTAATTATCGGTACGTTTAAAAGCCACTTGGCACTAAGTCCAATCCTCACCAATGTACAACACACATCACAGCCCATTAACGTCCCACTACTGAGCACGAGCCTCCTCACACATATCAAGGTGTGAGGGTATTGGGTCATACTTCACCACGCTGACCTAGTGCGGATTGGCGGAGGTGTATGGCGCCCTGCTGTTAGAATTTTTCAAGCCGCCCATGAGGCCTCTAGCATGGCTTAACGACTACCACATTTGGTGATAACCGGGACCAACGGCTTAACGCGCCTTCCGAAGCACGGAAGCGCTCGATATCAAATGCCACACAAACGGTCACCCATCCAAGGACTGACCTCTGTAAACTCAGCTGTACTTTGGTGATCGTTTCCGACCACCGAACACCGCAGAGCTACGAGCGCTTCAATGTACAACAACGGTAGAGTAAATCAAGTTTCCTTTATATTATAAAAAATACTGATGTTCGTAACAGAGGCAAATCGAAATAAATATATTTTGTTTTCTTCGAAGTAAATTCATGCTTTGCATTAGCATGTAATGGGTTTATATCACAACATAAATTACCATTCTAGCCAAATGGCATTGGACATCTGTAATTCGATTTGATTGCATTTCAAAGATTGCATGTCAATTTATATTATTAAAACTAATTTATCATCCTAGTCTATTATAGCCTGGAATACCAGATTTGGGGCATTACTTACCTTAACCACAAAGCATCCAAGGACATTGTTTTCTAAAATTTGTTCATTGTATCAAACCTCCTAGTTATAGAGGCAAGAATCGACTAAAGAGTATATAAACAAATTAAGTACGGAATGCTAAAAGCATTTGTAAAAGAACACAATGTCGATGTGCATTAGTAAAGGCCTATTGAAATAAGAAATTGAAGGACACACTGAAAGCTCTATGTTTCCAACGCCAGACGCCCCTAGAGAGAACTGGCGAAATAATCTCAGACCAAGGACACTACAGCACTGATATTTGTCTAGCTGGAAGTTGAAGTACTGCTCCGACCACAATGCTCGAGCTGGCTCTTATGTTAATTAATTTCATTGTGAAATCATCGTACATAACAAAGTTAAATTTCACTACTCGCTGTTTGTTGGTATACACGTAATACGTTAACGGAGAAGTATACAATTCGGTTTAATATACAATTCCAAGGATTTTAACAAATAAAAAAAAATGTATATAGGTTATACATTCAGTCAACAAAGTATTGGGAATTAATGTTTTGTTTATGTTTCCAATTTTTTTTTTTTTGTTGTTTTCCATTTTGGCGCGGAGTTTGAGTTTTGTCTGTCATTTATATTAAAAACAGTGCTGTTTTTAGTTTTATAATATCCGTGTGTATTGCGAATTTCATAATAGACAAAAACATCGAACAAAGAGTTAGCCTTAAACTTTGCATCGCCAATGGAATTTCGTGTTCTGAGACACTGAAAATGTAACAGAAGGCTTACGGTGAATCGACTTTATAAAAAACACGTGCTGATGAGTGGTACAAAGCGTTCACAAGCGGTCGAGATATGATAAAAGATTTTCCTCGTATTTTTCTGGTAGGCCATCAACGTCTGCAACTGAAGCTAAAACATCGCAAAAGTAAAGGAAATAGTGACTGAAAATTCTCATTCAAGTTTGAGAGAGATGGACGCCGAACTTTCTGTATCTCACGAGTCGATCCGTACCATTTTAACTGATAATTTGGGTATGAAACGTGGTGCGGGCGGCTTGTCCCAAAAGACCTGATTTTTTTTACCTGAAATAAAAATTAATTCTATGCACTTCTCCTATCTATAAATTTCCTGAATGGCAATCGAAAATGTTTTAAATTTAGAAAGTATTTCAAATAAAGAATCCAACCGGTAACGCCGTTTGAACGTTACAACAACACTGCCGGAAACATATACGTCTACAGTCACGTTGTTTTTATGTACACATATAAACGTCTAAGTCATAACTCCCCTATGTTTGCATTGGATTTAATAACTAACGGCACAAAATGGTTCGCAACGAAACGAGCTCAATATTTTCCGCGTCCGATCCCGCTTTAAATATATTTCCACCTATTGAATCTGATAGAGTTTGAAAGAAAAAAGATAGGGGAGATAGAAAAACCAATCAGCGGATCGTGGCGGATCGCGGCGGGTCGTGTCTATCAGAGATGGCATACATTGATCCAGGCGATTGCTTTGTGGCACAGGAAATTAGTTTCCAACTTGCTATCGAGTTTCCTGTAGCACTCTACATAAGTACATAAGACATACGTGCTCAAAGGACATGTATTCTTAGTGCCCGCATAGAGTTTTGCATCTCCAAATCGCTTCTAAAGCGTTCGTAAGAGGTAATAGTTGTTCCGCAAATTGTTTTAACTTATAGAAAAACTTATATTAAAATTATTTATAGTAAGTATTATGTTCTTGGCATCAATTGCCATACCCTGTTTAAATAAACTTGATGTTGTTCACTGTCTAGTTTATTCATACATTTAAAATTATGACGACTGATAGAACGTATATTCAAACTCAGCTCAACGGATTCGATTTTCATACAAAGAATTATTGGTGTTTATCAATTATAAAGACCTTTTACAAAAGGCATTCCACATTGTGTATGTCAAGATTTTTACCAAACGCGCAATTCGTAAAAGCGTTGACGCTCTTGTAAGTGTGAACTTTGAGAGACGTCTTAATGCGTCTTACAGTTTACACTTACCTTGCGCCAATGTAACACTCCAGAATACATGCATTTATGTACACGCATTCAGTTTTTCAAGCACAAAATCGCATTAAGCCCATATGCTCAAGCGAGTTTTATACACATTTACATATTATATGCTATTATATAAACGCTCGCAGTTCATATACGTTACTAGATCAACTATATTGTATCACAGATCCGATAGCATATTGTAATACGGAACAGAAACTGTATGTAAATTGAACAGATTGCGTCGAAGGTGCCATCTGCAGTTAATCCTTGGCTTGAGTCTGGGCTTCTAGACGTCGGCAGTTGTCAAATGGTCTCACTCTGCTCAAACCCATTGAAAGCAATTTGCTTTATCGAACACATCGTTCTCTTGGTTGGTTCTTGCATTCTATTGTCATAAATAAACAATATTTTGGCATGTCATTTGGCAAGTCTTTATTTTACGAGAAAAAAAAATTGTACATATATAAATACATTCACGCCTGTTTCCACGTAGGGGTAGGCAGAGGCATATTATACACCCACATTTCGCTCAATTATACGTGGGACCAAAAAATAGGTGGCGAGCCTATTGCCGGTTATCGGGAACTTTTATGTTCGCCAGAGCCTTGTCCGTTTTTCGGCAGGAGCACCACATGCAGGTGAGGTTGGCTCGGGCTCCTTAGATCTTGGTAGGATCCCTGTACATATCAATTCCTCGCTAGCGCGGTCATTGCCTTCCCCTTTATCCGGTAACATTAATATTAATTAATCTTCCAGTCACATGCCTTCTTCTTATTCCTTGACGTGCCAATACAGTCAGAGCACTGCCAAAAGTAGTAGGATGTAGGATCCCCATATCCTCAGATAAATTTTATGTACCTATTTGTTTTATTTAACATTTTGTGATGTTCTACTAAATATCATGCTCTGAATTCTTCAGCCATTTTCGAAAAGCTGTCTCGTGCGCCGCGTTACAGAATATACAAAAGAAAATCATATCCGGCAGAAGTGCTATCTAAATATGTGATAGGTTTTTTTAGGAGGCTTTATCATCCTGTATCATTCCACCTTATTTTCAGAACTACGCGTACTGGGTTTTTAAAAGGGTGATAAAATCTAAAACCAGCTAGCTCGTTTTGTACTTTGCAAACTATTGGTACTCGAACTAAAAGGGTTGGTTAGCCAGAGGGTTTAGATATTTTACAAACGAAATAATTTTGCGATGATTATTTGAAGTCCATGCATTTTATTTAATAAACCTTTATTGATTATTCATATAGTGTTGACTGTTGTGGAATTAGATGTAGTGTCACAACGAGTCTCATAAATTAATCCAGCTTAGATACATATTTATAAAACAATATCAATATAACTTTTCAAATTGTTTGTAAGATGTTAGTAACAGAATAAAATTTATGAATAGTTGCGCAATATATAAAGGTATGGTCATTGTACCTTTGTTATGATATCCGGTAATGCACATTACCGGATTATATGCGGAATAATAACTTATAAGTGGGATCTGTAGCTAATAATATAAGAGATAAGAGTATTAAATAAATTTACACTACCAGCATCCATTTTCTATGGTCACATTGTCAATAACCAGAAAGCTATATGCACCAAAACGGAAGGCATTTACTGTTAACATGTTTTAATAATGCCAACATGGTCCGGTGATAAATCGCTATTATACGTCAGAAAATTTTTGTAGTAGCTTTTGGCATTGTGTGCGAAAACTTTCAGGAAAATCGTCGTCCATTCAAGGACTCGCCGGTAGATTGTGGGTTTATCTCTTGTCAACGGTAGCTATCAACAACACAATTTAGGATGAATTTTTCGTTAAGAGTTCTTTTAATACTTTTTGAAACGATGTTTAACTAAAAACGTACCAACATAAGCTAGGTTTCGCCATAGTGCAAAGGTATTCTTAGTTTTAGTCGTTTTCAAGTGCTTTGGTCTATTTAAATTTTAGAGTTCAAATTATATTTATTAAAACTTTTTTTAATAAATATAATTTTAACTCAAAATCTAAAACAACTATTGTACCATGTTTTATGCAAATAGCTTATTATAATTTGAATTAGTTAACTTTGTAATTGCCCTGTTTTGAAAATAAGGATTGGTACAGACTAATTCTTATATAAGTTCAGTTGGTAATTGTGAATTATTTGAAAAAACATATCTTCTTACTTGTTTTTTTGTATACTCTGCTATTGTTATCACATATCTGATATGGACTTGAAAAGCGTTTCTTTTTATAGCAAAACATACTGAGCTTACGGGCCAAAGTTTGGACGGGGGAAAGTTTGTGGCTTAAAATTATTTTTAAAGAACTCCATGCTGTATTAGTATTTTAGAAAAAACAACCATAAAAAAATAACCCAACCAAAAAAAGCTTTTGCTTAACATGTGCGTGCGGACCGAGGGTAGTGTACAACCAGTCTTACACAGTATACGTAGATATTATTAAAATGCTATCAATTTGGTTTCATAATAATCTTGTGTTGTCATTCTCAGAAGATATTATTTGAATCAATCAATCATCTCAGCTCATTAACGCCCCACTACTGAACACGAGCCTCCTCTCACATACCAAGGTGTAAGGGTATTGAGTGATACTTCACCACGCTGACTCAGTGCGGATTTGCAGAGGCAGGTGTGAGGCGTCCTGCTGAATTTCTAGAATTTCTCAAACCGCCCAATTAGGCTTCTAACATGGCTTAACGACTACCACATTAACGTGCCGTCCGAGGCACGAAAGCGCTCGATATTAAACCAAACACTCAACAACGGTCACGTCCAAGGACTGACCTCTGTAAACTCTGCTTTACTTCGGTGATCGTTTCCAACCACCGCGAACCGCGGAGCTACGAGCACTTCCATTATTGAATAGTGGTTTAGATTTCAAAAAGGATCAAAACTTCGGCAATATAGAACCCGAACGCCAGTATGAAAATTTTATAATAGTTTTCAACAATGAGTGCGCGAAGCTCCAGGAAAATTGTTGTCTATTCCAGGGAGTAGCCGGTGGATTACCTCCTGTCGACAAGAGCTTTTCACGACACCATATAAAGGATGAAGTGTACATACGAGATTTTTTGGTAAAAATCGACGACGTAGAAAAGAGTACACGTTTAAAACGAATGACTTGTTGTAAGTTGCTAACTGTTTTATACTTATTATCTATGTTCGTTGCCCGAGAACTAAATTGAACTGATTTTATGATAATTATGCATTAAATAATTTTGTTCTATTTCCTAAGGGCTAATATGGACTGAAACGTTCGAAACAATACTAATTCCAATTTGGCAATGAACATACATACACTTGCTACGATCTTGGCATACACTCATAGCTTCATTCACACTTATTAACCTTCTCATACACGCCCGTCGGTTAAGGGTACTTTTGACCTGCCCTTTCTCCAAAATCTTCTGGATTTGGTCATGGAAGGTCTTACGTGGTCTTCCCCTCCCAAACTTCCATTCACTCGTCCATCATAAATCACTTTCGTTAGTCTACTTTCATTCATCCTCTTAACATGACCAAACCACGTAATTTAGAAATCAACCTTTAACTTATTCAAGTTACTGTTTTTACTTAATGTCATTGTTGACTCTAGGATGTCCAATGGGCGTAATTGAAAGTATTTAGGGTCTCGCAAAGTATATATAATATACGTGTTAAGGTTTTCATCGAATTTACTTTATTATAATATATCTACGAAACAAGAATCTTACCACAGAACTACATCAGGAGAGGATTGCGCATATGTGTCAAAACAACTAACTGTACTATTCGCGTGAAAACAAAAGACAGTAAATCTGATTAAATAGTCAGAAGAAAAAGTCTATTCACAAGAATAATACAAAAATACTGATGTGCTTTAGTACAAATAAGTCACATAAATACGCCATTTTGTCCTGTATTTAGCTCCAACCTCCACAAAAAGATTCTAAAACACAAGGGCCAGAAACCTCTGCTTACACGTGTAACTTAATAAAGCAGCGATCAATCTTATCCTGTGCGATTCCTTATTGTCCAAGTAAGTCAAGTAAAATACATTTTATAACTTTAGATCCAAACAATGTCGAAAAAAAGAATTTGTCGTGAACGTAAAGATTTCAGTTTATTGAGGAAAATCCCCCGAGAAACATTGTAATAGAAAAAATACAAGGAAATATGTGTGTTTTGGAGTAATTGGACCAATTTGGAGCTTTACTTCAGTCCAGAACTCCAGACTAAGCTTTATAAACGCTAATGGTGCAACAGAATATTCATAAATCGAACCTTTTATCAAGTTGCCATCGAATTATTTTGAAGGAAGTATGTTAAAACATTGTTGGTGAAAAAGAGAAAACGTATTTTGTATATTACTCCGACGAAAAGACAAATTTTTCGTGTGACACAGTACAATTTATAAATAATTTCCGATTGACATTTTGGTACATACATACATTTACACATACATTCACGCCTGTTTCCCCAAAGGGGTAGGCAGAGGCATATTAGACGCTCACTCTATGCCAATTATATAGTTGGTCCTACGTAATAGGTGGCGAGCCTATTGCAGCTTACCGGGCCCTGTTACATTCACCAGAGCCTTGCCCGTTGATCGGCAGGTGCACCACTTGCAGGTGAGGTTGGCTTGTGCTCCTTAGGTCTTGGTAGGATCCCTATACATTGGTGTGTTCAACAAAATATGTGGATGTTGTTAATCTGCACAAACATAACTAAAATTTTACATGAAGTTTGATAAAAACAAATAGTTTACCAAATCAAATAGATCGAATCAGTCACATAGTTGTTGTGACTGCAGAATTCATCATAACGATAATAATATAATATACAACAAACAGTCAACCATTTTGCAAATGATAACAAATAAGGCTAACTTAAACGTACTGTTTTGGAACACTCAGGATCCGGCCTGATCTAATCTTGCACAAATTCGACATGCTTTTGACGTGGTCGGCCTAAATTCGGAAAGCCAGTACGGATCTCACGATCAAAGTAGAATTGACTATTAAATGGATTAGGAATTTACTATTACGCTTTGAATTTAGCGGCAAAACCGCAGCTTCCTCTATTAAATGTATTGTGTATCGTTAGTTTTACGCCGAAGTATGAGCTATTTGAGAATAGCTGAGATACATAATTGTTGATGATAATGTAAAATACTTTATTCAATTTGGGTCCCAATAGAGCAATTTTATTAATGTCGTATTCGTATAATACTAAGGCGCTTATTATAATGAGCATAGATATGAATCAGATATAGATAATTATCTACGGGTAGAAGCTTGAATGGAGAAGGCGCATGCAAGAAATTCAAGCTTGGCAAGTAATATTTTGTGAAAAGTTGAAGGCTGTTGAACTAAAAAGACATATCACATGTGTTTTGAACTCAATGACCACGTTGCTATGCCGTAAGCTGAAATCAACACGGTCTGAAGGTATTTTGCAAAATATTGATAAAATCCGTCACTCAAAAACGAATGATACTATTTTTCTATGTCTGTTTTAACTTGTGTTTCATATATAGAATTGCCGCTGACTTTCACTATGTCTATTAACACTTTCGCGGCACGCTGCCAAGAAATTTTTCAGTGCAAGGAAGTCGTTTTAAACAATTCCTAGAACATCTCTTAATTCAACGTTGTAAACCCGTTTGCTCTATTATTGCTCCTCTGATTAAAGAGAGTGCATTTGATAGACAAATGGATTAAGTATATTTTATATAAGTAATTAATTCGACCGCTGTTCCGTTTTCCTTGAATTGAAAATACTCTGTTAATTTTGTTCTACGTAAAAATTTTATCGATTTTTGTTATAAAGCTTTAATAAAACTTATTTTTTCATGCTAAAGCTTATATTAAGTCTCTGAAACCAAATATAGCACTAGTTCTCTACATGATATACTTAGAACACCTAGGTATGTTCCATCGGAACGTCTGAAGTTCTGCCGAAAAATTGTACGCAGTTCTGTGTTCCAGTTGTAGAGTCATGTAGCTAGGGAATATTACATATAATTCTAGTATTCTTGTCACGTCATGAACACAGTTTTGCTTCGGATTATCCATTTATGACACTGTAGCGACAACGTACAAGCGATGAACGAAACGTAAAAGATAAATGAAATCTTGAATCGCGCAAACGAAATTCGTCAAACTCGTAACAATATAAACCCCCGGGCACATTCACCCGCCCAGTGGAAGACCTTTCTCTTTAGTGGGGAGTACCACTCGCTCCCTACAGCACTAAATAACAACGTGCGTGTTATTTACAATCAAGTTAGCGTCTCGTACGTGCCGTTACAGGTCAGGTTTTAATTTGAACCGACAGTCGACCTACGGTCTTTCTTTTTAAATAACGATAGACAGTTAACTGCGGCAGTGCATAGATCGCAAGTTCACAACTTACTAGCTACAATAGTAAATTCGGTTTTATGTCTGATATATTTTCCCGTGGAAATTAAGTAGATATTTTCTCGAGTATATTAAACCAGATTATGATCTAGCTGTAATTTAATTAGGAGTTGAAACATCCTTTTTTGGATCCAATTTTTATATGGATTTTGCTTTTTTAAGTTTTAAAACGCCATAAAGCCGACAAACAATAGAGTTCCTATTGTATCTGGGACCGATAGCATTCAACGTGTACAAATATTAATAAATGATGCAGATACAATCTTACCGAGGAAACCCGGCACAGTTTATCTGCGGACACATTTTTTTTAAATATAATTATATAATGATTACTTGTTGGTAATGTAACAACATTAATACGCAAATACTTTTAATATGCACCCTGTAATTGCAATGATGTGTGCCAAATTTCAGATAATTCGGTTTTAATCGTTTTAAACATCTAAACAAACACTACTACTTTGACGACCGATATGGCGTGGAGGTCAGTATACCTACACTTCACTCCAGAGGTCGTGGGTTCGATTCCCACACAGTACAAATCTTTGTGTGCATGAACATGAATATTTGTTCTGGTCTGGGTGTTTTCTTTGTATATTAAGTATGTGTTTACAAAAAAAAAGTATTTAAGTATGTTTATCCGTTGTTTAGTATCCATAACACAAGTTCTTAATGATACTTATCTTGGAACTAAATAATTGGTGTAATTGTCAGAAAATATTTATTATTATTATTTATTTACTAAAAAAATTATAACATTATTAGTACGGTATGAAGCAACACCTAAAGCATTACAAGTTCTAAAAATCCAGGTGATCTGGCAATCGTAACTTTGCAATTCCTCCATTAGCTATACACAGCGAAACCCAATTCGTTTCGCTAGATTAATTGCTCCAATAAATCTACCAAGATACCTTGGGTGGGCCGAAACAGTTTGCCACGAACATTTATATCTTTTTGAACCAAAAATTGTACTAAACTATACGTAAAGTGATAAAAGTTGCCTAGAAGCTAATGCTTGTGGACACGAAACCGAGTAATATACATTAATTTTAAAGTTAAGTATGCTAAAAAGTATATTAAAATAACTATGTTGACAGCAGGTGTATAGGGATCCTATCAAGACCTAAGGAGACCAAGCCAACCTCACCTGCAAGTGGTGCACCTGTTGATCAACGGACGAGGCTCTGGCGAACATAATAATGTCCGGTAAGCGGCAATAGGCTCGCCACCTATTACGTGGGAACATCTATATAGTTGGCGAAGTGTGGGCATGTAATATGCCTCTGCCTACCTCTTCGGGGAAACAGGCGTGAATGTATATATGTATGTATGTGTATAGGAATCCTACCAACGTCTTAAGAGCCCAAGTCTATCTCAGCTGCAAGAGCACCTGGCTTTTTTTTTTGAACGGACGGACGGACGGACGAACAGTTCCCGGTAAGCGACAATAGGCAAGCCATCTATTACGTGTGACCAACTATATGATTGGTAAAATGTAAGCGTATTACGAGTACAAGCCTACTACTTACCCCTTCGGGAAAAGATTCGTGATTTAAGTGTATGTATTTTGCCAGCATAACTTGAAGTGCTCGGGGCATCGCGATTATAAGTGGCCAGAAACGCTCTCCGAAATAAAGTAGAGTTTACGGAGGTCAGGCCTTGAATGGGTGACTGTTAGTATGGCCGGGAAGCCGTGATGCCGGTTGTCGTATGTGGTTATCGTTAAGCAGGCTTGAGGCCCAATTGAGCATGAAATTAGGTCATGTGAGGAGGAACGGCTGATTAATTCAACCATAATCTTGGACGAAGAACTACAAACATTTTAATTTCAATAATGAACACAATAAAATTTCAATATCGTACAAGTAGTTAACACAGTATGAGAATTGCAAATACTGCAGATTTTGGTATACTTACTTTCCTTATATATTGAGCTCGCCTTCACGGTAAACTTGGAAATAATAATGTACCTTGCATCAACACAAAACATACTTTGCAAATAGGTACTAAGGTATCAAGCGATAAAGTCGCCTCCTCTCCAGTTTTATACCTCGTAGAAGGACCGCACAATGAAAGCCGTTTATCATCAGCACAAAAACAAAAGCCAAAGCCGGAATAATATGTATGGGCACGTTAAGTGCGAAGCGGAAAAGTTATGAAGCCCATAAAATTTATAGATTTGCCAAAAAAACAACGACTTGCAAAGCCACGCCGTGGAAAGCGCCCAAAAAGATAAATATTGACATTGGGCAACATAAATACAATAATGGTTAAATAAACTCTTTTGAACATAAAGTTGCTAAATGGGACGTTTGAATACGGTGATACCGTTATTTAAGTAATGTAGGTACTAAAATGCGATAAAATTATATGATAAGACAGGCTTTAAAACAATGTTCATTCAATTCGTTATAAATTATAAATATTAAAAAAGATTTCATAAAAGAGGGCCACCAATATCTACAAGTTTATATGTGCTATGGCACAACATTGATAAAAACTTTTAAAACGAAATAAACATGCAATATTCTACACACAACAATAAATTGTCTTACTTAGGAGGCATGCTGAAGTGTCGGGAAATATCCTGTAATGAAAAAAAATCCGATAAATAAACGCGTGCACATACAATTCGTTTCATATATATATACATAAGAGAAATATTAATGAGATTAATAATTATAAATAGGTTGCTAGGTACTTCGACTATTCTATGTAATTAATAAAGAGTTTATTAATGAAAGCTTTTATTCTAAAGGTTAAAATGTAAGCGGTATTGATCCACAGAAAATAAGATTCTCTTCACAATTCTTCAATTGTTTGAATGCTATTTTTGGCCAGCATATATATTAGAATTGGTAAGCATTTTATTTGAAACCTAATTTGGGTTGCTGTAGAATTGAATATATATTGATATAATGTTTAATGTATTGACTTTTTTTTTAGTACCTACTAAGTGATGTTTATTCTGTGATAGGCCGTTTCCCACAGCGTTATCTAAAGATCTTTGACTATGGATGCCAGACAATGGATAAACATACTTAACAACTATGTGTTTTGTTAATGAGTTATAATAATACAAAGACCCAGAACAAGAAAAATATGATTGATGACATTAAGATTTTTACTCTATGGGAATTGAACCTTTTTAGTCTGAATCTTAATCGAGAAGTATAAATAATTGTTAGTTCGCCGTTACTTATTCAGTACAACATTTTTGAACCGGTGGAACAATGAAAGATCTATATAAAAAGTAATTAAATAGCTTTAGTTTATTTATATTTTTTTTTCAATTCAATATATTTAATTATATTTAAAAAGTAAGTTAATAATGCTAGGCTATGACATCATGCTATCCTAGCATTATGTCTGTTCTACCGAGGCTTACGCTTAAAGCCCAGGGTCTGCTCACTGGTCTAATCAGTCGGTATGACGTCCACAACCCAGAGGCAAACATCATTCTAATGCTAAACTAGCAGTCAGGACATTAGAAGGGAAACCTTATTCAATTCAATTATCTAATTTGAAACCGAAGTAAAAAAACACCTGCCCTGTCAGTAACCTTGTGACCACGAATCAAGTATTCGAAACTTCGTGATAAAATAGTACAAGAAGCCGATATCTAAATCAGGAAAATCTGTTTTATCTATCACGTTATAATCGCTATGGCACTGTATTTTTTTTCATCAATGGTTTTACGACGAACGAAAAGACCTCGTACAGTAAATCCTTAAGCCTAGGTGTTCAATCTATAGATATACGAGCGAACTGCTTTAAGTAATTAGGTGTCAGCGATTATCGTAAAAGGATAGGGCGTTGTTAGTTGAAAACGAACGGTGTTTTCCGTCCAAACAAGAAAATCACCTCGGGGCCATTAGTACAGGCCTAATTGTGTTGCTCTATTGCACTTAATATCTGTCATTAACACCTTCATTACTGGTACAGTCAGAGTCAAAAAGTTAATAGCCCCCAATGGGCCATATATATCGGAACACGCCCCAACGCTCTTTACAATAGAGACGTGTGTCGATTTATATGGCGCTTTGTTAGTTACCAACTTTCTGTCGCTGACTGTACCTACCCCACCTAATTAGAGGCATCAGATTCATTGTTAATTTTTGCTTTACATTAAAGTATCTTTTACTCGAAGAATCTTTGTTTGAACGCATAATTATGATATAAATCAAATTCAAAAACTTATTGCGCTCTAAAAGTATAAATGAAATGTTTAATTACCAAATGGATTGGGATATTATGAACCCTTTATACTTCATTAACTGAAAAACGGTGTAATGACTGATATTCAGTCAAATCTGGTTAGAAGAGTTAGCAGCAGACCCTGGGTCTTAAGTGAAAGTTTAGGGCACAGCCGGGATAAGTGATAGGATGATGATTATTCGTATCCAACATTGAATTTAGCCTGTACCTTATACCCTGTCAGATTATCCTGAGGTGAATCGCTTGTTTGCTGTACACCTTAACCTATAAGGTACTATGTATTTAAAATTAGTTATATTAGGTCGGGGAAAAAGTCTTTTCGCATAACGTAGGTATAAACTTATTATAAATTTTTTTTGACTGTACTATTTGTGTCTGGCTGGTTTTGGTAACATTAAAAAGGCTCCATTATAAAGAACAGAAAAAAAAAAAAAAAGTTGTTTCCCGCTATTTTTCATTTGTTTTTCTCTCCGTAAAAATGAGTGAATCTAATGAAGAAATTCGATACATTTTAAAATTTTATTATAAAAAAGGCAAAAATGCAACTCAAGCAGTGAAAAAAATTTGTGATGTTTATGGACCTGATGCAGTGTCAGTACGAGTAGCACAAATTTGGTTCAAACGTTTTCAGTCCGGAAATTTTGATGTTAAAGATGCACCTCGCTCTGGTCGCCCTGTTACGAATAAAATGGACGCCATTTTTGAAAAAGTGGAGCAAGATCGGCATATTAGTAGTTACGATGTAGCTGAAGAACTGGGAATTGACCACAAAACAGTTTTGACCCATTTGAAGAAAGCTGGTTATACAAAAAAGCTCGATATTTGGGTGCCACACGAGCTCACTCAAAGAAACTTAATGAACCGTGTACTCATTTGCGATTCATTATTGAGACGTAATGAAACCGAGCCGTTTTTGAAGAGATTGATAACTGGCGATGAAAAGTGGATCACGTACGACAAGAACGTGCGAAAAAGGTCGTGGTCGAAAGTTGGCCAGGCTTCACAGACTGTGGCCAAACCTGGCCTAACACGAAATAAGGTGATGCTGTGTGTATGGTGGGATTGGAAGGGCATTGTTTATTATGAGCTTTTACCGCCCGGCAAAACCATCGATTCTGATCTTTACTGCCAGCAACTGATGAGATTAAAGGAAGCAGTCGAGAGAAAACGGCCGGAATTGATCAACAGGAAGGGTGTGGTCTTTCATCACGATAACGCTAGACCACACACATCTTTAGCCACTCAGCAAAAATTAAGAGAGTTCGACTGGGAGGTCCTAGTGCATCCACCATATAGCCCTGACCTTGCGCCTTCAGATTTTCACCTGTTTCGGTCTCTGCAGAATTCTTTAGGTTCTGTAAGGTTGACCTCAAGAGAGGACTGCCAAAACTATTTGTCCCGTTTTTTTGATCAGAAGTCCCAAAGTTTCTACAGTAACGGGATAATGTCTCTGCCCACAAAATGGCAGAAAGTTATTCAACAAAACGGTACATATATATTGTAAATAAATGTAAATAAACTTTGAAAAAAATGTCTTGACTTTTCATACAAAAATACGAAAAGACTTTTTCCCCAACCTATTACAATACAATGAATATGCTACTGATTCCTTTCACCCGGCATTCTTTAATATTTTGTAAATAGTTTACCAGTAAATAGTTTATTTCTTTCTTTTATTTCAGCTCTATGTTAATCACTCGCAGTTGAAAAAAATAAAATATTAAATCTAAAACAATAACCTCCGTTCTTTATAGCTTCGTGCGTTTGACACACAGTTTATTAAACGCATGATATCTTTAAAATTATTGTAACAATTCAGTAATTTTACACAAAACATTTGGAGCCAGTTTTACAAAGTCTTTTAAGAAGATATTAATATAATAATGAAAACCTACTTGGACATTGTGAAACAGGACCTTAATGAATAATATAAATAAACCTTCCTCATAAAATATTCCATCCATTGTGCATTGATCATAGATGAAAATCCATGAGCAAGCTTTTGAATATTTCGCGTACATGCAAACATACCGACAAATGGTATGAGGGACTTTGTTTGGTAATGTACTGATATGTCCAGACCGTGAAATAACCTGCAATTGAGCGGCTAATGACGACAATGTCAGGATTATACACGAGTTCCGGACAGCGGTGACGCGAGAGATACGTAACTATTTCGTCACTAATATCATTTAGACATTTACTATGCAATGGTGAGATGGGTGGGCGGAAATCCCTATACTGCTTCGTCTGTAGACTACATACTCTGTCTCTGTCTCTCTCCCTCTCTCTCTCTCTCTCTCTCTCTCTCTCTCTCTCTCTCTCTACACTGTCTTTTATGATGATACTATTTTTTTATTCTTACCTTCCAACATAAGTTATTTAAGTAATTGTTTTGTATTTTTTACTAATTAATAATAATATGTATCAGTCATTTAGGCTTCATGTCTAATTGACTGATATATATTATTATTATGCAGTAAGCAGATGCTTACAATTTATTCGTGAATATAGATATATTCACGAATAAATAGTGATATGCCAGTCATCTCAACCGATTAATATCCCACTATTAAGCATGGGCTTCCTTCACATACTAAGGTGAGAGAGATTGAGGTCATATTCCGCACAGACCTAATGCGTCCGAAGACAATGAAAATAACTAAACGTGCTTTATCAACCGTGAAATAGACATAACGAATATAGGAACGGGAACGCATGTAAAGAGGGAAATATTCAAATCAAATCTATATAATCTAGAGTTTTAATATTACTCTAGAGTCTATCGAGTTTTAAGGTTACAATATTTCACTTAACATCTCTCTCTTTGTGTAGGGAATGAGAAATACATATGTTTGCATCAGATACGTGTTTGGTGTCTACATAAAGCAGAAGTTTAATTAACTCATATAACCCGCACAATATCTATGAAAATGTCACTGATAACATTTGCATTGCTAGATTACGCGTTGAAAAGGTCACACAGGTATCTGTATACCTACTGTACTCTAGGTTTTGTTCCATCATCGCGGCCCACCCACACAATCACAGGAAATTTTCTCATCTGCATGCCACCCTTTCTGGTCCCACATACGATTGCATAATGTAATATGTGCCATTGTCATAATATGGTTGAGTGCTAGCGAGTTTTTGTTAAAATTAGATTAACTTATTCTTAAAATTATTATAATTCTGTTCTGTTTGGCAATTACATAGTATGCACTTTAATATTGTTTGTACACTTATAAAGCACAGAAAAAAAGAAAATCAATCGTTTTAACGTCTGTTGGCAGCCAGAGAGATTCAGCTAGAATGGTGTTAAAATCTCTCCGATAAAGTACCCATAGACATGGACAAATACTTAAAACAAGTGATGTAACCTTCCTTTAAGTGGCTGACAAAAAATATTAATAGTGTGTTTGATACTGTGACGTCTTATTCTCGTAGGGGTAGATAGTGATCACCTCCTTCCACTTTCTACGATCATTTAAAGCCCTTACACATTTAAAGTAAAAGTTAAAATCATTTCTTCAAGTGAGACTCAATAAAACTATGATGAAAACCTAAAAACTAGCACGCTCATTCACTGCAGGCGGTAGCTTGATCGTAGAAGAGAGGGTAAAAATTCGTCATGGTTAGTTTTTTCTCGCGTCAGATATGTGTTTGAATTACATCAAGATACTTTGTTACTTATGTAAATAAAGTGTATTTTACCTAAAAAAATACATATTCGTTCGCTAACAGCCTTTAATAGACCGAGCATTCCCAACAATAATGAACTGCGGAAATGTGTCGGAGTGTTGTGAAGATATAAAATGCGACACTCGACGCATTAGCCGCCGTCTTGTGTAGTCTTAGCGAAATGCGAAGTGTGTTCTGACTCGTGACTGGCGTAATTAGAATTAATTTGTCTGAGCTAGGAGGTCACGCACTCATAAATCGTGCTCACAACAGCTTGTTTACGCAAGTGTTCATTAAAGATGCATGCCTGGATCTCATTATGCCGTTTCGCTGAAGCACAGAGTAGGGGCTTACGGCGGGCAATGCTTTTGCCGCGCTGAAAATGGCACCGACCGCCTTAACTAGGCTTGTGAAATTTAAATTGTAGTGCTGCGAAAATGACTCTAGTTGTAGTTTTATTTCTTGTAGCATAAGATTGTACAATGAGTTAGGTGATTTTGATGTTTTTAAAGATAATTATAAAAACATTTAAGAGAAATAAAATTTAATACCCATATTGTTGTACAATTAATTTGATTGTAATAACGATTACTTTTAACTTAAATTGCATTTATTTATTGCCTTTTTTTCTTTGTGATGATCTCAATTTTAATAAATATATAATTGTCTCTTTAGTAAATTAATGCTTTATTACTCAATTTAAAAAAAAGATTTAAATGTTGGTCAACATAGAAAAGTGCCACTCCCTCTCATCTCATGGAGAGTCGTAAGACTCAACGAAGAGAAATCCTACCGGTATGGGCAGCAGCGTCTTTCTGCAGCGTCTTTTTAAACTGCTGTCACCAACCCGCCTGCCCAGCGTGGTGGTTATGGGCAAATATAATGTAATCTATTAATAAGGATAATGTTCAGCAGTGGACTTTATATGGCTGATATGATGATGATAAGGATATTAAGGAGAGCTAATAATAATTAATTAATATTAATAATTAATATGTAAGAACCTAAAATGAGGTCAATTTGTTAATAAGGGGTACTGACGCTTACAAAATTAAACATTTATAGACTATGTCAATGAACAAAAAAACGCTTGAAAGCTTTGTTATTTCATCTCTTGCTATCATTAACATAACAGCGAGTCAGACAATTTTATAAGGACTTTTTCCTATTACCATCAGATGATGCATAGATATGCTCAATCGCTTGCGTTCATGCTAGGAGGCCTCGGAGTCATATGCCATCTCGGCTGGTTGTTGCTTCGATATTTTCTATATCCGTTTTACTAGCGTCCCATATGTAAGTAATAGAAGTAAATAAATACAATTAGCCCAAATTGCCAGTAGTAGTGCCTTAGGTTGTAGGCAAACCCAACCTTAAAGTAACTAATTATATTTTGTATCCAAGACCACGGATTGCGGTAAAGTATATGCTAAAAGGGCTAAAATAGTCTACAAATATATATTTTTTTGTGTTTTTAATAAATGAGTATGTAGAAGAAAATTAAATGTCGAACAATTATTAGGTAAAAAAGGTTAAAAAGGGTAATTTACCTCGGTAAATCTCTTTGACTTCTTTCGTTTTGAAGTTAATTGTAGTACTTTCCGCGTTTAAATGTTAGTTTGGCATTAGCTCTATCAGTGTCAGCGTATTTGTTACACGTAGGTAATATGGCGAGAGTTTCTACTGTATGTAAACGAGTAGTTGCACAGTCGGCTTTATCGCATTATATCTTTGTGTACGAATTTCTCTTTAGCTTAGGTCTTGACTATATAGCTAAAGAGTAGGAGACATTCGGCAACAATTCCAATAGAAAACAGAACCGACGGCTATTCCAACCTTATTAACATATTCTGTACTGACATCGCAACTTTAGAATAAAACGATCACAGACAATAAATTTAATTCAAGACAATTTTAAAACCAAACATTTATCATTCACTACAACTGGTTGATTTGTTCGAGATTTAGTCTGCGCCACGGCCATGTCTGATTAGTAAAACCCATTAAAATAAATTGCTTAGATGTAGTTTGTTTTTGATTTGTATGTCAACTTTGATTACGGGTTATTTTTTTATTACATAAACTTATTATTACTATTACTATTACTTACTGCTTTGCCATCATGATCCTCCTATCATGCTCCGAGTTTATTTTGGATCAGCGCAACGAATTTGTTTCTTTGAATCACCTTGATCATTCTTCATCGACTTCACTCACCTTCTTCTCGATCACATTATTCTTACGTACATATATAATATCACGCTTGTTTCTCCGAAGGGATAGGCAGAGGTATATTATACGCCTACATTTCGCCAATTATATTAATGGTCCCACGTAATAGGTGGCGAGCCTTTTTCCGCTTACCGGGAAATCTTATATTCGCCAGAGCCTCGTCCGTTTATCAGCAGGTGCACCACTTGCAGGTGAAGTAGGCATGGGCTTCTCAGATCTTGGTAGGATCCCTGTACACACCAATTCATCTCTATCGCGGGCATTGTCTTCCCCTCCATCCGGTAACATTAATATTAATTAATCTTTCAGTGATATTCCCTTCTTCTCATCTCTTGACATGTCAGAGCACTGCCAAATAATCGTGCTTATTCAGGTTTTAAAGATACAGGTAACTAGCGTGTCATCTTGCGTAGGTTTTTAATATACAAAGATATCATATAGATTCAAGTCACACTTCTCCACGCGCATGACAGAGGCAGGAGTATGGTGCCTCTAATCAGAATATTTCAGGCCACCCAATAGATAAGTGAGTGATGGTGAATGTTCTGAGGAGCTTTTCGGTCTTATCCCGCCCACTCCTTTCCTTTTCCGAACAACATGTGCTGGAACCATCCACATACTGTGGATGTGTACTCGAACCAGGAATTTTAGTAGGTCGTTACTATGTTAGACCATCAAGCTCTGAAATGTGTTCCCTACTTCCTTTAATCCCGGGTATTTTAAACGGAGCTTCAAATGGCATTTCAGCATGCCGTCATGAGTGGGCACGCTTTGTACCGCGGCTTCTTCACGGAATGAAGCTCCTAATTTTTGGGACTTCATCGACTGCTTACCATCAGGCAGGATGTAGTCACTATGACGATTCACATTAATATTAATGTAAAAATAGACCTATATCATATAATGATAGCCTGAACCAATTACTTAACGTGCCGAAGCACAGAACCGCTCTATATCAATTGCTACACATATGGTCATTCTTCCCTTTACCGTGATCGTTTCAACCTCGTATCATCACGAAATTACAATATCCAAATGAAGAACACTAACATTGCAGCACTACTATTGTCTTAATTAAACGTCCCGCTTTTTTATATTAAAATAGCAAAAAGTTAATGGGTTCTTTTCAATATTAAAATCGTCTATTATTGAACGGCAACACGCTGTCGTGACAATAAAACCCGCCTAGACTCGATAGAAGCCATTTCGCTACAAATATCCGTTGTTGCAGCGTAATCGCTTCGCACGTGGTGTAAATCAGTTGTGTCATATTAGTGCTTATTACATATTGTCAACGTTTTGAAATCTAAAACTACCAATAGAAAACAAGTTTCGACAAAAAAGGTTACGTATGTATGTACATTATTTTCTGCACAAACAGAAAACTAATTTTTATTCGCCTGTTCTGGGTATAAAAAACAACCTAGCAATAAAAAACAAATTAAACTGTCCAACCTTTATTTGAAATTACATTATTATGACAAATATTGGACCGAAGATATTATATAAATGTTACATTTCTTCATCATAATCGTTCAAATCTGTTTAGTGTTCTATACACAGAAATGTGTACAACAGTTTCTTTCAATAGTTACTAATCATTTTTTTTATTATGGCGAGAAGTTGTTGCCTTTGCTTATGTTGTCTAATTATTGTCGAACAATAGACGATCATTTTGTACGTAAATTTCAAAAAGAGCTAAAATATAATTTTAATCATTTACCACACATGACTTTGTTAGATACATAGATAAATTAAATATAAATATATAAGGCTTAAGCAAATAGACTTACCTATTTAATCAAATATGGTAAGATATATAAGAATAAGTAAATAAAAGACCGATTGCGGATTGCATATCAATATGCTTTAATTTAGACTAAGCAATAATTCATTTTATCTTTAGATCAGGAAGAATATTTATAAAATATGCTAAATAGCTTATGTGTGGAAATAATTAAAGATAATTTAAACAGCAATATTTATAATTCATTACAGTAATATTCAACATTGATTATATTCATTATAATTATATAATGTTAAATTATTTGGCAACGAAATAGGTCATAATATACTATCTATAGAAATGGCCTTATAATAATTTAGGCAGCAACATTGAGCCATTAAAGATTACTTATATTTATATGTGAAACAGTAACTGAAATAGTATATAAATACAGAAATATATCATACCTTAACTAGTACCTAGTAGTGAACCCCTCGCGAGTCAGGCGGCAACTGTCTGTGCTTGTTCCCCTGTTCTTTTATACCGATGCGAAAACAAGTGACGTCACTGAGTAAGCTAGTCATAACTCGTACTGATTTATTTCAACTTTTTACTACTACAACATTTCTTATGTTATATTTTAAAGTATTAAATCATTTTAAAGTAAATTGTTATTATTTTACATTTCTATTTTATACCCAGTATCTATTACGGCCATACTGACAAGCACTTCGCTCTCGAAGTGCAATAACCACATTATTACACAATATTTCATAAAGACTATGTCAAAAATATTCACGAGGAAATATATCATAACTCATATTTCTTTCATTCCATTCCATTCATATTACTTGATCAATTTGCATCGACATACAAGCCCCACACCCGCTGCTAGTGAGATAGACAAGTACCAAAGAAATGATCGCCCAGCGGAAAATATCTACATTATGTCTAAGTTTATGTACAATAATAAATTACTTATTAATCAGATTACCTAGACATACAAGACCCACACCCGCTGCCAGTGAGATAGACTTGTACCAAGCAAAATGATCGACCAGCGGAATACAATATCTACATTATGTCTACGTTTATTTACAATAATAAATTACTTATTAATCAGATTACCTAGACATACAAGACCCACACCCGCTGCCAGTGAGATAGACTTGTACCAAGCAAAATGATCGACCAGCGGAATACAATGTATACATTATGTCTAAGTTTATTTACAATAATAAATTACTTATTAATCAGATTACCTAGACATACAAGACCCACACCCGCTGCCAGTGAGATAGACTTGTACCAAGCAAAATGATCGACCAGCGGAATACAATATCTACATTATGTCTAAGTTTATTTACAATAATAAATTACTTATTAATCAGATTACCTAGACATACAAGACCCACACCCGCTGCCAGTGAGATAGACTTGTACCAAGCAAAATGATCGACCAGCGGAATACAATATCTACATTATGTCTAAGTTTATTTACCATAATAAATTACTTATTAATCACATTGCCTCGACATACAAGTCCCACACCCGCTGCCAGTGAGACAGACTTGTACCAAGCGAAATGATTGACCAGCGGAATACATTAATCGTAATCATTTCTTTTCAACTCAATATACCAATATCACACATCATTTAAGCATAGGTTTATAATTTTTTTTTTTAATTATTTGGGAAACATACAATATATTATTACCTATCTATGCTTATCGTAGAATACAATACATATATCATCAACAACCACCATTAAATAACACACACAAGTAACATACACAAATCGTTAAAAAAAAGAAAGAAGATGTTTACTAAATAACCCCATTAACCAACCAATATTAATTACTAACTCGTGAATACAATATTTCCACTGATAAAGAGAAAGATTGAACATATCATTTGACGTGAACTTTTTATTATATTCATTACAAGACGTATTGCCAGTATACTTAGTTCTCGTAGAGGGTAGACTAAATAAACATTTAAGATATGGATTGTACCACGACAATATTCTTATCAAGTAATTCACTCGGCCAATATCGCAGTTTTTCTTTATCAATAGTAATATTTCTCAGATTACCCAAACCCCTAAGGGCATAGTGATAATTTGGAAGAATTGATAAAGTTTCATAGGCTTCTCTAAACTTAGGATATAGTTTTTCGCTACGACAATGATCCTCTTATCTGAAATTGTCACGCCTCAAAGCATCAAAACGTTGTTTAAATATTTGATCAACACAATTTAAAAGCTGTTGTGCCAGTACATTGATTGGGGAATTTTCAGAATTAACGTCAAGAACATCATTCAATTTTGCCGTATACAAGGCATATTCGCTTCAACTCTTATAAGCAAACGCAAAGGAGAGAATTTAGTAGATTTCAGAATGGTTATATTAATTGACTTTTAAACCTTCCATAGTACGTTCGGCCAATCTGACAAATCACTGCACATAGTACATAAAGAGACATCGGTTACTGTTGATACATAACGCTCTACTTGACCGTTACAATTGAAATTAAATAATGCTTTATCTGCAATTCTCTAAAAAGTGACTAAATCTGGTTGCGACTAAAATGTGTTCCTTGATAACTCGGGCTGGAGTACCGAATCTAGTAAAGGTTTTACGAATAATTGGTATAAGTATCCTGAGCATTGTCTCAATACTCAATGTACTAGTAAATTCATCAACTTATAATTGAATATGCTTATATCCTTAGTTAACCTGACAAAATGGTCTAGAGCGATCTAAACGTACAGTGTGATAAGGCAAAGCAGATTTTGCAAAAGGATGGAGAAATCCTTGCTTAAGGCCAAACTAGACAGTGTGAAATATATTTTATAACATATGATACGAATGATGACATTCTACAGAAATATTCACCTTTTTGTGTTTTACCTTGTAATACGAGAATTTTAATCGTGAAATAAACGTTAAACATTAATTCTAGTACCCTCCGGTAAAAACAACTTTGGTTCACCATTTAGATTTACTCTATAGTGTAATAAGCTGTTTTTGATTATATATCTATTTACATCCATTTCTCCTTCTTGAACACTATTTTTTAAACTTTGTGTTTCAGGATCATTATTTTGTGCGATTTCTAGCCACGACTGATTAACAACGATAACATTAAAATTGCCTACTAAAGTTGAAATCTCAACAAGATTTCAACTCTGAGTAAATTCATAGGCTTAGATACGTACTTGCCCTTTTCGTAAAAAAAATAATTAATACAGAAAATATATTTTTACTCGGCCGAACCCCTTCATTAAAAATTTGCCTACCTATATATTCGATTTTATCTACTAAGAATTAGCATTTCTTAATATTTATTCTAAAGCCAGCAGAACTTGACGTCAAAATGGTTTGTACCAAGTATGGAATACCTTCCATAATCGACGAGAATAAAATAAGAATATCATCAATATAAATACGTAGGAAATTTAAATAAGTAAAGCTTTCGTGATAGCTTTTCAAAAACCCAAAGGTCTATTACAATTGTCAATTTTAAAAACACATAATAACCATGCGGTATTATAAATGGTATCAAACTAAAAATGCAGTATACTTTATAGTCTTCTGAAACCGATATTTAGTAGAAACCATTTTTCACATCAATTGAGATAAAGATTATTAAAATTCTTAAATGATCAAACTGGTCTTCCATAAGAGGAAGAAGGTAAACATCCTTTTAAATCATTTTGTTCAATGACATACAAATGATCTGAACCATCTGACTTTCCCCCTTTTTTTTTTACTAAGAGTACTTACTGTACTTGCAAATGGAGTATCACTCTTCTTAATAATGTTATTTTCTATAAAGTTTACAGCTCCTCTTTTAAATGGGGCCAATTTGTATGAACGGTAAAGTATAACGCTTTTTGTTTTTAGTTTTGAATCCCCGACAGTATTCGATACTAATTTAGTTAAAACTAAAATATACTTTGTAAAGATCTTCAAATACTACAAAGCTAAACTACCTCCGCCTTCTCCACTGAGACGCAAAAAATAAGGTACGATTCTTTAACTGTACTACAGCTAGCTCCTATATCAATAGGAGATTTTACAGAAATATTACTTATTATAACAGAAGTCAACTTTTATCGATATCTGTTTTAGATTTATTTATCTTGTGCTTTGTGGTAGCAAGTGGATTTGGCTTTTTGCAATAATTACTATATTTTTTGTTTAAGACAAATTGGAGGTACAATGAAATCCGTATTATTAAGGGTGGAATCATTTATTATAGGGCAGTGACTTTTAACATGACGCGATTTATCACAAGAAAAACATTTTCGTTCACCTATCGCAAAAAGATTTGTAAAATATAGAACCTTTTGATTGACTAGGCCCTGATAAGTTATTAAGTATATTTTGTTCAAAATTTCTTTATTTTTTAGGTTGACAATTCTAACATTTACATCATAACACTACCACAAGTAAAATATATTTGTACTGCGCTATAACCGAACCTTTTCTCTTGCTTAATAATTCTGAGTAGAAATCCGATAAATAATTTTTGAATATTTCCCAAGTTCTGTCAGGTTTTGAATCAAATTAGTGCCTTACCAGCTTCTGCCACGGTTGCTATGCTGCTCCACTTAAACTCTTCTGCCAATTCTTCTATACTTCTGCACTAGCCGTCTGCACCACTGTCGCAGAAATCTGGACTAAATACTGGCAGTGCCACGTCATCATCGCGAACCGCTGGAAAGTTTCTAGCAGGATGGAATCTATCTGAAACTTGTAACAAAAATATTAGTGAGGGGAGAACAGATCCCACTTCTGATGTTAGATACATAGATAAATTAAATATAAATATATAAGGCTTAAGCAAATAGACTTACCTATTTAATCAAATATGGTAAGATATATAAGAATAAGTAAATAAAAGACCGATTGCGGATTGCATATCAATATGCTTTAATTTAGACTAAGCAATAATTCATTTTATCTTTAGATCAGGAAGAATATTTATAAAATATGCTAAATAGCTTATGTGTGGAAATAATTAAAGATAATTTAAACAGCAATATTTATAATTCATTACAGTAATATTCAACATTGATTATATTCATTATAATTATATAATGTTAAATTATTTGGCAACGAAATAGGTCATAATATACTATCTATAGAAATGGCCTTATAATAATTTAGGCAGCAACATTGAGCCATTAAAGATTACTTATATTTATATGTGAAACAGTAACTGAAATAGTATATAAATACAGAAATATATCATACCTTAACTAGTACCTAGTAGTGAACCCCTCGCGAGTCAGGCGGCAACTGTCTGTGCTTGTTCCCCTGTTCTTTTATACCGATGCGAAAACAAGTGACGTCACTGAGTAAGCTAGTCATAACTCGTACTGATTTATTTCAACTTTTTACTACTACAACATTTCTTATGTTATATTTTAAAGTATTAAATCATTTTAAAGTAAATTGTTATTATTTTACATTTCTATTTTATACCCAGTATCTATTAACTTCATCTATATGGAAAAATCTTGTCGAAGCTAATATGTACACAAGTATAGTTTTAAACTAAAAAAGATAATTGTTAACGATTACAAAAATAGCTATATTGTTGCAAAATAACAGGCAGTTTTAATCGAGGACGAGGACAAATTTCATGGCTCAAGTGATATTTTGATTACAAAAACCCGCAAACATTTTGGACGGTATTAATTAATATCTTGTAGCGTGGGTTCCAACAACTGAATTGCCATTTGGAGAGTAAAATTAGTTTCTCTTAGCCTCCATATAATTATTAAATAACATTTTAATAAAGCTACCGGCTATGAGAAATTGAGTTTGTGCAAACTCCCGCCCGGCTCTACGATTGCATAATTGTGTTCTCTTTTCAGTTTACTGTCTAGTTGCGGAGTTATGTCTCTAGGTAGGCTTATACAATTTAATATCATCTAGTGGAATTTAGCTTCGTAGCTTTAATTTAATGTTGATGTTTCATATTACCTACTCTATAAATAATAAAATCCAGTGTCATCATCATGATCATTATATTAGCCTTATAAAGTTATAAAAACATTGGCGTTCCCAATTAAATTCTATTGAGGATATTTGCCCATATCACGCTTGACAGTTTAAACCAGTACGCAAGATGACGCTGGTGCCCATCATCCGGTAAGATGTTCTCTTTGTCGACTCTTACGACTTCCCATGAAATGAGAGGCGGCGGCACTTTTCTAGGCCGGCACCACACGGCACAGTACAGTATTACAGTGTTAGGCATGACAATATTTTAAGAGAACTTTTGGGAAGGCCTATATTTAGCAGTGGTCTCCTAATGGCTAAGATAATGATAATAATGATTGCTAAAAAAACAACAACTGTTACGTTAAAGAATTTTACATTACAGCACAGGAAGCACTAAAGTCAAATATTCACTATGTAAACGCATCAACTCTTAATAATGAATGAACTATTTGCAACCATATAAGCTTAAATAACCCCGTGCTGACAGCTACTTACTTTCGCTTAGCAACAAACTGCATGATTTTCCAAGTTTACCGACAACAGAGCATGTAAAATTGAACCTTATATATCGAGTTGCAAGTTTTGATTCCGCTGTGCTGCATGACGGTTTTGGCACTATGCAACGAGTATAACTTATCGATTGACTATAAATATGTTCGACTGAATTTGCTGGTCGTTTATCACTTTACCCAAACTTAATTACAGCATAAATACTTAAATGCTTTGGAACTTATTACAAAACAAGATCTAAAGTTAAATACACATAAAACTAGTGCTGTCGTACTGTCTTCATTTTATCAAACAGTGACAGCACTAGTATTAACTATAGATCTAGTTGTATAATTAGCCCATTTCTGTATGTCATATTCATTATTTGAGGATTCTTAAGTTTATTTTTTGGCAAGAGCTACTTTTCATGTCCTACTCGGACCCGAGACACAGCTAACACTTTTAATCTTTTGTGATTTCTAATTCGCCTCCGAGCCCTGAACACATATAATGTTGTAGTATTTGCTAGGTAAGGTCATTGCCTTCATCAGGGAATGAGCAATGTTTCTCTTGGCACAACCAGCGGGTTGTTTATAATTAAGTATCTATAAGTCGTTAAATCTTCATGTTTTCTAATATAGTAAAGGGGTACAATTATTATGTTTGAGAAACCATCTTATTTTTAATAGAATCGATGGATCTTGACAGACATCTGCGTACATAATCTACTTTACATAAGTATGTTTAGTCTACGATACATATACTTTTGGACATTAGTAAAGCCGAGGACAAGAGCTTCACATATGGTTTAGCTGATGCCCTCGACTTTACTCGTTTATACTTTGTTAAATACTCTTGTTTACTTTAATATATGAAAATAAAAAATTGAAAAAACTTTTTATTTCATAAACTATTATATAGTAGGTACTTGAAAACGTCAAAATTATAAAAAAATAAAAAACAATTAAAATATAATTATACTAAAATCACGTAGCTTAGATTTACTTGCAACCAAACAATTAAAAAAACAAAAAATATTTAATTGTAAGTGAATCTAAGTGCCAGTTCCGAGCCACCGCTCTGTAAGAAGAACTAGCAAGAAACTCACAGGCTATGCTCCTTTTAAATTATCGATTGGTTAGTTACAATTTTCATTTGTCTGCGACGCTATACAATGCAATATAATATAACATTAACAATATTAATGTTTTAAGTCATTCATATTAGAATAGCCTGTATGAAACGGCAGTTTAATCCCAAGCACTTATAAAAACTTAATTTCATCTCATGTTAAGTAATTTTAATATTTGTTACAGAATAGTTCATTTTCAACCTAAACTAATTCAGTTCTTGATTGCTACAGAATCAGGCACCCATCCAGACTTGACCAAAGTAATCGCTATCGGTTATAATTTGCGATCAACTAGACATGCTCCTATGAGCGCCGACACTAATTTTAATAATGCTTTCAATCGTTGAGGTAGAGAGACAGGACACAACAGAACGTCAATAACATCTAAATAACCGCAGCTTGAAAGGTTAATTTATTCGCAGCAATGGCCAATATCAGAATCCTCATTTCAAAGGAACCAATATTTTTAACAAGCCGTCAGAGGTAAAACAACAAAACGGGATGAGTTTGCAAACGGACATTTTATTTATTGCTTTTTAAACGGCACTAAAAAAACGGTCCCGTCCGCAAAAACAATGCTTTGTTCAGCTATTTCATGTTAAAAGGGAGCTTTAACCCAGTGGGAAAATTTTATATCGCCAATTTTTCTCGTATGTATTTATTTATGGGCGGTGCTCAAATGGAGTCGAAAAGTTCTATACAGACTGTGCTTTATACACTTTTACCTGCGCGCATATTAATCAGCTGTTCTAAAAGACTTTATAAATAAATTGTGCCTGTACAGATTGTTTTTAGGTTAGATTTTTAACGATTTTAATATTATACTTTTTTACGACTGAAATTGGCAAAACATATTTTCAGCTCAGTTTATGATATGCAGTACCTACAGTAAATTTAATACGAAGTCTTAATTTACCTATTTAAGTATGTAAGCATATAACTGTCAAACTTCAAAATCATTTCTAATAATAACTACATAGTACTTGAAACCGTCAAATTTAAATATAAATATACATATAAAAAACAATCGATATATTACCCTAGAAGATTATACTGAAATCACAGCTTAGATTCCTTTATATAAAAAACAAAAAATATTTACGACATCGTCTCTCTCAAAAATTCCTTTCACCGATGAAACCAGAGAATGGTTTTGAAACTACAATCTCTTTCAGTGTCGATCTAATATATTAATACAACTACAAGTTTCCACTTAAAAAAAGTTTTTAGCTACATTTAAATAATGATGTGTCATCCAATGACTTGTGGATTGATTGCATAAAGAAATATCGGCAATACAATTATGAACCTACAAGTAATGACGATGAAGAATATTGTTATCATATCGGGACCATAATTTCACTGTCGCTCCTTCGCTCTTTGCCCATTACATTTAGCTATCTCCCCGCGCCACCTTTTGGTACTATTCAATACGCTTTCAAGGGAATATTGAATCTCACTCCTTTCTAGCGCTGCCAAAATGGTTTTTTTTTTACAAAAGAAATACTCAGATCCAAGCGTAAAAGTTCTCACTTTTCCCGCGATTTAGAAAGTATTAATAAAATATATAAAATAGAATGATTTTATCTTATTTTATCAAATGGTTAGAATTATACCTAATAGATTAGAGCGATACACCTATCCATGAAGAATATACCTACATATTTTTTAGGAAACGGCCTTACCAAAAATTTACGCATACTTAATTAATATTACGTAGGATTTATTGCAAGCAGAATTCATAGAAACAAAAGCATGATTCAAAAATTATGTATGTAATTTTTGTTACATTCTCATGCAAAGCTTACACTGGAGCCGGTGAACTTTACTTAAGAATTCTGTTCATTCTATATTTACTTACTGCCTATTTATTTTTCTAAATTTATAGAACTAAACAACTTCCCCGAAACAGCAAAATTTGTCATTATTTTCCCTGTATTATCAAACCAAGCAGTCAACAGGTGTAATCAGTGATAATCTGTTAGTAATTCTGCATTATGTTTAACAGACCCCCAATTAACCTTGGGGTACCTTCACCAGCAACAATTAAATAAACAAGCTATTACTTTTGTATTTCCATTCATTAAATATATTGTTTCCTTCTATTTACACGATTATTCATATTAAATACAACACATTTTATGAATTTATATCGCAGCTTCATAAACAATTTTTTTACTTGACGTTTCACTTCGGGTATTTGCCCATAATCACCACCCTGAGCGGGTTGGTGATCGCAGTACCAGCCTATTAGAAAGGTCTATATTAAGATTTGGACTTCAAATGGCTAAATAGTTGATGAATGATCCTGACGTTTTGAATACTTTTTAGTGATTTGTCGTTAGTCTCTCCGTGACCACGATTCAATGAAAAGTATTCGAAACGTCTAAACAAAAATAGTTTATTTTAATACCGTAAAATGTGTATGATTTTATATATAATAATTAAGATAACAAGGTCTGTTAAATAAACACCGCACTAATGAGGAGGCTTTATACAAAATAAACGTGCAATTGGATCTAAAAATAGACCGTTTCTATTTGTTTGGCCTCGAGTGGCCGAACCTTGGGGGACGGGTCCTCCCCGGCAACTCGGGGGGACCCCCCAACCTTATAGTCATGATTTATTTCTATAGGATCGCTATCCCTCGTATTTATTATGGATAGCGTAATGTAAGAACTACTCTATCGATATAAGTAACTATTATTAGTTGGGACGCGAAATGAGGTACAATTAACTTCGCATTAGAATACTGGCGTAAATGGTTCTATTTAGCGTTCAGCCGCAATAAAGCCAGCGTTGTTTTTATATATTTACAAAGTGTCGCTATCCCTTATATTTTTTTATGGATAACGTAATGTAAAAACTACTCTTTCGATATAAGTAACTATTATTATCAGTTGGGACGCAAAATGAGATACAATTAACTACGTATTAGCATACTGGCGTGAATGATTCTATCTTCGAGTAGTAGAGAACAAAAGTAGCAATGAATGGGTGCGTTATTTGTTAATTAGGCGATTATGAAGGTTTTTAGATAGGAACCTTATTACAAAGGCCCTTTTTGTAAAAACAATGGAACCAAGTGGATTAATAATATAAATAGCCTGTATATTTTCTTTTAGAGATTTTTGGGTATATAATTCTTGAAACCAATTTTATTTTTTATTTACACTTTTATATGTCACTCTTACTATCAGGTAAAAATTTCTTTAAAGTAATTATGTTTTATAAGGAAACATTATTTCAGACTTATATAATGTCACATGTAAGAGGTGTATGGGAATCCTACTAAGATCAAAGGAACCCAAGCCATCCTCACCTGCAAGTTGTGCACCTGCCGACCAACGAACAAGTCACTGGCGACCATAAAAGGTCCCGGTAAGCGGCAATAGGCTCGCCACCTATTACGTAATAGCAAAAACATAATTATCAAAATGTGGGCGTTCAATATGCCTCTGCTTACCTCTTTTAGGAAACAGGCGTGATTATTGTATGAATGTTTGTAATGACTGTCGATAACTCGACTTACTTATTTCGACTGAGTTGATGATATTGATTGATCATGATTTTGATACGGTTCATATTATTTTACATATGAAGTAACACTTAAATTCGCTATTAAAAAACAAATATTACTACTAAAAACTAAGTTGATACATAATAATAGCGAATGTTTTGTTTCTGATTTTCGAGGAAGATAGGAAATCAACTTTACTGAATTGCCCACCTCCAACCTCGGCACAAGATAAGCCAAAATAGTTTTCGCTGTTACTGTTAGAAGTTATTTAATTATACTGAGATAACAGTTATTATGGAACAATTTTCTACTTAACTAGTTTAAATTACCCGTTTTATTAAATCTAATTATTTCCATTTAGCTTGTTAAAAAAACATTTACTTAAGTCAAGCATATCTCTTCAGGTTTCATGGTGGTAGGACCAGTTTTTGGGTCTTACTAGCTATAATTCCTAACTCTCTTCCGAAAAAGATGCTTTTAGTTAGAGTTCACATACGCAGCTGTCAGAGAACGTATGTCTCAACTGTCAAATCACAGTTTAGGCTTAACTTCGTGCGAACATTGTCCACTACAAAAATAACATAAAAAAACAGTTTCTGGAAAAAATAATTACATGGTCGCCTTTGTAAATTAAAATTTAGCCATAAACGTACATATTTCTAACAAAATTGAGGCTACAGAGGATCCCCTTAGAAAGAGGGAATTTTTTGCGTAAAACCTTTTCCTATTAGCTTTAGTATATTGCCACTACTGCCTGACGTCAGAAGGACGACTTGAATCCCTCTCATGATGGTTCTGAAAGGAGGCTCGAGCTCAGTAGTGAGGCGTTAATGAGCTGAGATGAGATGATTAGCTTTGATTATAATTTTAAAACAAAGCGTGCATTTGGAAGTGCTTCTTTAAAAAAATGGCTGCGTTCAGCACATGTAGCCAGTGTCAAGTAAAGGATATATGAATAATATTGAATTTAAAGTAAATAAAGATGATTAATGGTAAATGACGTCCCCTCTCTCATAAACCCCTTGAGTCCTCAGTATAGATGTGACTATTCTCAGTATAGTCACATCAATAGATCTCAGTATACTCAAGAATGAGGGGATTTGAAAAGTTGAACTGTTTTGTTCACCTTTAATAATCTAATCTATTACACATTAATGTTCAAAATATTACGAAATTTAGAAAATAAAATAAAACTGTAGTTCAGTCATTACGCTTCACTTTCCCGCCAAAAAGTTTTGTTTGATTTATTCTTATAAACTGTTTAATAGTAACTGGAACTGAAGTAGTAACTTATTTTAAATTAATGCTATAAATAATTTGATGAATATTAAAAAAAAAACTCCTCTCCTGTAAAATATGCAAAATGGCGCCATTAACCTCCAAAACTAAGACTAGCTGCTTCTACTATGGGATGAACGCACAACGGATAAAAATAACTATCCATTAGTTTTACAACATAATACTGTTACTGTTTATCTTATACAAATAAAAATGGATCGCTAAATTCTAAAAAGAAAAAGGATTGTGTTTAAACATTGCATATCTGATAATATTAAAAGTGATTGCCGTACCGGCCTAGAAAAGAGCCACCGCCTCTCATCTCATGGGAAGACGTAAGAGTCGACGAAGAGAACATCTTACCGGGTGATGGGCAGCAGCGTTATCCAGCGTTGGTTTAAACTGCGTTCACCAACCCGCCTGCTCAACGTAATCATTATTTGCAGGGGTCTAATAGAATCTAATCTATAGGGGAGTTCAACAGTGGACTCATAAGGCTGATATGAGGATGATGATTTATGAGACAGACCACTGTTAGAAATCTTCAATATATTGACAAAACATTGACAGATTAAACAAAACTGCCGGAAACTGGTTTAATAAAATTTTGCACAAATATTTATTTCTGCAAAATTTAATTAAGTAATATCATTACACACACACACACGTTCACTTTTGTAACATCTTTATATAAACATCAAGTTATATACAAGCGCTTGGTCAACATTTTAAACCAAATATCCCTTTAGATATTGAATCATTTAACATGTTTCCAATTGCAGTTCTATTGTCGAACGATGCCGTAAAATCCTACAATGCGTTTTTATCGGCACTAAACGGAAACCGGCTAGGATTTACGAATTCTCAATACGGCTCCTAATCTAAGAAGAATGGTGGAGATCGAAGCGAACATTTCACTCTTATCTGGTCATGTTTTACAGATTCTGCAATATATTTACGTTACGATAGTGCTGGTGTACCGTGATTGAACCCAAAGATATATTTGAGGATCACATCTTAATAAAGTTTGTTTAGTTATTCTTTGATTGTTTAAAATATATAAATAAATATTATCTTACAATCGCACTAATTATTAAGATCCAAGATAAGTATCATTAAGAACCTGTGTATAGATATAGATCCTAAGAACGGCATAACATACTTTAATACTTTTTTTTGTAAATACATACTGAATAAGACCAAGCCAGAACAAATATTCATGTTCATGCACCGTATAAATCCATTGCTGAACATTGGACATGGTATGTGCCCATAATCACCACGCTGGGCAGGCGGGTTGGTGATCGCAGTTCACGCTAGTAGGCAGATTGACGCTGCTGCCCATCAAGAGGGGTTGGCACTAATCTAGGCCGGTACCACACGCCACATAGTAACATATCATTATCTTTTAAATATAATGCACGTGTTTGTTTTTGTATATAAGTAGTTTTTTTAATATAGTTTGTTATTTTTTTTCTATGACTTCGACTTACTAAAGTTAAAAGCACTCATTATAAAGCAATGATTGGTTTTTGAAGTGCTGCTTCAATCTACTTTCTTTTTTTTACGTATTTATTAATTGCTAATTGTAATATATAAATAAAATACATTTAATAGAACTTGACTGTGCAGCTATGGTTCCATATTTTGCTAACATAGAACAAGAGGTCACAAGAAAAGCAAATAAAACTAAAATCATAAATTTTAAAACGAGCAATCCAAGGACCGCTTAAAAGGTAACAAATGGCCCCGGAGACACGTACATGGAACAGCACTCGCTGGCCAATTGGACCGGGAACCGATAGGATTATTCAATAAAGCGAACGTAGGGAAATTAAATCCAGGAACAGTAACGATTTTCCCGACAAACGACAAAATGGTAAGCGTTAGCCGCTGTGCGCTAAAAATAACCTTATCCAATTACGGAGTGTCGGCCGTCTCGCCGGCTACTGCGAGCTCTCGTTAAATATGCAATCACCGGGTACCTGCTCCAATGACATCTCTGAGGATGTTTGTCTGCGGACCTTTCCATCATTGGCTGACAAATGTATTTAACCTTACCTACCATGTATACCTAACTGTATACATAACCCTATCCTATTCATTGTAGGACTGGGTTTTTACTTTTTTTACTAAAACTGTTTGTTGGTTTATTAATAGCACGTTATCTGAATCCCAAGCTAACCTCTCTTGTAAGTGATCCCTTACATATGTTCTTAGTGATTTTTATCTTGAAAATAAACAATTTGTGTGATTGATTTTTAAGAATTACAATTTTAAAATCACTCTCTCTCTATGCTCTAAAGTCTAGCAGTAATGGAAACGAAAAATGATTTCTATGAAAGCGTTTCAAATTAACTAATGAAAGTCCTCTTCATGCGTCCAACACAAGTTCATAACTGAGGTGGTCTATTTTGCGGACTCGAGCGGTGGATTACAGTCCTATTCAGTGCCTCCTCCATAATTCACGTTTCAAAGAGTCTAAATATGTCCTCGTGATTATGTAAAGGCTGTGCCACCGGTTCTATCTTTGCATGGCTTTTGAGGCAATTTCTAGTGAAACGGCCGTTATGTGGTATGAAGTTTAGAAAAGGATTTTACGTTAGGTACGTGACAAAGTGTGCAAATAACTTGTGTAAGTAAGTGTATAAAACAATAATAATTTCATGCAAGAACTTGAATTTTTGTTCTGGGCTTTATGTTTCCAATGTGATTTATATTATTTTATTTTTATTTTATTTATATTAGTTTTAAGAAGCTTTGGTTTACACACATACATAGATACACGACCTATGTTTGTAAGTATTTATGATATTTGTAAGATTTTGTATTTCTATTTTTTTAACATAGATCCTTAAGCAAATTTAATCTTGTATTTACAAATTAATTCACATCTGCTAGGGTTGGCTGGTAGATAAATTTTGAAACATAAGTCCACCTTTGTATTTTTAGTTTCTAAATACCTTTTGTAATCGATTTATGTTTTATGTGCAATTAAGGATTATTATTAACATTACGAAACTGTTATAGTTACCTTGCTACTATTTGTCGTTATCACGTTCTCTTTGAAACTCTTTGAAACTCTTTGCATATAAAGAGAACTTTGTACATTGTACTAAAGAACAAAGACTAATTAATTATTCCAGAATATCATCTGTACATTTACCTCCGTCATATTATTATGCAGTCGTCGTATTTCTGCATGCATGAGGGAGCTGTCTTCTCAGTGGAGCGATAATTACGTAACACTTGTTTATAGAAGACTCAAAGTATGGAAATGGAATCTGTTCTATAAAATATATAAAATCTTTTTGACATATTTTAGTACACCCGAATAGGTAGGGCAAATCAATGTATGTAATTAAATGTAGGGGTTTATTCAGGCCTCGAATGAGTATTTAAAGAGCAAATTTATATTTTTTTGGCAATTTCATATATAAATAACTTAAGTGTAAGTTCATACTTTTTTTTTCAATTATATGCATAAGCATCATCTTAACGTCCCCACTACTGTACATATGCCCTCCACATACAAACCAAAGTAATCAACGCAGAAACGCAGACCCAGTACGGATTGGCGAAGGCAGGACTCTGCTGTCCAAAACTAAAACCTAGCAAGAGATATATTTTTGAAGACACGTTTTCTAAAATCTATTTTTTTAAGATGATTATAAGTTAGTAGTAATTTACAAAACGTGTGTAAACAAAATGACTCTTGCTAGGTTTTGGTTTCTGACAGCCGAGGTGTGTGCGGCCTGCTGTTAGAATTATTTAAGCTCTCTATACTCTCGACTGATCTCTGTGAAGCCTGCTTTACTTTGGGAATTACCTCTCTGACCACTTAGTATCGTTTAACTATAAGAATTCCGAAATAATAATCGGCTACATAGAAAATTTATCTTTGGTAGAAAATGCATGCCGAAATTACAAAAAAACTAGTAATCAATCAATGACAGTTACATATAATGTTAATCAGCTACGCTAATAGTAAAAATAAAAAACCGGCCAAGTGCGTGTCGGGCCACGCGCAATATAGGGTTCCGTAGTCACCCTTTGCCATAATGTCGCTATATGAACAGGTTCAGCTATTCATCATCATCATCATATCAGCCCATTAACGTCCCACTACTGAGCACGAGCCTCCTCTCACATACCAAGGTGCGAGGGTATTGGGTCATACTCCACCACGCGGACCCAGTGCGGATTGGCGGAGGCAGGTGTATGGCGTCCTGCTGTTAGAATTTATCAAGCCGCCCATTAGGCCTCTAACATGGCTTAACGACTATCACATTTTAGTGATAACCGGGACCAACGGCTTAACGTGCCTTCCGAAGCACGGAAGCGCTCGATATCAAATGCCACAGAAACGGTCACCCATCCATGGACTGACCTCTGTAAACTCTGCTGTACTTCGGTGATCGTTTGCGACCACCGAGCACCGCAGAGCTACGAACGCTTCTTGGTTCAGCTATTCCCCGATAGATATCACTACTACGGTATGAATGAAATTTTAATACATTTAATACAAAAATTTATTTGATTGTCGTCCATTACTCGAAAACCAGTAAAGCCTACTTAGCCGTGACAGTTTTCCTTTTAACTTCATTATATATACTACTATTGTGAATTTTTTCAGCCACTCTGAAAGTATCGTTTACCTGGTGGGGGGGCGGATACTGAACTCTATCAATTTTTTCCACTTTAAAGCTTAATGTTTCGAAAACGGATCCCTAAATCGAAAAATGGTTTTAAGAAACTCGTATTACTTTTGAAAGACCTTTCTAACGATACCCAACATGATAAGATAGACTCGAGAAAAAAAAATCATTCCTACTTTACGTGTAGGGGAGGTACGTTACAAAACAATATTTTTAAAAATTTTATTCTACAGGTTTGTCGACGTGATTAATATGTATACCCACACCAATTTTCAGCTGTCTAATGTTAATAGTCTCTGCGCTAACCCGCGGACGGACGGACGGACGGACGGACGGACGGACATGGCGAAACTATAAGGGTTCCTTGTTTACTACGGAACCCTAATAAGTACATCAGAAGCGCATTCCATTGCACTAAAATTTAAACACGAGAGAGGGATCTGCAGATGAAAGCTCTTAGGAAGAAGAAGGCTAGAAAAACTTTAATATAAAATAGAGGCTCGCTTCGCTATTGACTACATAAACTGAGTTATAATATTTAAGTTTCCGTCGGGATCCCCAATTGAAATAGCTTTATAATATATTACTCACAAATACTGTAGCCTATACAATGCAAACAAACAAAGCTTCCCTCTTTATAATAATAGTATAATTGTATAAATATTATAGCGTCATCCTGCGTACTGGCTTGAACTGCGATTACCAATATAATGTAATCTATTGGGGAGGCCATGTTCTGCAGTGGACTCATAAGGCTGACACGATGATCATAAATATTCTTCAATTTCTCACATAGCGCCATCTAGCCTCAAATTGAGCAGAGCTTGATAATAGACAACGGATACGCTTATTTCGAAAATAGGTCCCAAAGGTTCGAAACCTACTTCATGCATACAAACAAACAAATGTGTTCTCTTTATAATATGAAGTACTCGTGTGATAACATTAAGAAACAAGACTAGCGAAACAAAGCGCTCCACGTGTAAGACGCAGTAAAGCGGTTATAGAGGTACCTAGCCTAGGGCTGGTAGTATCAACTTGAGTTAAATAAAAATTGACAAAACTATTTTTTTTTTTTATATTTTTGCTCGACTTTTCCAAAAAAAGAAGTGTAAAGCCAAAAACTAACCATATCTTTTTTGAAAAGATTAATGGAATATTTTTAAAAGCTTAGCCGAGTATTTTATTATTATACATATTAAGCCACAGATTATTATATCGTAAAAAATAAACACTAAGCTAATTAGGGATACATACACTTTTCATTGAAATTTTCACAAATAACTGATTATTTTATTTGACTCAGGGATATTAATTACTTCTACTAATAACTTTCAAGAAAATAGCTTTACATTAATACATATATTTTTATTATATATTTTTATATTTTACAGCCAAATATTTACTTAAATGGTTAATATTTATCTATACTATTTACCTCACTTAAATACATTCCAAATAAATATTTCTGCTACAATAGAATCCGCGATCGACAGAGAAACTTTGTGATCGACCTTTCTAGATGTGTAGTTTACTGCTAATAGGGATGGGAATGATTATGGGGCGCTATTTCAACTTTTCAAGCCCTGAGACACTAATAATAGAATGCAAACCATCATAACACGTGAGACTGAATATTATTATCATACTAGCTGTGACCTACAATTTTACATATAATTGTTCAGGAAGAGATCCCCAAAAACATATACAAAGAAAGTAGCTTTCTACTCATGAAAGAATTACGAAAATCGGTTCGATAGTTATTAAGCTTATTCATTACAAACAAAAGCACAAATCTTTTCTCTCAAAGATAATTTGTATTATTATTAATTGATTGATTTATTAGTTCCAGGCAATATCCCGTGCATTACAACTCAACTCAACTTTGTACATTAGACAAACAGCTTTGCGACAACCCTGCTTCAAATTTGCGAATCGTACGTGAAGTTTCACGGAGAGCAGTTTGAGTGGCGCGCTTCTACTAACAAATTAAATATAACTACAGAACGTGCATTGTTGCCTTATTAAAACTACGTTAGAAGCCACCTGCGCAAACTAACTAAATTCAGTCTCACTTGCCTCTTGAGTCTTGATTGTGTTAGTTCAAATGACTGTTAGAGACTAAACAGTGAGCACACGGCGTATTTTAAACGCGCAGACGTTACAATTTTAAAAAAATATTGTAATAGGTAAAAATTACTATAGTTTAGTATGACACATTTTATGTATTTTAATTGCAAATCAATAAACTATTTTATACCGACGTTTCGAATACTTTACAGCCAAACGTGGTTAGTAGTAAACAACCCATTAAGGAAGGTTTCTTTAAATAAATAAACATCTTTGGTCATCTTACATAGCGCCATCTAGCCCCAAACTAAACATAGCTTGTGCTATAGTATGAGAAAACGGATAAACAAAGTTATATACTTCTTTATATGTAAATACTCACATATAATACATAGGAAAGAACATTTTTTATTTAATATTCATATTTATGAACACAAATATTTGTACTGTGTGGGAATGAAAGCCTTAGGAGTGAAGTGCAGGTATATGATTACAGCGCCTAATTCTAATTCAGCAAAACTAGTTTTGAAATGTCTTAACTAGCATAAACTTTTTCGTAAATAAAGAAATAATATACAGGTCCACTGAAAGTTTCCCTATATATTTTTTTCTGTTGAAAATGTTACAACCGAGTAGATACAGTGTGCCCGATATACTCAACCCGAGCCACTCCATGTCCCGGTGTTTACTGAGTGCTTTCGCTATTAATCATCTCGTTAATAGGCCGTGTCTATCGTATAATTAATTTTAGCCGGTAAGTATCTACTTTTAATAACAAAATTGCAATATAGCAAAGTTCTGATAAAACATTAATTAGAGAATGTTATCTGTCGTGTTTTGAAACAAAATTTGCCATATCGCTAATAAAATGACGGAAAACAAAACGTAATCTCTAATATAATATATGTTGTGAACAACACATTTAACGATTACGATTTTTATCATTACATATTAGTAAAACTAATCCGCACTGAGTCCGCGTGGTAGATTAAGGACTTAAAACCCTAACTTTAGATTGTCAGATGAATTTTAATATGATAATAAGGTGTTTAGGGTGTTAGGAAGGCCTGAAGAGCCCAAACCAGCCTCACCTGCAAGTGGTGCACCTGCCGATCAATGGACGAGGCTCTGGCGAACATAACAGTGCCCGGTAAGCGGCAATAGGCTCGCCACCATTACGTGGGACCAACTATATAATTGGCGAACTGTGGGCCTATAATATGCGGGCAATATTAGGGGAAACAGGCAGTGATGTGATATGTATGTATGCATAATAAGAATCTATAATTCGAAATTTTGATTACTTATGCTTCATTTAGGTTTAGGTTTAAAGACATTTATTCTCATAAAAACAACAAGTTCACTTATAATGAGATATATAATTATCGTATAATAAGGTAATAATAATTATACCTCTGGGGCGTATTCACAACCCCTTACTAATTTATAGTTTGGCATTAATCATATGCTACTTAAGTTTATTTTTAAAAATACTTATATTTGTGCATTATTTTATGTCATTTGGTAGATTATTGTAAAGTTGCACTCCCTCAAAACAGTGATTTTTTCCCGTAGTTAGTTCTAGGTATAATACAATCTATTTTAAATTTATTTCTCAAATTGTGTTTAGTTGTTCTTAGATTTAATTTAATTTTAGTTTGTATCGCATTTGTTGATATTGCTTTAATTAGATAACAAGTTTTAAATTTATATAATTGGGCTACATTATGTAATTTTGTCTTTTCATAAATTTGTTTGGTAGGCATAAAAAAGTTGTAATTGTAGAGTCTTTTTATGATTCTGTTCTGCGTTCGTTGGAGAGGGTTCAAATTCGTTGGTGCAGCAGCACCCTAAAGTTCAATAAGGTATTCCAGGTGAGATTTTACTAATGAATTTAGACGACCGATATGGCGTGGAGGCTAGTATACCCGCACTCCGCTCCGCCGCAGGACAAATGTTTGTGTGCATTAACAGGAATACTTGTTCTGGTCTATGTGTTCTATGTTAGAGGTGGTGGTTTCCGCACTTAGTCCTTGTTATGGACCATTGTGCGTGAGCTGGTCTAGGTGTTTTTCTTGTGTATATTAAGTGTGTATTTACAAAACAAAGGAAGTATGTATGTATGTTAATCCATTATTTAGTACCTATAACACTAGTTCTTAATGATACTTGTCAGTATTAAATATTAATAATATAATCATTATAATTTTATCGGTATTAAATGTTAACAAACAAAGACGTTTTATTTATAGTTTAACTAATAATTATCTATCTTTCAAACAGCAGAATCGATAAAACAAATCGATAAAAACCATTCTTGTTCGTAAAGTAACTTGATCGAAATTGTTGAACGTAATCAAAGCATAAATATCTAATTTATAATATTATTACCAAGTACGCGGCAATAGCCTCGCCACCATTACGTGGGACCAACTATATAATTGGCGAAGTGTGGGCGTATAATATTCGGGGAAACATTCAACATTATTTGTTAAGATTTTTATGCATTTGATTCAATTGAGTGTCTATATTCTGATGAAACAGAGCCACCAAACAAAACTGCAGCAGGATAAAAATGTTTGTATCGAAGGCGAACTCATAATGATATGCCAAATCGTTCGTACAGCCACTGACGTGCATCGGAGCGAAGAAAACTACATTTGCAGTATGTTTGGACACCGGGGTGTGAGAATTCCAGTCGCTTTTCTCGAAAACGAACACTTTTACATACTCATTGAGGCTGCACGAACGGTTTTACATGCGTTTTATTTTTTCAACAATACGTATTTTAGCTACGTTTCGCTGAATGCGCTCTTTCTGTTGAGGAATGCTAAAGGCTCAGAACTTTTTTGAATGATGAGTCGTGGTTAAGAATTGTTTAACATTGAAATGTGTTTTACGTAGTTCACTTCTTTCCATTATTCTATGTATTCGGGTACAATTTTAGAAGTAGTGTAAAATACAGAAGGTATTACTTTTGAGATGAAAGCGGTAAAAACATTATTAAAAAGAAAAAAAAATACAAAAAGAATGGCGACAGACAACTGCCGGGAGACAGGAAAGAATAAATAAATAATTTCTAACACTTACACCAAATATTTATTTCCAAGATGAGTATAATTAAGAACTTGTGTTGTGGATTTTAAGTAACGGATTAAAATACTTATATATTATCTTTTTTGTAAATACATACTTCATATACCTAGGAAACACCCAGACCCGAATAAATATCCATTTTTATGCACACAAAGATTTTTCTTATGTGGGAATCGAACCTATAACCTCAGGAGCGGAATGCAGGTATACTGATCTCCACGCCATATCGGTCGTCTATAAAATAAACTTAATTAGTCTCTAGATACCTTTATTTTGATGGGTTAAAGATGGAGTCTCGTTTGACGTTTATTCAACATATCGCAAAGTAAGTATATAAATGTATATTAAATTGTTATTAATTATTCAAATAAATTTTGAACTTACCTTTGTTGTACCTCTTACGCAATTCGTGCAAGATCTTTAAAAAGTGTCCATAAGAAAATAAGTATTCAATACTGTATTCGTCTTCTCTCACTAGTAGGAAAATACTTTATTATTTCTTGATTCCTTTAACGACCAATGAAGGCAGGAGAGGAACTAATTTTGCCCAAACATCACTAAGTAAAAACAACAAGCTTGGCACTATTCCACCCACTTATTCAAGCCATACGAGCAGAAAATTATCTATCAAGTACTGACGAATATTATGTCTGCGACACAGACGGAGGCACTGTGTACAGATGTTTTCTGACAGCAATTGCAGGGATGGCAAACCAATGCGACAAGCATAAAAATAAATAAATCATTTTCTTCACAGAAAAGTAGCATTCCGAACTTGTGTTATGGATAAACAATAACGGTTCCATACATGAGTACTTTTTTATATGGAATCACCCAGAATAGAACAAATGTTTGTTCATATACACAAAGATTTGTCCTGTGTGACAACAACTACCTCGGGATGAGAATGCAGGTCTTCTGACCTCCACGCCATATCGATCGTCAAACAACCATGGGGTAATCAATATTAAACGCTTAAGATTAAAAAACATATGGATATTCTGTAATCCTTTTTTCCACTGCTGAACATAGGCGGCAATTCCAATTTCCTCCGCTTCAATCGATTTCGAACTTCTAGTTATTCACTTCATTGCAATGTGCAGTCTTCGTTCCAACATTAATTAAATCAGTATTTGAACGTAAGGTGGTGTTGCATACTCGCATACTTGCAACTTTAGCTTTGGACTTCAAAGTTCAGTCAAAGACCAATTTTGATTATCTTAAATAAGAGTACATCCTCTTTTATCAACTTAGTAATCTTTTTAGAAAAATAGAAGCAGAAAAAATATTATTATTAACTAATAAATCAGTGACAGCATAGCTCTACAGAAGTTAGATTTGGATCATCTCCTCTCAGCCTCTTAACGTCTCACTATTAATCAATTGATTGATTTCAAGCCACCTAATAGGGCCTCTATCATGGTTTAACTACTATCATATATAATGATAACAGAAACCAATAGCTTTATGTACTTTCCGAAGCTCTGCGAACTCTTCTTTATTTCGATGAATGTTTCCAACCACCACGGAGCTACGACCGCTTCCATTGCTATTCCATTTGTATGAAACAATTAACATAAATTGTATTGTACCGAAAATGTTTGCCATCCCTGCCATGGCGTAAAATTGTGTATAATAATGTAATTCTGGCAGCCTATTGATTTAATATCGTCTCAAAAACAGTATCGACGTTTGACGCGCGTGGGCGGCGAGCCGAGAACAGATAGCGGCGAATCAGGGCGGACGCTTTTTGCATTAAAATTTGACGTAGATTTAAATTCAATAGAAACTCTCAGATAAACATCGACAACGGAGTACTGCAATCTTCCTGATCGTTCGACCGTATATTTTGGTTAAGATGGGATTTTGGGACTTGGGCTCGGATGTTATGTATTTTCGCTTTTTATCAGGCATAGTTTTTTTCGTTTTGCACACTTTTACAGATATAAAAGCTTTTATGGCCACGATAAACTCATAATTCACACATCGTGTACTACACATTTGGTATACACAAAAGTTATCTATCAAAGGAAATCAGTTGTTTAATATTCTGTTAAAAATAAAAAGTATAAATTAACACGCTTTTTATTATATAATCCAGTTAACAAATGTATACAAATTTATATTTGCACCTTTGCACAAAAATATTAAGTTTAAACTAAAAACAATGGAGCAATTCAAAAACTTTTTTCGTTCTAAAGTTCGTTCAACTCGTTTTGCATAGATTACGTTGATAGACGGGCGAAACGTCTGCACACGCCAACGGAAACGCGATAGCAACTGTGGTGGAGTATGAGCGATGAACGCTGCAAGCCGGGTTGCGAATGCAGGCGGCCACGCCACGGGACGTCACGCGACGTCAGCCTATACCAAAACGATTTGAAGTCGAAAAACTTCACTCAGACTGACTGAAGTTTCTTTAGGCTTTGTGGATTTATTACTGCAGTTAAACCAAACTTTATACCTTACTAATATAATAAACGCGAAAGTTTCTTTGTATATTTGATGTAAAGATGTTTGTTACTCTTCTACGCAAAAACTATCGAACGGATATTAATAAACTTTACAATAATACAGCTTATACATAAGAACAACACGTAGGCTATAATTTATTGAAACATTATGTGTTCTAGTCCTGCGCAGACAAAGTCGCGGTCACCAGCTAGTATGAAAATAAATTAAACGCCATCTAAGTCAGAGTTTCTCTGAAAGCTGGTACTATACGGAATCGTAGCTTTGCAAATTGCAAGGGGCCACGCCATATCACGCGATGTCAGTCTGTATTAAAACAATCTCAAGTCGGGTATACTTACAATACACTGGCTGAATGTTCGTTAATTTTTATAAAAGTTAATGCTGCAAAATAACCAGATATATGTGGCCAGCACCCTAATAATTATACTTTGTACATGTGTCAATTGGGTAGACTATAAAAGTATAATCATATTCTATTAATATTTTATATGAAAATTATGCTTTTAATATTTATTGGTTTACCAAATATGGAACTTTAAAATGTATGTGTAAGAGACATAAATAATAAAATTATTTGGTAATGGCCACATTTATGTAAAATGTTATATTTATACCGCAGCAAAAACGTATTGTTTATCGTTAAAAATTATTATCTATTAATTGGCCGCATATCATTTAACGCCTTAACACTCACAAAACGTTCAGGAAATAATGACGTCCATTGACGTTACATCGATATATTGCCCAGACCTAACCAGTTATTTGACACGCGATTCACGTGCCCTCATAAAACAATCGTAAAAGTCTGTTATCCAACTTTTATAGAGCCATACCGCAAAATATTCGTGAAGTGTGAAAGTAATCGGTACAGAAATAACTATAAAAGGAAACGAACTTTTTCGTAACTTCTTGGTACTAATGTAGTAAAATATCAATAGAAAACTTTTTCAATGGAAATCTGCTGTCTCGAAAATCTACGGCAGTCGTTTTTAGGGAGTACAGGCCTTCTAATATCTTGACAGGTGTTTTAACCATAGAATGATGTTGCGGAGGTCAGACGGCATTCACTCCATGTAATGTCTGAATTCTATTATCAGTCAAATTTAGTTAGACCAGGGAACAGACCCTGCTCTAAGCTTAAGTTTAAGGATAATGCTTTGATATGATATTTTTAAGAGATATCATGAAGTTATCTGGTATATTCGATATATATATTCCATATTCATAAACTTATAATCACCTTTTTAACTATATCCTAACGTAGCCTAACGTTCAACTATATGACATTAGACTCTTCTTATTAACCAAGGAATTCAAGTCATACTCCACCAGGGTCTGTGGCCCAATAAAGCTCCTAACTTGCCTTACCCACTACCACATATTAATGCGGAACCAACGGCTTAAAGTGCCTTCTGACGTCACACCATATCAAATGCCACACAAACGGTTAACCATCCAAGCTCTGACCGTTGTTTACGACCACCTAGTCTCGCGAAGCTACGAGCGCTTAAAACTTATGGACTGTCATAAATATCAAGTTCATATCCTGCACGTTAACAACAGTAATATAATTAGACATGAAGTATACCAATGAGTTTAAGATCTCAAGACATAAGCTCATTTTGAGTACAGCAATAATAAATGTTTTTTTGACGGTAGTTTCAAATTAACAACTATATGTATATATGACTACAAATTACTGTATCGCGTCGGTACAAAATAGAAGAATAAGACTATAATCAGAAACAAACATTTGTAATAATTGAAGAATTATTATATTTTTTAGACTCATAAGAACGTCAAACTAGGATTGACTTGAAATGCACACATCGAATCGGTTTTAGAACGAACATTCAGTCTCAGAGGCATAGACGTTAAATTTGGTTTGTTGACATACCATGATCGCTCTCAGCGAGAGTTGGAAATCACTTTATATAACTCGAGAAATTGGAATGAATTCCTAGATTAGAAAGTACAATAATAACTATTTACAGAAACCGATGTACACAATCCTTATTACAAATTGCGTGTTAGTTTTTCTTTGTAATCTTGAATTGCAGTCCTATGAAATAATTAATCTCACAGGACATCACTGCTTATCAAACATTTTGAAATTTTAAACTAGCGAACGCTTGTGTGCTAGACGTTCGTCCGGCACAACCACAAAAAAATAAAAGAATAAAAAGTGGTCATAATTATTTCTTAAGACATCAAAATCCATCTGTCTATCTGTCACCAAAAAGGGCCATTAAAATCTTTCAGTCTCTACATGGACAATTCAAAAAAAAAAGTTTTTTGTTTAACATACAGCTTCCATATGCACATTGTTAAAAGCTATTGCTATGACTTCAAGCACTCAAATTTTATTTATTTTTATTAATTGATTAACAAAGGATTAAAAAATATATTTTGAACTCGACATAAGTTTAATTTTTCTTAATTAGTCGTCTGACCAATTAGCCTTCAAAGATTAAATGGAAGTACAAATTAGAACGAATTGGTCTACTGTTCTCTCTATACCATGCACCTCCCTATTCGTGTAAAGACAGAATCAATCAACTCCTGATCGCCATTAACATTCATTTTAAGTTGATTTATACACGCCGATTCCGAAGCCAAAAAAAATCTATTACAAAAAATATTATTTGAATCACTTTTCGCTCCTATCATTGGGAGTTTGATAGCAAAACAAGACTAACGGCTGTTTCGTATTATTAAAAGCAGACGAATGTTGTGGAGTTTGATTCAAATCGCCATCAACATTAAGATAATTATGAAATGAATAATCGCAGAAGCGATTGTGGGATGTTCTCTTGGCTCTCATGTGCCTTTTCTTAAAAACCAGGGAGTGAGGGAATCAGGACATACTCCCCGAGCTGACCAAGTGTGGATCTGCTGTTAGATTCTAGCAGCTAAATAAGGCATATAGCTTGCCTTAACCACTACCACACATAGTGATAACTGGGACCAAAACGTGCCTTCCGAAGCACGGAAGTATCAACAACGCATCGTAATCGTGTATACTGAATACATCGATGCTTATGCTGAATGCAACCATTTTTACTTTAAACTTCCAACGTTTTTACATTTTTTTTATATTTGTACAGGTCAACATAAACAAAAACACAACTGAAACAATACAAATATAGATAAAACACTAATGTATGCATGAAGCTAAACGTGAATTTATATAATCTTTTATAAATGAATTATTCTTTTACTGGAATATAAATATAGCCTTTCTGTCGGTGCCTGCCTTACAATGCTCAGTCGTTCTCTTTGATGCGCTAACAATTGTTACAAAGAAATCGTTTCGTAAAATAACAATGGTATACAATATAGGAACCCATTTTGGCTACTTCGAATATAGCGGAGTTACCGAGAGAAGGGCACAATAGAATTTAAATTAAATCCGGATACACGGGTCTTAAAGGTCAAGTTTAAAATTATTGTAAAATAAATAGTATTTTCCGCTAGTTACCATTGAAATCTCGTTCTGAGTTAGTTTAGGACAAACGGTCTAATTCTCAGTTAGTTTTTGTCAGCTCACTGAACATACTTCTTGTGAAGACACCCACAATGAATAAAATGTGGTAGGCAGGTGAATTGTGAACATAGCTGCTTAACATAGGTCTCCCCCATAAGCTTCTAAAGTGCCTGGTTGTCGGCGGCAACAGCATCCAATGAGATCCTGCTACTTTTACCAGGTCGTCTTCTAACAGCCATCATAAATACTTCAAGGAATTTCCGCGATTTTTCTCCACTTTAACGTGATGGGGGGCCGGTAGGCTAGAGGAGCCGCTGGGAAAAGGTAACACCCAAACACCGGCGACTTTGGGTGCCTTTAGTTCTGACTACCGGAGGGGAAACTAAGAGGGACCTGTGTAAGCAGCAAGCAGCGCCAGGAGAGTCTTAGGCGGCGGGGCGGGGGCCAGTACCAGGTACTGATCCCCGCTTCTTTCCCAACAAGCGGCGGGCGTCGTCGAAAGATTTGTAGTGGGAAGTACTGCTGGCGGTCGTGACTGCTGGTGGTGAGTGCCACAGGCTCCTCGGTCTGCCTTCGGTCGGGAGGCAGTGCGTAAAAGCATTTTGTTACCGCCATAAAAAAGAGAGCACACTTTGGGCACTAAGCTTAAGTCTAGGGCAAGAGCACAAGTCTACTCTCACAAACCAAGGTGAGAGGATATTGAGTCGAAATCCACCAAACGGACCCAGTGCGGATTGTCAGAGGTGTGGGGCGCCCTGCAGATTTTTTCAAGGCGCCCGATTTGGCTTAACGACTACCACATATAATGATAACCGGGACCAACGGCTTAACTTACCTTCCGAAACACTGAACACAATACCGGTGTAAAGTATTTATTCCTTGTAGTTTTCCGTTTATGCAAATATAAGGATAATTTGCTGCGTATAAAGTCATTGGTTGGTTATATTTATATCATTATTAACTTGCGGACAGCGCCGGAAATATGGGGGTCGCTTTAGGGCAGATGCGGTTACTCTATTAATAATCTCCCCGAAACCTTTATGATGTATTCGGGTCAAGCGTAGTTTTATTATGATTCACTACGGCGCTCCACGAGACCTTATGGGAATGTTTTGATTCATTTGGACTTTAATTGGATCAAATTTGTTAGAAATTCTTATTTAAGCCTTGTATGCTAATTAAAGAAAAATCTTAAAATAGGGTTTCCATCGGTCAGGCCAGTTAGTATTGTTTCAATTTTTTTTTGTGCTTAATGTTTGCAAATATTATACCTAGGTCACTTGACTGAAAGGCGGCTTTTCCTTCGCCGATACCTTCGTATGAATACCGTTTCATGTATTGCCATTTTTTATGAAATAATAATAATCTAAGACAGAAACGTGCCACTGCCATCTTGGTAGAGTAGTAGGCACCAAAACTATGCAGAATTTGTAAATTTATTTTAGATGTACATACTATACACTCTTTTCTAAATAATAATCTAATTTCAGTGCACGCCTTTCCTTAGGGCTCAAACATTTTTTATCGACATAAAACTCTTTTTTTATATTATTTTTAATTTTATTAAATCACAAGGGAAAACATACAGTATTTAAGTAACACAAAAGTAATTAAACAGTAAATAGCACACAATATCAAAACAGTTTCCACAGAAAAAATTAACAACTTACATAGATTTCTTGAAATAAGTATTTCAGGTAATTAAACTAAAAAAATTATAATATAATTTTACGCGCCTTTTTTTAACTTTTACGCGGTTACTCTAACTTGCACTTAGAAATATAATATGTACTTAACATTTAATCCAACAATAGAGCCACGCCATCTTAATGCTGAAACGAGCCACATTCATCATATAGAATGAAAGATTCATAATTTACTATGACAAAATAATGCGCATCATTCATTCTTCAAGTACACATTTTTTGGACTACAGATATTATTGAGTTCAATAGAACATTGTATACGTATTTGTAAAGAAAAATGATAAATGGAAAACATTAGACGCCCACGAAATGCTGATTCATTAGAAAGAGCTACGGCGTCCGTAGCGTCGTAGCACGTAGCGGTGAACGTGCTACGACGAGAATAGCTCACTACTATTTTTAACCGGTTAAATTCTGTAGAACGAATTATTTTTAGATTCCGTGAGTGAAATTAAGTGGATTTCGTGTGAATGAATTTCGTTCTATACGAAATTCATTCATTAGAGAGTTTTACGCGGCACCTAAGGCGGGGAATATAACTAAGCTCATCATACAACATTATGCTATATATGCATTGGAATTCCTTTTGTTTATAAAGACGGACTGTATTAAACAATAGTGTCAAAAAATTATATATTTTTATAGCTTAGTATTTATTAACATGACTAGTTATTATATCTAAATATTTTTCACACACGTTACAACACGTTTATTACGGTGGTAATATTGCAGTCTAATTATTGTATGTACTGAATACACTTATATCTGATTGGAAACTTTTCCATTTCAGTTTTTTTTCCTGTTAACGGCACATAGGTATTGGTATCATATCACAACATTGTAAACCAACATGTGGCAACAAATAATTATGAATATGAAAACCGCATTGTGTCATAGTCACGCAAAAATATAATTTACTATATAATTAACTCTTCTAACAATATCAGAGTAAATCAAATACGGTATAAAATAAAATGTGTTTGTTTATTGTGAGACATACCGATAAAAAATATTTCACATATATGTGTGGCACAATAAATCTCACTCATGTCTTGTTAAACAATAATAATATCTATTATAAAATATGATTTGTTAAAAGGAGCCAATGGAAAATTATAGGTTTCAAAGATTTCTGAATACACAGACAACGGACTTTCTGTCATATGAAGTCTGTGTATGACCTCTATTTCTAAAAGCATGAAGTTTAAATTGCAATGCATTTAATGTCATATAAATCAGGGGAATTATAGAGGTTGCACGGTCTCGACCGGATGAAAAAGTCTTTCATCTGCGCAGGCATTTAAAGGAAGGCAAAAGCATAAGTAAGCCTCGAATTAAATAGATAAAATTTTAAAGTTTCTTAAACTTTTGATAATTGCTACCAAGCGTTAAAGCGGTTATATGATTAACAATCAATAAATGGATTATTATGGTTAGTAAAGACTTCCATGACAATTTCATAGGGCTCTCACACCTAAGCACGAAACAAAATCGTTCTCTAAGACGAGCTTCATACAAATTCGCGTGTACTTGTATCTCTTACATTCAAGTCGATCGCTATCAAGAATCATACTTTTTCCTAAAGTTTTGTACACACAGTACCTTTCGTGAACGAGTTTGACTCGCACATGATTGTATATTTGAGTATTGACAAACACAAAACCTTACAAAAGAAAAGAACAATCAATCAATCAATATTTTTGTACGATACGTCAGCTCTGAATTGAAATGGATTGTCTTTTCTATGTACATAGATATTTGTATTTGTCCCCAAGATTCAGGCCTAACCTAGTATGGGGGCTTTATTTTTAAATTATTTACTGTACTTTTGTCATATGAAAAATATTTTTTATTATTATGTAAGATTGTAATTATATTGCATTGTAATCTGCTTTATCATACAATATGTATACTCATATTAAACTTTTTTTTTTTCATAATCAATACAGGTTTACATATTTGGTTACATAAAAGGGATGCCCTTTTAATTTATCAGGAGAATAAATATGCATAATTTTAGGTCGCCCGTATATATCATTTAGAGTCGGCAAATACATCACTGTAAGCAGTCAGAAAGTGTCTGAAAAGGCACGTCTGGCAGTTCATAGAGGTGTGTTGGTACCTACACTAATGTATGGAAGCGAATGTTGGTTATGGCAGAAGAAACATGAGAGTAAGATTAATGCAGTAGAGATGAGAGCACTCAGAAATATTCTTGGTGTGAAATTGAGTGATAGGATAAGGAATGAAGTGATAAGGGTTAAAGCTGGTGTAAAAGAAGATATAGTGACAAGAATTGAGAAAGGTATGCTTAGATGGTTTGGTCATGTTGAGAGGATGAATGAAAGTAGATTAACGAAAGTGATTTATTATGGACAAGTGGATGGAAGTGTTGGGAGGGGAAGACCACGTAAGACCTTCCATGACCAAATACAGAAAATGTTAGAGAAAGGGCAGGTCAAAAGTACCCTAAACCGACGGGCGTGTATGAAGAGGTTAATGAGTGTGAATGAAGCTAAAAGTGTGTGCCAAGATCGTAGCAAGTGGAAGGATGTGATCTCTGCCTACCCCTACGGGAAAGAGGCGTCACATTATGTATGTATGTATGTATGTAAATACATCACTGCAACTATTTAAAAGGGATCTTTAAGGATCTTAAAGGGATCTTAGTTGTAGCAAGTCAAGCGGCGATAGCCATAGCCTTCAAATTCAGAGGGTCTCGGGTTCAATCCCTGGTGACGCACCTATGGCTTGTCGCAGTTATGTTCACGTTAAGCCGTTGGTCCCGGCTGTCATGAACAGGCAGTCGTTATTAGGAATTCAGTACCTACTAACATACTGACGGCTGGTTTAACCGTAGAATGATGTCTCTCTCTGGGTTACGGACGGCAGTAGCATCAGTCAAAATTCGGCCAAATCTGGTTAAACCAGCCATGCACACCAAGATTTGTGGGAATCGAACCCACGACCTTAGGAGCGAAGTGCACACATTATTCTCTATAATTGCTTGTGAAAACAAATATACGTATATAATAATAATAATCATAATTTTTATCATACAATATTATGTCTATATGTTAGTAACAATATAACTTAAAAATTTGCCCGAGCAACTCGACCGAAAGATAGGAAGCCACACAGAAGCAAGCGAAAAGATTTGGTATTAATTAGTAGAAGGTATCGATTGACAGAAAACCACAGATCAAATATAACATTACATTAAAACAAAAGCAACACGAGAAAAGATTAGTCTACAACACACTCCCATAAAATATTAGTACTAGGGCACTTTTCATATTAAATTAGGACTAGTAATCCATACTAATACTATAAACGCAAAAAAAAATGTTTTCCTCTATCTGTCTCGCTTTCACGCAAAAGCTACTATGACCATTTAAACAAAATTAGCACGCAGCGAGACTAGAGCCTGAAGAAGGACATAATTATGCTAATTTTTGATGCGAAAAAGGGTTGTAATTTGGAAAGACTCCATTTTTGATACTATAAGCGTGAAATTATTAGCCTAAAGAAATATTATATTTGAAGTTACTTAATCAAGATGCGCGATATAATCTAAACTCAGTCGGACGAATTCGCAGGCGAACCACAAGCAACCTATGAAGTACATACCAAATGGTCGGTTATAATAACAAATACCAAATACGTTGAGAATATCTGGGACCACAGAACAGTAATTGACTATAGTAGTAAAAATAGAATAGTTCAAAAATGGGTGGATTTTATGGTGTAATCAATTCAGAACACAAAAACCTTGCCGAAATTTTTCTTTGGAAATTCGCTTCTACAATTTTAGCTTAATCTATGACAAAATCAATACCAGAGAAACACGTGTCACTCGTCGGTTCTCAGCTATTCAACAGAAATGTTAGTAAATATTTAATCTACATTTTATTTATCTTACTGACGGACGCTTTAGCTCTGTGCAATAGTGTTTTTAAGAATCGTGATACATTTCTATTCATTTATTTAGTTAATCGTTTGTTTACAATTGGTCAAAAAACATAAGTACAAGGACTTACTTATTGAAAAAATAAATCTTAGAGAAACTACTTAGAGAGGCGCAGTGTAACGCGCCCCCCTACCTCCTTTTGCGACTACCTACGTCTGTGGCCGACTTCGCGGAGGATCTATAGTTAAACGGTAGGCTCCAAGGGCTTCTTCTGCTACATCACCGATTAGCAGAAGAAGGAGGGTCTGCTCACTAGTCTTATCAGATTGAGCTGAATTGTCGGTTATTACATGGAGCGACTGCCATCTGACAACCAAGAAGGTAATATCATTTTATTGGTAAGCCAGTCATTTGCCTAATATCGCTTATTAGAGGCTGCGATTACGATACAAATATGCATACATAGTATAATCTTACGCCCATATATCCTATTTGGGTAGGCAGAAATCTTGCTACAAATACATGGTTGTAGCAAACTTCACTTTAGGGCCACGTGATGCCGCCCTAGAATAGTGCCACCCCCTCTCTTCTCATGAAGATTCGACGAAGAGAAATCCTATCGGATGGTGGGGAGCAGCATCATTCTGCGTACTGGCTTTGACTGCACTCACTGACCCACTAGCCCCGCGTGGTGATTAATGGCCCCCAATATAATAAACTATTATGTTTGAATGGAGGATAAAAGTTCACTTTTATCACAAAAATGTCAAATGAAATATGGCTAGCCTGTCGCACACATTAAAACTAGACGAAAATCCATTTGGACATATTCTTTGGAGGTTCAACAAACCCTTTACATATTCGAAATTTAAATTCCCGCTTTATCTGTAATTAAATTTTTTGCAAGCCTGACCAACTAAGGGCAAATGAGCCACATATTCACATTGAGATTTATATATAAAACTTTATTTAATTTGGGCATCGATGAAACACTTTTCACTGAGATAACTCCATACTACACTATTATCTATTCACTTCGATCTGAGTTGAGAATGTAGAGCTTGAGTAGAGAATTATTGTGCAAGTTATTCGTCATGTTCGTGCTCCAGTCAGTATAAGTTTATAAAAAGAACTAATAAAAGCTACAGATCATAATAGGTCTACATGTAACGGCCTGTTGGGGCATAGCATAAAAAGTAGCTTATCGGCCGTCATTATTTCTATAAAAAAATCTCTTGAATATTATAAGAACAATATTCTGTTTTCCTTAGTTATCACATTCTATTTGGTTAATTAATATAAACATAAGCACCGCTCCTCAATCTACAATAAAAAAGTATAATATTTTCCAACAATATTAATAAAACTCCAAACAACGAACGAAGCAAATTTTCCACATTTAATTAAGTATAACTCCAGAAAAGATAAGAATTCCGTTTCCAAGCCCGTTTTTCAATAATAACTCTTCTAACATTGTATTTTTAGGGGTCGAGCCCACTCGACCTCGCGTAAACATTTCACCCCTCATTACGGCCTCCGTATCACAAGTCAAAGGAAATACGCTAAAGGAGGCTCTGTCGAAGGTCAGAGCGATGAAAGCTATCTACCTGATGGCGGGCGTGCCTTATCGCCGTAAACCCCTCGGCAGGCACACGACACCGGCACGTAATGATCGCGCCTCCGCACGAACGTAGTGCTCTCAGAAATCTATCACGGTAATATTTAATTCTTCTTTTCTTATATCAATACGGTGGCACTCAATTATAAGATACCTATTTAACTACATATTATTATGTTACTCCTACCTTTAGATTGAATGTAATTATAGGCACTATCTAAGGATGTCTCATAATAGATAATAATTACATTCGGAGTCAGTGTGTTTCCTTTATCAGAACTCTAGAAAATAATATTTTGACTAATATCCTCTAAGGGTACTTCAAGGCAAGTGCTGCAATTAGTATGTTTTATATAAAATAAAGATTTATAACCTATTGTTTAGTACCCACGCTACTAGCTCGAACGTAGTGCTGTCAGTAATCTATCACGGTAATATGTAATATTTCTTTTCTTAAACCAATACGATGCCACTCAAGCCTAAGGTACTTCAAGAGAGGTGGTTACATGCAGCCTGTAATTATGTGTTACATATAATATACGTAATATTATCGATTGTTTACTACCCGAAGTTCAATTGGCATAAGATGTTACGCAATGGCCGCACAACAAGGTAGGGGGGGGGGGGCGACACACTGCGCCTTTCTAAGGAGGTCCTCTCGGTTCTGATCCCGGGGACGTTGGCCGCGTCGGGGTGCCAGAAGCTACAAACCCAGGCACTGGCCCCCTGCCCCTTTTTCAACAGCTGTGGTCGCGTCTGCCGCAGTGAGCCCCACACTCCCCTCCCGGTCCTACCATTGGCCAGGAGACAGTGCGTAAACAGCATTTTTTTACCGACGGTAAAAAAGGGCTCCTGAGGTGATGGTAGGATCCCTATACACCCCATATTATATATATATTACATATTATAAACTATTTATATAAGTATTAACATATCATGTCAAACTGTTAATTGGAAAAATTATTTTAAATGTTACATTATATTCATCATATAAATGCAAGCTAACTAACGTATGTATTATACAAAGGATACGGTTATTGTTGCGGTTAATAGTAAGACATAACAGGTAAGTAGGCCCGACCCGACGTGTCCATAATAATCAATCACATGAATATAACATACCACTCAGGCTTTGATAACCATAATTAATTTAGAATAGAATTAAAAATGAATGAGAGTGACATTAGACGAAGTCAGTTCCATACATTTATCATCGTACTCACTTTATCACGCCACTACGAGGCAAGAGGCTTTAGAAAATTGATATATTGCAGACGAGTTTCTCAGACAATGATCGCGAGCACTTGGATAAGGCATATTTGAAAAAATTATATTACTATTTGATAAGTCTATATGAAGCTTACTGTAACAATAAATGTAACGTCATGTAACAGTAAAGCTATTATAACCGAATGTCTATTAAAACTATCCTATAAAGACACAGTGGTATAACTTAATAAAACACGCACACATACACGCAGGCACACACTAACAACAGGCATAAAAAATAAAGGGTAAAGATTTGTTTAAGGCACTAGCCCTGAAATAAATAACTTAAACTATTACGTACTGGCGATAATAGAGCACACTAACTGTTAACATATTATCATTTCAATAACTCTATCACTTGTTTACTTGTAGAGAAAATAAGCTTCGAATAATAAATGTAATTGATCACTTAGTGCGCGCAGTAATAGCCCCAGTAATAGTAGTGGTGATTATTTCAAATTATCAGTAGTTTATTTTCAGTATATAATTATTGCCGATAGTAAAGTATGTTTGTATAATGAAACAATGAGATCGGAAATGAGCACGTTGGCTAAGAGCAGTACTTGCTTAAGTGACTGTTACAACATAGAGCGCTTTACACAGACTTGATAGCTATTGATCTTTATAACCAGTATACTATTATTTGGTGGACGTGTAGTACCAACAGCAGATTTTTTCTCGGATGGAATATCGTCGTCCGTCTCCCGCTGTGTGTGGAGCAGGAAGGAGTGAATAAAGACCATACATCTTGAGCCTGCTATGTCCCGGGGCCGCGGTAACCGTTTAGAACAGTCCCGCAACGTGTCTAGCTATCCTACTAAGATCTTGACAGCCTTTTGGGGAAACCGGCATGATTGAATATATGGATCAATGAAGTCAATGGATGGATCAAAAATCCTGCTTTCTTGAGATGGAGGCCAAAGGCAATACAACTGTATAGTTCAAAGTGCACATCCAACATAAGGAAAGCAACCAGCCTGTCGGTGTTTTAAGTAAAATATCCTTTTTTCAATACTTAAAATATTGCCATCAATATGTAGTCATAAGACGCTAGCAGCTAGCTATATGCAAACCAAGAAAATCATTCCCGCAAAAATGAGTACCGTCAAATTTGTTTCTTATTCGCCATTAATTGGAACTTTTCTTACTAGATAGATTAACTTCCGGTAAACTTAACAGAGCTGCGCCTCATCTAAGATAATCCGTTTCCCGCTAATAGAGAACCCTCAAACTTTATCCAATCGATTACTCCTCAAGAAGGTAAGGACTACGTCTAATTTTTATCCGTTTTTTTCTGGCGTCGATCCAGACGTGCTTAATGAGTCGTCTGTCAGATAGAACCGTCAAAATATGAGATCGTATTTTTTACACCAATTACATCACCGATATGGGCTTTGATGAAAAATGTTTAATCTGTGATAGTGCAGTAATAATTATAAAATTTACAGCTGAATGAATCATATTTATAACTAAACAAATGAAACATAATTTTGACGACCGATATGGCGTGGAGGTCAACATACCTTCACTTCACTCCAGAGGTTGTGAGTTCGATTCCCATCAAGACAAATCTTTCTGTGCATGAACATGAATATTTGTTCTGGCCTGGCTGTTTTCATATGTATACTAAGTATATATTTACAAAAAAAATTGTATTTAAATATGTTTATCCGTTCTTTAGTATCCATAACACAAGTTCTTAATGATACTTATCTTAAATAATTGGTGTAATTGTAAGAGAATATTTATTTGTTTATATATTTTATAACTTAATTTCAGCTGAACGCCAATTACGAGCTTAATATGAGCTTTTTTGGTTTTGAACACAAATTGATAGTTATTATGCTATTACAGATTTCAAGATAATTTTTCTATATTTCGATGTCAGTAAAGAAAATTTGCTTGCGCACTTAGATTTAGTTTTAAATAATAATAACCCAAAATACATGAACATTCATAAGATTATGTGCTCACAAATATAGTCATTAGTTGATTAACAGTACGGACGATTTGCAATGTGCAAAAAATTACCGAAGCCGATATCTGATAGACTGAGTTTTTCTCACTTTTTCATTTCGCTATGTTACGTTAGCAAAGAAAGGAAGCGAGTTTGTACTGAATACTACGCATCAGTTAGCTTTTGGATACAAACACAATGCGTTGGGTGAATTCATTTGTCGGTTTGGATTTTTTTGGTGGTATGCTCGTTGGCTTTTCAAACCTCGTTGGATTTTTGAAATCGGAATTACTAGTTTGAGAAGTCGATACAATTCAATTTTGTTTCAAAACTGATTTTTAATTACTTTTGTTATCCTTGATATACCTTTTAACAAATGCTTTTAGGTGTTAATTTAAGTCTAATAGCGACGAAATAAACAATGAACAAACTTACAAATCAGATACAAGTTAACAATTTTTTGAAAAGTCTGATGGTAAGCAGTTGATGCAGTCCAAAATAATTAAGGTCCACTCACGGCGGCCTGCAAATATGCCGTTTCACGCCCGCTTAAAGACCCGAGATTATAAAATCTGGGAAATGTATGGGCCGGCACAGAATTTCGGAATGAATTATTTATTTATTTTATCCAAACTTATATCTATCTTTACAGGTGATAATTATACGTTTAAATTAATTATGAATGGAATGTCCATAAGTTTCCACAATTTAGAAAGCTAATTGAACTTATAATTTATTATCTTTTTTTAACTATTAAAAATAAAAAGGACTATAATATAGAGTGTATACCCAACTCAACTCAAGCAGACGCTCAGATTTTACTAAGTAGAAGAAAACGGCCTTACGTTTGCTTTCGAGGCTCTGGTCGACCTTTTTTTGTCTCGCAGCTAAAACTATGGAGCGGACCAAGGCCGCTTCGTAATTTATTGCACAAGAAATGAATGTTTATGTTCTGGTCGCTATTTTCTTGGACCAGAATGAATTTGGTTTATGGGTTTCTCATTTGTTCCTTGACCTTCATTTCATTGGCATTAGGTTTAATATTAATAAAGTTGCAGAGCCGCCGTAATAAAATATATATAATAGCCAGTATAATTATTTTTCATAATTCGCTATTTTTTTTAAGAAGATATGGCGCTTGTTCATGAGTGCAGGCTTATGATAGGAAACTGGATGCAAAAACAGATAGGTTCTGCCTATCGTCTTTAAATTTAAATTGCAATATGGGTTCTGTCTCCACCTTATTTCAGTCTTCGTTTGCATGCTCAAGGTATCCAGCGTTCAAGTATGTCTTGACGTTAGTGCTCAATTAAATTCTAAAATTAATATAATATATTTCATTGTCATTGGTTACGGAACCATAAAAGTAGCATTATATAAAGTAATTCAAAGTAACGTACTACAGTAACGTAAAACATTAAAATAATTAAATCTCTCTGTAAATTTGTTTGTTCCTCAACCACGCCAAAACATGCATTAGCATAAAGATAGTTTAAATCAATTACAAAATTTGAGTGTTATACGCGAGCGGGAGTTAGTGTACAAACTAAAATCGTATAACAATTACGTCATCAGATATCACGCAAAGAAATAAAATATCACTCGAGCTGTAAAGTTTCTATACAAAGTGTTTTTATCGACTATAAAAAATACAATGATCAAAGTGAAACAGCAATAAAGCTATGCAGAAAGACACACTTCGATGTTCCGGTTAAGGCGCTACTCCAACGCATATTCAGCTCTATGAGGCATATGTTTATATAAAATAACGATTTTAGTAGTCGTGTCGTGTGGTGCCGGCCTTAAATAGTGCCACCCTTGTTATCTCACGGGGAGTCGTATGAGTCGACAAAGAGAAATCCTACCAGTTGATGGGCAACAGCGTTATTCTACCTACACTGGCTTGAGTTGCGATCACCAACCCGCCTGCCCAGAGTGATGATTATGGACAAATACCTGCAATGGAATGTTATCTACTGGGGAGGACTATGTTCTGCAGTGGACTTTATAATGCTGATATGATAGACAGTCGTACGTTTCTGTAAAGTTGAACAGAGTTGACCAAATAAGTGTAGTTTGTGAGTTAGTTAGTAGAATATGTGTACCCTAATTCTTCGTTACAGTTGAGAAGCCGAAGAGAGCTCGACCTTTACTCATCTAATAACCATACACAATCACGCAAGAAGAAAAGTGGGCTCATTAATTCTAATTTTGTTTTAATTAATGTATAGGTATTACATTTTATTTGCTTGCATCACACATGCTGATCTACAGCTTATTGCATGGTAAAATAGTTAATTTAAATTAATATAAGTTAAAAACCAACCCCAGAGGTTAAAGTATTCCTTTATTCAATTTTTTAGCAAAGACGTGGTTTGTAGACTTGTGTTTGTCTAAGAGCTAAGGCCTGCAACCTAAACCTTTTTTTACATTTTAAAAATCGTACTCTGGGGTTATAGTTTGCTTCTATTCTATAGCCCAAGGATAGATTATTTCTTCTTGTGCGTGTTACCTATTGTATTGTACCGTGGTATTTACCGCTTGTATAATGGGTGTTCTGAGATCGTAATATATTTCAATTGAAAAGTATACATATCATTTCACTTTGAAAATAGGAAATTATATCAACGACTATGGAAGTAAGTATAATGAAGGTTATCATCACAGTTTCAGCCATATGAAGTCAACTGCTGAACATTGGCCTCGCTATCAATCTTCCACGCCGATTGATCTTGTGCCGCCTGCATCTACTGGCTTCCCGCCAACTTGACCAGATCATCAATCTATCGGGTCCATCGTCCTCTACTACGTTTGCTTGCCGGTTCGCGGCCGCCATTGAACTTTAACGCCCCATCAGTCGTCGATTCTTCGAGCTATCTGCCCCGCCCACTGTCTCTTCAGCTTGCAAATCCGCCTCGCTATGTTGTTAACTTTAGTTCTCCTACAGATTTCACCATTTCTGATTCTATCAGGTAGGGACACTCCGAGCATAGCTCTTTCCATTGCACGCTGAGTATTAATGAAGCTAGTTAAATGTAATTATGGCTATCCAACAATTAGGTACGTATTACAAGCCACATTGGTGTGTAAGTATACACACTTCTCATGTGTACATTTCCATATTGGAACAGCGTTCATTGAGCCGCTGCTAAATGAGCAAACAATGGAGTCATGAAAGGGGAGCATGTCACGAAATGCAATGGAAGCAATTAGTGTAGTGAGTGGTGACGCCAGATGCACCGATTTACACGGGACACATTGTCAGATTTTCAGACGCTGGTTTGTTTCGGGAAAATAGGAATTCAGTAGTATGACTTACATATGAACATAAATACGTTTAGAGCTAAGTAAAATTTATATTTACAATGATATAACCACAGGTACTATTTATTTTTTATATCCGTCCCTGCGCCATACATAGAATATTAATTGTGTACGCATCCTGCCATTGATTTACAGCCACGTCTATATATACCGTATATAAAAGCCCTTTTATAAAATGAAATGACATAGATTATTTTCTTATGCAGGTTAATTTTATTGTCAAATTGTTAAATATACAATGTGCAAATGTTAAAAATTATTTTGATTAAATTTAAAACCATATAATATATATTAAAATGACATGTCCAGAATCGTTGGGGTTTGAAATTTATACAAATACGTTTTTATTTTCGATATTCCATAAACTAAAGATTTACATGATTATCCTGAAAGTAATCTTTAATTGAATAGAAACAGCCCTCTATCAAATAATTATGTGGTTTTTGTTTACATACCACGTACTTAAACTACTATGTACCTACACTACCTACATAAACCTACCCACGTTTTACCTACGTAAAATATTGTCATAATAAAGTTTTAATTAATTACATAGTTAGTTGTTATTTATACTGATCTTATATAAACCGCCACGTAAATCTTTTTAACAGTTTCAGTAAATCGAAATGATTCACGGCCTTTTTTGACAGATTTTTTTAATATTACATAATAATGATTTTACAGTATATTTTATTCCTGTCCTGTTGTGTTGCCGCACATCTGTTGTGTGGTAACCCTAACACCTAGGCTCACCTGTACGTGGCTCCGCGCAGTATGTAAATCTCTCGCTCTCTGTAGCCAACGCCGATAGCCATACTAAATACGTAACTAGAAATTCCAAAATGAATGTTGTCATTCATTCCACACTTGATATTCCTTTTTTTAAATTTTGTGGAATTGTAGGCAGGCAGGCAACGCTTGTAGCTTTACGGTGCTGGGTGGTCGGAAACGATCTACGAAGTAAAGCAGAGTGCTCAGAGACTTTCCCTTGGATGGGTGACCGTTTGGGTGGCAATTTATCATTCCGAGGACTAAATGTTGTAGTCGTCAAGCCATGTTAGAGGCCTGAAAAATAAAACTCTTACGAATTCGCATGAGATGCTCTCATGATGCACACAGCTGGTATAAACACAGAAGGAGGGTCTAACTAGAGCACAACTTGGATAATGCTAGGATGATGATTACTAGGTATATTTGACGACCAAAATGGCGTGGAGGTCAGTATACCTCCACCCCAGAGGTCGTGGGTTCGATTCCCACACAGGACAAATCTTTGTGTACATGAACATGAATATGTGTTCTGGTCTGGGTATTTTCTTATGTATATTAAGTATATATTTACAAAAAAAAAGTATTTAAGTATGTTTATTCATTCTTTAGTATAAATAACACAAGTTCTTAGTGAAACTTACCTTGGAACTAAACAATTGGTGTGATTGTAAGAGAATATTTATATATATAGTCATGTCACATTACGTATGAGAAGGTGCGTGACCTATTTTGCATAATATTTATAGTTTTATAATACGGACGCATTTCTAGGTTAGAGGTTACATTCTCAGACATGTAACTATTTCTTTAGTAGACCAATATAGTAATTTAAAAATTCATCAATCGGCCTTTAATAGTTTATGGGGTAACTTATATTAACGGCCATAATAAATTATTCAGTTCATGCGGAAATCCACAACCAAATGGATTAAGTAAAAACTTTGTCGAATTATGGAGAAACAATAGTCGAAGTTAGTCACTAGCAAAGCTGATCTTTTTTATCTTATTTCATTAGTATGTTGCTTAGCATTGTTTTTCAGTAATAGTTTAAGACTTAAACGAAATAAGATGAAATTTCGAAGATGAAAATGGAATAGGATATTTTTATTAAGGTCTTAGGAAACACTCTCTTAAAGTGTATGCCTAATGGCATGAAGTTCGCCTTTTGTACATTGTATTTTTACGTGTGCAATAAAGATTAAATAAATAAATGTGGAACTATAATGTGTGGACTATCACCCACTACAAAATAATGTTGGATACTAGTTCCTTGGCAGGACTAATCCGCTTTGGAATTATCTTTCTGCTCATGCATTTTCCAACCAAAACACCTGGCACTAGCTGGAGCCAGGTCTTTTAAGTGGGGCGTATAATATTTATGCAAACTGTCATGAATTGGTGCGCTTATTACTGGGCTTAATTCGCGATAGAGACCGCAAATATTTTTGAACTGCATCGTCTGCTTACCATCTGGCAGTATATGATCATTGTGACGAGTCACAACGAAAATTGATATGGTATTTTATTATTATTAATTTGTTGCATAATGTCAGCACAATGGCACCCAGGCTTTCTCTGTCACAAAATGAACTACCAACTATAGTACTATGTTCTAATTAAAAGAAAATACCTCATCATGTAAAGTGTACAGGGGTCCTACCAAGAACTTTGGACCTCAGGCCAACCTCACCTGCAAGTGGTGCACCTGCCGATCAACGGACGAGGCTCTGGCGAACATACAAGTTCCCGATAAGGGGCAATAGGCTCGTCATTTATTACGTGGGACCAGCAATATAATTGGTGAAAAATGGGTATATTGTATCTGCCTACCTATGGAGAAATGGGCGTGATTGTATGTATGTATTTAAAGTAATTACTTTCTATCGTAAATAATTAAGCTGTCACATATCCTATGGGTAGTATAATGGGTAGTAGTATAATCAGGACAATATTATCTCGCACACAATATAACAACTGTCATTGACTTATGAGGTAGTACACGGGGACAATACAAGCTGCCGATGCTGTTGAGTCGATAATGTCACCCACCTGTAATATTACTCCGATAATACTCTTGTGTGGTGGAATATTAAATTGGATGACAATAGCCGGTGCATAGTAATCCATTACGGCGTCTCCTTTGCACGCACGCAACTCTCGGCATTGCGTGATGACGTTGTATACAATGTAAGTAATGTTTACTCGCTACGTCCAGACATTTTTCATTTGAACTTCATATGACATTTTCAGTTGCCTAATTGATTAAGGTATAAGACAACTTTATATAAAATATAGTTCGTGAACGCAATCCGGTGGATGGATTTTGAGGTACCTAATTAAGTTACATAATATTCAGTTGGTAAAAAAAACATTATCATATGATTGAAAGTCGGTGTTTGATTAATCGATGTTTTTTAGTTGGAGCTAAATCTCAATTCGGTGAATTAAATTTTAAAAGTGTTATTGAGATCTGCACAAAGTAACATTGAAAAATAGAAGTGTATGCTTATGCTTATGATTTGCTCTTATGGTCGTTGTATAACATTTCATCATCATCACCATCACATCAGCAAATAATATAACTCGTTGTATTTCAGAGTTAACTGATCAAAGTAACTTACCTCTAGCTATACTTATGTAAATACTTGTACATTTAAATTCAGCCGCCTAACAGTGCCTTATGAAGACCGTAACCGCGGTCGTGAATTTTGCATAAGAATGGAATCCCGAAATTGATTCGAGACAATCGAATCGACGAATCGAGTTTGGAATCGAGACAATGTCTCGTTGAATCGACGTCGACTCGAGCTGCGCTGACAATACAGCAATCTGTACCGTTGACATCAGATTAAACATACCACGGAGTCGAAACAGCAGTATTCGAATTAGAATCTCCGTCTATTACAGCTTCGGCATAGATTGTCGACTAGTGAAACCGAACAATCCAATAAACATTGAATTTAACATCTGATTTTACGTCCTACAAAACTAGCTGTTTCTCTCGAATTATTTCACGTTATCAAAATAAAAAGTAGCCTTAACTAAACAAGGATAAAACTTTCCATAAATAAATGTTTTATTTAGCTTTCACAAACTTGAACATATAAATTTTGCTCATATTCAAATGTACATAAGTAGATATGAAAAATATTATATATATTACCGATATACAATATTATGTATTCTTAGGCCATCAAAAATATTTAGAAATAGTTTGCCAACAGATTGACAACAATATGTTCGGTATTTTTCTTAGAAGTGTGCCTCTCCGCGTCACTTATTACCACATATTACGATGACTTTTTGTCCCACCGAACCAACTCTAACCTATCATCATATCCTAGCACTATCCCGGTTGCCCCAGACTTAAGCTTAGGGCCCAGGGTCTGCTCACTGGTTCAACTAGATTTGAATGAATTTCAGTTATTACGTGGAGCGCCTGCCGACTGAACTCCGTAACCCAGAGGAAACATTATTCCATGGTTGAGCCAGCTGTCAGTCTGTTGGAAGGACTTACTGATAATAACGACTGCCATAGATGTTCATGAAAGCCGGGACCAACGGCTCAACGTGCTTTCCGAGGTACGGAGCAACCAGGGTTTGAACCAGGGCAAGGGGTCTTGCCACTGGACTGTCGCCGATCCAAACCTAACCTATGTACGGCTTAAGACTTTAGGCCCAACTGTGCGACGATATGGAGAAATATGGGAAAAGCCTATGTCGATCAAAGTCAAGCTCAAAATAATTTGTTCAAGTTTGGCTCCATACAACTTTTATGAAAGTCAAACTTAAATCTAGCAGGAGTCGTTAACCTGAATTGTTGATCATATTTGTAATATATTGATGCTACTAATATTGATGATATTAATATGAAGAATATTGATGATGTTTGTATTAAGTAAGCTATTCAACTTTCGATTGGCCGAGATTATGATGATAAAACTGTTCTGAAGCCCTACTAAACGCTACTGTACTTCATTACAAATGCATTCCTTGCAGACAGTTTTACAGCCCATAGCTTGCAATATCCAATCAACATATTTAACAATAAAACTGCCTTTATTAAAGCGTTATTCAGTTAAAACGCGGTAACGAGTCGGTGTACCACCTCCAGTTAAAAAATAATGAATGCGAAAATAGTTTCAGTTTTTAAACAGACATGTTCCCGTGTGTCTTGTTATTATGTTTGTTAAAAAAACTCACACCGTTTTCTCTTTTATTAGCTGCTTTTACCACGGCAGTAGCATATTCGCTATTTCGTTTTTTTTATTTTTATTAAGAAGGCAGTTTCACTCAAACAGTATCTATGTTTTACAATCACAAAAGTACACTAAACAAACAAATTGTCCTTCCATAAAAGCATATAAGCATTTATCACATACATTTTCCTGTTTTATATAATAATAGAACCATCCGACAACAATAAATCATAATATTATGTAACTATTGCACGTGGGATTTAAGATTATCATCATTATTATCAGCCTACATTCGTCCACTGCTGGTATCTCCAATGCCAACGTGTTCGAACTTCAGCTCATCAGCTCTTGCCGCTATCAGGCGTTTTATCTTTAGCTTTACGTGTCCAACTGCTGCCAGTTGTTTTGTGTATATCGTAACTGCATTTGACTGAAGGGCTTCCTATAATAGTCTAGAACGCCCTCCAGGTAAGTGGAGTAACATTAAACAGGCTTTCCTTTATACAGTCTCAGGACAGTCAACACAATAGGCAACTCTTATATTTACCTGTGACATAGAAGCTTATATTTCTAGATATTTTAGATTTAAACAACGAATCTCGTCTATTGCATAGCAAACCAACGTGCAGAACTGATTCATACCTTTCAGTTGGATGACTGGACACAATATGATGAGTGGCATTGTGGCAGACTGCTCGTCCGGTGTGGGCTGCTACACACTGTAACAATTTTAAATAAAGTTACGTATAAAGGGAGTATGAAATGAATTTAACCAAAAAACGCCCCCTAGGCATCTAATTTGGCTTAACGATTACCACGTGCAGTTGTAACTGGGTCAAAGGCTTTATGTTTTGGGCAAATTATAGCCAACTCTAAATAATAATATATGGTGTATATTTATTTATATATGAATTTGACAATTGAATATATATATATATATATATATATAATAGGTTGGGGAAAAAGTCTTTTCGTATTTTTGTATGAAAAGTCAAGACATTTTTTTCAAAGTTTATTTACATTTATTTACAATATATATGTACCGTTTTGTTGAATAACTTTCTGCCATTTTGTGGGCAGAGACATTATCCCGATACTGTAGAAACTTTGGGACTTCTGATCAAAAAAACGGGACAAATAGTTTTGGCAGTCCTCTCTTGAGGTCAACCTTACAGAACCTAAAGAATTCTGCAGAGAACGAAACAGGTGAAAATCTGAGGGCGCAAGGTCAGGGCTATATGGTGGATGCACTAGGACCTCCCAGTCGAACTCTCTTAATTTTTGCTGAGTGGCTAAAGTTGTGTGTGGTCTAGCGTTATCGTGATGAAAGACCACACCCTTCCTGTTGATCAATTCCGGCCGTTTTCTCTCGACTGCTTCCTTTAATCTCATCAGTTGCTGGCAGTAAAGATCAGAATCGATGGTTTTGCCGGGCGGTAAAAGCTCATAATAAACAATGACCAATTCCAATCCCACCATACACACAGCATCACCTTATTTCGTGTTAGGCCAGGTTTGGCCACAGTCTGTGAAGCCTGGCCAACTTTCGACCACGACCTTTTTCGCACGTTCTTGTCGTACGTGATCCACTTTTCATCGCCCGTTATCAATCTCTTCAAAAACGGCTCGGTTTCATTACGTCTCAATAATGAATCGCAAATGAGTACACGGTTCATTAAGTTTCTTTGACTGAGCTCGTGTGGCACCCAAATATCGAGATTTTTTGTATAACCAGCTTTCTTCAAATGGGTCAAAACTGTTTTGTGGTCAATTCCCAGTTCTTCAGCTACATCGTAACTACTAATATGCCGATCTTGCTCCACTCTTTCAAAAATGGCGTCCATTTTATTCGTAACAGGGCGACCAGAGCGAGGTGCATCTTTAACATCAAAATTTCCGGACTGAAAACGTTTGAACCAAATTTGTGCTACTCTTACTGACACTGCATCAGGTCCATAAACATCACAAATTTTTTTCACTGCTTGAGTTGCATTTTTGCCTTTTTTATAATAAAATTTTAAAATGTATCGAATTTCTTCATTAGATTCACTCATTTTTACGGAGAGAAACAACTTTTTTTATTTTTTTCTTTTCTTTATAATGGAACCTTTTCAATGTTACCAAAACCCGCCAGACACAAATAGTACAGTCAAAAAAATTTTATAATAAGTTTATACCTACGTTATGCGAAAAGACTTTTTCCCCGACCTAATATACATGTGTGTAATGTTTTATAGTGTATTTTTTTAATTGTACCTAACAATCTTTAATTTCTTAATATATGCTTATAAACCTCCTTTGATAGTTATCGCGTAATATATTTTAAACCTGTGTATATAGAATGCGTCATTAGCTGTAAGTTTTAAACTAAATTCTGTAAATTATCTTTAAGAGTTGTGGATTTCAAAAAAAATAAAAATTAATTTTGTGCGAAACTTACAGCTAACGACGGGTTTTATATACACAGATAAATGAACGGTCATCCTTTGCCTTTCCTGAACGCTGAAGATCTATAATCGTTCCCTACTTAGTATTTTTGCGATGGGACACGATATGGGATGGGATTTTTATAAATTTGCTGATAATGACGGTATTATCTACAAATGTCGAAGACCATATATCTCTGATTAACAGTAAGTGAAGCGAGCGAGCACGCAGACGGAAACTAGTGGAAGATGGAAGTAGTACACAAGTTAAATATACATGAACACTTTTTTCGTTTGTACATACATACTTAACATACATAGGAAAACCCAGACCAGAACCAATATTAGTGCTCTTGCATACAAAGATTCGTGAGCAGAGTGCGGGTATACTCGCCCCCACACCATATCGGTCTGTTGAATTTGATGTATACCCCCACTCATATTGTCATAACACTGCAAACCATTAATATTATACCGACTTAACTAATTTAAGAGACTAGTCGCTTTTCAGTCAAACATAATAAGTCCCTCCACCAATCTGATAAGAATATTTAATATTAATACTATTTCAAATTTAAATATTTTTTTTATTTTAGAAACTATTACGTAGTGATTACACTGAAATCACAAAGCTTAGATTCACTATACAGAGCCACCGCTCTGTAAGGAGGACTGGCAAACAACTCACAGGCTATGCTCTTTTAAATTATCAATGGGTAAGTTATCTCTTCTTTCTGATATGAAAAGAAGAACTAAAAGTTTTATTATAATTAAGAAAATAATAAATTCTAGCTTCCTTGGATCACACGTATGTAAGCATATCTTGGAACTTAATAATTGATGTAGTTGCAAGAGATTTAGATAGATAGATAGAAAATTCTTTATTGTACACCAAATTAAAAATAAAACAAGAAAACAATTGCAAAAGCAAAGCGATAAATTTGGGGGCCTTATCGCTTACAGCGATTTCTTACAGAGAGAGAATTACTTAATATAAAGTACAAATGCAACCAATTAACATGAATATGTGAAGTGGAGGACGACTGCCTGGAAACAGGGTACAATAGAATTTCATTAATGTCTGTAGCCGCGTGTCTTGAAACGACAAAGATTGTTTAATGTCTGCCGTCTTTGCTACAAAGAAATGTTTCCCGAGGTGCAGGCGAGTGAGCTTAGTGAATAATTCGCTTGTATATAAATAAAAATTCTGTAAAATCTTACACAGCGCTTCTGGCACCAAAGTAAGTAAAATTTGTACCGTAGTTAGGTTCTAGACAACAAATAAAGATATGTTTATAGTAATAGTAAAGCGTCGCAATGTAATACCGACATATTACTTTTTTGTTCAATGTATTTTACATATAATAAAAAAGAATACTTTGGAATTTTTGTATATGTTGCTGATAATTTCCAATCCAACAAGGGGAGCCCCTTAGGTTGCAAAATCTTTTTAGACATATTATAATTTGGCATAACACTTTCGGCATAAGTTATTTTGCTTAAATATTGATACGCAAAGTTTTACACACGCAAAATAGTTAGTTACATTGGCATAATACTTCTCTAATCTAATCTCTTTGGCATCGCATTGTGCATAAAAAAGGCATAAGTTTTGTACGCCTAAAGGTAACGGTCCGGAATTATGTAGATCCCGACTCACTGTGGTCGCTTCGTTACTTTTGATTTTTTATAATTATAGTGGTATTCTATAAATATGACTAGTAAACTTTATAGATTGATATATCAATACATGGTATAAATAGTAATCGTTATAGTAAGAACAGGTATAAAGAAAAAAATTGCTTCATTATTGTTATTACAAAAGACATTATGGGAAAACAACGTATGAGTAATTAAAAGATTAGTATGCCAGAAAACGTTATGCAATTTGAAAATACATCTTTTCAGTTTATGCCACCGAATATGGACCCGCTTTCAAACCCTACTTAGGCTACTTTCAACCCAAAAATCAACGCAGGCGGCAGTTAGTAACAATAATTGTATCTATAAACCATTGTTTATAACGCCACGCAAAAATTAAGTATAGGCACTATTCTATGTTTTTCTTTGGTGTTTGTTCAGATAATAAAACTGAAAGCTGCAAGTCACGCCACGCCGCAATCGCTCTCCATGAATTTGATATCACTCGAGCCTCGATGATGGCTGCGGATGTGTTAGTGACTTGCAAATCATAAATCTTATACAAAAATTAAAGTATTATGTATATTTAAAAGTCACAAATTATTATTTTGGTTACGTCAAAAAATATCTCTCGGCTACTAGAAGTCCACTGTTGAACATTATCATCGTCATTCTATATTCCTCCACTGCTGAACATAGGCCTCTCCTTTGGCATGCCATTGAGCTTGATCTTCAGCTCTTTTCCTCCAACCGCTGCCAGCCGTTTTGCGTATACCGTTGCTTTACCTACCGGATGGCGTCCTTCACTACGCATTCCAAGCTGTGGTCCCCATTTTAGGACTTACATATCCCACTACCTCGATTCGTCAGTTTTTGCTCACCGCTTTTGCAGATCATCGGTTCATTGATTAGAAGGGCGTTCTCTACTAAACTCACAGAAACCTTGGCTATCAATTGGATATATAAATAAGTATTCTTAAACATCTCACACAAAGCTTTTAGCCCCAAAGTTCCGGTCGTCAACCCATTTTTTTTAAGCTTAATCGTCTGGGCTTGGTGTATATTTTTTGAATAGTAGGATAAACCAATACCCAATTGACCTCTTTTAATATTCTTATGAAAGTAGATATTTTGCAAAAAGGACATTCCGCGATAAAATAGATATTACCAACACGAATGACCTATTCAGTAGGTACCTGACTTACAGGTGCGATTGAAATCCCTTACTCTTTATTTTTCAGTTGGTTGTCTGTGTTAATGATTTGCATAAATATTTGTATTAAGTTATTTAATTTCTTCGAAATATAGGATAGCCAGAAAAATACAAGAATTACCTAAAGAAGCAGATTTATCATTTAACCTTTTGAAATACATTTAAAACCCATTTAACAAGTTTAAACAAACCTTTAAAAAATTGTACGCATGCACACAATGAAAAGTAATCGAATATATTAATACACGTTTCCATACATAAAAATTAGGTTAATCATAAAATATAGGTCATGAAGAATTGTAGGCGTAAAGAAATATAAACTTAAACTAAAATTAGAATTTAACTGCCCGTGACCTCTTTTGTAATGTGACAATTAATTTATAAGGCCGGGAGCTCCTGGTGTCCTTCGCGCACGCAACGGAATGGAATGTCTCACTTCCGGTCAAATATATACCATATTCATATTAAAGATTTTTTTACGAACCTCGTGACGTATATTCAGTATAAATCTTTAAGAATGAGTCGTAAACAACGTCCCAATCAGATTGGGCCATCGTATCAGGCACGCACCCTCTAGAGGGTAAATTTTGATGGAAATAGTTCACACTTCAGACACAATTGAAATTCTATTGTTTCCTGTCTCCCGGCATTAATAGTCCACCACTTAACATATTATAGGGATATTTAACTTATAGGCCGTTGTTGACTATGACTTTAGAAGGCGATGGCCTTCTTCTGCGAAGTGGTGATGTCGGAGAATGAGGTCACGGAGCGGGAGAGGGAGCGGGATCCGCTCGTTGGCACAGAGAGCGGATCCCGCTCCCTGTGCACTACGCCTCTTCTTAACCGGGGGACGTTGGCCACGGGCGGGGTGTCAGAAGTTTTAAAACTTTGCCCCCTTTTTCAAAAGCGGTGGGCGTCGTCGAAAGATTTTTAGTTGGTAGGTCTGCTGGCTGTCGCGTCTGCCGCAGTGAGCCCCACATTCCCCTCTCGGTCCCCCTTTGGTCGGGAGGCAGTGCGTAAAGGCCATATAATTACGACCGGCCGTAATTTGTTTAACAAGAGACCTCACACAAAAGTAACAGATACCTTTTTTGGCTAGGAATATAGCAGAACGACAAAATTATTAAAAACTTTAATATACTTAAAAAATGAAAACTTATTTTGAACTTTATCTAACTATTAAGAGTTTTTGACTATTTAAATATTGTGAAAGTGAAATTGAAAAAGTTGAATTTTTATCAACTTATAATTGTCATAAACTTTAAGAATTATTACTGTCTGTATTCGTCATCAGACTATAGAAGCATAAAAAAGAGACTACCCAAATTACGAGTATATGGATTTATAAATTACGTGAGACACGCCGTTACCACTTCCGGTCAAAGCCTATACCATATCCATATTACGAGTTCTTACGAGCCCCCTGTCGCAATATATTCAGTACAAATCCTTAGAAATGAGTCGTAAACAACCACCCTATCGGATTGGGTCATCGAGACCTGTTTCGTGCCCTGTTCGAAGGATATTTTTGCTATTTATGTATCCGGACCTTTTTCGAATAGGCTGCGTAATAGAGAATTTTTCATTGTAATGTGTATGGATTATGTCCGACATAATGGGTTTATATCTAGTTTAACTTCATAGTTGATGCCATGTCTATATAATGGCTATCGTTTATGCCTTTATGTATTGTTAATACTCTGTCTGTTTATTTGTTATCCCCTATATGTAATTATTACCCTTTTTTTTTTTTTTTTTACGTCGGTAACAAAATGCGTATACGCACTACCTTCCGGCCAAAGGGGGACCGAAAGGGGGTGTGGGACTCACCACCGGCAGACGCGACTGCCAGCAGTAATACCCACTAAAAATCTTCCGACGACGCCCGCCGCTTGTTAAGAAAGAGGCGGGGGCCAGTACCTGAGTTGCAGCTTCTGACACCCCGCCAGCGGCCAACGTCCCCGGACCAAAACCGGGAGGACCTCCTCAGAGAGGCGCAGTGGACGCGCCCCTCCTACCTCCTTGTGCGACCATAGCGTGTGTGGCCGACTTCCCAGAGGGTTTATGGTTAGACAGCAGGGGCCCCCTGCCCCCACTGCCTAAGACCCTCCTGGCGCTGCTTGACGGGCCCTCCTGACCCGCCCGCTGCGCCCTCCACCGGTCCCTCTTAGTTTCCCCCCCGGTAGTCAGTACTAAGGGCACCCAGAGTCGTCGGTCTCTGGGTGTTACCTTTTCCCTAGCGCCTCCTGCGCCCTACCGGGAGGTACTCAGCCCCCCCACCACGACAAGGTGGAGACCAGTCGGGGGGGATGTAATTATTACCCTGTGTCATCATCAGCCTACATTTGTTCACTGCTGGACATAGGCCTCACCAATGGCACGCCTGTCTAGTTGTGTTTATTTATGTGTAGTTAGTATCCTGTATATATAGCCAGTCTGTTTCGTATTAGGTGTAGTTACTATACCGTATGTTTAGTTGAGATCCTGTAAAATACATAGGTACAGGTAGGTGTATATTCAAATTGGCTAATATTGGCTTATATTTATTTTTGAAACCTAAATGTGTAATTTGGTTACGGTGCATACATAACGGTGTTAATAATTGAATCAAATCAATCTTATTAACGCCCTGTTATTTCTATTATACTAGTAATTTTTGATAAAAAAATAACAATGGTACCTTTCGTCTTAAAGGAAGTGTACGGTTTTGATTCTTCCGGTCCTCAGTTCACGCAACATGGCCGAACTTCCGGAACAAAATTATGAACGTGCCGCGATTTATGATTTCGTTGGTAGATTAAAGGCTGTGACGGTGGCATAAAAATTATGAAAACAATAATTCATGGCATGTCATGTCTAAAATGTTTTAATAGCAAACAGTATACATACCAATTATTTTACTTGTCTTCTTTATTGTTTTGTGGCATATTAAAATTATCGGTATTAAAACAAACTTGAAAGGTATATATTATATGTGATATATAAACAACTAGAGACCCAGAACCTTCTTTTCGTTTTGAGTGAATTAGCTCTGTGTTTATCGTGATTCTCCAAAGGAATTATCGAAAGCCCCGCGGGAAATAACACATTCGATAGTTTTTCGGATACATGACACATCATGTATCTGTTTCTTCGTGAATCCAATCCAAAAACAAAAAGCTTGAATATTATATTTTAAACATAGAATTTCACATAATATGACACTTGTCTTGTATTTAGATTCCTATGAATTATTCTAAGGCATCTGTCGATGATATTGACAGAAAACATATATCTGATGTCGAAAACTTAAACGTTGTCAGATGTTATTTCTGGTTAGATAGGTTGGTTTTGATTCCCCCTATTTTTTCCACTGAGTTATAGTTAAAACTTTCTATAAAACTTTATCTTACGATGGCACTGCAATTTTAGTTACAGAAGTAGATTATTTTATTGGAAAGTTACATCACTGGTCACTGTACAAAACTTAAAAAGTTAGGCAGTTAGTTAGTTGACTTGGTTAGTTAGGTAGTCAGCTACTATTATTCTTAAAAATAATGATATATAAAATTGCCCAAACAAAAAACATACATATTGGACGCTTATGATAACCTTTTTAGATATACTTTGACTCAACATGTTTTACCATGACTGGTGTAAAAATATGAAAATAGTTACAGTTCAATAAAACACCTACTTAATTGCTTTAAAATCATAAAATAGCTACCATTCGATAAGACTTGCCCCACTAATTCTAAAACTCGAGTACCGCTACGCCGCCGCCCGGCAAACTAAAATAAACTGGACGAAAAACAAAAAATGTGCATGTCTACATAATTAAAACAAAAACCGCGTTGAAAAAAGAGTTGAAATTCGGAATTATTTTGTTTGAATTAAAGGCAGTCTTTATTTAAGTTAGAGAAAATTTTGTTATGGAACAGAAATTAATGAACATATGCCCGTTTTTTTTAAATAGCAAAGGGAGACTGCAGACTACTACAGAGGAAGGCATACTACAGAGGAATCTTTTTCAAACCAAGAAATACAGTAGGCGCTAGCTAGTTAAATATCAAATTAAAAATCCTTAATTCAGTTAACTGAAATATATGAATCCTGTACTTTATATTTCCAATGGTAATGAAGGTTTCCTTAAGATACTCATGTAAACGAAGAGGACATTTATTACGTCGCAAACTAATTTCCAAAGTGTCACAGCAAAGTCTGACAGCACATCGAAAAATAACTGGGAAGCCTGCAATTTGTCATGATAGTGTATCCGTGACTGGCCACGTCACCACTGGGAAGTTTAAAGGCAGCTGAAATCTTAATTATACTATCTTCTACTAATAATAATTATTAATATAAAGTGTTTATATGCTCGTTCCTCATTTGCAACATAGATTTTTCCAATGTACTCCAATTTTTTTTTTTTTGTTCGTGCTAATTTTTTGTACTTGAGTTAAGTATTTTTATAATTTAATAAATAAATTGAAAATATATTTTTTATCATCTATTTGTCTTCACCTAATCGAACATATGCCATATATCCAGTCGGATATTTTGCAACCGTATTTTGCGATTAGCCATAAATGAACAGAATCAGCCAATATATTAAACACAGTTAAATTATGACTCTGGGTTGAAAAAAATCATCAAAAAGAAATAATACTATTTATTATATAAAAAATAATACTAAGAATAGGTTAAGAGTAGTTATAAGTTGGCAGACTTTATAACAAGTAAAAAAATCATGATAACCAAAGCACTATACGAGTCAAACAAAAAACTAAACAACGGACCAACGAAAACTCAGTTTAAAAATGAGGCTTTGAAATTAAAAAAACGAAATGAAATAGATTTAAACCTATTCCATTGAACTTCATTTCTAGGTCACTCTGGTTTAATTAAGCTCTATCTATTGGAGAGTATTCGGCCCTGCGGGAGTGGTCAAGCCAACCCATAGCCAAGTTTGTGTTAGTTTAACCTTTACCTAGATGTGACGGTTCGCCCCGGTAAACTTCCGAAAGACAACTAATTTAAAGCGTTAACGACTGCGAACATCGACTCGTTTATAGCTTAGACATAATATTGTTTTAATAGCCGTAAAGTTTAGGTGAAGGGAACTGACTTTAAACTTAATAATCGTTAAGGTTTTGTTTTCAACATAGGGTGAGTTAGGGGAATATTGATGTCTTTGAGTATGGAATATCGACACCATTAAAATTTACTTTAGGCAGTGTATTCAAATCAACAGTGTATATATCGATCCTACCAAGATCCTACAAAGGGCCTGCTAATCAACAGACGAGGCTCTGGCGAACGTAAAAGAATCTGATAAGCGGCAATAGGTTTGCCACCTATTTCGTGGCACCAGCAGTGTAATTGGCGAAGTGTGGGCGTATAATATGCCTCTGCCTACCTTTAAATCAACCCCCGTTAGCAATCGGGAGCTACCAACTATCATTACTTGCGTTTTACTAGGATTCAACCGCTTACTATATCCAAATAAGTAAAAGTATACAACATTGACATAAAAACAGTATGTCATTTAAAAGCTTAAAACTTAAATGCTTAAGTTGAGTCGATTTGGTTGGTCGCGAGTGAATATGAAACCGGCGATGCGACGCTTCGTTTGTAATTATGCAGTAAGTCACTTTTACCCTTTTCTTTTATTTACTGATATGCCGACTACGACTACACAAAAATTTTGAAAAATAAAGTTATTCCATATTCTAAATTATTATAAAAATTAAATTTGCGTGACAATACAGGAAACAAAATTCAGACATTTATTAACTATTTTTGGCTGAAAAAATTCACTACGCTGCCAAGTCTGTTTTCCGCAAAGGAGCACGTCCTACTTAACACAACGCTTTCAGTTTTGAACCGTTACAATAAATTCATAGAAAATACGTAGCCAATTTTTATATATATTTCAGCGAGACTTTATGTGAGTGCGCCCAGTTTTATTGCGGCTTAACACGGATTGCATTGAAATGATAGTGCGCGTTCGGTGTCGTGGTAAACAACTTTTCATGTGTGAAAATACTAAAGTTTATTTATTACGTAGAAGTACACTCTATCACACTCGTCTTGGGTTTAGAAATAAAATAAATACATATGGAAATACAGAACTATAAGAGATAGTGCTAAATCTAGACCCAAACTGAGAAGAGCTTGTGACAATTAATTTCATTCCTTCATATGCCATTTAAAAAAGGTTCCAAGTCTACAACTGTTATGGGAGAATCGAATAAATGGTCGTACACACACACAATCACGCCTGTTTCCCCGAAGGGGCAGGGGCATATAATACGCCCACATTTCGCCAATTGTATTATTGATCCCACGTTATAGGTGGCGAATCTATAGCCGCTTATCGGGAACTTATATGTTCGCCAGGACCTCGTTCATTGATCGGCAGGTGCACCACTTGCAGGTGAGGTTAGCTTGGGCTACTCAGATCTTGGTAGGAGCCCTATACACCCTATGCCCTAAACATGGTTTTAGGAGAATAAAAACAATATTTATTATATTCGCTCTCCGAACATATCAGATATTGTGATTTGTAGTATAAAACTAGAGTTTTTTATACATATTCAAACAGCCTCATGTCGCTTGAGACAAATACTTTTTTCTTTTTTAAATACATACGTCATTCAAGAAGTTAAAGTCTTACAGTATTACCAAAAAAAAATTTGTTTTTTTACTTGTCTTATAAGTATAATGTAAAGTTTGTTTTATTTTAGTAGGTAGGATGTTTTACTTCAATATTTTTAGGAGAAATTATTTCAATGGACACTTTTTTTAATAAATCCATTCAACCAATAATATGCCCCGAGCTTTTATCAAACAAAATTGTCCAAACTGCCTTTAAAATCGCTATTAAAAATGTCAATTTCACAATGTTAAAACGGTCGCCAGTCGCTCAGCATTACGGGCGCCATCTTATCAGATTACGTCACAAAGCATTACCGACTCGACTTCCATTTCTTTCCCGAGTCAAAATGGAACTTGCCCAAGTTATAATAACATTGGCAGGAAGCTGGTATGAATGTGCAAGTCGCGAGCATTTTAAACTTGCGCTACTGTCTGCATTGATACAAAGATACTTTATGAACTCAATCTCTAAGTACGGAATGCAGATTTCTTGTTTCACCTTTTGCCATACTCGTTGTAAATAATAAAGGAGAAGGTATTTGGTTAATGAATTAACCTAGTTCTTTTCTTTCATAGTTTTCTTTAAAGATACTTTGAGAACTCATTCTTAGCAGTTTTTTCTGATCTTATGTGGTCACTAATAAAAGTATTTAGGTATGTTTATTCGGTACTTAGCATCCACCTCAGATCAAGTAAAAAAAGGTAGATAGCGCATGTCCATAGATAGCACTGAAGTCACAAAACTCAGCTCATTTGTGTAAATACACGCGCTCACGCACATACATATGTAAAACTATGCTCATTTCACGTTAGTATCTCCCGTGACGCCGAGTAATAACTTTGTCAATAAAATGCCGTCCTGTGTAATTAAATGGTGCAAAAACAATACAAAAACGAACAAAAAGTCTGAAGGAATATCGTTTCACACGTAAATACACACAAAACTGTCTTTTTTTATGTTTCATAATAATTTGTAGGTTATTCGGAAAAACTCAACAAAAATATGGGTACTAAAATTGGGTGCTTCGGCATGCATAAATAAATTCGTGATAATCATTTTTAATTTTGATTGTAATTGTCCGGAGGTTATGACAAAAATGCGGAATTCATATATATTTTCTATGAAATATTATTGATTGGTTTTAGGTTTCCAACGAATATTGTAAAAAGATAGGAATGGACAGCTGCGGTACGAGTAAGCCGAAATAAACCTCAGTGCAGCCATTCTCATGTAGTGTGGTATGCTCAGATCATTTTTAAATTAGTGATATGTACGATACAAATCGTGGACTTCGCCGGATTAATAGAAAAGGATAACCGAAAAAGATATTACTACCGTCTTTAAATTAATTATTCTGCCCATATATAATATGAAATGTACTACACTATATAATTATATTCATATTCTTTCTATGTTACCTATCTTTATTTTTTTGTCCAATTGGTTTTAGATTACTGTTTAGTTTATTTTGTCCCTCCCAAATATATTACTTTTTATAATAAATATACTTTACAAAAGCTGTCTGTTTTGTTACACCAAATAAGCCTGGTATATCGCAAAATTCATTTTTTTATTGCCTTGCGTCTGTTTGTCATTATGTCAAATTATACTATAAGTATTGTAATACTATATTACAATTAAAAAAAATTTATACAGAGCTGAAATTTGCAAAATTTGTTAAAAAATATGAATTTTGCGAAATACCGGGTAAATTGATTTTAGTAAATTTACTAACATAAATCGCAGATTGACCAAGTTCTAGTGTTTTATTATACTTGTAATATCTGGGGAGATTTTCAAAAAGTGGCAACACTGCAGTCACTTACACATAGTTAAAAATATGGATTCACTTTGTTATTTGTAATGAGGTATTTACCTTTTTTTACTTGATCTGAGGCATCCACAAAACAAGTTCTTAATAATACTTATTTTGAAACTAAGTTAGGAGATTGTTTATTATTTTATAAATACGTATAAAAATGACAATTTGACAATGTTAAAACGGACGCCATCTTATTAGATTTCGCCGGAAAGCATTACCGACGCGACTCCCATTTCTTTCCCAAGTCGGAATGGAAGTTGTTCAAGTTATAATAACATTGGAAGCTGGTATGAGTGCAAGTCGCGAGCATTTTAAACTTGCACTACTGTCTGTTTTGATACAAAGATACTTTGAAAACTCAATCTCTAAGTACGGTTAGCAGGTTTTTATTATCTATTGACATTCTAGGTAATAGAGAAAAGGATATTTCAATAAACAATAAACCTAGAGGACTTATTTCATAGTCTTATTTCAAAGATACTTTGTAAATTCAATCTCTACATACTTAATTATTTTTCTGTTACTTTAAATACTCAGTCTTTAAGTTACTATGAGCAGATTTTGTTTTTTATCTATGCTATACTACACGTTAGAATGAAAATATATTTCAATTAGCTTAATTAACTTCTACGAAATAATAATTACTCTGTATTGCGCGAAGGCACAAAGAAGAACTTAAAAATAAAATATGCATACTAGGCCAGGCCTGTGTAAAAGGAATCTTTATAGAGGTGAGATTAAATACATTTTACTTTAATCGGCAACTTTATAATAGTATAATAATAATAAAGAAAAATAATAATATAAGGGGGCTTTTAATGTTTTGTTTCATAAATGTTATTTTGAATGTGACGTGTTTTTCTTTTTTCATATTTTCCTTACGGTCACATCAATTATTTAAGATTCCAAGATAAGTATTATTAGGTACTTGTATATAGATATTAAGACTGAATTGCTGTAAATGATATCTTTCATAAGACAAAAAATATTTGTGGTTTGCAGCACATTTCATTAATATAATGTTATTTTTGTTAAAATTTGTTTATCCTGTAGCTTGAGTATGTCATGCTCACACAAATGTCTTTGCGGTGGTGGCGTCACGTGTCGGGTCGTTGCGTTCCCTAAAATATGGTTGAGCGAAACGATGGCTGGTCCATGCGTCATACTCGTGAACGGGTGCCGCCAGTGGGGACTGGTCTGCTCATGTCTACTATGTTTATTCGTACTCATACTCGTATTACTTAAAATATAAAGTTATTTTCTTTTTTTATTTTAAATCATGTGACTGCAGAACACAGGTTTTTGTAGATTTGTCAAATTGTTTTACTACTAAGTACATATTCTTGTAACTGGCGGGACAAAAAACTAACCTTGACGATTTTCTTGCCCGTTCTTTTACGATCAAGCTCCCGCCCGCAGTGAATGGGCGCGCTAGTAGTTCATAAGAGCTCTTTTGAGCCAAATTTGAATAAATGAATATGAATTTGAATTTGAATTTGTGTCATGAATACAAAATTACATGGGACCAACTATTTAACTGGCGAAGTGTGGGCGTGTAATATGCCTTTGCCTACCCCTTCGAGAAAACAGGCGTGAATGTATGTATGTAGTTATTTTTTTAATAAATGACAAACAAGATATGGTAGGAAGTGAGTCGCATGCCCGTAATCACTGAAGCACTACATTGCGCACGTCGTCGCCCGGAGAAAGCAGTTACTAAGTCATACCAGTAATTTCCCTAGCTTTATAAACTGGAACACGCGCTTCTATATAAAATCTGGGTCTAAAGAAACGCTCTTTCGTAACTTGGATAATTTATCTGACGTGAAACTGTCTAAGTTTAGCCTGCTCTTGGACTGTATGTGGTCTTGAAAAATTGTAACAGCGGAACGCTACTTACTTGCCGACAATCTGAAATCGCGTGGAAAAGGATAACCTACCGAAAAGACTTTTCATCTCGATTTATTAGAAAAATCCTATGCTTAGCCTCTACTAACAGTCAATGTCCCATCATAAGTGGGCTTAAATGATGATAAATGATATTGATGGACTAATTAACATTATCATCGACACGACCTATTTAGGCAACCTCTAGACATCCTAGCATATCAACCATATGAAAGGTAATACCAAAATATAATTAAACGTAGCCACTGCATATGCCAAGCCAAGTATTACCGGCGACGTGTTAATAAATTACAGGAATCGATATAATTGAAATCGGCATAAACGAACAGAAATGTTTGTGCAAGGCCAGGTCGTTTCTCTACTTCGGTAGAGCCTTCACCTTTTATCGATTGACAATGTTTAATTTACTTCATCGTAAATGCAGACAAGTCATTGAGATCTATTTTTATCTGTCGCCGATATCCATTGATTTATAGGCGACAGAAGTTGCCATCTATAACTTTGCATGTACACTGGACTGCAAAACTGAGTATAATACTTTTGAAATTGTAATAATTCAATTCAATTCAAAAAAATCTTGACTTGCCTTCTGATACAGGGAAGCGTTCCATATCAAATGCAACACTAACGGTCACCTATACAATTAAATATTGATTTAGATGTAACTAATAACAAAAAGCTAAAGCTTTATAAATTTGTTAAAACATTATAACTGCCTTTAACTCGAGCTAATACCAAGTGCACAAAGAGGTTTTCCGATTCTAATTCTGTCAGTGAGTTCTCGATTATCGCCCTTTGTCTCTGCTCAAAGGGCCACTTTAAAAGCCTAGTTACGAACTTCCCTCGCTCACAACTCTTAACGTTTTTAATAAACGACTCTCCTGAAATCTTTTTAGGCCTTTGAGAGTTCATTTGCATTGTAAATATTCTCAAGTTTAACTTGCCCATGAGTAATAATCGGTTTTTTTAATCAGCATTTGGAAACTGCTGGATTTGGATATTATCCCATCTTTAGATGAATAAAGAATATGAAATGGTTTTATAATCTTTACATTTTCAGCTTTATTCCTTTTTGTTTCGGTTTTTATTTTTGTTTCTTCTCTCAGTTTCGTTTTCATCTTGTGAATTTACATAGCATAAGTATTGTAAAATTGTATATTAGTGGTATGGTAGCGATAAATGGCGATATAGCGAGTTTCAGCGTTTGTTGACGGTATGGAAATCTAGCGTTTTTACAACTTTGTTGCGGCGGGGAAAAGATATAGCTTTTGTTATCAAAATAAAATAAAAATCAAATGAAAAATACTTTATTGTCTTTAAGATCAACAGAATCATTTAGATTCGTCAAATTTTTGTTAACAAAATGAAAACACATTTTTTTTCAAAAAACTGGGGAAGGGATATGAGCTATAATCAAGAAACAAAAGCAAAATATATGTCTTTTGTGTTTTTTTTCTCAGGATTTGTCAGTCTGTCAGTGAATCTTATTGGGGGGCTTTGTCAGTCAGCCTGTCGTAATTCTAAAGGAGTGAGGGGATTGTTCGGCAGTCAGTCAGTCTGTCGGTTAATTATCAGTTTATTATGTGTAATAATCATCTTATAGCCGTTTGAGTGACGACTTAGCGATACACTTGCAGCGCGGAAAAAAGCAATAGATACTAGTTTAAAGTTACAAATTTATAGGATATGAGGAGGTCTCAATTGTAATATACAAATAAGAGTTAACAACTTCGGTCTAAACAAAGTTTTTATCGTTAAATCCGAAAGCACGAGGAACTTTAATTTAAAGTTACCAATTCATAGTATATCAGGAGGTCACAATTAAACAAAGAGAATTTACTTCTGTAGCTTTGATTTAAGTCTCAACAAGGATTTTTATCGTTAAATCCAAAGCAAGCGGCAGACATTTCTTATAGCTTCTGAGTGACGACTTAACGATACACTTGCAGTGCGGCAAAAAGCACGAAGAGCTCGTGATACACCGCCGCCATGTTTGTGTGGCAGCCGCCGCTGACAACCAACTAAATGGTTGTCTCGCGACTCAGGGCTGCCTCTACAGTTCATTTATTCTAAAAGTGTTTCCTAAAATAATTATGATTGAATCAACATTGTGTGGGCAATTTGATTGTGTACAATCGTGTTTTTAAACTTGTGCGTGGAAGTCGCCGCTGACTACTAACGAAAGTCGAAACAGTTGTTTCACGACACAGGACTGCTGTGTATTCGAAAATAATAATTTTGGAGCCAAAAGTAAAAAGTCGAGTTTTTGAGAAATGCTATTCAGATGAAATATAAAAATAGGTATATATGAAAATTTCAGATACCTAAGTTTTGAGTAATTTTCCTGCTTCATTGTTGACAGCTTAAATATTGTACAAAATGTTGTGCTTATATTATAACATATATAAAAATAACTATTATTCAATGAATGCATGTTTCACTAACATTCCCTAGAATAAAACAGTTTTCTCGAGAAACACCCTCTATACATATTTTCTATAATATGCAGGGTGCAAAATCTATCTTTGCCGCTATATGCGGCGCGTCGGAAGTCTAAAAACACTAGGCTCTTTTCAAAGCTAGCTAATTTTTAGTCCCTAGAAAACTAATTAAAAAAATAGTATTGTAAGTTACAACCTTCAATGCATATAAGTCTCCAAACTACTATGTTTTAAACAACTGCAAAATGAAAAAGATTTTCAATTTATTGTTTTTTTTTTTTTTTAATTAATTCTCCATGATTATGTCGTTTAAAAAATCTGACTAGTGTGAGATACAAACTCTATAGTCTATTAAATGAAAAGGAGGTTCTAAACAAATGGTGAGTCTGGCTGAGTGACCATTTAACGACACACTTACAGTGCGGAAAATGTAGCCAACCAACTAAGCTGTTGTTACGTAATTCAGGGCTGCCTCTCTCTCTTTTTTATTTGTTAAAATATAAATTTGAACTAAACTATAGATATTTGTACATTTTGCTACGATTGATGATGTTCTCGAATGTTAAAGCTTTTATTGCATAAGATGAAAAGTATATCACTCATAAAATAGAAACAAAAAAAAAGGTTATGCATTGATTAGAAATTTAATAAATTTCTAACGGAAATCAGGCATTTAGAATAGTCTTTTGTGCTAGTAATAAATAATCAATAATGCATAAGCTAATTTGTCTGGTTGTTCCAACGCTTGTACTGAAAAAAGGAGGCTGTGGTTTTTAATCCTTGCTCGGGGCTGGTTGGTGGCAGGACTAATGTCAATAATAGTTCACTAAATAAGCCTGGTCTGGTGCAGTAGTGGCACTATAAAAACCTGCTGTATTCCAGCAAAAAAACGTTTTAATGATGGAAGATGTGGCAGCAACATCAGAAAGACCATAGTATCACAAAACAATAGGAATATCTTAAATAGACATACCCTTTAGTGCCTCTTTCAGTAAGTTCCTATTAGAGTTTACTTAACAGATAGTCTTAAACTCCTAATCAGACGTTGTGAAATGAAATAGGTCGTAGTTCTTGCATATCAGCAGTAAGATACAAATACGCGAAATGTCCGACAACTCGAATAGCACAAAAGAGCACCTTCTTAAGTTAAATCCAAATTAATTAGATCATAAATAGAAAAGGACACAGGAAAGCAAGGCTAGAACTAAACCGCCATATTTATGTTCGACGCACTGACACTAATGGTCGTGTCTCGGTGAATAATTAACTAGGCGAACAAAGCACTGATTTTGTTTTGTGTGTTGGACATAGAGTTACGATTGAAAATTCATTTGCCAGAAATAAAATCTTACTCGAATGTTGAAACTATTTATTTTTCTTTTGACAGATTTGGTTTTACCTACAATAATTTTCATAGTCAAGGTTCAAATTATGGAAAATAAAATAGGATTGTTCATAGAAAGTATCGATATGTGGTTTTATATATTTCCCTAAGACCATGTTAAGGGCGTAGGGTGTATAGGGATCCTACCAAGATCTGAGGAGCCCTAGCCAACCTCACCTGCAAGTGGTGCACCTGTCGATCAACGGACGAGGCTTTGGCGAACACAAAATATTCCCGATAAGCGGCAATAGGTTGGCCATCTTTTACGTGGGACCATCAATATAATTGGCGAAATGTGGGCATACAATATGAGGCATACGGCTGCCTACCCCTTCGGGGAAACAGGTGTGTTATTATGTATGTATGTCAATATATATGCTTTGTTTTGCTTCTCACTTCATTCAAAATAGAGATAGAAAATACTATTACGTACGTAAAAATTTATTAAAGTCTCACGAGAAGTGAAAAATAAAAATTCCTGTCTCTAAAAATAGAATTTAATGGCTATTCCACACGGACACATAACATTTACTGCACTAAGTTTAACATTTTAAATTCAAGCAGTTTGCAACAACCGGCGCAGATATCACGAAACTCTCTTGGGAAATCAAATGCAACATTTCGCTCTGAGGTTACAGCTTAGGTTCAGGCTTTTAGTTCTGTACTTTTTTACCATCAGCTTCTACCAGGCTGTAAGTAGCCCTAAAGCAGTTGCTCAAAGGTCTATCGGGGCAGTCATATGTTATTTTATTTAGTACTATCAAAAAAGCTTTTCGATTACTGATTGCTGCCCTTAGCTAAAAACACTTACTTAAGAACTGCACTAGCAAGCTACTTACCAAAAAATCCTATTGGCTCTAAAACATATTTTTTGAGTGGCAATGCTTTTACGCATATTTTGCACCGCGGGGATAGCACACAGTTATGTCAGGCTTCCCGGCCGAGATGGTAGTGGCCAGGACTACCGACTAAACCCCACTGTTTCCTGCTCCACGTAAGGTGCCAAGGAGGTAACAGAGTAACCTTATACTCCGTTGGCACCGCAAGCTTGTCTGTGTCATAGTCTCATTAATCCTAAAAACCTTACCGTACCTTGTTTAGTCTCATATGCTAACTAATTTATCTTGTTACACTCCTAAAAGTATTTAAAGTGCCTAAAGTTGACAGCCCTAATAAAAGGAAGGGCCCTGTCACCATAGAGGCCCGTCGCGATCCAAAGCGGGATTACGATAAGTATCCATGAACAAGTAACTACCAAAACTTGAATAATACATAAGAACGGTTCAGATGTTTGGTGGATAGACACACAGATAGTTCGTGATCGATATGACAACACATATGAAATCCCAAATATTTTAAGCTATTGTATAGCTTCTATCGCGGGCCTTGGGCGTGGAGACCGAATCCAGAAATTCCGTAACGAAAAAAAATCCTAACCTATCCTCCACTCCGACCGGCACAGCGATAAGTTGATAAAAAATGCCATGCAATAGCTTTACCGCGGCAGTCTCCGAGTGCCACACGTCTTTTTTAATTCTTCTTCAAGCTGGCGCTCACGCATTTCTCATCTGATGGAAAGTGTTCACCGCAGCCTAAGGATGTTTGCAATACCAATGACGCGTTACCGACTATTAATGAACCGCTTCACTCCGTTCTTTAGCCCCATGTCTTGGGTAAACATCGCCAAAGAGCTCATTACACACCCTATTGTTACTGTTTGAATAATGCAAATAAGCTTATCTGTACTTTATTACAAGATTGACTTAACAACAATTGAGCCAATCACTTTTTGTGCTTTTGATTCATTCTTATTTACAAAAACTAATTAAATTTCATAGACTACGGAGAGTTCCTGAAACTTGTCTCTTTGTGCGACCGGGAGCTTGCAGCGGTGTCAAACATTTCCATCAAGATAATGTAATATCGATTGCAGTGGGTCAAACCGAGACCAAACTGCCTGCATTCCCCTTATCTTTAAGCAAGTATTTCTTACACAAAGGTTTTTTTACACTAGCTGTTACCCGACTTTGAATACGTTATTCACATATAAAAGAGATAGTGGATTCCACGTGGAAGTTATTTGATTTTAAGTAGCTCTTATAAAGTTTGTATTCGCATTAAGAAAAGTACAGAAAATACACTTGATATTCCCTTCATTCGATTGACTTTTGACTACCGATATGGCGTGGATGCCAGTATACCAGCCAGAACCAAGATACCAGAACGTGAATATTTTTTCTGGTCTGGATGTTTTTGTGTATATTAAGTATGTGTTTACAAAAAGAAAAATAAAGTAGTAATACTTATCTTCGGAATAATTAAGTGTTTGAAGTAATGTATTATTATTATTTTATTTATAGACTTAATCCAACTAGCATTAACAATTCTACCTTTCATAAGCTAGATTCTGCCGCGGAGTCACGTTTTTTTTTGGGTTAGAAAGTAACCTTTGTACATCACTTAGCTGTCTATCTATGAGACCATATATCAGATTTTATCAAAATTTTCGCAGAAGTTTGAACCTTAAAACGTAAACAAGCAATAAACTTACTTTCACATTGATCATATGAGTGTGGAGGCGAAGTTATTGGCAATAAATAACCCAATTCTAGTTTGTCTACTTCATACAAACAAAAATATTGTAAATTCTGATTACCTACACTGGTTGCCACAGTGTAAAGATTACTACAGAGGTTAAAAAACTTTTAAGTATTAATTTATTGAATATCTACATTATGAATTATCTATTGCATAAAGGTAGCGATGAACATCAAAAAGGCAAAGATTTTACAGTCAATAAGTACACCAATATCAGCAGTATCCCAATTTTTTTGCGCTGTTTTACATTATCATTATACTATGTAGCGCACACTTAAAGATACATACAATCACGCCTGTTTCCCCGAAAGTGTAGGCAGAAGCATAATATACGTCCACACTTCGCCAATTGTCTTGGTCCCACGTAATAGATAGGTGGCGAGCTTATTAATCTTACCTGGAACTGCTATGTTTGCCAGTGTCTCGTCCGTTAAGCGGCAAATGTACTACGTGCAGGGGAGGTTGGCTTGGACTTCAAAGAAGATGGTAGGATCCCTGTACCACCTACTTAAAGATTCACTATATTATAAGTAATCGCAGCAAACGATTATTCGTCATGACAAGTGAGCAATCCTCGATAGGGTTGTAATGGAAAAGGTAAATTATAAGATTTAATTTTTAATTCGTCTACAATGCTATTTAAATAAATCAACGTGGCTCATTTGAGAATCGAACTCACTTCACGCCCTTGGGATAGCTGCCAACGCGGACAAGTTGACTTTTTTCTAGTAGAAAATTTAACTTATACGGAAAATGATAAAGTTAATCCCATACAACAATGTACCTCACACACGATATAAGTCATCAATGGTATTGTAGTAGCGGAATAGTAGTGGGTGCCCTATGTGGCAAGGTGCCAAGCAACCCTGTCAGGCCTGACAAAGACCGCGGCTTCGGCTACATGCGGTAGGTGTTCGGCCATCCGCCTTACACGAACATGGCGCTGAAAGAGCTGCCAGAATCTGATAAGGTCTAGCCTTATAAATTGACATTTGCAAAGTTATTTTTTTAGGGCTATTTTCACAATAAAAAGGTTGTAAAAGACCCTTATGAAAGCCGAGAGCTATAGATTCTGCCCAATAATGGGATTTTTTGAATCGGAACTCTGCTTTATTTCTTCGATCGTTTCCGAGTACCGAGCACCGCGGAGCTACGATACGATAATAATATTATATGATAGCTACGATAATTGAAGAATTAACATTATATGAATTGACATTTTTTTTTTAAATATATTATTTTAATATTCAATAAGTGCTGTTTGTAAATTTGATCAAAGTTTTTGTAACTTTGTACTTTTTTGAACAGTAGCAAGCTCGGTATTATTATTTTAACACGTTCGGTTAAAAATTCTTAAAATGAACCAAAAATAACTCTATATAACGTTAACAATGCAAAAACATGGAGGACGCATAATCTCCAAATATATTAAAAGTAATTATTGTTTTCGTTATGTTTAAACCTATTTTTTAAAGCTTTTCTCAGACAACTTTTAGCACAGTTCTAAACATCTCATGACTGTCTATAAAAGCAGTTTGTAAGTAATACTGCCTTGTGTAGCAACTTGGCCGAGTGCCAAGACCCTGGGCTCCGTCAGCAATGTTCGTGGTGGCAAAGGAAGCCCTAACATGTGGTGTTTACTGTCAGGCTTCTACAGTCCGACATGCCTAAACATGCCTCTAGACATTGTGCCAGAATTCGACAAATTATTGTCTTATGATGATAGCTTTATAAAATATCAAGAAATGTTTACTGCAATATAATTAAATGCTTTTTGTTTCATATTTTAAATTAAATTTTAAAAATTTCATAGCAAACTAATGTCTTTAACTATTTACTTGGTTTGGATTTGAACAAGGTATGAGTACATACATTTATGTCAAATAATTAAATTGTACTTGACTTCACATAGTAAACAACATTTTTACCACAGTATTTACTTTATAAATATAAGTATACTTTATAATCTCACTGTGGTTACAATTAAATATTCCATATAAAAACCATACATCATCCAAAACTTATCGATATAAATGCAGTGTGCAAAAAAAAAAATTTTACTGAGGATACGATAAACAGGTATGATATAAGCTTAATGTATATCAGAATAAAGTACCATTAATTCTAGTTATTGTCTAGTTAATATGATTAAATATTATGTAATATTAATCAAACATCACAGAAATATTCGTGTAATTATACTTTAGCTATACAAGATGTACTTTTATTGAAGTTTATAAAAGTACATCTCTTATATGTACACTGACATCGCTAGCAATTCTCTATTCTTAAGCTTAAAATGTGATATCACATTCTCATCAAAAAGTTTGCTAACGCAATTTTCTAGCGAATAAATGATATCCATTTGCATATTAGATAAAGCCCGATGTGCATTCAGCGATGGCATTGAAAAATAATACCATTTTTCGTCTAAAGCATATCTTTGTGGCTTCCAGCCAAAACTCGCCAGGACTTAATGTGGTGTGAACTTTTTGCGCAACCAAATGAACCCCAGCGTTTGCCAATGGAATCAATGGATGAAGTTCCATCTATTCAGAGATTCAGAGCAAAGGATGTAGAAATAAAACTAAGACGAGTTCCTTGCCAGATCCAACTCGTATCAACTGTGACCTACTGAAGACGCACAAAAATAAAATTTGGTATAATAATCATAAGAGAGAGCTTCAAGTCGAAATACCAGACATATAAACAATTCATTGGAGATGAAACCGTCATTCAAATAAAATATACAACTGATTTTATTATTTTGTTGTAAATTGATTGAAATGATAAGCAGCTCATCTGATGGTAAGCGAAAGCGAAGTTTCATTATTCTTGATCGCGTTTTCCCGTAAGAAATTAGCTGATTAAATGATTTTGCTGCGGTAAAAATATTTTACGCAATAATGCAACTAATGATGGAAGGGATGCGATTAAGACTTTAGGAGCCCGAGCCAACCTCACCTGCAAGTGATCAACGGACGAGGCTTTCGGTTTCCAGTTGCCAGTTGCCAGTTTCCATTTATTATGTGGGACCAAAAACATAAGTAGCAAAATTTGGGCGTATTTTATGCCCCTGCCTACCCCTTCGGGAAACAGGTGTGATTGTATGCAACTAAAGATCTATCTGTACGACTAATTTCAGCGTATTTCGTTTAGCATTTAAGGCGTTATTAAGTAAAAAACCTTTTGTACCAGTAAGAATGTTATTGATTTTTAGACACTAGTAGACATATGTAACCACGTCATATGTTACCGGCTATAAACTTTGACATTTGCATCACTTGCAGTATCACAGCAGTCTTTTCAATATCGAGTTCGCGACCCTATGACGTTCAATCAAGTATAATGTCAAATGAATATAAGTCGAACAACCCCGACCTTTAATATCAATCATAGTGGAATTATACCGTAGTTGTTAACAATCGGTTACTTAAACAATTTCTTATGTATCATAGCAATGTATGAAGTATAATAAGTTTAAATAGAATTAACCATATGATAGTAGTATTCAATTCACGTCTTAATTGAAAAAAATAATGTGCGAGTACAAGAAGGTTGCATATTAAATACAACCTTATTTATAATATTAATATTCAATTAAAGGTCATTATTATGGACCCTGTCGGACACACAACTACGTGGATGCAAAGAAAGGTAGAGCTATTGTAACTGTAAAATATTAAACTAAGATTAGTTTCATGTAATAATATTTTGTGATTATCTTTTTACTCATATAGTAACTGCGACTTAAGTCCGTACAATATAAATACATTAAGTACGAATTAAATTCGCGGTTTATTATGCAATATAGTATTGTAAAATAAAAATAGTATAATAGATCCCGATTTCATTCCGTAAAATGTATTTTTACAGTAGATTCTATATTTTTTAACTTTGCTACATAATAATAATTTTCTTTTTTTTAATTCCACTAGCACCTCCGTCGTACAGTTTCATTTCAATTACTTACTGATTCAGCAAATTGCAATTCGCTTAATGCTTTTGATCAAAATGTTATTGTTTATGAGTGTTTTTAATCCGTAAATAGAGCTAAGGGAGCGCAGAAGCTTTTTAAAGAGAAAGTACATTACTAAGTTGCATATAACAACCCCGAGAGACTTTAAACACGTGTCATAGTACATATTGTGTAAATGAATAGAGATCCATCATTTCTATGCTGGTGTAGACTGGTTCTATATATATATATATATATATATATCTGGTATACTCTCTCAGGTCGTAGGTGCACATAAATATTAGTCTTGGATTGGTATTTTTTAAGAGTAGTTGGATGTAACTATGGAAAAACCGCCTTATTTACATGCCTTCTTGCTAAGGGGCGCCTATTCAGTACACATACTATAATGTTTTTATTTTTACTATAACGTTTAATGTTTTATAGATGAATTCATTATCGATGAAAGATTTTTTAGTATCATAAGTCTGCAGGAATTTTTTTCTAGATTTTACATATTTATGTACCCCTAAAACTTACAACGTAACTAACTACATAGGTACTTATTATTTTATATTGAGACGTACTTAAGTACAAAAGTTATCCGCTTAACAATAATTCATCCTAACTGCTGTTCCTTACCGCATCATTAGTCATCCATCACTGATAACACGAAGAATAAGAACATTTGTTTGCTAGTTTTTCCTTAAAAGGACGGGAACATATTGTATGTCGTATCACAGTTAGTTATCCGGGCCTGCTGAGTCATTCGCTCCTTGTCCAACCTTTGTCTGAGGGGCACGCGATGGCTGGACTAAGTTACAACTAATTGACTCTGAACGTACAACACGATAATTTACCAGAAGAGCTACGAATCTCAATCGAATAATGGGTGCTCGTTAGAATTTAGTTTGCCTTTTCAGTATGTAAAGTTAGTACGATAATGTTTAAATTGATTCACTGATTTTGTAGACTCAGCAAATTGCCAATTAAACTAAAATATATGTAATTATCCCACTACAGCTAGTTATGACTTGGATTTGAGCTATAATCTTGTGTCTTGAACACACGATTTATTCAAAAGGCAGGCTTCAATGTCCTGATAAAATCATTCTTTGTACTAAGAAAATTAATATGACTTTTAATAAGTAAATACTTCCAAGAAGAAAAATACCACTATCAAGCAAGTTAAACAATGTTAGAAATATATATTTTTTATTCCTTGTCGTTTAGTTCAAAAGGTATAGGGGGCCTTATTTTAAAACAAGATCGTAAGTTAAACCAAGTGTAAAACTAATGCTGTTATTTTTTTTTGATAAAAGGAAGACGGTATTAAACCTGGATTAACTTTAGGAAGATCTTGTTTTGTTAAAAGCCACTTTAGTGTGTAAAAATACAGATTTTAGTTGAACGCAAAATATAAATATGAATTCTCAATAAAAACTCAATTATATTACATATTGAGACTGGATTTGAACAACGATGCAGGAATGCTATAATCTGACCCGGAAACGAGTCTCCTTTGTCGAAGACCGGCCGTTGCATTGACATTCCTACGTTTCCGGTTCCGGCTCCTTGGACAATCAGCCTAGTTAATAGCACATGCTAATCTTTTCAATAGTATTCAGTATTAATTAATTTCTATTACCTGAAGCAATGAAAATGCACCGAGATTATTTTACTAAATCCTTTTTAATATTATTCATGATTCCGAGGTAAAAGGAGTTTAAGGCTGCCTGTCCACTGAAGCGGAGCGAGGATGCGGAGCGGAGAAACGGACAAATATTAACCAATAAGATTTCATAAAATTTTCGCTTCTCGCCTGTCCGCGATTCCTATTGGATAATATTTGTCCGTTTCTCCACTCCGCATCCTCGCTCCGCTTCAGTGGACAGGCAGCCTTAGAGGTGCATATGTAACTGAAAAATGCTTCTCTTTGGCCAGAAATAGGATTGTTAGAGGTAGAGCCTGAAAAAGTCTATCAATGAGAGTTTTTTTTTCTTCTTTTTACATTGTTTAAATGTACTAAATAAACGTATGCATATAGTTAAAAAGTACAACATAATCTCATACAGTCGAATAGTTAACAAGTTGTCAGTTTGTAAAAAATATATGGCTGTAATTATGTGTATGATTATTCAGATATATTTTGTTTGGAGATTGATACAAACCCGACCAGATTCGTTGGTATCTGGGTGTGGTTTATACTGTTTAATGTTATGTAGTTATATGTGTATAGGGATCCAACCAAGATCTATGGAGCCCAAGCCAACCTCACTTGTAAGTGGTGCACCTGCCGAACAACGGACGAGACTTTGGCGAACATAAAAGTTCCCAAAAAGCGACCATATGCTCGCAAACTATAACGTGAGACCAACAATTTTATCGGCTAAATGCGGGCGTATAATATGCCTCTGCCTTCCCCTTTGGGAAAACAGGCGTGACATAATGTATGTTTTTGTATGTATGTCGTTCTATGAAAAGTCTCTAAAATTTCTCTGAGACTACAGCATTTATTATTCCAAATATGTTTAGGAACTCGGAGGCAGAGAAAAAGTATAAAAACATTCGCTCGCGTGCCATCTGCCTCTTCAATCCTAGGTTTTTGTTTCAATGGAGTCTGTGAGTTTTACGAAGTTCTTTTCTTTGAACAATATCACTGTGTAGCTCAAATATAATCCTTTATAATATTAACTAAATAAGAGAAGATTTATTTTATTTCGTCTTGTGAACAATAGTAATAGACCAGTCAATAAAAAGTTGTGTACTATGTTTGGAGACACACAACTTTTATTCTATTATCACCTCAGCCTATATGCGCTGCCTGTATGCACAGATTTAACCCAAGATAAGATCAGATCAGAGCGTTCAGATCATCCTCTACCAAGCGGACCTAGTGCGTAAGAACTATTTAAACTGCCCAACAAGTCGTCTAACTTGTCTTAACGACTACCACAAAGAGAAATCATAAGAACCACGACAGATTTACGTATCTTAAAGCACGTAATCGCTTTAAATGCCACACAAACGATCACCTTTCTGCCTAACTTTAATGTGGTCGGAAACGATCACTGGAGTTTTGAAGGCCAAGTTTTCTCTTATACTTTACCTAAATACATACAAACTATCACGCCTGTTTTCCCAGGGGGATAGGTAGAGGCATAGACCATATTTTGCCGACTATATTTGTTAGCACGACTTAATAGGTCGCCGCCCTATTGCCGCTCACCGGGATACTTAAATAAATTTTCGACACACAAAAGCAAAAAGGACACACGTTTTAATTTTGTTTATAAGAATCACTTGTTATTAGGGAAAAAGCGGAAAACATAATAATTACAATAAACGTTTATGATAATTAATATTAATTTCCCACAATGACCCGGTAATTGTCACGTGTGGCATGAGCCCTCATGCATACATTATACGAGTAAAATGACAGTGGACCGCACGCTATGATTACATCATTGAATCAATTACTTGACCGATAATTTTATACTACGACTTTATTCACTTATTACTTGCTGAAAATATTGCAAATTCATTTTCATCAACATTTCCATGCGAAGCCCTTTCTGTGTGCAAAGGAATATTATATCGTTTATATATCATTTTAACACAAATATTATATGTGGATAGTTGATGCTAAATAACGGATTTTAATTAAAGTAGATTCAATGCAATGATGCCTATACTTGAAACCTTTTTTCTGGCGAATCCCCTAATAAACTAACTTAATCAATCTTTTATAAGAATATTGTTTTATCAGAAAAGATATACAATATTTTTAGTGGTTTTAATAAAGCTTCGTTTTAATTAAATTATAAAAATGTGTAAAATAATAGTGTTCTTATTTGAATGTAATATGTTGTTAGCATCCGAATAGGTAAACAATTTAATTCAGTTTTTCATATAATAAAATAATCACAAAAATATTATTAGTTTAATAAACAATGTTATACCACTTACCCTTTATGTACAGCTTAAAGCGCTCGAGATACGGATAGCTACAAATTCCTAGGTTTGAACTCGATGCAAACCGAAAGGCTACGACTGTCTTATGACTTAAGTACCCAGTAACGGTGTAAACCTATGGGTACAAACGCTACTAAATAAACCAGCTCTGTGTAAAACGTAAAAGCAGTAATTTAAATAAAAGATATGAACAAAATTGAAGTACGCCTTAAATGCTAAACTTTTGTACTTGATAAAACATTACAAAGGTTCCCTTGGGTCTTGCCAAATAAATTGTATTATTGTAAGACGTTCAAAGGCTATTATTGTACGGCAATTAAAACCTAGAACTACATCGTTGTATCAGCAAATACGTCAATTAATTAAACTTGGATCCCAAGTTTTGTCACGGTCTAATATTAATGACAATTGTTTATTCCCCGTTCTACCGGCATTCCTTAACGCTACAGAGGAATGTCTCTAAGGGTTTTCCACTGCGGCCCTAGTTCCGGACGGCGCTCGGGGCGAACTTTACTTTATAGCGATTACAAAACACGCTCTCTAGGCCGTTTGTTTCCCATTGTTGTCTTGATCATAAATATTTAATAAATTCCCTTTATTTTGCACCCGGGACCGGCTTAAAACCTTTTTGACAGTCAACTAAGTTATGGCAACTTAATAATCGTCCATAATAATTCTTCAACCAATTCGTGTACGGTTGAATTATTATTAATTAAGTATTTTGTTAAAATCCCTTACATCCATACTTAAAATATAATGTTAAAGAGAACCTTTCTGTCTGAACGATTGGCTTAAACGCTTAGGAATTTTACGACGAAAGAAGCTTAAATAATGGGGAAAGTATGGCAAATTTGTATTTTAAACGATAACAAAGTTCAGGTGCAGATGAAATTGCAAAACAGCTAGGCGGATTTCAAATCCCGGAAACCAAGTTCCTGTATAATTATCAAGTAAATGCAAATTTATACTACCAGCACTAGTTGCTACATTAGATCGCATTTGAAAACTGCTTATATAAACTGAAAATAACTAAATGCCTAGCAATGCTTTATAGCATTAATCTTCATCAATTGAGCAAAATATTGTTTTTAAAGTAAAAGGTTTTATTACAACTATTTATTTTCCAGTTTTTAGAAACCCTTCTCTTAACCCTTGCAACATGTTTGCATGCTTAGTTTAAGTTTAGAGAACAGTAGGTATATGAAGTTAAATTTATAAGAGTATTCAAAATCAAAAATCTTTTATTTCATAAACTACGAGTATTACATAGTACGTGAAAACGTCAAAATTATAAACAAATATAAAAAACAATCGAAATATTATTACACTGAAATCACGAAGCTTAGATTCACTTATATGCAACAAAACAATTTAAAACAAAAAAATATTTAAGTGTAAGTGAAACTAAGTGCCAGTTCCGAGCCACCGAAGCATAAATAATATCAGTTTTGAATAAATTTAAAAACTATATTACACCTAAAAGATTTACATTAGGCCAAAATGGCCGTTCTTATCAAATAAAAACTGCTATTAAACAAATACTCATAAAACTGTACAACATATTTCTCGGAAGCTCTATGTTTTTGAATATTCCTTAAAGTCTTTATTAATACAAAAGTGCCGAGGCTTACGGGAAAAGAACACGATTATGTAAATTATGAAAATAATGTCTGTCATTTAATTTGCATCACCAAACTAACGGCGGGACCATTCGTTTGGATGGCGTGGTAAATGTGTTTGAATAATTCTTTACTAATAAACCTGTTGCAAAAACTAAAGTGTTTTCATTAGTAGTTCATCTACCCTTCATAACCGTATATACATAATCTACCCTTCATAACCGTACCGTATATATCACGCATCATATCCCATTTATTATAGGCAGAAACCTTGATATGATTATTGAGCCACAAACATACATTCACGCCTGTATCCCCGAAGGAGTAGGCAAAGGCATATTGCTATTCATTTCATGCTATTCATTATTTCTATAAATTTTAGCCAATATCCATCTCGATCACGTCAGCATTCACACGAAGAAAAGCGCATCATAATCGGTCCATTTTTTCAGGAGCTACGATGACAGATACACAGTGACGTCATACTTCTAACATCTCTTTTTTTTGGTCGAGGGTTAAGTGTGAGAGCAGTTATACTTTCTGCAAAAGTTGTAACATCTCAGGAGTCTTTAGTATGCCAACACATCAAAACTAAGAAATTACATACTTAAACCGTAAATAACATACTGTCCTTCTATAGATTCAATTCATTAATACAATTCAATCATTTTGTTGCATTCCACAGTGAAACAAAAAAAACACGATAAGAATAGAATCTGTCCTAACTAAATTAACTCCTTAACATTCGAAGCTTATGCCTTAACTTTAATAGCATAGAATTTCAGTGGTGTCTGTTTCTAGTATATACCCACGGCTTTGAAAGGTTATATAAGGTGGAAATTAATTTTGCTCACTTTTAATAAGTGGACATCATAAGGAAACGATAGATAAATTTAAAAGAAAACCTCTACAAAATAACATTTATTTTACTTTTGTTATTATATTTGATGCAAATTTTATAGTACTTCTAAATTTATTTATAAATTGCACCACCGTGGTACCATAGCTCTAGCGAACATAGAACCCGGTAAGCGGTAATAGGCTCGCCTATTACGTGTCACAACACGATTGGCGAAGTGTGGGCGTATATTATGCCTCTGCCTACCCCTTCGGGAAAACAGGCGTGATTGTATGTATGCACGTGGTACCATAATACCGTAAGGGTTCCATGTTACAAATAGAACCACCTACTAAGTACCTAAGTAAAGGTAGTTTACATACGTGAGCTTTGGAAAGGTAATTATGAATTTATTTACTCCTGAACTTAAGGCACCGATAAATAAATTGTATATATTTTTTTACTGTTGTTATTGAGTTGGGTGCAAGGAAAGGGTTTCTATCCATGTTGTAGTTAAAGTTCTTTCCCAACAATTTCACAATAAGCAACATCTCGACATATTAAAAACTTCCTATGTAGTTGTATAAGTATTGCAGAATGGTTTGCACCCCAATAAGTAATAAATATTTTCTTAATTGAAAGATTTTCAAAACAGCCTTAGTCATCAACTTTGACCGTGGTCCTCAAATCAATATCTAATATTCCAGCACTCGTTGCACCAAATTGGGAAGGAATCTCTATTCAGTTAGAAGACGAAACTCATCATAACCAGTGCTTAGTTATTTATAGCTCACTTCCTTACACGACTTGGCCTGGATCAATTTTTCCTCTATATGGCTGTGTCAGTGTCGTTGGGGAATAGATAGAGAGAAAACTCTTATTTCAGTGCTTAGAATACCAGAATATGTTATGATTATTTAATAAATACTATGAACATCTATGGCAGTCGTTATTAGGAAGGCAATGCCTTCTAACATCCCGACAGCTGGTTTAACGCTAGAATGATGTTTCCCTTTACCCTACGCTTAAGTCTAGAGCAACCGGGACAAATCTAGGATATGATGATTTAAAAAATACTACTCTTTGCCTAGTATAGCAAGTTCTGTTAAAGTTTGGGCTAGAAATCCTGAATATAAAATACCTAAGGGTATACTTATTTGCATGTATAGTGTGCAAGACACTATTTGTAGTGTATCTAGATTTTTCTTTAAAATTTAAAGTGGTGAATTTCATATTCTCATCTCAGCACATTATCGTCTAACGGGCCTACTCTAATAAAATGAAAGCGATTTAAAGGGAAGTTCATCTGGTGGTAATTAAAAAGCCTACCCATCTTATATCTTATACATGATATTGTACTGTCTCATTTCATATGACCGATACAGCATAAATATTTGTGTGTACTCTTATTATTATTTGTCATACTGTGGTGTTTTCCGTGTATTATTTATGTAGAAGAAAAAAGTATTTATGTGCCTTCCAAAGTTGTCTAGAACTCATTGCACAAACTCTGCTTTGTATGAGTCTAGAAGTGCTGGGTGAGATGTTTGCACGTATATAATTATACTAATTACATATACTCTTAGTATTAATTACCCCAATGCTACTATACTATTTATATATATATATATATATATATATATATATATATATATATATATATATATAGTTATACAAAGATATCATTATCGTATCAGTTAACTCTAGAATTTACACCGTTTGTGCCCTGGGCTTACTGGCATAAACGGCTTACTGGTCTAACCAGATTTGACTTTCAGTTTAAATTTCAGTTAATACACGGAGCGACTACCATCTAAACCTAGAGGGAAGCAACCAGAGACTTCGAATCCGATTTTCGAATAATGTAATGTATTAAATATGCTATAGGTGTATTTTAAAAAAATAAGATTTATAGAAAGAAAAATTTTCTCGTTTGTTCAGTATCGTTTCGATATTTTACTTATTTATAATAGGTTCATATGATTTAGTCCTGCTCAAATAATAGTAAAGTATTGGAAATACTCTATCCATTCATGGAAATAAATCAAGTCTTCTAAATTAGTCGTATATCGATTACATAGATAGGTCAAGGAAATCATTTATTTTCAGCCAGATTACTGCGAATTTATAATGTATTTGGATATAAAGATAGTAGCGAGATTACAGACATTTTAAAGAAACAAAACTGTATCACTTCAGAAAATTAAGCATGACTTTAAAATATCTGTAACTTATTTCAGTCACTAAGTTGAAATCATGCCATTTTGAACATCTGGTGCGAATTCTTCTTTAATGGACGCCTGTTCGAAGCTCGAGGCAAGTTGATGAAGACATTATCTTTTGCTTGTTCATTCATCATAATTACTGGGGTCCCAAATTTAGATGTTCTTATTCGATTGGCGTAATGTTTTCGGACGCGACAGACATTTATTAGACAAATGAAACATTCAAATAACAAGACTTGAGACAGTATTCATTAGTGTCTTGTTATAAATATCTTAGTTGCTATGCAAAGTAAAGAAAATTAATCAGATAAGTTTTCGAAAGCGCCTGTATCCTTCTGGCTCACGTTTTTCAACTTCTATATAACAATATTTTATTGCAACTGAAATGTTAAGATAAATAACTAATAAAAATATTTTATTACTCATAATAATAATAAAACGTTTCGTTACCCAACAGCATGACGTAGACACACTGCCGCCGCCCAAGCTATTCGGTAAACACTAGTCAGATCTCACATATCATGTTATTTGGTACACTATACGGCAGAGTTTGGTCGGGAGCCGGTATTAGGAAGCGGTTGCCGGTTTGACGCGCACTAGGATATGCGTGTGGTACGGTACACGGTAAGGTAGTGTGCACAGACGGAGCAGTGAGACGCGGGCGTGCGCGCGGAGCCTCCTCCCGATGTCGACTGAAGGGCTTCGGTGACTGTGAGGGCGGCGCGCCCGCGTTCGATACCAGCGCCTTCCCGTCGCCCTCCCACATTGCAAAACCATTTATAAAAATTTACTTGTTTACTCGTAAACGTTATCAGTTCATTATCCGACTAATTTTGACGTTTGACAGTCATTTGGATGCGAATAATTAACATTCAAGTCACCCGATTGCAACCGATCCTCTTTTATTGCAGGACCAACGTTTCAAAGAGCATATTTTATGTTTAGGGGTGGAACAAGATTTAATAAGATGTGAGAAAGAAGGAGTTTTTTTTATGTGGGAATTCAGAGATTTACGTTGTACTTTTAATGCTTTTATAAGAAATATTGAAGCGTTCTCCAAAAAAGTGTGATTAAAATAATTATGCAATATTTATGTGTTTTCTGCAATAAGAATCTTTATTGGAACTAAATTAACGAATTTTCTGCCAAAAGACCTCCTCCCCTGAAATTTTTCCTCCAATGGAGCACTGATCAAGATAATGCTAAACGTGTCTTTCTTCATTCATAGCCTTGCTATGGAGCTGATTTTGTAAAAGGGGATTTGGCAAGAAATTCATCAAGGGTGTCTCTTGCCAGTAGATAATATTAAATATATGGCAATAAGTACTCAACATCAATATACACTGAGACACTCATTTAAAATTTCTTACGAATCAGTTGAGCCTATTATTAATTTTACATGTGGGGGTAAAATGAGTCAGAAAAGCCCGTCTAGCAGCGCCAGGCCTTAGGAGGCGGGGGCAGGAGCCTTTATTTATTTATTATTTATTTTATTTTACTATTTTAGGAAAACTTACGGCTTATTACAATTATAACTTAGATTAACGTTTATAACACTTTACTGTCTAACCATAGGCCCTCCGAGAAGTCGGCCATACACGCTTTTGTCGCACTCAGAGGTAGGAGGGGCGCGTCCACTGTGCTTCTCTAAGAAGCTCGTCCCGATTTTGGCCCGGGGGACGTTAGCCGCGAGCGTGGTGGCAGACTCTGGACCCCAGTTACTCGCCCCCCGCCCCTTTCTGTCAACAAGCGGCGGGCGTCGTCGGAATATTTTCAGTGGGTATTACTGCTAGCGGTCGCATCTGGCGGTGGTACCCCTTTGGCCGAAAAGCAGTGCGTAAATGCATATTGTAACCGAGGTAAAAAAAAAAGAAAAAGTGAGCAGGCCCTAGGTACTAATTGTAAGTCTAGGGCAAAACCGGGACATATGCTAGCTTGTTTTAGTAACAATTACGATAACCGCACAAACAAAAACATAAACCCCGTTTTTACGTTCGGGGGCCTAAATAGCATAATTGACATTAAAACCACAATAATCGCCCTGCGGAAGCTGGCCGTATTTCAAAAGACATAATAAGCCTAAAACTTGGAAGTAAAATCATAAAGTTACACAGAATTTTGCGAACCAATTCCCCTAACTCAATCAATTAATCAAACATTTGCTTAAGTATAAATGTACATTTTCCGGGTGCCGCGCGTCACCGCTGATGGTCCTATCAAGCGATATATTTTTAGCGATTGTGCTACGTTTTGCCCTACATAGCACATATTCATAATCTCTGCCATATGAAGGCCACTGCTTAACACAGCCCAGATTTTCGTTTACTACAGCCTAATTATTTATTTTTTTAATTTGACACGTCATAATGAATACATCCTGCCTGATGGTAAGCAGTCGATGCAGTAAAATAAAAAAATAAAATAAGCACGGCACAAAGCGCACTCACTCATGACGGCGTGCTAAAACGCCGTTGGACGCCCCGCTTAAAAAAAAGTTTATGAAATTAGAGCTGTGTATTGTATTCTATTCCTCTCCCCTTCCTGGTTTGTGAGAGAGATAGTGTAGGCCCGCGTTCAATTGTGGAAAGTTAGTGGGCTGAGTTGATGATGATTCTATTCTGTATTTTATTACCCTGAAAAGAAAAGATAGGTAAATTTACGTTATATATACTCCCTTACAATGTATTTTCTTATTCAGTGTCCTTTATCGAAAAAGTTACGCTGCTTACATACTACATAAGTTATTTATAGAAAATTTGAGACTATATCTAGGATCGGTAACCAAAGTTCACTGATCTTTAAAGTCTTTTTCACAGACATAACACGAATGAGTCTTTTCCATTAACAGTTGAGGATCACTTGAAGATAATCCCGATTAGCAGTGCACTGCACTTTTAACGTCCAGCGTGATATATATATGTATATATACTGATCCAGCCTTTATACTGATCTGTAACGTACTAATAAAATTGCGAATTAACCCGATCTTTCTGTTTTCTTTTAATTTGGGGCTTTGTAACCCTGTGTGGGATGTCTAAAAATTTAACTCTTTTGTTAGTAAACACATAATAAACAACAAAATAATTGACCATCGGCCCTCCCTTACTTCGCTTCGGTAGCTCATAATTTTAGTGTTATACCGGTTGTGCTCTAGACTTAGGGCCCATGGTCTCCTTCCTTTTTTCCTACGTCTACTACGTCGCTTCTACGTAGTTACAAAATACATTTACCCGCTGCCTTCCGGCAAAACGGACCGCAAGGGGGTGTGGGACTCAGAACCGGCAGACGCGACCGCTAGCAGTAAAATCTATTAACAGCCCGCCGCTTGTTGAAAAAGAGGCAGGGGCCAGCCCCTGGGCAGCCAACGTCCTTAATCATATACAAAACTTCGAAACCCCCGGAATTATAGTCTGTTAGTCTCACCAGTGGGCTATCGCTACTACATCATGTACCTTATATAAAAAATATCATTGCTGCTGCTGCTCCGCTTCGGGGGCCATTAAATGAATATTTAGACCATGGGTTACATTATTGGAGTTTTCATGGCGATCTCTAACTTTTGTCTAGAAATAAATATTATTTGTGGTAAAAAAATATTATTCAGGAATAATGTAGCATACTACTAGTGAAAGAATAATTGAAATCAGTCCAGGTTTTGAGTAAATTCATTAAAAAACATTTATTAAAACAAGAATATCATATTTTCCTCTTTACAATTTTAGTTTGTTATACAATGTCACTGCTAAAGGTACTTAAATTAAATGTCCACTGTCATCAAGAAAACAACTTCGCTAATATAATAGGTTGGGGAAAAAGTCTTTTCGTATTTTTGTATGAAAAGTCAAGACATTTTTTTTCAAAGTTTATTTACAATATATATGTACCGTTTTGTTGAATAACTTTCTGCCATTTTGTGGGCAGAGACATTATCCCGTTACTGTAGAAACTTTGGGACTTCTGATCAAAAAAACGGGACAAATAGTTTTGGCAGTCCTCTCTTGAGGTCAACCTTACAGAACCTAAAGAATTCTGCAGAGACCGAAACAGGTGAAAATCTGAAGGCGCAAGGTCAGGGCTATATGGTGGATGCACTAGGACCTCCCAGTCGAACTCTCTTAATTTTTGCTGAGTGGCTAAAGATGTGTGTGGTCTAGCGTTATCGTGATGAAAGACCACACCCTTCCTGTTGATCAATTCCGGCCGTTTTCTCTCGACTGCTTCCTTTAATCTCATCAGTTGCTGGCAGTAAAGATCAGAATCGATGGTTTTGCCGGGCGGTAAAAGCTCATAATAAACAATGCCCTTCCAATCCCACCATACACACAGCATCACCTTATTTCGTGTTAGGCCAGGTTTGGCCACAGTCTGTGAAGCCTGGCCAACTTTCGACCACGACCTTTTTCGCACGTTCTTGTCGTACGTGATCCACTTTTCATCGCCAGTTATCAATCTCTTCAAAAACGGCTCGGTTTCATAACGTCTCAATAATGAATCGCAAATGAGTACACGGTTCATTAAGTTTCTTTGAGTGAGCTCGTGTGGCACCCAAATATCGAGCTTTTTTGTATAACCAGCTTTCTTCAAATGGGTCAAAACTGTTTTGTGGTCAATTCCCAGTTCTTCAGCTACATCGTAACTACTAATATGCCGATCTTGCTCCACTCTTTCAAAAATGGCGTCCATTTTATTCGTAACAGGGCGACCAGAGCGAGGTGCATCTTTAACATCAAAATTTCCGGACTGAAAACGTTTGAACCAAATTTGTGCTACTCTTACTGACACTGCATCAGGTCCATAAACATCACAAATTTTTTTCACTGCTTGAGTTGCATTTTTGCCTTTTTTATAATAAAATTTTAAAATGTATCGAATTTCTTCATTAGATTCACTCATTTTAACGGAGAGAAAAACAAATGAAAAATAGCGGGAAACAACTTTTTTTTATTTTTTTCTTTTCTTTATAATGGAACCTTTTTATTGTTACCAAAACCAGCTAGACACAAATAGTACAGTCAAAAAAAATTTATAATAAGTTTATACCTACGTTATGCGAAAAGACTTTTTCCCCGACCTAATATTACAATCTTTTACAGGCGTCAACTATGAGTGTTTCATACTCTTATTACAAAAAGTAATCTATGAACGTGGTACTTTTAATTCAATCATACTAAACATGTAACTTAAAGTATCTAGATTTCAAGTTATAGTAGGTACTGAACGTTAAAACCCTTATTTTATTTTTTTATTTACGTTAATAACAAAATACCTTTACGCACTGCCTCCCGGCCAAAGGGGGACCGAGAGGGGAGTGTGGGGCTCACTGCGGCAGACGTGACCGCCAGCAGTCCTACCCACTAAAAACCTTCCGACGACGCCCACCGCTGTTAAAAAAGGGGCGGGGGGCCAGTACCAGCGGATATGTAGTTTCTGGCACCCCGCCCGCGGCCCCGGATCAGAACCGGGAGGACCTCCTCAGAGAGACGCAGTGTGTCGCGCCCTCCCTACCTCCTTGTGCGGCCATGGCGTGACTGGCCGACTTCTGGGGAAGTCTATAGCTAGACGAAAGGAAGAAGGAGGCCATCGCATCCCACGCCGTCCCGCTGTCGACCATCATTCGCATGATGGTCGGCAGCGTTTAGTGCGAGATCAGACCCTGTCCAACCCGAGCAACCTATTCCGCCACCGCTCCTGTAAGAATCCTCTTATAACACTTAGAGGCTTTGTTGTAAGCCACCATCAAGGAGCTGGTTTAGAGTGAAGAGAGCCGGAAGAGGAGGTTTTGTTATTAGACACTCGTTCAACTCCGATACGACGCCTGCTTGCTTAGGGCAGCTATGGCTAATACGCAACCATTTTAACCAAGGCCGTTGTATATATACAACATACTTAAAATAATATTCCATATCTAACCTGTTACTACCAGGTATTCTATCGTAAACTGCATTTAACCATTTCAAATTTTAGAATTTCATTAAAGTTTAGTGTGGCGAAAGCGATGTACCTTTTGTTAAACATTTCAATGAGCGGCTGAGAGTGACGGCACTCGTGCATCAGACTGTTAACTAAGCCAATCTATTACAAACAACAAACAAGAACGAACACGCTCTTGAGCCGACGAATTAATGATTGTGGACGAGGGACGCCATCGAAGCCCTCGTTAATTTGTAATTTGATGCCTAAACCACAATATGTAAGTTAAAGGCCGTAATGATCGCCATTTGTTTTAATTGAGCCATCGTGTCGGATATAGAAAACACACCGTTTTACTAGTAGGTCGTGATGATGAGGTGTATGTATCTCCTTTGATCTTAATTAATACATCTCATGTTGCTTTTATTCCTCGGAAGATAAAGCCGTATTGACAAATCTTAACCTTATACTTTTGTTAAAACAACCTTGGTATGGATTTACGACTCCCCATGAGATGAGAGGGGGCGCCACACGGCACATGGCGTATGCCATAGTGCCCTTTAAGAATAATCCTAATTAGCACAACGTGCTCTCATCACTCCCGTTGTCCAGTTCTTTTGTTTTAAATATATGCCCACCTAGACATTTTTCTCTCACATAACCAGAAATTTTCCTACCTAAACATCCACTGTCTCTCCACCCTTTGCTTACTACCATGTAGAAGTAGCAGTCCTTTAGACCATTAAAATACTATTGTTACAACCAAAAAAAACAGCAGACAATCATTAAAGAACAAGGCTTTTTTTTTAATTACCGCAACGGACTAATGATGGAGGCAAATGGTTTGAAAGAAGACTTAACTTAGACGACTTATTAGTAAAGTGACTCGCATGTCCATAATGATTACAAAGCCAATCTAATCTTATCGAAGAAGAAAGTTTTTTGGGAGAATAAAACTTGTCGAGTTTCTTGTCTTATTCTTCTTTACTCAGGCTTCTGCCTGCAATTAATGGGTGCGATAGTTTTAAGTTGTCATTTATAGGAGCTTTTTGACCTTATTAAGTAATTAAAATATTTTGATTTCAACTTTCTGTCTGAAAAGACAGTCTCATGACAACCAAGTTTCTTGTCCATTTCTTTATTTTCCAGGCTACTGGCCACAATCGTGAAAGCCTTAATTGCCTAACTCAAATAAGCTATTTTGACTTTTACTTTCTGAAACGTTAACGTTAAGAAGGCTGTATCGTGGATTACTCCCACTTAATTTGTTTGTAGATACAGACGCCTAATAATATGTTGAATTTTACACATTTCTAAAACAAACAGGCTATTGCAAGCAATTAAAATATTTTTGTTCCTGTACGTAAAAGCATTATATAAGTTTAGTAAAATTACGTAATGGTTACATTTCTAGTACTTATTAAATATAATTATAAGTTGTAATTTTACAATTAAAATAGCTTTCTAACAGTTGTTTTCGAGTAAGTGCGATTTATTTAAACAGTGTTTATGTGTAATGGTGCTAGCTAACTGCAGCAGGTTCGCGTGTCGCGATACAATCACTGTGTACTGCAGCATTTGCCAATGTGGGCCACAGTAGGTACTCCTGCGACTGACTGCTGACCACCCACCCACTAGGACGGTGGTTAAGTCCTAGATAAGCTAGGAATTATAATGCCAAGAACTTTGTAAACGGCTTACAAGGTGATAACGCTGCTGGTATTTCAACAATTCTTACTTTTTATTGGACGGAAGTGAACGTTCATTGTGGCAATCTACAGTTTTCTTACATTTAAAATAGATGTCTGACTTTATATGTGGACTTTTCTAGAACAGCCTATCAGTCTGTGGAAACAATTAAAACTATTGTTTCTTTCTAGCATACTTTTGTTATATAATGAGATAGAAGTTTGTGGATTGTACCACTTTGCCCCACTAAGCTGAGCAGGTAGGGCAGAGTGGAACGCCTTAAAATTCTCAGTGATATCTGCCCCACTAAATCGATTTAAGTCAAAGTCAAAATCATTTATTCAAGTTTGGCTCAAAAGAGCTCTTATGAAGGTCAAAACTTAAACTAGCGCGATAGATTAAGTAGGACAGTTTCCTTTAAATTAAGAGACTGCTCCACTAGGGTTGGCACTTTATAATTTTTAATATTTGTTATCTTTAGTTTTTTGTGAAAAAATAACCCTATATACTACATCTAATGATACCTGCTAGAGCATTAGATGTGGGACATAGGATTATTTTTAAAACATCAACAACCTCGCAGGGTTACATAGCAAATATTATAAACAACAACTTTTGTTCTACGATTTTTTATCATTTGTTACATTTTACTTTTATACAAAAATATATATCAATTTTATTTTACGTCTGAATCTTGTTAGCTCTGTGCGCATCGCATCGCATAAATTAGATACACAAATTAAGGCGAAGAAAGCGTTAGGTACCTACCTACTACTACATTTATCACAATTAGCACAAGCGCGCGCGTCGCCTTATCACATGAACAAATGGAACTTATACTTTTAAATGTCACGACGGTACAATAAAAACTTTTAAAATTATTTTTAACGAATATATAGAGAGATGTTAAAACTTGTAGAACTAACAAATGATGATGTTTATGATATAAGACATAAGCTATCTAGTCGAGATGGTTAATGTTTTACTAATATCCCTAGATAAAATAAAGGAACTAACCCATTAGTGAGTGCTGAGAAATGAAACAATGATACTTTTTTTTTATACATATAGACCTAAATAGGCCCGCTTGATAGGCTAATAAACATTTAGACTATCCTAATGACGTGCACACCATACTTAAAAATAAGCACTACATACCCGGGCCACTCCATGCACAAATTAATAAATTTAAAAAAGCATATACTAGCGCTTTACACAAACCTAAAAATTCTTAACAATCTTTTCCTGAAATATTTTACAGCGAAAGAAAAAGTCTTCAGAAACTGTGTTTAACAATTACAAAGTTAAAATAGAAAATTACGTAGGCGTTGTTTTGTTAGCCGCTATACTTTAAAGTATTTAGGTCGGTGAGGTAAATATTTAAATGAAACGTTGAAACATGGCACCTATTTTAAATAAAACATAACTATAACGATTTCGCCCTCGTGCATTCATTTATGATTTTATCCGACGAACAATAAAAACATGTTTTATTTGTTCGTAGTTTTTTCCTCTTTTCCTATTTCCTTTGAATATTTTACTTCAATTATAACATAAAAGCATTCACTCATTCACGCACTCAATCACACATGGTTGACATTTCATTGCAAATGTGCTTTATCAAATGCATAACCTTTACAGATGGACGGCAGCACGCACCCGTGCCAAGTCGAGCAGTGCGGAGGCGGGGTGGGGAGGAACATGGCTGAGGCTCTATGGCGACTTCGAGCCGGCAGGGTGCGCTTGATCACCGCAATTGGAGACGACGCAGACGGCCAGCATCTACAGAACATCGCACCGGGATTGTTACTTGATGGTAACTTATTTACTTTACAAATATACAGCACGGTGTGTGATGTCTTCACAGACAGTCAACGCAAGCAAGGGCATAGTTGCAGGGCAGAAGTTTTGTAAGAATACATCGGAAAACTAGGACGGTTTATGGTAGCAGGGGAACATGCCAGAGGCTTTGTAAGAATGCATAGTCAAGCTTGATCGGATCACCGCGGTTGGAGACGACGCGAACGGCTCACATGTACAGAACATCGCACCGATACTGTTATTTGATAGTAACTTTTTCATCTTTCAAACACAAAGACATCACGGTGTGTAATATCGCACAGTTAGCACGAAAGGCATCTTATAGGTTCTGATTGCACGTAATTGAACCTGTTAGGATGCAGCAGGCAGTCAACTTCATGAGAACGTAGGACTACCGCAATATTCCTTAATTCATTCGATCTCATCCCGCCCTCTCCTTTCCTCTTCTAAAAAACCATCTTAGAAACCATCCTCATACTGTGCAGACTATCAGCATTCGAACCACGAAATTTGGGAAGTCGTTTCTGAGCAAGACCACTAAGCTCTGGAATTCGCTGCCGGCTCACGTGTTTCCTATGATCCCGGGTATTTTAAGCAGGCCGTCATGCATCGTCATGCGCATGCACGTCATGCGCTTTGTACCGTGCTTTTTTTACAGTATAAAGCGCTTTCATTTTTTATTGGACTGCATCGACTGCTTACCATCAGGCAGGATGTAGTTATTATGACGTGACACATTAAAAAAATTAAAAAGATTTTTTACGAGGCAAAATCAATCCGAATTCGCATCTGGTTGATAAACGATACAAGAAATAGTGGCCAAGTTCTTGCTGGATCATTTCTGATGGTACCTTTTTTACATATATTTACAGGCTTTGTACCATAAATATCAGAAAATATTAAGCCAGGCAGGTACCTATGCAAAAGCCATCTATTTCGGTAGCCAAATCTATCATTGGTTTTATCTGTGTTGTATTGAAAGGGTAAAAATTCCTCTACACTTCCAACGGTTGCTTGGATGCATAGCTTCCGCATTTTTTCACATTGGTTACAACATGTGGAATGTTCCGTCACAACGGTTACCTATGAGGCCCTCTATAGAGACTATCTGGCCATATACCCGGCTATGAGTCAGCTAACGTATAAGTATACCCAATACTCAAGGTACTAAAAATATTAAACATTTTTAGGGTGCGTAGTGAAAGGAGGATGCACTGCGAGTTACGCGGCCGTGTTGGACTCGAAGGGAGAGTGTCTCTTAGGTCTTGGAGATATGGATCTTCACAGCAATATTACTCGCGACTTGGTAAGTTTTTTTTTTTTTTGGACAGATGTTAGTTTTGAAAAGCAAAATCGTAATACCCTACATCTAATAATACTATTTGCCTAAAAACTGAAAGCAAATTGTACTAAACCGTCACCATATCCTAGAGCTAGAAGACCGGCAGTAGCTTTTGGCGACAGATGAGTAGATGCTAGCCACTCAGCATAACATCAACACAGAACAGATTTGCTCATAGTCACTTAGTTCAGGACAGATACAGAGAAAAAAAAACATGCAATATTAACACTTTTTTTTTATTTTTTATTGTCGTCTGTAAAAAAATGCTGCTTACGCACTGTCTCCCGGCCAAAAGGGGGCGACCGGGAGGGGGTGTGGGGCTCACTGCGGCCGACGCGACCACCGCAGTCCTACCCACTAAAAAACTTCAGACGACGCCCACCGCTGTTGAAAAGGGGCGAGGTACCAGTGCCTGGATTTGTAGCTTCTGGTACCCCGCCCGCGGCCAACGTCCCCCGGATCAGAACCGGGGAGACCTCCTCAGGGAGCGCAATGTGCAGCGCCCCCCCTACCTCTATGTGCGGCCATGGCGTAACTGGCCGACTTCGGGGGGGGTCTATGGCGAGACGGAAGGGGCCCCCTGCCCCCGCCGCCTAAGACCCCCCGGGCGCTGCCTGACGGGCCCTCCTGGCCCGCCCGCTGCGCCAACGGCGTAGCCGGAGAGAGAGCGGATCCCGCTCCCTCTCCCGCTCCGCGGCCTCCTTCTGCGACATCACCACTTCGCAGAAGGAGGATGCAATATTAACACTGCCATTTTCCAAAAGTATATTAAATCAAATGTAAGTAATTACTTGGATATATTGCATAGAGTAACTAGTACAATCATGTATATCACCACCCTTTACATAATATCCCTATGCTGAATGGTTCAATATTTTGTTAGAGTTGAATGGAATGAAGCATTTTTAAAACGGGTTTAATTAGAAGAGACTATCAGAAAAGGATTAGTTAGATACTGCTTAGAATCCGTTTTAAGATTAGTTTAAAAACGGTTGTATTATGCATGCACTTGTTTTAACTAGTTATAAGTACCTCGTACTCTCTTTAGGTATTAATTTCCGTTCTATTCTCAATTCTTTTTTACACTCCACAAGTTAACATTGTGTGTTAAAATATGACAAACAGTATCTTTATGGACCCCTTCAGGCAAGGTATATTTGTTCGTGTAAGACAAACATTAAGCTTATCCAAGTTTTACTGTAAAGAAATCCTAAATACCAAATTAATTAATGTTGAATTTTGTAACTAACAGTTAGCTAACCGAAATAAGAAAATTGTTCCTTAAGCCATAGTTATAATAACCGTACCGTCAGATCCGATCGCTTTATTTTGTCGTAGCTCCCCAGGGATCTATTTCGAGAAGATTAATTAGGCAGACACCACAGTGAAGGTGTCGCATTTAGAGGTAAACAATTAGCTGGGCCATATATCTACGCTTTGTGTCTCTCTACGGTACCGAACAGGAGCCTAATTCTACTAAACTGTAACTGTTTACGACAGTTAATTGTGTGCTATAATAAAATAAAGTTATCAATTTTATATCAGCTTTCAAAGAATCGTTTAGGTTTAATCTTTTTGGATAATAATGTGCGAATATGCAGTGCAGTGCCTCAAAAATTGTGGATTTATTTAAGTGTTTTTCATCAAAACACTCTTATTTATGTAGGTCCTATATAAAGTGTCGGTTGATTAAATTAATGTAATAATAAATAGTTTCATCGCATACAATGCCATTACATTACTGTGGCGTCGTTTGCTTGGCTGTGGTATCTTTTAGCGTCTCTCCTTATCCTGTATTTAGGATCACATCCTGATAGGGCTCCTACCAAGATCTGTGGAACCCAGGCCAACCTCACCTGCACCTCTCAATCAACGAACGAGGCTTTGGCGAACATAAAAGTTCCCGGTATCCTCATCCTAACTGACTTAATTTCTATGCGATTAATAACTGCAATTCTGGTATCTTTATTTAACATGTGTAGTAGTGTGCCTAGTTTTATGAACATTGTTTGTTTTCGTTTTTATTTTAGTGCACGCGGTTTACACTTTATAAATATTATTTCCACCTTCTCCAGCACACCGGAAGAAATTTTGAATCTTTGTAACTATTTGTGTCATGTAATTCTATGTTTGTAAATAAATAATGTTAGTAGAATTAGGGCTTAGTACGAACACAAACCATACAGATCTCCAGTTCGCAGTCTGTGATATGAGAAACAGATTTTATATCTTACCGTCAAATAATTTGTAGGTACTCATTGAGTGGTAACTCTATATAAGTAATCGTGCTAACCTAAAATCAGGGACTGCCTAAAATAACTTCATAAATCATAACCTCGTAATTATCATGGCAAACCCAAAAATGAGTGTCCTGAAAAGGGATGTTAAGAAAAACGCAATTAAAGCTAACAGTCCCATTCTCGGCGAGGAGCCCTTCATTCAAGGGTCCCGACATGAACTCATCACGCGAGGACTACCCACATCAAGTACTGCCACAACCCACTTTGTCCCATTGCCCTAAGAGCGGTTCTCTAATAAATAAAAGTTGAAAAAGGTACATTCGCTGTCTATCTATTTTAGGTCTACAGAGTGTTTTGTTTTTTGTTTTTAGAGTTTTAAACCGATTTCTTAAAAGAAGTTCCTCAATTCGGCTGAATGTTATTAAATTATAGGGTTCGTTATCCGTAATTACTTGTGAATAACAATATAACCCTAAAAAAGTTTGTAACTATGTAGTTTAACATACCTACAACTTTCTGAAACTTTTAAATAGGGTCTTTAACTTGGCTTAACGACTATAAATAATTATAACCGGTATCAACGGGTTAACGTGCTTCCTGACGTACGAAAGCGCTCGTTCGATGTCAAAAGGTAAAGGTATCCAAGGACTGACATCTGTGAAAGCTGTTTAATTTCGGTGATCGTTTCCAGTCATGCAAAACTACCATTTAAACAAAAAATTGTTATCCGATTGAGTTAAACTACATAGTTTATCAACTTTATTTACCACCTTTATGTTGACTTACTTTTGTACACCCAAACAATATTTTTTAATATACAAGCCTTAGCTTATCAGAATTTACCACCTTTGACCGAAATTACTTATTATAAATTGGAGATACTCGGAAACCGACAGAACAAGCGCGCTCGACGATTTTCAGAGGCGGCTTAATTACCCTAAATCTAATATACTAGCGGTCGCCCGCGGCTCCGCCCGCGTGGATGTCGGTTACCACTACAAAATGCCTGCCCAGAAAAGACACGGTCAGCAAAATGATTCCCAGGTCAAATCACAGACACCGACACTACGACGACGCAGTCATTATCCGCAGGCTGCATAGATTGTCTTTATGTGGATGTTAAAGTTGTTAATGATGAAAATATTTAAATGTAATTAATACTAAGTTTTCACTCCTACCGGCCCGGAGTGCAACCCGTTGTTTTGGCATAGATAACTAAAGCGATTATTGTAAAGCTTCTTACAATAATAAGAATCTCTCTCTCTCTATAAACAACATTTGACGTAAAATTATTTTCAGGTAACAAAATAAACTGATGGCCGGGAGCCTCGACCCGTGATAGGGCGCCGTGCAGCAGAAATCGTAATAATTTAATTTCGCCATAACTTCAAAACCAAACGTCAAATTTTGATCATTCAAAGACTAAATATTATCAACATAAACTGCACTTAGTGATGAAATAGATTATTTTGATAAGGATTAATACCAAGGTACAAATATAGAGCCTTTTCAAGCGGCGGCATATAAATTAAATTTTTAGAATAAAAAACCGCTTACTGTGACGTAACTATAATATTTAGACATATGCTGTCGCGACACTTTTTGTGGATAATGATGAGTTCTGCAAAGTCGTAGTACATGATTTTGTTCTATCATCAATAGTTTTCGCTGCGCACGCTCCGTAAGGAATTTTTCAGGTCATTTTTTTACACCTTGGGTTACATTATTGGATTTTTAGTAAGGATCCCTAATTTTTTTAAAAATATAATAGAGCCTATGTTACTCGGGGATAATGTAGCTTTCCAAAGGTGAAAGAATTTTTGAGATCGGTCCAGTAGTTTAGGAGCCTATTCATTACAAACAAACAAACAAACAAACAAATCTTTCCTCTTTATAATATTAGTATAGATATAGATATATTTTTTTTTTAATAAGTTTCTCTTGTTAATTCACTTACTATATGAGGGAATGCCCCTAATATGCCGAGATACTAATGATGAATAGTGGCTTAAACTTATTCCAAAAAAAAATATAGTTGGAATTAAGTATCTATTTCGAGCTGGGGACAGCTTAACGAAGACAGTGAAGAGAAGCTAACATAATAATAAGAGATATCGGGCATCGAATTTGTTATTGCGGACTTAGGTAGAGATAAACGTTTTAGACATTTCTGTAAACCCAGTGTATTGTAATATAAATATGGTATATTGTAAAATCTGATCAATTGATTTCTTTTATGGAAAGCTGTCTCTTAATTATTTGCTATATAATTATTTATCAACTATTTTCTACAACAGAACCCTTTAGGTATATACTAAGCATAAGTCCAATATGCATCTTATCTTCCCTACAACAAATCTCATATCGAGTATTTACATGAGCTATTTAATGACAGGTGAAGAGGCACATTGAAGTTCTTCATCAAGCTCCACTGGTGGTGCTGGATGGCAACATACCACAAGAGACAATGGACTACGTATTGAGCATTTGTGATAAGTTGCAAAAACCAGGTAAGTGCTTTTATATCAAATTAAATATAAGGTTTTGACGACTGACATGGCGTGGACTTCTACGCCATATCGGAATGCAGGTATACTGACCTCAGTCAAACCAACAACTAGCTCCCGAATAAGTTCCGTCCTTGGTTCTTAGCGGGTATGATAAAACTATTTTAAGAAAATCGCAAATATCGAATGAAGACTCGTAACTACAACAGCGATTCATTCACAATTTATACCGAGCTAAAATTACACTAGGTGCCTATTCTGCATCAAATGGTCGTGATACTTGCAATCTTTTTGCATCTGATTTGTTCTCAGTGCACAATCGATAAGCTCCACCTGCTGCTAGTGATTTGCCCGCTGATTTTGCTAGTAATGGGATACCTTGCTTCAATCTTCTTTACCAGAGATCAGGTCTTTTGAGCACTAAAAGACTTGATTTGAACAAGAGTGCAGGTGATGATGGGTTACCTTCTGTTTTTGTGGTTAGATGCGTTGACGTTTTAGCATATCCACATTCACTCATATTTAATTTTCCATCAAATTGGATGTCCAATGTCTCTGGTTCTTCCTTTACATAAATCCGACACACTATCCAAAAAGATAATAACAGACCAATTTCTATACCTTTGCCAATGTCTTCGAACCAATGTTGTGTCCTATAATTTTATGGCGTTTCGTCGGGGAAAGTGCAAATTCGCGTAACTAGCATCGGATAATTCCACGTAACTGAAAAAAATTGCAAATTTAAGTTACATGCATGTTATTGTCGCAGAGCCTAAATTATATACCTTCAGAAAAATCTTTTTACAACAAGAGATACCTAGATCTTATAATTATTAATTATATAATGTGTAAAAATGAGCCCAAAATTAGTTGAAATAAGAAACTTATTAAGTTTTTTTACCTTCCCCTGTAAAACTAGATTTATTGCAGATACCCGGACTTTACGTATGGTAGTTTCGCGGATTTGCACTATCCTCGACGATTTCCGACAAACTGTGTCTATGTTTCAACATGGTTTTGTAAAGGCAAGATCAACTTTGGCTAATCTAGTCAATCTTAACTTAAGAATGATCTAGCAGCATCCCCGGATAAAAAAGCCTGTTGATGTGATATACACGGACTTCTGCAAGGCATTCGATAGGATCACGATGTCCTACTTGGTAAATTGTATAATTGGTGTAGATCTTACTTGTGTTACTGCGGTTATGGTATACTAGCTACAGCTACGTTGATCCAAATACCTTTAAAATAGCTTTAACAAGGCCCGATTCGAATGGAATATAATATGATAACGCTTATTGCTTTGAAAACAATAATAGACCGTGTGCGTTAACCCATCGGTAAAAGTTTCGAATTTCACTATTTGGGTTTATCGGATTTTCAGTGTATAATGTCGTGTAATTGTGTATGGGAAGGAATAATTTGTGCATCCAATCTACGGGGAGTTATTCATCATTAAATTTCTGCTGCGACAACGTTGGCCCAGCATAACTTTTGTTAATCCAAGGACATGTAAATGACCCCCCGACTGGTCTCCACCTTGTCGTGGTGGGGGGGCTGAGTACCTCCCAGAGGTCGGGAAAAGGTAACACCCAGAGACCGACGACTCTGGGTGCCCTTAGTACTGACTACCGGGGGAGAAGCTAAGAAGGACCTGTGCAGGGCGCAGCGGGCGGGCCAGGAGGGCCCGTCAAGCAGCGCCAGGAGGGTCTTAGGCAGTGGGGGCGGGGGGCCCCTGCTGTCTAACCATAGACCCTCCGAGAAGTCGGCCACACACGCTAAGGTCGCACAAGGAGGTAGGAGGGGCGCGTCCACTGCGCCTCTCTGAGGAGGTTCCTCCCGGTTTTGGTCCGGGGGACGTTGGCTGCAGGCGGGGTGTCAGACGCTGCAACCCAGGTACTGGCCTCCTCCTTTTTCTCAACAAGCGGCGGGCGTCGTCGGAGAATTTTTAGTGGGTATACTGCTGGCAGTCGCGTCTGCCGGTGGTGAGTCCCACACCCCCTTTCGGTCCCCCTATGGCCGGAAGGTAGTGCGTAAACGAATTTTGTTACCGATAAAAAATAAAAAAAAAGACATGTAAATGAAAATTAAGGTTTTTAAGTCCTAGTACTTAAATAGCGCACTTTAGGGTTCTAGTTACTACGTAATATACATATCTTTTAAATGTCTGCAACGTCTTGCCAAATATCATTGATGTACATACATACATACATTCACTCTTGAATCCCCGAAGGGGTAGGCAGAGGTATATTATACACCCACACTTCGCCATATAGTTGTTCCCACGTAATAGGTGGCGAGCCTATTGCCGCTTACCGGGCACTGTTATGTTCGTCAGAGCCTCGTCCGTTGATCGGCAGGTGCACCGCTTGCAGGTGAGGTTGGCTTGGGCTCCTTGATCTTGGCAGGATCCCTATTGATGTACTCTTAGGTATTAAGGAGCTATAGTGTAATTTATCATGACAAGACCACTGTTTTACTAGCAGTCGAATTTGCACTATATTTTAATGGAAATTTTTAATAAAAAGTATCAAACTAATTGTTGTATTAATTCGACTATTCACATGTAAAATTTTATCTCATTACACTCAATAATTAACGAAATACAGTAAAAAACTAATCACCTTTGCAATTCGTACATAACCCGACCGTGTTCGGAAGGCCACGAAGAGGCGGCAATTTTTTATAAACTTATTAACTTAGGTCATTGTATGAAATTCTTCCTAATTGTTTGTTCCTAAGTTTTGACCTAATAACTATTAATAAGTCATACGGGAATGAACAAAAAATCAAACTTACAATTTCTTAAAGGCTTCCTGAGTGATTGGGAACAAGTGACAAAGTGTATGTATTTGAATCAACAAGTTTTACAATCTTACATTTACCTAGTATGTCTGTTTCTGTGATATATTAAGCTCTACCAAATAACCCTTGAAGAAAATTTAATTATTACTTTACTAATGTATCATCATAACCTAGCATTATCCCGGTTGCCCCAGACTAAAAGCCCAGGACCAAGGGTCTGCACACTAGTCTAACCAAATTTGGCTGAACTCCAATTATTTTACATGGAGCGACTACCATCTGGCCTCCACAAAGAACCAGTTGTCGGAATATTAGAAAACACTAACTTCTTAATAACGACTGCCAATGACTGTTCATGCCAGCCGGGACCAACGGCTTAACGTGCTTTCCGAGGCACAGAGCAAGTGATAATTACGCACATAACTTAGAAAAGCCATAGTTGCGCCACTAGGGTCTGAACCCGAGACCCTCTGAATATGAAGTCTACGGGTCTCGCCCCTAGGCTATCGCTGCTTACTTTATTAATGTATCATTTAGAGAAATTTTGGTAGGCACTTAACTCTTATTATTATGTCTCATACGCACAGTAATTTGGAAGATACAGCACACATACATACATCTAAATAAAACAAAAAGATAATTAAAAATATATTTTTAATACTTAATTATATCAGTACTAGTGCTTTGCCCATTACATGGCTTAAAAAATAATAATAAATCGGACGGAATACATTGCATTTATCTATAAGTACATTCAGAGAAGCAAGCAACAACCAAGCTGGAACACACTTCTTAACCTATTAAGCTAATGGTTTCAGAAACAAGATAGTGTCAAATTTGGGTTCTGCATATTTTACTCATTAAATACCAAATAAAAAAGTCACAAAGTAATTTAAACAGAACTTTGTCAAGAACAACCGTGGTAGGAACAGCATGCTACTTATCTTATTGTGACTTTGTGGCTCATAACATATGACGTTACGCCTATGTAGTGCGTCCCTCTTCTATTACGTACTATTTTCTTTTTCTATAGTAGTCGGAAAACTTTTATAAATCATAGGTGTTTATTTAATGAATTCATGTCAACCACCTTTAGTTTTGAAAAAAACTAATGAAATTCTTTTGTTTTATTTCGCGCGCGGTAATAAGTCACCATAATTATTTTGTTGTGACAAAAAGCATCTGTTGACTGCATCATAATATAATACTTGTGCTAATGTCAATTAAGCTTATTGATAAATTTAAAATAGAGATTAAAATTAATACTTAAAAAATGATCATACAATTTATACGTACAATACGTACATCTAGTAGTGTGTTAACTCTTCTAAAATGTTTTTACAATATTGTTATTTTGAAAAATATTTGACAAATCAATATAGATTTTCATTCATTTATAAAAATATTTTACTGGTTTTATATGTGTAGTTAATATTGGTATTTCATTAAACCATTTGTCCTAATATTAAAACTTTATTTGAAAGGCACTACTGCATAGTCACATTCATATAATTGATACATAAATATATTTCGATTTGAAAACAAACACAAATAACACAAGTGACTGTTTTAAACCTGGATAATGTAGTGAATGACAAAATCCTTCAAAGAAGAATTAATTTAGTTGTGAATCATAGTACTGTTATTAACTAAGACGTATTTGAGATTCTACCCAACGCAAACTCTTAATGTGATAACAAGTAATGAACATTTTGAGATTCATTAAATGAAAAATATTTTAGAGAGTACAGTTATGTTACTGGGTTATTTTTTATAATAAGAAGTATCTCTATCTCTTTTACTACGAAAATAAAAGCAAAACCACTCCTGCACTGAAAGCTCATTTGCTGTCCCATATCATCTTAACTTTATTCAACTATGAGACTTTGTCAAAAGGATAAAAGTAGAAATACTAAGCCTAATAATAAAAATTTGTATTTCATAATCTCTTGTCCACACTAAGTCCGAGTAAGAGAGTATGACCTATATCACTCGCCATGTTTAGCGAGAGTAGGCCCATTCTCAGTAGTGAGACGCCGAAGAAGATGAATACATAACCTAAAGAGTTACGTAATTATTAGTTCCAATTGTGGCGCTGCTGCTGAAGTTGGTCTCGCAATTGATGCAAGGCATGCTCAGGTTGGCTGTGCTGCATCTGTGCCACCAGGTTCCTGGCTTCTGCTCTTAATTCATACAACTTGCGGGATTCTAAGTACAAAAGGATTGCAGCTCCACCTGAAATTCAAATCAGATCACATAACAGATTAAATAACTTCATAACATATAAACAGTTCTTGTGTCAGATATATTGTGTTATAATAGTGCTTCAACTGGAGTCTCTACTGGAGCAAGCAGTTAAAAACTTCAAATCACTGGTAAAATAAATAAAATACATACATAATACATGAAATATTGTCCTTCTCAACACTTTCGAGAGAGCAGCATAAAATTGAATATCAGATAATTGATAGTTAGCTCATTAATCTAATTCACCCAGTAAAATATAATAATTATTTATTTACTTATTACACAAACAAAAACACTGTTTATACAGTTTATAGTTAAAATACAGTAGTCCCACAAAACTATTTACATGGTTTGTCTGTGGGATCACAAGTCTCTTGACTAATAATAAAAAACTATCTGACAATCTGTATATACTTAAAGTGTAAAGTACAGTTGTAACTTTGTTGTTACACATAATTAATAGCACCACATAAAAGCAGAAGAACAGCACCATTTCACATAAATATGATATAATTAAGTAAAGTGATTTAATTATACAAATTAAATAGTTCAATACTAACCAAACAATATAAATGCAATCACAGAGAATGCATATGACCATGACAGAACATTGAAAGAGGGGTAAAGAAGCCAGTCACGTCTGTAACAATTGCCACCAAATATTGCCACTGCCAGGAACAGAAATACACCTGAAAATATAAAACTGTTGAAGAAGCTAATCTAGTCTTTTACATAGCAAATAAAGACATGCATTTTTATTAGGTCAAGGGGAAGTATTGTTATGAACGAGTTAAAAATTATACCATACTGCAAGTAAAAACATATGGACAAAAAAATGTATAAAATTATACCTACACTATAATTAATCTATATTTAAAATAAAACAAGGAATCCTAGACATTATAAATAATACAACTTACTGGATATGGCCACCATGCTGAATGAAGAAGAAACAAAAATCCATTCATATCTCAATACCGACCGCAAAGGCCAGCGCACAATGACACATGCCAGCAAAACTTGGGCTGTGAATGACAGCATCAGAGCTAGTGTCACGAAAGCTTGAACAGCCATTAGCCATCCTGGCAGCAACCACTCTCTTATTACATAGAACTCCTAAAAAATAATAGTATTTAAAAAAACAAGTTGCATTATTAAATAATAGCACCATAAGTATATAAATCATAACTACCTGGCTAAAAACGTAATGGCAACCATGGAACAGTTTGTCAAACTGATAAGATGGGAATCTAAAACGATCAAAGCAGTACTCCCAAAGACCCATGTGTTTGAAAGACGAAAGCATTTCAGGGTACGACTCTATCCAATACGGGCCGGCAAACGATAGGAGCAAAAATAAGCCTGCGACATATGTTACGGTAGCTCCGAATAAAGTGGCATCTGTAAATAATGAAGGCGATTAGGTTTATTATGTTGATATAACTTGGGCGGCTTGGAATACTGGGCGTGCCCATTTTACGGTAGAACCCACTTGAAGCTCTCGGATACTCATTATCTGCCACCATCTTGACTAAAAGCTTTTTGAATAATAACGCTAGGTTTATTTATTAATATGGAATAATTTTTTTTTAACAACTATCTCAGAGTTAATTTCCTTCCGACGAAAAAAATTCTCAACTTGTTTGTTTGAAAAATTAAAAGTTGACACTTAGTTAATGACAGTTATTTTGACATTGACAATCGTAAAGGTCTTTTCAATTGACTATTTAGCAAAGAGTTAGTCGCAGTCAGCCGCGGGTCGGGTATGTTTTTTATTTATAATTATTTGCTAAGGAATACGAAACGTAACAACGACAAAAGAAACTAGACATAAAATACTACGTAGATTATAATGATAGAGCTATTTAGTTAATAAATTATGAAAACTACTTTGAAATTCCCACATCACATCCTTGTTACTAGCCCAAAGACTTAGTTAGCTGAAGTGCCAGTTGGTGGTCATATCTAAGGAGGTAGGGGGGCGCGACACACTGCGCCTCTTTGAGGAGGTCCTCCCGGTTCTAATCCGGGGGACGTTAGCGGCGGGCGGGGTGTCAAAAGCTTTAAACCCTTGGCACTGGCCCCCCGCCCTTTTTTCAACAGCGGTGGGCGTCGTCGGAAGATTTTTCGTGGGTATTACTGCTAGCAGTCGCGCCTGCCTGTGGTGAGCCCCATTTTGTTACCGACGTAAAACAAAAAAAAGACAGTACTGGCGAGAACGACAGACGCTTAAGCAGTTTCTACAAAGATATTTGCCACTTTTATTATATTTTTCATCATAGAGACGGCTTCATTGCAGATGGTTATTACAGTTGATTGATTGATGGCTTATTACAGTTTAAATATAACATTATAACCTGAGGCTGCCTGGATGGATGGTTAAAATGTGTAGTAAGTACAGTATTTTGTTTTGAAATATGAAATTAAGTTGAATAAAACGAAATTATAAAATGTAAAAATTATTTAATATTAAAAATACAGAAAAATGGACGGCAGTTATCGAGATTCTTAAGATAAGTTTGTAGAATAATTAACATTTTAACAATTAAATCCATTTACAAAGTCGACACGATACCTAGGTAGTTAGGTACTCGTAAGTAAAAAAAACATACATTGTAACAGTAAAATTAATAAGTATCTCATTGTATGGACGGAATACTAGTTGGAATAAACTTAGGATTAGGTATACATAAATAAGAAATACTAATTTAAGAGCATCGCCGGACAAAACAAAAAGCAAATATAAGTAAAAATCATTAACATCAAAAATCGTATTAGCTGCGATCTTACTGTCTGCGCTGACTTTAAAAATACATCAACTTGTGTTAGTTACCTACATATATTTTTAAATCAACAGTGCTATAAAAAGTATATAAATAATAATGTCACATCTGGCGTTACATTCAGATGCCGTATGGATTACGAATAAACTTTACGACATTTTTAAATTTTATTATTGTTCATACAATAAATATTGATAGTGAACTCTTGACAGATAAGTCTTAACTTAATGTATTAAAAGAAGTATTATGTAATATTTATGATTATTTTTTATAACTGCAATTCAGTCAAATTTGATTGAACCAGTGAGCAGACCCTAAGCTTAAGTCTAGTGCAACCGGGATAGTGCTAGGATATGATGCTTTTCTATATTAAAAATCTGTACATAGATAGACGCTCTATTTAACAGAATGCGTAACCCCTTTCAGGTGACTTTTATCGAAGCAAGTGTTCTTACTTTTATTATTGGTCATATTACTAAAGAACTGAACTATTTAAATCTAAAACCAACTGGTAATTCGAAATAAATGCATCTTTGAGATTATTCCCAAAAAAACAACATAAAATTTTTTAATGTTTTGTGGAGTTACGAATTCTGGTTAATTATACTGACGATATGTAAAATAATAATAAATGTAGATACTTCGTACACAATCATGATAAGCTTAAACATTATTAATCATATATGTAAAATCATATTATCTATATTATAAGATATAACGATGTGATGTAATTAAAAGTATTTAATGGATCTTGTAATTTTTTTAAACACTTAAGAAGCGACAGTTTATTTCTTAAATATTGTTAATTGCAAATGTATAACACTTGTTTGACTTTGTCAAATAAAAGTCCTAACCAATATATTCGTAAAGTTTAGTTTGATTTCTAGAAAGTGAATTAACATAGGAATAATGAATTATTGTTATTAATTATCATTAGTAAAATAGTGTGCATATGATTTTAATTCGTTGGTAATATTACAGAGGTAGTACCTAATGCCTAATAAGTATGTACACACAATTATCATACTTAATAAATGTAAATAAGAACGACATTATAAAATTGAACACTCTTCAACAACATCCAAACCGTTTTAAGTAGACGTTTTATTATAAGTAATTAAGTAGAATAATAAGGTTCCATAGTATTGTATAAGTTATTTGTGTAAAGTATGTGCGACATAATTTGCGTGATTACATTTTTTTTCACTGTGTTACAATTAAAGACGTAACTTCATTTAAAATTGGAGAGTAGCTGCGCAAGATACGATACGACACACGACCGTTACGTATCATTTCACTGTCTCTGTCATCTGTTTCACTTAATGCACATTACACCCATTATGTAAATGTTAGCTTTGCAGTCAATACTCAAAGATAAAGCCGGCGCTTTGGCAAGTTCTGTACTGTTCTCATGTAGCTGCCACGTGAATTTCATTTTTAAAGTTTCAGTTACACTTTCAATTAGAACAAGCATTAAGTATACAGTCACATCACAATATACACAAAATCTACGTAAATGCACGTTCAGCACAAGGCACTTTAATACGTTCTATAAATAAAAGAAAAATATCGAATCCACAATTATTCAGAAAAAAAAAATTTTTTCAAAGACATAGGTTACTTACTCTTTTAACAGAATAACAATAAAAACATACAAACTATTAATTTTATTGTGCCAAAGAAATAAGTATAAAAAGGCATAAGTAGTGCGAGTTTACACTACAATTATCAATACAAAAATCAGTTTAATAATATCTTAAATACCTATTTACTTATATGAGATTATGATAATATACTTAGCATAACATATTTAAGCTAGCATTATAAATTGTAAACATTGTATATATTTAATTGTTATATTTCATAGGCACTTATTTTCTGAATTTAGGTTGTTTTCGAATATATGAGATTCACAAACAAAAAAAATTGGTCGAAGAAGGTGTCTTATTTTGTAAATTCAACTCTATCGTGACTGAATGTGACAGTTAGATCGAAATTGTTTTTTAATTATCAATCTCAGTAAATTTTGAGTTTGAAGTGTCATTGTTATGAATAATAAACCTAATCATAACTCGAAATAAAGTATTAAAAATAACGAAAATTATTTATTTAATGAAGTTAAATTTTGAGTTACGTAAGGCAACTTATAGATAAACCAGGCTGAATAGCATCTGTCAGTTGTGCTAATTCGCTTTAACCCCGCTGACCCGGTACATTACTATTAATGAAGGATGTTCGTTGACAAACCTAATTAGTGTCGCAGTCATCGTTTAAGCTTTGGTTTCATACTCGAGCTCGAATCGCGCTTGAGATTCCTTGAACTTCTTGCGTTTTTTCGATTGTATATTCGATTCGGTCAAAAACAGAGCTGCGGTGACCAGGCACGCTACTGAGCCAACCACGCCAAGACCGAATGACCAACCTGTATAACAAAACACCAAAACATGTATATAAGTATATTCGACGGCACATAAGTTGAAGGCACAATCGTAGAGCGTAGGTCAACATAGGTTGCTATAGTTACGCCCCCCCCCTGTCGCACTTCGATTGAGACCCGATATTGTGTTACTGCGCATCCTAGGTCATAGTTCAACTTGTGTATCGCGGATAATACGTGAGTATTTATTAATAACTAGTAGCCGCCTGTGACTCGTACGCGTGACTTAATGTACTTTGTTATTTGTATGTTAAAAAGTAGCCTAAGTTACTTCTTTTAACAACAGTTATCTGCTAGTAAATATACCGTTTAAATGAATTTAGTTGTCTCAAAACATGCAACATCAAAGAGCATTATTTTTCTTTTTAATTTTAAGTACTTTCATAAGCATCCTCAACTATGTGTAGTATGCATAAATGACTAAATATAGAGTCATACCTATGATACACCTTAATTGTGTTTAAATAGGCATGATCACGATTCACATAACCATGGCTGCTAGCGTGCAAGATCTACTTGTCGAGTATTTAGGTATCTAACTATATATCCGCTCGTGTTTTTAAATCACTTTGTAATCAATGACACAGAGGCAATACAAATACCTCACTGGACACGAAATCAACATCCCATATTTATATCATATAACTATCTTATTCAACTAAAATTCATATATTTAAGAACCGTCGAAAACCTTTTTAAAGAAACGTTTCAAAAAAAAACTTGCAATACCTTTGGAAAAATAAGATAAACAATCAAAAATGGTTTTAAAAAAGGGGATTAAAGAATTTTGCACGCCCCATTTTGACATATAGAAAACGCACCTGCTATGTTGTGTCAAGTGGGTTTTCAACACGAATTGTATTCAATACGGTACTTGGATAAAATTTTACGTTAAAATTTGCAGCCCCCGAGAAATAGTGGCATAGGTAGTGAGGCAGCTTAATAATATTTTTAAAGAAGAAAAAATATATTACCTAAATAATTGTTGGGATGGTCTGGCATCCAGCCGTCTGTATTTCCAAGAGATGCAAACACTATAATAGCAATGACTCCACAAATTCCTGAAAACAAATAATGATAATTACAGCATTAAGAAACATTAAAGTAAGACTAATGCAGTAGAAATAAGAACGGTAAGAAGTAATTTGAGTGAAAATTTTGTGATAGTGGCAGATTGTGATGTAAAAGAAGATGTAATGACATAGATCTTTTGCTCATGTTGAAAGGGAGAAACGAAATAGGTCAACGATAACGATATTTATGATAGACTAGTTTTGATTGAAATTTTGGGAGACCGCGTAAAACCTAAAGAAAGGGCCGGTCAAAAGTCCCCTAAACCGACGACGGGAGTGTATGAATAGGTAAATAAACAACAATGAAGCTAAAAGAAGCACTCGTAGCTCTGCGGTGCTCAGTGGTCGGAAACGATCACCGAAGTACAGCAGAGTTGTCCTTGGATGGGTGACAGTTTGTGTGGCATTTGATATCGAGCGCTTCCGTGCTTCGGAAGGCACGTTAAGCCGGTGGTCCCGGTTATCGCTAAATGTGGTAGTCGTTAAGCCATGTTAGAGGCCTAATGGGCGGCTTGATAAATTCTAACAGCAGGACGCCATACACCTGTCTCCGCCAATCCGCACTGGGTCAGCGTGGTGGAGTATGACCCAATATCCTCACACCTTGATATGTGAGAGGAGGCTCGTGCTCAGTAGTGGGACGTTAATGGGCTGAAATGATGATGATGAAGCTAAAAGTGTGCACCATGATCGTAGCAAGTGGACAGATGTGATTTCTGCCACTATCGCGGGATAAGGCGTGACAATATATATACAAAAATACAAAATATTTATTTCTCTAACTTAATCTAAATTTACATTTTATTGGTTTGAAAAGGGGCCCCTTTTAAGTATGAAAATACCTGTGTTAGAGGGTCTCGCTCTTTCGTACATCATCACAATAAGTATACAAAAGTTTTTTATTTTTAAAATTAAATCAACTTTTTCCATTTTCAGAAGATATGAGAAAATGAAATAATTATACTATTAATAGTTCAAATTTTGATTTTTTTTTACGGCAAGGAATTACATACAAAACAACTAAAATCCGATCTAATAAAAATACATGATTACCTGCTCCTAGCATGATATACCCAATGCTTTTAATTAGAGTAATAAATTTGCTTTGGTCCGGTCCACAGCAGAGAAAGAATATCAGTACTAGAATTGTAGACACGAGGACTCCAAGTAGACAAAGTGTGAAGAAGAATTGTGTCGCAATCATAAAACCTGCAAATCGATAAATTATTATTATAGGGGGTGATTAACTATTCAAAGGACCGATTGCCAGGCAAAATTAAAAATCCTAGGGGCTTATAACTATCTTCTTTTTATCAGATAAAAGTGACAGCACTTCATTTCTTAGGGCGGTAAATATTCGGAACATCGGCAAACATCTCATTTACGAATACAAACTAATGCTAATATTCATGTCCATCAATTATTAGATTGATAGTTTATCAAAATTTAAAGCATCGCTACTTACTAAAATTAAGTTATTAAAGATGCCATCCGCCGCTTCGCTCAAATCATCAAAGTAAAATAAAGCCAACATACAATCCAGAGATAACATTGCTTGCCTTTTTACCTTGTAAACCTTGCAAACAAACTTTTAACTCTATATTGTTGCTTTAGACAAAATCTGTTTCAAAATGTTAGTGCCTAATACATATTATATCGTCAGCCTAATTTTCAAACTGCTTATGTCCTTTGAGCAAACTTTATAGGAGAAAGTAAAAACTGTTTATTTTTCATAGATAAAACATTGAATATAGGGGGTTATTCCAATTCGTTCATAACTAATTAAATAATAATTTATGGGACATGAGAGATATTTGAATCAATAGATCGCGAAATTTTACACTAGGTAGCATTAAAAGAAAAAAAAAATTGATATTAAACAAATTATGTTACTTATTTTTGCATACAGTTAGATAACTTACCAGGAAGTAAATATCCTCTAATCTTATCATACCCTGTAGTGAAAGGATCGTACACCCAACGGCACCCGACGAAAAAGCGCCTTTGATACGTATCTAATGGGTCCGGGAGAGACCTGAAGCAATGACTCCATAGTCCCAACCTAAAGGGTAAAAAATATTTTGGTAAGGATAAATATAACTACCGTACCAAACTGTACCGAACGAATGTTTTAAAAGTCAAAATTGTTTACTCAAATTAAACTAAAAGAACTGGTACTAAAATCAACAAAAAAAAATCCTAGTTCGATGGTTGTTTATTTTGGTGCTTATAAAACCATTGTTAGAGTTTACTTCATCACACATTGTTAGTAAGTAAATATAAATTGAATTATATTGATTGCTATCAAACTTTGAAGTCTAATAGACCGACAAAGTTCAGATAAAGGTAACTTAATATGGAAATAAGATGATAAGAAACAAATTTCAAAATGAAACTCGAACTATTATATTGAGACCACAAAATTTGACGGAATCCAAACAAACGCAATCAAATGATTGCCTAACCAACCTTATGGGATTAATGAGATCGATTTTACCGCGATTGAAAATTATAGTCTAAATGTTCGAGAACGTTCGGTTATAGGTACCTTAATCTGGAAATACGATGAGATAGAAGACTTTTCAAAATTATAAACTTTAACTATAACTGAGAACATTAAGTTATTTTTTTAGTAGGGGTTGTATTAAGTATAAAAACAGCAATATGTATTAAAATTATCAACGATTATTTGACGACAACGAAACATTGAAGTCTAGAAAGGCAACTCATCTGGAAATATTATGATATTAAGGCATTATAAGAAAAATGATACCACAAAATATGACCGATGGTAATTAAGAATAAACGCAATCAAATACTTGCCTATCCAACCGAGCGCTTCTTATTCTCGAATCGCTGACCAACCAGCTGGGCGTGCCAAAAGCCAATGCCACTGTGACAAGGGCAATGACAAACACACCAATGCCACAGTTACCTGCCAAGCTTCTATTCTTCATTGTGCCTGGAATGAATATAACAAAAGGCATCGAATCAATCACCTTCATAGTTCATACTTGATAATTTGTCAGTGCGACGGAGCAGTAATTGAAGTCAGTCTCAAGGTATACTATTTATTAGTCATTGCGCTATGCGATGCCCATGGTATGAGGTGCGAATATCTGACGTAATTGTAAGTACTTCTTCAATTGTTAGAGCGGTATAGTTTTACGGTATGTAAGGTAGAACAATTTCAACGCATAACTGGTAGGGTCATGCCGACTTAGTATTAAACAAAGTAGCTTTCCGGTGTCTGTCTGTGTCTATGTATATATGTTTAAAAGTATACAACGGGTTTTGATTCGGTTAAAATAGATAGTGATTCAAGGGGAATGTTTATATGTAGGACGCGGACGAAGTCGTGAGCGGCCGCTAGTATGAAATAAAACCATTTCAATAAATGTAGTGAGTAGAGAGCAAAATGATAATAGAGTTATTCTCGAGTGTGTACATAATTTCTCTATTTCAATGCCAGATTAAAGCAAATCGGTGGAAAACACTAGAACACGTGTGCTTTGGACTTAAAAAAAAACAAAATCCTTCCAAAATGTTAACTTATGAAATGACCCTATTTTTTATTAAATATTTTATTTATACCCTAATTTATACCTATGCATTAACATATCAAAATGAACAATATCAAGAAGGTAAAGTTGCCTTAGAAAATATAGCTTCAAAAAGAAAACATAATTATATTAATTTACGTTATTTACGTTCTTACTGTTGAATACAGCCATACAACAAATGAATATAATTATGTACAGTATAGTAACGGCACATAAACACAATTATACGATATCAATGCACAATTACCATTATTATATAAATATATATTAGTTCACAACTTGGTCAAGGCGACATAACGAGTCGATTGTTAAGGTTCAGTCGATCCAATAGCTCTAAGCTTTTTCACATCAGAGTTCAGTCAGGTGCAAAAGATCTTTAGACAAGAACTTCCTTAAACATCATCACGCCTACGAGTATAAACTTTTTAACTATTAAGTTTTAAATTTAGTTGTAAATGCAAAAATAGCTTGTCTGTCTGTTAACTTTTTATGCTTGAATTGTTACATTGAGTTTGATGAAATTGGGTAAAAGGGGGTGAAACCTTTATCAGGGCATTCTACATTTCCCAATGATGAATTACTATTATATTTATTTTAAGATATAATGTTTAGATGGCGTTAAAAAGCCGCGTAATATTAAAAATGTGAAACGAACTACATCTATCTGCTTATCTGTTTGTCTGCCTACCCCTTCGGATAACAGGCGTGAATGTATGTATGTATTAGTATGTTGTCTGTTTGTAGCAATACCACACATTAACCACAGAACAATTTTGATAAACTTTGTCACAAAATATGTAAATTGTACTTTGATGAAAACATCATAATTCCTTTTCCAAAATATAATATAATATTTAACATAATGCAAACCAGCATTGAAATAATTATATCATACAGAAGTACGGTGACAAAATAATACATAATTACCATAATAAAGCTTTAAACGGCAAAACATTTTTTTTGTACAACCAAGGATGAATAGTGAAGAGTGTTTCGCAATACAAACATGCATGAACGGAGTGCTAACAGCCACGTAGCGATGTACGTAACATTCACCCAGAGGCACAATGCTAAAAAATTCACACGTTACCTACTGTGAGAACCAACTGGACAAGACGAAAATGGTTAGGGTCCTTCGAAGCAAAGCATTCATAACTTTGATCATTGCCATTAAACAGACATAAACTTACATCCTTGTTTCTTAATTAACAATTATGTTATAGTAAATTATTGAAGCCTCCGCCTGTTCGCACTAGGTTCGTGTGGTGGACATGAATTCCTCACACCTTGGTTCGTGAGAGGAGGCCTGTGCTCAGTAGTTGGACGTTTTAATGGGCTGTGATGAAAAAGTGAAAGCCGTATATTTAGGTCGTAAATCACCTATTAACAGAATCCTCGATCAGTACAATACTCTCCAAAGTCAAGATTCAAATGTTGACATATTTGGTAATAGGTTTGACAACTTTAAAACTATATTAAAAAATACTTTTGTTTGCTGTTAACTTCCCAGTCTTTAAATAATTGTAACACATAGTTATTGTTTGAAATAGTTTATAGTTAAATATTTATATAAAATAGTTAAGTGCAATAGGCACTTTAAAAATACTTTATTATAGTAAATGTTATGTACACCGTAATTGTTAAGTATATCAGATGTAAGCCCATTAAAATAAAAATGTTTTTATAATGTGTAATATGCTTAATGTGGTTGTGCTATATAAATAAATAAATAAATATATAGCTGGTGGATTCCAGGCGGCACAAGATCGGTTAACGTAGAAAACTATTAGGGAGGCTTATGTTGGCAGTGGGCTCTATACAGCAAAAATGGTGATGATGAAATAATGAAACTTGACAACGTAACTAAGAGTTTCGCTCGCACTTTAATAAAGGGGGTTCTTAATTCGCCGGGATATTTTTTTTTAAATATTAAAGAAACATTATATCCTCGATTTCTCAAATCAAAACTGATTTGGAAAATCTTATTCTTGTTTGAAAGAGCAACACTTCATATCAATCTTTTTCCGAATCGTTATGAGGCTAATGGGGGTATAAGAAGTGCAATATTGCAGTCTAAAATTTTTTATCTTATTTTATGCAAGATTTCAGATAAAAAAACGAACTGATTTATGGTATTTCGAGATCTCGGATGTCGAGATTGAAATTCCTATAGGTGATCATACTTTTTCTTAATAGGAATGAAGCAAAATAGACAAATATCTTTGCCACAACATGGTTGTCATACATTTATTACAATATGACTATGAGCTCGTAATTTTAAGTAGCTATCTTGGGTTATGCAATGCCTATGGGGTATGATCTACTTGGCTACATGACTCACATTTTGCACAATAAGTGTTCAAGTGCTTAGGCGGCGTCTTAAATGGAAAAAACGGTTTCACATCACCTTATCTCATAAGTTACATGCTAAAAAACGTATTGGATGCAAAACAATGATGGTTAAAACTGTCTACTTTTATTTAACATGTCTAGAATAAACCATAATCTTCAGTCTTGGATGCGATAAGAAACACTTATCAATAGTACTTAAAAGACTGCTGATATAGTGACAAGAATTGAGAAAGGTATGCTTAGATGGTTTGGTCATGTTGAAAGGATGAATTAAAGTAGGCTAACGAAAGCTAAGGAAGTGTTGGGAGGGGAAGACCACGTAAGACCTTCCATGATGACCAAATTCAGAAAATTTTGGAGAAAGGGCAGGTCAAAAGTACCCTAAACCGACGGGCGAGTATGAGGAGGTTAATGAGTGTGAATGAAGCTAAAAGTGTGTGCCAAGATCGTAGCAAGTGGAAGGATGTGATCTCTGCCTACCCCTACGGGAAAGAGGCGTGACAATAGAACTCTTGGTCTTGCTACAACTCGAATTAGGCAAGAAGAAGTTCGGCATATATTATAATTGTATCTTATATATGTAAAATAACATGCATGTCTTGCTAGTCATCGGCGATCGCTAACTAGACGTGAGTAGTTAGCAGCCCTTTGATAACGTTAAACTACAGCCACTAACGGCGACCGCGAACTGGTAAACGTAGTAGAGTACGGCCTCCCACCCGAAGATCTGTCAAGGTGGCGGGAAGCGGGTGAATGCAGGCGACCCAGGATCAATGATAATTATTACATCCACTAAGGGATATAGAAATTTATTTTATAAAAAAAATTATATAGAAGGAAAGAACTCCGCATGAGATTTTTATAATAAAACTCGTTTTACAGACGTTCAGCACCAACACACCCATTAGATTTTTTAGAACCTTGAAATAATATTTGTTTTTTTTTAGTTTTAATTGTGTTTCTGAAAACACAGTACTCAGTGCTGTCTCTGATCACTTAAAGTCACTACTTAAGAATAATAATGCAGAAATAAAGAGTAATTACATTCTAATTATTCACTACTATGTTAACAAATAGTAGTTGCTCTCGTGGTGTATGGTTTTTTCCTAATATTTGAGTTTTTTCGAGCAAAAAAATAGTTAAACAGCAGTAGAACTATGCTCGCAGTATCTCTATGTGATAGTATTAGATATTAAGTTAATGATGCAGGCAAAACTTTCCTTGCTGCAAAGTCAAAAAAAAAACATAACAAAAAATGGTTACTATTTTCAGGTTTGCACTGGTTCGTTTACCCAACCCTTATTGGAACGAAGTTCCTTATCGCGCGTTGTGAAAGGGGGCTAGACGGAAAAAATTCTTAATAAAAGTTGTCACAACACTTTTTTACGGTCTAGTGGCGAGGATACCTGGCTTTCACCCACGAGGCTCGGGTTCGATTCCCGTTACGGGAACTTTTTGTTTCCTCTTTTTAAGCGTTTTATTATTTGATTTATTGATTTGTTTGTATTTTTTTTTTCATGTTTTTTAATAAAATAAAATATTTTTTTCAATGTCATTTATAAAATTTTATTACAATTTCTTCACTAATTAATCGAAAGAAACTTCGTTCCATCCGGGTGTTCCTTGACACCTCTCAAGTTTTTTTATTGATTGATGGTACATTTCAACCATTTTCTCTATTGACGGCACACATAAAAGGAAATGTGTGAAAGAAAAGATTCTAACGTGTAATATTACAAAATTTGTTATTGTAGTCAAAAGCATTTTCTTCAAATGGAACAGAAAGTTAAAGGTAAGGTCAGCTTGTTACGGCTATATAAATGTTTTAAACTTTGGAAGTCTTATATTCAGCTTTCACACAACATCCACATAGTATGGGGTGTGTGGAAACCTTGTGACAACTATTGAACAGGAATCTAATATAGATAAAATGTGTTAAATGGTGAGAGTATAGCCCTTCACCCACATTCACACTAGACAATATTTCATAAACATTATATCTAGCATCCATGGGATTTTATATATTTACAGAAAAAGTTTTACACTAAGTTTTTATGATATATTGTGATATATGGTGTTTTTATGATACATAAAACTTATTGTATTTAAGAGATGTTATTTATTATATATATTTGCCATAGAGTAAAAAGTTACTAAATAGGTCTAAACATGATATATGAGTGAAAACAATTTAAAGTAAAAAAATATCTATAAAAACTTAGTATTGGTATGATAAATAATAAAAATGTCAACAAGATTGAATTTGTTCAAATTTGTTTTTTTAGAGTTTGATTATATTTTCAACTCTATTTCAGCCAAATATTGACTTTTTACTCTACGGCATAGATAAACAGTATCTTTTGTACGTAGGCTTCTTCCTAACAAATGACATAATAACTATCATATTTCTCAATATACCTATCTTTAGAAATGTTTGAAACTTTATTTACCAAATAATTTTATTCTAAGCACAATGTCAATAATCTGAAAGTTAAAACATTATTTAACTTGGCAGACAAGCCTAGCAAGGTGACTTATTTAGCCAATAACATAGATAATCAGTTTTATATATCAGTAATAGTAAAAGGATTATAAACTAAAGTATTGTGTTCAGTTGCACTCATCATTTTAACTATTATTTGGTATTACTGTATAGAATGGACTTCAATATATTTTGAGTAAGTGTTATTGATAGCTGTTCATACAAGCCACAGTTATTTCATAGCTATGAAATAACAAAACTGTGTTTTATATAATATATAATCGACAAATTAATTTTAAATTACAAAGTCACTCCCACACAAAGGATTCCATAACATATTGTATGATTTCTCTAAAGAAAAATTTTCTTTAAATTATTAGGAGTATTTTATTAATAGTGGTTATTAGAGCAATGATACTACAAAATCGAAATGATACTATAAAATACAACTGTTTATCTGCTACAACTTTTGATACACACTGCCCACTGCTGACAGACAAACAGTCAAACAAGTGCAGTGCTTCGAAACAGAAGCCTGTTACTAAGGTCTGATTCCAATAATTCCAAAGAAGCTTCTCGGAATCTCTTATTGGGTAACTTTATGTTCCAAAACAATAATGAAATATATGAATGAAATAGTTAAAAATATTAGTCACCATTTAATTATACGAGTAAGCTTACACGAGAATGTGTTACTAATAACAGGGCCTAAAACACTACAAATGTATTTAATACAGTTTAAATTTATTAAATAAATGGTTCTTAATTTAATATTTATACAATAGCGAAACAATTCCAATTTATTAAAAAACAGTAACAACTTACCACCAGGTTGTCTCCTTTTTTGAGAAGTTATAAACCTTCACAGTATTCGAAAAACTAATATTCAAATAAGCACAAAATTAAATTCATAAAACTTTTGTTTAGCTACCAACTTCACAACTAATACAAATAATTTAAATTTAATATATTGCACTACGCTGTGGCCGCGGTGAACGTTTAGTTTTGGTTATTAGACATTGACAGGCCAGCCAGACAAGGCAGACAAGCAACTGAAATAAAACAAGAATTTCGTTTTCTTGACAAACAAGGGCGTTGGTTCAGTCCACTATTTTACCGTTGCGTCCGTGACACTAGCAAACACAACTTAATTTTGTAAAGTCACTTTATATAAGAAAAGAGCGAAAGTATTTTTTATTGAGTGTAATTAATTAGCACAATACTAATAGTCTAAGCGCAATACTTTAACTTTTTCATTACGAATATTTTACTGCCTGTGCTTAAAAATTTTTTTTTGCCTGTCGGTAAGTTGTTGATGCAGTCCGAGAAATGAGAGCGCTTCATATCGTAGAACATTTAGGATAAAAAGCGCACCCACTAATGACGGCCTGCGTTAATGCTGTTTTATGCCACCCTTAAAAGACCCGGGGCTACAGAAACTGGAAAAACCATGCATCATTATCATTTCAGTACATTAACGTCCTAACGCCCACTACTGAGGGCTGAGACTCTCACACGTCACTAACCAATTGGGAGCACCCACGAAAACTAATTGTGGATCGGCTGAAGCAGGCGTGTCGCATCTTGCTGTTAGAATTTTTCAAACTGTCTAATTAAATGGCTTTACCTCCACCACATACTTAGTACCATATTAATAATAACCGGGACCAAACGTAGTTTAACGTAGATATCAAATGCCACACAAATGGACTGATCTCTATAAACTCAGCTTTACTTCGATGATCGTTTCCGACCACCTAGCATCGCGGCAGAGCTACGAGCACTTGCACCGGTAGAGAATTTCTGAGGTACGACTTACCAAACATATTAGTTCGAATGCTGTTAGTCGACACAGCATGTTCATGCCAAGAACTCTTATGTCGATAGAAATTGATAAAGGAGAGTTCTGAGGAGAACGAAAAGTAAGGAAGGGAAATCACCTTGTACCAAATGCCCAGACCTGAGTTTTGCTAAAGTTTTCAAATCTCCATTTTGGGACACATTTGACGATGACTGCACATAGGTAGATAGTGAGTTAAACTAAATCGATTTAGTAGGGCAGATTCCTCTGCTTATTTTAATTCGCTCCACTCGGCTTCCGCAAGGTGGCAACATCACTGGAATTTATAATCGTTTTACGTCCCGCATCAGTGACTCGGGACCATAAGAGCTTGGAAACACATGCGCAAAAAGAGTTACCCAGGTGATCTCGCAAAGGAATGGTTTTTTTTATCGTGTGCATATTATGAGGTTTGTCCTAAAAAAAGAAAGGAGAGGGTTGAATTTGATCTTTAGTAAGTAGTTGTTGAATAATTAAACTACTTACTACTTTTAATTAATTAACTATAGTGTTCTCATTTGTTTCAGTTTTCTTCGAACCTACAGATCCAAGAAAAGCCGTTAAAGCATTGAGAGGTGATCATGTTTTAAAGTTTGCGTCACCCAATTTGAAAGAATTGTCCGCAATGGCGAACTTTTTAAGCGCAGAAGATAATAGAGACGCACCTTCAAGCATATCTCAAATACTTCAGCTATGTAAACAAGTATCACAAAGAATAGAATTTCTAATCATAACCGTAGGTTCGAGAGGAGTCATTACAGTAAGGAATTATAAGAATGGACAGTTGCAAGCACGACTTTACCCAGTTCAAAAGCTAGAATCAGTCCTTAACGTATCTGGAGCAGGAGATTGTTTTGCAAGTGGTTTCATCTATGGAACTCTTCTGGGATATAAGCAATCTATTTGTACAGACATAGGATTTCAGGCGGCCAAATGCGCTTTACTGTCTAGAAGTTCTGTGCCTCAGAACGTTTGTATAGATAATGGTGTTAGGGTAGCTGAATATAAAATTCTGGATCTAGATAATTAAAAAAAACAAACTCTTTTTACTTCTAAAATCATTCAGTGGTAAAAATATATTGACAAAATCTTAACTAAATGCATAAACTTACTTACTTAATACATTTTTAAAATTATTTCATCATTAATAATACAAAAATGTAAAAATAAGAAGCAGGTTTTTAAAGCCTTATTATAAAACGAGACAAGAAAGAGATTTTTAATTTTTAATATAAGTAAAGTAAACCTAGATATTCACAACAGTCTTAACCATTACATTCATAAAAGCTTTGACATAATTGAAAAAGCAGTCAAATTAGTCTTAAAACATTTTAAAATATATTAGGACCAAGATTGTTAGCTACAGCAAATAAGTGTTAGTTACAGCAAATAATTGTGATGCAAAAATTTAAAAATACAGTTTAACTAAACACTTAATAAAAAATTAGGACCAATAAGGCAGAAGATCTTTAATTCATAAGTATAAAATTTCACATAAAACACAAATTGATAGAGATTTTTATTTTCAATTATAACTAATAAGAATAATAAGTCTATGAGGACGGATTCGAGATTTCTATATTATCAAACTTATAGTTTTATATGTCGGTGTGCCCCCCTGAGTATTCTATTTTTCTTTCTTGCATAGTGTAAGAGGAAGGATCTCGGCTTTGCATTTCGTGTAGCTTTTTATACTTCTGTACTCTAGCTTCAATAAGGAAAAGTATGCCTGCAGGGAAAAGAAAGATGACCCCGATTACACCAAAGGCAAAAGCCCAGCTCAAGTCATTGTGCTCCCAGTTCGGCATCCAGACACGCCCGTCGCCCCTAGCTCCAAAAGCCACCACAGATATCAAACCTGAGAATCCTGGAATAAAGAGATAATTTATGTTAGTTTTATTCCATTTTGTGCTTCACAAACTTAATATTATTAAAACAGAATATTTTATTTATTTTAGTATTTAAAATTTGAGCCCTAATTGCAGTAACATACATTGCTCATTTATTATGCTTCATTATCATCATCATCATCATCTCAGCCATCTGACGTCCACTGCTGAACATAGGCTTTCCCAATAGATTTCCACATAGAGCGATCCTAAGTCGCCTGCATCCATCGGCTTCCCGCCGCCTTGACCAGATCATTGGTCTATCGCGTGGGAGGCCGTCCTCTACTACGTTTCCGGGTTCGCGGTCACCATTTTACAAAACAAAAGTTAATAAGAAAAAATAAAAAATTACTATATGTTTATTCTGCACCTGTAAATAAACCGATGAGTGCTTAGCATAATTAGTTGAAAAAATATAGCATAAATTATGAATTTAAATTAAGAATAATATTATATTTAACCTGACATTTTGAATATTTTAGTGATATATATAGTATAACATGAATTCATAAAATATGTTTAATGTTAAACAAATGAATGAAGTTGATGTTTACAATAACAATTAGACCAATCAAGACCAAGTCACAGTGGATGGCCATAGGGTGGAATAGGCACATAAAACATATATTGCTGTCAGAGCAAAATGATCCTATAAAACAGAAAGTTGACAACAACATACCTCCTATAACTAATACAGTCCCCAATGTAACTAGAAGTGTCACATAGTTCTCATCATCATTCTCCTTTTTCAAGTAAAGTACTGTCAAGAATATAGATATAATAACACAACACATAGTTATTGTAAAGAAGAATTGTGTTGCTATAAAAAATCCAGGTAAAAGAATATCATGTATAATGTAGTATTCTTCTTCAAATATCCACCAACAACCGGTGAACTCTGTATCATACCAATGGTGTACCTCTTTAAAGTGATTGAAACATACTTCCCATAGACCTAGAACAGAGAAAACACATAATTTTTACCTACCTAGTATAAGATTAAATCCGTGAAATGTATTTGAGACATATGATTTTAAAAACACTGGCAAATGCGAATCCCTATATAAAATCATGGTTTATACCAAGAATATTTGTAAAATACTCATACTCCTGCTAGTCTATTGCTTGAGTAAACATATTTAAAACTTTTAATATGTTTTAGTCAGAGTCTACTTAATTTCTGCTCACTTATTCTAAAATATTTCAAAAGGGCGTTAACTTACCAATTCGAATAAATGTAGGGTTTTTTAACTTTCCGTCCGTTACCAACCAATAAGGGCTGACAAACGCTATAACAATAAATATCGTAGCAACTACAAAGAAACCTAGAGCAAATAAGCCGTTTTTAGATTTATTTAACATTGTAAAATCTACAATTATTTTACAAACAACAACAGGCGTTTACGCAAAGCGGTCTAATGCTGACAGTGACAACTGACAGTAAGCGAGTAATTCCCTAAGAGAACGACAAAGATCATTAATTATACTCCCTAGTCTCTACACTTTATCTTTATTTATTGTAAAGAAAACGAAATATGGTGTCATGGATGCAATTTAGAAAGGTGTTTGTATTCTAAATTTTTCTATACATTTTAAGCTAATTATCAGCCAAATAAAAATATTTATTTCGTCAAAAAAAACTAACCAACATTATTCCGACTAGAGGAGTAGGTATCATTAAAAATGTAATAATCCTATATAAAATATCTATATGCTGACGACCAAGTTTTGCTTGCGTCGTCGGCTGAGGAGTTGCAGGAGATGGTGACGATAGTCCAAGAGTCTTTAATAGCGAAAGGAATGAAAGTAAACGTTAGTAAGACGAAAGTTATGGTTTTTGAAAGAGAAGACAAAGTGACAAAATGTGAAATTTTAATCGAAAGTGAGAAAGTAGAACAAGTGAATGAGTTTGTGTATTTGGGATCGAAATTTACGAGAGATGGAAAGTGTGAAAGCGATATCGATAGAAGAGTGAATGCTGGAAACATGTTGAATGGGGCACTTCACGCCTTTGTAAGCAGTCAGAAAGTGTCTGAAAAGGATATAGCTATCTCTTTCACTCTCTAGGTATATCATTATCGAGTGAAAGGGGTGGGTAAAACGAAGTTTCGTTTTCGTTGAATTAGAGTAGGCACCCAGTATTTTGATGGGTAAATGAAACAAAATATTTTGTTAAAATTATTTATAATTACTATCATCTGCATATATTTTTTCTGGCACTGTAACTATACTCTTGCTTTTTTCTTCACTCCATACACCATTACCAGTAAAATAATGGTTTTTTTCTAGTAAGTACAAAACCAGGCTTAGTTTTTGAGTTTTGCCTAAACTTTCAATATCCAAGCTCTCATGCAGACAAAGTTTGTTTAATGAATCTTTTTCATTTAACAATTTGAGAGTGTCTCTAATTTTATTCCAAGGGTATAACAATATTATACAATTCTCATAAATATCTTGATGATCAAAATGAAGTGATAGTTGCTGGTATACATATTTCACTTGGACTAAAGGAGAGTTTATCCAAAAAGGATGTCTTCTTATAATTTTTCGTACATCAATTGAGCTATATTTCTTTTCAAAACACTGTGATATACAAAATACTAAGTCTTTTCCTTTTCCTAGTCTGTCACCAGGGGCTTTCTCAAATGTTTTATAATGAGCAGAACTGCCCGAAAGAATGTTTAAACTAATACATTTTTTGTTTTTCTCTTTTAGATTAATCATTCTTTTTATAGCTTTGGTTTTGTAATGTATCATTTTCAAAAATCTAGGATGATGGTTGAATGTATTAAATTCAGGCATACTCTTTGCTTCTTCCAACCTTTTTCGTATAGTGTCAGGACTCAGAGTGTATATTTCAAAACATCTCATTTGGGCATTATGATCAATTCCATATTCTTCCAAAATTTTTCTTGTTTCTAATAAAGTTGAATAATTTTTGGTTGCCAGTTTTGGATGCATTCGAATAACTTCTTTAACATCTATACCAGCAATTGTTTGAAACTGGTATATGATATCCTTTAAATTATCAGGATCTGCATGCAGCAAATATAAATTGTTCTTAATTTTATTACAAGGCATCATAACCACAGACTGTAAGATTGTTAACGACTCATTTATCGATTGCAAAGGTCTATGTTTGATTGTAGGATATGTTTGTAAGCCTCTTTGAAATTCCTCCTTTGTCAAGTCCAAGACTAGTTCAAGATATCTTTGCATTATTTTCAATCTAATGCTCTGTAGAGTCATTTCATTATTATCACTATAAATAGCATTTGTAAGAGATGTGGGCCACTGCGTCATATGGCTAGCTAGCTGGTTTTCTAAATTTACATGTAAAGGTATTAGCCGAGTTCTTTTTAACTCGTCGATAGTTTTATGTTTCACTAAAGGCAAATAAGCAAGTATTACTGAAGGTGATATATTTTCTATGCAGCACTCTTGTAAAACTTTATATCTATTTTTCAAGGTAATTGGCAGCAAACTAAAGAATGTTGGCTCTTCAAAAAGTACTTTCTTTGGATAACCTAAATATGTCAAAATTTTTACCAAACTTTTGAGTCGCTCATGACTTAGTTTTCGTATGTAAGGATGTTTTATACACAAATGTTCAACTTTGTCTTTACTTATATTCAATAAACTACTTATTTTACAACCTATTTTACAACTGACATTTGCTGTTGTACTAATATAATATTTTAAATTCATTTGAATGGATTTTCCTCGAAAGAATCTAAATAAAGTCATATGTGAAAAGTAATAATGTGGGCGTTTAATATTCTTCTGTCTACCCCTTCAGGGAAAAGGCGTGATTGTATTTGTGAAAATATGAAAATATCGAGAAGTTTATTCTGGTGTGAATTATTTTCATAACTATAGTTTCACAATCCGACAACACAATGTATGTTGTTCTCTCAAGCTCTTTATTCAAATTATAATTTTGTAAATAAAATCTCAAGAGATCTCGATAGATTAAAATTCTAAATAAATACGTAACTCACATACTCGCAATAAAATAACTGTCATTGTCAAAACTGTAAACATCTTCCATTTAAATAATGGCTTCGTGCGTCTAGCACATTTAGCCAGTGTCAAGTAAGTGATATATTAATTATATATAATTTATAGTAAATGAGAATGAGTGGTGATCAAGATGATAAATCGAAGATAAAATACCCTCCCCTAAACCCCTTGATTCCTCAGTAAAGATGTGGGACTATACTGAGATCTCAAATGGACTCCTTGAGAGAAAATTTGAAAAGTGATGTTGCACTGTTTTGTTTGATTTACCAACACTCATGTATATTCACTTGACGGTTATTAATCCACCGTTATTACTAATTTATGTTAGCAATATCACAAATTTTAGAAAATAAAACAAAACTGCAGACATGACGCTTCACTTTCCCGCCAAGAAGTATAGTGCCATTTTGAAAAAGAAGAAGAAGACTTAGTTTGGTTGGGTTTGGATGCCGATTCTGAAAGTTGAAAACAATAGCAGCTAGCTTGCAGTTTATTTATACTTGTGTAACGTACCGCAAAAATATAACGGTTATAATTTATATTGACTACATAATGTAATCTCTGCGTATCTATCTACGGGAAAGAGGCTTGACATTATGTATGTATAAGTATATTCCATAAAAACATGACTTCCTTATTTAAAGACGCCAACTTGGTAAAGAACCAAGTTAAAAATTATATATTTGAAATATATGTTTCCATATCAATGTACCGAAAATATTTCGGAGAACATGACTCAGATGATGAGATGAATACTATAGAATATTTAATCAGCTAGCTGGCTTTTTTTCTAGAGAAAACTAAGCTCTTTGAAATGGTAGATAAAATAGTTAAAATTCAGGCTTGTAGAATTATCTTAACTAATAGTATGATATGACAACTGTCTGCTGCTGACATGTCGGTCAGTCAAGTGAAGTCAGTTTCTGAAAAATGGCGACTTTCCTACCTCGTTCACTTGGTCTTGCTGAAAGCTATCTATTGAAAAATGGAAGCAAGGTAAATTAATTCGGAAGATATTAATGTTCAATTATTCAATTTATATTTTTTCATTTAACTTTTCCATGTCAATCATGGGGTACAGTTTAACTTAAATAAAAAACTCTTCATTTTTTTTCCAAAATCTATTAATTTTACTTCATTTGCGACAGAAGCTAAATATAGATTTTTTTAAAGTCGCAATATGTTACTCAGGATAACAATCCGTACCTTGGCTGCCATTAGTTTATATTTATAAATTTGACCTTGTCGTTTTCAGCTCGTGTTATGCCTTACGTCATCTAAGAAATGTAGTTTTTGCCATATTTCATGGATTCAAAATAAGACTGCAATATATTGGTGTACATACATATACATAGTTTAAGCCTGGTCTAGGGCTATTTTAAATTTTTATTTTATTGCTTTTCTATTGTATACAAAACAATCTGTATGAAACATACATATATATACATTTTATTCATAATGTTCTTTAGTCACTGTGAAGATTATAACGTAGAAAATACTTAATAGGTATATATAAAATTAATCCTACTGTTTGTTTCATGAAAAATTCTTTGTAAGTTATTTTGAAATACATCAAGTCATATATAATTATTATTGTCTGTAGTTGTAAATCACTATACAGAAAAACTCCAAGCAATATTAATAAGAAATATATTTTTTTATCCTAAATATGATATCATACCAAATTTTTTAGTTATATTATGTTTTATTAAGATATTAAACCATGACTACTTTTATATAAGTATATGTGTCGTATTTTTTTTATAATTATTATTTATGCATGTGCTTTTGCTGTGTACACTTTTTAAAAAGAATATTCTGATATAAGAAACATATTTATTTGCTTGTAGACACTAAAAAACACTTTAAAATATATCAGAAATCAATTCATGAAATTCACCTTAAATCTGGTTAAGCCAGTGAGTAGACTCTAGGCCCTAACCTTAAGTCTATACAGGGCAACTGGGACAATGCTAAGATATGATGATGATAATATTAAAAACTTTACAAAAGTTATATTATGCTAGTATGTAGCTATGTTTTCCTATCTGCTCAGAGTACGCTCAGCTTAAGATGATATAGAATATTAAATTATTGATATGGTGTACAGTATATATATGTAAAGGCATAAAATATTTTTGTATTTTGTTTTCAAGATAGTACCCAGAATGATGCTGCTGCCCATCATCCAATAAGATTTCTCTTTTACAGCTCCCCATGAGATGAAAGGGGGTGCCACTATTCTAGGCCACACAGCAAATTACTAATTAAGTTATAAATATTAATTTTATTAAAAATTTTCAGCTATTGGGAGCAGCATCAGCCACATCTAACATCATACCGAGCAAACAGCAAGTTCGTAACCTGAATGTACATGAATACATCAGTTACACGCTGCTGCGTGATGCGGGCATTCCGGTGCCCAAGTTCAATGTGGCCAAGACCAAGGACGAGGCAATAAAGTTTGCTAAGGATCTCAATACAAAAGACATTGTACTGAAAGCACAGGTAAACAATTTTTTTAATTTTTTTTTTATAGTAATAAATCTGTCAATTATGATTTACAGTATCTGCTAATAAATATTTTATATACTTTACAGCTCTATATAATTGACAGCAAAAAAACAACAATAAAGTACTTGGTTCAAATTTCAGCTTCTAATTAACTATAAGTCTATTAATTGAAAGACGGGAACAAGCATTTGTTTGTTCTAAAATGCAAGAGTGCAATATTTTCTGCAGAGTATATACTATACTCTAATTTAATTGTTCAGGTTAAAGGACTGTATTAAAATTGTCACAAAATCACTTTAATAATGTTGATAAGGTTCTGCAATTCATTTATGTATAAAGGTTTGGTTGTGTTTTGTCTAACCAAGGTTCTTGCTGGTGGTCGAGGAAGAGGTGCCTTTAAAAATGGGCTGAAAGGTGGTGTCAGAATGGTTGAAAAGTAAGTTTTAGCATAAAAAAAATATTACAAATTTTATTCAATTAATAGTTATTGATTTGAATAATAAATAATTATTATATTATTATTATATTATCCGTATTAAAATCATTGTATAGCTTGACCTATTGTTGTAAAATCTCCATAACAGGACGAATTATTTAAAAAATAGTGGTTATGAGAAAAGCCATAAAGTTATCTGAAAAAAGCCGAGATGAGTTTCTTGAGGCATTCTTCTCAATCACGTTGCCTTCTATGTTTTATGTTAGTGGTGGTGGTTTCCGCACTTAGTCCCTGTTATGGACCATTGTGCGTGAGCATTCGCGGCCATCACGTTGCCTTTAGGAAGGCTTGTTAGAGTCACCAACAGACTGGCGGACAATCCTCTCCCCCCTTTAGATTCACGTCAGGCTGACAGATCCCCCTGATAAGAGTCACCGACAGACTAACAAATCTTGAAGAAAAACCACAACAGACAGATAAACTGACAAACCTTGACAAATTCTGACAAAGAATCTATTTGCTTTTATTTTTTGATTATATTATATTAGGTACTCATATCTCTTGTTGTTAAGATAAAAATTATCGAATTTCCATTTTGACGAATCTCTTGATCTTAAAGACAATAAAGTATATATTTTATTTATCATTTTATAATATATATATTTTGTGAAAATAACAATATTTTTATTGCAATTAGTAGCTAAATCATATAACCTGTAATCTCGAATTGTGATTTAGGCCCGAAATGGCTGGGGAGCTAGCTGGCAAGATGCTGAACCAGTATCTGGTGACGAAGCAAACCGGCGCCGGGGGTCGAATTTGCAACCTAGTCATGGTCACCGAGAGGAAGTTCCCAAGGCGAGAATTCTACGTAGCCATTATGATGGAAAGAAGCTTCAATGTAAGTTTCCTTAAAACCTAATCGACCCATATTTGTCCCACTTTTAGGAATTATCTTCCACTCACTTCAGGTGAAATTCAAATCACTGGACTCATCTGGTTCTGTAGTGACAGTTGTGTGGTGTCCTGCTGTTTGCACTATCACACATGACAGGACACAGGACAGTGTATTGAATATCACACAGGACCAGTGTATTGAATGCCACACAGTTGATCACCCATTGAAAGACTCCTCTGCGAATCTGCTTCATTAGGAGCAAAATTAAATATAAGTAATACTACACTAACTCAGATTGTATAATGTCACTTAGGAATTATCTGCCACTTACTTAAGTTGAATTTCAATTTCAACGAGGTACCTAGCTCTCAATCTTGCGGTCCCCTTTTTGGGCACCACGCCAGAGGCATAACTAGCGCTTCTTTAAAAGCAGTTTTTTTAAATTATTTCAAGTTTCACTTATTAAGTATTCATGTCAGTAGTGGGACTCATCTGGTTCTGTAGTAACAGTTGTGTGGTGTCCTGCTATTTGCACACTGCCACACATTTGATCACCCATTGAAAGACTCCTCTGCGAATCTGCTTCATTAGGAGCAAAATTAAATATAAGTAATACTACACTAACTCAGATTGTATAATAGAAACTTGAAAGACAAGAACACAATCGGCCTTGGGTCCAATCTGTATAGTGCAGAATAGTTGTCCTACAAAACAAATAATCGATCTCAATTGTGACAGGAGCGGTACTCTAACTAGTTTAACAATATCAATTCTTGCAGAATATAAATTTAAGTGTTGCAAAGTTATTAAGCAACACACAACTAAGCAACACTAATCTTGCAAAAATGCTGCAAACATTATTTAACTTTATTTAGTTATCACAAATAGATAATTGTATCCCTTTTCTTATGCAATTGTTTTCTTGTTTTATTTTAATTTGGTGTACAATAAAGAATTTTCTATCTATCTATCTAGATAAAATTATATACCAGATTTCTTATAAGGTAAGGTTAGTAGAAAGAGGTATGTACGAATTTAACTTTTTAATAAGAAATACCTGTCGTAATACTTTTATGGCTTCAAAGCTCCATTGATGTTCTAATGCCGAATTGCTGACAATCAAATTAACTCTCATTGTTTAGGGACCAGTGATCATTGCTTCATCTCAAGGAGGCGTGAACATCGAAGACGTAGCGGCGGAGAACCCTGACGCTATCACCTACGAGCCCATTGACATCGTAAAGGGAATTACTAAGGAGCAAATTGAGCGAGTTATCGAAAAGGTAAATGTGAAAGAAATACAATTTCATTTTTGACCCTTTAGGCTATAAGTATCCAGACACAATTATAATTGCATTATTATGTACTTTCTAAAGATTTTAAGGACATTGTCGATAATTATTCTGATGGCTGCATAAAATCATGTACCATCTGTTGTTATTTGACAGTTTTATTTTGTGAACGATAGAAGATTCTCTTAACCTGATTGTTTAAGGGCACTTTTTACCTTTTTTAAAACTGGGTCTATGGGTATGACTTGACTTTCATTGCACAATTCCATCATAAGTTTCTACCTGAAAAGAACACATAATTATTAGCATAACACATTTTTAAATCTGATATATTCTAAGCTATCTCTAATCAGTCCTCAAACTATACCTGACTGATTGGAGATATCATGGTGGTGTTTATCATGTCGACTGATTGGTACTCTTGATATATGTAGACAGTGCCACTTTATAGCTGTAGATCAAATCATTTTTTTTATGAGATTCATAATGAGATCCTATACATGGATATTTGGGTAGGTTCCTTACAAATTTCTCGTCCCGTTTCGCCACGCCAGGGAAAATACATAAAGATTGTTATAAATGACATTGCTTGGGGAATGAACTACGGGGTTTTACTTTGTACCATACTAAAAAAATTGATATCTGTTGAATTAGATCGGACTTCAAGATTGCGCCACTGAAGCTTGCGACTTGATGACTAGAATGTATGATCTGTTCCTGAAGAAAGATGCTCTACTCATTGAAGTTAACCCTTACGCTGAAGATGCACTGACCGGCAAATGTAAGTAATTATTATAGCATTGTAAATCAAGTTAATAAACCTGATGCTGTTATTTAAACCTGCTTTATTCATCTCTAACTTTTATCATTATAACATCCGTAATGTCTAAATTATGGGCTTATTGATATGCTACACACACAAGTTATCTTATAAATAAACAATATATTCTGGACTGATGAACTGTCACAATAGTTAACACGTTTTTCTGCTGCCGACAAGTCTTACCAACCAGTACCTACATTATATAACCCAATACCATAATTATATTTATATGGGTATTTGGTTACTATCTTAAATCATTTGTGGGACTATCATACATATACACATTGTCACGCCTCTTTCCCGTAGGGGTAGGCAGAGATCACAACCTTCCACTTGCTACGATCTTGGCACACACTCTTAGCTTCATTCACACTAACCTTCCTATACACGCCCGTCGGATTTTTTTATAACCCGCCCTTTCCCCAAAATCTTCTCAATTCTGTCATGGAAGGTCTTACGTGGTCTTCCCCTCCCAACACTTCCATTCACGTAATTATCTTTACCTATATTCTTAAACTTTGATCACCAGCCCGAGTGGTGGTTGTGGAGAATTTCTCCCATTCTGTCAAGTGGAAAACAACTGGGGAGGCTTATGTTTAGCATTAAACTTCTTGTGGCTGAAATAATAATAGAAAAGAGATGAAACCAGTAAAATAAATCTGGTTTGCCAATCTAATGCCAAATCCAGAATTTTAATAAAAGAGAACAAGCTGACATTATCATCTCGGCTCATTAACGTCCTACTACTGAGCACTGGATTTAGGCCTTTTTACGTGGGTTCAGTGCAGATTGGCGGAGGCCGGTATATGACGTCCTGATGTTAAAAAAAAATGAAGCCACTTAATAGGGTCTTTACTTTGGCTTAAGGACTCCCGCATATAGTGATTACTAGGACCAATGGCTTAACGTACCTGCTGAAGCACTCGATATCAATTGCTACACAAACGGCTACCCATCCAAGGACTACTCTCTTTGAACTTTTTACTTCTTTTGTTTCGGCCATCTGATACTAGTAAAGCTACGAGCGCCTTACTGTCTGACTAATGAAGTTTTACATTTCAGTTTTCTGCCTGGACGCAAAATTCCGATTCGACGACAACGCTGATTTTAGACAAAAAGAACTCTTTGCCCTGCGAGACACTACTCAGGAGGACACCAAGGAAATCGAGGCCGCCAAATTCAACCTTAATTACATCGCCCTTGACGGTGAGTTATCTGAGTGAGTTATTTTAATACTTTTTGAAATTAAGGTTATTAATCGTTTAGCGTTAGTTAGTTTTTAATCCATAAAACAAGAAATTATAAAATTTATTAATCAAAACTGAAGACTTACGGCCTGTCCATTTGACAGATGACAATAGAATATAGACAACAGTCTATGATGACCGAGACTCAGAGCATCATCTCAGCCCATTAACGTCCCACTACTGAGCACGAGCCTCCTCTCACATACCAAGGTGCAAGGGTATTGGGTCATACTCCACCACGCTGACCCAGTGCGGATTGGCGGGGCAGGTGTATGGCGTCTTGCTGTTAGAGTTTTTCAAGCCGTTCATTTAGGCCTCTAACATGGCTCATGACTACCACATTTAATGATAACCGGGACCCACGGCCTAACGTGACTTCCGAATCACGGAAGCGCTCGATATTAAATGTCACCCATCCGAGGACTGACCTCTGTAAACTCTGCTATACTTCGGTGATCGTTTTCGACCACCGAGCACCGCGGAGCTACGAGCGCTTCATTTAAAACACTGAAATAAAAAGCTCAGCATATCCTGGCACTATCCAGTTTGCCCTAGACTTAAGTTTAGGGCCCAGGGTCTGCTTACTGGGTTAACCAGATTTGACTGAATATCAGTTATTACATTACAAAAGTTATTAAAGAAATTGGTATTTTGACAGTGGGGGGTCAGTTTGTTTATGAAAACCTAGTATATGTACATAAAAATATTGATAAATTGAGTAAGAAAAGCGATATACATAACCGAAACACAAGGAATAAGCATAAACTAGTTGTACCTGCCACTAGGCTCCAAAAAATTAACAAATTTTTTAAAGGTCAATGTGTGCGATTCTATAATAAAATCCCAAGCAATATACAGCAATTAAGCCTAAATAAATTTAAATTAACAATAAAACGCAAGCTGTCTTTAAAGGGATACTATTCTAATAGGTTGGGGAAAAAGTCTTTTCGTATTTTTGTATGAAAAGTCAAGACATTTTTTTCAAAGTTTATTTACATTTATTTACAATATATATGTACCGTTTTGTTGAATAACTTTCTGCCATTTTGTGGGCAGAGACATTATCCCGTTACTGTAGAAACTTTGGGACTTCTGATCAAAAAAACGGGACAAATAGTTTTGGCAGTCCTCTCTTGAGGTCAACCTTACAGAACCTAAAGAATTCTGCAGAGACCGAAACAGGTGAAAATCTGAAGGCGCAAGGTCAGGGCTATATGGTGGATGCACTAGGACCTCCCAGTCGAACTCTCTTAATTTTTGCTGAGTGGCTAAAGATGTGTGTGGTCTAGCGTTATCGTGATGAAAGACCACACCCTTCCTGTTGATCAATTCCGGCCGTTTTCTCTCGACTGCTTCCTTTAATCTCATCAGTTGCTGGCAGTAAAGATCAGAATCGATGGTTTTGCCGGGCGGTAAAAGCTCATAATAAACAATGCCCTTCCAATCCCACCATACACACAGCATCACCTTATTTCGTGTTAGGCCAGGTTTGGCCACAGTCTGTGAAGCCTGGCCAACTTTCGACCACGACCTTTTTCGCACGTTCTTGTCGTACGTGATCCACTTTTCATCGCCAGTTAGCAATCTCTTCAAAAACGGCTCGGTTTCATTACGTCTCAATAATGAATCGCAAATGAGTACACGGTTCATTAAGTTTCTTTGAGTGAGCTCGTGTGGCACCCAAATATCGAGCTTTTTTGTATAACCAGGTTTCTTCAAATGGGTCAAAACTGTTTTGTGGTCAATTCCCAGTTCTTCAGCTACATCGTAACTACTAATATGCCGATCTTGCTCCACTCTTTCAAAAATGGCGTCCATTTTATTCGTAACAGGGCGACCAGAGCGAGGTGCATCTTTAACATCAAAATTTCCGGACTGAAAACGTTTGAACCAAATTTGTGCTACTCTTACTGACACTGCATCAGGTCCATAAACATCACAAATTTTTTTCACTGCTTGAGTTGCATTTTTGCCTTTTTTATAATAAAATTTTAAAATGTATCGAATTTCTTCATTAGATTCACTCATTTTTACGGAGAGAAAAACAAATGAAAAATAGCGGGAAACAACTTTTTTTTATTTTTTTCTTTTCTTTATAATGGAATCTTTTTAATGTTACCAAAACCAGCCAGACACAAATAGTACAGTCAAAAAATTTTTATAATAAGTTTATACCTACGTTATGCGAAAAGACTTTCCCCGACCTAATATTAAAGACTATAAATGACTGATAAAAATGCTTGGGATTAAACTGCCGTTTCATACAGGCTATTCTAATATGAATGACTTAAAGCATGGATATTGTTATATTATGTTGCATTGTATAGCGTCACAGACAAATGAAGATTGTAACTAACTAATCGATAATTTAAAAGAGCATAGCCTGTGAGTTTCTTGCCAGTTCTTCTTACAGAGCGGTGGCTCGGAACTGGCACTTAGATTCACTTACACTTAAATATTTTTTGTTTTTTTAAATGGTTTGTTTGCAAGTGAATCTAAGCTTCTTGATTTTAGTATAATTGTATTTTATTTGTTTTTGTTATTTTTTTTATAATTTTGACGTTTTTAAGTACTATGTAATAGTTTATGAAATAAAAAGTTTTTGACTTTGACTTTGCCGTGTGATCTCCGCGCCCCAGAGGGAAACAATCTGAAATAGATAACGATATCGTACTCAAACCAAAATCTGCTTTGTGCACTTTTTTGAGATTTCAGGATTTTGACCATGTCAAATATTTTACTGTCCTATTTATCGTATAAAAGAATTCGTCGAAATATAACCTCTTAATAAAATATACGATGTGCAATAACTAGAACTTTTTAAAATAAAAACTGCAAAAGAGCATATCTCTGCAAAATTTTCAGGAGAGCTTTTTTTTTCCAATATCTTGCTTATTAAGTATAGTTTTTGCATACAGCATATTTTGGTTTAACAACTACGATATTATATTATAATTTCGATAAATTGTAGTCCTCTTTGATAACATGCGAAAAAAGACCAGTGTTTTACCTTATTTGTGTAATAGTAAGAAAATTATTTATTTATAATTGTATGTTTTTACTAGGCAACATTGGGTGCATGGTGAACGGCGCTGGTCTTGCGATGGCAACTATGGACATCATCAAGTTGTATGGTGGCGACCCGGCCAACTTCCTGGATGTTGGCGGTGGCGCTACCGCGCAGGCTGTCGCGGTAACTATACTACTTACTATACCCTTATTTGACAAAATATATTGATACCTTAATTAGCAAACCCGCAAACTTCATAATGCGATGGTAGCAATTAACAATGTCGTAAGTGAAAAGTCGTTTCTTTTAACAATATCATAAGTGATAAGTCATTATACTTACGACATTGTTTAAAGTAACGGCTTTTCACTTACGGCATTATTAATTGCTACCGTCGAATTATGGACAAATTTTTTAGGAGAAATTTTAAATGTTTTTATAATTTTTTGTATTTATCGTAAAGAACACCAAAAAAGTGTGATTATTCCCATTATATAATTTATATTATTATTATTATATTATATATAGTGTTTTTGCAAATCGCGCCGAATCTTGCTCTCACCATCTGATTGATAAAAAATATTATCGCCGAAATGTGTGAGTAAATTGGTTTGCAAATTAAGTTTATAAGAAATTCTTGTTCAATCAGTCAATATCATTTATTTATTACCGGGTCAAACTCCAGAAACATAGACTATTTAATTCAAACAGGCGCCGAAAATCTTCACGGTTGTATCGAAAGAATGAAATCAATTCGTTGTTTATCTTATCGTCGTGTATACATATAGATAGTATTGTTATAACAACAAATTATCTGAATATGCAATCAAAAAATGTTATTTTCCTTTAAAACAAAACATTCATTAATATATTGCTATGCTTTCTTTCTAATTACTACTTAAACTATCTGCAGCTTACAATTACATCTGCGTGAACAGATTTTATTTCTTTGTTGAATAGACAGTTGTCGGTATTCCTCCTTAAGTTCTCGGCCGCCTTAAAGGTTTTTTGTATAAAATACCAAGATTGTCGCAGTGGTCCCATCTTAACATACTTTGAATACACATTAAGAGTAACTTTTGATTTTTTAATTTCATTTTCCTGTTCTATTTTAATAAATGATTGAATATGAAATCTGAACTTTTCTGTCTCTTATCTCATATATCTTCATGACATTATCTAATCAAGTGCGTCAAATCGCATTGTATTATTATAGTAGGAATTATAATATACGTCACGTCAAATAATAATCTAAAAGTGGTGATGACGATTCGTTATTGTTTCTTTGATAAAACTAACATTTGCAGACATAACAAAGAAAATATAACGTAACTTGTTTCTGCTTGCGATAACTTAATCTTGAGAATTAAACTGAGGTGGCGAGAGGCTATCGGAGACAGGAAACATTATTATTTTCTTCTATTTACGTGATTGTTATGTCGTGTCCCGATCGTATTTGCTTAATACAGTTGCGGTAAGTCTTGTTTCGAGTTCAAGGTTTTCTTATCCCTTAAAATACTACCTAAGTAATAATCTGGTCCTGTTTTCTAATGTGGGTTATTAACATAGACCGAATTTATAGAGAATTGATCTATAAAAAATTATCTTGCAAAATACAATAGTAATTTGTAGTTTTCACATAAAAGTAATAGTAAGTTCGTACTCTGACCGCACGTTGATTATTTAATGGAGCCACAACCGTAAAATAATCAATTTATAGACTATATATTTCAAATAAATCGCTGTCGCCTTACAGTGCGGTGCGACCTTACGTTGTTATTGACTCCAAACACACAAGGCAAGGTCGTAACGATTAGTATTCAATTATTGATCACTATCTGCATATCGGAACATTTTCTCCTAAACAAAATGTCCAAGTATAAAAATTATCCTGTCTAAAACAGTATACGATATAAGAACCTCTGTAGATCTGGGTATATTTATGTGACTACCAAAATATAACCTTCTGCAGTTTAGGTAGAAAACCTATTATTTAACATATTCCCGTGATATAATAACTTTATCTTTCGTCCATTCGAATGATATCCTTGAACATACAAGGAATAAAAGATACATACAGAAGGAGACATAGACGAACATAGAACCTCTTCCTTTTTAAAGTTGGTCAAAAACTAAATTAGGCACTATGTATATGTTTAACATTGTTTTGTACACATTAGAAATTGTATTGTTTTTAATTGTCTAAAAATCTTTACTACATGTTTTACACCTGGACCCTACAATATTATTACAAACATCACTATTAAATTGACAAAATAATTGGCAAATTTAAATTACAAACAATATCAATTAAAATAATCTTCGTTTTACAGGAAGCATTCAAAATCATCCTGTCTGACCCGAAAGTGTCTGCCATTCTCGTGAACATCTTCGGAGGTATCATGCGATGTGACGTCATCGCTGAGGGAATCATCAACGCTGCCAAGAACCTCAATATCCAAATTCCCGTCATTGTCCGTCTCCAGGTTAGTATAAATAAAGAAACTACATGTAAAAAACATTTGACTCACTTACCTTTACTTCCAAATTATATTTTTGTATGCAATAAATAGAGAAAGTAGATGTATTCCTTGCATTACATTGCGACGTACCCTTCTATAATTATAATCAGATATAATGTATAATATGCTCTTAATTGTGACTGAATTAACTGATGCGTAATATCCGCAATTATCGTGGTAAGTAAGCGTAAAAAGCTAGTCGAGATTATTTTTAAAATATTTTTTGTGGTTAGAACATTACTGGCTTATTTATGAAAAACATAAATAATAAGATATTAAAACTGATTGCTCTTTTTTCTTTCTTATATTTTTATTTTATCTTATCATTGTAAATAGATAGTTACAACCATCCTCAATTTTTTTTTATCTAAATAATCATTATCATAAGATTATTTTTACTATGATTGCAATACAGTAGCAGATAGGTAGTAAATATAATTTTATTTGTTGGCACATTTAAATGAATAAGAAAAAAATTATGTTTCTTTTCAAATATATTTCCTTTAATCTACCTATTGAGGGCATTGGGTACAATTGTTCAAACATTAATCATTAATGGACAATCTATTGTTTCAATGATGAATTGATTAGGCATCGCTTCTCGCGTCACCGCTTTGATTGGAATATTGTTTGTGGAAAGTAGCTGATAAATTACTAGGATTTTTTTTTGTTAGTTATTTACGTTAGATTTGTTAGAGTTCGTATACACTGGACAAATATTTTTGTACATGAACATTGTTTTCGTAATAAAAACTGGAATATAAAAAATATACTTTATAACATATACAGTAAAATCCAGAGAATGTTGTTACATACAACCACCCTGTATTTCCGAAGGGGTAGGCAGAGGCATATTATACGCCCACATTTCGCCAATTATATTAATGTAATGTAATAGGCGCTTACCGGGAACTTTTAAGTACGCCAGAGTCTCGTTTATAAATCGACAGGTGCACAACTTGCAGGTGAGGTTCGCTTTGGCTCCTAAGATGTTATTAGGATCCCTATAAACAAAACCGAACACTCTCAGATTTTTATTGTAAAGTAAAAGTTAAATTAGTTGCTCACCAATAAGTACACTAAATACAAAAAAAGCTAATAATTGGCTGATACCTAGCTCCTGTGTCTCTGTGGGTTACCAAGCCTTCACCCCGTACAGTGGTTGCTAGTCAATTGTGTATTTAATTATATTTAGCACAACAGAATTAATTAATTCTGCTGCTATATTTGTACACAACACAAACAAATAATACTTTAATACAAGGTGAAAATTATAAAAATGTGAGGGTAGGCATAAATTTATACAGTCGTGTTTGGAAAAATCTATTACGCACAAGTAAAGAGTACCACTTACTTGGACGGAAATGTTCCTGTTGGTATCAGTTATAAGCATCTGTCTGAAACCAAAATTTTATGGCAAAACTGTGTGTAAGTTAGGCAACTTATCTTGTATTTGTTGACTATCATTTGATATTTGTTACAGGGCACAAAGGTACACGAAGCGCGTAAGTTGATCGCGGAGTCTGGTCTCAGGATCGTTCCTCGCGACGATTTAGACGAGGCGGCCCAGCTGGCGGTGCAACTGTCGGAAATCGTCTCGCTCGCCAAGAAGGCCGGCGTCGAGGTCCAATTCCTCATCCCCAAACTATTCCTAGAGAAGTGAAACCTTTATTCAGTATTCTCATCTATGTTCATGCGTATTGCTCTAGTTGTATCTGATTCATAGTGTAACAAATCTGAAATTGCTATCATGTTATGGATAGTTAAAGAGATATCAATTACAATAGTAGTATGTTACTCGATGGCTTAGTTCACACCTTATACTAACTTAAAAATACGCTTTTACGCACATATGAACAACTGAAATGATATCTACTGTTTCATATCCCAATAGATTTTGAGTTGTTACACTGTGAATATCAGTATTATACTCGATTATCAATACTCATTTGTCTCTTAATATATTACAATATAAGTTGCCCTAAAGGCAATACACCCGAGAATAATATTGCCTCATGATCATTAAGTGACCATCAGAGGAACAGATTTCGTTTTGAAAATTATTTTCTCCTTTATTTTAGTTTGTGATGATGTGATAGTGAATTGTAATAAAACAATCTCATACTTTATGCAACATCGCAGTTGCGTAAGCAGTACTGAACTTATTAAGAAATTAAATTGAATAGTCATAACGTGTTATTTATGTATTTTAAGAACTTGTGAGTGTTGATATCGAGAGTATTTTCATCTACTGTCTCTTTTAATACTTGACACTATGTTACGCTTTTATATTACAGCGACTTGTAATCAATGTTACTAAATATACGACATCAATAGATATAATTTTATGAAGTATCCATCATTTAGTGCTTATTATTAATTATGTAGTTGTCTCATATTTTATTGTTTAGTATTATACATGTTTTATAGCAGTTTAGTTGTTTGTGATAAGTTTCGAATGTATACACTGTTGTTACCTATAAGTGAAAGTCGCGGAAGCTTGTAACATAGTACGGGTTGTAATACAATATTAGTGTTAAGAGAAATGTTTCATTCATTTAACGTGTAGTATTTATTAAAATTGAATTGTTAGTATTGTTATCGTTGTGTAGTTAGTGAAATATTATTAACAAATTTGAGCTCTAATCAGAAGGCGAGAGTTCTTACGGATGATCGATTTTGAAATAATGTTATTATACTCGTATTCACACAGCTTGAAGTCAATGTTGCACATTGTATTTTAATGGTCAGACAAATTCCAGAGTACAGGTTCATATTTACTAAGTATATACCTATATGTGATTGCTTTTGTAACAATTTATTATACAAATTAAGAAGGATGTAAATTTTCCTTGAGACGTGTATCGACGCAATAATTACGCGTTTTTTGTACGTAATGTACTATAATGTTCCTTTGTAAATAAATCGTCTATTGATTGAGTTTATAAATATTTTAATGTATCATTTATTGGAGCAAAAAAACAAAGTTTTCACGGAGAGTTTAAGTACAATATTGTATTAATAAAATATCCTAGTAGTAATACACACAATGTAGGTATAATTTATTTATTGGCTTGAGATAAACGTATTAAAATTAATTAGATCTGAACAGTTGTTTTCCTTAGTACCTCATTCTTGATATGATTCTTTTAGTTTAGTATCAGTTAATTTTTATATTAGTCTTGTGGTCGCTAATTATTACGAAAAGGGCAACTTTTATCGTAAATTATACTACAGTTTGACGCCAACTGTCTTCACAGACTTAAAATTAGTAGTAGCCAATAGTCTGTAATATTATTAGGGGGTTAAAGAACTCTCGAGAGTATTGAATTTATACAGCAAATTGTTTCAATCTACATTGAATATTTTGTCTTCCTTATATTATTAATTCAATGGGTATCGATATTCTTTTGTTAGGCTGCTGATATTTTTTATAATGGATTGCAACGATTGTTGCGACTGCTAAAACATTGTAATGTTGTGTCTAATTAAGTATATTTAGACTAATCAGGAAGTATATTTCGTGAAATACTATTTCAGTCAGAGCGTGCACTACCTAATGGTGCAAAACGATATTTCTGCCTCGTTATGATGGTATAAGCTGCGGCGCATAAGTTGAACAATAGATTGGATGCGCAGTAACACATTATTAATCATCATTTAAAGTGCTGCTTGGGGGTGGTGGCGCGTAACCAGGGCAATGCAGGTATCGCTCGTGCGCATGCGTTAAGTCATTTGCGGTCCCTTTCCTTTTGTTAACAGCAGAGAAGGCAAAAAGGTGGGGAGAACACTCGCCGACTTCAACCGGACCTACAACTACCTAATGCTGCTTTTCCACCGGCGAGTCGAGACGGGACGAGAATTGAATTCGTAACCGCCCGTTTCCACCAAAAATAGACCTTAATCACTTGTCTAATATTGGACCGTATTATTGCTTAAATTACAAACGAAAGTGATATATGATGGACGAGTGAATGATAGTGTCGGGAAAGGAAGACCACATAAGACCTTCCATGTTTGGACATGGAAGCTTTTGGAGAAAGGACAGGTCAAAAGTACTCTCGTTTTTTATTTCGACTTTTATCGTTTCATTTTCCTTTAAATAAATAAAACATGTGCTAGGATAGTTAAATACAAATTTTTCGTTTCGTCTCGCCTTGCGGGTAGTGTTAACGGCTTTGACTCGTGAAATATGATCTGACAAAGAATCTGATGCCCACTGGGCACTGACCTTCCGATAATAATAAAGCGTTTTTTCGTTGGAATGAGAACCAGTTCCGGAACTTTTTACAGGTCGGATTCACTCACAAAAAGAAAGGATCTGATTCTGGAGGAGGAAACGACGGGGGAGGTGGCAGTGGGGGAATATGTTCCAACGTATGCAAGTAGCCTTATTCCAACTTGATGGGTTAGTTTACGGCAGAGTAAGTAAAACAAAAAATCATTGATATTCTTAACATTATGGTGGGAACATTTTTTGTCCAACTAAGGGTTTTAACGACAAATTACCCATAAACTATACTTCTATTTTTAATTCGGTTTGGGATCGATTAAGCTCAAAGTATAAAAAGTTACCAGAAAAATTTGAATATTTATTTTAAAAAGTTAAGAGTGGCTCACCTGGCTGTAATCGATATGCCAGTCAATTTGTCATCATCTCCGGCACAAGCAGTTCATTACTGAACCTCTCCTGTTCTCTCTGACTTCATCAGTATAATACAATAACGTATAATATGGAAGTCAAATTTGTGGAGATATTTACTATTCGGTATATTCTGTATGCATATTTTTTATTATGCCCACATTTTAATGTGTTTTTGTTACAGCTAAATTGTAAGTACTTTAAAAAAACTGATGTGTAAAAACCTGGCTGTCACAATGTACTGTTTTTATTAAGTTTGGTGTTTTCTAAAAGTGTTAAAAGATTTTATATTCGAATTAATCATATTTTATTAAATCTGTACATGATTATAATATATATTTGTTTTTGTTACAATATAGACTTAATGGAAATATATAATTATTTATGGACATGTCTCATATTGACAATATTAATGGAAACAATGCCTATACATAACATGAAACTAATATTAACAAAAATATAACTAAGTTGTTCAATATAACAATTGCACTGAAACAGCATGAGTAAGTGACAAGATTATTAAAATATATTTTATTATGTACACTAAATAACTTCCTTGCTCGGTGTTGATATTCCTAATGCTTCCTCATAGCCAATTTTCGTTTCATGTATACCTGAAATTTTAAAACAAATTCGTTATTGCACTCGACAGTTTTTTCATATCCATGTTGGGCACGTAGCTTACTTTTGGTTTTTATGATGTTCCTTTGTATCACGAAAGTGATAAGTTGCCAATTTGTCTGCCAAATCGACCAGCTGAGGTACGACGTCATACCCACTACGCTTTCTGCCTGATCTGGTATCATGGCGACTGCTTTAATTTACTATTGCAAAATCAATTAATATTAACAAATGATTAAGGACTAACATGGACTGATTCTATAGAGAATCTATCTATAAAAAGCGACATTTTATGAAACGCCCAGACCTAACATGGTCAGGCCAGTTTAACGTCACTTTGGTAATTGGTAGTGACTAAAACAACACAACCTCAATTGCAAGTATACTAAGCGTGTCTTGCACAACGGTCAGTAATACTGATAAGAGCTAAATCTATTTAACAGGCAGAACACGTTGAAAATAAAGATTTTCCACCTTAACTAAACCGCATAAGGTTTAATTTATGGTAGTCATTATATTGACCACTGTCTGGTAAAGGGCTAAACATCGTTCTGTAACTCACAATTCCATACAAATTACTGAAATGCAATGACATTTTAAATCAAATCTAGAACTGTTGTTAGATTTAGACTCCCATATTTATTGTCTTGCGACAGACTTCACGTATTAGGGTTGTATAATAGGGAGCCAATGTAATATAGAAACGTAAATAAGAATGAACAAACATTACCTTTCTTTGATGACTTATTTTTCTTAGATTCTTTTTCCTTGGTCTCCTTCTTCGACTTCTTACGTTTTTCAGTCTTAGTACTCTTGTCTTGATTGACCTCCTTGGGCGCGGAGTCTCCACTCTTGCCTATATCGTCTATGAGCAAATTGTCTTGGTCTACATTATCTAGTTGTTTTACAGTACTCTCCGACAATAGTAAGTCTGCTTCCTTCACGTGCTTCGATTTCTTGCTTTTCTTCTTTTTGGCAGATTTCTCAGCGGAACTTTTCTCTGATCTATTTTTCTGAAGATCTTTGGTCTTTTTGTTTAGGAAACCGCTTTCTGGTGAGGGGTATTGGTTAATTCTAGATGTAAGTAACTCGTCTTCGCGCAGGGGTCTGTAAGAGAAAATTGGAAAATATTTAGGAACGCTACGCAAACAATTATTCATTTGTTTCTGGAATAGTCTCTATAAGCACCAACGTGTGGCGAGATAGCATATCATGTGTGTGTACTCGTTCATTATCAGTTATTTAATGATTATGATAGATTTTAAACTAGACCTAGGTCTAAGTACATTTCTGCTGAGTTATCATCATCTGAGCCGAAGTCCTCCTCCTAATGTTTCCACAATGGCCTATTCCTAAGCCCTGATCCATCGGCTTTCCGCTACCTTTATTCATTCATAGTTACACAAGAATTGATAAAAAGCAGGCCATAAATCTGAACTAAACAAAGTAGTTTTAAGTCTGCCTTCAATCAGATAATGTGGAAAGCGGCGGTATGATTGTAATACATGCACAGAGATCTATAGGTATCTATCTATGAAGGAAGACTATCTTTAATAGCTTTCATACATTAAAAGATTCAAATAGGAAACGTTTTTAAAAAATCAATTAAACAAATCTTTTCTCAATGCGATGTATTAATACAGTAAGAGAGTTGAATGCTTACTGATCAAGGTCGAGGTCAAGGGCCCGATGAGGGTCGTCCCGCGGCTGCGGCGCCTCCTCGTCTGAAGGAGCGGCGCCCTCCGGCATTTCCCCTCCAGCAGCTACCGCTGGCCGCAATTCGCCTTAAAAAAATAATCAATTTTATAAAAACACACACATTTATGTGGCCCACCTATAACATATAAGACCCCGGTACTCATACAGCGTTCCTTTAACTATTACTAGCCATAGCGTATACTATGCATAAATTGTTTTGTTATGACTAAATATCAATTTTGTGATTATATATTTTCTTTCGCAATTCTATTACTTACATAATAGCTCATTTTTATAAGCATTTATTGTCTTTCCCACTTCTGATAAAAGGTTTAATTCAATTACATTATGCAATCCATTTTTTCTAATTTTAATTTAATAAATTAATTATCAATGAACACGAAATCCGTGTGCTGTGTGATACTGGCCTAGAATAGTGTCAGATGGGGATCTCATCTCTTATCCCACGGGCTAAGAGTCGACGAAGAGAAATCCTAACAGATAATGGACAGCAGCGTCATCCTGCGTACTGGCATGAACTGCGATCACCAACCCGCCTGCCCAGCGGTGGAGATTATGGGAAAGAACCTCTTTTAGAATGTAATCTATTGGGCAGGCCAAAGTTCAGCACTGGACTATATATGGCTAATATATGAATACTAAATCAACCGCTAAGTCACCTTCGCTCTCCGACTCACTGGAATGTACCACTTTTTTACTCTTCCTTTTCTTAACTGGCCGTTTTTCTTTCTTTGTTTTCTTAGAACTCTCTCGCAACATTAAGTACTTATCAGATCTCTTAGCTGAAACAATAAATAAACATACTATTTAAAAGAATTATTACTAAAAAAAAGTGTTAACACACATAGTTTTATAGCTACATAAATGGGTCCATAGTTAAAATGTGTGTGAACAGGAGGTTTAAGTAAAAAAGTACTATTCGTCAACCTTTACCTCTGTTTAACAATCCCCTTAAATTATCAGCATGAAATCTTAATTGCGATAAATCGCAATTCATTGGCTAAGTAATAATATTATGTTTTTTTGAAATGGTTTAACTTTTCTATTTCATCTTTATATTATTATATGCCCACATTCCGCCCATTATGTTGTTGGACTCACGTGGAGAGCCTGTTGCCGCTTACCTTATATACTATATATTTTTATGTTTGCCAGTGCCTCGTTTTGGTAGGATATCTATACAACTTTCTTAAATTATTTATATATTTAATGTTAAATGGATAGTATAAGTTTAAGATGGCAATATATTAATATAAGGAGCCTACCGAAATCTTAGGTGCCCAAACCAACCTACCCTTTTTTTTCCGAAGGAATAAAGTTTCTAAAGATCTACCCCCTTAAGGGTGGAGCGGAAGGGTGTGTCAGACTTTTACTGACTAAAAACCATCCATGTTCCTTCTTAACTCTTTTACGTCCCTAAGCCGCGGTAACCCTTTCGAACAGTCCTGGCAGACTTAACCCCCTCGAAGGAAGTCAACCTCAACTGCAAGTAGTGCACCTGCCGATCAACGGTCGAGGTTCTGGCGAACATAAAAGTTCCCGGTAAGCGGCAATACGTGGGACCAACAATATAATTGGCGAAATATTGGCGTATAATATGCCCATACCTACCCCTTTGGGACAATAGGCTTGATTATATTGACGGTAGCAATTAACAATGTCGCAAGTGGAAAGTCGTTGCTTTTCACTTACGACATTGTTTAAAGTAAGGGCTTTTCACTTACGACATTGTTCATTGTAACCGCTGATATGTATGTACGTAACTTAAACAATGGATAGGCATAAAACTCACTGTGTATTTGCAGCGGCACCTCTAGCGCGATTTCTGCGACGGGCACGTCTTCCTGCTGGTAGGAGCGCGGCGAGTCGTCTTTCAGGTAGTGTGGGTTGTTCGCTTGCTCCTGCCGCCGAGCTTCGCGGAGCTAAATGACAAATTCATTTAATTAGTAAGGAATTAAATGCTTCTACATCGCACACTGGTATAATTTACCAAAAAATTGGTTTTTTAATTATTTGTTAAAAGTTGTAGGTAAAACAGTAGGTCTAAATTGTCTCCCCCGAAAAGGTCTCCACCTTTTCGTAGTGGGGGGGCTGAGTATCTCCCGGAGGCCGGTAAAAGTAACACCCAGAGGTTGGCGACTCTGGGGCCCTTAGTACCGACTACCGGGGGGGAAAGTGACCTATGGAGGGCGCAGCGGGTAGGCCAATAGGGCCCGCCAAGCTGCGCCAGGAGGGTCTTAGGCAGCGGGGGCAGGGGGCCCCTGCAACCCCCCGCATTTTTTTCAACAAGCGGCGGGCGTCGTCGGAAGATTTTTAGTGGGTATTACTGCTGGCAGTTGCTTCTGCCGGTGGTGAGTCCCACACCCCCTTTTGTTCCCCCTTTGGCCGGAAGGCAGTGCGTAAACGCATAATGTTACCGACGTAAAACAAAAAAAAGTATCTAAGTTGTAAGTGAAGCGCTCGTAGCTCTGCGATACTAGTTCGTCCGAAACGATTACCAAAGTAGAGTAAACCAAGGTAAGTACTTGGACACGTGTCCTTTTACGTGGCATTTCATATCGATTCCACAACTGCAAGACAGCAAGACACTCGCCTCCGCCAGTCCGTGTAAACCATAAGTCAGACCTTTCGGAAGTTAATGGGCAGAGATGATAAACTATATTGATGTACGAGAAGAGTATATCCATTTTGAATTCAACAGATCAACGATTTGCCATCTATAAGTAAGTTAAGGGGTAGGAGAACAGTTTGCAATAGTCTTTTTTTAAATTGCCTATATATATAGGCCTATAGGAGAATTTAAGCAGTAGTTACTCCGACAAATTCGATAGTCCGTAACTGCCCAGCAAACTTTGCCAATTATTTTTGGAATTCCGGGACTCTTCTGTGTTTTAAAGTATAATAATAGTAATATTTAATCACCATATTAAGTTCCTCAGGTGTGAGAACGGGCGCGGCGCGTGCGTCCGGCGCCGGCTGCGCAAAGACGGCGGGCGCGGAGTCCGGCTCGCCGTCCGAACTTGAACTGTCCGATGACCAACGGTCGCGCGACGTCCATTGCTCCAGGTCCAGGCTGAAATTACAACCAAGGCTATCACGTACACGTACGCACATAAGTTGAACAAAATGGCGGATGTCTGCGCAGGTACAATCGTAGACAAAAGTGACGGAAGTAGTGCATGCGTTTAACCGTAGCGTCACCCCTCATGTCACATGCAACATGTGCATGTCCATTACGTTCTTCGGCATTCGGATTTTAATAGGCGCAGCTTGAATATCTTGTATATTTATTCAGCAACAGAAGTTTGCTTAATAGGATTATAAGTGTTAAATAATTCAGACGTAGTGGCAACATCTTAACTGAAAGATATTGTAACAATGTCCAACCACTTTGTATTTTTGACTCATCACATAGCTTAAATAATATGGAAAAATCAGTACAATTACTCACTCGGCAGGCATTGGGACTTTCTTCTGTGCTTTAGGAGCGACTGGTTTCAGCTCCCCGTCGAACAAGTCTGCTAACTCTTCGATCAAACCTCCACTGAAGCCCTTCGATGCCTCTCCGTTCACCTCGTCGCCTAGGTTTTCTTTATCCAACCCATTGCTGTGAAGAATTGAAGTGTATTGTTATTCTTGAGATATTGAGAAACTAAGGAACAATGAGGTATCGTGCACGGAACACAGTTTTTAAAACGTAATTTTTTATAACAGGTGGCATAGCGACCGCTTGACATCAGGGTAATGATTCCATGACTGGAAAGGACATGGCTAAATTTAATATGGGTGACTGCCCCAAGAATGTAGATGTAGTAAAATATAAGGCTGGATAGTTATGGAATAAGCTTTCTAAAGAGGTTTCTTCCTGAGAAGATTAAAGCATAAGGCTCTTGAAAAAGGGCGTGAAACAGTTCCTAAAGACTCAGAAACGCACTAGTACCCCTGGTGTTGCCAAGGTCCCTAGGCTGTGGTGACCACTTTCCATCAGCGTGCTTGGGCCATCTTGTCAAAAAATTTAAACATAAGATATTTTAGTGATAAATAAGTTGAATTAGTAGTTTTACCTTTGTTCATGCTCGATGAGTGTCTCCTGCGTCTCATCAACTCCAAGACTTTGCAGCACAAGCTCCAACAACGCATGGGCGTTATGCGCTCGTTCTTGCACTTCCATGTCTTCGCTGCATAGCAACGGCCGCATACCAGCTAGCGTCTCTCGAACCACCTGCCAAAATCAACATTATTTATTTTTCTCACAATGATTTGCTCAATTTGGGGTGTGTCAACTTTGATACCCCTATTGAGTAACGCATGTAAATGCGTGTCATATAGTGTAAATGTTAAAGACTATGCATGTTATGAGATAATATGTATAAGTTTAAATGGGTGAGTGTAAGAGAGTATGTGTTTGGGTGTGGGTGTGTACTTATAATAATAATCCTTTATTGCACAAAAATAATATTAAGTCTTACATGAGGTATATAAAATAACATGTACAAAGGTGGACTTATCTCCAGAAGAGATCCCTACCAGCCAACCCTAGCAGTTGTAAACTTAATAGTTGTACGGGATAAATGTTGTCCAAGAAAAGTGTTACAAATAAAAATAAGAACAATATATAAAGCAAATCTCTTACATGCTAATAATATATTAAAAATATATACATAGATACATACAACTTATGTGATGTGAGTGTGAGGGCTGGGAGGTGTAAAAGAGTATTTTTTTAAGTATGGGGGAGTATTTATGTGATGTAAGTGTAAGAGAGTATGAGTGTTGTGTGTGAGGGGGTATTTGTGATAAGAGAGTGTGTAAATGTAGTTACCGATATGGCTGCGGGTAGACTATTGCGCCTCTCGTATGCCAGTAAGAGCCTCGCGGCGAGTTTGAGCGCGGCGTGCGTGCAGACGGCGCGCGCCCGCATGGCGCCGCCGCCGCCGCCTGCGCCTGCGCACGCCAGCAGCGGGGATATCGACTCGCGCATCACGTTCTCCTCACTATTGCAAGGAAAAGCACAATATTTTATTACTGAATCTGAGATCATAAATAAATATTCTCTAACAACCGCACCAATTATTCAGTTCCAAGATATATCATTGAGAACTTGTGTTATGGCTACTGAAGAACGGATAAACATACTTAAATACTTTTCACTTACGACATTGTTTAAAGTAACGGCTTTTCACTTACGACATTGTTTAAAGTAACGGCTTTTCACTTACGACATTGTTTATTAAACTTACGGCTTTTCACTTACGACATTGTTAATATTCTTTTACAATACCAATTATTGAGTTCCAAGATAAGTATCACTAAGAACTTGTGTTATGGATACTAAAGAACGGATAAACATACTTGAACACTTTTTTTTTGTAAATATATACTTAACACATTAACCGCCATGGGGGGCACCGGTGACCGGCATGCTACCCTTCTTATGGGGCCATGGGGGGCACCGGTGACCGGCAGGGAAGACTTATATACCAGATGGCCTAAATGGAACATTTTGGTCAAATTAGCTTGGCAGTTAATGTATTAATATACATAGGAAACACCCAGACCAGAACAAATATTCATATTCATGCACACAAAGATTTGTCCTGTGTGGTAATCGAACCAACGACCTGTGTAGTGAAGTGCAGGTATACTGACCTCCACGCCATATCGGTCGTCAAAATCATCTTTCCAGTGTTGTAATAATCTAGATAACATACATACTTAATATCACGCCTGTTTCCCCGTAGGGGTAGGCAGAGGCATATAATAATCTAGCTAAGTTTCCTGTAGAAATAAAAGCACGTAGAAGAGCATAGTGGGAGTGGCGGCTGAGAGAACAAAACTTCGCGTCACATAAGTACTCAGACGCAAGGAGTGAAGGTCGCTTGGAATGTAGTGTTTAGCTGGTCAAGTGGCTCAAAAATTTTGAAGGCAGAAAGTTCTGGATTGGCAATAGCTTCCAAGAACGACTCCGTAATTTTCGTTTTGGTCAAAAATATAATTATTGTCAATGGAAAGCCCAACACCGAAAGGAATGGCGTAACCGAATAGACGTAGGCGTGGCGGCTGTGAGTGGAGCATTCTCGCTTCATACAAAAACAGGTAGCGGTACTAACGTGCAGTACTCTGCGAGCACGTATGCCGCCGCGTATAGCACCTCCTTTGAGGCCGGGCCGGGCGGCGTGGCAGCAGCGCGCGCGCACATGGCCGCACACTCGCGCGCCGCGAATGCTCGCACGCCCGCCACTCGCGCGCCTACCTCGGTCAACTGACCAGCTATTATACAACCTGCCAACAAACACAGTTACACATTTCAAAACAATCATTATATCACTTTTGTAAGAATCTATTATTTCTAACTAAAAGCTCTTTACACTATAAACCGAAAGTGCAAAAATTACAATCTTATTGTATAATGTGTTTTTAAAATAATATATTTATTATAAAACTACGTTCGACTAAACCTACAGTGGCCAATTCGATTTTGAATGTTGCAGGTTATCAAAATACACTAAAAAAAAGTTATATCTAATAGATGGTGTGTTCCATAATCCTGTTATAATAGGGCTGTTTAGTGCCAAATTACTATTATAATTAACAGTAGTATTATAAATAACAAGTGTTCGATTTTAACAACTTACCGTGCTTAGCACTGGTCTCCATCTCAGTAAGCTCAGCCAGCACGGTGACGTACCACTCGAAGTCTACCACATGCTGGTAATTGTTTTGTGAGCAAATCTCGATCATGCGCGTGAGCAACTCATCTCGATATAGAGTTCCTTCGGCGCGCTCCATGTGCGTCATCAGTTTCTTTACTATCTCCATTAAATTCTTTTTCGATACCTGTAATAAAAATATATTTTATCTTCGAGAAACGTAGTATAAATGGCTTTCAGAAATGGTAGGCTAAACTGATGCCAATTAGTTTGCCTATTTTTGAACAGAATGATTAAAAACTGCGTTGACTCGATTCTCATTGAAATTAATTCTTTAAGTCTCTTGGGGCTTGAATGTTTAAAATAAAATTAGTTGTAAAGAGTTAAATAAAAAACTACGTCTAAAGTTTCATGCTCAATCTGTATTTTATCTAGATAGATGGCTTATGACTTTATCATATAGTCATAAACAGGAATCTGCATAAAACACGAGAAAAATGTAATAAAAAACTTCATTAAATTTTATATAAAGACTATTAACAATGATAAAAATACATTATTTATAGTCCAATAATCCCTTCATTACGTCGTTAGTAAATCGACGAGTTGTGAACTCTGTAACTAAGTGGTCCTTTGAACCGGATGCCAAATTAACCATTAGGCTATGACCGACTCTATTTAGTAATAATCTCTAGGTTAATAATATGTAAATACACTTACCATCCCATACAATAACCCTAAAGCTCTTAACCTGATCGACTCATCCTTATCGTCGAGGCAGGCCAGTACAAGATCCTTGTGCGCCTGCACAGATTTTGGGTGGGATTTTAATATTCTTGACATTGCCAGTAGCCCCAAGTACTTTACTGCAAATAAAATTTTAATGGTCATCCAAAGGTAATAAATAAATATTTTCTGACAATTACACTCATTATTTAGTTTCAAGATTAACACAAGTTCTTAATGATAAGTATCATTAAGAACTTGTGTTATGTGAACTAAATAACTTATATAAATACTTTTTTTTGTTAATACATACTTAATATACATAGGTAAACACCCAGACCAGAAAAAAAATTCATATTTATGCACAAAAATAATTGTCCTGTGTGGGAATCGAACCCACGACCTCAGGAGTAGAGTGCGGGTATACTCGCCACCACAGCAAAGCAGCGCCAGGAGGATCTTAGGCAGCGTGGGCAGGGGGCCACTGCTGTCTAACCACAGACCCTTCCAGAAGTCGGCCACACACGCTATGGTCGCACAAGGTGATAAGAGGGGCACGCCCACCGCACCTCTCTGAGGAGTACGTTGATTGCTGGCAGGGTGCCAGACGCTGAAACGCAGGTACTGGCCCCTCGCGGGGGCACAAGCGGCGGGCGTCGTGGGAAGATTTTAGTTTGTATTACTGCTGGCTTTTATGTCTGTCGGTGGTGAGTCCCATACCTCTTTTCAGTCCCTCTTTGGCGAGGAGGCAGTGCGTAATTGCATTTTGTAACCGACGTAAAAAAAAATACATTTATTTATGCCGTGATGAGTGTGTTTACCGGGCTTATTCCACAGTATGGAGCGGTATTAGGCAGGATATGATCATTATGAATATATTACGTGAATCACATTAAAACAACAGAAACTTATAGAAATACTTACAATTCTGATCGCTGTCCTCGATGAGTATTCTTAGTTTCTGCACGCACAGCTGCACAGATGAGGCGAGGCTAGGCATTCCACTGCTGATGCTGATGAGTACCGCAATCACAGTGTTAATGCACTCATACAGGAGCGACATCGCTGATGTGCTAAATAAAAACATTGTATTATTACTCTGCAAACTGCACAAAATATTTTAAATGTTGTAGGGACTGAAGTCGCTTACACAATTAATGCATAATACTTCTTGTGTACTGGAACAGAGAGAAGAGAAGCGATCAGAAGAATTGAGATTTGAAGCAATTCTTTTGATTAATATTGGCATATCTCTGCTCCGCTCCAGTGTACAGGCAGCCTTAGGGTGGTCTTTAAGGCTTTAAATACTAATAAGAATAATAATTAAAAACGACTTATAGCGTACTAGTCTAATCTAGTAATTACAAATACTTATAAGTAAAATAACTTAATATAAAAGAGAAGTACAAATGCAGAATTGAGAAGAAACAGTTAATAGGGTCTTAACTAGGCAAGGGTATGCGTTGCTTATTTGCATCTATCGTGTGCACGCCACTGGTTTCAACTAAGTGTTATTTTCAGTCATTTCAATAATAAATAAATCCTTACAAAATTTTCCTGTAATACTTCGAAACATTTTATAAATTAAATCATGTTTAGATATTTTTTCGTATTGAAATTTAAAGATTGCACTATTTATAAAAGTATCAAAATGTTTATTATATTTATAATGTACAAAGTTCTAAAATGCAGAAAGTTAGTGGCACAAAATATTTTTACAAGCCGAATTCTACAAGCACTAAGATCTACATGTAAACCAAGCATTAAAAATAACCAAAATTTAAGCTGTGAAAGTGACCTCAAATGTAGATTTTAGAACTATCTCAGAATCCAATATTAGTATGCGTTATGATAGCTTTAAGTAACTTTTATTCCCTTCACCCCATAGAGATTACACATTAATTAAGAACATCATAGACAATAACTGACTCACCTATGTATTAAATTAGTTAATGGTTCTATCAGTTTCTTGCCAAGTCGAGGCTCTAATGGGGTTAAGGCACCAAACTGCAACAAACACAATGATACTACATAAGACTAGCTTATGAGAGCAGATGATGGAGTGTTGTATTATCCCTGCAATATTACTGTAGCTGGCCTGACATACGCTTTAGCGTATACTACGCGTAGACGTAGATAGTGTAGAAGTTACGATAAATCTTTACAAATAATATCGGTACTGTTGTCGTATTGTGTATTTGAAAGGTGACATAACGAACGGAGCAATATCGATTATAATCTTAATGTGTGCAGTGCCAGTCAGCATCCGTCATTGTTTGTGATGTAGCTGTGGTTGCGTGTACAAATCCCTGGATTGGCTGCTTTTCCACCAGGCGAGGTGAAACGAGAAAACAAATCTAAACAGGGTATTTCTACCAAAAAAAATTATTAAAAGCTTGTGCGCGCCATTCCATCGCGAGCTCAGAAGATATCGCTCTGAGTATGTAGGCCTGCATATATAATCTATCGATTCTTCGTTTGCATTCTTTGAAGTTTTTAAATATGGATTTTAATTAACTTATGTTACCAAAATACGCGCGAGCCCTTGCGAGCGCTCGTGACTTTGCGACCCATCGTAAGAATAATGTTTTGGTTACAAAACTTTATATTTTTAAAACGTTCTAAAATATGAAAGTTCAACCACTTCCACACAAAGATCGCACGCATTGAGAGAATTAAAACTATTCCACATTAGATTTTCGTCTTTTCCCGATTCCTTTGCCTAGTGGAAAAGCAGCTTAATATTTCTTCCATTACTATTCCACCCTTTTTCTTAGGAATAGAATTGACCTTAACGGCTTGAACAGTACTAATAGTGATAATATCATTAGAAATTTCATACAGCGCCATCGCTCTCCTCGAATGATTTGTCGTCGAGTGAGGCAGAAATATACTCTTCATAAGGGAACAAGACGCCAAGAACAGATGTCAATTCGCTCACAAACTTCTGAGCACTATATAAGCATAACTTTTTATATAATAATAATTTTATTTAATATATAATGTCGAAATAGAGATTTATTTTTAAGAATGTAGATCGAAAGCTAATTTTTTACAATATTAGTCGCGAAAGTTATTTGTTTTCATCTGTTACAACTTCATTTTCATCATATTCATATTAATTTGTATGACTAACTTGTTGATTATATTTTAATTTAATTAGACATATATGCCCATTTAGAGTTAATAAAATGTGTATAAAACAGCAGCGAAAACAATACGAAATGTGATTTTGCCGAATCAAGTGTTAGGTTTTAGTAAAATAATCTTAAATTGCTATTTAGCACTGTTATTTTTATAAAACAGCAAAAACGATATTGCATTAATTGTGACTTTTTTGAAGTAAATAAGTAAGAAATGGTGAGGCGAGTGTAGTGAATGGATCTAGCAGCTAGTCATTTCCATAAGATTTATTATCCGATACCTGCAAATTAGGTCTATGAGGCTTTTAGTTATTTTCCTCCCAATATCTGGCTCATATTGGGTCATTAAGCCAAACTGTGGAGAGTTACAAGTGACATATCATTAATTCATAATAATAACAAAAACAAAATTATGAACCAGTTCTATACTTAAGTTTTCTGCCAGTTACAACAGATATATTCAAACAACTTTACGTATTCTGCAACACCTATATATAAGTTTTGATAAATGTGTCAATATTCCATTAATCTTATTAAACAAAAACAGAAATAGCTTATTGACACCACATTACATACCAGTTTTATTATCTTAATAAGCATCCAATTATTGGTAGAAGTAGTCATTAATTTAAAGAATACAGGTGCTAGTGAAAGATAATTCTTAGGATTCTTCCTAGCCAATTCACAAACTACATTTACAGCAGCTGATTGTACACCTGAAACAAAAAGATATATAATACATATTAAGAAAACCATCATTACTTTATTTAATTGGTGGCCTACAGCAAGCGACAGTAGATATTTAATTGTTTGCAAGTTTTAAATTAATTTTATCTTATGTAGACAATAAACACTTTCTTTCTTTCATATGGTCTTCACATTGTACTTTGTAAAGTGTAGGCTTGAGAGTCCATCTGTCTTAATGTCCATCTGGTGCACAACCAATGTTTCTAGCTCACAGCCACGAAAAAGGTTGGCAACACTAGTGATCCCCCTGGTATTACTATCGCCCATAAGTGAACACTTTCTATCACATGTTCTAAATGCCTGAGTGCCATCATGCAGTATAAAAAATCCACTTAAAAACATATTTTTTAAATATTATTTCTAGAATGATGTAATAAAATGATGAATGTTACCTGGATCAGGATCTTCAAGTTTTTCTTTTAATTTAGGAAAAGCAGGTCTTAAAGCTTCTGGATATCTTAAAAATACTTTATACATCATAAGAACAGCTTTCATCCTTAAATATGGTTTAGTTGAGCTCATCTAGAAAATAAATTTGGTACATAAATAGGTAATTAACCTCTAATTTTAAATGTATTTATCCATTACGATATTCAAATTAAGACATACACAGCTGAATACATAAAACAACAGTTCGAGTAAAGTGTAAAACAGTTTTTAAAATAGTTCTATTGTTTGTCATAATCAAAGACACCAAAAACAAGAATGAGTTACTAGATAACATAAAAGTATGTTATTACTGTTTGTTATTATGTTGTTCTACATCAATAATTAATGTATGTCACTGTATTGTCAGATATCAAATATTAATATTTGACAATTCACACTGGGTCCTAATGGTGGAGTCCTGAAACCAGAGACCACCATACTCCACCAACCAAGATGAGAGCATCTTGGTTCTTAAGAGGAGATCTGTACTCAGAAGTGGGATGTTAATGGACAGAGATGATGATATCAATTGAAAAGATATTGAGATATTAAATAAACTGATTAAATTTGGAAATCATAGAAAGGTGTTGGGAAGAAAAAACAAAAATTTAAAATATAAATACTCACCAATGTCATAATATCATTAGCCAGATCCCTAGCCAAATCATGAGAAATAAAACAGCTTAATCCACTCAGAGCCAAACCAGCCTCATATTGGTTTTGGGCATTTAAATCTTTGCGAATCATATTTGTGGTCAGCATTAACAATTCAGAGTCAGCATGGAATGACTGGCTTGCTGCTGAGTAGCCAATTCTTTTGAATGTAAACTTTGTAGAACTCATCACTTCAATGATGTTAAATATGGCCCATGATATGTCATATCCTAACATTTGAAGCTAGAAAAGAAAATGATTAGTTTACTTAGTCCATAAAATAAACAATATAGGTTACAGAACCTTAAAAAAATTCTGCCTTTCATGTCTTGCCCAAGGGTGTAGTCAACTTAAGGAAAGGGCTAGCTACCTACCACTATTAGATACCTTTTTCTCGAGATTTCTGTGAAAATAGTGAGGTTTGCTGCAACTATATTTTTTTTTTTACATAGTTGTAGGAAAGGTTCTGCCTAGCCCAAATGGTATTTAAGGGCGTGAGATTATGTGTGTAGGTATGTAAAATAAATAAAGTATCATGTCAGAACTTTCTCCACTATAATTATAATAAAAAACGAGGACTTAAGTGAGGATAACTGACTTAGTAATACAGAACAGTAGAAAGTAAAATGTTTCTAAAAATCCTACATAAAAGATAGTTACAATATTTATATACCATTGTTAGTTACATTTACTTAAAAACATGTACACGACTGTGTAAACTTACATATGTGAGTTTAGCAACGGCATTAGCTTTCACTGCTATGTTATCTTGTCGCAATTCAACTTTTATTTCTTCCATACATTGCGCTATGTATTTAGCCTGAAATATAAAAACAATGTAGTAGAACTAAAACTTTATAGTTTCTAGGTAAGAAATTAATAACTATCATTGATTTTTATAAATATACCTCGTTATCTTTATTGTTTCTTATTCCTCGCACCAGATCTGTAAGATTTTTATCGAACATTCGTTCGAAGTTACCCTTGACTTTTTTTAGGGCCATGTTGATTTAATATTAGTACTAGCTCATTAAATTTACGAGATAAACCTACAATAAAACAAGGAATTTATTTTCACAAAAATTGAAGAAATTGTCAAACTTTCGGTCACTACTTGAATTGACATATTTTATTTTTTGTGCAATGTTGGCAAATATAGGCTGCGTTCCGATCTCAATACTTTTAATGTCATATCGTGAAAATAGTGTATGAAATTCCTTCACCATCATCACATTTCCAGCTTACGACATAAAATCAGTTTAAGATTGTTTATCAGTAGCGTGAACAAGAAAAATAATCAATAAGCTAGGAAACCATTCTTTGGTCTCATTGAGAAGAAATTTATGTAATAATAATAAATATTCTCTTACAATCACACCAATTATTTAGTTTCAAGATAAGTATAATAGAGAACTTGTGTAAAAGACAATGGTCCCACACTGACGATTTATACTAAGTATTTATCTTTCTTGGGATATGAGAGTAATGATTATTGATTTATCATAATGAAAATAAAATATAAAACTAGGCAGCGTGGGCTGTATTCTTAGGGGTACTTTTACTTTACATAAGAAAGAAAAAGTAAACTTTCAAAAACACTACAAGAAAGAATTGCCGTCAAGAACATTACATTATTTTAGTGCAAAAGCTGCCGATAAGGAAATATATTTTTCAAATTAAAATGATTATTTTCTTAAGTGAACTGCAAAAAGAACATCTAAGTGTAATACATCAGAAGTCTGCTCCAAGTAATCAAAGTAAACAGTAATGAAAAACATTGTTGTAAAAAAAACACTATTCTAACTTTTTGTTGTTTTCAGTTCTAGTCGAGTTCTGCAAACTTTCTTTAAATTATTTACACAATGGTATCAATCACGAAAAATATAGGATAGCTGCAGGTAATATATAGGTTAATAATAATAATATTTTTTCTCTAAACAAATTATTTCGTTTCAATATAAGTATCAAGAACTTGTGTGTTTGATACTATAATGGATAAATATATGAAATTACTTTATTTTTTTGTGTAAATATATACTTAATATACATAGAAAACACCCAGACCATAAAACATATTTATGTTTTCTTCCCACTTAAAGATTTATCCTGTGTGGGAATCAGGAGCGGAGTGCATATGTTACTGCAAATCAGAACATAGGATATAGTTCACAGGATCATAATCCTCACATCTCCTCCTATCTCAAAGGATACGGTTCACAGCAGCCCCATCATCAAATCAATGATGAAAATTCTATTAAAGAAAATTTAAAAAGAAATAGGAAAAATTTCTTCCAGCTAAGTGAAGCGATGATATACGCATAACAGTGGTTGGAGTCACCACCAAACCTGAGCTGAAGATTAGGCTCAGTGATGTGTCATTGGAGAAGCCTATGTGCAGTAATGAATGAATATAGGCTGGCGATGATGATGTTAAGGAATGCTGATTTGAATAGTGTTGCAATTTACCTACATACATACATACATTCACGCCTGTTTCCCCGAAGGGGTAGGCAGAGGCATATAATACGCCCACACTTCACCAATTATATTTTAATTGGTGAAGTGTGGGCGTATTATATTATAATTATATAATTGGTCCCACGTAATAGGTGGCAAGCCTATTGCTGCTTACCGTGCACTGATATATTCGCCAGAGCCTCATCCGTTGATTGGCAGGTGCACCACTTGCAGGTGAGGTTAGCTTGGGCTCCTTAGGTCTTGGTAGGATCCCTATACACCTCTTTAATTTACACCTTTTATTAAATTTTTCCAGAAAAAAATAACATGTCATTGAATGATATAAAAAATCTTGTGCAAGCAATTACATATCTCATAGTGGAAGCTTGCCAACATAAGGTATGTATAATTGATTGAAGAAACAAACATGCACAGGTTTAAATTTAAGCACCACCTGACTAAGCATTCTGAAACAAATGAATATCTTAAGAAGTACTTTGTTATAAGAAATGATGTCCTTAAAAATGAAAAATGTTGCTTGTTCACACCCCTTAATATTAAGTCAATCTTAAAATATTGTTATTTTTTACACAGGACAATGTTATAGATTTTTTTTTTTTATATGTTAAATCATAGTCTGATTAGGTAAAAGCTTTACTTGAATCTTTAAAATTTTTTTTTTGTTTTTGCAGCTTTCAGAAGCTGACTTCAAGTCATCATTAGCGTTAGCTGGTTTTACATTTGAACACCAAGATGTGTTGGTGAAATTATATCTCACTAAGAAAGATGAATTGTCCAATGCTTTATACATCTTACATCAAAAAGATCCTAAGTACCAAGATCTTATGTGGCGTTTTGAAGTACAGGTAAATAATTATTGAAAAATTAATATATATTGACGTGACAACGTCTTAAATTAGGTTGCGGCTGGGAGTCACTTATGAAAAAGTGTAACGCTCGGTAACGTTACGATGAGTCACCGAACGAGAGAGAGGCCCGGCGAATGCCTTGCGTCTCTCTCCCACTCAACTATGATCGGTCTGCCGCGCGCGCAGCACTAGTGTACAATGTTTTAGTAAACAAAATATATTTCTATAGTTAAAATTTGTGCAATTCTTATTTTCATTCAATTCCTTGTTCCTATTGTGCAATTTAATTATATTCATATCAATAAATATTCTACCGAGAAAAAGACGTTGTCACGTAAAATCTTCGCCCGTAAAAACGACTTTACAGGCAACCATTTTTTTATGTATATTTATATATATTTTTAAGCAGGGTGCGAAACGACATTTTAGCAGGCCGTCATGAATGGGTGCGCTTTATACTGTGCTTATTTCACGGTATGAAGTGCTTTCTTTTTTTTTGGACTGCATTGACTGCTTACCATCAGGCATGATGTAGTCATTACGACATGTCTCATTAAAAAATAATAATTTTGTATTATATTTGTTCCCTCCTGGCCAACAGCAGATTTCGTTGTCTTATGTCAATGCATCTAATTCATTCTGATGAACTTTGACATACAATTTATTTCGTACTATCGGCCACCCGCGACATCATCTGCGTGACTTATATGTAAACCTTACTCTTGAAAACACACTATCTATTAAAAAATACAGCATCAAAATCCGTTGCATAGTTTTAATGATCTAAGCATACATAGGGAAAAATATACAGCTGTAAATTCATAATTTGCTGTACTATGTAGTAAAGAAAAAAAGAAAATTACTATGTAGTAAAGAAAATTATGATATAAAAGTTTGTCTCTTTTTACAGCTTCCACTTAATCATTGGTGGTGCCACGAATTTACATAACTGCGGCGCTTTCGCGACTTTTGCGTACTGAGTGTATATTGAACTTCCGAGTTGCGTAGATCTGAATCCCGTTTCACTGTTTGTAAAAAGACATTAACACTGATGATTCCATTACCATACTACTTTCGTGATTTATAAAAAATCTTTTCATTATTTGATTACCTAATTCAAACATGCCTTCCAATCCGAAGTAATTGTTAACGCCACTTAAATCTAAAAGCGCCATTATACTACAGCGGCAGTTTGCTACTAGAAGTTGGAAAAATACTAAGCAAGGTTCTGTCTCTCCTAAAACAATATTATTAAGCAAGCAAATGATTGTTTCAGGTTGCCAGTAAGCAGTGCTTAGAGGAAATTAAACCAATGGTAGCCATGGATTTTGTTTTAATGACATCAAAAAATTTTAGTCCCGATCAAACTGTGAAGCAGTCTGAAGATGTAAACAAAAATGATAAACAAATACACATCAACAGGACAATCCAAGATGCAAAGGCTGCCAGTGAATGTCAGAATGTGATTAACCATGTTTTGGTCCAATGTGATTTACCTAACGTGTTACATTTGACTAATAAACTAGAACAGGCCTTGAAAGAATCAAAAAGTAATCATGTGCGTAAAGTACAAAGAGTTTTATAGTAGTAATCAAGACTGAAAAACGTGCCATTTATAAGGATTTTATATGCCTATTTAATTTATTTTGCAAATAATAAGTACATATTCTTTTATTTTCTGAACAATCTGTGTAGTTATTTTTTGTAAAATATAAAGTGATTTTTTTTTCCTTAAGAATTAAGTCGCGATATTTTATAGATGGAAAATATACAAATTTTATGTAACTTTTTCCAACTATAAGGGCCTATTTTTCAACCTTTACTTTAATTGTGATTTAACAAATGTGTTCCAACTATTTTTCTGATGAATATGATATTAAATGCAAAATTAAACACTTGAAAATAGACAATTGTGGTCACTCTATTTCCTACAAAAAATTTCAACTACTTATTTACTTATTTATTATAGCGTATTTTAATTTCTTTCTGGTACCGAATTTGATATAATATTTCAAACAAAAAGAAACAAAATCACCTAGATAGAAAGATAAAAAATTCAATTTAATTAAAATAAAACAAGAAAACAATTGCAAAAGAAAAGCAATACAATTGGCGGCCTTATCGCTTACAGCGATTTCTTCCAGGCAACCTTAGGATGGAAAGTGATTAAAATTGAAAGAAAACCAAAAAAGAAAGGGGGTGTAAAAAAGAATAATACATACAAATATGTTATACAAACTTAGAATAATAACACCTAGAACGATAGTTCCCTCCAAAGCGGTTTTTCAAAAGCGAGGCAAGAAAAGAATCTATGTGTGCGTAAGATACTTGTATTACGCTCGACGAAACGCACATAGTGAAAAAAATCATGTTGTCATTTCATTCAATTTTCCCTAGAAGTAGGGAAGTTGAAACTTTTACACTTTTTTTTAGCTTAGCTATTTATTGCATTTCGTTTATGCGAAAAACCACTTACATTATAATTTCATTAAAAATGTATACATATTTATCCTGCCTGGGGTGAATAATTTTTCACTAATTATTTATTTAATATATTTCGAGCTATGAAACTCTTAAATTGTTATAGTTAGTCAACTGTTTTATGTAGATAGACCAGAATCGAATAAAACTATTTAACCTTTTTAAAATGTGATTTATGCCATATCAATTGAAATCAATCAATCAATGAAAAAATAAAGATTTTTGTGTTATCGTATATTAAAGAAATTATTCCAGGCGAACAAAGTCGTGGGCGGAAGGTAGCAGGAGATAGGAAGGGAAGGTAGGAAGTAGCAGATAATTATCAAATAACATTTTGTGAAATTTAATTATTGTCTAATTGAGACGTGTTTTACTTACAACAAAATGTAGGAGATTTTTTCCCCTTAATGGCAACATTTTCATTAACTGTCACGTGACAAATATTGAAATTAATTTTTTCATTTTAATGAATGTTTTACTTAATAATTTAATTTCAAACGCATAATTTACCCATGTAATGTTATGTTAATATGTTTCTTGTGCTTTTCCGATGTATTGTGATATCTGTTCATTGCGCAAACCGTCATTTTTTATAAAAATATCAGGAGTAGTTTTCAATACGACACGACCTTGAGCACTGACGGGCCGCGTAACAAACTTAGCCAATATGGCTAGGTTTGAGTTGCCTCACTTTGACGACGCGTACTGGGCTTCTAGGTGTAATTATTCTAAGTATACAAACTATATTTACATATCATAATGATAATATCATATCTCAAAATGCTGCCTTTGCCTGCCTTTATGGAAAATAGAATAAGACATAATCTTCGATATGTGGTTAATTGTTTTATTTAATAAGTTAGAATTGCGTATAAAACAGTTGGTCAAAACCACTAAAAGATTTAAGTTACGTCGTAAACAAAGACATTTAACTATTACTATAGACAGGACATTGAGATCAAAACTGTAATCCACAACTTATTACCAAGTGGTAACAAGTCGCTCAGTATGATTTTATGCGCCCTCTAGTGTAGTCGTGTTTGTGCGGGAACAGATTTGACAAATTTTATAGAAAATATGCTAAATTGCGTACTGCGATATTGCAAATCCCGTTATGGTAAAAAGGCTGAACGTGATTACAGTTTATTTTCGTAAGTATTTTTTATATTTACTCAATAATCAGACTATATAATAATTTTCAATAAATTGTTCTAGAACATTACTTATGCCCTTTGCCGACCTCTAGCGGTGAGAAGCAAAAGCACTACTTTTAGGATCTCGCCACAGTTGTCGATGCGGAAGTAGATGATTTAGTGATGTTCAAGTGATGTCGTTTTATTTAATGTAATAAATAATATTTCTAAATTGTAAGTATAAGTTTGATATAAGTAGGAATATTCTGATTTAATAATAATTGCGTTGGGGGACTGTTATACACTATAATAGTAAAACTATCAAATCAATGTTTATGGCACTCCATAACGTTTCACAGAAGGTAATTTTTTATTTATTTATTTATATTTTTACATAATTTTTTTAAAATTGTCATATCACATATTTAAATAAATTTATTATAACTTTAACTTATACTTATTTTTTTATTGTCTTGTCATTGATATAGTCTTTTATGTCGTAGTAGGCCTTATTTACTAATATTTCTTTGATTATGTTCACAAATGTAGCGTTACAGGTTTCTGTTTTATTAATTCAGGGAGTTTATTATAATTTTTTATTGACATAACATATTATTATGGACTATTGGAGTGTAGAGTCATGTTAGAAGTATTAATCTGTTTTTGTGTCTTAGTAGTTTATTTATTGGTTTTTCTCCACGTTTTGTAAAAGGAGGTGATGTTATTTCTTACAAATTTACATATTTCTAAAATATAAATGCCTGGTAGAGTTAGTATGTTAAGTTTTATAAAGTAGGGCTTGCAAGTGTCAGTCTGTTCAATGTTTGCCAAAGTTTAAATTATTATATTTGAAGAATAAAAAGAGAAGGTGTGTCAGTTCTACTTCCCCACAAAATAATCCCGTAACTAAACCTTGCATATGCATAGGCATAGTATGTAGTTAAAGCTGTTTGCAAATCTGTTGTTCTTTTAATTTATTGAAGGGCATAGGGGAATCTGGATATTTTTTATCGAAGGTTTTTAATGTGGGTCTTCCAGTTAAAGTTACTATCTATAGTTATGCCTAATAGAGAGAATTCATTAGTATTTTCTATTGTGGAAGTTAATTATTAAGGGTGACTGATAAGGATACAATGAAATTAATTTAGTTTAGAACATCCCTACTGCAAAGCGACGCCTACCGTGAAGTAGGTAAAACTTATTCTAATTGTTTTTAATATGCTGTTTTGCTTTTCAACGTTAGATAGCGCTACTTCCGCGCCAGCTCAATTTTTTTGTATGGAAAAGTCTCTAATAGCCGCTCTATTACTATATTAAATCTCTTTGGTCGTAAATCGAATATACGCTCTTAAGTGTAAACTATTGCAATGAATATTGATTTTTATTTATTAGCTGTGGCAGACAAATGGACGGTGGCCCACCATTATTTGGGTTTTACCTTTTTAAAATGGTAATTCGACAATTAAAAACAGTTTAATACCTATATTTTTATTATTCCTTAAATTCTAGGCTTAGAAAGTATCATTGTCAGTTTTGTGAATGACATTGCCATCACTGAATTCAGAGATGTCAATTTCACTATCGTCTTTGTGGGCAATATGTTTTGGCTTTACAAAAGCTCTATGATTGACCACTGGTGGCATGTTCTCTGATTCGTCCAAAATGGAACTGCCCAAGCTAGTGTTACTACCGCCCACACTAGATGCCCTGAGAGTCGTCGCTCCACCGAGCAAGTCAACACCGCCGACTATAGCAGCAGTTGGAGTCTCATTGCGCCTAGCTAATTGTGATTCAATTGTATGCTTCAATTCTGCAATTTTAGGACTCGTTCTGTTGATTTGAATTTTGGTGTCGTTTTGCAGAGGTTCGTTGTCAATACTGAAAAATAAAATGTTTAGTTATAAGTAGGTGCGGTAGCAGTGTGCTCAACTAAGTCATCCAATAGTCTGCCCATTCTAAATTGCCCGATTTTAGTATATAACTTATAACTGCATAATACTTGTAGAGGCCTAATATAAATTATATTTAAATAAGATGAAGTACTATAAAAACCAACCTAGATATATCCCATTCTTCACCGTCAAGATTCACTAGTCCCAGCTCAAACTTTTCGTTGCTATCACTCTTTTCAGTTATGCTCTGAGAAGGTGAAGCACTAAGCGATTTCATCTGAATAGCGTCCATATCGAACAACACTTTCTTCTTATTTAAAGAAGACGTAGAAGATGCATTTTTCAGTACGCTTTTAGTTTGTTTAGGGTTATCTGAGTTATCTTTTTGAGTGCCAACTTGAATGGCAATATTCTCAGAAGATTCGGTGTTACTGCTGTTGTCCGTATTTTCTTTTGCAGGGAGATTGTTATTGCTCATTATTGCTGGCTTGTCATTAAGAATATCCGTATCCGATTGGGAACGATGTATATTTTCTTCTTGTATCGTATACTTTCGGATACTATTAGTTACATTAGAATTTGCAGATAAGGGTCTTCGTGCTGGGGATTTTATCAAATTCTCTATAGATTTAGATGTCTGTTGACTGTTGGTTTTATAATACTTATGGTTACTTTGATTAGAATCGATCGCGCTATCTTCATCACTTGTAACATCCGAATGAATTTCGTCCTCAGATTTATTTTTTTCGGAAAGAAATACCCTGGGATTCTTCTCCACCCTGGATGCTGAATCAATAACTCTGTGATCTTTAGAAATAGGACTCGAACTCGGTGGTGTTTTTATCAATGACATGGCTCTTTTTGATATTTCGGCATTTAATATTTTTCTTTTGTCTTTTGAATTTATATCATTTGATTTTACCAAAGACATAGCTTTACTTTTTACATTAGATATAACTGAGGTCAGACTGAAAGCTTTAGATATTTTACCCGGTGATACATAGTCCAGAGGAGGAGCGGTCAACTTTTTGGGTAAGCTTGAATCCAAGTGGGCTAAAATAGAATGTCTTACTTTTTCGTGTGATGGGTTCCGCTAAAAATAAACAAAAACTGTTAAAAACTATTTTTTTAAAAGTATACTACAAAATTGGTATGAATCGTGAAGTTTTATTTACAATTGACGAGTATTAGAGCTGAACAATTTTGCATCGTACATATGTCAATCCCATATGAGAATAAGAAGCGGAATTCGTAAGTATACCTTGTATTTTAGCTCAACTTTTTGCTGCAATTGCATTCGCTGTTTCTTATAATTCTGTTGTGAAACTCCATTAGTCAAAGGATCAATTCCAGCTGTTGTAAGGCGCCTGTGCACTTCTTCTATTATTTTAGACCTGAGAACCTTTTCGGGGCTAAAATAAAATATACAATTAGGTCCCTTTGCATTACACAATAAGAAAGCTAAAACTGATTTTATTATATAAAAATAAGCAATATGTACCTTCTTAAAACAACAATAGGCCCATTATTTTCGACTTTTAAAGAGTTTTGATGAACTGTTTTAGTTTTTCTGTGTTTGCCTTTTTGTTCCTTAAGTTTACTCGTTTCTTTACTTTTTGAACCTTGTAGATGACTACTGGTCTCATTTGTAGGTTTTTTTGAATTTATCTTTTTCTCTTCCTCGAATTTAGGGATATGTAATTTTATTGGTACCTTATTCTTGGTATGTTTTTTCACTTTTACTACAGTATTGTTCTCAATACTAGAAGCATCTGATGAGCTATAACTCGATGATCCAATTTGTAGAAGGTCCTGAGCCTTTTGATGAAGTTTTTCGAGTGTCTGACGATTTGCGTCTGGTGATGTTGTATATGATTTCTTTTTTGGTGTAGGTCTGGCTATTTCTTTTTTTATTTCTTCATTAGTTTCCTGGAAAATGATATATTGTTAGTAGTTATTATTCTCGTTGATAATTCAATAACTGAGAATCATAAGCCCTTACTGAATTCCATTGATGTACATTTCGTTCTTTCAAACTTTTTTGTAACATAGCTTCTAGTTGTGCAACGCGCTCCTTTTCTAATTCTGTCTGTGCACGTGATTCTTTAGCGTCATTGGCTACCTCGTTTAGTTTCTGTAATAATGTTTCATACTGTTTGGCATAAGTATCAGCACGATTTATCCACTGCAATGTTTGAACTTCGTTATTTTTTTGCCTTTCAGCTTCTTTTTTTTCGATGTGGTGTCTCTGTAAAAAAAAAATTGCCATCTTTAAGTCACGCACACTGTACTAATAATGTAAGTGTGCGTGTAGACCTAATTCGAATTATGTAGATAATTTGAAACTACATATAAGATGTAAGATTTTAAAATATTTGAAGTTTAAATCCAATTTAATGAATATACTTTGTTCTTTTAACTTGAATAAAAACTAACTAAATCTACAGTTCTACATGTTAATGAACACTTACTGAGTTAAACAATTCCTGTTTTAACGCCTCTATTTCTGATCCTTGTTTCGTTATCGTAGCGTTTAACTGTTTAATAATTTGATCTTCGTCGTTGTTACTACGGGAATCTTTTTCCTTTAAATTTTGGATAGTCTCCATAATTTGATTTCGTAACGAGTTAATTTCTTTATTGTATTTACTTTGTTCTTCTTTTTTCCATTCTTCAATTTTATCTAAAACGTTAACTTCACTTTCTGTAATAACTTCTGCGTCTTTTGTAGATTTCTTTTCTGTTTGTGCAGTCAAATGTATGTCCTTACTGGTAATACCCATTGCATTGTCAGGTCTATCTTGTGTTTTTACATTCTTAATATTATTCTCCATTTCTTCCACTTTCATTTTGAGTTCAGACAGTTCATCTTTTAATTTATTATTTTCTGCTACGTGTAGATCAATCTGTACATTTTCTTCAACATCCTTTTGAGGAATGTCAGTAAAATGTGCATGTCTCCTAGATATATGACTTTTAAGATAAAGTTGATTTAGAAATACTTTGTCGCAATATTTACATTTATTGTATTGAAGCGCTTCTCCTGTAGAACTTGTATGGAATTCATTTTTGTTATTCAAAGTTTTCAAAATCATACTTGCAATGTTATCATTGCCATATGGAAGCGTAGGTCTAAAACTGTGTCTTGTTTTTCTTTTCAGTTTTCTTATTTCATCATCTCTTTCTTTAAGCTCATTTTTAGCCACATCAAGCTCCTGGAAAAAAAGGTATTATGCTAATTATGGAATGTAACTGCAAAGCAATATTTAGGCATATATCATTCACGCTCAATTTTAGTTTCCGAACAAAATGAGTATCAAATAAGACCTGTGCTAGTGAATTAATTTCTTCTCGAAGCACATAAACGCTCCTGTCTAGATAGTGCCTGCAGAACTGTTGATATTCAACTGATAACTGTGCGAGTCGGAACATCTTGATCACCCCTTCATCTAATATTCGAACGTCGAACTCAGACTCCAAAATACAATCCAGTATCTGAGGAAAATAAAATATTGTTACAATGTTCTCAATAATATTATTTAACTTCCAAGTAATATATGTAAAACATAATTATGTAGTAGTAAAAATAATAATGAAACCTTTAAAAAAACTTACATCATTAAGGTGCTGTTCAATGAGAACAAACTTTCTTTCCCGTATCAAATTTTCTACATCGATTAATCCTGTGAACATACATTGTTTACAAACTTAATATTGAGTAGATATGTATATGAATATTAAGTATAAAGAAATTTATTAATAAAACAAAAAAAAAAAGGAAAAACAACACAACTTTTTATTTTGTATTATATATTTACAAAAATGTAACTTTTATATACTTATGTTTATTCATTTAGTATTCATAACACAAAATCTTAATGATAATTATGTAAGTATGTAATTGTTTATTTAGTAGGTAGGTCTGCATAAGTTGTATATCTACTTACTAATTTTATTCCAATCGATGTGAACTCTAGGGCGATGGGTATTGAAAGCAAAACCCGCTTCATCCGCAATTTTTGAGAAGTTATGGTGTAACTCGTACGAAGTTTTGCACGCCATTGCTTAGTTAATTAATTATGTACAATTGACTTCTTTTAACGTAGATAACGAAGTACAAAAACTGAATACTCTTTTATTCGATAAATGGATGGTTCTCTTGTTGACATTATTTGGCATTTGTAGACAAAACCGTTGCCTAGCAACTAAAATGTTCGCGAACCGTCTCGCCGCGCCCCAAAAATCTTTGCATTTGGGAAAAAAGAAAAGGCCTGCTAGAACAAAAAAACAAGTGTACACGAAAAATTACAATGTGTAATACAAATCTTTCCTACAAGCGTAATTTAAAAAATAAATATGTGGATGTTAAAGTTTTAATGCTGAAAATATTTAAATGTAATTAATACTAAGTTTTCACTCCTACCGGCAGTCACGGAGTGCAACCCGTTGTATTGGGATAGATAACTAAAGCGATTATTGTAGAGCTTCTCTATAAACAACATTTGACGTAAAATTATTTTCAGGTAACAAAATAAACTGATTTGTTATCGGGGTCGGGAGCCCCGACCCGTGATAGGGCGCCGTGCAGCAAAAATCGTAATAATTTAATTTCGCCATACCTTCAAAACCAAACGTCCAATTTTGATCATTCCAATACCAAATATTATCTACATAAACTGCACTTAGTGATGAAATAATTTATTTTGACAAGCATTAATAGCATAAGTAAAATAAATGCGTTTAAACGTATTCCAAAAAAAATAAGTTTTTCAAATAAAAATGGTTGTTGTGCCTCTTTACTTTTCTTTTGACTTTTTGACTTTTTCCTCTGGACTTTTTAGTAGATATTTATAAGATCTACAATTAATTCGTACATTTTATGGTTCTATCTATTATAGTTTAGGCAGCGTACGCAAAATGAGTAACTGTTCTGGTTGATTTTAAACACTTTGTGTCCGAAAAACCCAAATATCTTACGGAACCCTATTTTTTTCCAAATTAAAATTTAGCCTATGTTACTCAGAGATAATGTAGCTTTTTAATTAAAAAAATTTATTAAAATCGGTCCAGTACTTTTTGAGTTTATTCGTTACATACAAAAATACAAATCTTTCCTCTTTATAATATTAGTGAAGATAACGAAGAAGTTCATTGCGTAGTTATGGCCTGGTATACATAATCAAGGAAAATTTAATTTTAAAGTTATTCATTTTCCTTAAACAAAAATAAATAACTATTATATTAATAAATAGTACTTTCTAAATCAACTTTTTCTCTATATTTTAAACGGGTCACATTATTTTATTTATTGTGTCTATGATAGTACTTATTAGATTTTGGCCGGCTTGAACTATGGTCACTAATCCCGTTTAGTGCTAAATCTATTTAAAATATCGTTTGCTCCCTCTCATCTTTATACAAATAAAAGGGACAAAGCGATGTTTTAAATAGATTTGACGACCAATATGGCGTGGAGGTTAGTATACCTGCACTTCTCCAGAGGTTGTGGGTTCGATTTCCACACTGGACAAATCTTTGTGTGCATGAACATGAATATTTGTTCTGGTCTGGGTATTTTCCTATGTAGGTATATTAAGTATGAAAGTATTTAAGTATGTTTATTCGTTCTTTAGTATCTATAACACAAGTTCTTAGTGATAATTATCTTGGAACTAAATTATTGGTGTGATTGTAAAATAATATTTATTTATTTAGTACCTACTGTGATAGCTATAGTCGGCATTAGTAAATAAACGTAATTTTTTTTTTCAACGTGCTGCGGTAACTAAATTTTAAATTTCGCTTTACATGATTATTATAATTTTTTTTTTGTAAAGTGTTTGTCCCTTTGCCAGTATTAGATAAATAAGTATCGTTTCGAATCGTAAGAAACTTTTATCTATAAAACTTAAGCGATGTGGAAACAATAAATGATATTGTGTCTGTGACTGAATAAGAATAGAAGAAAGATAATATGAAAATGGCTTTATCATGATGATTTATTTAATAATGGCTTTCGAGGTATAACTGGAATAAACACGGGTATTTAATAATATTATGTCAACGAAGGAAAGGAAGGAAGAAAACAAAAACATTTATACGTGGTGACTTCCACTTTGCTTGTCATATTAAACTTTATTGGTCCGAGAATTCCAAGATACATAGCATGTTTCATCGTAAAGAGATCGATCGCATTACCTATTACTAAAGGAGCAGTCTCATGGAAGGGGCGGCCTAGCGACATGCTGATGATTAAACATTTTTTTGTATTTTTTTTGTATGCCGTTGGCCATTAAGAAGCAAATGTAAGACAATATAAGAAAAGTGTGCAACGTACAACTCGATGCACAAAACGTGAACTCAAAGTACGCAGCGGGTTTTTAAAAAAATATTTGTGTACTGAGTACTCCGCTCAGCACACGCTCTGTGCTCAAGTTTATAAGTTTGTACAAATGTAAAATTGTTTGCGTATAAAAATAAATAACATCGCGTTGGCTTAGTCGTGTGTTCGATGGTTCGAGTTCGGTGGGTCGTTCAGGCGGCGGGCTTCTCTTCGGAGACGGCGGTGGCGCCCGAAGCGACCGACCCGCTGTCGTCAGGCGATGCCTGGCAGGAGAGAGATGGGAACTTCTTGTACAGCTCCGCCCGGTATTTTGGATGGCTGTGAACATTTTTAGCGTTAGCTCAAGTATTTAAAACCTACATACCTAATAAATAAAAATATAAGTAGGTCCAGTTCACGCACATTTTTTTGGACTCGGATCTTAGAAATGCGATAATAGCCAGTTCATTTAATTGCTCAGGAAATTAACCCTTGCATGTTTGGTGGCGTGTGTTCAATTTGTCACGGGAGAGTCCAATAAATTGCTTTCAATGTAGTTAAGTATTTGTAAGATAGTGTTCCACTGACCTGATGCCGTATACAATAGGGTTATATACAGCATTAGCCTTGGCGAAGAGTGAGCCCCAGATGGTAGCTAAGGGACTGATGGGCGCGCTCTCGAACACTCCTGTGTAGTTGATAACCAGGTATGGAGTCCAGGCCATGAACCACAGGGAGATTGTCATCAACGCCACCTAATATTTAGATAATTTGTAATTTTCTCTGCTATAATGAGATATTAAATCGACTATAGTTATTAAAATTTAAATGATGTGGTTTACCTTAGCCAATTTGCATTCAGCACTAGTGTTAGCTGCTTCAGACGACCTTAGAGAAGCCACGTTCATTTTCTTGGCCTGTTCGCGCATTCCCCTTTCGTGGGCAGCTACAGCCTAAAGTAATAACATACGTGAATATGCATCGAACATTTTCTCATGTTGCTTATTAACGGATAGATCTAAGAAAGGGCTAAATGATAAAAGAGTAATACATCTTATTTTCCCTGACAATCAATGCTCATATTTACCTGGACAATGAAGAAGTAAGAGTAGATGATAAGCAAAAGTGGCAAGAAGTATACGAAGACCGAGTAGATGAGGATGTAGCTACGGCTCAACCAGTCTTTGCTTAAATAGTCTGTTCCACAGGCGGTCATGTTGCCCTCAGGCACATATCTGCACAAACAAAATCAATTTATATATATATTATCTCCCTACAATGTTGTGATGAGATATTTGAATTATTATGCTGTGTAGAGATTTTACAATCTTCACTAAACATTAGTTTTGCTACTAGATTAGATTTAACTGAAAGCTTATAGATTTTATGCGATACTTTAATTATTAGCTTAAAAATTTTAAACACTTGCTTGTTCCATCCGAAGAAAGGAGCAAGAGTCCATCCAAGAGAAAAGGCCCAGATTCCAAGAATGCGTAGCAAAGCACCGTTGTTAGTCATTGGTTTCGCAGCTATACCCTTGACGATCACGTTGTAGCGATCGAAGGCTATCATTGTCATAGTCCAGATGGATGCACATCCAAATAGTGACCCAGCGCAAGCGTATAGTTCACATGCGAGAGGACCTGGAACAAAAAGTATCAAGATTTAAAACTATTATTTTTAAGAGAACATAAATGGACGAATATAAATTTCACTTACCGAATACCCAAGTCTCATTGTAACAGTTTATAACCATAGCCGGGGACATAGCGCACATCATAAGGAAATCCGAAAATGCAAGATTGACAACTAGTAAGTTCGATGGTGTTTTTAAAGTCTGAAATAAAGTAATGTGATGTAAGTAAATCTGTAGGTATCCAAACTTGGTCTCTGATTTTCTGAATAAAATAATGTAAAACACAAACCTTCGTAGATGAGAAAATATAAATAACCATTCCATTGCCAGTGATTGAGACAAAGCCAAGAACGCCAATAGTGAAACCTAAAAGACCGTGCCACAGAGGATTCATTGGTGGAAACTGATACCTGGGCAAAAAATACATCATCAGTATAAGTAGGATATCAAAAGTTGATGAGAGTGGAACCAACAATCGAGCAAACATACTAACCAATGTGGATCGACCATATGCAGCATATCAGGTGCCACTTTGTCGACAACTGTTTGGTTGGAAGCTCCATATGCTGCTACCTGACCGCCCCATGCCTGTAGCGCGGCTACACCAGGGCCGGGATCCAAGCTAGCGATCGTCATCTTGATGCGACTTCTATTGAGAACTTGTCTGTCTAAAATACAAAGAAATACACTCAACTTCTGTCGTAATGTAAAACAAAACAATACAATTTTGAGTATAATTGAATACGCACTTTATTGGTCTAGGATAGGATGTTCGCTACGAGATGGTTATTACCAAAAATACTGAAGAAAATCGCTGCACGAACTACTCCAGTCTTTAGTGTCTATAACCAATCTCGTTTGCGGTGGGGTTGCCGAGGCTGCGGAGGCTACTCGTTTTTTGCCGAGCGACCTCCGTCTTATATACTCCCTGAAGGATTAACTGCGACGTCACCAAGGAAATCGATATTCATAATGAGATATCTTAGAAGGTGAATACATTACCTACCTACTTCAACGTCTTCGTAGGGGTGGATTTAGAAATTTAAATATATTGATTTAGTTGTAGGTACGCTACATAAGCCTGTTTTCATAATACATTTATTGAACGACTGCAACTAAATTCAAATCGTATTGTTGAATGGTAATAATGCTCTATCAGTCATATTCATAATAGACCTATTTTAAAAACTTTATGCCATATCATGCCGCCTCATCCCAGTTGCAAGTTGTTTACAGGCCCGGGGTCCGCGTACCTACTATTTTGCATCCACTTCTCAGGTTTTTTGGCATCCTATGTGGATGGACCATTGGCACGCATGACATCCTTTACGACGTCAAGCCAGCACAGATTAGGCCAGCCCAATCTGTCTCGTCCGGATGGAGGTGCCTTGGCCAGACATTTTTAGGGAGTCTCACAGTTTCCTTCTTTGATTTATGATTTATATAGCTGAAAAAATGGTCAAGAAGCTTAGGGCTTCAGATATGTGATAGGCACTGCTGTATGTATCTGAAGTGTGCACGGAGTTTTAGAGTAGGGTATGCAGTGTATACGAGCGTTTTTTACATCTTATAAGGCTTGCACTAAGGTATGCACTATGCAGTGATTATATTCATGTATAATCATCATTTCAGCCATTTGAAGTCCACTGCTGAATATAGGTCTCCCCAATTGCTTTCCACGTAGATCGATCCTTTGCCGCTCGCGTGGGGGGCCGCCCTCTACTACGTTTGCTGATTCGTGGTCGCCACGAATGTTCATGAATGGTATGCCTATATTGTCACTTATACATATAATACTTACATATACATAGCCTTGGCTTTCGCCTGTGGTATCGCGTAAATAGACATGGCATAAAATTGTCTTTTTAGGTATGAAAATTGTCAGGTGTCTCTGATAGTTAACACGGGCACAACTATATAGTATGTTTAATTTTATAAGAGAGCTTGCTAGCCGTGGAGTAGGCAAACAGCCATAAAAGAGAGCATATATCCATAGAGAAAAACTATCGATACTGTCGTTGTATAGATACTATTTATACTTAGCAAGAGTGAAACTTATTTTTATCATTCAATACTCGTCAAGTTTCTTTTGGACTCTCGATAGTAAGGCTGATTTTCAGGGTTACGATATTATCGCTATCTATACTGGGTTCAACGTCTAAAAACAAAGGCATCGCTTGAGTTGGAGTGCTGGAGAGTTACCAAGTACGGCCAATCAAAACTGGCAGACCTATCAGCGAAATATTTCTAAAATATAGTATTCTAGGTATAAACACAAAATAAATGCTATTTAAATTCCAATGTAAACTCAATGCACCCCTGGCCACCCAAGTCTTACGCAGTTAATATTATTATGAGGCTACTAAGAAGTAGAAAGGAATATACGCTAACAAGATTATATGCCTATTAGGCGTACACATACAACTGGGCCTGGACATGCTGGCAATGGCCGTAAAAACAATAATGACTCAGAAAATATACCGCTGAAATTACTAATTGTGTAGTTTTCTATTGCTCAGAGAAGTTTTTTTTAAAGTAGATACTATGTTTAGTAGTTTCAGAGATTACTTGCCCAGCCCCTCCCCCCCTTTACCTCTTTATATAACTCTAATTATACTAAACGTGACAAGTAGGTAGGTATTCCTTTTTAATCGACTTCGGAGGTTTTATGTACCTAGGTATTGTGTATGATACACTTATGCAGAAATGTTTTTTAGTCGTTAGTTCTTCGAAAATACATACATACATTGAAACTTGTTCCCCGAGGGGTTTTCAGAGGCATATATTATACGCCCACACTTCGCCAATTATATAGTAGGTCCCACGTAATAGGTGGCGAGCCTATTGCCGCTTACCGGGCACTGTTATGTTTTCCAGAGCCTCGTCCGTTGATCGGCAGGTGCACCACTTGCAGGTGAGGTTGGCTTGGTGGTAGGTATCCCTAAACACAAACTTCGAAAATATAAACTGATATTTTTATTTTAAAGTAACATTGAAATATTTAAAACATGTTTTTATTTATTATGTTGACATCAGAAGTGGTCGAAACGCAGAGGCAGTGCATCCCGTGATAGGAATGTGGTTTCGTTGTAACATAGATAAGGATTAGATACCTACTAAGTATATTATTATACGTGGAACTTAACTTAAGCTCTATCTAAAAAACAAGATTTTGTTGTGAATACAACGTCAAGTATCATCATCATCTCAGCCCATTAATTTCACACTACTGAGCACGGATCCACGAATAAGATGAGAGAGTACTGGGTCATATTCCACCATGCAAACCCATATGAATCGGTGAAGCCAGTTTAGGGTTGCCGTCCTGCGGTTAGAACTTTTCATAGTGGCTTGATATTAAATGCAGACTGATTAGCGCTTCGAACATGTCTTAACGACTACCAGCCGAAACACGGAAGCGCTCGATATTAAATGCAACACAGTCTTCTCCAAAGATCACTCTTCCCCAGTCTAGCACCAAAGTAAAGCACCGACAGGTTAGCCTTTGTCTGTGCTTTACTTCGGTGATCGTTACCGACCACCCATGACCGCGGAGCTATCAACGTCAATACTTGGTCCTTATTTGTCATTACTTTTGACGATATACTACTTACCTACTCTTTTTTATTTTCCACTGAAAACAAAACTATTCATATAAACATATAAGTAAACTGCTGGAGAATTGTTTGAGGAGTATAATGGTGTGCGTAGTGCAAAGATTGCAAATCGCAACTATTGTTTTTTATCAATAGTTCGATAAAAAGAGATATCCATCGTTGTCTGATTAATTGTAGTAGATCAGTTAGGTACTATGGTTGTTTAGCGACAAATTTTTGAGTTCGATTGGTCGCGAATACAGCGCAGCGTTGCTGCATTTCAAATTATTGTAATTATTATGGGTGTAAGTATATGGATCTTTTTTTTTTTTTTTGTTTTACGTCGGTAACAAAATGCATTTACGCACTGCCTTCCGGCCTAAGGGGGACCGAAAGGGAGTGTGGGACACGACCGTGTCTGCCGGTGGTGAGTGGTGAGGCGGTCGCCAAGTAATACCCACTAAAAATCTTCCGACGACGCCCGCCGCTTGTTGAGAAAGAGGCGGGGGCCAGTACCTGGGTTGCAGCTTCTGACACCCCGCCTGCGGCCAACGTCCCCCGGACCAAAACCGGGAGGACCTCCTCAGAGAGGCGCAGTGGACGCGCCCCTCCTACCTCCCCGGGCGATCATAGCGTGTGTGGCCGACTTCCCGGAGGGTCCATAGATAGACAGCAGGGGCCCCCTGCCCCCACTGCCTAGACGTGTGCGTGTGGATTGAGTGATCTTTTCAAAAAACTCATCCAACCACAACCAAATTATAAGAGGATTTAGGAAATAATTGTGAAAACTTCATAGTAAGATAAAAAAATTGTGAAACCTAAACAAAGAAAGTTAGAACTAATTAACTGGATCACTCAATCTGGACACCTGAAGAATAAGCCATAACGCATATCCAAGAATATACAATCTATGTGTTTATGATTTGCATTTGAAATAATTGTGAAAAATTTGTGAAAGCTGCTTAACAAATTTTCGATTCGTTTCAATGCCACGTTTTCGATTTAGAACGGATTTTAAGGATCACTCAGAATGCACTATGTTCAGTTGAGTGATCTTTTGAAACACCACCTTATACTGCAAACGTATGAAACAATGTCATGTTCATTATAAATTAAGCTTCTGGGAAAATTTGTGAAACAGAGATCGTGATTGAATTCTTACTGATTTAAGAGAAAATCAAAATCTTATTTTTCTCGATCGTCCGAACTGAGTGATCCTTATCTTGAACTTTATTTAATAAACCGAAACTTATAGGTAGAAGGTAGTGACATCAGAAATTGTGAAAAATTTTGCTCTAAAATCTAACGAACTGATCGTCCCTGTACGTGGTATATTTTAAAAGATATCTATTTTTTTACAATTCTTAAGGAAAACGTTTAGTAGGGTGACCATATCGGTTTATTTGAGTACCGAGAGTTTTCCGAGTTTTGTTTTAAACACGTTTTTAGAGTGTATTTACTACATAATTTCGACATATACTTACACTTTTTAAGTGACAAGTTTGAGCAAAGTTAGGTATGTATTGTCACACACAATAAAAAATCTGATTTTTTTAAGTTATCAAAGAAAGTAACTTTTTATTATGTTAACTTTTTTCTAACAACATTATATTATATATAACACACAGGATGTAACCTAATCGATAAATCCGTAGGACAAAGTATGTAAAATAACTGATTCTTCTTTGCTGCTATACATTTTTCCCACCAAATCATCAAAACAGACTATTTCGTCGTTCTTATGGACACCATGTCCTCTGTAGTGACAAATATTATCGGGACTTAATGAAGGAAGAAATTCCACACCGCCTAATAATTTGTAGCGTCTTTTCTTACATAAATCGTATTTGGTACATCATTCAAATTAATTTTATCAATTCTGTTTAAATCAAAGGATATCGAATTAAAAAAATCATAACTAATAAATTTGATCATCACACAAATCACATGTCTTAGTTTCATTACTAAAAATTACTTAAAAATAACAAACATAGAAAATATATCTATATTGATTGGCAGCAATGCAATCTGCCTTGATTTGGTAGAATAACATGATTCGTTGGAGCACTGTTTCATAAAAACAGCATTTCAAATGTAATTATTTAGCAAATGTTCAAATATATATGTAACATTGCAGGCGCAATCAATATCTTTAATACCATGTTGCTCTTTTCTTTTATTTTATTAGACAAAGAATAATGCTAAAAAAACTTAAGTAAAAAGGTTTACTGCCTCTGCCGCCTTATTTTACAATTTCTTATGTTCAAAAAACGTAGTCTCGTTCTTATTTAAAACCATATTTAAAAAATAATTTTAATGTGACGACAAAAATGTACTAAGTAATGATGGTTTGAATATAGAATAACATACTTATATTGCACAATTATTCGCTATCATTAAAGGGAAACACTGCCAATGTTGTTATTATTTATAAATTTTATACCACAGCAATATTTAAAAAAAACTAGCATTAAATTCACTGCACAACGCCGTCAGCTTCCCAAATTTGAAAAAAGTGAATCGATTTCCCATCGAGAAAAATCCGACAACATAAAAAAGTACCAGTATCCTACTCAACGTTTTCCTTCAGAATTGTAAAAAATTAGATATCTTTCAAAATATACCTCTTACAGGGACGATCAGTTCGTTAGATTTTAGAGCAAAATTTTTCACAATTTCTGATGTCACTACCTTCTACCTATAAGTTTCGGTTTATTAAATAAAGTTCAAGATAAGGATCACTCAGTTCGGACGATCGAGAAAAATAAGATTTTGATTTTCTCTTAAATCAGTAAGAATTCAATCACGATCTCTGTTTCACAAATTTTCCCAGAAGCTTAATTTATAATGAACATGACATTGTTTCATACGTTTGCAGTATAAGGTGGTGTTTCAAAAGATCACTCAACTGAACATAGTGCATTCTGAGTGATCCTTAAAATCCGTTCTAAATCGAAAACGTGGCATTGAAACGAATCGAAAATTTGTTAAGCAGCTTTCACAAATTTTTCACAATTATTTCAAATGCAAATCATAAACACATAGATTGTATATTCTTGGATATGCGTTATGGCTTATTCTTCAGGTGTCCAGATTGAGTGATCCAGTTAATTAGTTCTAACTTTCTTTGTTTAGGTTTCACAATTTTTTTATCTTACTATGAAGTTTTCACAATTATTTCCTAAATCCTCTTATAATTTGGTTGAGGTTGAATGAGTTTTTTGAAAAGATCACTCAGTCCACACGCACACTGCCTAGACCCTCCTGGCGCTGCTTAGCGGGCCCTCCTGGCCCACCCGCTGCGCCCTCCACAGGTCCCTCTTAGTTTCCCCCCCGGTAGTCATTACCAAGGGCACCCAGAGTCGTCGGTCTCTGGGTGTTACCTTTTCGCGGCCTCCGGGAGGTACTCAGCCCCCCCACCACGCCAAGGTGGAGACCTGTTCGGGGGGGGTGTATAGGGATCCTACCAACATTTTAGGAACCCATGTCAACCTCACCTGCAAGTGGTGCGGTGCACTTGCCGATTAACGGACGTGGGTCTAGCGAACATACAATTTCCGATAAGCGACAATAGGCTCGCCACCTACGTGGGACCAATATTAAAATTAACAAAATGTGGGCGTATAATATGCCTCTGCCTACAAAAAACTTGTACTTAAAACCTTACTAGCTAAACCGACAGATTGTTTGTCCTGTCTTAATAGGATTATTTCTGTCCATTCCTCTTATTGTCAAACGACTGATAGCAATGTCAAACGCCACGATTACAATGAAAAGTTTACATTTTCAGAAAATATTTATAGGTTGGTTAAGTTTTCATAAATTTTCAAATTTTTCACTTATCCCTAATTTTAACGCCGGGTGGATTTGTGAATCTAAACCGCATATAAATAATCAGTTTAGCCGTTCAGGAGGAGTACACACGTACAGTATAATTAAAAATAAGATAGAACTAGGTAACATGTATGGGAATGACATTAATATAATTTTCTTTCTTTTCTACACAAATGCTACATCACACAATGAGCGAGTTTTGAGCTAAAGCTATTGTAGCTTCCGTCCCTGTAAGGGTTCATACAGACGAACTGCAAGTCGGAACGGCAGAGGCGACGGCAGCCGTCGCCACCTGTCGACGGCTGCCGTCGACGCGTCGGCGGCAGCCGTCGACGCGTCAGCGGCAGCCGTCAATGCGTCGACGGCAGCAGTCAATGCGTCGACGGCTGCCGTTGGCAGGCGAAAACGTTTGCAGTTGGAGTGCCGCGTACTAGCAGTCGTGGTCGGTACGAAAAACGCCACAACTGCAAACGTCGCCACCTGTCGGCGGCAGTCGTCGACGCATTGACTGCTGCCGTCGCCTCTGCCGTTCCGACTTGCAGTTCGTCTGTATGAACCCTAAGTCAACGTTTTCTTTGGTTTGTTCTAATGGTGGTTTTTTCTAGAGAATTCATTGATAACGGGACTGGTACTGGAATCCTCGTAAATTATCTTTATCGTGTATAATTTTACAATTGGTAATTTTTAATATCTAGTCTGGTAAAGTTAGGTTCATGTTTTAGACATCAACTTAACTTTTAGCTAACGTGCACGCATGGGATTAAGACATGTTAGCCAAAATGTCCTTCAAATGTACGATGCATCGCAAATAAACTCAGACGCACGAGGATTTCCTTAGTACGATTGATCTTAGAAGGTGTTAAACTACTTCTGCCTATACGTTCGTAATATCGATCATCATCGTGAGTTCGTGACTTCGGGCTTCCCTCGACAGCTCGAAACATCTACGATGCAATTTTAAACCCCCACAACACCTCGTGATCGTAAAAAAACAGACAAGAAAATCGTCAATGTTAGTTTTTTCTCCCGTTATAACAAAATGTACTTTTAAAAATTTAAGTGAGATTGTAAGAAAATTATTCCGTGAAGTTAGAAGAGAAGCTTGAGAATTCTAAGTCCAGGCATTTAAAAAACACACGACACTTCATGACAGTGACAGCAGATATTTTTTAAGAACCGGTACTATTTTTCTAAAATCAAATTATTTTTATATTATTTATTTGTAACTAGTGGTTTTTTAAAATGAAATACTATTTTATTTGTTCTGTAATACTATTATGAAAAGTGTTATATTTTAGTCTGCGGAAAAGTTTGAATGTTAGGTGGTGTCTAAGCTATGGAATCGTATAACGAAATTGAAATTAGCGACGAAGAAGAAGAAATTACAGCAGATACCGTTTTGAAAACTCTTCAAAATGCATGGCAAAATGAAAGACTGGCGCCTGAAATACTACCACATAATAACGACATGGTTGAATGTATGTTGGGTCAAATACAACATATGGAGCGAAATATAAACAAATTGCCCAAAACAGATCTTCGCGGTTCAATACATAAAATGGAACTTAGTCGAATCAAATATATAATTAGTAATTATTTAAGAACTAGACTCAGTAAAATAGAAAAGTATTGTATCCATATAAATAATGAAGAAAGACAGCGAATGGAGTCTGGCACCAATTATTTGACTCCGTCCGAATATAAATATGCTCAGGATTATCTACTCAACATGGAGAATCACTTGAAAAATGTAGCCCTAGATAAAATGCCTGGCAATATGAAAACATTAGAAATGAGTAAAATGGCAGTTCACCCAAACTTACAATCTCATATTTTCCTTAAAGCAAATAGTACAATAACTGGTGTTGTTTTAGAAGATTTGATAGGTGATCAGGATGAAGAAATTGATCTTGAAGGTACAGATATAGCATTGTTTTTATCTGAAATAGACACAAAACTTTAAGTGCTGTCCTAATTAGCTACAGATACAAACTATGCCTTAAATCTTTTTAGTAATGGTTTTCTTCTGTGTCATGTATGCTTGCAACCTCCCTTGTACCTTAGCCTCTCGCTTTGAAAACAAGTACATGCTTATTATAGATAAGAAACACCCAGACCAGAATAAATATTCATGTTCTTACACACGAATATTTGTCCCGTGTGTAAATCAACCTTCAACCTTAGGAGCGTAGTGTAGATAGTCTTTGCTCTTTGTTCTATTATGTTGATGAAACATCAAAGTAAATAGAATATCAATTGTGTTATTCCTCTTGCAGATGGATCACAGCATATACTACAGTACAAGCCAGTAGCAGATTTAGTGAAAAATGGAAAGGTCCAATTGGTATGACCTATCTCTAACATATATTCTAGTTATTACTTTGTCCCACATTTGCAGTATGTTGAATTACTATTGAAAATTTTAGGTTTTCAGTTCTACATAACATTTATTAACACATTATTAAAGCAAACCATTCAAAATAACAAGGACAAGAAACAAATGTTGGACAAAGTGAGACTAACCCATTCCTATTTTGAAAGTTGCCTGAAGTGAGTAAAAACAATTGTATAAATAAAGTGATTGATACAATTTATTTCTTTGTTTTATCCTTTGTTTGGTTTGAGAACATCAGTGGGTCCATGTGAAATGAAAGTCAACATAGGGCACAAGATTTCACATGTGCACAGGCATGTCTCAATAAGATTATTATTATTTAGAAGAGGTGGATGGATCCCTACCAAGACCTAAGGAGCCCAAGCCAACCTCACCTGCAAGGGTTCCTTTCCACCAGAGATGTGCTATGTAACTATTTGTGTGAAGATGCGAAAGCTATGCTACTAAACTAAGTGACTGTTCCCACCAATTCTAATCTATGTAGTATCACAATGGCGCTTTTACTTTTTGTTTCTACAAAGGCATGTCTGCTTTTGGTGATAAACGCAAGCCTACTGATATTATTACATGACTCGTAGCACAATTCATCATCATTCCATACTAAACTCATAACTTAGTTAAACTCGTTTTTACCACTGCTATACTATGAGGACCAATAAACATTATGATATCAGACGCATTCATAGCAACATAGCGTAGCACATCTCTGATAGAAAAGCATTAGGAGTTCAGAGATAGGGCTGCCATTAGATTTGTCATTAAAAACTTAGAGGCATATGACTGATGAATTAATTGCATAATGGTCTAATTCTTCATTGGACCAAACATTAATAATAATAATACTTTTGCAGAAAACATGGTACATTTTGGGTCTTAAAACTAAAATATTGCTCAGGCATGTTTTATCAATTATCATTATTTATTAGGGACGTATTGACCTATGACGCACTGTAGGCGTCATTTGAGATAATGAATTCAATTTCATAATGAAGTAAGTTTGTGGTTTAATTTTGGCATTTCGCAAATTATAAATAAATACATGCAAGAGATTGGTCCATTTAAATAACATAACCAAACAGTTTTATGACTTATCAGGGGATATCTAAGAGTAGGAAAGTAGGTAATAACAATATATACATTAATTTGATTAAAAATATATTAAGGCCTAAAGCAGTGCACATAAATATGATTTTGTTTTTCATTTACTTACAGGAGTAGATATTTAGCACTTTTCACTTTTTAAATATGTTTGTGATAATCTTAATCAGACAATAGCTTATAAAATAGAATTTGAAGTTGTGAATAAAACATCAGCATAGAGTTCCTTAACTTTATTTAACAGGAAAGGCAGGTCAATATTAATTCAATCAATTTCGTTGATTTTGTTGCATTAGATAATAAAATAAATGTCTAGTATTTGTATACATATGTATATAGGCTTCATTGGGGAAAAACAACTGTGAAGAAAAAGGTAAACTCACATTTCCAGTTTAATCCTTTATGCACACTTAACAACAACCTCCCAAATATTGCTGTAGTGTTATTCATAACTTCTAAGTTACAAAACATAATATAGATTCAAAAACATTTTTTATAGAATATCAACAAGTCCTATCAAACACACAAAGTACAACTTTAATTTTAATATAAAAACAAACTTTCAAAACGCTATTCCTAATATTATTCAAATTTGTAGTCTCCAAACTCGGAACATAAATTCGGTAATTACTCTGTATGGAAACTGATAATTTACATTTTGTACTGCAATACACTGTATAATATAGATTATTTACTACTTAAACATAATTAAAAAGAAATTATTCTAGTTAAATTTATAAATATTTCTTTAAATATCTGGCTCACATTAAGTGTGATTTTAAGCATAAAGCATCCTTATGTTTCTGGTACAACACTTTACAAACTATAAATATAATTGGGATGTAAATTTTCCACTACGAACTGTTATTGTTCCCTCTTTGTTTATAGAAAGTTATTTATAGGCACTAAAATGTTCTTTAAGTACTTAACAAATGGCTCATTTAGAGGGCCACACATATTAAAAACAATTGTTTTATATAAAATATTTTTAACTTAATAATAATTAAGATCGGCAATACATCATCGAAGGATAATAATTCAATAGAATGGTAATTATTTAATAAAATATAAAATTACTGTGATGCTGAGTCAAAATTAAAACATTCAATTCCTTATGGTTATTCCAATAACTATTTAAAAGATAAAGCAAATAGTTTTCTAACATCCATCTGTAAAGTTAATATAAGCACTCAATTCGGTTTACAGTATTAATTACAGAGTAATAAAAATATATCAAGGAAATAAAATAAGTATTAAGGCCATTCAGTATTATAGCACCATGATTACTATATTGCAAATTCTAATAAAAGATGCAAAACCCTTTTTTACATATTTAGCGTTATAAATATCGACTGAAATTAACAATTATTCAGAAAATAGCACTGATAAGAATAAGAGTAGATGTAGATGAAGTGTTGCTTTCAGAGTTAAATATGAAAGATTGTACCAAATTTTTGATAACAAATGATTATTAGCATTTGTTTTATGATTCTTCTTAGTAACTTCTCAGAAACTTAATCTTATATAAGCATCGCCGAAACGTCATATCTATATGAGCTTGAAAAGAAAATTTTAGAAATATGCAACAACTACATATTTTTTATTAGGATAGCAAACAGATTTTTTTAAAGAGCAATATCACAATTGTGTCACAAATGTCTGTACAATATTTTTTAAAATTTATGTTTTATTATAAAAATATTTATGATTATTCTGAGCCAGGTTTGGTCTTTATTATTTATTTTTTACCAAATATTAGCATTAATTACTGGCATGCAAATATATTTTTATAAATCTATAAATAAAGACAATATAGAAGTCAAAACACTGCAATATTTCACTTAAAACTATATACAAAATGTTATAGCAAAAAAATATGTTTAAGTACAGCATACTTTTTTTATGAATAAACTTTAATATTTCAAATATTACTTGTTATTTTGTACTATATATCTATTGAGGGTCTAGAACTAATTTATTAAATTAAAAAAACAAATTTTAAGATACTGTAATGAAAACAGGCGAACAGCTAGACTCTTGAAAACTTAAAATATATATAATATTATTAAATTAGTACACCATCAATCATTGTATAAGTGGTAATTTGTGACGTACATAGTAAAACAAAAATATTAAGAACTATTTTAAATCCTCGTATAAAATATTAAGTAGACACATAAGTACTTAATGTTACTATAAAGAATCGTATGCTAGTACGACTAGGACAAGAATAATGAATTTTCTGTTCTATTTTTTTATTAACCTTATAATAGCACCTTATTAATTATCGGACAAAGAAATTCTCAAATAAGTACTGGAGCAGATACTGGGACAATGGTATATAAAGTAAGTACCAAAATTACTCTCCTAAATATTCTATTAGTCTATTGTATGGCATTAAATGCGGTCGATATATTTTATTATAAAATAGCCACAAAGGCCGCATTATTAGTGGAGAGAACATAAATATGTAGGCAGGTTCCTAAATTGGGATCTTTGTATGACCTCAGAAAGATCTCTCGAAAAAGGACCATTGTTTCTTAATCCTTAAGATTGTTTTTCAATATGATTGACATTTTTAAGTTTTATTATAATAAGTTACTAAGCTGCTAATGTGCAATTACGATCTTATGTATAACACATACATCATACCAAATATTAAGCAACATGAAATATATTTTTTTTTAATTAAACTTAATTATGTCCGTATAACTTCGGACGGACTGGTGAAGCTTTAAGGTTTACTTATTTTACTGCGGGACCCAAAAAAGGTGGTTATTTTTTTTTACATTTATAATGTAAGTACAACTTTGAAAATTCGATTAAACTAAACTTAACTGGTTGGTCAGAGAACGACATCTGAAGATTTGTAGTGAACTACATACTAGCTAAAGCGCTTGTCAACCAGAGAACTATTGCTTGATTTTAGAAACAGACAAGAACTACACATGAGCTTTAAAAAAAGAAATGGCGATATAATGCCGCGTTCAGCCTATACACGAGTCATTACAAGCGTGTGAACTAAGTCATAAATCATTACGATAAAGGAATGTGACAATGCCGGGCAATCCGTTATCGATAAAGGATCGCCGCTCGGAAGTATGTAGCTGGGTGGGGCAAAACGACTCAGTCGATAATTTTTATCGACTACAAAGCTTTTTTTTCTATTACACATAACACCAAAAGGCTTATAAGTGTAAGCAAGAGATCCGATAAAAATAACTTATGACTCAGTTTCAACGTTTGGAACGGCCTAAGTATAGTTTGACGTAATCATATGCTTTTGGAAATTGCTTATTGTCAGCTGGGACGTAACCGGTAAAACTATTATTTTGAATGGAGCTGTAAGGTTCCCGTTCATATCTTATTTCAAAAGCTTTAAAGTTCGTAAGCATGCATTATTAGCGTTGAGGAACTTAATGTTCGCTGGGACGTAACGTATATTTTGTACAATTTAAAAATGTACGAAATGTATGTTCCTAGGCTTGTTGCGGAGTATCATCAGCGTCGACGTACTTGATGTGTTGGGCGTGAGCTTTTGCGGCCAAATCGCGCAGAGTCTGCTCGGCGGCGGAACCTAGTTGCTTCACCATGCGGGAGAAATGACCTTCCTGTTTCTGTAGCAACTCGTGGGGGTGACCACACTCCACTATTTCACCAGCTTCCATTACCTTCACACACAAAGACAATTGGTAAAATTTACGATAACAGCCTAATAAAAATTAACTACTTAAGAATATGACTTGAATTAAGATGTTTTTAAGCCCGAAAAGCTTATTCACTACTATATAAGATGATGGCCTCGAACGGGATTTGAGTACGTCGTTACAAGTTCACAGTTTATCACATTACTATTGATTAGGTTCAAGATTTTTTTCTAGCAAGCTTTTATAAAACGTTATATCACCAATCCTATCAGTGTTGCAAGTACACGAGAAGATGAAGTGCTCATATCCCCTAGAACAAAGGTTGAGCGTGCCTTCGGAAGTATGCACCCGATTTAAAATACCGATCGACTCTATCAGGGGCAAATCCTATAAAATTTGTTTCACTTTTCCTTTTATTAAGAGCTCAATGCAGTTATCTCTTGGAAAAAAACAGTTAACTAGAGAACGTCGTAAAGAAATATATTAAAACAGTATATAAAAATATACCTTGTGGTATAAAAAAAAGTCTTACCACAACTCGGTCGGAATCCGCTACAGTATGCAGCCGATGTGCAACAGTTATCACAGTGCAATCCGAGAAGAAGTTACGTATAGTGGTCTGAATTAACGCGTCGGTGCTGAAACAGGCAAAGGATGATTCGTTAAATAAATAAGTTTAGTGCCAATTTTACTTAATACCTAATAAATTCATTTAGCAGGTATTAAGTAAAATTGGCAATTGACAGTAGGCGAGTCACATAGAGCGCACATTAGGCAATTATTATATAATAATAATAATAGCTTCAAGTACAAGTAAGTGCACGCAGAGTACATTTTAAAAGTGGTACAAAAAAGCATTTGGAAGTGGCCCAGCTGGCAAGATCTGGTCTTCCACAGGGCTAGTTTTCAGACACGCCCACTTTTCTGAAGGTGTTATATGCTTGTAATATGGTATCTATATACATTAATTAATAAATAATACAAATGTATTTAGTGGCTTGAGCGAGTTGTATCGTCTAAGTCTCCATAAGCTATGAGGACTTACTTAGGGTCAACATTAGCAGTGGCCTCATCCAGGACCAGTAGCCGGTTGCGTGCGAGGGCGGCGCGCGCTAGACACAGCAGTTGCCGTTGACCAGCACTGAAGTTCGCGCCACCAGTCTCCACATTCGTCGACAGTGATGTCACGCTCTTTTTTAGCTCCACCTGTTCATATCGTAATAGTTTAATCATTGAAAGTTCCTAGAATTCTAAGAGCTTAGCCTAGTCTTGAGTGGGAATCGAACCTCCAAGCCTCTGTAGGTAGCTGGGTATCGTATATTGGTCTTCCCATAGCAAATAAATACATACAATCACGACTGTTTTCCGAATGGGTAGGCAGAGGCATATTATAAGCCCACCATAGGCGAGCCTATTGCCGATTACCGAGAACTTTTATGTTTGCCAAAGCCCCGTCTGTTGATGGGCAGGTGAGGTTGGCCTGGGCTCCTAAGATATTGGTACCATCGCTATACAAGGTTTAGTAATTTAACAAGTCCTATTTAAAAAAAAGAAGCGATTTATTAGGAAATGTGCTTACGGCACCGTGAGGTTCAATTTCATTCCTTAGATGATCACGTAACGATAACGATAGCGATAGTAAAACTTACACTAACGAAATACTAGTCATCGCAGAAACCTTTTCTACAAGTCATAAAGAATCCTTATCAGTGATTATATAATTCCTTTATAGCACTAAAAATAGGTACTATTAATAATACATTTACTGCATACACTTTCAGCAGGTTGTGTACATTTTTTTATAACAACCGTAAAAAGTGTTTGTTTAGTTAAATATGACTATAGTTACCATACGTTATGGTACCTAATTATAGTCATATTTAATTGTTTGTTAAGTAGTTTTAAAGGTACCCTAAACCGACAGGGGTGTATGAGAAGGTGAATGAGTGTAAATAAAGCTTAAAGTGGCCACTGGTTAGTTTTATTTTATGTACCGTCTAAACTAGCTGTCAAGATATTAGAAGGCACTGACTTCCTAATTAATAACGATAGCCATAGATATTCATGATGGGCGAGACTAACAGCTTAACGTGCTCTCCGAGGCGATAATTAAGCACATAACTTCAAAAAGTCATACTGGTAACCAGGATTTGATCCCGAGACACTCTGAATTTAAACTCTACTAGTCGTCAATATGATGAATCTCAAAAACATTTTATAGATATAGCTCAGCAAAGACATTTATATTTCTTTAGGGGTGTTTTATGATCTTTTCGATTAACAGAAGGGCTGAGGTTTTGTGCCCGCCCAATATCGATTGTGATCACTGGATATCATGTTACAGTGATTACCACCATATTTACATCAACTTATAATATATTATAAAGGTTACAATTCAATAACAAATACAAGCATTCCGTCCCTTTGGCATTTGCGCCTTACAACTCGCCGTACTACAGACTGAACGCCAGACAACATTTTGGCGTTGAATCTATGATCATCTTCCATAACAATGATAAAATATGCATATATGATGTTTATTATTGACTCATATGCCTTCAGAAGTAAAATACGTTGTATTACAAAACAGCGGTGTATTTTCGTTTACGTTTATCTGTATAGTTCATATAGCAATTTGTTAAATTAATCTTGAACAACAGAGATAATACCATCTTATTTGATCGATTATACTGCTAAACGCTAAAACCATCTCAATACGATAGTGCAATATTAGAAAAGACACCAATTCGTAAGCCATAAAGCATTATATCATGGTTATTTTCCTGCTACATACTTTACGATGGTTGTTTAATCGGTACTTATTTACACTTTATTTTAACACATTGTTTGCTTTGTCATAACTCTGTAATGAGTGTGGAATATTCATATAGTGAAGAATTTGCCACTGTCATGAACTTAAATGGCATCCACACGATCCAGGCCTTAGTGATAGGTAAAGAAATTTCCTTTAAGGTTCACTTTAACAGGTCCTGGGTATACTGGTTTAAGTGCAAAATATAACTTCTCAAAGAACTGAACATCAATTTGTAGAATACATCATTATAGCTATTTTAATACTATTGATGACAAAAAAATTACAATTAGTATACGTAGGAGCAGTAGACTTTTTAAACTAATTTGCATTTGGATTATCTATATGTATATTTTATATGCATTTAAGCCAACGTTCAGACGAAAAAACATTATACAAACTTACATGTTCCAATGCCTTCCAAATGTCAGCATCTGTGTATCTGTCAAAAGGATCCATATTGTATCGCAGACTGGCGGAGAACAGCACTGGTTCTTGGGGAATAATAGATATTTTTGAACGTAGTTCCTGCAATTCAAATATGTTTAAAAGAACCGAAGAACTGAATCTGTCATCATTATAATGCTAGCATTATTACGGTTACCCTAGACTTAAGCTTAGAGCGCAGGGTCTGCTTATTGGCCTAACCAGAATTGGCTGAGTTTCAGTAATTACAGCGCGACTGCACTCTGACTTACACAAACTAGAGGGAAACATCATTGTTTAAACCACTGGTTAGACGTTCGAAGGACACCGACTTCCAAATAAGGACTGCCAGAGATGACAGCCGGGACCATCGGCTTAACGTGCTTTACGAGGCACGGAGCAAGCGATAATTACGCTATAACTTCGAGTCATATTTAACTACCGCTGCTTTCATAATAAAAAATTGTATTCTATAATAATTATTAATAACTTAGCTCACCTTGAGTGCGATTTCTCCGGTTTCAATGTCATCAATATACACGTGTCCCTCGATCGGAGCTAGCCGGAACAAAGCTGATATCAACGAAGACTTGCCGGCACCGGTGCGTCCCACGACCCCAACCTTCCATCCACTTTCAATTACAATGTTAAGGTTTTTGAGAACAGGATCAGAATCTGCGTCGTATCGTAGGCTCAAGTCTTTAAACACAAGTCTAGCTCTCTGAGGCCAACTCTTAGGAGGCGATGGTCCTGCGTGCTTTTCTTGAGGTAGTGAAGTAAACTGAATAACACGCTCGACACTCGTCATTTGCGATATTACTTCAGTGGCTTGCTTAACGCCGTACTGGACCATGTTTACGAGAATCAGACCCTGACTAAGAGCCAATCCTACATTTCCTGATAGCGTACTACCTGCATCAAAAAAGTTTTTTTTTGAAATCTGTTCGTTATCATTATAAAAAAAACTGACTAATAAAAATATAAACTCACCTTTATCGAGAAGTAAGAAAGTGTAAGAAACAATGATTACGTAAAGTGCCGAGATCAAACTTAACCAAACTGAAAAAGCTGTGTTTGTGACAAGAGTCAAGTACCTGAAATGAATACAATTACTAATGAATATAAATATAACATATGAATAATACATATAACATATTATATAGTTCATGTACAACCTTATTAGGTTACCTTTCTATTTTAAGAGAATAATCCTTCATTTTGTATTAAAATACTTCTAAATGTTAGCTCATAGTAATGACAAAGTTGGTTCATAATGATTATTCACCAAGCATGATCGTCCGTAATGTGTGTCAGAGCTACTAAATGTCGACATGACTATTAGAATAATAAGAAAAATTACCAAGCGGCCGTATGAACGTTCTGTTTGTCGTCGAATTGCCGCCGCAGCATTTCTTGAGCACCGAACGCGCGAACAGATGCCAGTCCCGCCATACTTGCAGACACGTGGGAGAACACCGGACTGCGAGAAACGCCCTCTATCCTGCTTAACAAAACGCCAAAAATATCTTTTAGACACGTAATAGTGGTCAAAATCTCATTAGTTGTAACACAAGTAATCAATTTAAATTAAAATAGAAAAAAGTAACAAAACTTTTGTTTAGACCTTCTTTTCAAGTCACGTTACCTAACTTTGCCTATGTTTTATTTTTATATGTAATTGCTTCGTGCGGTTGGCACAATGAACCAGTGTCAAGTAATAGATATTTTATTAATAGGAATTGAAAATAAGTAGTGATCAAGATGATTAATGGTAAATGAGATGATCTCCCCTTAAACCATTTGAGTCCTCAGTAAAGATGTGAGTTTTCGGTCTGCTAAAAAGAAATACTACCAAATCATCATCATATCCTAGCATTATCCCGGTTGCCCTAGACTTAAGCTTTGGGCCCAGGGTCTGCTAACTTTTCTTTTTGTTTTACGTCGGTAACAAAATGCGTTTACGCACTACCTTCCGGTTAAAGGGGGATCGAAAGGGGGTGTGGGACTACTGACTACTCACTACTGGTAGACGCCTCTGCCAGCAGTAATACCCACTAAAAATCTTCCGACGACGCCCGCCGCTTGTTGAGAAAAGGCGGGGGCCAGTACCTGGGTTGCAGCGTCTGACACCCCGCCTGCGGCCAACGTCCCCCGGACCAAAACCGGGAGGACCTCCTCAGAGAGACACAGTGGACGCGCCCCTCCTACCTCCTTTTGCGACCATAGCGTGTATGGCCGACTTCTCGGAGGGTCCATGGTTGGACAGCAGGGGCTGACATCTTGTTGTTGTACTTGTTATGTACGAACATAGGTCACCAGGGTTTAAACCCGAGACCGTCTGAAGTCATCCCTTAAAAATGTGGCAACTCAAACAATTTATCTAACAATACGGCCAAGAACCAACTGAAAAGACAAAAGTCCCAGGAAAATAGAATAATCCTGAAAATGTGTACGCACGTAGGTATTATATAGGAAATAGGCACCGACATCAAACCTACGTACCTACACGTTATTCTTCTTTTTAAATAAAATATACAGTTTGTTTTTTATTTCACTTTAAACAGTATAATTAATAAATACTTTTTGTACTCACATATCTATAATACATAGGAAACACCCCTAGACTAATATTTGTGTTATCTGAGAATAGGCCATCGCGTCATATCTGACGTAAAAAAACATAACTTTCACTTAATTCTTACATTGTTTAAATATAATACTTTAAAATAATTCAGCAGCTGTTATAATAAACTACCTACCAAAGGCACCTTAGCAAAGTGTTAATAATAGTGGAAGCATTTATGGTAAATTTATATGTTACTCATTTTAAGACGTCACTTTACTTAGCTTGGTTATAGCTTGAGCTCTGGTTAAACGAAACCAAGTTTATATAGTGGATGTGTAAAGTGTAATCACGTTATTATGTGACAACAATTCAAGGTATTTGCCAAGAGATTTAGTTCAAAGAAAGACAATGCTCCATGCAAACAGAGGCGCCAAGGTAATTAACCAATGGCAAATATATAAATAACGTTTAAGATTGAGATTCATTAGAATAGCTATACACAAAATGATGGTCGCAGAAAATAATATGGATTTTTTTTTATCAGAGTTAGTAAATCAAGGAGGACGGCTTCCCACGCGGTGGACCGATGATCTGGTCAAGGCGGTTGGAAGCCGATGGATGCAGGCGACTCAGGATAGCTAAATGTGGAAATCAATAGGGGAGGCCTATGTTCAGCAGTGGACGGCATATGGCTGAGATGATAATGATGATGAAGTAAATCAAGGTGCTTCTGATAAAACGGTCGGTCGTCAAACTAATGTCAAAATAAATGACTTGTGAATATAGTGATTGATTAATTTCAAGATTATTTTTAAATTTTAAAATATTTTACTTTATAAAATACTATTCGGTTACGAACTCTTGAACGTATTAATACTCAGACACAAGTACTTATCATTTGTCACTGAATTGACGGTCGCTCTTTTGTCTCTGCTTTACACAATACATTGGCTTACTAATAAAGGAAGATACCTATTCATCTATAAATATATCAAACAGGAGAGCAATAAACTCACATATTTTTAGTTTTATATTATTTACGTCAACCAGTTAAAAGGAATTCACTAATAATAGATGTTACTCTTAAATTCGTATAGGTAAAATACTTTTTTCGAAATTGCAAGTACTTAGCCTAAATTTACATCCTATAACATCAGCTATCTGCTAAAGAAAATCCCGTCAAAATATGTCTATTTGTTTCGGATGTTTCGGAGATTAGCCACAAAAAACAGACGAAACAATTAAATATTTTATTTTTTGTGATAAGTGGCGGCATAAATGCATAATACATTTTGTAAACAGCTCTAGTTTTTACATTACAAACAAACACTAACATTTCATAAATTTGTATCGATAAGTATTTGTTTACTAATTAAAAATATCATAAGTGGCCTTAGCGCAACAAACAAATGTTTCTTATTTTTGAATTTCTATCTTATTACTGAGAATGTAAAGCATAACATACCTCTTGATAGCTTGAGATGTGCTAAGGTAGATAAGTGTCCAGAAATACATGAGAATGCCGCAGATTGCCGTGGTAAGCAGCATCGTTGGGCTGACTACTGCCACCATCACGAGAATTCCAACCATCACCATAAACACCTAAAAAGGAAAATTTTATTTTCATATATATATTTAATCCACGATAAAAGTTTTAATTTATCCCTAAAGATAGTCAACCCGTGCCATAAAATACTATCTGCTATAATTTGCTAGTAGCTACGTGATACGGTTATAGGAATAAATCAATAAATAGAGCAGACTGTTTACAGAGGTCAGCCCTTAGATGTGCGGGTGTCGACCAGCGTCGATGTCCACCAGCGGGTGATCGTAAGTATAGCAATTGACATCGAGAGCTTCTACGCATAATGCACGTTAATCTGTGGAACCGCTTATATGTGTTATAACGACTAACACTGCATATAAACTGAACTGAACGGATATAAACTGCACTAAATCTCTCATAGCCGGCCTTAAAAAAGTCATGATATGACAGAATCCATAAAGAACGAAGCAACTGTTATTAAATAATGTAGTATTTCAATTATTTATTGAACAGATATATTTAACTTTAAAAAATTATGCTGACTGTGGTAATTTAGCAAAAATTTACTAATCCCTAAAAAAAATATACAGATCAAAAACAATTTATACTAAAAGACCGTTACCTGAATACTGTCCAAGTACATCCTAGGCAGAATCTCGTCAACCACACCCATGTCCTTAGAGAATCTATTCAGAATTCTTCCAGACGGGTTGGTGTCAAAGAACCTCATCGTGGCGGCGAGGATATTTCCAAACATCTGATTGTGCAGATTGATAGAGCTGCTCATGCATACCCACAGGAACATTACTGATCTACAATCATAATTATCATTATTATAATACCCTCTGGCCCCTCATATGTGAAACACCGGCTCCCGGTATAAACATATCTTCGCCTAATCGGTTGACGTACCGGGAGCCGGTATGGCAAACTGTGTTCTCATATTCGCTCTAAAAAACGTCATTGTATATATACAATGTTTTGTGTTAGAAAGGATAGGGTAGACCCTATCCTTTCTAACACGTTACAAATGCATAAAGAAGAAACAGGCTGACTAGTAAAGCCAAAATCTCGGCCAACTTTAGAAAATCCAGTTACAGTAAGAGTCTATCTCAAAAATGGGCCGTCTGTTGACCATACCGGCTCCCGGCACAACAGATAACGGAAAGTGGGCTAATGTCATTCAACATAAGAGAGGTTAGTCGTGTGGTACCGGCCTAGAATATTGCCACCCTCACTTATTTCGTGAAGAGTCGTAAGAGTCGACGAAGAGAAATCTTACCATACTATGCAGCAGCACAATCTTGCGTACTAGCTTAAACTGTGATCACCACCAACACGCCAGCCCATCGTAGTGATTATGGGCAAAAACCCCAATAGAATGTAATCTATTGTACACCAGTGGACTTTATAAGGCTGATTTAATGATGATGAATACCCGCTATGTAGTCTTAACTAACCAGAGCTTGTAATATGGGTACTAGACATCCCATTAATGTCCCACTGAGTACGGGCCAGAGTGAGAGGGATACCGGCCTTACTTAAGCTCGGTTAGACGAGATTTAAAAACGACTTTTTTTCATATATATACTTATTTGTTCAAACTTCCTTGTTCAATCACATAAATATGTGTCATCCTATGCACCCGCGTCATAATAATTTAATCGCTGAATAACAGTTTGTATATACTGTTACTTTGTACATATATACATTACATGAATGAAATTGTAATAAGTCTTATTATCTATTGCAAAATGAAATAATCTCTAAAGATAACTGCAATAAAGGTAAGCATTAGGTAAGAAAAATAAGGATATTATAATGGTGAAGTATTTTGATTTGAAAATTTAACCCCTATATGTGACGAACATACAAAATCTTTGCATTTAAGTTTTTACCTAAAATTAAACTCAGCATGAGTGAACTATCTAAGATTGTATTTTGATAATGCGCTTGCATTCCGTTTTATTTAAACCAATTGAAAGATACATATTAGTTCCTGACTCATTAACTGTGTCTACTGGGACGCGTCAGGTTAAACGTTAGGTCAATCTTGTTCTACTGCAGATCATTCACCCTTTGTCCAGAAATTCGTGACTCTTTTATTAACAGAACACAAATAGTAAAAATGCATTATTAAAAACAAACGGCAACGCTACTGTTTATATCTTTATGGTTACCTATATTGCTTTTGTTTAAAAGGCAAGGACATCTTACCTCCATGTAGTCAATATAATACATCCAACTATGGCAATAGTCCATAAGTAGATGTAGTAGGAGTGATCTATTGCAGGTGTAAGAGGCGCGACTGCGTTTTGCATTGCGATGGCGGTTTTCATTATGGTACCGATCACTGTGGTCACAGGGGCTTCAGTAGTCGTGGTAAGGACATCAGTGTCATTCAGTGTGGTCAGGACATCAATGTCATCCAGTGTGGTCAGGAAATCAGTGTTATTCAAAATAGTCGTATCGTTGAAACTTGTGAGATTATCGGTTTGTCTCTCTACAGCTACATTATGGGTAGCTTCAACACTGTTCATCCTGAAATGACGACATACATAATATGACTTAGCACATTTTTTTGTTAAAACAAACGCAGTTTGATTATTCTTTTTTGCCAAGTCATGCTAAAATGTTACTGGAGCAATTGTCAAATCATCAAAGAACCTTCACAAATATAATCTTCATAGATAATTTTTTGAGATTTATTATATGTTAGCATAATTAAAATACTGATATTTAATTAAATACGAGATGGGTATTAGTTATCACGGTTATAATTAAATGATATTTGTTGATAAGATTATATTTTGAGCAGTTATAAAAGACTTTAAATATTTCCCATTTCTATAATTGTTTTATTACTGTAGTACCTACTAACTAATTACCCAAAAGACTGAATTTTTTCTTCACTATTTTTAACATTATCGCTTATGAATGTAACATTTATTAACAATTTTAATACTACATTTTAATTTTGGCAGTAATATAACAGCATTTATAGAACGTATCTAGGTACTGTACTTTTAGTAGATGAATTTAAAAACACACAGAAGTTTTATATGTATATGACTAATAATTAACATGTGACTGATAGATATTTCCCATACCAGTACGTGAGCCAAAGATCGCCGCCCGATGTGACAACTTGTGCCACGATAAATGAGCCCAAAGTCAATATAAGCATGGGCCAGCTGCCGCCTGCCCGGAAGTACTTCAAGTAAATAGTCCCAGCCACGCGACCTGTGCAAACAATGTGCTATAGTGACAATGGGGTATAAAAATCGTATACTGATTGCTGACCAGTTAACAGTATACACACAAATCGGCATTGTGCCGAATGGAATATCATCAAAATATGACTGTCTCACGTTGTGAATGAAGCGGAAGGGCGTGTCAGACTTTTACTGATTAAAAACGACGACTTTGACGACCGATATGGCGTGGAGGTAAGTACACCTGCACTTCACTCCAGAGGTCGTGGGTTCGATTCCCTTACAAATCAAAAGGACAAATCTTTGTGTGCATACATATGAATAATTGTTCTGGTCTAAGTGTTTTCCTATGTATATTAAGTATGTAATTACAAAAAAAAAAAAAAGAATTTAAGTATGTTTATCCGTTCTTTAGTATCCATAACACAAGTTCTTAGTGATATTTATATTGGAACTAAATAATTGGTGTGATTGTAAGAGAATATTTATTTATAAGATTCTTTTTGAGCCCTTTACGTTCCGGGGCCGCGGTAACCCTTTGGAAAAGTTCCGTAGCCCCGACTGGCGGAATGTTATTGTAAACATACACACGCCAATTAAATCCCATTTGAGGAAGGCAGAAACTATATAGCTGTAGTTAGGCTAGGAGGTGGGTAGCCCTTCGCCCACATTGACACAAGACCAGATTACATTCCCTTATTCGCCTTTCATTCACATTCTTAGGCAAAACATGGGGTTGCTGAGTTCATTGTAAGTGCCGTTAATATAAGGTACTGTTAACATACAGCTGGTTTTAAACCAGCCACCATACCAAAACAATTCTACCAGTCTAAGAACAAGTTATTTTGAGCACTAATGAAAGCTTATTTAAAAAAAAAGTATTGTGTTTTAACTTATTTTAATAAAATCAAATTGGTTGGCTTGATGTTGAATGTTACGCAACTTACGTAATGAATAGTAGGAACTACTTATCACAGACTTATCTCCCAAGCATGTCACGAAGGAATGATAGCTACGTCAACGAATATATGACGCTAGTTTGCTCATGGAATGTACCGTGTCTATTATCCGACAGTAAATTTTACAAATACTCTAATTTTACAATACTAAAGTACTCAGTTCTGCATTTCAATTCCGATAAACGATAAATTTAATATTGAACGGATATTAGAGCATTATTTTATTCGGAAATGCTAAGATAGCCGATGTGCTGCAATGTTTGCCAACCGGTACTACACCAATATTATATTACACTTACATAATAAACAACTCATTGTTTTTATTTGTTTAAATAAAATCAAATTTTAGTTTATATAAATACCTTGTCCAATCATTTCTGCATCCTCTGCAATTTCCTCTTGTTCATTGTTGCCTATTTCATTGATAGTGGACACGCTTGAGTAGGACTGTAACAAACACGACAAATTAACTAATTAAACACAAATATGTAAGCAGATGTTATTGAATGCGATAATTCTCTATTTCTGAAAGGCGATATAGCTTTCTTATAAGAATTCTGTACGGACGTAACGGTTGTTTTGTTGGAAAAAATATTTATTTTGAGTGGTTCAATTTCAACTCAAAATATATATTTTTCCAAATTTTTTTATACCACAAGGTGGCGCTCAATGCGGCCCATCTGATAGAAAGTGGTTACTTCGCCTTTATGATTACTAAACCTAGTCAATGTTCAATTACTCATCGAAAATCATAATATTATTGTGTACTATAGACAAAGCGACCCACAAACAAATACAATGTAGAATGTAAATGGTGTTTGTATATGCGAACATAATAGGTTGGGGAAAAAGTCTTTTCGTATTTTTGTATGAAAAGTCAAGACATTTTTTTCAAAGTTTATTTACATTTATTTACAGTATATATGTCCCGTTTTGTTGAATAACTTTCTGCCATTTTGTGGGAAGAGACATTATCCCGTTACTGTAAAAACTTTGGGACTTCTGATCAAAAAAACGGGACAAATAGTTTTGGCAGTCCTCTCTTGAGGTCAACCTTACAGAACCTAAAGAATTCTGCAGAGACCGAAACAGGTGAAAATCTGAAGGCGCAAGGTCAGGGCTATATGGTGGATGCACTAGGACCTCCCAGTCGAACTCTCTTAATTTTTGCTAAGTGGCTAAAGATGTGTGTGGTCTAGCGTTATCGTGATGAAAGACCACACCCTTCCTGTTGATCAATTCCGGCCGTTTTCTCTCGACTGCTTATTTAATCTCATCAGTTGCTGGCAGTAAAGATCAGAATCGATGGTTTTGCCGGGCGGTAAAAGCTCATAATAAACAATGCCCTTCCAACCCCACCATACACACAGCATCACCTTATTTCGTGTTAGGCCAGGTTTGGCCACAGTCTGTGAAGCCTGGCCAACTTTCGACCACGACCTTTTTCGCACGTTCTTGTCGTACGTGATCCACTTTTCATCGCCAGTTATCAATCTCTTCAAAAACGGCTCGGTTTCATTACGTCTCAATAATGAATCGCAAATGAGTACACGGTTCATTAAGTTTCTTTGAGTGAGCTCGTGTGGCACCCAAATATCGAGCTTTTTTGTATAACCAGCTTTCTTCAAATGGGTCAAAACTGTTTTGTGGTCAATTCCCAGTTCTTCAGCTACATCGTAACTACTAATATGCCGATCTTGCTCCACTCTTTCAAAAATGGCGTCCATTTTATTCGTAACAGGGCGACCAGAGCGAGGTGCATCTTTAACATCAAAATTTCCGGACTGAAAACGTTTGAACCAAATTTGTGCTACTCTTACTGACACTGCATCAGGTCCATAAACATCACAAATTTTTTTCACTGCTTGAGTTGCATTTTTGCCTTTTTTATAATAAAATTTTAAAATGTATCGAATTTCTTCATTAGATTCACTCATTTTTACGGAGAGAAAAACAAATGAAAAATAGCGGGAAACAACTTTTTTTTATTTTTTTCTTTTCTTTATAATGGAACCTTTTTAATGTTACCAAAACCAGCCAGACACAAATAGTACAGTCAAAAAAAAATTATAATAAGTTTATACCTACGTTATGCGAAAAGACTTTTTCCCCGACCTAATATTACACGTTCAAAACAACCTATCTACTGTTTTACTACTTTTATCTACCTTTTAGGGTAAGCACTGTACAGACAGGTTGCAATTTAGAATACAGGTATATTGCGACATCGGTATCGCCTAGAGAAGGTATGATTTTCTAAAATCTTTACGGGATTAATTAAGTGTGTCAGACTTGCAGCTAAAACATGATTTCCGATTAAAGTATGTAAGTACGAGTATATTTATAATACTGCGATAAAGTATTCAGTTCAAACAATTCAAGGTAAGCAGATACATATGTACAGTATTGATTCTATAGTACACTTGATATGGGTGTCGCTGGCCGATTGACAAATGCGCCGTCTTTCAAATTAACTAGACAAAGTTGAGCTAGATTTCGCTTTACTTCACAATCTGCCTCGCTGTTGCGGGACAAAACAGATGCTACAAGACGTCTTTTACATGTGATGGGTATTAATTAAACTGTTGGAGTACATGCATTAACTCGAATCAACAGTAAGCTATTATATTAATGAAGTGTGTGTCCTCGACCCGCTTGCTACCACCATACATTATATTTATGAACTCGGCAGTAGCGGCAATAAGAATTACCACTTTTAATAAAACCGTTTTTCAAATACCTATTTACTGATGGCACCTGGTCATTATCAGTATAGGGCCGACTGAAGAAATATTCAAAACTGAGCGTATTCGCTACCGCTTCCGGTAACACTAATGTGAAAAGGGGCTGAGTGTGGGTGTGGTGTGATGACTAGACTGGGTATGGAGATGATTAGAGTGGGTATCCGGCAACACAATTGCCCCGCTCGAGCCGCAGAACTTCATATTTAAATACCTAAGTTATACGCGTGTGGTGTACTGTGTACTTCTACCCACAACGGCGAATACCCGTTCAGGTTCAAATAGGCTTTGATATGTTACTTATCCTAAATTAATTCCTTAATCCTTGATGCGCTCGTTGTACAGTTTCATATGCAATTGCTAGCTACAAAAACCCTGACACTATGTCCTGTCTTTGCTTCTGATTCGTCAAGAAATCTTATAATACGTCACTAGGCTTCCGAAAAGCATCATTACTTAAATAAAGGTGTCGGTGAATGTCTATATTAAAGTTATCGTTATCAGTTTGTGCTATCTTAATTAGGAAATAATAATAAATTGTATCTATATTTTATATTGATTGATCATAAAAATTATCATAAATTTTTGTAGACTATAATTTTATTGCCCTTCCGACATTCCAGTTAAAATTGATATAAGATCCCTACTAATATTGAAGTTTAAACATATCCTGAAAACGTATCTGACACAAATATCTTTTACCTACATCCTGCAGAGTTTTTCGAACTTTAAACTACATCATAATTCTTAATCCTGTATTTATTTTCATAACCTAGAAATAGTTTCAGTTTAAGTATATACTTTCTCTCACTGTCCTTGATTGTGTAAAATAATCTATACTAACTTATTATTTATTGTAACTAACTTAAATTATAGAGTAATTACTATGTAAGTGTGTTAATAAATAAATATAGTGATATCATTTATGGGTCCACCCACCATGGGTTCCATGAAGTCAGTTGGTATGCACTTAAGTCATAACAAATAACTACCCCCCCGATTGGTCTCCACCTTGTCGTGGTGGTGGGGCTGAGTACCTCCCGGTAGGGCGCAGAAGGCGCTAGGGAAAAGATAACACCTAGAGATTGGCGACTCTGGGTGCCCTTTGTACTGTCTACCGGGGGGGAAACTAAGAGGGACCTGTGGAGGGCGCAGCGGGCATGCCAGGAGGGCCCGTCAAGCAGCGCCATGAGGGTCTTAGGCAGCGGGGCCAGGGGGCTCCTGCTGTCTAATCATAGGACCTCCGAGAAGTCGGCCACACACGCTATGGTTGCACAAGGAGGTGGCAGGGGCGCGTTCACTGCGTCTCTCTGAGGAGGTCCTCCCGGTTTTGGTCCGGGGGACGTTGGCCGCGGGTGGGGTGTTAGAGCTGCAACCCAGGGACTAGCCCCCCCGCCTCTTTCTTAACAAGCGGCGGACGTCGTCGGAAGATTTTTAGTGGGTATTACTACTGGCAGTCGTGTCTGCCGGTGGTGAGTCCAACACACCTCTCTCGGTCCCCCTTTCGCCGGGGGACAGTGCGTAAAAGCATATCGTTACCGACGTAAATAAAAAAAAATTAACTATATCTTCTTACCTGAATTGACATAGCCCTTTGCCGAGCCGCCACAGCCCGTGGATGCTCTTCAGGCTCTACCTCATCAAGTAACTCCTTGAACAGGGGACGATTAGATGCTTCTTGGAACGATTCTAATGCTTCTATTTCTCCCTTTATCGAAAATAGACAGTATAATTAAACAATACTTAGTAATAAGGATGACGACTGAGTCGGATTTTTCATCAAACTACACTGGACAGCAAATAAACCGGGACCTTAAAACTCTGATTCGATGTTCTCAAAAAGTATAAACCTCACAACTATCAAACTTACACCTACAAAAAGTGCGTATATAATACTCTCTTACGTCGATCACTTCCTTGTAGACTCACCCTGGTCTCATCAGTAAAGAGTACATTGCGCCACTGCTCTAACGTCCAATCCCTATACTCTTGAGCAAATTCAAGTCGTGCTCTACGGTATGCTACGGTCAATTTTGGGCCTGTAGCAGCTCTCTTTGAAGCCAGATTTCGTTCAGCAAGTCTCCTTCTAGCGGTATCTGAACTTATGACCACTTGGCGTTCGTCACGCAGAATTCGTTGGACTTCAACTGCGTTGAGGCGGCGATTTCGCAAAACAGTAAGTTGGATATAACGATCATCTGCTGCTGATGTAGCCCTAGGTCTGCCCATACATGGTCGGCGATCGAATGCTCTAGTCTCTAAGTATCGTCTGTAAGCTCGTTGTACCAAAGATCTGCTGATTCGAAGTCTCCGAGCAACTTCACGTTGCGAAACGCCTGCTTGAAGTAGTGCTACAGCTTGAGCTGCTTTTTGAGGCGTCGTATCCATTATTGACCATAGAAAATAGCAAAAATACACGCGTCTGAAGCAATTAATGGATGGCAACTTTAGAAAAAAAGAACGCTAATCGCAAACTCTAGTCAAAACAGAGCAAATCGTTGGTATTGTGTTTGTTGCTTGATTGCAATGTGAATTGAGGGTACTTTGGATAAATTTGTGGTCATTTCTCAAACAACATGAAACGCACTTTTTGTAGACGTAAGTTTGATAGTTGTGAGGTTCATACTTTTTGAGAAAATCGAATCAGAGTTCCAAGGTAGCGGGTGGCCCAGTTTATTTGCTGTCCAGTGTATTTACTTTTGCAAGGTGAAATAACTTTCATTCACTTGTTCATCATAAATCACTTTCGTTAGTCTACATTCATTCATCCTCTTAACATGACCAAACCATCTAAGCTAGTGTTGTAAAAGAACTGAGTCCTTTAGTCCTAATTTTAGGACTCCGAGTTCTTTTTTGAGACTCGAGTCAAAAATTTATAAATTAAAGCTCAAGTCTCTCGGAGTTTTTAGTATTTTTAAAAAAAGACTTCAGTCTTGCCAAAGAGAACTAGAGACTGTGTCTTTTAAAAGAGCTCACTCTTTTAAAAAGAACTTAAGACTAAGTCCTTTAATTAAAAAAATTAGCTTTCCTAAAAAGAACTAGTGACTAAGTCTTTTAAAAAGGAGCCCAGTCTTACGAAAAGAGCTTGCGTCTGAATCATTTCTTTCAAAGAGCTCTGAACTGGATTCTCAAACGTACTCGTACAAGTTAATGTACAAGGTAATATAGGCGATAATCACCGTTCAATTAGATCTTGTACCGCGCGGTACCGCGGCGCGGTCATATAAACTTAGCCTTATAGTGGGTGGTTTGCTATACAAAAAAGTACAGGTGTAGCCAATAATTTTAATAATCAACTTACAGGTGTGCCTATATTAATCACTTAAGTGTGAAATACAAAAATATTTATAATACAATAGTACTTTAGATTTATTATGAAAACATGAAAATAACGACATTTTAGTTTAAAAACTATTATGTAAAAATAAAACCAACAAATCATATAGTAACGCAAGAATCTTTGTGAATGGAATGTTACAAATTAAAAATCCTGAGGTGCAGTCTTTAACTTAAAAGTTCCCGGCTCAAAGAACTCAAAGCGCTTCATGACTCGAGTCTTTTTAAATGGACTGCAGTCTTGCTGTTAAACATGACTTATAAGACTTGAAAGAACTCAAAGGACTCAAAGAGCTCAAAGAACTGAAAAAAAACCGAAAGGACTTACGACTCAGGACTCACAAGACTAGTTAGTCGTAAGTCTGCAAAAAGAACTCATAGCTGCAAAATGAGGACTAAAAGACTCAGTTCTTTTACAACACTAATTCTAAGCATACCTTTCTCAATTCTTGTCACTATAATTTCTTGTCCACAGCTTTGGCCCTTATCGCTTCATTCCTAATCCTATCACTTAATTTCACACTAAGAATACTTCTGAGTGGCCACATCTCTACTGCATTAATCTTACTTTTATGTTTCTTCTGCCATTTCAGACACTTTCTGACTGCTTAAAAGGCGTGAAATTAAGCCATTTACCATGTTTCCAGTCCAGCATTCACTCTTCTATAGATCTCCCTTTCACTCTTTCCATCTCTTGTAAATTTCGATCCCAAATACACAAACTCATTCAATTGCTCTACTTTCTCACTTCCGATAAAAATTTCGCAATCTATAACTTCGTCTTCTTTCTAAAAAACCATAACTTTCAGCTTACTACCGTTCACTTTCATTCCGTTCGCTTGAAGAATCCTGAACTATCGTTACCATCTCCTGCAACACCTTAGCCAACTACGCAAGCAAAACTTGGTCATCAGCATATAGAAGGCATTTGATGAGCGACTCATTAATTCCCTTTAGTACACTCTTTCAAACCAGTAAGGCAATTGTCCAAAAATAGGTTAAACAGCGGATAAGTAAATTAATGAGAAAACAAAAATTTGTAAATAAATTTCACTACCGTAATTGAACTCACCGTTTGCAATATGAGGACTCTGTCGGCCTGTTTAAGATGATGCAACTGATGGGTGACGAGGATTCTTGTGGAATGTCTCAGCAGCCCCATCACACACTTGGAGACCAGCTCTTTGCCGACATGTGTATCCACCGCCGATAACGGGTCATCGAGCAAGTAGATGTCCGCCTACGAAAGGAATTAATATACTTAAAACATTTTTTTTAAAGTCTATATTACAATTGGATTTTTGCTCATAAAGGCGAATCGGCGCGTTTGTGTTAATGGTTTGGCTACGAAATCCGACGGTTGGATGTCGCTCTTTCGTTAGGGCTGTCGCTCTCTATCTCACTCTACTTCAAACCATTAGTTCCACGCATAATCGATCGCACTATATTTGTATTTTTGTATTAACGAATAAACTCAAATAGTACTGGACCGATTTTAAAAATTCTTTTTTATTAGAAAGCTACATTATCACTCAGTAACATAGGCTAAATTTTAATTTGGAAAAAAATACTGTTTCGTAAGATATTTGGGTTTTTCGGACACAAAGTGTAAAAAACCAACCAGAACAGTTACTCATTTTGCGTACGCTGCTTAAACTATAAAAGATAGAACCACAAAATGTAGGAATTAATTGTAGATCTTATAAATATCTACTAAAAAATCCGCGACACACTTATTAAAATCGTTCCAGTACTTGCTGAGTTTATTCGTTACATACAAAAATACAAATCTTTCCTCTTTATAATATTAGTGTAGATAGAATCATTTTGCTGACCGTGTCTTTCCTGGATAGGCATTTTGCAGCGGTAACCGACATCCACGCGGGCGGAGCCGCGGGCGTCCGCTAGTATCCTATATAAAGAGTTTCCAACCTCCTGGTAGAACTCTCCATAAAGAGTCTCCGACCCTCAGGAGGTTAGTTTTTTGGAACTTAGCGTGTCGAAACTTTGTTAGTTCGAGGTATATCCAACTACTTCTACCTAACTCAGAAATCCTACCTACCTATCGACTATGTGGGATGGGAACTAGAAGATTTTCCATACATAAAGGAAATCAGGTCCCGAGTCTTTATACATCCACTCGATGATTGGCAAAAAACACATCCGCAATTGTCGATACACTCTTAATATTGTGCAATAAAGCTTCTATGACCCGTTTTCATGACTTCTCATATATTTTTAACCTTGAATTATTGATAAAGTTTATCTAATCGAGAAATCATTTTTTATATGGTATTAAATTAACTGAAAAGGAGATACCAAATATATCTGAGAGCTGATATCTCTAAGCATAGATTTCATAAAATAATCATGGAAACAAGTTTAAACTAATCTATATATATAAAAATCAATTGCTGTTCGTTAGTCTCGCTAAAACTCGAGAACGGCTGGACCGATTTGGCTAATTTTGGTCCTGAATTATTTGTGGAAGTCCAGAGAAGGTTTGTACGTAGAGAAAATAAAAAAAAAATCTTGAAAAAATGTAAAATCAACATATTTCAATACTCCCATATACAAACAATTTGTACTAATCCTTAAAAGCCAATTTGAACACAAATTTAATGTCAAAAGTGACGTTAGTTACACCAAAAAAATTTAATGTCATCATATGTCATTTCATTTTTCAGCGATAATTATTGCTTTATTGTGTTTATATTTTCAAAAATATTGTTGTTATTGATTTGTGTTTATATTTTCCAAAATATTATTGAGTTGTTGAGTGAAGGTAAAATGCCATGAGCAAGACGACAAAACATAGGCCGGCGATTGCACGGCGATCAAGAATACGTCGTGCTGTTTTGGATGAAATGCTGCGTGCTGCTTTTAATTACAACAGTCAGATTGATTATCCTTACTATATATATACCTATATATATATTATAAATGCGAAAGTAACTCTGTTTGTCTGTCTGTCTGTTACTCTTTCACGCCAAAACTACTGAACGGATTTGAATGAAATTTGGTATACAGGTAGTGTAGACCCTGAGAAAGGACATAGGCTACTTTTTATTGGGAAAAGGGGGTTGTAAAGGGTTAAAAGGGGGGGGGGGTAAAAATTGTATGGGATTTTTTAATTTTAAAAGATAAAACCATGAAACTTCATATTTAAGCACTTGATAAGAAATAATTAAACATTTGTTCTAGCGTTTTTTTTAAATTATGACCTGTGAGAGATGAAATAGGGGTTGAAAGTTTGTATGTAGTTCGTCATTTTTGAAGATAAAAATATAACATTTTATATTTAGGCACTAATTAATAAACAAAAAATCGTTTGTTCTAGCATTTTGAAATTTTTACCAGTGTGGGGGTGAAATAGGGGTTGAATGTTTTATGGGTGTTCGTCATTTTTGAAGATAAAACCATGAAACTTGGTACGTAGGTCTCTTAGGATGTGCAGAGTTTTTCTCGAACGGCATTCTCGAAATTGTAACGAAACGGAACGGATTCGGCACGGGAACTACGACGCCAAACTTATAGTATACAAAATCTTAACCACTGATCCTAGGAACATGATATTTTAAAGTTTTGGGTGTATCAAGTTTACAAACATATTTGGGCTTTTGAAGTTAGTTTCTTTTATCGAATACCCTGCATCGCCGCTGCTGATATCTACTATACCTACTAATGATTCTTATTAAATAATTAAAAATGCTACCCAGAGATACCATTCCACGCGGACGAAGTCGCGGGTAACAGCTAGTAATTAAATAAAAATGGTGCAATCATATGGTAAGATTAATCTTATCAAAAGATTGCACCATATTTATACATTTTTATTTGTCGTAGGTTTACAATGTTTATACGACAACGTATAAGGAAGCAATGTCGGGCAGATGTGACAATTGAGGTTTAATAGCTATGTCTCACGATATATGTTGTACCGCGATAATACTGATATAGAATTGAGGGCACTCATAGCCGATGTGGTGATATGGCCTCTTCAAGGCATTCTGCTGTTAGCCGAAAAATATTACAGCATACACACCTGCCTCCACCGATCCGCACTAAACAATCAGCGTAGTAAAGTTAAAAGTTTTTTATTTTATTAACTATTACATAGCATTTCGAAAACGTAAAAATAAAATATAAATAAAAAAACTAAATAGACTACATTGAAATCACAAAGCTTAGATTCACTTATAAGCAAAAAAATTAAAATAAGTGTGAGTGAATCTAAGTGTCAAGTCAGAGCCACCGCTCTGTGAAAAGAACTAACAAGAAACTCACACTCTTTTAAATTACTAATCAAATAAAACAATACAGAAAACACACAGTGAATATTTGAAGTTTTTGAAGCCGCAAACAATAAAGTGAACCTTCCATCACAGTCAAGTCAGTATGTGATGTGAAATTAAGCTGAATTTGTTCAATAGGGGATGGGCACAGCAATAATCTGGTTAACATTTTATTATAATTTACACAAATACAAGTTGAAAATGTTAAACCCAAGTTTATTTATCTGACAAGTAATCATTTACAGCATAATACCCCTTTTGAAGGAAATTGCTTTTTAATTACAGTTTTAAAAGTTGGCAATGGTAGATCAATTGTTTCCGGTGGTATTACATTAAAAAATGTGATACCATTACCCAAAAATGAATTCTTTGTTTTGTGAAGTCGACAATTTGGCAGAGAGAGCTTATTTTTATTTCTAGTTTATATTTTTTAAAATGTGTTTTTGAGTTTTTATCGAAGGTTTTAATGATTTTGCGAACATAAATTATTATATTATCGAACATAAACGGTGACGCAACCGTTAATAAGTATTTTTTTTTAAACATCTCTCTAAGGGAATCTCTGGACTTAAGATTATAGATAGCTGTTACGGAGCTTTTTTGTAGTACGAATATATTATGCATGTTCGCAGCAGATTCCCAGAATAACATACCATATGACATAATGCTATGAAAATAGCTAAAAATAACTGGCTGTTTCTTCGTCTGTTACGCGTCTATCTTTTTGATGGCATAGCAGATAACAGTAGTGGGACTATGGCCTGAGATTTATAACGGGCAACCACATTGCAACTATCTCTCGTAACTCTATGCGCACTTCCACTCAAAACCTTACTCAAAAACACGGTAGGTACCTGTCTGTAGCAAGCGCGCGCCAATCCAACGCGCGCGCGTTGCCCGCCACTGAGGCTGGTGCCGCGTTCGCCCACGAGAGTCGCGTCGCCGTTTGAGAGCTGCTCGAAATCCCGCAGCAAAGCACACGCTGTCACTACCTGTATAGCCACACACCACGTGTAATCACATTTTACGTTTCTGCATATCTCTCCACCAATCCGCACTGGGTCCGCAGTGTGACCTGAATTCCTCTCAACTTGGTTCGTGAGAGGAGGGCCGTGCTTAGTAGATAACAGGGTGAGACGATGATGATGTTTCTCGAATCAAACTCTGTGAACTAACCTACATGTATATTGATTTAGGAAATTTTAAGGAATATTAAATTAAATTTTAACAGGCTTATTTCAGTAATGCTGCTCCTGAAGCTAAGCGCCGTTCACAAATTCAGAAGTGCTTCGGAATGAAGCCAAGCTTGAATAAATGAGTTAGAGTTTTGTGTTATTAACATTTTATATTGCTCTAAGAGAGTATAAATATATTGTAATGAGTTTTGAGAAACACTAGATAGGTACTATCAAGGTCTAAGGTCTATCAACATAAAAAATATGCTATATTCTAAAACGAGTAACCGATTTACTTAGACGTATCTTATGCACACATTATATATGAATAAAACTTTACAAATACAGAGATATGCAAAATATTATTCTACTGGCATATAGTGGACGGCAGAGAGAAATAAGTAAGTATAGAAGCTTTTACTTACTTACTATTTTCAACATCATCGTTTCAGCCATTTGAAGTCCCCTACTGAACATAGGCCTCCCCAAAGCTTTCTACGTTTATCGATCCTTTGCAGCCTTTATCCATCGGCTCTTCGTCGCCTAGACCAGATCATCGGTCCATCGGGTGGGAGGCCACCCTCTACTAATACTACTACCAGATGACGCTGCTGCCCATCATCCGGTAACATTTCACTTTCACTTTTACGACTCCCCGTGAGATGAGGGGGGTGACGCTTCTCTAGGCCGGCGCCACTAGGACGGCAAATCTATATATTAGGTCTATCAATTGTCACAAGTAACCAAAACAGTATATTTGAGAACACATAGGTATATAAATATGTATATAAATCTTGCTTACCTTTTTGTATCGCACAGGATCGTATGGCAAGCCGAAAAGTATGTTTTGCCTGACAGTGGCCACGAAAAGCCATGGCTCTTGACTTGCGTATGAGATCCGTGCGCCTCCCAATGACATGGTCCCTTCAGAAATGGGCAACTCTCCCAGAATGAGTTGTAACAGCGAGGACTGGTAGGAAAACAAAGCTCTTGTATATTGAGTATAATAATATATACTCACTACCTCGTAACTAAGTTTTAAATAAGTTTGTTTAAAAAAAGCTCCAGTGTAACAAAATTCTAAAATATACAAATTCTACCCTAGCTACGATTGGATTGCATATTGTTGCAGAAGTTTTATTAGAAAAGTAGAATTTATCGACATATTAGCGACCTATTTAATATATTTTCTTTAATGTCATATCAAATTAGAAGAACCAAATATGATTGAAAGATGGTGAATTTGTGGTTTTTGATATTTATTGGCTATATATAACATATTGTGGTATTCAGTAAAAAATAAAATAACATTAGCAAATAAAAAATAAGGTTATTCTAACAATGGTGCAAAATGTATTTTGAAGCTTTTACTATAATCATTTCTTTAGGTAAATTTAAAATGAACAATTATCTAATTCATTATAAATTCAGAGGTCGGAATTAGGTAGAGTTATTCATGTACTTACACTGATTTCACACAGCGAAAGAATATAGTGGATATGCCTCAAATCCCGGGATTAATTTTAAAGAATAGAAAAAATCCCGTTACTTTTTAATAAAAAGTTATTTACTTTTACTTTTTTAATTTAGACTACTGCACGCGCGACGTTGCCAAACTTACATCAATGATATTGGATTGAAATATGATATTGAAATCCCGGGAAGGTCCACATTAATATCAACATTTCGATGCAAGTACATAAATAACTCTACCTAATTCCGACCTCTAATTATAATACTAAGTCATTTCTGTAAAATCATAGTCTAAATATATATTGGGTATTTAATGCAGTTAAAAAGTAAAGTATATCTAAACTAAATCTTAATTACTTCTAATTATAAGTTAGGGCTAACTTAACTTAATTTTCTTATAAATAGCAATGGATTGTACCTACGCAATTACATTGCTATATTTTGCTGAATTTCGAATTATGCAAAGTTATCGTTTACGCGATCGCTTTTGCATAGTATCATTTATTTTATCAGGACGACTTAAGTTCATGTTCATGATAAAGACACAAACAAGGTACATCTTTATCCGATAATTAAAGTGCATTTTAATTGCATCATGAATAATTAGCAATGCAAAAATAGCAATTAAATGCAAATAGTATTAAGATAATTTCTTTATTGGCATCATTTATTTATATATTAGATTTATGAATGACCACATTGTACAGGTAATTAAATTGGGTTTACATCGGAAGGGCACTAAAGCAAAACATTCTATCGGCTGAACGTCCTAAAAGCAAAACGCCAAACGCCTAATATCATAATATGGGCTATGAGACTCAATCACATGTAGCCATACCCCTCATTATCAAAAGTGGTAACTCTGCCTATGAACGTTTGTAATCCCAGGGGAATCACTAGCGCGTTGCTGACCCTCTAAAAACCGTTTTACGACCTATTTGAAATGCCTCAAGCTGTATCTTCTTACCCAGGACAATAATAAAAATTATTTTTTTTCTCTTTTACCGCAAATAAATCGAACGTAAAAGTTGTATTAGATGTTGTAAAGATAGAAGCAATTTGGCAATACATACTGACTTATTTGGCCAGAAATTAAAATTGGCACTCAAAACTTCAACTAATTCTTACCTTTCCAGCGCCAACAAGCCCTGCTACTCCAAGGAATTCTCCATGGGGAATATTGATTGTAATATTCCTTAACGTATTGACAATAGCGTCTGGCTGCCAGCTAGCACTAACACCGGCTAGTACCAGTGCAGTTGGCTTTGTCTTCGACTCCTTTTCCAATTTAGCATCTCCACCATTTTGATGAACTTTTAACTGGGCATTTGCTTCTAATTCTTTGGTAGAATTCAATTCGTCTAGAACTAAGAACTCCTAAACACAAAAAAGATGAAATTTTGAAAATCTTTAATTATTAAATTTTAATATAGTTATTTAATTATTACTAACAATATATTTTTATCTTACCTCAACTCTTCTGATAGACACCTTTGTTTCAGCAAGCAAGGACAGAGCCATAGGGAAACATATATTGCACGCTAATTGCAAGAGGTTGAAGTATTGAACTAGTGAAAAAGTGATTTCTGATCTGATATCGCCTCCTAAAAGAATAAAGGTCACAATCGTTGCAAACAGTATGAACCTCTCAGTGAAAACCATCAGTGCTGTGGAGAATCCCTTGACCATTGATGTCCGACGAATAAATTTAACTTCGATTCTGAAACAAACTAAAGATTTAGTCTAATCTTCTAAGTGTGTCTAAGTCTAAGCTCTTAGAGATATTGATTATATAACAACATTAGTTAAGATACTTGTACGTAATTTTTAAATAAGGTTGTCAACTTCTCACATGTATCTATCTATATAACTTTCATAGTTCGAAGGTTATTCAATCTGTACATGCAATAAATAGATTAATATGAATAAGTTTCTAAATTATAATAAATCTACTTTCATATAGCTATTGTAGCCTTTAGTATGAGTGCTAGACAATGGATACACATACATAAATACTTTTGTTGTAAATTCAAACTATTTATTTTATTTTTGTAACGTCTATTGCTGTGAATATATTATTTGGATTTCCACAATACAAAGAATGTTAATGTTTACAGCAGGCATGTAGAAGAGAAAGACATTCAAAAATATACACACAGCTATACAAAATATTTAAATTAGTTTGACTTCATGTATTAGATTTGTCATCATTACATCATAGTAACAAAAATATATATTTCTCTAATTTTAAAAATCTACTTCTTTTTATAGAAAAGGGTAATAATTTTGATAATTTTACTGCTATAGGTATATCAAATTAAAATTCCTTTACAACCAAAGTGTTATATCCTTAAATCTTGTATGTATGACAGTACGGAACTCTTAATGTGCGAGTACGAATTGCACATGACAGGTTTCTACTTTTTTGAAAGATTTTGTACCGCGGTTTAGGGTATAGAAATATGTACCTGATATGATAACATAAGCAATGATATGATATCTCGATACTGATGCCACTACCGTAAATTTGTGATTATTTTTATCAGCAATAAATAGATATAACAAAAATCAAAATTCACTCTTTTATCACTATACTTGATTGATTTAGATATGTTAAGGTCCGATCGTTAATTTGGCCAGGTCGTAAGATATTCCTAATAAATTCGGTGCATCATCGATAAGAGCAACCTATTTTGGGTATTATATGAACCCTAGCTATTCAGTTAGTATTTCAAACTATATAATTCGCTTTAAGCTTACAAAAACAAAATACTATCTAAGAAAGAATTGATCCATTACAAAAAACCGCTTCTTATGAAATGTTGGGCCTGACCCGTTAATATATCCCTGATTTAACGATAAGCATATATACGATCATTAATAGCGAAAAAGAAACCCATGAAAAACTAAAATGATTTTTCATGACATTCGACTAAACTAGTCATTACTATTTTATCGAAGGAAATGTCCTCAATTTTTGTAGGGCTTTCGGCTTTAATGACAGAAACAATTATGTCTATATCGATTGGTATATCTCTCAATCCCTATAAATTAATACTTAATTAATTATGAACGAATTGGAATAACACCTATATTCAATTAGTGCCTTGACTATGAAAAATAAACAGTTTTTGCTTCCTCCTATAAAATTTGCTCAAAAGAACATAAGCACATTGAAAATTAGGCTGACAATAATAATATGTAAGTTCAATTAATTATCATTACGTTGGGCTTGTTACCCACACACCTCGCTATAAAATTCAATTGCCTACCAATTTATCTGATTTCTCGCTAGCGAAAACACAGCATAAAGCGCTACTATTGGGCGCCAGGATATTTGGCTAGCGCTCTTCGTCTTAAAGATAATTGCCACCTATTTAAAAGAAAAGATATAGTAATTAAATATAAACAGATACTTACTTTCGCAGCTTCTCAACAAGCTTTTGAAATGGCAGTTCCCAAGCATACATTTTGATAACTTGCACACCGTTTACGAGCTCGCTCATGACTTTCACCCTGCCGTCTGTGCGTTTAGCTATTTTCCCTCTAAGAACACCCTGTAGGTTGCTTAAGTACACTGAAATTAAATAGTATGTTGTATTTTTCCACGTAATGTTGATAAATATCTAAAGGAGCGTTAAATATTAACACAGGAATATAAAAAATAATTGTGTTAAAACCATTATATACATTATATCATTGTGCATGAAAAATACTGATTGACACTCGAATTATTTACAATAACTGAAATTGTTAATATGTTTACGGAAAGCTATTTGGTGGAACAGTGAATGAAGGTCACACTCGGGCATCGGGACAAGTCAATAGTTACTTAAATAATTTAAAGTTTGATTCACGATTAACTTTAGTGCGCTTGTTCAGCATTGTATGCTCGTCAGAATGCATTATGGTGAATTGGAACTGATGGTGAAGAACAAACAGAATTTAATTTTAACAGGCCGGTAATTAAAACAAATTTTGATTAAAGTTACAACCGAGAAATACACCGACAAAATTAAATAACTGCTATGCCGTCTGCTGTCAATGCAAGTTTTAATATTAAAATTTATTTAAGCTGCTAGTTTGGAACTTAATTTTGTGCATTAAAGACAGAATTCAGTCTTTAGGCTGTTGCCTAGTATCAACATATCAGGTCAATAAAAGCTTACCTTGGACTAAAACTACTTGGACGAATATTACTATTAAGGCAGCGAATGTAGCATAAGAGACGTGTTGCCATACTAAGAACGAGACGACGGGCACTACGATGGGCATCACCCACAGGTAGTTCAGGAACAATGCCACCATATCAAACCGATTTACGTCGTTAGACATCAGATTAATTACTTGCCCGGGTTCCGTTTTACTCAATCCTACGCGATCAAGTTTTAATAGCTGAAAAAAAACCATTTTTTAATTCCAGTATATTCAAAAAAGAAAGTATATCGTGAATAATGTTACGATTTAATGGGTAACAGCACGTAACTTATTGCCGCCATAGACGTTCAAGTAATTTGACGAAACACAAACTGGCTGTTTTCAACTGTTTGATTGAATAAAAATATGAAAATTCATATTTCTTCAAGCAATTTTTATTGAATTAGATCAAACTGTTTGAACCAGGCTGTTTAGTCAAATTTAAAAGAATTGAAAGTCTATGGCGGCCATAACACATGGCTAACGTAAGCGTAACACACTTATTGATGTAGCTAATGAACTTTATTTATTTACCTTTCGGTACAACAGAGAACAAGTTGCAATGCGAACTTTCATCCCTATGCATCCCTGCGCTAGTGTTAAATGATTTACCATTATAGCTGTTACAACAGTTAGAAAATTCATTATGAAATTGTGGATATGTGCATATTTGTAAGTCTCAGGATTTTTATCGCCCGAAAAGTATCCAATGAATAATGCTAATGTGTATGGTATCAGAGGCCTGAAACAAAAAAGCTTTTAGTTTCTTAAACACGTAATGTTTTTTCGTAACAAGTATTTCATAACTTAATAAAGATTGTGTTACTTATGTGTGCAGTAATGTATCATTGTTATTATGGACAATGTTGAGACTGCCTGCAATTGGTTCCTATGTATTTTTTAAACATACCTTAATTATAATAATAATGCATGTGAATTTGTTGAGATTAATAAATTAACGAGACAGGTTACAAAAAGCAGTTATTTGCGAATGGTGTGTTGTCATGTATTTTACATGAAATAAAACCGTGCGCAAGAAATCTGTTTTTTACAATTCTACTACAAAATGAATGCATAAAGAGCGCAGATTTGTAGTAAACTTACCATAGTACGATGTACAACAGCCCTACAAATACCCCGCACGTCATATACTCAACCCAGAAAGATCTAATGATGGCGCGTGACAACGAGGGCTTTACTCCTTTTCGGCGTGCGATGTCTTGTTCGTAGGTCCATGCCTCTTCTAGTCGGTCCCCGAGGCGACCAGAATGGTCCCCCTGTCTGGCTTGCCATAAATCTTCAAGCTTTATGGTTTGCTTATAACCTTGTCGGAATAAATGAAAACTCCATCTGCAACATAGGAAATGCGAAACTTAAAACCGTTATAAGTTAAATATTACACACTTAAACGTTAAACAGGTATTTTATTTTTATAAGGTTCTAAAGAATCAAGCAGGTCTTTTGAGTGTCGGATCATTATTCTTATTATAAGCGACATATGCAGATGGCCGTACACTTGTAATGTTAAAATTGTAGAAATTTGCGATATTGATGTATCTTTTCATGCTCTTAGTTTTAATGTTATTGTTTTATTTTATTTTTAATGATTGTGTTTTATTTTTTTAGTTTCCCTTTTTTAATTTTGTTGTGTATGTTTGTGGACCATTAATGTTTTCTATTCTAACATACCTAGATTGTTTCGGTGGGCCAGCTAAATGCATCTTTAAAAATAAAATAACTAGGAAATGTCAGGCAAGTTTAATAAGATCTAACAATAAAAACTAACGGCGAGGACCATTTATATAGAAAGTGTACACCGTGATGCGAAGCGTCATCTTGTGGAATTGGTGGTGACCTTCACCAATATAGATAAAAGCGCTTTATTTAACTGAACGTACTTACTACTTCTTCGTCCAACTATCAACAGAATACGCGTGAAGTAAAGCGGTGAAGAACAATGGCTAGCCTTGGCTTATTATAAACTCGTCATTTGCCGAAGCTTTTAATAGGATTTGAAATCTTACTCATGTTTCTCAAAAAAAACGATCAAAAAACGAAACGATAAAATATTTGCCTCTTTCTTTAAGCTAGTTATCTTTTAAGCAATAAAAAGAGGGAGTGCATAAGGGCGTGTACAATCGCATACTTTCTTTATCCTATTTAAGTCGTAATAGCTTTCGCGTCTTTGTATATTACATTTTTACGAGTTAAATCTTAGATGATACAAATAGATGAAACAAACTAGGTATTCTTTACCAAATCGAAAAAAGGTCATACGCACAACCAAATAAGTCAGTATGGAAATGGTTTTACTAATTAGGTGTATGGTTCGTTTTAAACCAGAATAAACTTTGTTTACTTTTGGGGAGTTTTATTTTATTTTTAAAAACCGGCAAGGAAGGGTTCCGTACCATTATGTATAACAATGGTACAGAATTTTATTTATTGTTCAATATAATGTTAAATTCGAAAAAGTATCCATGACGGGTTAAGGTAACTAAAGAGAGCGAATAAATAAATATTTTCAAGCTTGTACCTGTTACTTAATATCGAGCTAAAACAGTTTTTTAATATTTGTTGTTATAGCGGCAACAGATATACATCATCTGTAAAAATTTTAACTATTTGACTATTACGGTTCGGTTCATGAGATACAGCCTGGTGATAAACGAACGGACATATGGCGGAGTGTTAGTAATAGGGTCCCGTATTTTAAGGGTACTGAACCCTACAAAAGGGGATGCCCTTATACTATGTATTAAAAGAAGACGTATTTTTATTCGTATATAATAATAATAAATAAATATTTTATATAATATGACTTATTTTATTAGCTATCAATTATTTTAATGAATTAATGAAACTCTAGATGTGCATAACTGAAGCACTCAGAGCACATCAATGGCAGTGATGGAATCCCTGCTTAACTTCCCCCTACTCCATTGTGTTATAGAGGTGGAAACCTTTAAGGCACTTAATGGACTTAAATTATTTGGTATGTGGGATCTGTCTAAAAGATGTTCAGTGTAAACATATGAAGTGGGAGGTTAGCAAGAGGTTTACACAGCCCTGTTTAAAAACCAGTTTAAAATAAAGGCCCCAACTTAGGAACATGGTCAATCATCTCTCGAAATAAACAGCCTAATAAAGAAATGATTAGAAGTAGTCTGATGCAAGGGTAGTTGTTCACTCTAGAAACCATTTAGTTACACAGAACTTAGTTGAACATTTAAGAAATATGTGGACATCAAACATTAACTTCAGGATTTAAAAAGATTCTTTCTATTTAAAAAATCAACCTTTACTGGTCCAGAGTATAGTAAAAACAATTGATACAATACTGCAGTGCAAATTCATAAGTAATGGTAACAGAAAACAAAGCAAAGTAATAACTTTATTATTGTCATTATTATTTACTTATAAAGTATATTGTATACTTATATTACACACTAGCGGTCGCTCGCGGCACCGCCCGCGTGGTTGTCGGCTACCGCTGCAAAATGCCTACCCAGGAAAGACATGGTCAGCAAAATGATTCCCAGGTCAATTCACAGACACCGACACTATCATCGAAGAAGCAGTCATTATCCGCAGGCTGCATAGATTGTCTTTATGTGGATGTTAAAGTTGTTAATGATGAAAATTTTTAAATGTAATTAATACTAAGTTTTCACTTCTACCAGCAGTCCTGGAGTGCAACCCATTGTATTGGGATAGATAACTAAACCGATTATTTTAGAGCTCCCAAAGATTCGAAAACTAATTGTCTAATTTTGATCATTCCAATACCAAATATTATCTACATAAACTGCACTTGTGATGAAATAATTTATTTTGATAAGGATTATAGCATAAGTAAAATAAATGCGTTTAAATGTAGTCCAAAAAAAATCAAGATTTTTAAATAAAAAAATTGGTTGCAAGTGATGGATTAAAAATATCTTTGTAACAATTCCTGCGCTACTATAATTTGCCGAAAAATCGAGAAACTATTCAACACGACACGTGTTTCGCTCTTACACAGGGCATCTTCAGGTAAGATAGGAGCCTCAGAACAACAACGCTGAAAGTAGAGTGAGCAGCTGGGCGTATTCGAGCGCATTTATACCCTCACCCACTTCCGTCACCAACGTCCGCCACGTCATCACGGTCTGAGTCAGAGTGACCGTCATGAAATTTCTGAACCATACGTAATAGAGGTGATCTAGAGAAAGTATTTTGTTCGTTCAGCAGTAGGTTTCTGTAATTGTGCTTAATTATTTCTAGATTTTCCAATACACACAGCCACCCTTTTTCATGTAAATGTAATATTTCAAAATTATGACTATTATTCAAGGTGTGCCCCGAGTCGACAGTTTTAACATTATGTTATAGATGAAGCAACCAACAGGAAATACACCAAATACAATTGTAACTTGTTTGCTGCTTGCTGCCTGCGTCATATTTCGGTGGCCTACTCAGAATCATACTACTATAAGCTCATGTATGATGGCGCTCCAACAAGGTTATTGTCATAAATATTATGATAAAAATATGAAGGGAGATATGAAGTTAAAGGTGAAAAAGAAATGGTGCAAAAATCCGCTATCTTTGGGGTCAAACTGTATTATGAGTTTGCAGTACTCCACATGGTACAGATAGACAACTTAGCAAATAAACAGTAAAAGTAACTCTTATAAAATTATATCAACTTATATGGTGATGAGCACAAGTGAAGCCTTAATACAAGAAATCTTTAAGTACCACTTTCTTAATACAAGAAATCTTTAGGTACCGCTTGTGTCAAATTTTTCAGAATGAAAGTGATTTGATGACAACTAGAATATTAAAATACTGTAAAATAAAGTGTGAACAAACCTCAAGCAAAACTTGTTATAATAAAAAAATATTCAGCTATCATCATAACAGCACCTTTTAATCACTTTGAATAACCAACATTTTCTCTAAGGTTATTTTGTAATGTGTACATTATATTTTATAGTACACAAATAATGTGTTGTGTGGCTTTTGCAAATTATTAAAACTTGTGTCTAGCCAGATGATTGTGGGTATATATACCTACGATTTTAGTTTTTTTAAGGACATTTCCAAAAATCTGTTTTAATTGTCTATTTCAATTCGAGAAATTAAAATATTATGTACTCAGTTATTTTTCTTATTTCGTTTTTGTTTGTGTACACTTTTAAGACCGCCTTTATAATCTTTATTTCATATTTTCTGCAATAGATTTATAATAATCGTTATTTAATACTTATTAACTAATACTTCCTGTAATAAATTTATGCCAAATATGCAGGCAGGCTCTGTGCACAAAAAACATTAGGCAAACTCTTTTTAAAACATTAATAGGGTGTTTACAATCAAATTTATATTCTTACTTTGGAGTTACTTACGTTAAAAATATCTTTGATATTATATTGGTATCTTCTCCTGGGTTTTTTTCTTTTAGCACGATTTTTGAATCCATGTTTTAAACACAAAACTTTGTCACTGCACCGGAACACAAGTTACTAAAATAAGTATGTTTCAGTAATCGTTTATTCACCAAAGCTCGTTATATATGTTTCATAGTGTATTGCACTACTAAGTCACGTAAATAGAAAAAAAAGTTATTCGGTTCCTAATTTAACACCAATTCTATCGAAAAAAAAAATACTATGAAATCTCGTCACACTCCTCTTCGTAAACGTCTACCACGAGACTGCACGAGACAGGAGACTACAGAGAGCGAGCTGAGCTACCTATTGTGATTAAATGACAGCGTGTAACCCACAGAGTACTATTTATTATGGATATTCTGTAAACATCGAAGTCTCTATTGCGATGCATCGAATCCTATCGATGTTTTTTTTTTTGTTATGGATTTACTCGATTGGAGCAAGGGTAAAATAATGTTATAATAATATACACTTGCATTTAATACAACATTAAGCAGCGTTTTATTATTACAAACAAATCTATATGTATTTTGATATAGCTTTATTAAATAATGATTAGCGAATAATAACAACTACTAAGGGAAGGACTGAATATTTAGTTTTTTTAGTAGGTATTCTACGTAAACGTTTTTATCCTATGACAATCGTTTCAAATAAAGGACCACCTTTAAACGATTAAAACTTTCAAATGGCTACCTCAACAAGCTAGAGGTTCAATTTACAAAAGCTTTAACTGAAGCTTAAACCAACTAAATATCCAAGTTTCATAATGTTGATCGATTGAGAGATCTTCTAAATGCTTGTTCTTTTTATAGAGCGTTATGAAAATGATGAAATTTTCTATTATTTATTTTATTAATCGTTAACTTTGAGTATTCGTTTATACAGTGTTAAGATTTTACAAGTACATAAAAGAGTGCATTCTAGGCTGATTGCAACTTTAGAGTGGCTACTTTTACAATCCTTGGGGAACTTTTACTAAAGCTTAACGCATTGATTAGCTAAAAAATTTAACCACAATAGGAACGCACACGTCCCAAATACCGTACTGTCATCCGCATATTATTGAATTAATATTAAATAATATTAATCATCTTAATGTCTTTTCTAATCCAAAGACAATAAGATTTAAAATGTCCTTAAAACAAGTCGTTTTGAAAAAAGGATTAGACATAAGTGAGCCCTAGACTGTGTTAATTTTTCACGATTAATTAGGGCATCTGTAGTCCGTACTTATCGGCTATCGCATGAATAAGCTCCGTCGTAAGCTATACTGCAAGTGAAGTAAGGTTTTAAGTTAAAAGGCATATTGTTTCTAACGTGACACGTCGAAATTACTGCATCCTGCCTGCCTGATGGAAAGCGGTCGATGTAGTCCAACAAAATAATGGCGCTCCATACCGCGATGTAAGCACAATAACAAGCGCGTCCACTCATGAAGGCCTGCAAATATGTTTAAACCGTTTAAACGATCTTAGACTATAAGTATAAGAGCTGGGAAACCAGTTTGACGACCGATATGGCGTGGTTGCGAGTCCCGCACTCCACTCATGAGGTTGTGGGTTCGATTCCCACGCAGGACAAATCTTTTTGTGCATCAACATGAATATTTGTTCTGGTCTGGGTGTTTTCCTATCTATATTAAGTATGTTTATCCGTTATTTAGCATCTATTACACAAAGTTCTTAATGATACTTGTCTTGGGACTAAATAATTGGTGTAAGTGTCTAATATATTATTTAAAAAAGTACATGCGCTGGCAGAGAATTCCAAAGCTTAAGACAATTAAGAACGACTTAACGACAGGTGATGTCTTGATTCGAGTGCTGAAAGTCTGCGTGTATGTGGATGGTTCCTAAGACTGGTCTGATGACCGTGTGGTTCGGGAAAGAAATGAGTGGAAAAACTCCTCAGAACACTTACCCTAGTAGTTGCGGTAGAGAACACTGCGAAAAGCAATGTCCCTACGTGGCTGTAGGTCCTCAAGACTGTCTGTAATCTTAGCAGGGGCATAGCTACCACCCGTGCCAATTAATTTTTAAAAACCTTTTCAATAAACTGTGCGAAGTAAGAAATCAAAATTAGAAAAAGGGGAAAGATAACGTAGCGTTTTTTTGATGAGTTATCACAAGATGAGAGAATTTCAGACCTGGAATTCTTTTTTCAATGTCAATGAATACAATTGCTGTTTAGATATTATTCATTTCTCAAACTAACTAAGATTTCAGAGCCTTTGCGACCTGAGTAGTAGGTATGTTCGAAAAATTACAATTTGAGAAACTCCTGTCTTCTTCAAACGAAGAAATGTTAAACGCTTCCGGAAATCTGTCGGCTAAATACAGAAAAGACATCTCAGTTAATCTTTGTAAACAATTAAATTATTTTAATAGTTATTCTGTTATACGGAGCACAGAAGAATCTAATAAAACACTCAAATATCGCTCTAGCCATTTTCGAGTTCTAAAGGTAAAAATTTTGAAATTAATATTAATTATTTTCGTACCTATTATACAGAAAGCACAGTTTTAATATAACTGTAGGTATACATACGTAAAATTATATAATAAAGTTTAAGAAACAAATTTTATTGATTATTTTATATTATTAATTCTATTGTTTATCTTACTAGCACTGTTTTAAACACAACTTATGTTCGAATGATGTTTCTGCTGCTTTCTCGCGGATTTGAGTATTTAGCATTATTTGATTCTCCCATAAAGAAGACTTTGCTAATGACACGCAACATTAATTAGTTATAATTTATATTAAGCTAAAATGTGGATAATAATGCTGGTTGTACTATAGCCTAAGTTTAATAACTATTCAGTCAAAATTAATTGTACCTACAATTGTTTTTGTTCCTAAGAAAATAAAATAAAACTTTCTTATATATATTAACAGTTTAATTTTCAAGCTGTGTAACTCCATAATATACAAAATTTGACATTTTATTCCATGTAATGTCAATATTCGAATATATCTTAACTCCCATCAATTAATATTTTACTTATTAATCTAAATATAATTAATATTTCTCTATAGGTACTGCCTTCGCTTTCCAAGATAATTGAGAAACTTATCAACAAAAGACTTATGGAATACTTAAACAAGTTTCGGATTATGGCATATTCACAATATGGCTTTCGAGCAAGCAAATCAACCCAAGATGCTGTTCTGGTCTTGACTTCATTTATTGTTGCTCAATTGGCCAGTGGGGACAAATTGTTAACGGTGTTTCTAGATTTAAAAAGGCTTTTGACACCGTCTCTGTTCCCATGCTTATTCAAAAATTGGAAAAGTTGGTCTAAGAGGTACCTATATCTCTGAATATTTTTAGAGATTATTTGAGTGGAAGGAGACAGAGGGTCAAGGTGGGACAGTTTATGAGTAAGGATGCTGAATTGATTTATGGAGTCCCTCAGGGAATATAGTAAAATGGTACGCAAAGCCAAGCGTCAGACATGGCGGGCACACTGTGAAAAGATAAGCTCACTTCCTGAGGGAATGAGATTATGTAAGGCAATGACAACAACCAAGGCGATCCCACTCACGACTGTTAAGAAGTCGAATGGAATCTCGTCTTATCGCCGTCAGTTGAAATGGCTTTCCATTCCACAGCGCCGTCAACTGAGAATGCTTACAACTTTGTATACTATATTGTTTGATCCTAGATCCTCTCCGTATTTAAGGTCGAATTTCAAGTTTCTCAGTTGTACTCACACACGCGATCTTCGTTCGGCTAGCAATTTGCTTCTCGCTACTCCACAGCACTATAGAGGGTTTCTTGCAAATTCTTTTCATATTAAGGCTGCACAGTTATGGAACGCTCTGCCTATTGATTTAAGACTTGCACAGAGTAAAAATATCTTTAAAACTATGTTGCATGATTGCTATTTAAGTGAGTCCTCGTCGGTTTAAGTCTCCCTACTATCATCTTGTCTGTATTATGTATATTTATGTATATGTAGTGTATTTTATTAGTGTGTTGATTTATGTAAGTTTATTAATATTCCTTTTTTTTAATTTGTAGCACCGCCTTTAACCCTGTCTGCTAACCCTATGGTTAACGCCTTTTGTATCACTTTTTTTTGTGTGCAATAATGATTAAATAAAATAAATAAATAAATGGGGAGCGCACGGAGTCCATACAAGAGACCCTTGACACACTATTAAGGACCCACTTTCCGGGGTCAATAGCCCTAGGGGCGAATAATGATCCACTAAGCCTGGAAGACCAGATAAAAAGCTCCTGGCCCAGATGGAATCTACCCTGCAATTCTTCAAAAGGGAGCCTCAGAATTTAACACTCACCTCTGTAGACTTTACAAGGCCTGCATATCGTTTGGATATATTCCGAAAGCCTGGAGAAAGGTTGAGGTCATATACATACCAAAGCCAGGCAAACCGGACTATGAAGAGCCACGTGCGTGCAGGCCTATTAGTCTTCAATCGCTTCTTCTTAAGAGACCCTGGGGATAGTAATTGACCGATACATTAGAGATGGTCCGCTCAGGGAACTTCCCCTACCTAAGTTTCAATGTGCTTATCAATTCGGAAAATCGACGGAAACAGCACTACACCTACTTAGTTGTTAAGAGGACAGAGGCCGCGTTAGAAAATAAGGAAGTATGCCTGGGAGCCTTTGTTGATATAGAAGGCGCCTTCGACAGAACAACCTTTGAATCGATAAGAGCAGCAGCTAGGGACCACGGTATCCCTGACACGATCTGTAAATGGATAGACTGCATGCTTAAGGGTAGAATCATTACCTCAGGCAAGTTTGGTGAAAAAATAATGGTGAGGACCACGAAAGGGTGTCCCGAGGGGGGAGTTTTGTCACCCCCTCTGTGGAGTCTTGTAGTGGATTATTATCTAACCAGACTAAACCAAGGACCATATCAGACAATAGACTATGCTGACGACCTTGACATTATGGTCAATGGGAAGTTTCCCAATATCGTATCACAACTGATGCAAAAAGCCCTGAGACAGCTTGAGGAATGGTGCGTCGACAACCATGAACCACCTCTCTAAACCCTGTGAAGACGACCGTAAACACATTCACTATATAAAATGAGAAACCTGTCAGCGTTAAAAACGCTGACTCTCTGTGGTACACGTTGCCTTGGACTACAGTAGTTAAATATCTAGGTGTAATCCTAGATAAGGAACTAACCTGGAAGTCACACGTAGAACAGTCTCTTAGGAGCTTTGGATTGTGTCGTTTTACTTACGTATTACCAAAAATCCAAAGATGGATTTACACAGTACTAGTACGGCCTATAGTGACCTATGGGTGCATTATATGGTGGCCTCGAGTGAGCTATCTACTTGTAGAAATGAGCTCAGTAAGCTACAAAGGGTGGCATGTCATTACTGGAGCAATTAGATCTATACCAACGGCAGCGATGAAGATCCTATTGGGCTTACAGCCGCTGCATACTGTTATAGAAGCGGAGGCCTGGAAGGCAATCCACAGATTGAAAGAGGCTGGTCTGTAGGATCTAGTAACCAGGGTAAACATACGAGATGTGAGGCTAATTCTGGAATTAGCCAGGTCTGAAGAGGTCCTCCCGGTTTTGGTCAGGGGGACGTTGGCCGCAGGCGAGATGTCAGACGCTGCAACGCAGGTAATGCCCCCGCCTATTTCTCATAAAGCGGTGGGCGTCGTCGGATGATTTTTAGTGGATATTACTGCCAGCAGTCGGCCGCTGGTGAAGTTATCCTTCACGTTTCTCCCTTTTTCTATAGTCTCGTTAGATGCTAAGAAAAAAATAACAAAACCAGTACTCAAAACGGGAACGGAACCCGAACATTTTTTTTAAAATATTATTTTCATGTTTCTGTTTAAGGAACTTGGCCAGTTCGATGAGACTAGCATACCAAATTGAAACGTGGAACACCAACAATTTCTAGAAGTATTTCGTCAAGTTTGTCAAGCTGTATGGAAGTATCTGCGACCACTCATCACAATAGAAAAGCTACAAAATATTGCATTAGATTTTGATCTCAATGCTCATTTTCCTCATTGATTCGGGCAATTGATGGTTAACATATGGCCAAAAGTAACTCTCTATTTAAAAAAAATCTCAATTGCTTTGCAGTCTTTTGTTTATTAAAATATAAGTTTGTTTATGTCGACGTGGGTGCGTATGAAAAGGAAAGTGCAGGCGCACTAAAATATAAAAGTAATAAAAGTGACCTTTGTCCCTTGATTATCATTTCATTGTGTTGAAGTGCTTATGTACTTCACTATTTTAAAGTTTTATCGATAGCGCGTGCTCGACGCAAGCACACACTGCTCATAATATGTTTTATGATCCGGCGTGCAGACATAATATTGCGACGAGAACACTAATTTGGTAACCATATCGCTTTTCTTTATGTTAAGATATGCTGGAGATTTACACATAAAATTACAAGAATACAACCAACTCGTGAACTCAGTTTTGGGTTTCAGTGATTAAATAAAAAGAAAAGTGATTATTAGGTTTTTGTATATTATTTTATAAGTTTTATGCTTCTTTCTTGGTGTCTGTCTTGCCACCACGAATTCTTCCAGTTCTACGAGCGGCAATAAGACCGACCTTGCGACCAGCTGATGTGCCTCTCTTGACAGTCGAAGCCTTACCTGTAATTGAAATTTTTATGATATGATAATGCAATACATTATTGATTTTGTTATTCTGAGCTAGAACCAATTAAGTATGTAATGTGTCTTTTTGTCGTTTCAAATGCAATGACACATATCGTGATGGTAGCTGACCACTGCTGTATACATCAATATCAACACTATCATATCTGTGCACTGTATGGTTTAAATAGACAAGTATGGGATCTTGATATTTGGTCATTCTCAGAGTATCTCAGTATACTGTATCTGAGTATCTGAACCTCAAGAAGAGAATCGAAATTTTAAATTGTATAAAAAGTGCATGATTCATATTGAAAAAAAAAACCCAACAACATAAATTTCCATTTATAGTACTTCCTACATGTTGTAAATATACAACTACCTATCAACGGTCATACACAGTAAAAAAAATAGTAATGAAGCAATTTACAAGTATGTACTTACCAATATGTTGATGGTTACCACCCCCATGAGGATGCTCAACGGGGTTCATGGTAACACCTCGGACATATGGCCAGCAGTTACGCTTCACCTTATATTTGTGGTATGCTCTGCCAGCTTTTAGGATGGGTTTGTCAATACGACCACCACCAGCAACAATACCTGAAATTATAAATTATTTTTGTAAGTGCAAAAGCTCTACCCATTTTTTAATTTATTGTACTTAATTTGCCTCAGAAAGAGCCTCTTGTGTAATCAAAGATTCTCAGAGTAGGTAAGTGAAAGGTCATCATGAATATAAAATAACAATAAAAATTTATTTAATAATATAACGGAAGTCATTGTCACACTTACCAACCATTCCTCGGTTGCTTGAGGGAAGCACTTTCTTAGCTCCAGATGGAAGTTTGACCCTTGTGCGTTTAGCATCAGGGTTGTGTCCAATAACTGTAGCAAAGTTGCCGGATGCTCTGGCCAGTCGGCCCCTGTCTCCCATTTTCTCTTCCAAGTTGCACACAATGGTACCTTCTGGCATAGCACCAACTGGCATGACATTTCCTGAAATAAACTATTTTTATATAATTTGTTGCTTTCATTGTGTATCATAAATTAACCTTATTAGTTTCCTAGATGTGTGTAGCTTTAAAATTACAAGAGTTATACACAACCTTACACTAAATAGTCAAAAATTAGTGATTAAAGAAATCAATGTATTTTGAATTATATTAAATAATATGTCAATCAAATGATTATTCAATATATATTGTATATGAATTTAGTAAAAACTCCCAATTTGCTGGGGTAACTACATTAATAAATATTGAACTTGAAAAGTTATTTATGGTAATGATGCTGTACTAGAGCACAGATTATTTAATTATAATACCTACATCCATACATACATATAAATTCCTGCCTGTTTCCCTAAGGGGTAGGCAGAGGCATATTATACGCCCACACTTGCCAGTTACATAGTTGGTCTCATGTAATAGGTAGCGAGCCTATTGCTGCTTTCCAGGCACTGTTTATTATGTTCACCAGAGCCACGTCTATTGATTAGAAGGTGCACAACTTGCAGGTGAGGGTGGCTTGGGTTTTTTAGGTCTTGGTAGAATCCCTACACACTAATTATTACTTTAAAATAATTCAAAATAAATTTTTTAACTAACCAACTTCAAGTGTAGCTTTCTTTCCGCAGTAAACAAACTGTCCAGTGTACAAACCCTCAGGGGCAATGAATAATTCTTTACGTGTCTTGAACTTGTATGGGTCACGGAAATGGACCACAGCTAAAGGTGCACCTCTACCTGGATCGTGGATGATATCCTGAAATCAATAAATAACTTAAGATCTTATAAAAAGCACCCGACTAGGCAATGTAAATAATAATACAAAAAGTATAAAACAGATCAAAAGTTGAAATTGATAGGAGAAGACAAGTGAAAAGAGCTTTGGGCCCAAGACAACTTGTTTATTTATGATTTACCTAACCTTAAGTTCAGAAGCACAAAAATCAACAGAAAGTAAGAAAATAAAAAAAAAATGACTATACACAGGCCAATGAAGGAAATTTAATTGTATTAGAAACAAACTATCGTAGATTACCGCATAAACGCAAATAGTATACAAACCTTTACTACACCCTTAATATATCCATGTCGTTCTGCATAATCCAAGGAACGCAATTTTGGGGCTCCTTTCCTTTTCTTCGTGTGCGAAACGAAGACGGATCCGGCACCTTTACGCTGAGCACGGATCACACGACCCATGATAATAGTACCTCACTGAAAGCAAAAATAATCGTCACAACACTTAATAAAAGACACTATTAATAACACTAAATAAAATATATCAAGCTATAACATGAAAATAATGTGATGAAAGAAGATATAAACGAAAAACACATACACTCGAGGTAAGAGATATTTCGTGAAAGAAACACAGTGTAGATGTCAATTGTCAATGTCAAACGTTTGGTAACCATAGAATAAAAAATATATAGAACTTTAAAGACAAAGAGACAAAGACAAAGACTTTTTATTTCACATGAAATATGGTACATGAGAGGTCTTAAAATTTTATATAGTCCGCATATTTCAACAGTAACTGGTATGCAAAAATATAATTAAAGGATTCTAATATAACAAACATAAATTTATTGTTCAAAATATTCACTCAGTGAAATTTTGATGCTTGTAAGTGTTTAAGTGAGACTTCTTGGCGGGAAAATGAAGCGTCATGTCTGCAGTTTTGTTTTATTTTCAAAAATTTGTGATATTTCTAACATTAATGTTTAATAACGGTGGATTTTTAACCGTTAAGTGTTTGTGAACGTACATAAAATAAAACAGTGCAACATAACTTTTCAAATTCTCTCAAGAAGTCCATGTGAGATCTCAGTATAGTCCCACATCTTTACTGAGGACTCAAGGGGCTTGTGATATTTGCACTTAGGGGAGGGATTTCATTTACCATTTATCATCACTCATTCTCATTTACTATGATTTATATATTACTAATAACACTTTACTTGACACTGGCTAGATGTGCCAGACGCACGAAGCCATAATTGAAAAGAAAAAAAAGAGTAACATTTGTGGACCACTTAAAAGTTTTTTTTTACTTGTAGAATTCTAGACGAATTGCGGATCGAAAAAGCGCGGGAAAGGGTAAACTTCGCGGTCAACTTAAAATTTTCATAACTTTTATTTATTTTTTAAGTGAATGTAATGAGGCCAGATTACTGTTATTTTATTATTACGTATTGTTGGCAATCGCGATTATTTGTCGCGACATCCGGCGGAAACTAGTGTCTCTACAGCCGGAAGACATAATTAAATGGCGCCTTCCGGAAAGGTGGCGCCACTGAGGCGAGTGAATAAAACCCGCCTCGTTGCTGCCACGAGACGATTTTGCTGTTGAACGTCGAAGCGATCACATCAAGAACTTTCCGGAGCGTTTAATTTATAGTCTGATTTTATAGTTACATTTAGTTTTTAATAAATCATAGTTTGTGAGTAGCTGCTTTGTTATTTCGCCAACATCAGAAGTGGAATACTATCGGCCCGTTATGGGAAAGCGGAAAAGAGCGAAAGTTTGAGTTCGAGTTCGAGTTAAAGTCTAGCAGTACCAGGACCCCGTCACCTCCGTCGAAACAAAGGAAAAGGTTATCACGTAAGGCTGATACCTCACAAGTAAGCTCAAATGATTTTACTTTACACAACAATATTCTTGAATTCGACCCCATTAAAGATAGACAGATAAAACTTTTATTTCCTTTAAATAATACAAGTAAAAACATATCCCACAAAACCGTTTGACTGGTTTGTCTGTGGGATGAGGATGACATTAACGCTTGGCTTGGTATTATACAATACTTACTCTTTTACGTTTGCATGGTCTGACGAAATTATTCGTTATCAGGTTTTAAACTAAGTTAGAAGGTCATCAAAAGTTTGGTACGATTCGCTACTGCGTACTGAAAATCAGTGGCCATCTTGGAAATGGAAAACGAAATTAGCGTCAAGTTTTCAAATTCAGACGTAACATGTTCAAATCTAAAATATCGAGACAACATTATTCAAATGTGCGACCAATAGTCACCTGCCGGTATCACATATACCTATCTCTGCGTCGACTTCGTTGCCTTCTGCGAGTGTTTCGGGGCCTAGTAAATATGATTCCATTCAAATACAGCATAGGAAGCCGATAAAATGTTACACATATGGCAGCAATAATAAAAGAAACCATTGCGAGTCCAATAAGTGTAAATATAGTGTGTGGAAAACGTGGACATTTAGAAGCTCTATGTTACCATAAGCAGAACGCAACGAAATCGAGAAAACAGGAGACAAAAACTATTTAAGCGACCAATTCCCAGAATAAACTTGTAAAAACCATATCTATTACCAATACGTCATTTACCCACGAAGCATTTATTGATACATGCAGTAGTTGCTCATTAATTTTAGATTCCTTGGCTAGGTCAAAGTTTTTTTTGAGTATATAGAATTACCTTCCCCTATTCATTTACAAGGATTCTTAAAAGCAAATTCAAAAATAGTAAGTCTCAAAGTAACTCTTAGTATAAACATAGATTCTGTTTCTTTGAAAAATATAGATTTTTACGTTATCAATGATGTAGGTAGCTGATTGTGAAATTTTAATTGGCCGAAATGTGACTGAGCGCCCTGATTTGATGTATTCGCGCGTAGGGAATGTTCTGAAGTTTGATTTCGTAAATTCGTCAACTGAATTATGCAATACATCATGTGAAATTTATATAGTTTGTAGTGAATGTCAAATCTAATTATTAATAATTCATCGAAAATACAGTGATTGCATTGCAACTAGTGTAAATGAGTTAGGTAAAGTAAATAATCGCGAAATGGTTATTCAATTGACAACTTCACAACCGATTCAATGCAGACCTTATCGAGCCCCGAGTACTGATCGCAAAATTATACGTGAGCTGGTAAATGAACTTTTAAATAATACTATCATACGCGAAATGCCTCGCTTGTTAGTAAAAAAAAAAAGAGAGAAAAATTGCGAAAAAAAAGGCCCTGTATTGATTATCGCCAAATGAATAAAATTACTATTAAAGATAAATACCCAATGCCACTAATACCTATATAAATAATTAATTGATAGACTACAGAGTCGTATGTGTTGCTAGCTTGGATCTTAAAAGCGGCTATTACCAAATTATGACGAGTAAGAGCGAACAGTCCATAGAGAAAACAGCTTTTATAACAGAGGACAGGCATAATTAATTTTTAAGGCTTCCGTTTGGTTTGGCAAATGCATCTTTTTGTTTTCAACAGATGTTGAACAAGGTTTTAGGAAATTTAAGGTTTGAAAATGTAATTATATATTTAGATGACATATACTAAATGTTAGATACAATAGATAAAAATATACTCTAATAAAATATATATGTTTAAAATATATTAAAACGCATATACTTAATATTAGATATAGAAGATACACTCAAGTACAAGATGAAATTCCTCAATCTCATAGTCTAAGACCCCGTAACAAGTTAGCTACAGCTTTCACAAAGTTGCACTTAGTGAGCTCGGGTACCGAACACATGTCAACTAAAGATTCTAAGTTTTATATTAATTTAAAGGAACATCTATTGCAAAATGCTTACTACAGTCTGAACGAATACCTACATTCTTAAACATATAATTGAATAGTTAAATACATTTCATATAATTAGTAAAAACATAAAGTATGTATAGTTGATTGATTTTTATGGTTGTTTAATTTCTAATGTAAGGAAGAAATGTGTTCCTATTTTAAATTGTGATACCCTTGCAGGGTTCATTTGAGGACAAAATGTTATTTTTAGGACCTAATTGTACACCAAATGAAACAATAAAGAATTATGATTATGATATATATATATGATAGATAAAAATGTACTATAATAAAATATATATGTTATTAGAAAGGGTGTGACAGTAGCTTAACACTTAAAAAAATATTATGTTTAGTGCTTATTTAAAAAAAGTGCCACTTTTCAAGACTGAAATGAATTTTTAGGATATAAAATAAAACAAAACTGTTATGCCAATTGAAACAAAATTAGAAGCTGTAACAGGCTTCCCTGAACCCAAAACGGTACACCAACTTAAACAGTTTCTGAGCTTGATAAGTAATTTTCGGAAATTTATTAGAAATTGTGCAATGATTTTGGCCCCGTTAACGAAACTGTTGAAGAAGGATGCTGAATGGGTTTGGGATAAGAAAGCAAAGCAGGCTTTTCTATTTTTGAAAACCATATTAACTTCAAAGACAAAGACTTTTTATTTCACATAAAATATGGTACATAAGTGGTCTTAAAATTTAATACAGTCCGCATATTTCACCAGTAACTGGTATGAAAAAATATAATTAGAGGATTCTAATAAAACAAACATAAATTTATTATTCAAAATATTCACTCAGTGAATAAAAACATTTATCAACAAGCCAATTTTTAAATGTACTTTGAATTTATTCAATGGCATCAGCTTAAGGTTATTGTCGAGCCTATTGTAGACTTTAATAGACATGACATAGCTGTTCTTCGCATAAGATGCAGTAGACATGATTGGCAGAGTCAGTTTATTTGGATACCTACTTGTATCTCTACGCTCTTTTTGATACAATTCGGGATGTGACCGAACAAAAACGCAAATCTCGTATATATATAAGGATGCAACAGTTAATATTTTAAGGTTATTAAACAAAGGCCTACAGGATGTAATGATGTCAACATTACAGATTGCTCTTATACAGGCTTTTTGGGAAATAAATGCTCGCTTTATATGACAGGAATTACCCCAAATAATAATTCCATATCTAAGTAACGATCCTACATAGCCATGATACGCTTGTATAGCAGATGCTAAATTTGCTAACTTTAACTAGTCGCCATAAGGCATAAGTAAATGAGTGCATTTTATTACAAATCCCGTTTATATGTTTTTCCCAGTTGCATTTGTCGTCTAAAACTATACCAAGAAATTTTATTTCATTATTTTCTAGATTTTTTTTATCTCTCACTGTTACAGTTAGGGGATGTTTTTTTTTCCATTTTTATTTATAAACTGTACGTATGCTGTTTTTTCTAAATTTAATTTTAAATTATTATTACAAAGCCAGTCATCTATTTTGCACATGGTTTCATTGATTTCACAATTATAATTCTTACCATTGTTTTTTTGGTATAATTATACTAATATCATCAGCAAATAGAGTGCAATCGTAATCAGTAACATCAGGCAAATTTCTGAATGTATTTCGACCTAAGCAAGGGAAACGTCTTAGATACAGATGCTAGCTAGCAGGGATGGTATAACTGGAATACTTATGCAGGTAACAGGCGAAGGAGAAAAGCCAGTACATTATTTTAGTAGACAGACGACAATTGATGAAAAGAAATATCACTCTTTTGTATTAGAATTATTTGAATTATCGTCTGTCAGAAGTTCCTATTATATTTATTAGTTTCATCTTTTAAAAACATTACCGACTGTAACGCAGTAAGGTATGCGTTAGCAAAAAAAAAAGGAAATATTCCACGCGTAACTCGGTGGGTTATATCAACCCAAGAATTATTGTTTGATATTGTGCACCGGGAAGGCTCCCGAATGCTGCCCGTAGATGCGTTAAGTAGAAATCCCATCTCATCTGGAGAGAAATCAGAACCCGAAAAAGTATTATCAATAACAAAGGCTTACTGGTTACTTACAGTCCAAATACAAGATCCTGCGTTAAAACGAATAAATACTATTTTAGTCAGGAGACGCCGATAATAAAAAAGTAAACTGTAAATTGAATTGAACTGGCAACTATGAATTGCTGGATTATAAAGATTATACAAGGACTACTTAAGGTAGACGATCGGATTTATCCTAATGAACTTTAATTTTTCAATACTTTACGTCTGGACCGTGTTGGCAAGGTAACTAACTAAAATATATACATGTATGTGTATAGTAAGTCAAACATTGTCGAGTGAACTTGGTACGCTTAAGTGTGGTATAAGCCCTTTGAGTGCAAGTGGCTCTAAGAAGCAATGTGGTGAAATAAAGCTACCTCTCAAGTGTGGTATAAGCCCTTTGAGTGCAAGTAGCTTTAAGAAGCAATGTGGACGACTAACTTGGTCTCTTAAGTGTGGCAATGTCCCTTTAAGTGCAAGTAGCTCTATGATTGTATATCGACGACTAACTTGGTCTCTTAAGTGTGGCAATGTCCCTTTAAGTGCAAGTGGCTCTATGATTGTATATCAACGACTAACTTGGTCTCTTAAGTGTGGCAATGTCCCTTTAAGTGCAAGTGGCTCTATGATTGTATATCAACGACTAACTTGGTCTCTTAAGTGTGGCAATGTCCCTTTAAGTGCAAGTAGTATGTGGAGCAACGTATGGTTTGGTAGTTATGTGTGGTTGCTACAATCTCTGACACAGGAGTAGCGCATTACCCTTACGATAATAATAACATATCCTAACATAACATATTATTTTTGGCATTTTATCAGGACTTGCTAGACGCCTGGGGCAGGCGTCGCGCAGAATGGCCGTGTTGGCAATCGCGATTATTTGTCGCGACATCCGGCGGAAACTAGTGTCTCTACAGCCGGAAGGCATAATTAAATGGCGCCTTCCGGAAAGGTGGCGCCACTGAGGCGAGTGAATAAAACCCGCCTCGTTGCTGCCACGAGACGATTTTGCTGTTGAACGTCGAAGCGATCACATCAAGAACTTTCCGGAGCGTTTAATTTATAGTCTGATTTTATAGTTACATTTAGTTTTTAATAAATCATAGTTTGTGAGTAGCTGCTTTGTTATTTCGCCAACAGTATTTGTTTATTTCATTTTACATATAAATTGTTCCTGGAACTGGTGAGTTATTTTCTTTTTCTAGTAGGTCTATGTTTGACCCCGAAGACCCTGGGGGCTCAGGCCCTCAGGTGTCTAATGTTATAACCATTGGTCATGGGCATGATGGATCGGAGATGGACACCGAAGGGTCACATATAGATACTGACTGATCAGCTTCACAAGACAATGTAAAATCTAGCCGAAAAAGAGTTATGGCACACAAAAAATGTAGGTTATGTAATAAAAAGAAGCGGAAACATAACAAAACATCTACAGAATCTTCATGCAATTGTGAAATAAATGAAAAAATAAAGCAGAAAAAAATTCAAAATCTGAAGAATTTCTTGCTTTATTGCCACCTGCAGTCCTAGAATCAACACAACCATCTGTTCAATCACCGGTCCATATTGGTAGGACTCATTATGAGTCAACTGATGTGTCTCCATTTTTAATTCACATTCAGAAGGAACAATCAGTTTCTAAAAATATAAATATTCACCCAGTTGCTTTCGGGCATTTTTTAAAGAAACATTCAGTAATAGTCCAGTGAAATTTTCGTAGTGTTAATAGTAAAAAATCTGAACTTTTATGCTTGATAAATAAATTTAATCCTTTTCTAATTGCCTTACAAGAGACCTGGCTTCGGCCAAGTTTTAATATCAAAGTATCTAATTACTCTTGTGTTAGAGAAGATAGAAGTGATGGACATGGTGGAGTTGCATTACTTATAAGCAGCTCGGTTCCATATACACATGTCCCCTTACCAAGTCATAATATTGATGTTTCCATAATAGCTGTATCAATTTATAATATATGTTTTGTGTCAGTTTATATTCCTCATCCTTCGTCTGTTATATATGCTGAAGTAGAACATATTCTCCTTCAACTACCAAAACCTTATATATTAATGGGAGACTTTAATGCTCAACATCAATCTTGGGGCAGTTCCTCTTCAAACAGTTTTGGGTCGAGAATAATTGATATGGCGGATAGTGTTAATTTATGAATTTTAAACAATGGGGAAGCTACTCGCCGTTCTCAACCCTATGAAGGACTAAGCGCCCCTGATTTATCCTTATGTTCGCCGAATTTAGCATCCACATTAACATGGGCCGTTTTTTCCTCAACGCTTGGCAGCGACCATTATCCTATAATTATTACATTTCCCTCTAATTTCACCAAACCATACACACCCCGTCCTCCTAGATTAAAGTTTAGGATATCAAATAATAACACAAATTGGTCATTATACCGTACGTTAGTCGACGAAGAAATAATATTACTCCCACAATTTGACAACCAGACTGAATGTGCAGATGCTCTTGCCTCACTTCTGATTAGAATTGCCGAAAGTGTTTTTCCCGTTAAAAGTAATTATCACAGAAAAATTCCCTCTCCACCTTGGTGGGACTCTGAATGTTCCGCCTCTATCAAAGAACGCAAATTGGCTGAAAATTTATACAAAAATTATTCCACCACAGAAAATGTTGATAACCTTTGTGAAGCTACAAAAAAAACTCGAAAACTATTTAAACAAAAAAAATGGGAATGATGGAAATCTTTCTGTGAGTCTTTATCACCCGACGTGCCTTCCTCTACTGTCTGGCGTAACATACGTCGTTACAGGTCTGCATACAGAGAAACAAACCCCCATATTCTGCCTGAGAGCTTTACAGAGATTTTGATGGATAATTTGGCACCACCTTCAGCCCCTCTAAATATTATTACGCCTTGTTCCATATCCCCGAATGAAACTCTTTCCCACCTTAATTCCCCTTTCAGTCTCCAAGAGCTAAAAGGCGTCTTGAGTTACGTTAAAGACTCTGCGCCTGGAATAGATGGAATTCCATATTCTTTTTTTATTAACCTTAGTGATCCTAGTCTTATATACTTTTTGAACATTGTAAATAAAATAATGATTTCAGGTGAAATTCCACCCTCTTGGAAAATTCAAGAAGTTATTCCCATACTAAAACATAATAAAGAATCTTCAGACCCAAGGTCTTATCGTCCCATAGCTTTAACTTCAATTCTTTGTAAACTAACGGAACATTTAGTAAAAAATAGACTGGAATGGTACGTAGAAAACCAAGGTTTGCTACATACTAGCCAGTACGGATTTAGGAAAGCCAAAAGCACCATGGACAACTTGGGTATTTTTATTACTGACATTAGATTAGCTTTTTCTAAAAATGAATCCTTAATTGCGGCATTTTTAGATATTCATTCTGCATACGATAATGTTGATATAACTATATTAAAGGAAAAATTTATCAAATTAAAAGTCCCACTAATATTATCCAATTTTATCATAAATCTTATCTCAGAAAGATACATACAGGTAAACTGCGATAACTCATCTGTTCGTCGAACTGTATGGAAAGGTCTTCTGCAAGGATCAGTTTTATCACCATTGATTTACAATATTTATACTTATGACCTGGTAGACTTTCTTCCAGGTTATATTAAGGTTTTACAATACGCTGATGACTTAGTATTTTACATAGCTGGCCGATCAGTTGAAAACTTAATAAACTCCATAACAGTTTCTCTTGAGAACCTCAAGATATGGCTTGACTATAATTCTTTTGAATTATCCGTTTCAAAAAGTTCAACAGTTTTATTTTCTAAAATGCGCACCCCTTATCCTATAGTGATATCATATAACTCAGTTTTCATTCCTCAATGTAAAGAAGTAAAATTTCACGGCATTATTTTAGATAACAAATTAACTGGTCTTCCTCACTGCAATGCTATTGTTAATAAATGTGAACGAAATCTAAACATATTAAGATGTTTGACAGGTATGGTGGGGCGCTCATCCATCTACATTAAGACTGTTATATAATGCCCTTGTTCGTAGTGTGTTAGATTATGGAAGTTATTTTCTGGAGCCCTGTAGTTCAGCTGGGTTAAAATAATTAAATAACATTCAGTCTAAAGCTTTGCGAATAGTGACGGGAGCGATGCGTTCTAGTCCAATTAATGCACTACAAGTGGATTGTTCAGAACCGCCTTTGAATTTACGACGCCAATATTTATGTGACAAGTATTTATTTCGAGCTTTTCAATTTTCAAAACACCCTCTTCGTAAAATGTTGCAAACTTTATCTGAAAATATTGAAAATGCACCTTACTGGCGACATAAAAACAGCCCTTGTTTAATAATTAGCTTTCGTAAATTTACTTCCCTCCAAGCGCCCACCCATAGTTCTCAATATCTCCCTATTTATGGTACTAATTATAATGCACTTATTCTATTACCTACTGTAAAATTTGATTTAGATTTAAAAAAAAATGAATGTTCAGCTGTGTCTTTCTACACACAAAATAGAGCAATTCTGGCCTGGCTGGCATTATTTATTTAGCGATGCCTCTAAACAGTCTTTAATGGATTGCGTTGGTGTCGAAGTGTACCATCAGCAATTTAAAATAGTACAGAAAGTTAAACTTCCTCCCGAAAGTTCGGTGCACACCGGGGAGTGCTTCGGTCTTTTAAAATCATTAGAATATACTCTTCTCGCAAATCTTAAACGAACTATAATTTTCTCTGATTCTAAGAGCGCACTTCAGTCTTTAGTAAAGTTCCCGTTTAAAACAAATTCTAACAATTCAGTCATTATGGAATGTAGAACTTTGTTGGAAAAGTGTTATTCTAGAGGCCTACAGGTTGAATTTTCGTGGATCCCTAGCCATCAGAATATTCCTGGTAATGATTTTGCGGATAAGTTAGCCCACGAGGCCGTGACCTGTGGTGATAAATTTCCTTATGAAAACATGGTTCAAGATATTGTTTCCTTTCCAAGAGACCAGATGTATCATTCTTGGGAAGAAGTTTGGAGCATCAGTAAAGAACAGAAAGGAAGAAATTACTCAAAAATTCAGCCCCAAATTTCAAAAAAACCTTGGTTGTCTTCAATGAGATTTGATAAAGTGGGCACAAGTATTCTTATTAGAATGCGCCTAGGCCATGTTTGTACACCTTCCCATTTAGCTCGCATAAATATTGTTGACAGTAGCGACTGCAGCTGTGGTAATGGAGTAGGTGATCTCAATCATATTTTCTTTAATTGCCTATCTCACGATTGCTCATATTTTTTAAATAATCTGATTACCTTAGGTGTCTCATTGCCAACATCGATGCCTTGTCTTTTATACTCCATGGAATATGACATTTATAGACTAATAACGGATTTTATTCAAAAAAACAATATTAAATTATAGCCTAATACATTTTACATATCATCATTATAAATGTTCCACTCATTGTATATATTTCATCTCATTGATCACTTATTATAGAAATATCCAAGACTCATATCCTTATTTATTGTTATCCCTTGAATCCTGGTCATATTGCTTCCTTTGTATTGTAATTTTCTCGTATTTTTCATGAACCTTAACCCTTATACCAACCTTTAAACACCTTTAAGCACAAGCCGTGCAAAATAAAGAAGAAAAAAAACCACTTACAAAAATTTCTTTGTAATGTATTTAAATACAAATAATAAAATTACGATTGTAGGTTATTGTACAATTTGATCACAATTCAACAACAACTTCTTTGAAACTTAGAATAATAACACCCTTTGAAAGATATCCGTCTGTATGTACTAAGGTACAATGTACCTACCTACTTGTTTGGATATCTGGTATTGAAATTACACTTTTTTTGACGTGACAACGTCTTAAATTAGGTTGCGGCTGGGAGTCACTTATGAAAAAGTGTAACGCTCGGTAACGTTACGATGAGTCACCGAACGAGAGAGAGGCCCGGCGAATGCCTTGCGTCTCTCTCCCACTCAACTATGATCGGTCTGCCGCGCGCGCAGCACTAGAGAATTAGGCGCATTGAATCGGCACATGCTTGTGTCTCTGTCTTTGTCTTTCTCGAACGTTCTTGGCGTTGGAAAAACAAGAAAGCGTCATAATACAAGTTCACACGTGTGGTTAAAGTATCGTCAGCTGTGTCTGTAGTGAAAATGTGGAGTGCTTAGATTCGTCATTTACAACAACTACAACAATAAAGGTAAATAATATCTACCGAGAAAAAGACGTTGTCACGTAAAATCTTCGCCCGTAAAAACGACTTTACAGGCAACCATTTTTTTCCTTGTAATCAAATCGAGATTATGTTTCGCAAAAGTAATTGCTTATAGTATACCTACTCGTATTATACCATCTACTGTGCATCTCACATGCTTGCGAAATGGCTATATAAGAATGATTGATTAGGCATTTAGGACCTGCGCATTTTCACTTTGTTCTCTAAATATTATTAAAAAGTATATATTATTTTATTTTTATTCTATAAATCTCAAAATATAATCTTGTAATTGTACTTAAATGATTATGTAACTACTTATCATACCACTTGACTATAGTTACTAGTAGTAGACTTGCCTACCCAAGTTTAATTCCCCATTTTTTTAATCATTGATCCATGTGACTTTATAGTACCCACTACCTTCGAACTTCGAAACTGTTAATTCGCAAAAATCTGTTTAAAATTGATTAATAAAACACAAAAAATATTTATGTATATGTTACGATAAAATTATTAGGTACCTACCTAGGAAACTACTCTGCTTTAATATAATTTCTAACTCTAACAAACCAATTAAACAATACAGTTTTATACCTTTATTACTGGCTAATATACCTATACTGGATTTTATCTTCTATCTTTATTTAACTGTTTTTGTTGATCTATAGCCTGTTACTGACTACATAGCTAGTTACATTATTATCTAACATAAAGTTTCAAACACACTGAATAATCCTATAGCAGTCCACCTCATATACTCATAGCCTTAGATAAGTCACGTTGTTTGCAGTCACGTTGCAAGCGGCGTGGACTGGAAGAGACGACATTGACGATCTGTCAGTTCAGTGATTCAGATGTGGTATAACTCTGCTAGGTACTAGAATTTGTTTGTCCTACTTTAGTTTTTAGACGCCTGTTTTTTTAAGTGATACGTAAAGAATAACAATACAATATCTGTACTCTATAACTATAAGTAAAACTAGTTCTATTAGATAAAATCTATTGTGTGAATTTTAGAGGAAGTGTTTATTGTAGGTATACAGTTAAATATTAATGATTGATTTTGGTCACTGATTTGTGTTGTAATCTATTATGGACGTGTTGTCGTGAACTCAATAATTAAATCAAAGTGATTCATATATATAGATAAAAAAAAAACGTTTATTTAAAAATATAAACATATAAAAAGAGATAGAAAGGTATGTGCATTGGTTTTGTTCAGTTTCTTATTATTTAACTGGCTCTTGTCTCATCCCAAATCTGCAAAATAATTAGTTGTGTGTGCAATTCAAAAAAAATAATTTGATAAAATCTATAAACCGAGAATAAATTGCTTTCCTTACCTTAGAAACAATGTTTTCATGTTATAAAGAAAAGAAAACATGACAGTTTGTTGTATTAATTCTGTGAATATGTAATGTAAATTCTAATTTATTTTAATTATACACACAGTTGTAACAAACCTAATATAAAAATAGACTAGCGATATCAAAATGGCCAAAGCTGTGCCTTGAGAAAACTCCCAAAACCAACCCATGCATTTAGTTGTTGACGTGACAACGTCTTAAATTAGGTTGCGGCTGGGAGTCACTTATGAAAAAGTGTAACGCTCGGTAACGTTACGATGAGTCACCGAACGAGAGAGAGGCCCGGCGAATGCCTTGCGTCTCTCTCCCACTCAACTATGATCGGTCTGCCGCGCGCGCAGCACTAGAGAATTAGGCGCATTGAATCGGCACATGCTTGTGTCTCTGTCTTTGTCTTTCTCGAACGTTCTTGGCGTTGGAAAAACAAGAAAGCGTCATAATACAAGTTCACACGTGTGGTTAAAGTATCGTCAGCTGTGTCTGTAGTGAAAATGTGGAGTGCTTAGATTCGTCATTTACAACAACTACAACAATAAAGGTAAATAATATCTACCGAGAAAAAGACGTTGTCACGTAAAATCTTCGCCCGTAAAAACGACTTTACAGGCAACCATTTTTTTCCTTGTAATCAAATCGAGATTATGTTTCGCAAAAGTAATTGCTTATAGTATACCTACTCGTATTATACCATCTACTGTGCATCTCACATGCTTGCGAAATGGCTATATAAGAATGATTGATTAGGCATTTAGGACCTGCGCATTTTCACTTTGTTCTCTAAATATTATTAAAAAGTATATATTATTTTATTTTTATTCTATAAATCTCAAAATATAATCTTGTAATTGTACTTAAATGATTATGTAACTACTTATCATACCACTTGACTATAGTTACTAGTAGTAGACTTGCCTACCCAAGTTTAATTCCCCATTTTTTTAATCATTGATCCATGTGACTTTATAGTACCCACTACCTTCGAACTTCGAAACTGTTAATTCGCAAAAATCTGTTTAAAATTGATTAATAAAACACAAAAAATATTTATGTATATGTTACGATAAAATTATTAGGTACCTACCTAGGAAACTACTCTGCTTTAATATAATTTCTAACTCTAACAAACCAATTAAACAATACAGTTTTATACCTTTATTACTGGCTAATATACCTATACTGGATTTTATCTTCTATCTTTATTTAACTGTTTTTGTTGATCTATAGCCTGTTACTGACTACATAGCTAGTTACATTATTATCTAACATAAAGTTTCAAACACACTGAATAATCCTATAGCAGTCCACCTCATATACTCATAGCCTTAGATAAGTCACGTTGTTTGCAGTCACGTTGCAAGCGGCGTGGACTGGAAGAGACGACATTGACGATCTGTCAGTTCAGTGATTCAGATGTGGTATAACTCTGCTAGGTACTAGAATTTGTTTGTCCTACTTTAGTTTTTAGACGCCTGTTTTTTTAAGTGATACGTAAAGAATAACAATACAATATCTGTACTCTATAACTATAAGTAAAACTAGTTCTATTAGATAAAATCTATTGTGTGAATTTTAGAGGAAGTGTTTATTGTAGGTATACAGTTAAATATTAATGATTGATTTTGGTCACTGATTTGTGTTGTAATCTATTATGGACGTGTTGTCGTGAACTCAATAATTAAATCAAAGTGATTCATATATATAGATAAAAAAAAAACGTTTATTTAAAAATATAAACATATAAAAAGAGATAGAAAGGTATGTGCATTGGTTTTGTTCAGTTTCTTATTATTTAACTGGCTCTTGTCTCATCCCAAATCTGCAAAATAATTAGTTGTGTGTGCAATTCAAAAAAAATAATTTGATAAAATCTATAAACCGAGAATAAATTGCTTTCCTTACCTTAGAAACAATGTTTTCATGTTATAAAGAAAAGAAAACATGACAGTTTGTTGTATTAATTCTGTGAATATGTAATGTAAATTCTAATTTATTTTAATTATACACACAGTTGTAACAAACCTAATATAAAAATAGACTAGCGATATCAAAATGGCCAAAGCTGTGCCTTGAGAAAACTCCCAAAACCAACCCATGCATTTAGTTGTTTTTATATTTGTATACTTTAAGCAGTGGCTTGAGTATCAATCATCATTATCATCAGCCTATACTAGTCCACTGCTGGACATAGGCCTTCCCCTAAATCACGCCATTTTCCCCTGTCTTCGGCTTGCCGCATACAGCATCTGCCAGCGACCGCTCACAAATTGTCACTCCACCTGGTGAGTGGACGTCCTACACTACGTTTGCCAAGTCGCAGTCTCCACTTAAGAACTCGTTTACCCCATCGGTTGTTGGTTCTTCGACAGATATGGCCAGCCCACTGCCACTTCAGCTTGCTAATCTTATATGCTATGTCGGTGACTTTGGTCCTCTGTCGGATAACATCATTTCTGATTTTATCTCTCAGAGAAAAAGTCAGAAATGATGTTATCCGACAGAGTATCAATCATCTCAGCTTATTCAAATCCCTCTGCCTCCTTTCATAAACTTTGGTGAGAAAAACCTTAAGTATACAGAACAAAATGTTGGTTAGGTACAAAAATAACTTTTTGCATATAATTATTATAGGTATGGTGTGTTAGTATTCCAGCTCTCCATTTCTAAGGTTGTGGGTTTAATTCACACACTGGTAGAATTTTTGTATACATACTTGAATACAAATGTTTGTGTTATGAAAAAATATATATGTACCTCTGTTTAACACAAGTTGTTAATGATGCTTATATTGGAACTAAATAATAGGTGTGATTTATTTAATTTACCAGCTCTGCTTACTAGCTAGAGAAGCTCTTTTTGAGATGTCTAAAAATATTTATTTTTATATAACTAAAAATAATTAAATTTGAAACATAAGGCTTTTTGGGGAGACATGAGCACATTAAACCTCAGAAAAGAGTCTCTCACTTAAGATATCACTTAAACATATGTTTACATAAAACTTTAATTATGCATCACATTAATTTTGTCAAAGCAACTTTGTTAGACTTTTGAGGGTATTCTCCAAGAACAGACTGTAAATGTTGCAATCAGTATAGAAAGCACTTGTAGGTCTCCAGTACTATGTGGTTGAAAGCAATCATTGAAGTCAAGCAGAATATAAGAAGTCAGTCTTTGTATGGGTGACCATGTTGTGTAGAATTTAATAAGAAGTGCTTTTATAGGACACAAAAAGCCATTGATCTTAATTATCACAAAAGTTAGTAGTTTGTTAAGCTGTTATTGATTGATTTAAAAATGAATAGAACGGGATGGCACATACCTGTCTTTAATTCTTCTCACCATGTTTTAAGAGAAAAGATGCTTAGTAGTGGAAAGTTAATAGGCAGTACCTTGTTTTGTTATTTTAAGCATATTCAGATTATATTTCAAAAATGAGTTTTAAATACTTGTATCTTTAGATAATGTTGATGCTATGTAATTTTGTAAAAAAAAACTCATGGTTTACTATAAAATCCATAATTTTTTTACTAAAAAAGATATCAAAAAATAAATCCCTTTCAAAAAATGAGAATATATTCTTCTTCTTCTTCTTCTTTTAAATAATGGCTTCGTTCGGTTTGCACATTTAGCCAGTGTCAAGTTAAGAGATATATTAATATCATAAAAATTATAGTAAATGAGAATGAGTGGTGATAAAGATGATAAATGGTAAATGAGATTCCCTCCCCCTAAGCCCCTTGAGTTCTCAGTAAAGATGTGGGACTATACTGATATCTCACATGGACTTCTTGAGAGAATTTGAAAAGTTATGTTGCACTGTTTTATTTGATTTACCAACACTCATGAACGTTCACGAACACTTAACGGTTAATAATCCACCGTTATTAAACATTAATGTTAGAAATATCACAAATTTTAGAAAATAAAACAAAACTGCAGACATGACGCTTCACTTTCCCGCCAAGAAGTCCGAGAATACATAGTATTTCTGGTTATTTAAATTTCCCAGCTCTTTCTGTCTTTTTGTCACACAATTGGATTTATTACGGCATAAAATTTTGAACTATTAAAATGAAGAACATGAAAGTCGATGATCGATCGGGATTGGCCACCCGCATTCTGTAAACATTCGATCTTACCTTAACAGTCCAACTAGTCAAGTTTAGTCCATAGCGCCCTAAAGCATAGCATGGCAATCAGTTTGCTTGCACAGAAAGCAAGAGTTAAGCTACATTCCTTCAACAATCTGCCTAGTAATTTTGTAATCAACTCAACGAATCATGTAAATCGACTTAACGAGTGGCACTTGTGTCAGGAAAAGCTTACGAAGTGACACATGCCATTGTCTGAGTGAGAAGGTCCTTGTTCTGTTCCCTCTAATTCGCAGCGATATGACGTGAAAGGAGGCGGCAACAGCAACTATAAGATGCCATAGTAGAAACAAATAAGTAGGCCAACTCGAGCTCCTAGCGAGCGATAGTAGCTTAAGCACACAGGGCTGTCGCTTATAGTTTATTTCAATCGTCAAAATTGCAGTCATAGCGGAGAACGTACTTACGGTACGGTTATGGCGCCGTAGCCAAGACGTATGTAATAAATACCTTTAGAGCCTGTCATCTGCCTGATACTTAAGGGCCATACATTCCGCCCACATGCTGTCGCGCTTTTTGCCATAAATAACTCGCGTCTAAAACGCCCTATTTGGACAAGCTTCTAGCTGGAGCACAGTGTAACAAAATAAAAACAATCCTTTAAACAAATACAAAAAATGAAAATTCATACACTATCTGATTAAGATGTTTCTTCGTTCGATGAACTGCCCGAGTAGAGGTAGGAAATTCCTTAACGAATATAAATTTTATAGGTCTGTATAATATCTATATCTATATAATAATATTGATGAAGGATATGGATTTTTTCGAATAAAAAAATATGTGTTGCCCTATCAATGACGTGCAAAGGAACAAGTGCCATTAAAAACACGTATTCGTCTGTTTGGTCTGCACTCCCAAATTTTTGTTTAAATAAACTGTGTCCAGAACTGCCGTCAAACCCCCATTTACATAGTAATTTAATTGATGACGAATTTGTTTTTATTTGTTTATCAATACAGTCAGCTTTCATAAGAGTCTGACACGTTGACGTCACTAGGCAATCTCTGATTTCTAAACATTTTTAGTGTGTAATAACTGGGAAACATATCTTTATGTAAATCATTTACTGTTGTGCGTAAAATATTGTACTTTCTAACACCTGAATCTGAATATAAAGCTAATGCTTGAGGTGTTAAAAGAGACTTAAGTTCTGCGGAGGTTAGGAGGATCAGATTTTCTTAAAAACCCTGCAGCAAATTCTAACTCAACACTAGCTCTATTTTTCGAAAGATCATCTACTCTACGCTTCTTAGACTGATTGCTTAACTGTAATTAAAATCTTAAGGTCTTTCTCTTTGACGACACGTACTTGTTGTATTCCACATGTCCCAGGTTTTGGTTCCAATATAGGTATATCGAAGAACTGAATCTTCCAACTTATTTTCAGCCTTTAACCTACTTATACTCTGTGTATGCTAATAAAAGTGTTCTTTGTTCGGTGACTGTTCGGTGTCATTTCACTTTGGGTTGATTTTCATTCAAATAAATCGGACAGATTTAAGTAGACTGGTTTTTATATGATCAGGGATGGCATACAAACCATAAACATCTTGTATGTGGTTGGTAATCACGTGTACTTTTTCATTTTTGGCGAAATTTTTAGTGAGAAAAAGGATTTAAAATGCACTTTCGAAGTCTCAATTTTTCGGCAAAATTTGGCAAATACAACTAATGTAATATAAATTTGCGATACTATTCCTACACGTTAAAAGAAATGTAGAAAGGTATAATGAGGTGATTTTTTAAAGCTTTGATAAAGTTAAAAATTCATTTTTTTTACCCTACGTTTATTAGGGTGACGGCACCAGTAATGGAAACGGCACCAATCATGGACATTTTTTTCGTAGATCGATTTTATTAAGCAAATGTCCTAAAATTTTTCAACTGGCAACACTAAAACAAAACCAATAAACAATTGAGCTGTCATTTTGACACACGTCAGCAAAATCGGCCATTTTGTTCTAAGACGGATGCAAAGTGAAATGTCGTTGCGCGCGGTGGTCATAAAAATCCCTTTTTTATTGTTGAAATCGTTAAGGACGTGAGTATATATTTATGCATGGTGTTGTCTTGTGTTGTGCTGTAATGAGATTTGATATTATTTTTACTTAATAATATTATATTGCAAGTAAATTGAGCCAAGTTAAATTTGTTCAATCGCAGCAATAATTTTTTCGTGGTGTTTGTTCATTACTGGATTTGATATTTTATGAAATTCAGTAATGGACAATCGTCCATGCTTACGTTTTTTATTACTTTTTTAGTTTTTTGTATTAAATTATTTAATTTTTTGCACTAAACATTTGGGTTTAGTTGATTTTGTGATTGCTCTTTATTTTCCAATAATGGACGATGTCCATAACTGGGTTCTTTGTTTTGTCTTAGATGGCACCAAAGAAAAATTACACCCCCCAACAAATGGGGAGAGCATTAGATGCTGTAAGGATGGGAGAAAAGATAAGCACAGCTGCCCTCCGGTTTGGGGTGTGTGCCCTGTTACGAATAAAATGGACGCCATTTTTGAAAGAGTGGAGTAAGATCGGCATATTAGTAGTTACGATGTAGCTGAAGAACTGGGAATTCACCACAAAACAGTTTTGACCCATTTGAAGAAAGCTGGTTATACAAAAAAGCTCGATATTTGGGTGCCACACGAGCTCACTCAAAGAAACTTAATGAATCGTGTACTCATTTGCGATTCATTATTGAGACGTAATGAAACCGAGCAGTTTTTGAAGAGATTGATAACTGGCGATGAAAAGTGGATCACGTACGACAAGAACGTGCGAAAAAGGTCGTGGTCGAAAGTTGGCCAGGCTTCACAGACTGTGGCCAAACCTGGCCTAACACGAAATAAGGTGATGCTGTGTGTATGGTGGGATTGGAAGGGCATTGTTTATTATGAGCTTTTACCGCCCGGCAAAACCATCGATTCTGATCTTTACTGCCAGCAACTGATGAGATTAAAGGAAGCAGTCGAGAGAAAACGGCCGGAATTGATCAACAGGAAGGGTGTGGTCTTTCATCACGATAACGCTAGACCACACACATCTTTAGCCACTCAGCAGAAATTAAGAGAGTTCGACTGGGAGGTCCTAGTGCGTCCACCATATAACCCTGACCTTGCGCCTTCAGATGTTCACCTGTTTCGGTCTCTGCAGAATTCTTTAGGTTCTGTAAGGTTGACCTCAAGAGAGGACTGCCAAAACTATTTGTCCCGTTTTTTTGATCAGAAGTCCCAAAGTTTCTACAGTAACGGGATAATGTCTCTGCCCACAAAATGGCAGAAAGTTATTCAACAAAACGGTACATATATATTGTAAATAAATGTAAATAAACTTTGAAAAAAATGTCCTGACTTTTCATACAAAAATACGAAAAGACTTTTTCCCCAACCTATTATAATTTTTCTTCATTGAAGAATAAATGTAGTTTTTTTGTTAAAGTTGTACTAGGAGAAAAAGTCAACTTGTTAATCGTTTTTTAATATTTATATTGTACTCAATGATTATTGTATTGCTAAGATTCTAATTTCTTACCTAATGGATCTCAATTGGTTAATATACCCATTCTAAGCTGCAACTGCTGGCAAAGAGGCAACGCCTCAACTAATTTTTAATAACTAAATGACTGAAAACCAGGTGGTTGATTGTAAGTCTGATAGTATAACTTAAAAATCTAAGACTGATCACGTCGAAAGTTCAAATAGCGTTAGTAAAAGTTGATTTGTGATATAATTTGTTTCATTTATGTGTTCAATACAAAAGTGTCCATTAATGGATGTTCATAATTGGGTCCATGTCCATGATTGGGTGTCCATTACTGAATCCATGTCCATGATTGGGTGTCCATTACTGAATTTTTGATGTCCATCAATGGTTATTTTGCAAATTGCAATTTATATATTTTTCATTAATTATATATTAAACATAGAGGATTTTTGGTTTTCTTTAAATGTTCCTCATGCAATTGAGTCATGAATAAAAATTCACCATTTTTGTATCGTCAAAAACATCCCATCTTTAAACGAAATTCTAATTTAGTACGCTTAACATGTCCATGATTGGTGCCGTCACCCTAATGGTTACAGTTATTTTAACAAATAACTAAGATCCAAGCACTGAGCAATGGATGAACAAAATAATGCACAGTAAGACACATTCAACAGCGAATTTATTTTAATGTGTAGTACCTAAATGATACCAAAGTGGGCACTTTGAAATAGTGTTTTTAACACCTAACTTAACTATTTTTTTAAGTTTGTGATGTCATTACGCAGTTCGGATTCTGCCAAATGATATACCATATCCAACACATATATGCAATAACTGCCGTATTTTTATATTTTTGTATATGGGTCGTCACTGTGGCGGGTGCCTCAAGTCACGAGCACATTTGTTGGCGCCGCTGTAAGCTCTATCTGACCTAAAAGCATTCCTGGATATGACTCTTATCCTGCTGTTTGCCCTACAGCTTTATTGCGGCAACCACCGATGACAACCCCATACCTTGTCAGGTGTCCCTTATCATGCCGAAACGCAGCCAGGGAACACAGCCCCTATGAGTCACATTATCACATATGAGTCACATTAGAACACTACACGACACGACGGCTTCTAGCAGTGATAAATTTGTCTGTTCTCACTCACATACAAACTGTGTATAGTGCTTGTATGAAATTACCGTACCTACTTGTTATTTTCTACTATGTTCATTCACTACGTATGAGGCTTTCGCGTACGTACGTATTATGCAATGATGGCATGGCAATAATCGACTGGACGACTGGCGCGACGTTAACACCCGGTGTAAACACAGTGCTCTGTTACGTAGCTTGGCGGGCAATTACAACAATACATACGATTGCAGAATTAGATAATGTTTTAATGCTGTTGCACTGACTCAACCAGCTCTCGAGACGAAGATTAATAAGAACGTTTAAATATCAAGTTACCTTAGTAGGTAATATTGTAGTATTGTTTATGGTAAAAGTTATGTTAATGTCACCCATTATTCAGTAAGGGATTTTAATTAAATGGCGGTGATTGCAGCAAATTACCATATCATATATTTATTACAAAATTACATTTATAAAAATATTAAAGGTCTAATAAAAATTTGCTAAAAAATCAAGCCACTTGTGGTAGCCCTGGTTGATTTTTCTTTAAAAAGTTTAATAAATATAAATAAATTGCATACATTTTCTTACAGTGCATATGCATAATCTAAAAACAGTGCTACACCATTAAAATTAAGGAATCAAGATTTTACACAAAGTCTGCTGTGTTTGTAGTAATGTTATGATTATGAACAAGTGAAATATTTTATTGCCATTTTTTTAGTATATCATCAATCATCATGTACACGGAAACTTAAAGATGTCCGCAGCTGCTAAAACTCTGCCGGTGTCCAGTGCGTGCGCAATTAGCCCCACTGCCGGCGCGCTCGCACCCCCCGTGCCGCGCAAGGTGCCCAAACATACTGTGCACTGGTTCAGAAAAGGACTGCGCTTGCACGATAACCCCGCCCTGAAGGAAGGGCTCAAAGATGCGGCTACATTCCGATGCGTATTCATTATTGATCCATGGTTCGCCAGCTCCTCTAATGTAGGAATCAATAAATGGAGGTTTGTCATTTATTTTTAAAACTAAAGTGCATTTTAGAGGCGAGTTTTAGGAACTGTGCTTGAGATCGCACGACGTGAAAAACAACTGGGGGAAGCCTACGTTCAGCAGTGGATATCAAATAGCTGATTTGATGAATTTCAGCACTATAGCTACTGATTTTTACACGACCTCTTCTTATGCATAATTTACAAGTTTGAGTTCAAACCTCATTTGAAAAGCGTATACGGCAGCCATCTACGCGTATATAATCGCAGTGTGATTACGGCCTTAGTGTTTGAATTTTTATATGTATTATCATTTTAGTGGCACATTATCATTTCTACATTTTGTAATCCCTTCAATATAGTTCAATAACAAACGATTTATTTAAACGTAGGTAGATTGTTTACAATCTAAAACAATTTGTTGCGTTCATGACTGATATTTTTTTTTCGCAGGTTTCTATTACAATGTCTAGCCGACCTCGACAGCAGTCTAAGGAAGCTGAACTCGCGACTGTTTGTAGTCCGCGGGCAGCCGGCAGATGCTTTACCGAAGCTATTCCGTGAGTGGGGAACCACCGAGCTCACCTTCGAAGAGGATCCCGAACCTTATGGACGAGTCCGGGACCACAATATCATGTCAAAATGTCGCGAAGTCGGCATTACTGTAATCTCTCGTGTCTCGCACACTTTATATAAATTAGACAAGTAAGTGCATTTTTATACTGTAAACACAAAAAAGTAAAAGAAGGGCGAACTTAATACAGAGTATAGTTATAAGACGATTTTTTCAGTAGAAAAAATTAACCCGTCCGCGGTATCGTAACTGGGATTCGAACTCACGACCTTAGCATAACCGGTCCACTGCTTTGACCGCTGACCGGTTCGCCGGACCGAACCGCTGGTGTCCTAGTAGCTCAGCGGATTACGATAAACTATATAGCCAAACAAATATACAACGAATGAATATAATTATAAATAGGTAAAATTAAGGTTAATTTTAATACAAAATCCAGCAAAAGCAGGATTTAATTTAAATTAATATGTATAGTGACGTATTTCTGTACCAGCTTAACGGTCGTTTGACCTTTATTGGAAGACCTTAGGAACTAGAATGGCGTAATATTCTCCTTGGAAATCTCAAGGAAAATATTACGCGATTTGCCTATTTGATATAATGTTCTCAAAGATCGACCTTCTGGTGATCCATAATGTATTCGGTTGATAATACATTATCAATAATTATGTAGGTAGTTTTGTAATAAAATATTTTGTGCTTACATTCATTTCTAAAGGTATTTTTTACGTAATGAACTTACTTACTTTGATGCCTTCAATATTTATATGATATTGAGTTACCAAATCGTCCTAGAAACTCCATTTATTGGGTTTCCCAACTTTTCCAGAACAATTACCAAAAGTTTTATTGTGTCCGGATTCTTTTGATTAAAAAGGTCAATCTTGCTTGTTTTACACTTTATTTTCTAATAGATGATTACGGAATGCATATTTTTGTTCGGTCGATTAAATATACATTTTAACATAACTACGGAATTCATGTCATATCCTAGCATTATTCCAGTTGCCCCAGACTAAAGCCCAGGGCCCGGGGTCAAAGTGCTCACTGCTCTTAACCAGAATTCGCTGTACTTCAGTTAAAACATAGGGCGACTGCCATCTGACCTCCACAACCCAAACGAAACATTGTATGGTTAAACCAGTTGTCAGAATATTAGAAGGCATTGACTTCCTAATAACGACTGCCATGGGTGTTCATGACAGCCAGGACTAACGGCTTAACGTGCTTTCCGAGGCACAGAGCAAGTGATAATTACGCACATAACTTTGAAAAGTTTGACCTCTAGACCCTCTGACTTTGAAGTCTATGGGTCTCGCCACTGGGCTACCGTCGCTCGTCGAACATTACTACGGACTTAACGTTGGATGTAGGCCGCCTGCAATCGTTAATTATTCAGCAGTGAACGTCTTTAGACTGACGATTAAATATTCTCTCTTTTCTCTACGGCTACGGCTATATTCTTTATCTTCTGACTACGGCTACTGTTTCTACTGTTCAGCCGCGTAACGTACATACAATGTTATTCCTAGCTTAGCTTAGTAGCTATCCATTACTGAAATAATTTTTCACATCGGTCCTGTAGTTTCCTATTAACTTTTCCTTTTTATAATAATATGTTAGATTCATTATGAAAATTTTTTCCAGAATAATTGAACGTAATGGAGGGAAAGCTCCTCTTACCTACCATCAGTTCCAAGCGCTGATAGCAAGCATGCCACCGCCACCTCCCGCGGAGGCTGCAATATCGACCCAGATACTGAACGGAGCCACTACGCCCGTAAATGATGACCACGACGAACGGTTCGGAGTCCCTACTCTCGAAGAATTAGGTTTGTTCTTTTATTAATCTGACCCGTTATCATAACAACATTTTGCCTGATGGTAAGCAGTAGGGTGACTTTGAGCACGGAACAAATGCACCTACTACTGACAGCATAAATGCTGCGTGCTGTGCTGTCCAAATGCTGTTTTCCGTCCCGCTTAAAGGCTCAAGCAAGCAATGTGTGAGCACATTTCATATCATCATAACACAAACGAAATTATGTGCTCAGGAACATCAGATCAAAGAGAAGCAGTATCAATAAATCACATGCCTAACCTAATACTTGACCTACACCTACCTATACCCTTGATGTTGCAGGATTTGAGACCGAAGGATTGAAACCGGCTGTATGGATTGGCGGGGAAAGTGAAGCTTTAGCTCGTCTAGAAAGACACTTGGAGAGGAAAGCTTGGGTGGCATCGTTCGGCCGGCCCAAGATGACTCCTCAGTCTTTACTTGCCAGTCAAACGGGTTTGTCGCCATACCTGAGGTGTGTTAAGTAGCTAGTATGTACATTTCTTGTGTTATTCCGTCCCAATTATCATCACGCAAAATATTCAAATGTCTTTTTATATTTCAGATTTGGATGCTTATCCACGCGGTTATTTTATTACCAGTTAACCGAATTGTATAAAAAAATAAAAAGAGTGCGACCACCATTGTCTTTACACGGACAAATTCTGTGGCGTGAGTTTTTTTATTGTGCAGCAACACGAAATCCTAATTTCGATCGTATGGAAGGTAATCCGATATGTGTTCAAATTCCGTGGGAAAAGAACCAGGAAGCTTTGGCTAAGTGGGCAAATGTAAGTATTTATGTTAGCTCATATCATAATATGATGAATACGTAGATACATGTGCTCTGAGCGGCTACATGTGTTTTAATATTATGTCATCATCATCATATCATAGCATTTTCCCGGTTGCCCTAGACTTAAGCATAGAGGTAAGCTCAGGGTTATCTTACTGGTTCAACCAGATTTTGGCTGAAATTCGGTTATTACATGGAGCGACTTCCGCTTGACCTCCACAACCCAGAGAGAATCGTCGTTCTATGGTTAAACCATCTGTCAGCATATGAGAAGGCACTGACGTTTTCGGTACATTATGCCTGAGTTGAAATAGCTGAATGTTTGCATTTTATTTGCCTTTAACATAAGCGTCTTTTTCCCTATCATTTTTGTTTTAAACTAGTTCTAGTAGGTATCGTAATTAATGTGCATCATATCTCTTGTAGGGTCAAACGGGGTATCCTTGGATAGATGCAGTTATGATTCAGCTAAGAGAAGAAGGCTGGATACACCACTTGGCTCGACACGCAGTCGCATGCTTCTTAACCAGAGGCGACCTTTGGATATCATGGGAAGAAGGCATGAAGGCAAGGGATATTATAAAAAGGTTTTAATTTCAGTCGGCATTGATTATGGGCTTAATGAAGTTTTTTCAGTTAATAATATTCCATTTTCTTATTCTAGAAGTTGCTATAACTGATATTATTTGATATATAAAACTATGTATGGGGATCCTACCAAGATCTTAGGAGCCCAAGCCAACTTCACCTGCAAGTGGTGCACCTGCCGATCAACGGACGAGTCTCTGGCAAGCACAAAGGTTCCCGATAAACGGCAATAGGCTCACCACCTATTACGTAAGACCAACACATGGGACTAAACCTTCGGGGAAAAAGGCGTGATTGTATCTTAAGTGCTTGCGGAATGTATGAGCTAAAAAGCAGTTTGACTTTTTTCATAATGCTTGATATTTACTGGCTGTTTCGTTAAGTTGGATACATATGTATAATTCATTTATTTGTTGTGCGTGGCGAGTATTTTTTTTTATATAACCAATTTCTCTATTGAATCCAGGTGTTTGACGAACTTCTGCTCGACGCTGACTGGTCAGTGAATGCAGGAATGTGGATGTGGCTCTCTTGTTCTTCGTTCTTTCAACAATTCTTCCATTGCTATTGTCCTGTGCGTTTTGGCCGGAAAACGGACCCAAACGGTGACTTTATCAGGTATATGGGATTACTAATACTTGACTTATCAGTTTAAAAACTATGTAAGATAAAGATAATTTATTTGTCAGAATATAAACATTAATATATACATACATATATTCACGCCTGTTTCACCAAAAGGGTAGGCAGAGGCATATTATACGCCCACACTTCGCCGATTATATATTTGGTCCCACGTAATAGGTGGCGAGCCTATTACCGCTTACCGGGCACTGTTATGTTCGCCAGAGCTTTGTCCGTTGATCGTTGAAAATTTTATGTCTGTTTGCTCTTTACTCATTATAATTACAGATACTTGAAAAATCTAATTGACTAAGTTTAGAATTTCAAGGAAATGAGGATTCCTCCGGTGTTTTTAGGTCGGGTTTTAAGCAATGATTTGGTATAGATCTAGATTTATTAAGCATTTTATGTAAACAGGAAATACATACCGGCCTTAAAGAACATGCCAACGCAATACATTCATGAGCCTTGGGTGGCGCCCGAGGCGGTACAGGAGACGGCGCAATGTAGCATCGGCCGGGACTACCCACTGCCGATGGTGGATCATACTAAAGCATCTCAGGTAATTAGCAAATCCCGTAATATATGTGGCAGTGGTTTACAAGATGCACTATTGCAAATACATTCATTTATTTAAAATTGGTACTATGTTGGGTTGGTTCGGGCGTGTATGAGCAGGATAATGAGTGTGAATGAAGCTAAGAGTGTGTGCCAAAATAGTAACAAGTGGAAGAACATGTCTGCCTACCCCTACGGGAAAGAGACGTGACATTATGGATGTATGTATTGGGTTATGTGTCTGCTTGCTGCCGTTGGTGGATCTTATCAAAGCATATTAAGTAATGAACCTACAGTAAAATATGTGTAAAAGTCTGTAAGTAAGAGTGTACGTGAACAATGTAACATGACATTGCATTCATTATTCTAAAGTGGCGCCCGAAATGGTACTTCGTTGGTTGCAAATACTCGCTGCTGATATTGGATCATACCAAAGCATCTCAAGTAATGTCATTGAGAGTGGACTTGGAAAATGCCATTACATTTAATAGCTTGGTGTCTAGGTCTGAAGTGGTGCCCGAAAGCAACAGTCAGTAAGCGAGGCTGCGGAGCGAAGAAACGAAGATATTTTAACCAATAGGATTCAAGGACTTGAGTGCGCAATGTTTTTGCAAAAATTTAATGAAATCCTATTAGTTAATATTTCTCCGTTTCTCTGCAACGCAGATCCGCTTGATTTATAATATAGTCTAAAGTGCAGCCTGAAATAGTAGGTACATTGCAGGCGAATACTCGATGCTGATCGCGGATCATACTGAAGCTTCTTACGTATCTGACTAATTACTGGACTACATCGATTTTAAAAAGCTAGGTTTAAATTACTTAGAAAATTTAAATAATTTATTTTTGCAGATCAATATAGAGCGCATCAGGCAGGTTTATGCACTGCTCGCAGAATACAAACCACAAGGTATCTAATTCATATTTTTATTTCCTTTCTGTTAGCACAGTAGTTAAAATGCTTAGTCCGCCCATTTGTTTTTAAAGCACTTTTTATGAATATTATGCTTAAAATTTCAATGGAGACAATTTTGTATGGACTCGGTTTTACTCGGTTTGCTGGGTTTTTGACAACTTGAGAAGGGTTTTTTTTTGAGTATGAAGAATAATTCAAGCCGCCCAACAAGAACCCTCTTTGAACGTTGCCTAATGCCAGATATAATTTACAACCGATATGGCGTGGAGGTCAGTATACCTGTACTTCGCTCCTAAGATCGTGGGTTCGATTCCCAAACAGGACAAGTCTTTGTGTGCTTGAACATGAATATTTGTTTGTCTGAGTGTTTCCTATGTGTATTAAGTATGTTTGTACAAAAAAAAATTATGTATATTTATCCGTTCTTTAGTATCCATAACACAAGTTCTTGATGATACTTATCTTGGAGCTAAATAATTGGTGTGATTGTAAGAGGATATTTATAATAATATTATATCTGGCCACCTATTCACGCGAAGTTTAATTTCATTACAGTACAATTTCTCAGATACCTTCGCTTTAACCCTTGTGTAAATGTGAATTGATTTTAATGATAAAGCTTTTGACGTGACAACGTCTTAAATTAGGTTGCGGCTGGGAGTCACTTATGAAAAAGTGTAACGCTCGGTAACGTTACGATGAGTCACCGAACGAGAGAGAGGCCCGGCGAATGCCTTGCGTCTCTCTCCCACTCAACTATGATCGGTCTGCCGCGCGCGCAGCACTAGTGTACAATGTTTTAGTAAACAAAATATATTTCTATAGTTAAAATTTGTGCAATTCTTATTTTCATTCAATTCCTTGTTCCTATTGTGCAATTTAATTATATTCATATCAATAAATATTCTACCGAGAAAAAGACGTTGTCACGTAAAATCTTCGCCCGTAAAAACGACTTTACAGGCAACCATTTTTATTTTTTATTTAATTTTTCTGTGTTGCTTACAGTTTATATAGCACGTGATGCTCCCTGGCAGAACCATCTTAGTTTTAATCATCTATACAAAGTGTACAACATTATAAAATAAATCTATATCCCTACTTAAGTACTATGTAAACTTCAATACAAAGTACTTGTGCCAGCAAAAAATTCCTTCATTACTTACCGGATCAGTCTTTTTCCTGTTCAGTTTTATATATTTTGCATGTAACGGCTCAAAGTTTGCCAGGTGGTCTTATACATAGCACACTGCAAAAGTGGCGGAATATGGTATTACTATGACGATGTGTTACAGAAAGTCATGATAACAGTTAAAAAGATAATATTGAAGAATAATATTGATTGAGAGGCAAAAAGTAGGAATATAGATTTTATTAGACTAGTGGTAGAATTTTGAATAGATAATCTCCTATTTATTTACATATCGCACCTTTCATACAATAGGGGCCCAATTCGAAAAATTCTTGTTTTTTGGGAAAACGCGTTACAGATTTTTGAGTCCCTATATTTTCACAAAATCGATCATAACTAAATTAAAATTTGTTTTAAGATGTGCCCCTATAGTAAGAAAACTGCGATATGGTAAAAACAGAAGTTCTGCCAGCATCACGTTATATAATTTCCCCATTATTTATATTGAATTGCGTGTGAGCTGTATCTGTGTTAAAGATTTTTTCCATGCCCTTAGTATGATATGTCTTGAAAACATAATTTATTTAGTATACTTAAGAATATCTTTTTATTTGATTAAAGTTATCTATGAACTTGAAAAGAAAAGACATATCTTACAAAAGGCACGGAAGTGTTCTTTGTAATAATGAAGCATTAGTGACAATTTGTTTACTATTGCAGCTATATTAAATCCACAAACACTACAGAGGCCAAACGTAATGCAGTCTTCTCCTAGCCCCACCTCCATTATAGCGAATATAAATCAGTCGAATTATCTGTGCAGTCAAACGCCAGATCCCCAACATACAGGCGCAGGCTCGCCACGAGTTATGGTGTACAAAGAGAGAAATATATTCCAACATCCTGGCAACCACCACTGCAGAGAAACCAAACAAACGAAGTTCAAACAAGTTGTTATCGTACAGACACAAGACACAAGTAGCGTGCTAGAGACGGCTACAGAGAGCACACGCCAATCTCCGGCGCCGCAGACACTTATCGTGACTGAAAAAATTAAAACTGCATACAAAACTAACAAACAAGTACAAGAAAGACAAGAAAATTATAATTTTAAAAATCTAGTTATATTTAATTATAATCAAGATTACCCCAATCCTGGTGGGAAATTTGAAAAGGAACGTCTAATTGACAATGTTTATCAGCAAAATATAAAAAGTAACAATTTCGGATTTATTAAACCGAAGTTCTTTCTTTCTTATGCTAATAATGTGGTGCCTCAAGAACAGTCAAACATGGAGGCGCCCCGAACTTATGGACCAGTGACAAACACGCTTTTTCAAATGGAATCAAAGAATGAAACAGTTAACGAGACATCAAATGAAAACACAGGTTTACTTCCTATGAAAACGGAATCCACTATAGTAAATGGCGTTGATAAGAAGAATTCGTCTAATCCATGTCCAGGATTTGAGACTAGCGACCAGAATCAAAAATAAACTATTTTTTGTGTAAACAATAGTTATACGATTTATATATATATATATGTCCTCAAACGAGAAAGCGTCGCTGCACCAGTAACAAAGAAAACTAGAACGTAAACTATAAATTATACCTACCCTTGCTTTAGCTCGAAGTTTTCTTCGTGTGAATCTGTAATCTACATACTTTAATATTAGCTATGCACAAACCAATGTAAGGGAATACTCTTCAACCGATATTAAATTAACTATTCTCTAAGTTTTATAGCCTCCGCCTACATGGAATTAGAGATTTGTACTTTTCTTCTTTTCCTGCGGTAAAAATTATCCGTAAGTAATTATCCAAAATTACTTATATCCAAATACGTTTACACGTTTTTCTTTTAAGAGGAACACCTTTAACATTTATAATAGAAGATATTCAGTATTTAAATTTGTAATAGTATTGAATTTGGATTAGAAGCTGTATAACTGCTATTTCAGTCCCCTGTCGCATTTGTCTGTAGTTTTCTCAAATAGAGTGAAGCACCGTAAAATGTTCGTAGATATAATTTGAAAACCACGGCGCGAAAGTTAAATGTATAAGTATTATAAAGGTACCTGTTTTTTGTAAAATTATAATAAAATTCTTATGTGTTTACAGAAAAATAGGAGTAAGATAATGGAATTATATTATTATAGCCCAAAATTATAAATGTTTTAATAATTTTTATTTGTCTTCTACAAATTTTAATTTAATAATCTTTTTTTTTGTTTTTCAACAATTAACTATTATTTTAGGCAGTAAACTAGATATTTAATTTAAAATAGTCTTGAGACTTAATTTATTACCTGTATTTTCCCACTTCCCATTCCCCAAGGTTATTGTCAAAATGCAAAATTGACTTATTCATCCCAGCCAGGAAATTCAGCATTTGAGAACAACCAGCTCATTATCCCCTCTAATTACCAGTTTTACCCCCGCGGGGGTAATTACCCACAGGTTAGGAAGACAGGGTCTAGAAGAATGCACCATGTCTAAAACTTAATTGTATCAACAAATGCGTAATTATTTATCATTTCAGCCTATTAACGTCTCATTAAACGTAAACACGGGCCTCTTCTCACTAATCAAGGTAAAGATTTCAGGTCATACTGCGCGGACCCAGTGTGGATTGGCGTGACTGATTGCCACAGTTCATATAATATAATATGTTCTCGTTTGGCTACATTTATATTTTATACGGATGACAGTTTGGTGCATAGGCTGCGGCTTAGCTGGTCTTTATGTAGAGAGAACTTCTCTCCACATATCTCGGAGAAGACTGGAACTGAACTACTCGCATCGCAATTTACGTAAATGAAGTAATCCTACTTCATTTTCGTAAATTGCGATCAGTCATTGATTGACCATAATCGAAGTCAGGCGAATCGGAAGGACTTTAATTTTTTGGTACAGTTTGTTCGAAAAATCCCAACCACGCTATCAAAATATCCTAGAATTTCTTCTTATTCTTAAAATATGGCTCGTACGGCTTGTGCATATAAGCAATAACAAATAACCTACAATTTCATTCCAAATATAAAAAAAAAATCTTTTAAATAATAGCTTCGTGCGTTTAGCACATTTAGCCAGTGTCAATTAAGAGATAAATTAATAATATATAAATCATAGTAAATGAGAATGAGTGGTGATAAAGATGACATATGGTAAATGAGATGCCCTCCCATGAATTCATAGTTAATTTAAAAAAATGGTTGTTGATGAATGTTTTTATTCACTGAGTGAATATTTTGAACAATAAATTTATATTTGTTATATAAGAATCTCTAATTATATTTTTGCATATCAGTTACTGGTGAAACTGTATTAAATTTTAAGACTACTCATGTACCATATTTCATGTGAAATAAAGTCTTTGTCTTTGTCTAGACCTCTTGAGTCCACGGTAAAGATGTGGGACTATACAGAGGTCTTAATGGACTTCTTGATAGAACTTGAAAAGTAATGTTGCACTGTTTTGTTTCAATTACCAGCGGATTAACCGCTTTAAAGCGTCTAGTCCGTTTGAAACATAAAAAATTGCCAAACGCTGTTTAGCGCTTGAATTGTTGGAAATGAGTATAAAACCAGCAAGTGCTATTGCGCTTAAGCGCCTTGCGTTTAACAATACATACAATTTAGTGCTTTCAACGTCAAAGATCTGTAAGGGTGTACACTGTACAGGGATCCTACTAAGACTTAAGGAACCAACCTTACCTGCAAGTAGTGCACCTGCCGACCAACGAACGAGGCTCTGGCGAACATTACAGTGCCCGGTAAGCGGCAATAAGCTCTCCACCTATTACGTGGGAGTATATAATTGGCGAATCTTTAATCCTGCCTATTAATGTTATGTGTTTGTCATGTGTGTGCAGTAAGCAGACGCTATGCTTAAATCATCTGCATCTAGACTGAGTGATTTTTCAATTTTTATCGAATTTTTCGTAATTATTATTTATCATAATTTCAGGAAAAAAATTATAACCATCAAAGCACCATAATCTTATTACTTTTGAGTGTTAATCTCGTATATAATCATCCATCACACACGGCGCGGAACATTATTTCGGGTTTCGAACGGCCGGGTATAGTTCCATTTTCCAGAAATGCTTTCACCGACGACGACTTCGAATGTGCCAAGGTAACCGATCGCCCTTTATCCCGGCATTTACTAGAGAAGCAACTGAACGTGATATTAACTCCCTCAAATTCTTACCTCAATTGAAAACATACCAGTGCCTGAAGTTGATGAAGACCTGACAGATTGTGAAGATTTTGACCAAGAACAAAATGTTCATAACGATACCATACAGCCCCAAGATTTACCTGTTGATCTATTTATCTCGCCTTCTCCGGTCCAGGATTTACCAGTTGCTTCCTGCGGTTCTCCAACTAAACCTTCTTTTGATAAGTTGAAAACAACAGATCTGTCCCCTGCATTAGTGTCGGTAATACCAACTGCATCATCTATAGAAGCTCTGATACCTACCGGTTGCGCCTGTATCAGTAACAGCAACAGTGAATTCACTTAACTCTCCAGTTGTTCCACTACCTTCAGTTGTAACCGATTCTACCCATGGAAATTCTAGATCAGGTACTGTTTCTTCTAAAATCACCAATAATAATCTGCCTTATCAAAATAGCCCGACTAACCAAACCCTCATAACACCTGAAAGTGTAAGACCCTTTCCTAAAGCTGCGCCTCGCAAATTAACAAGCAAAGGTAGGAAGAAGGGTAGATCGCGCATATTGACAGATACACTAGAAAAAGAAGAAGTGCAGAAGGCTTACCTTGAACGCCAAGCACGTCTTAAAAAGGCGAGTAAACATTAAAAAAAACAAGCAGAGAGTACTAAACGCGTGGCTTCAAAAAAACAAAGTGTTTCTCAGCGTCCTAAGCAAAAATCTTCAAAATTGAAAAGAGCTAAGCTTGCATTAAACTTTTCCTCAGAATCAGAGACAGATAAAGAAATATATTTATAATCAGAAGACGAGGCAACAGAATGGAATATTGAAGAAGACTATAATGATGATAACCAAATAGACCACAGACAGACATTTCGGCGGATCTCAGCATTCGGCATGGACATCGGCCAGGACCTAAATCCGAAATGCTACATCGAGGGTGTTATTTTAACTGCCTCCCGTAAGTTGGGTATACTCAATAAGGTAAGGCGGTTTTTCACTCCCGAGCAGCGCTGTTTGTTGTACAAGAGCGATCGAGTGTATTGTTCCCATTTTTGGGACGGTTCTGCTAAGTACCTCCTCGACAGACTGCAACGGCGAGCGGTTCGCATTATAGGGGATGCTGAGGTAACAACCTCACTCGAGGATCTACTATCACTATGACGTGTCACATAAAAAAAAAATATAAGTACATTTTTTGGTGACCGGTATAATTTAATTTCTTATGGTACACCCGCCATTTTGACTCTCATGTACTAATAAGGTATACTAGTACATTATCGTATCATAGTATAGCACTTAATGTACCTAGCTGCGCTCAGCGCAGCGATTCTAAACAAATATTCCTCGCACATATCTGGTGGAAACGCACTTGTCCAGACAGCTCAAAATAGTGTTGCTGACCTCAATATTTAAGACATCGATAGTATACCCTCATGTCAGTATCGTTAACATTACTGTCTAATTTAATCGACCGGTTTTGGATAGTATATTAAATCAAATACTATTGAAACGCGACTATAGATAAGCAACACTAGCACGAAACTGCTTAAGTAAGGAAAAGGAACAATTTAAAAAACAGACTTATTTACTTAAAAATATATTTTTTAAATTATAGTGTTGCCTCTGGCAATGTGGTAATAATGTCGGAGTCACCAGGGTCTGTGATGGCCAGCGTGCAAACTCTGTAGTACTTTCCGCAGGCAGTGCCGAGTTCAATGTTGTTACCGCTGTAATGATGGACACCAGTTTTGGCTAAGAGCGCATAGTATTCAATTTCTGATTTCCTGTAAATCAAAAATTATAAATAAGTTGGAAGTACATAATCATACTCCAAGTTTTTAGCTTAAGAGCATTCACAGATTAATGAGATAAATAATTTTCATTAATTTCAATAATCATAATTCCGCGAAGCGCTAGCAGCACTAGAGGTCAAAACAATCAGGAACAATAAATTTCCTTTCCACAAAAGACACACCTTAATTTTAATTTAGAGTATGCAACCTACTAAAACTTTAAAAATAAATTCCCAAAGACGTCTGTCAAAGCACCATCTAGCCCCCATACTATGCAGAGCTTGATAAGGGATGTAATATAGATATAAGATGACGATTTATTTAGAAGATAGGTCATGACGAATGTTTCAAAATTAGGAGTTTGAAATAAGAGACAAGAGTTATTTAATTTTGTCAGCTTTCAACAGTCACTCGCACATAATAAATTGGATTATGATGATATTGTTTCTTTTAAACTTCATTGCTAAGTTCAAAAATGTACTCTGTAATTTATTATTGCTATCACAGATAATAATTAAAATACCTTAGTACTGTTGCCATGTTTGCCGTAAAGCAAGTATGAAAGAACTTTAGCAGGTAGTCATTTTCAAGAAATGCTTATGCTATGTTACTACAATAACCTGAACATTTGACGACCGACAAGGCGTGGAGGCAAGTATACCCGCACTTCTATCCTGAGGTTGTGGGTTCGATTCTCACACTCAAAGTCCTGAGTCTTATTTTTCTATTCTTGATTTGTGAATACTATATTTTGAAATTATTATGTTATTTTTTTTGCAACTTTTAAATATTTTTCTTTCTTTCTTTCATAACCATGAATTTTTGTTTTGGTCTGGGTGTATTCCTTATATTTTATGTATTTACAAAGAACAAAAAGTATTTATGTTATGTATATCCGTTATTTAGTGTCCATAACACAAGTTCTTAATGATAATTATTTTGGAACTAAAATTATTGGTGTAATAGTCAGAAAATATTTATTTCTTTGCTATAATACCAAAAGAATACATTCATTGAGTGTATATTCACAAGTTAGTGTTTTAAAACTTTAAAAAAGTCTAGTCTACTATCAAACATTTAAAAATTAATGAATATCAGGATTACAGGTGTATTTCTCAAATTGCTCTAAATTGCTGTGTACCTACGTCAGTACAATGATATTTGGAATATTAGATACACCCACCATTCTGATGTCAGAACCGCGGGTGTATTGTTGAACGTTAAGTATATTTGATACCTCTTATGTATCTCATGAAACAAGTATTAAACAATTAAAATACGGTATACTGTCTGGGAAATTTAAAAAAATCATTTTAATGGTTCCGTATCCAAAGGGTAAAAACCTGAAACCTTATTACTGAGGCTTCGCTGTCCGTCCGTATGTCTGTCACCAGGCTGTACCTCATGGACTGTGATAGTTAAAGTTGAAATTTTCACAGATTATGTATTTCTATTGCCGCTAAAATAACAAATACTAAAAAACAGAACAAAATATTTAAGGTGGTCCCGTATTACAAACGTGTTTTAGTGTTTTTAGAACCAAAATGAAACAATGGCTGTAAAGAAAGACTGAATAAAAGTAATTATTTATTATTATTAAGGTTAATAAGAAATCATTTAAAAAATACACCCACAATCCTGATATTCTTAAAAAAATTAAACAAAATTTACCTGAATCACTTATTCCAAAGTTCAGCTCAGTGATTAACCAGAAGACTACTCCATAGGTTTCCCAAACCAATAATGATCTCAATCTCAATGCTCAATACAGAAATACAATATTATTAAAAGAAATTTAGAATGTACATTAAAAGATACTCATAAAAAAGTAGTTTCATCTTTGATCTTTATTTTGTTCACAGGATTTGGAATTTAAAAAAAATCACTTGTTTCAGATTGCTTCGTTTAGTAAACTTTGTTCTTAAAGATTTACAACACTACCAGAGCCATGTAGTTTTTTTAGTACTTCTACAACAGCATAAAATAAATCTATATGTAGTAAGTTCGAAACTTTGTTGCTATCCAACTAAAATTAATGTTAATTCTGTTAAACTATTAATTCTGTTCAATTGATGATGAAACTTAATTAGGTGATATATGATCAAATTATTGGGCACCTAGCATGAGATCAATATAATTATTTAAATTACTATTTAATCCACACTCATGGATAAGCCATTTAATGTAAGTAACAGTGAACTTAAAAAATCCGTCACAAATAGAAAGGCTATATTCTTAGAGGAGATTAATTAGTAAAAAATAGGGAACTCCATACTTCTCAGTTTACAACTCCATATGCCTCCCTTTAAAATTTAAACGGGAAACTCTACTTCTCAGTAGTCTCACCTTAGAGGAGGTGCGTTCTTGGCAATGATGATCAGCTTGGCTTTTCCTTGACGAAGAGTTTTCAAAGTCTGCTTGTAGCCAAGGCAATATTTGCCAGACTTCATGACAAGAGCCAATCGAGAGTTGATAGACTCGATGGTCTTTTTCTGTAACCAACCACAATATTATTCATAAAACATAAGCACACCTTTAAATTATAACCTCTAAAGCCACGTTAGGGTATCGGCCCAACAACGCTAAAATAATGTACGGCACTTTCTCAACCTCGCATGTTATCGTAACATGCAAGTCTATCAAGTACATAAATCAATCTAGGACCCATAGAAGGAGGTTAAACAAGAGGACATAATGTAAAACCATGCCATGGGTCCGATGTAGAAATGAAGATATAAGAAATACGAGTTTACCTGTTTCTTTGCAGCAACCATAGCTGAATCGTCTATTACTCTTACACTGCAATTAGAAATAAATGAATTTAATCACACATCAAGTTCGTAACAAAATATAATAATAAAAAATTTAATTACAAGGAGCCTTACGTGTAATCGAGACACGCGTGATGAAAAAGAATCTTTTTTAACTTAGTCAGTCAAGACAAGGTTATACGGCTTTGGATATGAGTTTCAAATCTATACAGCCTTATCATGAGCCATGAGCCAGCCACATCATTATTATACTAAAAGACTTAAATTAAATTAATTAATAAATATCTGAAGACAAAGAGAAAAGATTTTCGGAAGTGGAAAATATTTTAATCTTTACCAATTTGTCTCTTGTAAATTTTATTCGAACTATTATGAAATACAATTTTTTATGTAGATTTTTAATGAATATTTTATTATACGAGACTGCGCTGGTATGCATGATAAAAATGAACGTTTATTTTGGACACAAGTCCATAAAAAAGTGTTAGTAAATGTTTATGCTTTGTTAGTTAAACATGATATTACCTAATTAATTAAGTGCAATTGAGTTCATGTACTTAAATGTCCTAACCACATGCATACGAGTCCAATGCCTCTGCAATTCTGCATGGGGCAATCAAGTCGCTCATGAAATTCTGAAATACCCTCAGGATATTATTGTGGGATGTGTTTGTGACAGTGACAGACAGTTTGTGACAGTGACGATAGACAGTTTGTGTTGTCATTTGAAGTCACTATTCGGACTTCTTGGCGGGAAACTAAAGCTTCATGTCTGCAGTTTTGAGTTTTGTTTCATTTTCTAAAATTTGTTGATATTACGAATGTTAATGTTAAATAGTGGTGAATTATTAACCGTTAAGTGTTTGTGAACGTACATGAGTGTTGGTAAATTAAAAAAAACAATGCCTCATAACTTTTTAAATTCTCTCATGAAGTCCATTGAGATCTCAGTATGGTCCCACATCTTTACTGAGGATTCAACTTGTTTAGGGTAGGGCATCTCATCTCTTTACCATTTATCATCTTTATCACCACTCATTCTCAGTTACTAAGATTTATATTATTATGAATATATCTTTTACTTGACACTGGCTAAATGTGCTAAACGCACGAAGCATTTATTTAAAAGAAAAAAAAAGTCACTGTCCTGGCATCTTTTCACTTTGTGACCGTCATAGTCATAGAGTACCTACCTAGTGACCGTGTACCGTGTAAGCAAGCTAATATTTTATATTTTCAATCAAGCTAAGTGCATCAAATTAAATTTGTTCTTCATTTAAAGTTAGTATTGTATATCAGTGTATTTAAAGTTGCTTGTGACGTAGATCTTTTTTTTGGTGTGATACCTTTCTGAATGAGGCATTTTGTTGATTTTTAATCCTATCATCATTTCAACTCATTCACATCCCAGTACTAGGCACGAACAAACCTGACAAACCAAGGTGAGAGGGATACAAATCATACTCTACTACACTATAAGATACGACGATAAGATTGGCATAATGAAACATAGTGAAACTCCGAACAAACTGTGTAATTTCCCTTCTGAAGCACCAATATTAAATGCTACACATGTATTCCTATTAGGGATTTAACTCAATGAACTATGCATTACTTCAGTGATCTTGTCTGACTACCAAGTATCTTAGAGCTATGAGCGCTTAATTTAGTACTTTAGAGATACACTTGTGTGGTAGTTACATTTAACAAATTGAACATTTTTTTAGAAAGAACTAATAGACCTGTTGTATGGTTTTGTAAATGGGGTTTCAAGGGGAACCCCCAATGGAGGGTAGCATAAAGGCCTTACTCACCCTTTACTCTTACTTCCACTCCTCTAGTTTTAGAACTAGAAAGACAGAGATACTAGTGAAGTAAAAGAAATCTCACACTAATATATCGTCGGGATAGTGCAAATCCGCGAAACTACCTTATGTAAAGTCCGCGTATCTGCAATAGATCTAGTTTTATAGGGGAAGGTAAAAATACTTAATAAGTTTCTTATTTAAACAAATTTCGGGCTTATTTTTACACATTATATAATTCATTATAATGAAAGTACATAATCTAGGCTCTGCGACAATTACCAGCATAAACTTAAATTTGCAAAATTTTGCAGTTACGCGGAATTATCCAATGCTAGTTACGCAGATTTGCACTATCCCCGACGATATGTCAAACTTAGGACATGATCAAAAGTTTTCTAAGTTTGGGAGATTTTCTTAGATCTAAACATAAACTATAAATTCTCTCAACTTGTGTTTATGGGTGAAACTTTCACAATGATTGTTTGCAATGATTGTTTTTTTTATTATCTACAGTTCTTACTATCTAGAGTTGAATTTGGGCACAATAATGGATGACTTTGATGCTCAAACAAATGAGTGGGATGATTATGGTGATGAAGAACAAGGCTATCAAAATTATAGTGGTGGTGATTATAGGTAAGGCTTATATTGTTTGAATTGTGTACTCATAAAATATGCTTTATAAGGCAGATGTCTCCTGGGAGACAGAAAACGATAACTTATTACAATATTGAAACCTTTTTTCTATTTTATTAGGAAATATGCATAAAAACATACCTTATTGAATAATAGGAATAATCTCTTAAATATTTCTTTTACATTAATTTAAAAATGACTGCTTCTTGCAAATTTTTTACACTTTCAATAAAAAGGTATACAAAGTTAATGTAAAAATAAAAGAATATAGGTATTTTCTTTTTATATTTTTATATATTTTGTTATATAAGTAAAGATAGAAAACCATGATGCAGTTGACATTAACTGCATTAGAAAGTAGAGGGAGAATGGTCCTATAACTGCTTTCCACAAGTCTCAGAGGTTTTCACAACTACAAATGCTTGATGAAAGAGAGAATGTAACAAATCTGCTATTGTTCTGTATATGTTGTAGGGGAATTGTCACAAAGTTGTTTACAGTAAAATAAACTGTAAATAAGTTAGAAAAGCATTAAAAAGTTTCAGCTTTAAAGGTTAAAAAGACCTTCATAAAGAGTCATCAGGATGACAGAGATGAAACAGACTTTACGTTAGGCTAACTGTAGATAGTTACTTTTTGATCAAATCTTATAATTATTCTGATATCTATTGTGATTTATCAGTCTAAAATATTCAACAGGAGAATATTATAATTCTTCCGACAGCCGTATTAGCTAGCCGCTTCTAATAAATAGTACTATTAACGAGACGTGGTTCCTGACTCGATGCTGTGACATAAACCTCACGTCATCTGAAAATAACCCTGGCTATCTGTAGGGATGAAATAAGATTTGCGCATTGGCATTATATCAGCTCTCGTGAGCCTATATGTCACCAGTACTGATACATGGCCGTAATGCGCAGATTGTGATGGCGGCCAGCGTTCTTCTCGGATGAGGCGTGGTTTAATTCAGAATCATAATTCTTGAATTGTATATAATGTGTCAGTTTATTAGGTTCAACTGGAAATTATTACAATTCATCGCGACCGCCATATTAGCCGCTCCAACTGTTAAATACTCTTTACTTTCACGAGGCGTGGTTCTAATTGGCAAGTTGCTGTGAAAGTAATCGCGTGTGTTGGTAAACTTCGCGTCATCTTTAAAAAACGCTGACTGTCTGTAGGGGTAATGTAAATCTGCGCATTTGACTTATGTAAGCTCTCGTGAGCCTTTGTATCACCAGTACTGATATATGGCTGTAATGCGCAGTTTCTGACGGCCAGCGTTATTTTTTGCATGACGCGTGGTTTGATTTAGAATCATAATTCTAAAAATGTTTTTAATGTGTAAGGTTGAACTGAAAAATATTACAATTAATCACGACTGGCCTATTAGCCGCTGCATCTGTTAAAGGGTCTTTACTTTAACGAGACGTGGTTCTAATTGGCAAGTTGCTGTAAAAGTAATCCCCGTGTGGTCGCAAACCTCGCATCATTTGAAAATAACCCTGGCTGTCTGCAGGGATAAAGTAAATCTGCGCATTGGCACTATATCAGCTCTCGTGATACTTTGTATCACTAGTACTAATGTATGGCCCTAATGCGCAAGTTGAGACAGCGAGCGATTTTTTGCATGAGGCGTGGTTTGATTCAAACTCAGAATTCTTAAATTGTATATAACGTGCCAGTCTATTCGGCTTAACTGGAAAATATTTCAATTCATTTCGACAGCCATATTAGCTGGCGCGTTTAATAAATGCATAACAACGCGTGGTTTTAGTTGGCTTAGCGTTGTGACAGAAGTCGCGGTTGGTCCTCGCTTCAACACAAAATAACCCTGGCTGTCTGTAGGAATTAGGTAAATCTAAGCCTTGGCACTGTGTCAGCTCTCATGAGCGTACATATTATCATATATACTCATATATCGCCATAAAGTGCAGGGGACGCCATTTGTTATTTTACGTGAAGCGAGCGAGTTGTAACAATAACTTGTTTGTTTTCTTGGTAGATTTTATAACCAATCACAAGTCCTTGGAAGCTACTTCGACAAATTTCCCGCGACTTTAGAATAAGCAAGATATAATAGACATGGTATCCTGCTTATTCTAAAGTTGTAATTCTTAGTAAATCATGCAACAGTTTTCCCAATTTTCAATCGCGCATCAGGACTATATCGCCTCTTGTGACCGTGATCAGCAGCGTGTCACCAGTTATTGATATTTTGCTGTTTTGCGCAGACTCAGATCACTCGACTCAGATTTCTACGACACAAGTTACATGTACCTCACAAACCTAGTCGGTTTATTAGGACATGATAACAAAATGTTTTTATGTAAACAATTTTCAGGAACAATAGGTATAGAAATGCTTTTGGAGGTTATACAGGAGGGTACGGGAATTCGTTTAGGGGTCCGCAGAGAGGCCAGCAGCAGCCCCTATTTAATTTTGGGCCTGGGCCAAGTGGTCCAAGGTTCGGACAGAGGCCCATGTTCATGTGGGGCAGAGGGTATGGCCCTGGTGGCCCACCCATGAAGAGAAATCCTCAACAAATTAATGCCATTAAATATTTGACTCGTATGTATTAATATTCATTTATAATAACCAGATTATAAGTTTGTACCTTTAAAAATTTAAATAAAACAATATAACCTTCCGTAGCATTTAGGTACTGTTATTTACGTGTCGCAGAGATATTTTATCCGATAAAAGTTTTAGTACATTGTCTTTTACCTTAGAAACGTCTAACTTCTGATTTTTTTGTTTTTCCAATTTCTAAAAAACAAATGTTCTATTGGGTATGAAAATAATAGACATAAAAGATTTGTTGTCTTTATCTCTTCAAGTAGATGAACCTTAAATACATAGAGGATTAGATAAAGAGGTGTTGGAAAATTCAACTTATATAGAAATATATCAAGGGTTCTGTTTTCACGTAATTAATTATTACCTCGTTATTCAGTGAAGGCGACGTAAACGAATAAGTATAAATATTATCCTATATTTAAGCTGTTATTCAACAATATTTGTTTTTATGGAGAATATAGCAAGAGATATATGTTAATCAAGTAGGTTCGACATCATTTTGATCGTTTCATATTATTGTTTTCGAACTTTTAATTTTTTGTATATTATATGCCTCTTCTTATTAGTGTTGGTGTTTTCGACATCGGGACCAACGTTCATCGATATCTTATTTTATTCATTGACCCAGCAAGCAGTGTAGTTTTATTTTATTTCTTTGGATCCACAGTGTAGGTTAGATAGTAATATATTTTATTTATTTATAAAATGATTACTGTACTTTGTTTAAAAAATATATATATGTAAGTACAGTCAATAACATAAGTACCTACCGAACTGTGTAGCTTATCGAATCTGCTTTTTTATGAAATGATCATGAGCTGTTTAATCTATTATGACAACAAATTTAAAGGATTTTTGCATAATCCAGCATTTAGTTGTCAATATTTTTTTACGTTTGTACGCACCCTGATACCTTGTAATAAGAGTTAATTTTGAACTAGCCACGAACTCAGCTCATAATATCTCTCTTAAAAAATTTAAAATTAAAATCAGGCCTGTTACCGAGTCCAAAAAAATATCAAATACTGTTTTCTAAATTGAGCTTTATCGGTGTATACAGATTTATATGCTGTAAGCGCCTTAACAAATATTTAAAATTTTCAGGTTGTGGGATGGCTAAAGACAACCTTGTCAATTTGCCAATGGACTTTCTAGTCCTTATTCAGCCGCAGTTCTGTGGAGTGTGCGCGATTAACTTTGAGTCATTCACCATGTGTGAGTCTTATGCCAATTATTGCAAATATATAAAATAATAATCTGTTCTATATTATCTATAGAATCTATGATAGATTCGCCTGCTTCCAAATTATTTTTATTTTTATTCGGCACAAACTACAAAATTAATTCGTGAGGATTACGTTTTTTTTTGACAAACAAAATTGTATTGAATAAACCCAATGTTCAGCGGGGGTGCCCTAATAAAACATATTATGAAAACGACACAGCAAAAGTATACGTATAAGTAAACTATATTACAATAATGGTCTCGTGTTATTGCAGCGCGCATGCATTACAGTTCGAAAAATCATTTAAAGAACCAAAGAAAATGGCTCAATCAAAAATGCGAAGCTGAGAAGGTGAATATTTTTCTTTTATATTATGTTTATTTTATAGATACATACGTACATAAATACATGTACATAATATCACGCCTTTTTCCCAAATTCAACGAATATCATACGTCCACACTTTGTCATCCATATTGTTGGGCCCACGCAATAAGTGGCGAGCCCATTGCCGCTTACCAGCAACTCCCATGTGCGCCAGAGCCTCGTCCGTTGTTCGGCAGGTACACCACTTGCAGGTCAGGTTGGCTTCCTCTCCCTAGATCTTGGTAGGATACACAATATATATTTTATAGATATTTCTTCTTAAACTCCTTGTCTTGCACATGGGCTGTATTCACCCTAGTTGCACAAAAAATATACCCGTAGTATCTAAATACTTAAAATAGATATGGTCGTGTGATACTGGCCTAGAGAAGTGCGACCCCATTTTAACATATGATTTCGTGGAGTCGTAAGAGTCGACAAAGAAAAATCCTACCAGATGATGGACAGCAGCATCATTATGCTTACTCGCTGGAACTGCGAACCCCGACCCGCTTGCCTAGCATGGTGGGCGCAATATAACGTAAACTATTGGGGACCCCAATGTTCAGCAGTGGATTTTATATGGCTGAAATGATGATGATCTACTTGAAAAAATATTTGCTTCGTTCTGGCTAGATCGGGCTTTATCCGTGATGAAATGTTAGAAAATTTTTTTTTTAAAACTTTTTTTCAGCCAATAAAGTCGCGCGAATTTTACTGTGAACTATGCGACGTCCACATCACGTCTAAAGTTCATGCTGAATCTCATTATCTTGGGAAACCTCATCGAGCGTAAGTATTAGATACTTTTTTAGCATAATGTATAATGTATTATTTCATTAAACGGATAAAAGTCATAGCTAATTTCTTAAAATAAATAATAGCAAAGCTATTTAATAAATTCTTAAATAAATATATGACTTTTAGTATCTCCAATCATCATTTTCTCTCCGTCTAGTTAACCGATTCATTGCGGATGACGCCTTATGGCGTCATTTATATCTTTAGTGTATGGCGTTTGACGCCAAATGGCGTCTCAAAGAATTTCTCTGTAATTCTATGGAATGGCTATTTAGAGATTCCAAACGAACAGAATTGCCATTATTTGTCACGTAGGTTAAGCCTGTATGAACCGTTTTATGATTTATTGCCAATTTAAAAACTTCAGATGTTGCAAACCTTTTGTAACCAAATTTAATTTCTTTTACGAATGGCGTATGACGCCACAAGGCGTCATGAAGTTTTTTGTTCTTAAAATCAAAGAAGGCGAACTCGATCCCGAACACTTTGAATGCAATACTAGCGCCTACACACTTATACACGCCTTCAAAAATATGGTTGGCTATTGGGGCATAATAGTTCACGATTTTCGTTTCACTAAAAACTCAGACGAAGATGCACAGACGACTTGATAAAGTTCGCAGGCATACACTGGATGCAATTTGCATTTAATTATGGTTTTTAGACTTAATAAACTAAACATAGGCACTCCTTTTACACCCTTTCGTAAACCTCTACTAAAAATACACAAAAGGTTTACCACAACTGATCCAATTAAATCACTTGCCAGCCATTCCAGCGAAATCACGTAGATAAGTCACTTTGTAACACTCTAAACGAATTAACAAAACCTTTACGTTTGACATCTGACGCCGACTGAATGTAAACACGCATAAACACGCCAAAATCTTAACAAAATATGTTCAATCATGGCTGAAGTCACTTTAATGGGTGGCGTCTGACGCACAGAGGCGTCACAGAAAATTTGTTAGCCGCCATGGACAAAAGTCCCTAAAAGTGGGATACGCAATGAATCGGTTAATTTCATAGTTGTCTTTTTTTGAAGAACTGAGATAAGCGTCTTGTTATTATGCACGTTCAAGCGTGTCTCATAATAATTATTTTTACTAAATTCGCTAAGAATCATCATTGAAAGTATGTGAAAAGGATGATAAATTGCATCGCAAGAACTCTAAAATAGGTTTTTTACTGTTTCTAGAGTTGTCGAAGGCTTCAGAAATCCTAAGAATACTACGTTGCTTCAGGAAGGAATGGAAAAACGATTGTAAGTAAAATTTTTATTTATATTTAATTATGATATTTCAACTCTCTCGGTGTTCTCGTCTAGTATAATTGTGCGCGAAAGGCTAGCTTCCTCTTCCCGTTTGACACGTTGCTTTCATCTAGAGATATCTCTGAAAAAGATGAATTTTGCTACTAAGATATAGATTTAAAATAGTTGAGATGGGAAACCTTTTTACTTTGGGCTTGAGATTATGTAATTAATAATTTTAAAGTATATCGATTTTATCAGGCAGCAACTGATTCGGCGTGAGAGACGTTTTTACAAGAAAAAAGAAAGCAAACTTGATGCGGAAAAGCCTGTGCAGGAAGTGAAGAAGGGCCCACCGGAGCTCTACTGTGACATTTGCAAGGTTAGCAACATTCATAGTCTGAGCCTATTAAATAAATAAATATTTTCTGAAGATTACACCTATTATTAAGTACCAAGATAAGTCATTAAGAACTTGCGTTATGGATACGAAATAACGGATAAACATACATACTTTTTTTTTGTAAATATATACTTAATATACATAGGGAAACAACCAGCTTAGAACAAATATTCATGTTAATGAACACAAATATTTGTCCTGCATGGGAATCGAACCCACGACCTCAGGAGCAAAGTGCGGGTATACTCGCCACCACACCATATCGTTCGTCAAACCATATAAAAGTCCTAAAGTGGAGACCATGAATAGGAAACATTAGTGTAGACGCCCTCCAGCTAGGTGAAGCGACGACATACGCAAAGCGTCTGCCAGCGGTTGGAGAAGAGCTGAAGGGCTCAGTGGCGTGTCTTTGGAGAGAGCTATATCCAGCAGAAGCGCTCGTAGCTCCGCGGTGCTCGGTGGTCGGAAACGATCACCGAAGTAAAGCAGAGTTTACAGAAGTCAGTCCTTGGATGGGTGACCGTTTGTGTGGCATTCGATATCGAGCGCTTCCGTGCTTCGGAAGGCACGTTTAGCCGTTGGTCCCGGTTATCACTAAATGTGGTAGTCGTTAAGCCATGTTAGAGGCCTAAATGGGCGGCTTGAAAAATTCTAACAGCAGGACGCCATACACCTGCCTCCGCCAATCCGCACTGGGTCAGCGTGGTGGAGTATGACCCAATACTCTCGCACCTTGGTATGTGAGAGGAGGCTCGTGCTCAGTAGACGTCAGGATGTTAATGGGCTGAGATGATGATGATGTCCAGCAGTGGATGAAGATGGCCGATCAGATGATGATGAATGTTTCATTACAGTTCTTCAATAGCCACCACGAACGCTACGTTTGCTAAAACGTAGTAGAAGACGGCTTAACACCCGATGGACTTATGATCTGGTCAAGACGGGGCGGGAAGGGAAGATGGCGAATGTTATCGACGTAGAAACAATTAGGGAGGCCTATGTTCAGTGTATGTTCAGTGGACTCTTAATGGCTGAGATGATGGTTGTAGAGTTCGGGCTTTATCTTACTTCTAATACTTTAAGCTAGTTAAAATTTGCAGACTCAAGCGGAGTTTAAGTCCGGCTGTTTAAAAAACTTAGTAATTTTTTTTCTAGCCCCGAAATGTTGTTGCAATATTTAGACGGTTAATTATAACCATACTATTTGTCCACCATGGCAGGAAATATCTATTAAAAATCTGGTTTGCCGCTTACCCGTCATATGTGGTTTCAGACATCAGTGTCCTGCACGGATCAGATGACTATGCATTTGAATGGCAAAAGGCATCTCTCTAGAGAAAAGCAGCATATATTGAGAATGATGAGTGGACCTCCTGAAACCCCTGCTGCTTCTGGTGAGTTTTATTCTAGTGTGTATAGGGCTCCCACCAAGACCTTAGAAAATCAAGTCACCTGCTGATTAACGAACGAGTCTCTGGAACTCGCGAACATAAAAGTTCCCGATAAACGGCAATAGGCTCGCGTGAGAACAAAAATATAATTGGCAAAATGTAGGCGTATATTATGCCTATGCTAAAGGGGTACCTTTGCGAAATAGACGGGATTATATGTATGTGTGTGATCGCTTAGCATTTAATATCGAGCGCAGCTTTGCTTCAAAGACTTGTTAAGCCATTGGTCCCGGTTATCACTATATGGTAGTCGATAATCAAAGTAAGAGGCCCGTGCTTCATTGAGCACCGGTGGAAAGTTGATGGGCAGAGGTGATATTGCTGAATAACAGGCATCAAATACTATATTTCTCAAAATATTAGTTTAACTACTGTTTGTTCAGATGCTCAAGAAGGAAATGGCCAAGACGCTAATGAAGAAGCCGATGATGGTAACGAGGAAGAAGAAGAGTCTTACGACTGGGGGAATGGCAGCGGAACATGGGACGAACCGGCCGCAGATGATACTCAAGGTATTGTATATTGTTTACAATTGTATCGACGATTAGCATCTTGGCATGCTTTGGAATTTGGATTTTATTTTATCATATTCGAGTTTTTTTATGTGATTCGTCATAACTCAAATGAGAACAATGAAAACGTATCTTTTTCCTTTCAAATGGAATAGACTCCATGACATGACTGTCTGCTTACTTATCTCACTGTCTGGCGCATGTGTTTCTCAGTTTTTATAGTCCCAGGTCTTTAAAGCGGGGTGTACAACGTCATGTATGTGTCACCGTAAAATTGTAAATAACGTTAAATTATAATCAATCCCGCGATATTGTAATCTGTCGAAAAATTGTGATCCGTAACAAACTGCTCACAATTTAACGCATTATATTTCGATAGATTATAATCTATCGAAGACAAACCGTCAGATTGTAAAATGGCATGCGACAGAACGCACCTCGCGCTCTGATTGGTTGAACTTCATGTTCCCCGTTCCCCGCCCGTCGTTGCCATCTTCGGTTGTTATTAGTCAAATTCATTTGTTGTGAAATGTAAACAAACAGTGTTTTGGTGATTTAAAACAGATTTCGTGTTAATAATAATAACGCATTGTATTATAATAAGTTGTAGGGAGTGTTAACGGACCTGTGATAACCTAAGGAAGTGCAGTTAAAAAATGAATAAGAGTTAGTCACCGAACATAACCTAATTTGTATTTTCAGTGTTTTAATATTTTTTATGCGTGTGAACTCGTTTGATATTTTATTTGATAATATTTACAATGTCGGATATTGAGTCTGTCTGTCAACAAAACTCTGAATACGCAGAATTCAGAGTTTTGTTGAGTCGGCTGAGCGGGGAACATGAAGTTCAACCAATCAGAGCGCGAGGTGCGTTCTGTCGCATGCCATTTTACAATCTGACGGTTTGTCTTCGATAGATTATAATCTATCGAAATATAATGCGTTAATTTGTGAGCAGTTTGTTACGGATCACAATTTTTCGACAGATTACAATATCGCGGGATAGATTATAATTTAACGTTATTTACAATTTTACGGTGACATATGCATGCCATCATGAGTGGGTGTTACCGTGATTATTCCACGATATGGAGCGCATACCACATGAAGTGCGCATGTCAATTTGCCACCCATATTTTATGATATCCTCCTCCTTATAACTGAAAGTATACTAGTTTCATACTTATAATTGCCGTAGCCCGAAACAAAAGCAAAGTCAACAAAGTCATTATGGTAGAAAATTTATATATGACTGTGGTCTCTCGCCATTATTACTAAAAAGTTCTACCTACCACGAACTAGAACTGAGGCAGAATTAGAAATGCTAGTGTGGTGGGCGGGGCACATAGCCAAACGTATTAAAGGGCTGCCTCTCACTCGATGGATCGATGATCTGGTCAAAGCGGCGAGGAGCCGGTGGATCCAGGCGGCACAGGATCGATTAACGTAGAAAGCAATTGGGGAGGCATATGTTCAGTAATGGACTTGTATTTACTTCTCGTTCACACGAACAAACAATATGCTTGCAGAATGCTAATGGCAAAATTCACGATGTCGTCGGCGGACAATATGTTTGGTGTAGACCACAAATATATACAATAGATTACGCAAGTATCACGATTTGTATTGAAATCAAGCGTGCCGACTTTTGAACACCTAATGTGACGTCACTGCCGATATTTAGTGCCGGGAAATCTAAACTGATTTATCCACACTGATGCGCCGCTGATGATAAATATTTCATAATGTGAAATCGTCCATGTTACAGTATTTAAAAACCAACCACAGACGCGCGCGGACAGGTCAGGGTTCGGCCACGCGAATCACATGCATTTACGTTATCTATGGTATATAGACATCTGTGGTGAAGACAATGTAATGGATGTTGATAAGTTAAATTTTACTCTAGCGGCGACAGGTAATAACAGCACTGAGACGGGCAAGTGTACCTCATCAGGCAATAATAAAGAGGAGGACTCACACGACTGGGGCGAGGGCGGCGGGAACTGGGACGACACCGACAGAGCCAAAGGTAACTCTAAAATTACTTTGTACCGGGTTTCCTCCTACGAAACCTAGGTGGCAGAACTATAATTTATTACTCAGTACTTCAACAAACTTTAAATTATAAGCCTTTCAAATGATTCGTGGTGGTGGTAGCGGTAAGTTTCAAAATAAACTTTCTGCCGTTTGGTTGGGTTTTCTCAAGAGATTATAACATGGAGCTCTTTGTAAAGAACGTGAAACGGTTTTTGATGAGTCAGCAAAGCACTTGTGATGTCTGGGCTAGCGCCCTGGTGTTACTGGCTTTTTTTTTTCGGATGGAAAATCATCAAATGACCGTCTTCCGCTGTGGGTGAAGCTGAAGAGTGTGTCAGACTTTTACTGACTAAAAACCATCTATGTTCCTTCTTGAGCCTGTAACACCAAGGCCGCGGTAACCCTTTCGAACTGTCCCGCAACCCCGGCAGACTTCCCCAGGGGCCCCTCAGTGTGCTGACTGGTGTTGCTGGGCTGCGGTGACCACTGATGAAAAGTGGAAAAAGATCTAATATAAAAAAAAAACAATACTTAATTACATTACATTAAATTCAAGTTACGCTAGTTCAGCAGCAGAGGCTACAAACTCTAGAATATATTTAAGGTTAACTGTAACGTGTGTAGGGCTCCAACTAAGATCCGGGGAACCCAGGCCAACCTCACCTTGCAAGTGGTGCACCTGCCGATGAAAAGACGAGACTCTGGCGAACATAAAGTAAGCGGCAGTAGGCTCGCCACCTATAACATGGGACCAACAATATAAATGGCTAAATGTGGCACCTCTCGGGAAAACAGTTGTGATATTAGAAATCATTCATGGAAATTTACATAAGTTTCCATGAACATCTGCATGTATTTTTTGGCAATCAAGGAATTCTTTTTATTTATACTAAACATTGAATGTTATTTAGAATATTGATAGTATGAAGCTGTAACTGTTAGCACCTAATATCAATATTATAATAATAATAATATTTCAGACACTTACAACAATTATTTAGTTCCAAGATAAGTATCATTAAGAACTTGTGTTATGGATACTAAATAAATAAACATACATAAAAACTTGTTTTTTTTTGTAAATACATACTTTATATACATAGAAAAACACCCAGACCAGAACAAATATTCATATTTACACACACAAATATTTGTCCTGTATAGGAATCGAACCCACGACCTCAGGAGTGGAATGCGGGTATACTCGCCACCAATTATATTATAGATTACATACATACATACATTCGCGCCTGTTTTCCCGAAGGGGTATGCAGAGGCATATTATACGCCCACACTTCGCTAATCATTATGTTATGTTCGCCAGAGCTTCGTCCGTTGATCGGCAGGTGCACCACTTGCAGGTGAGGTTGGCTTGGGCTCCTTAGGTCTTGGTAGGATCCCTATACACTTATTTAGTTGGTCCCACGTAATACGAGTGGCGACCCTTTTGCCGCTTACCGGAAAGTTTTTCTTCTTCTTTGTTGCTCCTAAGGTCTTGGTAGGACCTCAATAAACCTCTTTAGAAATAATTCTTCCTTATGATTTAATTTTTTTTCATGATTACAGATGGTGATAATGCAGAGGACGGTGACTGTGTCTTAGCTGGGCCCTTGAATTATGATACGGTAACTACGATTTCCAAATTCCGAACGACCTCAATCTTTCTTATTAGTTAGAGGAGTAAATTTCTCTCCTCAATATTCAGCACTATATTGTAGAATTCGACCCAACACTGGCGAGAGGGTGAGAAGAGTAGTGTAGGTACTTCAAATTGCTGGATGGTGATGAATTATTAATAATTCCGAATCAAAAAATTACTCAATTAGGGATAAAACACAAGGACGCTTGTATAATGACATTCCCATATTTAAATGTCGTTCAGAAGTTCTAAAGCTAGCGTAAATGAATTTTGATTATAAATTGTTTAAAAAAAATGTGATTTTGTGTAGATGAACCGCAATAACTGCGGTTTATCTACACAAAATAATATGATTTAAAAGAAATGAAGAATTATAGTTATTAACTATTTATTTTATTAATTAAAATTGTACTAAAATATGTTTTTTATGTTTCAGGTTGTATTAGAGTGAGTGTCGGATCAGTTTGGGTAATTGCAGGACCAATGCTCGTTCTGAAAGAAATATGTAACATTATACTAAATTATATTGAGTATTGCAATAAATATTCAATAGATTATCTTCAATTACAAACGTCTTGTTATTTACATGGTTGTTTTTTTATTGGAACTAACTTTATCTACTGAAAATCCTAACAAGTAATAGCAACTTAATTTTTTAAAAATTTTGTTACTTTCATTATCAAACTCAAAATTATGATTTATAGAAAAATGTTTATAGAGATAGGTAATAGTTATATACTCAAAAACAGAAAAAAAAATTGGTTTCTGTTTGGAATATTAAATATACACGTTAAACATACTAAAATGTCTTTTTGTGCCGGCTTATAAATAAGTAACTTAGGCTACTTTTTAACTCAATAAATAATAAAGTTACCTGTAGGTCGTTATGTGGCATGTCCGCACGAAATGCCAAGCGGCCGCTACTTTTTACTTAAATAGCAGTGCAATTTGCACGGTATGCTAAATGCTAATATAATTTATAGTATACATTTTGTTCAGTCTATATGTCCTGTAGTCTCTTTATCATAGCCTACGATGAGCTTCTGTTGATGAGAAATGACGAATCTAATAACTATTAATATTTACTTCTTAAGATTTATGAGGCACCAATAAATTATTATTTATTTATTTAAATATAGGTACACAGACAGAATATCATCAGTACATTTAAAATAACATGGACAAACGACAAAATTAGGCTAGACAATGACCGACACCTATTTTGGTCAGATTTTACAAAATATTTATTAAAATGTATACCTTCATTCTAAAAACCCAATTTTAGCAGCAACACGAAGACTGCCGTCGCCTTCGCCTTCGGAGACAGCCGTTGGTAAACCCGTACCACAGAGCTAGCGCCAACACTGCTAGAAGACCCACCAGCAAAATTCCCTGGGTTCTGGGATTAGATAGCGTCAACTCGTTTGGAGTGCTCACTTGACCTTTAGAACTTTTCTTACTACTGGAAGAAGGCTTTTTCATAGGAGAACTTGATTTCGGCATTTTGGTAGAAGATTTTGTTTCTATTGAAGACATTTTTTTGGTTTAGTATATCAACATATTTTCCTGAGATTTACTATATTATCTACATTTTTTTGGATTGTTGCTAATATTTGTAGCCATAATGCTTTAAATATTGTAGTATTTTTGACCTTCCATGATTAACAGTATTATCCAACCAGTGACACTAAGTTTCAGACAGCGTCTGTCATTGTGTAGGTAACTAGGGCCAGAGAGAAGTTATCCAAGTAGGTAATAATACAATAGCGTAGGTTCTTTGGCGAATTCTCGCTAATGACATGAGTGCTAGCAGGATCGTTCTATAAGCAACCATCAGCAGGAGTTAAAGATAGACCGCTGGCGCTGTCCCACTCACCAAATCGATAAGGATGTTTTTGAATGACCTAGTTACAGGATCCAGTCAAGACAGAGTGGCTCACTATTCCTTTACGCATAATACGATAATTACAGCCAATTGAGGATCTTTATGAGTCAATTTTATACACAAAGAGATCAACCTTTTGCAATGGTATAGCACTTGTGCTCAAGCTATAAGCAAACTGATGGACTTTCAGGCCTACTTATGCTAAGTGAACTCTCATGACAGAGTGCATAGAAAATAGTTTGAAATTAATAAATATTTCTGACACTTACACCAACTATTTAGTTCCAAGATAAGTATCATTAAGAACTTGTGTTATGGATATAAAATGAGGGATAAACATACATAAATACTTTTTATTGTAAATACATACTTAATATACATAGAAAAACACCCAGACTAGAACAAATATCCATATTAATACACACAAATATTTGTCCTGTGTAGGAATCGAACCCACAACCTCAGGAGTGGAGTGCGGGTATACTCACCACCACGACATATCGGTCGTCAACTTGAATTACTAAAATAACAACACATTGCAACAATTATAGTAGTAGGTGCATTAATGAAAAAAGAAAACTGACAGAGTGCATATTGTTACTATGATTAAGATAAGATCTATATCACCCAATATAGTTTTAGGGGTATTAATAAAAAACATATATTCTAAGGTATATCAATAAATTTATTGTATGTACCCCACATTATACAATTATTAAAATGGTACATGTGTGTTTAAATATACGTATAAGATTGAATATTGTATAGCTACTTAACTGGCTTGTAAAGCCTTTATACGTAACTTAAACATAAAACAAAACTCATTTTAAGGTTACAATAAAAAACTACAGATAATTTTATGTTAGGAATGATTCATTGAAAAATAATAAATAGCTTCCTGACATTGATATTTGGTAAGTAAATGTGACATTAATTAACTTTAAATTGATAAATGCACCTCATGTTAGTATTTTTCCTTTGGATCATTCTGGTAGGTTTAAATAATTCATATAAATGTAGGAATTAGAGAGAAATTAAGCCAAAGGAATTTTCATATTTTGTTAATTAATGTCTCAATAAAATATGCAAACACAATCAAACATGATTATTATTATAAAATAAGACACAATCTAATAACCTAAGATGAGGGTTAATTATTCTAAGCCAGGTAGTTCCTCATCCTCTTCAGAGCTGGATTCGTCTTTGCCATTTTCATCACCAAAATCAGGCATCTTATCAGAGAATAGATCATTCATTTCATCACCACTTTCATCTTCATCTTGCCATCGTGCAAAATCTACTTTGAGCCAATGGTGCTTTTTCCTGTCACTAGTAAGAGATGGCCAAAATGGTTCATCACTTTTTAGTTTTGTTAAAACTATATCAATGTATCTTCCTTTGTTAGTGTATGAACATTTATCAGAATCTATCTCTGAATACAAAGATATTTCAACTTCATGTAATTTTTGATCTGGTGCACATGTTCCTTTAAAGTACGCTTTGGTTTTGTCGAATTTAATTTCGGGTTTCTCACATTCCACGTTAATAGTCAAATAAACAAGAGAACTAGTTTGAGCCCAGGAGACTGAAGGCGGTGTAGCGATCACTTCGGATGTCATCTGAAATTTTAAATTGACAAGTTGTAAATAAAATATGACCAAACTGCAAACATAAAATCGAAAACAGAAAGAAATCTCGCTTACTTTAATTGAAAACAGTTGCCGAATATTTATTGCTCAATAAATCTACAGTATTACTAACTCGATATTACGGATGGGCACAGGCGAAAGTCGAAACTCAAAAAATCTAATCACTGTTGTTTGGCTTCATTCGTTTGGCTTGTCAAAGTTGTCAAAAAGTCTTTTTTTTAACATAACTAGCTAACGTTACCGACAGAGATTTCTATATCTTTTCTTTCTTTATTTTAAATAATGGCTTCGTGCGTCTAGCACATTTCGCCAGTGTCAAGTAAGTGATATATAAATAATATATAATTCATAGTAACTGAGAATGAGAGGTGATAAAGATGATAAATGGTAAATGAGATACCCTCCCCTAAGCCCCTTGAGTCCTCAGTAAAGATGTGGGACTATACTGAGATCTCACATGGACTACTTGAGAGAAAATTTTAAAAGTGATGTTGCACTGTTTTGTTTGATTTACCAACACTCATGTATGTTCACAAACACTTAACGGTTAATAATCCACCGTTATTACACATTAATGTTAGAAACATCACAAATTTTAGAAAATAAAACAAAACTGCAGACATGACACTTCACTTTCCCGCCAAGAAGTCCGAGATTTCTATTTAATTTACATTTACGTATCTTACGAACTACTTTGGCCCCCATCCACCAGTTCATAATATTTACCATCGTGCATTTTCAAATATGTATAGATATTTTTTAAGAAATAACTGCAATCTCGTATATCAAGAAAGAAACTAGTGACATAGCAAACGCAGGAGATTTATTATAACGAAGTTATGAAATATATTAGATTTCACTAAAACAGCAAGAACTACGGACTTCAATAGTTTTTTCCTAACCAACAAGTAAGATAGATCTATACCTACAAGTGAAATATAAGTTGTAATATTTCGCTTCAATCTAAGTCAGTAAAGAACCTGTCATGAACATGTGTTTATTGCAAAGACATTAATCTCTTAAAAATCTTAAAATCTCTTTGGTTTATTGTTTCTAAAGTCCGTCAAAAGTACGTACACTGAGTTCGTAATTTATAAAATTAAAAAAATACAAAAAACGTGCAAGAAATGGGGAAGTCAAAAAAGTTAAAACCATCTCAAGTTGGTAAAAGTTTGTCTCTTGCGGATCAAATAGAATTTGATAGCTCAGTTAAGGGTAAAGCTAGAAACAAAGAAAGAAATAGATGTGATGGCGACGAAGAGGTTAGTAAAATATATTTTATACCCTGGATAACTGACTATATCTATGGAAAACATAAGTCTTTCCTCTCTTCCTCAACCAGGTCTCTCAACCTGTTGTAAAAAAATTTACTACATTTTAGCTTTTAATCATTTTATTGCTCCAATTTCAACTTGTATGTTAATATATAAACTGATTGGTAACTATATTTTTGTTTGTGAAGCAACACTATGTGATAATGCTCGTTTTTGCAACAATTTTCTGTGACAACTCTCTACTAAACTGTTTCTGATCAGATGATGGTGTAAATTACTGTCTATATATTGTTTTATGGAATTTCATAGCCTAAAATTTATTGCATTACTTGTATTCATCTTTATCTAATATGCTGGCTTGAAAGTAGACACTAAACAATACATACCAATAGATATGTATAAGATAACTATCAAGCGGCTGCTTTTAAATTATAGCATATTAATTTAAAGTAGTATGTAAAGCATGTAACAAAATAGAGATAACTTTCAAGCAATAATTGATAATTTTAGGTCAATAATTTGTCAGCCATTACATAAATTATAATGTCTTGAACTAGCAGGGTTTATGTCTTTTCCTAAACAATGTATGGATTGTTACTCTTGATTTACAATAATATTGAAATTATATGCAAAAGTTGTAAAGACATAGCTATAATTAATATATAATAATAATGTTTCAGTGATAGTTAAAAGCTAATTGTGAAAATAGAATAGAATTATTTTTATTTATTCTGGCACAAACAGTCATTACAAAAAAAAGTACATTAAATAATATTAAATGTGTGAAGGACAACGAGTGCCGAGTAAAGCTGTTTTCTGTTATTTAGTTCATTACTGCTGATTTGTCAAAGAAAATTCTAAAAGCTGCTAGAAGACAACAAGCTGAATTGGGTGACAATAATGATGCTGGACCATCACCAGCCAAACATGTACAGCTATCTACATCCTTTAATGGTAAATTAGTATTAAAGTAAATTGAAAACACTAGTAGTCAAAGCTTTTAGGCCCTAATTTAAAAAAGTTATTTCAAATTTACTATTCAATATTATGACATCATTACCTCAGCTAATTAATGTAATTACTGTGCTCAGGTCAATTTTCATCCAGAATCGGAGAAGATTAGCTAATGCAGTCACCCTGACTCCAATGAGGCTTTCCTAGCGATCGAAAAGGAGAAAGCCTTTGAGCCCTTTTTTAAGACTCGCCGCTTTGTAGCGATGGCTAGAAGGCTAAATAACTTTTAAGCCCTGGAGGCTTTTTTAAAGGCGAACTCACAAAACAGGAATTCTAAAATGCTCGCTAAAAGTTCTAGCCTTCTAGGTTTAAAAAAACTAGTAAGCCTCTTTTGAGGATCAAGCAAATAGAAACGTAATGAACTATAAATTAAAGTTTTGTTATGTCATTAATACATTACAATTTATTATATTTTAAATCAATTAAGGAAATAAAAAATGTAGGTAAAACATCATTAGGTATGCGAAACTTAATCACCAAAAACCTTAAGTCTAAAAGTCACGAGCCTTTTCAACTGCTGCCTGATCCTCAAAAGAGGCTTAAGAGTTTTTTGAAGCTAGAACTTTAATAATGACGCCAGTCTTCAAAAAAGCCTAGGCCTAAAAAAAGCCTCAAGCCCTTTTTTAGTAAGAATGTTTAGAGCTATTGTTTTGTGAGTCCGCCTTTAAAAAAGGCTCAGGCTCCTAAGCTTTAAATTTAAGGCTAAAATGCTCCAGCCTTTTCGACCGCTAGGCCTTCCAAATCACATATACTGCCACTTGTTGATTTGGAAAGTCAATTTAAAAATACTTGAAGTCACTTTCGCACCAGATGCTTAAAAAGCTTAAGCACCAATGAAGGATTTGAATGTTCAAAAAAATATTAGAACCTATTAGTCAAAGAATTTTACATATTAAATTTATAAAATAAAACAAAATATACTTTAATGTCTTTAAGATCAACATGATCATTCAGATTCGTCAAATATTCACACACTAAATGGAAATTCGATATTTTTTTTTCCCAACAATATAAGAGATATGAGCAGTACCATAGTAAAGAAATAAAAGCAAATGGGTTCTTTGTCAGAGCTTGTCAAGGTTTGTCAGGTTATCTGTCTGTTGTGGTATTTCTCAAGATTTGTCACTCTGATGGTGACTCTTATCAGGGGGATCTGTCAGTCAGTCTGTCGGTGACTCCGAGCTTCCAAAAAGGCAACGAGATTGAGAAGAATGCCTCAAGAAACTGATTTTTATATATATCAATGTGTTTTGGTATTTCTGCTTATTAATAGATGCTGCATCAGATGGTTCTGTTTCTGATACCGAGGACTTGGAACCAGACAACTATTATGACAATATAGAAATAAATGAAGAAGATGAAGAAGCTCTTAAAATGTTTATGTCTTCCAAGCCAGAAAGAACTCGCACATTAGCTGATATAATTAAAGAAAAGATTACTGACAAACAAACAGAACTCCATACACAGTTTTCTGATGTAGAAACTCTGAAGTTACAAAATGTTGATCCAAGGTATGTAGTTAGTAACTTCTCATTTGCCAACAAAACATTACAATTAGAAAGGATTTGTTGAACTCTTTAATACTGATTCTATTTTTTAACTCATTTAGTGCCATTACTACAATCACATAGGAATAATATTATGCTTCTAAATTCTCTTTTTTTTATTTTATAGAATCAAAACAATGTATGAGGGTGTTCAGGATGTTTTGCAAAAATACAGGTCAGGAAAATTACCAAAAGCCTTTAAAATGATACCTCATTTGCAAAACTGGGAGCAAATTTTGTACATCACTGAACCTACCAGGTGGTCAGCAGCCGCCATGTATCAGGTAAGAAATAGTTGCTTTAATTAATTATACTTCCAAAATTCAATAGTTTCACTAATACTGAACACTAAATTCTCCCAATAATATTATTTTATTTCATATTAATTACCATATAGGCAGTTCGAGATTTATCAATTTTGAAAACAATTGGGGTGGTCTATGATCAACAGTCGATTTCTGATGGCAGAAATGAAATATAGACATCAAGACCTACTTAAAATTACCTTTTACCTTAGTTTCAGCCAATTCTTAATGGACTATTATTTTGCAGGCGACAAGAATTTTCGCATCAAATTTAAAGGAAAAGATGGCACAGAGATTTTACAACCTTGTCCTTCTGCCTCGTGTAAGAGATGACTTGGCAGAGTACAAACGTCTTACTTTTCATATGTATCAAGCCTTGAGAAAATCTCTTTTTAAGCCAGGTGCTTTTATGAAAGGAATATTATTACCATTGTTAGAAGTAAGTGGGTCAAATATGTATATTCTACATTCCGCAAGTCACAAATGCTAGTACTACTTATAAGCATGAATTTTTTTTATAACAATACTACTATTTCTAGGCAGGGGATTGCACACTGCGTGAAGCCATCATAGTTGGATCAGTTTTAGCTCGTAACTCAGTACCGGTTTTACATTCAAGTGCTGCTATGTTAAAGATTGCTGAAATGGATTATACTGGAGCAAATTCTATTATATTGCGAATACTTTTTGATAAGAAGTATGCTCTGCCATATAGAGTTGTGGATGCAGTAGTATTTCACTTTCTCAGGTAATAAACCTTAATTTTATCTTTTGCAAAAATAATAAAGTTTTTAAACATGTTTCCCAATTTCTACTAGTGATAGTTAATTAATTTTTACTCGTGGCCCTAAATCTTAAAAATTTTGTCATAAAATTGATTAAATATCTAAACAATATAAAGTTTACTTAAATAGTTTTGTACAATTAATTTACTGCCCTAGAATAATTACTAATTGTCTGAGCAAGACAATGCAATTTAAATTTTAAAGTACTAGTAATGGAATTATGAAGATTAAATAAAAGTACCTATTTAGAGTTACATCTATAAATATTATAATGAAAGTGAAGTGAAATATTTATATGAGTATACAAAAAAGTACAAAACTTCCATAAAAATAATTTCATTTATAGGTTTCAGATGGATTCACGAAATTTACCAGTACTTTGGCACCAGTCTCTTTTGACATTTGTGCAACGATACAAAGCTGATATATCTACAGAACAAAGAGATGCACTATTAGAATTACTACGAAAACAAAGTCATCCTACCATCACACCAGAGGTACATAAAATTTCTCAATATATTTTTTAATCAAGTTGTAATGATTTAGTGTTTGCATTAAATGTTAATTATTACTCATTACAGATCCGTCGAGAATTGCATGCTGCTAAATGTAGAGATGTAGAAATTAATGAGTCTCTACCAAGCCATATGGAAGCAGATTAAAAGAAAGAAAATAAAATTAAACACAGATTTTTTGTTTTCATTTTAATGCCTTATACCAATTTATATATCATAAACTCTTTAGAATATTTGTACAAATTGGTCGGTCCACTTGACTAGCAATAAAGTGCACAGGAGGTAAAACTGTAGATCTGCATTCACATTTTCTACCAGATATAAAATCAAACGAACCCACTTTTTGGTTGCAGTTTGAGCAGTGCAGTTTGCCTTTAGTCCAATTCTCTTCTTCAACTTTACACTTAATCCAATCTGGTAATCTGTCTTCTTGAAGATAAATAAAATTAAACAAATTATAACTATTGCAATCTTTCGGATCACAGTGGACCGCCAATGAGGTTGTTTGATTTAGTAAAGTATGCCGACATTTTTGACATTTTACTGTGCTTACACTTGTATCCATGTTCGAATGAATGCCATATAATATATATATCAATCCCAGAATGTTTAATGAATTTGCGAGTATAGTACAGATACAATCGGTTAAACAAACTAAATTTGTATGATTTAACTTAACCTGACTCAATATATAAATAAATACTTGCATTGCATTACTTATATACTTTTTACGAGCTTAGATTACTCTTTTTTTAGTAGAGTTGTTGAGTAATTATCTACAACTTCTATGAATAAAACTCTAATCAACTACATATTGGTTATAAAAATATGAAACATTTACAATCTGAATAATACTAAAAATCAAGGCATTAATAAAAACGAGCAAGTTTTGGTTTACTAAAAAAAAGAAAAAAATTGCAATGATTTATATATTCATTACCGTAAAATGTAAAATAGTCGGCAGTTACAACAGCAATTTTTATTTACAAGCAAATAAAAGAAAGAGGCGCAGATTCTCCGTGTTCACTATGACTCTCGACTTGTTTTCTTTTTTGTTCATATTGGTACTTACTAAGATTTAAACCGAAACCAAATACTGTACACGTATTTTGGTAATATGTTATTGAATTAATTGAAATGATAACTTCCTAATGTGGAGAGGAAAATTATTTACGTATTTTTGACGTGACAACGTCTTAAATTAGGTTGCGGCTGGGAGTCACTTATGAAAAAGTGTAACGCTCGGTAACGTTACGATGAGTCACCGAACGAGAGAGAGGCCCGGCGAATGCCTTGCGTCTCTCTCCCACTCAACTATGATCGGTCTGCCGCGCGCGCAGTTTTAGTAAACAAAATATATTTCTATAGTTAAAATTTGTGCAATTCTTATTTTCATTCAATTCCTTGTTCCTATTGTGCAATTTAATTATATTCATATCAATAAATATTCTACCGAGAAAAAGACGTTGTCACGTAAAATCTTCGCCCGTAAAAACGACTTTACAGGCAACCATTTTTTTTTTATTTCGGATTTTATACATATTATGTATAATCTCATCGTTATTCTACTTTAAAACCTTATTGCACTTCCTTTCAAAATCTTTTTATTCCTTAAACTATTACATAGTACTTAATGGTGGATTATTAACCGTCAAGTGTTTGTGAACGTACATGAGTGTTAGTAAATCAAACAAAACAGTGCAACAACACTTTTCAAATTCTCTCAAGAAGTCCATGTGAGATCTCAGTTTGGTCCCACATCTTTACTGAGGACTCAAGGGGCTTAGGGGGAGGGTATCTCATTTATCATATTTATCACTATTCATTCTCATTTACTGTTAGTTAAATATTATTAATATTTCTCTTATTTGACACTGGCTAAATGTGCAAACCGCACGAAGCCATTATTTAAAAGGAAAACAAAAATGATTACGCTGCAATCAGGAAGCTTAGATTCACTTACATGCAACAAAACAATTAAAAAACAAAAAATATTTAAGTTTAAGTGAAACTAAGTGGAGTTGACTTCTTGGCGGGAAAGTGAAGCGTCATGTCTGCAGTTTTGTTTTATTTTCAAAATTTTGTGATATTTCTAACATTAATGTGTAATAACAGTGGACTATTAACCGTTAAGTGTTTGTGAATATTCATGAGTGTTGGTAAATCAATCAAAGCAGTGCAACATCACTTTTCAAATTCTCTCAAGGAGCCCATGTGAGATCTCAGTATAGTCCCACATCTTTACTGAGGACTCAAAGGGTTTAGGGGAGGGTATTTCATCTTCGATTTACTTATCATCTTAATCACCACTCATTCTCATTTACTATAAATTATATATAATTAATATATCACTTACTTGACACTGGCTAAATGTGCTAGCCGCACGAAGCCATTATTTAAAAGAAAGAAGAAGAAGACTTCTTGGCGGGAAAGTAAAAAGTCATGTCTGCGGTTTTTGTTTTATTTTCTATAATTTGTGATAGTTTGAACATTAATGAGAAATAACGGTGGATTATTAACCGTTAAGTGTTTGTGAACGTATTTGAGTGATGGTAAATGAAACAAAACAGTGCAACATCACTTTTTAAATTCTTTTAAGAGGTCCATGTGAGATCTCAATAGAGGCCCACATCTTTACTGAGGACTCAAGGGATTTAAGGGGAGGGCATCTCATTTACCATTTATCATCTTTATCACTAATCATTCTTATTCACTTTAATTTATATGTTATTAATATACCTCTGACTTGACACTAACTAAATGTGCAAACCGCACGAATGCCGCCTGTATGAAACGGCAGGTTAATCCCAAGCATTTTTATCTGCCGTATAGTCTTTGATAGAATAGTATTCCTTTGAAGATATCTTGCGTTTAATAGTTAATTTAAATTCATGTAGGCTTAATTGCTGCATATTGCTTGGGATTTTATTGTAGAATCGTACACATTGACCTTTAAAAGATTAGTGGCAGAGCCTAGTGGCAAGTACAACTAGTTTATGCTTATTTCTTGTGTTTAGGTTATGTATATAGCTTTTCTTACTAATTTGATCAATATTCTTATGTACACATATACCAGGTTATACATACAATACACAAATGGAGCCGCCACTGTCAAATACCAAATTATTTAAATGTTTCCCTCAGTAAAAGTCTACATAGTAGATTATAAATTGTTCGAATAGCCCTCTTCTGCAGTACGAAAATAGCACGAGTATCTGCAGCCCAACCCTACAGAAGCGATAATTACGCACATAACTTCGAAAGGTCATAGGTGCGTCACCAGGGTTAGAACCCGAGACCCTCTGAATTTAAAGGCAAGGGGTCTCGCCACTGGGCTATCGCCGCGTTAAATATTCGCCATTTAATAACAGATTGTTGACGTCAAACCAGGGCACCACCTTTGAGATCGCATTGTCATTTACATCGTCTGAGTTCTGAAATCGCTTTAATTTTAATAATAATGACGTGAATAGTATTTTATTATATTGTGGTTATAAAAAAAAGTTTGTGGTCACAGCCACCAAAAGATTTAGGCTTGTCATCATTACCACATTTTAGAGCTATGAACCCTAATTTTATGGGCATGAATTTAAATTATTGTTTTAATATTGCATAAACGACGCGGCGCATTTGTGTCCCACGCGCACCTCGAAAAGATGTCAGCACACTGAGGGGCCCCCGGGGAGAGGGCCAAGCCTGCTGGGGTTTTAGGATTGTTCGAAATGGTTACCGCGGCCCTGGAACATCGCAGGTTAGTCAGTCAATACAAGTCGACACACCCTTCCGCTTCACCCACCACAACGGTGGATTCGCGCTTGAACTGCGAGTTTTGCTGATTGTATAAATTTATTACTTGAGAAATTTACTGCTTAGGCGCTGTATGGCATGGCTGTTTTTAGTAAATGTTCTAAGTCAATATTGTTAAGTAAATGTTCTTAAGTTAATGTTTCTAAGTTTATAATTTTAAGTATAGTCAGCGAGTGCTAGTTAAAAAGATCAATTCTTAGATGTTATACGTTGAAGCTGTTTATTGTTTAGAATAAAAGCTGTAAGCTATCCCAAGAAAATAAAAAAAATCAACATACGTGCAAACTTTCTATGTGAATTATTGTAAGCTTCCCACAATTTAATAAATCTATTTCGAACGGGCCAAATCCCCGCAATTATTATAAAATTCATAATTATAAAAGCAACTTATCGCAAATATAAAAACATACGTTGCAAGTTGAATAAAAGCTTGTAAAAATAGCTCTAATGATGAGAGACGTTCTCACATAACAAACAAACAATTGAATTTTTTTAATTTAACTTAAAAATTTGCACGTCATGATGTCTTGCGTCCTTGTTATTTTAGCCTGTGCTTTTGTTTGTTCGGTCACGTCACATCTTAGTTTGATAAACTGACCCAATAACATTATGTACAATATATTAAATTCACATATATAAAATCCAAATGTGCGTGGCCAAAGAATCGAAATACATAATTCAGAATTGAAAAGGATTTTCTAAAGAAAACAACTTTTCGCATGTGCGTGATAATTTATTTTACTGAACTTTCTTCACAAGATATTTTGCGGTATTCCATGAATGCATTTTTTTTATTATTTATGTGACTAATGTGCTTTCCACGTAATGACCTGAGTACATTATGTTTATTACTAGCATGAACTTGTTCATTTGTTTCTTCGTAACATTATTTAACAAACATTCGATTCATAATATTGTATAAAAAGTAGTATAAAGCATACATTATTTTGTGACTTTCTCATAAGTTAAGATTTCATAACGTTTTCGAAGTCAGTGCTAAAATCAATAAACTCACATTCTTAACCTACACAAAGAAAACGATGATGATAGGTATTGCAAGGCAAAAGAACAGCCTATGATTACCTAAAGATACATAGTCTTGGATAATGCGGTACTCTTTAAGCAGATCCAGGTACGTAATTATTGTTATTTATATATATTACAAGTATTTAGCTATCAAACTCTGTGTATAATTTTTCATAATGCTTCGAAAAGACTAATATATAGCAATAATTATTAAGTTAGGTTCTGTAACTCACTATTATTATTGTACCTATTATTGCAAATAACTGAAAAAAATATGCATACGATAAATAATACAATTTAAGAGGAATAACTAAACTTACAATTTCAGGTAAATAAAAACTAAGTTTCCGGAAGAGGTTCGTGGTAGGGAGATCCCCGTTTTTCTTATTCAAACCAGAGAGCTGGGAGAGAGAGAATCACATAAAATAAACTTGCTTTATAAAATTAGGTACTTAAAAAAATGGGAACAAAGTCAGATGTAATATATATATTTTTTAATACTGAAAGTATGCTATCAAATTTCTGAAATATAAAATGTAATTTGACTTTATATCTGTACGCCGAGAGTGGCAAATGCTGCTTCTATTGACTACCACAACAAATTTAAAGTCATTTATTTATGAACCATAGTTTATATTCAATTGTTTAATTATCAACACCCAAGCTAAAGTTAAGGAACAATCATTTTTCCTTACATGTACTAGATTAGACACGCATTATGCTTAATCATTGAATTATTTTCAAGAATGAAAATTAATTAAGCATTATTATTTAGGTGTGAACTACAACATATTAGTGTCATCGGCAAATAATTATTTATCGTCTTAAATAAGTTTTACTTTTATCAATTAGTAGATACCTAAGTATATCACACGCCCCTCCGGAAAAAACTATTAATGTTCGCTACGCCCAGTTGGTTTTTAAGAGATAGGGTTAATATGGACACATTCTGAAAGTACTGACTCTACTTTCAAATGATAAATTAAAAAGGGCTTCAAAAAGAATTTTGTAAGAGTTTACTCCATTCAAAGTAGGATTTTTTCATATTTTGAAAGAATAATATGAGAGACAAATTTTTGACGTCACAAAAACTGTTAAATATTGAGGCTGGGAGCAGAGCAATCAGCTTAAGGTGTCAATTTGGGAAGTAACAAGTTTTCAAAGATTTTATACTTTCAATATTGCCTTACGAACTGTATACGGATTGCATAAATATAAACAATTGTTAACAAACATTTTTATCAGCTTAAATATACAAAAACTCTGATCACAGACAAATCTTGTACGCAATATTATACATTATTGCATTCCGTACAATATTCACAACATAAATTACCAAATTTATCAATAACACATAACATTACATGATAAGAATATATCTGTAAGAAAGTGGAAACAACAAATTTCACCGTGTAAAATGCAAGGCAACTTTTCTTTAGGGAATGATAGTCCTAATACTCTCCATAAGTAAAAAAAAAATCATTGCTCTCGCGTCTCTGAATTCTGCGGGATTCCCGTATTTGCGTGTTTTTAAGAATGTTTGTTTTTTAAGAATGTTTAGCTTTGTTAAATTTATTGCAAAACTAGCTGTTTGGCATTTAGATTAATTAAAGGAAACATATGGGTCTAGGGCGATTTTTATGTCAATTGTCATATATGACATATATGTGCATATATGCACTTGCTTTGTCAGTTTTGTGATTGAATTCGCGAGCCACCAATAAGTGCGTGTCACTTACATAAATCCTCTGTATAAACAAGAATACGGGTTCTATGAGTGGGCACTAACAATAAGCCAACTTATCGTATTACATATCAACTTGTGCGAAATGACCTATGTGTGGTTATAATAAGATATAAGTGAAATAAAAATGTTCTAGCATGGTAATTAGGTACGTACATGAGTACGGAATTTGAATAACTACTTATATTATCGAATAATGCTTATATGCCAATCAAATCATAACAGATGAACACTATCTCTTAGCATATAGATTTATCATCAAACAAATTACACCCTGTGCTTAAGCGCTATTCTTCAGTTCTTAAATATACTTAGTGTCGAGTTATTTCTTAACAGATATAAGAAAAATAAATATTACAGATTTAAAATTAGGTAAAAAATCAATATTTTTGTAAGTAACCAATCATTTAAAGTTACTTACTTAAACTTTTAAATTCATAAGCTTCGGTAACCAATGGAGCCTAATTCTACTAAATTAAACAGTTTCAACATGAACGCAACGGTTAACAGTAGTGTGTAGAGTATTTTTACAGTATGTTTTAAGCTGTTACTTGCAAATTCATACCGTGTAACTCTTTAGCAGTCAGCCGTAGCTACATTGCTGTTCGCCATCAGACTACTATTGATCAAACATCAATAGGCTTACAGCCTGGATTTCCGTCCTCTGCTCTTTATTTCTTTAAATACCGCCATATACTCGTATTTCCGGCCTCTGCGCTTAATGATTTCAAAGAAATTAGACCTATTTAAGTTAGTAGAATGAGGCTACTAATGATAAGTAGACGTTATAACTAATGAACATCCAAAAGTACTAAGTGTTACGGTGGCATCAGTAAATATAAGTAGTTAGATTTATTTATTATTACGTTTTTATTTCTTTACAAGATCACGCATGCGATAATTCATTGCATTTGCCGGGTCAGCTAGTCATTTAATAAGGCGAATGAAAATAAATAACGCATCAAATATGCCCTTTTGCAAAGTCAAACTTTTTAATTTACGACTAGATCAGTCGGTGGTTAAAACTATAACCGTGAACTTAATGTAACTGCGTCCTATAATTCAACTATTTTATATGTTTTAGTTAATAAGATTAATTCTTATAAAAAAAAATCTAAGGTTAAGTTAGATTCAAGTCTACGCCAAGTCCGGAGGGTCTTAGGCGGCGGGGGCAGGGGCCCCTGCTATTTAACCATAAACCCGCCGATAAGTCTGCCACACACGCTATAGTCGCACAAGGGGGTAGGAGGAACGCTTGCACTGCGTCTCTCTGAGGAGGTCCTCCCTGTTCTGGCCTGGGGAATGTTGGCCTGTTGGGACGTTTAAGCGTTAACATTTGCGTATTCTACTGATTGTACCCCTACATGAAATATAAATGTATGAAATAGCCCCATGGATAAAATATTGACTGTCTTACTGATTAACATACGATGTGTGTGGGTGGGAATGGTAAATTGTTTTATTTTTGCTTCTTTTTCGTCGCTCAAGTGGTGTACAAATTTTCATGAGACTGGACATGGACCAGCCAGTCTCTCGACTTTTTCTGCCATTTGACGAATACTACAGTCGATTTCATCAAAAAGAAGCTGGCAATATACAATTAAGATTCTATGAAATTGGGGTAAACTTTGGGGCCAATTTTCGGTTGTTTATAATAACTTGAAATTAATTTTTCATCGGATCGTTTATATTAAGAATTTTAACTTTTGAAGCTTACAAAATATTGGGCATAACTGAAGTGTTATTTAGTATGTCTAATCGTATTTTTCTCACCTAAATTTAACCCTACCAGTCTAGAACTGTGCCGTCGTCAAATTGTATTTATTTAGTAGTATCTAATATTATATAGAAGGTCCTTTACTACTAAAGCAAATATTTAATACTAAAATATCTTCTAGAGTGCTCGGCATTATAATTCAAAGCAAAGCAAAGAGTTCTGTTGTACAATCTAGATAGTCTGAGAGTAATATTTAATTTTGGAATTGACCAATTTACAAATCTAAAACTAATTCTAAATATTTACAAATATCTCACCTTTAGAATAAAATTAAACATTATCTTAATAAATTATCTTATTCAAAATTAATGTGCGAGTAGGTACTTCTTTTTGTGTAAACAACTGATAGATTTATTGATCTACACCAATGTGAATTAATTATTATAAATTATAATTCGTTTTATACATCTGTTACGTTTCACTACAAAACCACGTGCCGATTTTAATGAATGAAAGTAAAGCTATCTTTAAGCTTGACCCTCCGAAAGGATTTGAAATGCCACACAGATGAGTCGCTGGCGTCTAGTTAATTTAGTTAAAATGAGAGGGAAATCTATTTTTTTAAATCGTTGTTATTGCGGTAAGTTATCTGTAGTTGTAGACAACACTACAAGACCATAACTTAATATCTATCTAGTAATAGTGTGACTACAAGCTATAAGGTATGTATAAGTATCCATAATTTATGCACAACGAATGATCAGAAATAATCTCAGCCTACAAAAATGTCATGATTTTGGAAAGGCACAGACTCTTTTTATATCTACAATATTATGTTATGTTGTTAGTAACTGTAACGTTAAGCTTAAATATGATTTCAAAATACCATTGTGATTTCATGTATTTCACAATGTATATTTTTATTACAGCTACGAAATGTGGTGTTGTTAAGAAATATGAAAAACTAGAAATAAGAAATATGAATAATGGCAACACATAACATATAACAAGTGTTGCAAGGATAATTTACTATTAAATGGATATACATATTTTAGAAATATACTACCTAGAAAGAAGGTGACATTTGCGAAAAAGAAAACAGTAAATTTAGAACATTCAGAAATATTTAAAACCAATAAATGAGATTGACGATGCCAGATTTATTCAGAAAACGTTAGTCGAAATTTTTAACTTTAGTTAGGTTTCCGTATTAATAAGAGTTAGACATAAAAAAACATCTGAAGAAAATCTTGGGTGTTCTCAATGCTGTTGGGTCTGAATTTACTGCTTTAGTTTTCGGAAAGCTATTTCTTATTACGTCGCATATTGCATATATTGTATAAAAATAATGAAATTTTAATTATAATTCTGCTTAACTTGGTCACAGTAAGCGAAAAATTTCGTGTGATTACTGAGTTATCGATTAGTTTTTCACAACTGTTATTTTTTCTTACGTTAATGACAAATGATTTAATATTTTACGTATTTAAAAATGAAATTCGTGGAGTGATTGGTATGTACGATTATATAAATTAAGTACCTAGCTAAACTGGAATATTTCTTATTAAATCACTTATATAGGATATAACAGGATTGATTTCTAATCATTTGATAGTTCCAATTATTGCTTACTTTGATATATTGGCATAATTCTTAATTATAATACTCTTTACATATAAATTAAATTTGAGCTTTCATAATAATTAAATTGAACAATAATTAATAGGTAAAAGGAATGAGAGACGGTCAGTGATAATTAATTTAAATGACATTCAAATATTGTATAAATAACTTGATGTGAGTTTTGGAATGTAAACATTGTTAATATTCAACCATACTTAATGACACGTCGGTAAAAATATATCGAACGATTTATTCTATGCATTATTAAATTCAACGCTTTTGGTATTGTATGTAATACTTATCTCAAGTGAAAGAAGTATTCATTTCAACAATGACATAGTAGTGTAAGACACATCACCTAGCTACTATGTAAAGGCAAGGAGTAAGGACGGGTAGAAAGCTTTTGTCATTACTCTCTCCTGCAACACAGTTCGTGGTAGTTACGTTACGTAGTCTCTCAGTCTTAAAAACCTCATTTTGAAATTTTTTTGATTGAAAATCAATTGAGTATTAAGATATTCCAATTGATTGGGCTTCTCACGATATACCTTGAGAGTAAAAACCATGCAATGTCCGCAATCATTAGAATAATACTGTGAGATAGGGCTATTGTACGATTAAGTATAACAAGTAATATTTAATAAATGGCTTATCTTAAAAGCCCATAAATTACATAAAATTAAAGCACCCAATGTATCCATCACTTATTGCATTACAAATCACTCCTTACAGATGACAAAATGCTACAAACATCGACGCTCCATTAGTCCTTAAAATTTAATTTGAGTAATCGATTGCTCACTCGATTTCGACAGAACTTTTTGTATTACTAAAGCGATCGTGATAATATTTGAACGGAATCGACGCGGGCGACGATATCGCGCGGACGTGTTATCTTAGGCGATTATACAAAATTGGTCCATGCGTCGAAATGGGGGCTTCAGAGGAAGGTGCGGGCGTCATCGAGGCGGGCGCGCTTGATGCGGTGGCAGAAGTGGAAGCGAGCGCGGGCGGCGGGTCTTGTCCAGGCGGGCCGCGCCGCTCCGCCGTCTGCTCCAGGGCCCGCAGCCGAGTTCGCCGCCGCTCCCGTGCCCGCGTCCGCCACCGCTCCCGCGCCTGCCAGCGAGCCGCACGACGCGGACTCGGCGAGAGAGCGCGTCGACGGCCGGGAGTGAGGTGCGCTCGTCTCGCCTGCCTCACACTACCTGTTGTCACAAAATTGAACGCCTTTAAGTAATACAGACCCACACAAATATTAGTTTCAGCTTTATCATTGAATATAAAAATAGTAACCGCTCTTATTACTTTATAATTTCTAGATTTAATAATTAAAATATATAAATTCTCGCTGGAGAATCCTCATATGGAAAGGGAAGGGAGGCTGGGGGAAGCCTCATATATTATAATTACGCCTGTTTTCCCAAAGAGCAAACTATGCAGTCACATTTTACAAGTTATATTTATTGTCCCACGTGATATTTATTATTTATTTATTGCCTCTTGCCGGAATCTTTTATGTTTGTCAGAGCTTCTTCTTTTGATCGGCAGGTGCATAACTTGACGATGAAGTTGGCTTGGGGTCCTGCGTAGGATCCTCATACACCCCCCCGACTGGTCTCCACCTTGTGGTGGGGGCGGCTGAGTACCTCCCGGTAGGGCGCAGAGGGCGCTTGGAAAAAGGTAACACCCAGAGATTGGCGACTCTGGGGGCCCTTAGTTCTGACTACCGGGGGGAAACTAAGGGGGACCTGTGAAGGGCGCAGCGGGCGCGCCAGGAGGGTCTTAGGCAGCGGGGCAGGGGGCCCCTGCTGTCTAACCATGGACCCTCCGAGAAGTCGGCCACACGCTATGGTCGCACTAGGAGGTAGGAGGGGCGCGTCCACTGCGTTTCTCTGAGGAGGTGCTCCCGGTTTTAGTCCGGGGGACGTTGGCCGCAGGCGGGGTGTCAGAGATGCAACCCGTACAGGCCCCCGCCTCTTTCTCAACAAGCGGCGGGCGTCGTCGGAAGATTTTGGGAGTGGGTATTACTGCTGGCGGTCGTGTTTGCTGCTGGTGAGTCCCACACACCTCTCTCGGTCCCCGTTCGGCCGGGAGACAGTGCGTAAAAGCATTTGGTTACCGACGTAAATCAAAAAAAAAAGAAAAGGATCCTCATACACTATAATAGATGTGAGACCGGTTACCTGTAAAAGGAGTTGGAATGCGGGGGCGGGGGCAGGGCCGGCGGCAGGGGCGCGTGCGGCTCAGAAGCGGAGCGCTGCACGCCGGGCGTGCGGTCGGCCCGCTCGCGCCCGTGCCGCGCGCCGCCGCCTCTCTCCCGGTCGCCATTCCAACTCCACTCCCACTGGCTCTGCAAACCATATTCTTTGGTATTTTAACACGTTCACTGTGCATGCCCCACCGGTGGGGCATTATGAGTTACGTGAATGACCCACGGGTGGGGCATGGGTTCCTTGCGACTGTATAGGCTTATAACCCTTTACACGTTTGAGTTTATTTACTTTTACAGTCATACACGTCAGAGTAATGAGCAATAAATAAAAGTGATTTTTAGACATAACTTCTTCGGAAAGTACACAAGTGTAGAAAAGCAGCATTTTATAGAGAATTGTGATTTTTCGATTTGATTCCACAACTCCATAGAACCTCTAATAAAGTCTATTACTTTTCTGGGGTATGACTTCGAGTTTACTTTGCAGAGTTTATTTTAGACTGCGCTTATGCTTCATAATAAAATACTTTATGATAAACTTTACACTTGGACAGCATTTTATAGCTGGGATCACCTCTCGAAGAGATTAAAATAACCAAACTATGCTTGACATACCGGGTTTTCTATGTGCAAAGTTATCTGTACTACAATACATACGTCTGAATTCTGCGGCACGGACAATGATGCCTTAGGTAAGGGTTGCAAAGGAGTATGCGCGGGAGCAGCCTGGTGTGGCTCACGAGCCTGTAGAAACAAACAAAATGTATTAAGTTATGTAAATAATATATATCTATAACAAGAACGTACAATACATCAGATCGGGTGAAAAACTCAAAGCCTTAAGGGGTTGTATAGGGCAATCTCGAGCTGCAGGTAACAGCTTGTTTATATTTACATTGTGGCTTGAGTATGACATGCACACTAAAATGTTTGGGGTGGTGGCGTCATGGCGTTGGTTGATGTTGATTGAAACGATGGCTGGTTCATGCGTCATACTCGTGAACGAGTGCTGTTTGTGGGGACTGGTCTACTCTTGTCTACTATTTTTGTTTGTAATCAAACATTCAGCAAACTGGAAAAAGATATTTATATTATTTTTTCAAATTTAATAACTGCACAGCACAACCATGGTATTCCTATCATTCTCCTAAATCATTACAGTGTGTAAAATTAAGTAAATTTTGTACTGGTGGGAATTATGAATTATGAACGCATATGTTCGTCCGAATAATTATATAGATGTTAAGACAGAATTGCCGTTAATTGTATCTTTTATAAGACCAAATATATTTGTGGTTTGCAGCACATTTCATCAATATACAAAATGTTATTTTGTAAAAATTATTTTATGCTGTAGCTTGAGTATGTCATGCTCACTTTAATGTCTTTGCGGTGGTGACGTCATGTGTCGGGTCGTGACGTTCCCTTAAATATGGTTAAGCGAAAAGATGGCTGGTTCATGCGTCATACTCGGGAACAGGTGCCGCCAGTAGCGAGTGGTCTGCTCATGTCTACAATGTTTATTCGTAATTATGCTCGTATAACTAAAAAAAAGAGTTATTTTTCTTCTTTTATTTTAAATGGATGCAGGCTGTCTATAATGGATCACGTCAGTAGTTTCTGGGGAGGCCTAATTTCGATAGTGGTAGTCCTTGTCTGACGATGAAGATGACCTGTAGCAGATGAATATTGAAATTCAGTGTGATAACTTGTTTCGACCATAAGCAGATCCTGGGCCACCGGGATAATGATAGGATAATGATGTTGACCTGTAGAAGATGGAGTATGTGGCGCACGTCTGAGGTGAGCCCGGTCTCGAGCAGCGCCACGCGACGGCTAAGCTCCTCAAGACGCACCAGCACGGTCGCCACGGACGCCGCCGATGCTGTCGCCGAGCTGGCCGCTGCCGCCCCCACGTTTTGGTACTGTGGGGACACCGTGTCCTGAAACGAGTGGTCTTTATGTAGCCCTTATAATAATATTCTAATTATTGCAAAGCAAATAAAAACTGGTTAGAAGGAGTACATAAAACGAAATCTCATCTCTTCGGAGACATCTACCAGCTAACTCTAGTAGTCTTAAGCTAAATTGTGCTGGAATTTTTTGTTTCTTTCTTTCAAAACATCCAACTAAATAGGTTCGTTGATATAGGCATGGGAACAAAATAATTAAACAGATGACCGAGTTCATATAATTGTAAAAAAATCTGGCGATATCTTGACTTTGAAGAAAGTATTACTGAATAGATTTTACAAACCTGTGCTGTCGCTTTTGCCAAAGCTTTTGAAGCGCTCGTAGCACCGCGATGCTCGGTGGTCGGAAACGATCACCAACGTAAAGCAGACTTTACAGAGGTCAGTCCTTGGATAGGTGACCGTTTGTGTGGCATTTAATATCGAGCGCTTTCGTGTTCGGAAGGCACGTTAAGCCGTTGGTCCCGGTTACCACTAAATGTGGTAGTCGTTAAGCCATGTTAGAGGCCTAATTGGGCGGCTTGAAATATTCTAACAGCAGGACATCATACACCTGCCTCCGCCATTCCGCACTGGGTCAGAGTGGTGGAGTAGGACCCAATACCCTCGCACCTTGGTATGTAAGAGGAGGCTCGTGCTCAGTAGTGGGACGTTAATCGGCTGAGATGATGATGAAGAGCGAGAGGTCTAGTAAAGCTGCAGAAAAGAGCGGAAAAAAAAGAATGCAAGCGTGTGGATTCGGTCGTGGGGCGATGACGCGCAGGTAAACTAACCTGTGCCGCCGCTTGAGCCCTCTCGTTAGTAAAAGCGAGGGCGACAGGGCGGCCAGTCTGGTGAAGATTGACAGCGGAGTGCGGGGCCGAGCGAGAAGATGGCGTCCGCGTGGCGCAAGCGGCGGGCGCGAGGATATCGTCGCAGGAGACGTGTACGGGCGCGGGCGGACTCGGCGAGGCGTTCGTGTAGTACGAGCTGGGGTTGGTACTGAGGCTCGATACTGGTAGCGTGGCGCTGTGTGCAGGCGTGCTTACGGCCGGCTCGCCCGCGGCACCGCCCGTCAGCGGCGACGTGTCGTTCAGTGGGCCAACAGAAGACTGCCGCCGCACACCCGCCCGACCACGGTACGTTTGTGGTGTTGATTGAGCTGAAAACCAACATTTATTCATTATCTTTACACAATGAATTTAAGCTTACGGTCCTTCTAGTAAACATTGTTAGTAATGGAATGTAACTAATATATTTAAATTACAAGACAAAACGCTCGTTAACTATTGCAAAGCAAAGTTTATTAGTTAGAGCTATTAAATAAGATTATTGTAACAATTTCTACATAACTTTAATTTTATACAGATTAGTTATAATCCTCTTTACACAAATAACTATCATATTGACAGGCTTAATTATCAATAGAGGTCTTGTAATTGCTTCTGACACTGAACTGAGTCAACATATACCTATCTTTTATATATTTACACCATAACAATTATCATTCTCCTAAGTCTAATCATTATTTTTACATTTTCTTGATAGTTATAATCAATGTAATTTCTTGTTTTAGTGTTACACTGTTTTTGTTCAAGTTGTTTCAGAAAATATTTTTTTTTTTAATTAAAAAAAAATTAATTATTAAAATTCATGCACTATGAAATCATGTAGGTTTACTTACAGTATTTGTTGTGCAGCGGCTGGTGTGTTTTATGATGGTAGAGGTCGGGGAAGCTCCGTTTTAGTTGCGCTAGCATGCCTGCACACAAGGGCCGCGCTCAGAGCAAGGCCAAGGCGAGAGGGCGGGAAACGAACAACATACCAGTTATATGTCATATGACTCTTGTAATACCATAAGGCGGAACTCAAGCATGCGGCCCACCTATTGCAAAGTGGTCGCCGCAGCCTATTGACGCTTGAAATACGAGGGGCATATCTAGTGCGTATTTTTTTTATTTTCAGCATGCTCCGGAAACCCCGTCCTCTCACCCCAACACCAATCAACAGGAGGGAATAAATACAAAACAAAAGCTGTTCGCATGCTGCTTTAATAAAACAAAAGGTTTCTATATGTTTTTCCCCTTTAAACAAAATTGTTTGTTTTCAGTTACTATATATAATATCATTCATATTAAATTTATTTATTTCTTCTAAATTATTACGAGTATATTGATCATCAACTTTTATAACATATTTCAAGGGATAACTTAGAAAATATTTACCTTTTCATTATTAAACGGTGTGAAAATACAATTTAGTAGTAGATATAAGAGAAGAATGTAAATGTATCAGAACCAAATAAAACAATAATATGATACTGAAAGGAAATTGCTCAGTCGTCATCCATGTCTATAAGTGCTCTACTCTATACAATAACATACTCTACACAACGTTTTGTTTAGAAATCAAATGTAAAAATGATTTCCAATAATTAATGATCTCCATGGTACCGAGAAATCAAATAATACTCGTCTGTAGTGGATGTTATATGGACGTATTGAAATTGTAAAAAATCATAAATAAAAAGTATGGCTCCTTCATTCCGATCAGCTGTCGATGACAACTTACCCGTTATAGAATTGAGGGTAGTCGATCTCTGTTTACTAAAGTTGAAATTAAGCGGGGTGACATCTTGGCCCGCCTTGTCTGTGGAGAACTCGAGAATACCTCGACTGTGCGGAGACTCGGTCTCGTCGTCACTGCACTGAGAGTCCTGTAAAATATTTTTTTAATAATACGTTAATAATAACTTTTTTAAAGCAGGTACTCAATTAGTTGTCAATAAAGTAGGGGACGTTTTTGTAGAGGACGCCCTCCCACCAGTTGGAACGATGTTCTGATCTTGTCGGCGAGAAGTCAGTGAATGCAGATCAATATTCAGTAGTGGACGACACGTGATGCGAACATTCTTTTGTTTTCAATTAACTGACACCATATTTTATATGACATTCACTTAAAACAGAGTACGTTAGTAGGTCTCTCTCTTTGTAAATAAACTGCTGTATTCCGTACCACTTTCTCTGCGAAGGTTTCAGTGTGCGGCCGGCGAGTAGTGCGCGCGTACGCCTCTCTCAATAGCCGCGCTTCCCTCGGGTTCTCATAGCGCATGCGGCGACGAGGCTCGATGCCGCCCAGATCCTCCTGAAAGTTCGTTGTTCATGTATTTCTTATACTAAATTGATTATTTTCTATTATCTATATTCTTATTATACACAGGAAAGATTTGATTGTTTGTTTGCATTGAATATACTCCAAAACTACTGCACCGATTCATTTTCATTCTGTAATAGATAGAGGTCAGAAGCTACGGCAATCGCTGGACGTAGGCGTGTATTTCACAAGCGGAAAAGAAGTTACAAATAATTGAGGATACAAACGCCTCGCATATTGGACGTGATCTTAAGGTTATTGACGAAATAGGCGCGGGCCATGGGCTATGAGTCAAGAACGTCGAACAGGTCGGCGCTGTGCATTCGATATAGGAGTTTGCGAAACTGCCCATCTAAAAGATCATTCCACACAAGACGCAAAAATTGGCCTAGCTTAATACACTTGGGATGAAGTCACTTGAAAAGAACAAAACCCTATCTTGCATTCAGTGCAAAAGTAAGTAAAAGTTGTTATGAAACTTATATTTGGCCTGGAAAGGATGTTATAAGCATTTGAAGACATTGATATAAACGTCTTGCGTATTACATTATTCCACACAAGACGTTAGGCAATACCTAGCTTTAAAATCAAAGAAGAATAAAAGAGAATAGCATATCATACATCCAGAGCCAAAGTGGAAAGGAATTATATTTCAGACGAGGAAAGCAGTTGAGGCCACAGATACTAACGTCTCGCATGTTATATGTGATCTCGAGGTTGTTGACAAAAGAGGCGCGGAACTCTGGGTAGAAGTCAAGCACGTCGAGCAGGTCGTCGCGGTGCACCCGGTGCAGGTCGCAGTAGGTAAGTGCGCGCACGCGGCAGTTGCTTCGACCCACTGTTGTATGCACGCATGGGTTTTCACCAAAAATGTCATCCTTGCCTGAAAAAATACACATTCATAACTCATAATTAAATTTTAGTTTCATTTGATATGTACTAAAACACACACTAATCCCCACTCACACACATACAATCACACCCACACGAATATATATATATATATATATATATATATATATATATATATATATATATATATATATATATATATATATACTTATATTTTACTCAAAAATGCACTAAGAAATATAAAATACAAATTTGATATTGATCTCCACGACACAGAAAATACTAGTGTGGAGTTCAGCGAATTTTACTGTTGTTGTATGTGTCGTGCTTCAGTTGTCATATAAGCATTTACTTTTTATTGTAACACTAAGTTGAACCAAATAAAAATAATACTTATTCATTTATTATTTCGGTGCACTGGCGAATGTTACTTAATTTCCTACATTACGTGACAATCGCCAGTGCCGCTTAACTAGATCAGTAGCTTACTACGAGAAGAACTCTTGTAGAAAATTGGAAAGGTCCCGTCAAGACATATTATATAAAATTTATGATGAGACGTGAAAAATCCAAGGATTAATTTTTATAAGTATTTATCTAAACAGCCAAAATACTAGGACTATTATTATTATTGAATTTGAGTATAGATCTTTGAATACATATATTCACGCCTGTTTCCCCGAAAGGTAGGCAGAGGCATATTATACGCCCACACTTCGCCAGTTAAATAGTTGGTCTCTCATAATAGGTGGCGAGCCTATTGCCGCTTACCGGGAGCTGCTATTTTCGCCAGGGCCTCGTCCGTTGTCTAGCAGATGCACCACTTGCAGGTGAGGTCGGCTTGGGCTCTTTAGGTCTCTATACACCCAATAAAATTCAATGATAAATAAAATAGCGCAGTAGTGACCATAAAACTTACCAAGAATGGCCATAACAATGTCTTCTTTCAGAATTTCTATTGATCCTCTAGATATAAAATATAAAGACGTAAGGACATCACCCCGGTGAGCAAGTGTTTCTCCTGGAGGCGCATGAGTGGTTTTGAACCTCAGAGATAAAGCCCTAAAACAAGACAAATTGGGTTGTATTTAACGCACCTGAATTTAATATTTAACATTTTCTTAAGTGGATATGCATATTTTGCACCGCGGGGACAGCAGTTATGTCGAGCTCCCCGGCCGAAATGATAGTGGCCAGGACTACTGACTAAACCCCACTGTTTCCTGCTATACATAAGGTGCCAAGAGTAACTTTATCCCCCGTATTATTATTAAACCTAACCTCTGACCTGATTGCACATCAGAAATGCAAATCAGCTTCAAATCCCACATTTGATGCTCCATCAGTTTTTTGATGTGTTTTTGTTCTGAATTTGTTTATTATCATAATTTCAGCCTTATAAAGTCAATTCAATTCAATTCAATTCACTGCTGAACATTGGCTCCCCAATATATATAAGGGCTATTTATGCACCTGGGCAGCGTTGATGATCTTAGATTTAGCCAGTACGCAGGATGACGCTGTTGCCCATCATATGTTAGAATTTCTTTTCGTCGACTCTGACGACTCCCCGTCAAATGACAGTGCTAGGCCGGCAGCACAGTTTTATATATTCCAAACAAATTTATCAAAAAATTAAAAAGTCGTGTTTGTTAAAACTACATCCTACAACTAAATATAGCATTGCAAATACCGAAAATACAAACAAAAAAAAGGAACAACTGTATTATTTACATCTACTGAACATTATTTCTATTGAGCTTTTAAAAGTACATTACCTTAAACATCCTGGGCTAGCACCGTCAAAAGCGGAACAGTTGGCTAACAGGTTTCGATTTAGATGAAGACATATGTCAGCTTGTAGACATTCAGGGAAACCCTTAAGAAGGCTAGACGTGTCGATACCATTCGTATAGCTCCATGCATGTTGGAAATACTCTTCTAACCGTTGACGCAAAGGATTTGCTATCTATAAAGTAGAAAACAATTAGCTTGAGTTTTTACTTAAAAAGCACAAAAAAACCTGATTAAATTCAAATTACCTGATGAAATCGAATAAACTCGCGTACTCTCAATATTTGAGTGTGATACCTAGCCGTTCCAGAATACAATCGTTGTATAATCGCTGATACATTACCGAAGATACTGGCATACATTAGAGCTGAATGAAAAAAAAGACACAGTGAAAATAATTGTCTCACGATAATAATAATACAGCTTTCTTATATTAATAATAATTAAATAATGCTTACATCCAACAAGCATAACAAATATCGTAAAGCCTTTCTCCATATCTGTGTTTGGTGCAACATTTCCGAACCCCACACTGGTCAACGATGTGCATGTAAAATATAGAGCAGTGATGTAGCGAGATCTGAAACGAGACAAGAAATGATATTATAGAATGGTTGATGACAAGTTTATAGTCCGGCAATCTCGTGCGCGACCGTCCCGGGGGGTGGACAGGCGGTGGCGGGGACGAGGCACCCGCCTGGTTTACCTCGTCCCCGCCACCTTCTGTCACCCCGCGGGACGGTCGCGCATGAAATTGCCGGACTATAGTTAACGAAAGCTTAAAACTGCGTGGGTAGAAAAAAAATAATACGAAAAAAAAATTACAAATATTGTAGATCGACCTTTAAAATGAAAGTTCAGCTCACGCGAGAATCAAAATAACAACAAAGTCTCATAATTGAAGTACATGGAAATAATCATTCCTTTAGTTGGAAATGCGATGACGGTCTTCATATGTACAGACCCAATAAAAATATTATTTTTCGTGTCCATTGTTCCACACGTGGTGTAAAACAAACAGTCGTGGTGTTGGCAGGAAGAGACCAGAGATATCTATGAATTTGAATGCCCATTTGAAATGGAATTATATGAACTCACCTCATTGACGGGCCTGTTGAATTATCATAAGATGCGTGGACATCATTGGCGAGCGCATCCAGCCACCCAATAGGAGCATGAAGCTGAGGTCGCTCCCAGCTACCAATGGCATACCTGATTCATCAAACAACTATATATTGTATCTATAATAAATATCTAAACAGCATAACAGTAAAAGCGATGAAAAGTCTTACCACAAGCATGCTAGCCAGTGTGCAATAAGCACAAACGTGGCCATAAGGAGAAGAAGGACGGCAGTTCCATATTCGGAGTATCTGTCAATTTTGCGCGCGACCCGAACGAGCCGCAGCAGCCGCGCAGTCTTCAGAAGGCCGATGAGCGTCGTGGTCTGCAACGCACAAGCACTGCTCAAAATGCTGCGCCCCCCACACCCGACGCAACTTAGCCGCAACTCAAAGCAGTTATGATTCGTTCGCTTATACTAAAATAGCATCAACGAGGCCTCATAGCGAAAACCACGCTAATCAAGCAAAAGTTGCCTATGAATGCTTTAGAGCTCAACCAAACTGAGATTTACTTGCGGTAAGTACATAATAATACAAGCGATTATTTCAAAACTATAAGATTAGCTGGCTTCGTACAGAATGCGGTGCATAATTGTATGTAAATTCTAGACTTGAATAAGAAAGGTCGATAGTTTTGTCACAATATTTAAAGTGATCAGCTATGTTATTTGTTTTTCTTGTTTTAACTGCTTTAGTTATAAAATATTGTAATAATATAATAGAGTGGTATTAATTTTGAATATTCACACTGTGCAAAAGCCAATTGTTCAAAAATACCTGTGTCGAAATTTTCGGATATGAAGAATTGAAATGCTCAAAAATTCTTGTAAGTATATTGTAGAATAAACTTGGGGCTCTCGTTGTTAGAACTTGGTGGCCACATAAACTTGAATTTGTTATAATTACCAAAGCACGATGTTGAAAACTGTGCATACGGCCCACCTGATACTTCCAAACAGGAAAACGATAAACTTTTTCGTTTTATTCTTCGTAACAAACAAGTAATAATTTCTCTTTATCAGGTGTCATTATTGGTACTATACTTGATACCTTATTTGAAGCATGCATCTCAAAGTCAAGTTAGATACTGAAATATTTCAAATGTTTTATTCATCGATGTGAGTGGCAATGAATAATGCAAATTATGTCTACTACAAACTTACCTAGGAAAAATCTCATTTCATAAAAAAAATCAAATGAAATATTATTTCAAACAGATAATTTTAAAGGGTTCTAGTTTAATTGCTAAGTTAGTTATGTATTTTTATGTAATGATAATTCTGTAAAATTTTCATTTTGTATACTGGCAATGTCTTATGATTCAAGTGAAATCCGATTAACTATGAATTAAGGGAAAGGGGGTTGATGATGAATAAAATAAAAAAATAAAAGATTTTTTAACACTATTTATTTCTTTCAATTAGAAACAAAACAAAAATGTGGTGTTAAGTACATAATATAAATAATAAATAACTAATAACATAATGTATCTATAGGGTATTTTTTATGAAAACAATAAATAACATTTGGGAAGATATAAAATTAAATATAGTTTAAATACCCTATGTTCGAGTATTCTCTGGCAAGTAATAATATATTTAACAATGATTTTCGTCGTCTTATGTAAGGTGGGTGCTATCAGTACAGTAGTTCAACATAAATGGCCATGTTGTAGGCTGCTGTCTTTCAGTGCTTAATGTAGTGAAGACATGACCTACTATGTACCGGAGGGTTCTAGGTACACAATAACTTCTGTCTGGGAAGTGTGAGCGTATTGCTAACAAGCTAGGTGCATTTCGTGAGTATTGCACTTTTGCTATGAGAAGCCAATGAAATGCCCTGTCTTGGATATATCGTCTAATCTATAAATTACTTTCTTTGTCAAATATTACTATTAAATAATGCATTGCAATGCCATTACCTATCTAAGTATTTAAATAAATAAGTTAATTCTTTAAATGTAGCATTTTAATAGTATCGTAGTCTGTACCTATACCAAAGCGTTGGTTTACAAAAGCTTAATAACATTATTCTTGAATATGAATGAAAAGGTGAAGGTCCTCTAGAGGTCACCTTGGTAGCTTGCGACGATCGTTACCACCAGTCTGCATTGCCAACGCTAAGCTGGCCTTTATATGTTTTAAGTTTTATAACGCAGAGGTTTTAGTCAAATGATAAATTCTATAGAATAGTTCTACGAGTAACAATTTGGGTGCAAGCTGTATCGCCTGCTACTGACTGATGCTGATGATGGTGGTGCCACCTTCATTGAGATATTTCCAGCGGGCAAGCTCGTGACAAGATGACTGTGAGCCTTCTGGATGACTGGCACGGTGGGGTTTGTACATGATCATAACATTTTGCTTATGGGAAGCGTCATTATCTTCCATTAACGCATTCGCTTGGTGGATTGAAAATGGCTAGTGGAAATTAATCGATAAATATGTCAACTAAAATGTAAGAAAATCGAGTGGCAGCAACATAAAAATAGTTCACAAAGATGGTATACCTCATCACTTTCCAGCCCCTGCTGTAACAAGAAATGGTATAAAATATTCAATACGCACCCACCTTTGGGCTCTTCAACCGTGATTATCAGAACGAAAGTATAAAATAAAAACACAGTCATAGGAAAATAATTAGGTAATTTAATAATCATGATTTAATCTAAATGTTAATAAACAAAAATAGCAATTGATATGACGAACGAAAAACAATGATACAAATTAAATAATTTTGTATTTTTTCATAAATTACCTAATAAGTAAAAAAAAAATCTACTTAGATTGATAACGCGGGCCTTTGAAGTGAAGTAATTAATGGTATCCTGCTCGTGATTTGCAATATATGCATTCCACTATTAGTGTAGGATGGTGATTAACTAGGGATCTCCCAGATGTACATTTGTCCGAAAACTTTGGTGCATTTATCCCGAACAAGAGAGTAGACAAGTAGCGCTATTGTTGTTTCTGCGACCTAGTTTGTTGCTTTCTTGAGTCACGACCTATTTTACCCTTCCTCTGAAGTCGTGCCGTTCGTATAGTTCTTCACCCTAATCTTATTGTGTACCAGTATGGCCTCCGACTTTCCATATTACATTAACAAGAATTTAGAATGCTATTTATAGAGAATGCTCTGTAAGTTCGGGATGTTAGAAATTTTATACGGACAATTGATCGTCTGGTCACTAATATAATTTTGAGGCATTATTCGGTACTAATTCTAATTTTGTATGTGTGGTGTGAAATGAGTACGAAAAGCGGATGGTGTCAGTAAAGGTAGGCTCACTTCATCGGTGTCGGTGCCGAAGAGCAATAGGTCGAAGGGGATGGCGGCGACGAGGTCGATGACGAACCACCCGCGCAGGTAGTGCATGGCGATCTTGGCGGGGTCCGACTCCACCTCGTCCCCGACGTCCACGTATGTCGTCCGGAAGTTTATCAGGATATCGACTATGAACGTCACGTCAACTGAAAACAAAATATTCTCCCTTTTTAACTTTTTCTTAACATCGATTCATGACAAGGACAACATTCTACTTGACATTAAATAGACGATGCGCACAACACAATGACCAATAAATATCGGACAAAGAACGATTAAGGAAAAAGGCATAAAAAGAGAAATCTAGAGACAGGTCGGACGACAATGCAAATAAAAAAATAAGATTTCATCCTGCACGCACTGTAAGTAGTATGTTTATTTGGTCTATTTACTTACAGAAACATCTCATAAATTTGAAAATATTTCAAAAAGGGAAATCCCCTTTGCTTAAGTAGCTAAAGTCAATATCTAAGAAATTCTTCTATTGCTTAAATACTATGTCTTACTCGATAACAAAGTAAAGAACACATTGTTGACTGCATTTCTCTGTAACCTATGCAACGCCTTACCTAAGTATTAAATTAACTATTTCATTTATTATAACAATTTAAGTACCATTATAAATGTGACCAATACATTGCATGTTTACAATTTTACATAATAGTTATAATACCTTTAAATAACTATAAGTTGGTTTGTTAACAGGTAAACTGAGTTAGCTAGAGTTGATGACAAGCATTACCAGGATTAATTCATGGTTATTAATATCCCAGTAATTATATTAATTTTACATAAAAGTTATAATACCTTTAAATAACTATAAGTCGGTTTGTTAACAGGTAAACTGAGTTAGCTAGAGTTGATGACAAGCATTACCAGGATTAATTCATGGTTATTAATATCCCAGTAATTATATTAAATTTACATAATAGTTATAATACTTTTAAATATCTATAAGTTGGTTTGTTAACAGGTAAACTGAGTTAGCTAGAGTTGATGACAAGCATTACCAGGATTAATTCATGGTTATTAATATTCCAGTAATTATATTACTGGGGAATTTACAAAACTTTAATGCGATGACACTATGACACGGTGAGGTTGCGGTTAATATATATTTACTTTTATTCTAAGTAATATTGGCACTAAACGAACTATTAATTCAAACTCAAACTAAAAAATGAATTATTTCATAAACTATTACATAGTACTTGAAAACGTCAAAATATTATTACACTAAAATCACGATGCTTAGATTCACTTACCTATATGCAACAAAATAATTTAAAAACAAAAAATGATTAAGTGTAAGTGAATCTAAGTGCCAGTTCCAAGCCACCGCTCTGTAAAAAGAACTGGCAAGAAACTCACAGGCTATGCTCTTTTGAATTTATCCATCGGTTTGGTACTTGAATTACAATCTTCATTTGTTGATATCAATTTCTCAAAAAGAGAGTCGCAGAAATTTGAGTTAAAGGTACTCAATTTCCACTTGTCGGGGCGTTCACGTAGACTCTCAGGAAACGCCATTAATTACGACGTTTACTGATCCCTCAAATTCGCAAGTTACGCAGAACACAAACGAATTATATAGATCGTATATAATATAAGCTTACATAGTATATTAAGATTAGTCTCAGCGCAAACATCTGATATATGTGCGTGAGGTGATTTAAGTAAGTAGGAAGGTACCTATCATATCGATGACGACGATGGGATCCTCGCCAAAGCTCCGCGACCGTTTGTCGAAGTCGGGTTCGTTCAGCTGGAAGGCGGCGACGTACGGTGTAAATATCGCAGTGTATATCACCAGGATCAAGATCAGCCAATCCCAAGCGGCCTGTAAGTCAGAAAACATTAGGTGTAATTTGGGCAGTGAGACATGAGTTCTTGTTTGTATTACCTACGACGAGTATATCTTGAAATTGAACAACGTTATTGGAATGTCGCTCCAGGGATGTTATCCTATATATATTATAAACATAAACGTCGCATGTGAATTAATGACTTGGTTTTAGTTATGTTCTAAATTACTATTTTCTATTTTCATTTGGCCTGAACTTTAGTTGTTATGGACAATTAGTAACATACACACAATCACGCCTATTTCCCTGAAGGAGAAGGTAGAGGCATAGTTATTGTTGGTCCCACGTTATACGTGGCGAGCCTATTGCCGCTTACCGGGAACTTTTATGTTTGCCAGAGCGTCTTCCGTTGATCAGCAGGTGCACCCCTTGCAGGTGAGGTTGGCTTAAGCTTCTAAGATGTTAGTAGGATCTACACCCAGGAGAATAAGTAATAATGTCCTAACTACTAATATAAAATACTAACTCTAAATAGTAACTTATAAAGGATTCCCCTATAACTTATCGCCCTTAATAAATGAGGTGTACTAAGAACAATAGTCGGATCTTTGTCGTTTTATTCTACTCTTCTGATTTTCCCTGTACTCAAGTATGCAAGCTGTATTGCAAGCAAGAGTGGTTTTGCAGGATTTCATTCCTACATTTCCTTTATATGTGGACTAAAAAAGGAGGGCGCAATTGTAAAAACTGTCGCCAGCTATTTTTTGGTTTAATTTCTAACATAAAACTTGAGTGAAGCTAAAACTATGTACCAGGATTGTAGCAAGTTGAAGGATGTGATTACTGCCTGACCCTACGGGACAAGGCGTCTTAATAATGTATGTTTTAACCCAACCTAATTGAAATAGCTGGCTTTTTAGAAGATTGATGGAGTCGTGTCCTGTCTAAGGGGAGGTTTCTCCGAGTTCTTTAAAGTCAGTGCCGGAGTGCCGCAGGGTTCAGTGCTCTCTCCTACCCAATCTATTCTGCATGTAAAAGAAAATGTTGTCCTTGGGCAATATTCATTGTTGTGCGGACGACAGTCCGGTGCATGAGCGGCACTTAGGACATTCTGCGGCAAAGCAAGCAGATATCCTAGTGCAAAGGCGAGTCCTGGTTTTCAAAGTGAATCGGACTCACGATCGTGTCTCTCAGAGGAGATCTAAAATCCTGCTCCAGTTTAATGTGTCCAATACCCAGGTTTGTGCATTCTCGTCTAAGATTACGCCCTTCCTTACTCCTCCCTCTCTTTAGAACTTTCCGTTCCCCCTTTCGGTGGACCTCAGCATTTTTGGCATGGGCATCGGCCAGGACCTAAACCCGAAATTAAATCAAGGGTATTATTTTTACTGCCTCCCGTAAATTGAGTATCCTCATTACGGTTAGGCGGTTTTTCACTCCCGAGCAGCGTTGTTTGTTGTACAAGACTCAAGTGCGATCGAGTGTGGAGTATTTATTGTTTCCATCTTTGGGACGGTTCTGCTAAGTACCTCCTCGGCGCACTTGACAGACTGCAAAGGCTAAAGGTTTTGCATTATACCCTGATTTAAATCCTGTGTATTCAAATTTATATACGCTGGTTCAAATCTGCTCTATAAGTACTGTAACTTATTGAACGCAGTATAAAGTAACCCTATATTTATCACACATTGCGTGTAAACATAGTAATGCAGATAGTTAATAGTAGCAAGGTATGTTATGCAGATGAGATATGTTAAAAGTTTATTAATTACGAGTTATAAGCAACCTTACTTAAAATGCGATACTAGGCAATGAGTTTTAAGCAGTAGATATATTAAACATAAAAATGTAGACTGCAGACAAAACTAATGTTAATTATACATGTTAACAGCCATGAGTTTTTGTCATTTACATAATCTTTAACGTTGGTAAGTTTGTTAAAACTTATGCAAGTCCAGAATACATGTTGGGAATACGCTAATAAAGTATATAAATATATTCATACCAAATCTAATTAGCGCTTAACATTTTTAGGCTCTATAGATAACGACTACCACAATAGTGATCACCGAAACCGACGACGGCTTTATTAACCTGCCGTTCGTCAGAGTAGAAGCGCTGTATTTTTTTCTATTAAATAATGGCTTCTTGCGTTTAGCACATATAGCCAGTGTCAAGTAAGAGATAATTATACTAAACCAGAATGAGTGGTGATAAAGATGATAAATTGTAAATGAGATGCCCTCCCCCTAAGCCTCCTGAGTGATCTGTAAAGATGTGGTACTATACTAAGATCTGACATGGACTTTTTAAGAGAATTTAAAAAGTTATGTTGCACTGTTTTTTTTCATTTACCAACACTCATGTACGTTCACAAACACTTAACGGTTAAAAATCCTCCGTAATTAGACACATTAACGTTCGAAATATCACAAATTTTAGAAAATAAAACAAAACTGCAGACATGACTCTTCACTTTCCCGCCATGAAGTCCAGCGCTGTGTATTAAATGTCATATAAACGGTCACCCTTCCAAAGACCTATGGTTAGATTCTGCTTTAGTTTTAAAAAAAAAATTTTTCTTAGATATAAAAAATAACGTAATCATACTTTTTCAAAAACATCAACGGATACCGCAACACAGGTTATTTCGGTAAGGTTGAGTCGCCACTTAACTATGATGCCAGTATAATTGTACTAGCTTACTTCTGATCGTTTCCGACCTCGAACGTTTCACATGTTACAATCACGATTAAAAAATCTTACATACATACATTCACGCCTGTTTCCCCAAAGGATTAGGCAGAGAAGGGTTAGGTTAAAAAATCTTTTTTACCAATAATCCATATAATTCTTTTACTTTGAATGTGTCAGGTTTGAATCTTGGACTTAAAATTTTAAATGACTACCATAATTTTATCGTTAATAAACATAACCTTCGTACATAAAATTAATTTTTTAAAAAAATGGGGAAATCTAAGATAAAATAGAGAAGGCTAGTTTTTAAATAATAAACTATGTGATAGTAGTATTTACCTCCTATTTAGGTTATTTTTACAAATAACAGTAATGATATCGAAAACATATATTACAGGAAAATAACAATACTTATTAATTATTAATGTTACAAGAAAAATAATGTGTAGCGTGTGGAACGAAAGTATTTGCACGTTTGCGTGTGGTCCGAAATTGAGGTCAATGCGACACACGAGCCCGTACTAAAATATTTTTAAAACTGATTCCATCAAATTAAATTTGAATGTTTTATATTAAAACAAACTCAACTAAGAACGCAACAAAATAAGATTCATTTCAGCCTGACTAGTTTAGGTGGTTTGATGATACACACAAGCTAAGGCAGTACTAGGTTTTTAGTATGTTACTCTATGACTAAGTTAGATAGGAAGGCTTGTAGCCTAGGTAAAACTTGGCGATTTGAAACAATTACTAATGTCGAGAAGGAAAATAGAGTTCAGTCTTCAGATGGGTGACCGACTATATGCCGTTTGACATCGAGTGCGTCCGTGTTTTAGAAGTCATGTTAAATATGTCTCAGATATCGCTATAGGATCTCCGCGAGATTAGGCGATAAAAAATAATCACCGAAGTCAAACAGATAAAAGAGGTAAGTCCTTTGATGGGTGACCGACTTTGTGGCATTTCACATCAAGAGCTTCTGTTCTTCACAAGCCATTTTAAGCTATATACGCCAAATAAATTACAATCTGATTTTTAAAACTGAAAATCATCTGTTCTATTTCACATTGAATTAAACATAAACCTTGGTCAATATTATCGTGAAAAATTAATTTTCCGACTAGTTTATCCAGTATGCTCAACTAAAACTTTGGCCTTAATTAACATGAACATTGAATGTTCCAACTAGTTGACCTAGTAAATTCAACTGAAATCTTGGTCAATATTTATATGAGGAATTTCTTCCAAGGGGTTATTATTAATGATTACTTGTCAAATTAAATGATTATTTCACAACGTCCAAATAAGTTCCCAATTGCGTTTATTTCACAGACAGTTCATATATAATTGTCCATTTATCTGCCGAGTATCTCTTATACCGACGACCGATATGGCGTGGAGGTACAAATCTTTGTGTTCATGAACATGAATTTTTGTGGGTCTGGGTTTTTTCTATGTATATTAAGTACGTATTTACAGAAAAATAAGTATTTAAGTATGTTTATCCGTCATTTAGTATCAACGACACAAGTTCTTAATGATACTTATCTTGGGACTTTGGGAAATTATTTATTTATATAATCACACATTAATTGGCTGCCCCTTATCTTGTTCACCTTAATTGTTTGTTTCACTTAGCTAATTTGAATAATATATGTGTTCTTATTTTTAAGTAATAGTGTAAACATATACTGGTTATCCTAAATAAAATAAATTAAAAAAAAAATATTTTCGACATGTATTTGTTTCAAATTTAGAAGAAAATACTGTCGTGTTCTTATACAATTGAACTCAGTTTTATACCTATTATTACCCTATATTACTTCCATGACAGTAATCACTTGACTTGATGTGTTGGGTTTGTAGATTAAGGTTTCTAAGAGAACGGAACTGGTTAGAAGACAAGCTTAAGGAGTTTTTTTGCCCGATTCTTCTCTACTCAAGCTCCTGCCCGTAGTATTCGGCGTGTTAGTTTCGAGCAAAATCGACCCAAATTTTATCAAGCATTATTTATTATTCCCCAAAAAATTACCCAAATGTTATTATTCATGTTATTATTAATTTACTTCCAGCGGGAGATAGGACCTTCTTCTCGTAAGCTTTTAGATTTGAGTGAAATTCACAAGTGTTTCGTAAGACTTCAATAAAGGAATAGGTAAGGTATATTTAGTTAAATTACACCATCTTCCATAGTTTTCATTGTGATCTATAATTCATTGTTGAATTTGTAGCGTCATCAGCAGAAAATACTCGGAAATAAAGCTCTTAATAGGGGAAGGGAATGAGATGAAATGATGCAAACCCAATTTCCTTAGAGTTGCATATTTTGCGATTTCCAATACGACTCGCTGTTGGAGAACATCCAAATCAGACATTAATGATGCAAACCGCATCATCATATTCGTCGCCACTTAACAAACGAGCAGACTCGGGCAAACTGGCTCTTTAGAATATTTTCTGACAATTAAACCAATTATTTAGTTTCAAGATAAATATCATGAAGAACTTGTGTTATGTATACTAAATAACGGATAAACCTACATAAATACTATTTTTTTTGTAAATACCCAGACCAGAACAAATATTCATATTCATGCACACAAAGATTTGTCCTGTGTGGGAATCGAACCCACGACCTTAGGAGCGGAGAGCGGATATTCTCGCCACCACTCCATATCGGTCGAATGCAACTACACCAGTACATATATTATCATAATTGCAGTCACTTCTTCACTGCTGAACATTAGCTTCCCTAATAGTTTACATTATTTTTATATTGTACTGGGGTATTTGCCTATAATCACACCACACTGGCGAGACTGGTTGGTGATCGCAGTTCGCGCCAGTTAGAAGGATGACGCCGTTACCCATCATCCGGTAGGATTTCTCTTCGTCGACTCTAACGATTCCCCGTGAGATGAGAGGGTCCCCAGTACATATATACTCGTATAATTAAAAACGTAGCTTTTGTCGCTCTTTGCTACATAATAAAAATTACTTAGACATCTCACACAGCGCAAACTAGCCCTATACAAAGATCAAGGTTTAGGGGAATTCAAGTCATATTCCATAACATTACTCTAAATTAAACATTAAATTCTTTTAAGGAGCGGGTGAAGTCTTACTTTTTGAATATATCTGATTAGTTGTTTGTGCTCTGCCTACTGCTTTCCTGTTCTCTCCTTTGCGTCGGGTTGTCTGGAAGAGATCGCTTTTAGCGATAAGACCGCCTAGATTAGCTTAAAATTTTTTTTTTCAATATTGTAATCTGTAGTTTTTAAGTTTCTTGGCCAATAACGAGTATATCTATCTATATAATAATAAAAGAAAGTAAAATTATATTTTATTTGTGAAAGCTTACAGCTGTTTTTACAAAATAAAAAACTTTTTAAATAATTATAGGCTAATTACAAACTTCCACATATTAGCATTAAACAAATTTAACAACTAGCTTCGTTAATCAATTTTTAATTTTGAATAAGGCTTTTAACATCATCTGGAGATCCGAAAAATGATTAGACAACTCATTAAAAGTAGTAGAGAATGTCACCATAAAACTATTCTTTCTATAATTAGTATGTGAAAATGGGGTGTGAAGCAATCTTCTTCTAGAACGTAGAGTACGCAAGGGAACCGAAAGACAATCCTTACTCAAAAGTTCCGAACAATCTTATTAAATAATAAAAAAACAAAGGTTGAACTTGTACTATGGGTTCTAGACCACGAATAATAATAATTGAATGTTTTTTCTTCACACACATTCTAATATTCTTTATATTATTATATTTACACATGTATAGGGCTCCTACCAAGATCTGAGTAGCTGAAGCCAACCTCACCTGCAAGTGGTGCACTTTCCGATCAACGGACGAGGCTCTGGCGAACATATAAGTTTCCGGTAAGCGGCAGTAGGCTCGCCACCTATTACGTGGGACCAACTTTATAAATGGCGAAATGTGGGCGTATAATATGCATCTGCCTACCACTTCAGGGAAACAGGCGTGGTTATATGTATGTATGTATTGCACAAGAGAACAACTAAATCAAGATAAATACCATGTAAACACAATTTTCATTCAATCCAATGTGGAAATCGAAACTTTATCATAGAGAAAATAACTCTCTTAGATTAGGTTTATGCTTGTCCAATTCTCTAACTTCCATCTGTTATTGTTTTGTGACATGGGTATGACGGACATTCGTACATGTGTACGAAATCTCGTAATTCACTTTTACTGTACTAATTTTAGTATGGGTCTATATAATAAATTAAATAAATAATTCATTTACAATTTAACCAATTATTTAGTTCCAAGATAAGTAACAATAAGAGCTTGTGTTATGGATATTAAACAACGGAAAAACATACTATTTTTTTTTTTTGTAATAACCTACTTAATGTACATAGGAAACACCCAGACCAGAACTAATATTCATGTTCATGCATTTAAAAATCTATAAAAGGTGTTTTTTTTTGTATAGAAAATAGCGTCAATAAAATAAACAATATGGCAGTCAACATAATTTAAAATGTTTAAATAACAGTAGTCGCCTACGGCAAACACAAAAAACATTTTGTATTTTATTTATGATACTATAAATTTAAATTAATAAAACTTTTTAAATAAAATAATTGTAAACTAATATTACTTTTACTTTCGAATCCAGCTCGGTTGGGCTGCGTTCGGGAAACTACGCAAAATGTCGTCCAAAATACCTCAATGTCTCAAGACGAAAGTCTTCGACCAGTGTGTGTTGCCAGCGATGACGTATGGGACTGAGACGTGGTGCCTGTCTGTGGGCATCATAAGAAAGCTCAAAGTCGCTCAGCGTGCAATGGAGAGAACTATGCTCGGAGTGTCCCTACGTGATCGAATCAGAAATGAGGAAATCCGGAGGAGAACTAGAGTGACCGACATAGCGAAGCGCGTTTGCAAGCTAAAGTGGCAGTGGGCGGGGCATATAGCTCGAAGAACCGACGACCGATGGGGCGTTAAGGTTCTTGAATGGCGACCACGAATTAGCAAACGTTGCCGCAGTACGCAGTAGGGCGGCCCCCCACGCGATGGACCGATGGCCTGGTCAGGGCGGCGGGGAGCGGTGGATGCAGGCGGCAAAGGATCGATGTACGTGGAAAGCAATTGGGGAGGCCTATGTTCAGCAGTGGACTTCAAATGGTTGATATGATGAAACTAATATCAGAAATATAGAAACTATGCCTCCCGAATGGCGAAAGCGCTCGATATTAAATGCCATGCAAACATTCACCCATCCATAACTCACTTCTGTGAACTCTGATTATATATACGCAACCATAGAAAGAAAGAAAATAAATTTATTCAGTACAAATAAACATAGTAAGTACACAGAAAAAGAAACGATTAAATTTACACAAGCAAAATACAACATTAAAATTATTATCGCGCAACTACGGGCGCTTCTATGAACTATAATGCATGTTTAGTTAGTTAAAACTTATCTATATTATCGTTACTTCTATTGTAACACATTTTAAAGATGATGAACATCATCATCATCATCGTCTTATATATATATAATAACCAACCATATAAAGAACTTAATAGGAATCCTAACTTAAACAAAGGTACAATCTCATCAGAATTGTAGTATTTTCGCGTGCTAGAACTCTACCACGCGAACCCAGAGCGATTTGGTGGAGGTAAATGTGTGTCTGCTATAATAATTTTACATGAACAGCCTCTAACATGCCTTCACGACTACCACATATAACAGGTACCAACAGCTTAACATGCTTTTTGTAGCGCTCGATATTAAATGCCAAATAAATGATCACCCATCCAAGGACTGACTGAACACTGCTTTCTTTTGGTGATGGTATACAATTAACTAGCATCGCAGTACTAGCAAAGCAGTTCTACGAACTACTGGTATTAATTAGTTAGGAGCATGGTGCAACCAATCACCACATAAATATTAAAAGTAATTTCGGTACAGCAGCGCTCCTGTTAACAGAGTTGACCCGGCAATAAAAACTGGTGTATCGCCAGTGGGTACTTAACTGTAAATCACTTGGCACACACGCCGAAATGGTCTTTTAGTCACTTAATATCGTACTTAAAGAAATTTTCAGAAAATATTACGGTATTTCGACGTTTAAGTTGAAGTTAAGTAATTTTTGTAATAAATATAAGTAGTCTCTAGTTTTTGTTTATTGAATATAATCTTTATTATATGTAATTTTAATATATAATAAAATTTTAAGCAGAGACAAGAAATGTAATGGCGTTTTTGGGTAGGAAAGTATAAGGAACTTTCTATATTATAATGACTTAATAACTAAATTAAATAATAAATTTAAGGGATGAAATTGCGGTTTATTTAAAAAAAATACGTAAAATGTGTTTTTATGTGGTAATCGGTCCATAAAAGATAAACCATTCTAGTTTGCACATATCGAGGGTTCCGTGCTCAAACCCGATAAGTGACAAAATTAGCGTTTTTGGGTTTAAAGCAGTACGTAAAAGAATATATCGGTTAATTAAAAAAAGGTTTACTTATTGGATTATGAAGTCCTCAGTTTTCAGTCTTCTTTTCTGAAATCGACTTATCTGATAATATCACAAGAAAAAGCGGCAGAAATTATGTATCTGATGTTGTCACTTATCGGGTTTGAGCACGGAACCCTCGGTATTGCCTCTCGAGTTTTACAAATATCTATTTTCTAGAGTAGTTCACGCAATTCATTAAATTTGCGACAGCACTCGCCAATGTTACTGAATGAGTAATTTTCATTCACAGCTCGCCACTGAGTGTTAGAATTAAAATGTAAATTTAATCAGTGGCGCAAAATGAAACTCGCCTGCTACGAAATCGTATAGCTAAGACAGGTAGGATTAGACATATTTGCCACATAAATTATTGTCCAATATATTTTTGATTTCACTGTGTTATTTAAATGTGATACCTGTTATAGTTTCTCATGGTCATTTTAAACTTAACAAGTGGATGGCAAATGTTTTGTTTTATTTTCTTTGATGCAGTTTCCTAAGATTTTCGAGCCTTCATCTAACTTTTATATCGATACTTATCTCGAAAATGAATCGGTACTTATCTCGAAAACAAAATAAATAGGGGCAGATTCATTTTATTTTTGAGATAAGATATCACTAACACATTGCACACTCGAATATGGAATATTATTTTGTGGAAAGGTTAAAGTTTATAGATTCTCATAGCTATGTACGATATTAAATTGAGATGTCAAATTCCATGAAAAGTCTATTTTTGTAGAGATCTATTGTTGTGAATCCTAAGTCGGGGACTTAAGATAACAATAGTACACAAAAGGGGTCTTGTGTACTATTGTTATGTGGTCGATTATTTTGGTAAATACTTCAGCGAGTATTCATTCTTACAAATTAAGCGTTGCTTTGACGTATCGTAACCATTTGAGTGATAATAGACCTCTCATATGAATATGCTCTTATTCTTAAACTCTGATAATCTCCAAGTCGTTCTTTACCGCCATACCATAGAAATGGAGAAAAGGCAAATTGTTCGTTCCGTTTTTTGTACAGTTAAAACTTTATGATCGAGAAGGAGTGGCTGAGTCGATGTGGATTAACCGAGGTGAATGGAAGAAAAATTGGTGCTGCATCGACTAAAGATTATCTAGGAAAGGAGCTAGACGATTATGAATGAGATATAGTTTCTTTGGAATAAGGTCATAAGTTATTTGAAAAACTTTTCTAACATTGAACTTTAAAATTAAATATAATTTAAATTTGGCTTTATGACGTTAGCTGTGTTTCGGATATTTGCTAACGTCACTTAAATCTAAAAGCTACGAGACGAAGTTGGCAAGAAATTAAAGCAAGGTTCTGTCTACGTTATATTTAGATAACTCTATCGGAAAGTTTTCTTAGAAACCGTAACCACTTAGGTAGCACTAATGGAACCTTTCATCACAGTTCAGAAAGTAACATGGAACTAAGCTAATGGCCCAATAAATTATTGTGACCACCCCGGTCACAATAATTGTCGACAATGTTCCCCTCCAAATCATACAGAAATACACTGCGAAGGTTCTGTCTCCCGCCCAGATATTTAGATAAAGCTGTTGGAAAGTTTTCTTTGATATATTCATATATAAATTCACGTCTGTTTCTCCGAAGTGGTAGGCAGAGAAATACTATACGCCCACACTTCGCCAACCACATTGTTGGTCCCACGTAATAGATGGCAAGCCTATTGCCGGTTATCGGGATCTATTACGTTCGCCAGGGCCTCTTCTGCTGCTCAGCAGGTGCACCACTTGCAGGTGAGGTTAGCTTGGGATCCTTAGATGTTGGAAGGATACCAATACCGTACACAATAAACTAAGTGACCTGCTATCACAGTTAAGAAATAAACATTGAGCTAATTGTGTGCATGAACATGAATATTTGTTCTGGTCTGGGTGTTTTCCTATGTATATTAAGTAAGTATTTACAAAAAAAAAGTATGCTTATCCGTTCTTTCGTATCCATAACACAAGTTCTTAGTGATACTTATCTTGGAACTAAAGAATTGGTGTAATTGTCAGAATTTTTTTATTTTTTGTTTATTGGCCTAATAAGGGGGTTGTCAATATATATATATATATATGTATATATCCATATAGCTGGTACTTTCAAATTTAATTTCCTCTGTTCAAAACGACAGTTTCTTGAATCACACTGATAGTATTCCCTTCAAATATTGAGCTAATTGGCCTAATAAGGGGGTTGTCAAAATAAAAAACTGACAGTATTCCCCTCCAAATCTTAGAAAAACACACTGCGAAGAATATAAAGCCCAACAATTTATTCCTTGCCAGCAGCGCCCCGCGGGATCACCCGCGTATTTGACGTTCCCGTAAGAATGCCGGGATAAAAAGTATCCTTTGTATTATTCCAGGACTGCAGCTAGACACATATCAGGTTTCATAACAATCACTAGGTACTGTAGTTGATGCGTGAATGTGAAACAAACATATATCCGTACTCACAAACTTTCGCATTTATAATATTAGTCAGATCAGACGACAATGACGAGTGTTGTTTATATTTTTAATAATAATAGCTTACCTTGTAAGGAGAGTGGTGGAGGATAGTGCAGGGGTGATATGGCTGCGTCGTTCCCTTAGGACCCGTCGCTCCCAGTGAGAGTACCTGCGGGCGATCACATACAGGATCAATGTTGCTTTGTAGTACAAACGATTCGGTCTAAATTCGTGTGGGTATGTAGTGTAATGAAAGTAGTAGAGATGCCAGATTAATTAATGCAAAAGTGTACGGTACTTGAAGACTGAGTTTGCCATTATACGAGTAATTATTACATTTCAATACAAAACTATGTTATTAATTAATGAAAAATATGATAACAATACAGAACAAAATAAATAATATACAATCGCCTTATTTATTTATTTCTTTATCTATAAATCACTGTAAATGACTTATTCTTGTATATGATTTAAAGTAAATGAGTAAATTATATTTATTTACTAATACATTTTTATACTTGGGACTAGATAGCGCTGTTCGAGAACATTTATTAATATCAAAAAATAAAGACGTCATTAAACAATAAAGTGTGTAGGATTATCAACTTTATTATATATAGTTGAAGTCTAAGAACGAATGCATGATTTCTAGAATTTGTCGCAATTATATAAAAAAATATAGACGTATTTAAATATATATTACTGACCAATATGGAATAAATATTTAAAAAAATAAGTTCTCTAATTTCATAAGTAGATAATAATTATATTGATAACTTCATCACATAGAATTCATATTTTTTATTAGATTAAAAAGTATTCTCATGCTTCCTTATGTTTCAAAGTCGGTCAAATAGTTTAAGTATTCCGTTTTATTTATAGATAACAAATTGTGCTGATTCGTGTCCTACTTCCGAAGTTAAATTCATAATAGTCCGATCGTTAACTTGTTCAGTTCGTTTCATATGCCTAAGTATGTGTAGTATATCAAATAGCTATCTACGTTCAAGGATTTATTTGTTGACCTATAAAAGTGTTATGCCCTATTACAAAAAAAAACCTTGTAATGAATCTATCGAGAAACCACATAAATACGTATGCATGTATCTATGAAAAATGACATTCATGAAATGCGCAGGCCTATTATGACTCTCCCCCAGTAAGCAACCGGTAGACGAAAAAAATATTCAAATACATATTTAGAAATTGTAATCAAACATAAATTTCTAAATAGGGCAAAATATGCAAATTTAAAATTTTCGACTAATCAACAAAACGAGATTATAATCAAAATTTCATATTTTATCAGTTAACAAACGGAATCGCCCTGCCCATCGTGCAATAGCAAATGAAATTTTAAATATACACCATTCGCCATCCACGTCGCACTGAACTCGAGGAAAAAGGTCTTTGTGAAATTTTAATGCGTAATCCGACTCTAAGGGCTTCATTTTTTTTAATTCCACTAATGTTAAAATTATTACACAGAGACCAAGATTATTTGAGAGGCATACATTCAAATGTCATGAATGAGAATGTGGCTCTTGCTATAATTTTTTGCGTAACCCGTAAATTTTTAATTGTTTAAGCGTTTTTTAAGGTAATAACATATTAGAATATGGTTTGAAAAGACCGCTTGAGGAATAACAATTAACCACTGGGCCAATTTGATGATATATTGTACAAATAATTCTCGCTAAGGACTAAGGTACTTCTTATCCTAACTAAAAGTCAATAAAACTCATTTTCCACAATAACACATTCAGATATTTATGCACGTGGCACCTAAACTTCTTTAATATGGCATCGATCTCTACTCTGATACAGACAGTTTTTGTACAAACAAAAATACTTCTTTTATACATATTTCAGAGGAATGTTTGGTTACAAAGTAAGAATGGTTCCCGAAAGTATCGTAAAAAATAATAACAATGCGACCTTTTGGGGTAGAGGATGTGACGATACATATTGCAATAAACTTCTTATCTGTTTGACTTCGGCTTAACCATTGATTGGTACAAAAAATACGATGTTTGTTTTACTTAAGTTAGAGTCGATTTTTCAGCAGTTAATACATAAAAATATAAGACGGTCGAATATAAAATGCTATTCGGTAAATGGACAATATAAAATTGCTAATTAAGTCGTTTTATATTTCTCTGAATTATTATACTATCTAAGTATGGTGTTTTATAGGTACCCTACGTATTTAGTTTAGGCACCGGTAAAACCTTTTTAGAAGTGATGCCTATTGATAGGTAGCCTTTTGAATATGATTAAATCAATTATTACTGTTTAAGTGTTACCCTATTCACTTGCCATCTTATTTCCATTCCTAACACCGATCATATTAAATAATAATATTCAATCAATAGTATAAATATAATGGGGTTTTAAGTGACAGTAAGTTTTTACCAAAATGAAATGGTTCACATATAGAAGATAAGCTTAACAATTAATAGGGTATTTAAAAAAAAGTCTATTAATACCTTTAACCCTTTTAAGGGTAACCGGTCCTGGACTCAGATTTTGATGAAAATATAGGCATAGTGCGATCATACTTGTCCAGAATAGTTAGACTAGATATAATAAGTACTAACAGTGCTATCCATTATATTAAAACAATGGAAAAGTTACAATGAGTTTCTAGGTTATATGGCTACATATATTTATATTTTTATAACTGAATTCAAAGTAAATATTTAATGGATATACTTAAAAAAATAACTAAATGTCATCTTAAATCTTTTTATAATTTTTTCCTAGGTTATTCTTACAAAAGTATATCGTTAGCTTCATAACATATTTATAAAATCATATGAATGGTCATAAAAATACGTTGTTTGGCTCATTTTGTCACAAAAAAAACCAAGAGCTACAATTATAAGCTTCAGTCGATTATTTAAAGTTTACATAGTTCTCAAGAATTGTACCATTGAGTCAGCGATGGATTTTGCATGTTGATTTTAATTTAAAAGATACTAGTTGGATCTTTATAATGTCGTCTGACAACTGTAGTACATTAAGATTTCAGTAACATAAATAATGACAAATTAAACTAATGAATATTGTAAAGGCGCAACGATAAAAACAATGAAATCTGAGGTTTAAGAGGGGACTCAACTCCTTAGCGATTTGGGCAGCTCAATGGTTGGATAACATAAAAAAACCCTTTTTAACACAACTGTAAAGAAAGCACTATCTAAATCAACCGCATGTTTTTAATATTAAATGATGTGGCACGGCGGGCGTGCAAGCTGCCCTGGTTTCTAGTCCTTTAAAGGTCAGCGAGGTGCGAACAAGATCAATCATTCAACGTGTTCACATGGCTTCTGCTATAATATTTATCGACATGGATCCGTACCGGCTGTGGCGTGATAAAAGAGACCCTCCGTTCCGGAGGGATCTGGTTTTATATACATACAGGAGCCTACGTTTGAACGTGGTTAAAATTTTGTATATGAAATCCGAATTATTTTGTAGATGTTTACCTCCTTGCCGATGGCTGGCAACCCATTGAGGCCATTACAAGGCGGTTCGAGGCGAACGACGCTCTTGCGGGAGCCGCGGAAACCAGTGTCGCGGACGCGCACCGAGGAGCGCCAGGTGGAGGGCGGGTCGTCGCGCGAGCCGCGCGCGGAGGCGGTGCGCCGCGAGGTGGTGAGCGCGGCGCCGCCCGCAGCGCCCGGGCCCGGCGGCGCCATCAGCGGCGAGTCCAGCGGCGCGCGCTCCTCCATCACGCCGCCGAGCCAGCGCTCTCACCGAAACCCTCCGTGCTCCGACGGCTCGAGGTGCTCACATTCCAGCACGGCTCTCTCGAACGCCGACGCCGACTCCAGCAGTGCTATTGCCGTGTTTTGCATAGGTGCACGATTCCTGTATACGGATTTACTAATGCAACTTCCCGTTCCTGCGACGAGACTATCGACTTCTATTAAGTAATGGTATGATTACATGGTATGGTTTGAAATGTTATCCATTTTACAATGTCTCTTTGACACCCAAAACTGCTTCGTTTAAAAAAGTTAACTAAGCATAATGAGTACCGAGTATACATAACCGCCAAAACATTATTATGATGTCGAAAACAGTTTTAGGATTGTTCCTTGACACCGTAAAATGACAATCAAAAGTCTATTGTGACTGTGAGCGAGTGAAAGATGTCACATGAATAGAAATCTCGGTTCGGCATTTAGAGCTAGTCAGAGGGTTTCCGCAAAAGCTTGTCGAGGGGAACAGTGTAGGAGAGCTCGGCACAGACGTTGCGTCGGAGGCTGCGAGACTCGGGCTGAAAGCGGGCGGAGGCCGGGCCTATTTAAGACAGTGTGTCAATGGGCGATGAAGTCTTTTCATCTATTCATGGGCGAGTGAGTGAGACGCAATGAATGGTGACAACAAGTAGAGCGAACCACGATAATTAAACGTTCCTTATCACAGTCTCTGCGGATCTTAGGTAGTCGTTTGCTGTTACTCATTTATGGAAATAGTTTTATTTATATGCCGACACATAAACTTAATTTATTATAAACTACTTTAAGAGCCAACTAATATTGAAATGGATTTATCTGTTAGTTGATGATCAGTAACGTGATCCATATTCTGAAAATTTGAATCACGTGACACGATTTTCTTTATGTTCTAGCTTAGCAGAAGTTAGTTGTAAATATCAAAAATTTTCTAACTGTCAAACAACTGTCGTTGTACAGAAAACTGCAGTATAGCATTAGCGAGGAATTCATTTCGAAAACCGTGTTAGGTTAAAGAAAATTATTCGTAGCTATTATACTTAGCTAATTTCAAATCGTTGGCAAGAGTACACATTTTTACAGTTTTTTGACAGTGACCATGTAAAAAACTATACAATTTAGGTCATCAGGCTAGCGATTCAAGTACCTTACATAGAATTTTGACGTAGCTATTGTAGTAGTAAGGTGATTGTTAATATTTTTATGTAATGTGTAGGTAGTAAAATCTAGTAACTACCTAATTTAAAATAGGTACGACAGTTGTGTAAGCAATTTACATGTCAAAATGAAAGAAAGTTTAAAAAAAATTGCTTTTTATGATTATGTAACTTTGTTTTATTATTGTAGCTGTATAGCTTTTTACTTGTCAAAATTGGGTCTAGTTACATACCACTAAAATAATGACATTACATTACATCTTAATGTGATCTTTCTTGGTTTTCATAACTTTTTGTTTAAAACAAAATAGATGTAATTACGAAGTTTTGTTTTGCTTATCTTTTATATTTGTTGTTTCATGCCCGCATCTAATAAAAGTTTTAAGTTCATGTTAAAACGTATTTATAAAAATCTAAATAGAAATGTAACTTGAGCGATGATAACATTCCATAAAGCATTAAACTATTGAATAGAGCAAGAACGTATAATTATGATGGTTGTGAAAAAATCTAACTACGCAAACTAACTAGAACTTGGTCAATATTATAAAATATGAAACGAAAATATTATTATGTAACACTAAAATGTTATTGGCTAAGAAGAGGGCGAATTGTGGATGTGCCAAGAATCCGAGTTCGGAGATGTGTACATATTAATATGTGGCAGACAGTTTGGCTCCTACCGACTCCGACTAATGAAAGAGGCAGGCCATATATAGAGCACTCATACATGCGGTGCAGCGATATAAACCTTATGTAAACTGCAGAATCTTATGGATATTTCCTTCTGCTAGATGCTTCATATCCATTTCAGTTTCAGATGAGTAATATTTCTAAGTTCTACTATTTGTTGTGACTACTGTCAAACTTACAGAATGTATCAAGACTAAAACAGTATTATTTTATATTGTTATGAATGGAAGTTCGATATTAAATGAACTCGCTAGGTGTTTCCGTTCATATGCGTAAACTAAATGCATCGATTGTGATAGTAAGCCTTCCTACGAGAAAAGAAAATGTACGTAATGTAGACAAAGGAAACCATACCATGGTAGTCATAACTCCAAGCATGGATCGCGTTTTCTCACAGTAATAGCAAATTAAGACAACAAATAACGGAATCAATATAAACTGCAGAAGCTTGCAACCAAAGGAACACCAAGAAAAACACCTCCGCAGGAGTAACGTACGGTTCACTGACTGCACTAAGCACCGGACGGCACAACACTTTATCAAAGAAAGCGACCTTCACTGACGATATCCGAACACTTTTCGGTAAATGCATAAAACAAAAGCTCGGCCGCCCGCTATCGCAAAATGAAAGCGTAGATAAGGTCGACTGCAAACGATAAAAACAGTTTTATTTTTTTTAATGCAGTCGATCGATTAGAGCGCTCAACTCGTTTACGATAGGTTTGAACATCGCCGGAGAGCGGGTCGCATTTGTGTTAAGAGAGTGTGCGTTTAGGATAGCGATCGCGTTTACGCCGACCGAAGGCGGAGGCCTGGGAACGATATTAGGATAACAATTCGAGGGCAGTGTGAGGCGGCAGAGTCCGCAGCGTGGTCGCGGAGGTTGAACTCGGTGAGGCACTGCGCGTTGGCGGTTTGGCAGGGCCGGGAGGGATTGCGCGCGCCGGGTTCCGCGCCGGGCCGAGTGCGTCCGATTATAGCCGAGTTTACCCGAGCACCGCCAGCCGCGCCCACACGGCTCGTGACCTCGCACAACCTCCTGCCGACCGCTCGTTCAGCCAAAGCGCGTGCTGTCGCGGTGTCGTGCTGCTGAATAATGCCACACTCATTACGTGACTGCTTGTTGTTAAGCCGCTACTAACGAATGTACTGCTCATACTTTTAACTATTATAATTACTTAATAAAATATTTATCACTAAGTAGCTACCCACTGTTAATTCTTTGTGCTATAATAACGCACCTTTAGATTATATCACAACTGATATAACTTAAAGCCCTGTATCTTTTTTATTTGGTCCTCATAAATTTAAAAACTTAACGGTTTTTTTAGGTACTTACAATCAACGACAACATATACTGAACATCGATATTCTATTTATTAATGTTACAATTAACGATGGTACCACTTGAACATGATGGAATATTAAACGTTAACATTTATTAGTAATTGTAGTTCAGGCATGTATATAATGTACCCATTATATTTTTCTCCAACGGGTCCGTAGCAAAGTTGCTACAAACTATGCTACGTCGTAGCGGCTGTAGCATTTACATAGAAACGATTATTGATGTTTCTGTGTAAACCTCTACTTAAATTGAACATTAAGTATTCAAGCTAAGGCTACTGCCTCTTTCATTATTTATAGCTTTGTAAACTGATAATTCAACAAAGTAACCTTTTTGCTATTTCTTTAATAAGTATGAAGTCGTATTCTCACACTTTTAAGACGGTATACGTATTTATGAACAGTTGAAATCGAGCCGTATCAATATTTATATAGGAAGTAAGTATGGAAGAGGCGAGACCAATAGACTTCTAATTCAGAGTCTCAGGTTCAAACCCTGTTCCTTTTGAAGTTATGTGCGTAATTATCGCTTGCTCCGTGCCTCGGAAAGTACGTTAAGCCGTTGGTCCCGGCTGCCATGAACATCTAAGACAGTCGTTATTAGGAAGTCTGTGCTTTCTAACATCCTTACTGCTGATGATGATGATGTTTCCCTTTGGGTTGCGAAGGTCAGACGGCAGTCGCTCCGTGTAATAACTGAAATTCAGCCAAATCTGGTTAGACCAGTCCTGGGTCCTAAGCTTAAGTCTAGCAATAAATATATTTATAAACTGATATAAATAAATAAAAAAAAAAAAAAAAATTCGTTTATTTCGGACCAAAATCCACTGTGTTAGTAACAATAAATCTTAAAAATTATGTTAGTATTACAATTTTATAATTAAGTACATAACAGGATACCACCATTACACATACCGGTTATATGTAATTGTGGCATCCTTGGTTATGTGAACGCGTGTCCAGTGCTGCATAATAGCACTGTCCACATCAAGCCAATTGGCCACAGTCTTCAGGAGACTGTTGGAACTGCCACGGACCCGCTGTAACAGCGACGCTATTCTCATTCTGATGATAGCTGAAAAGCTATCAACCCCAGCCGAGGCCAGCATCCCTGAGGCACTACAGTGGCGACGCAACCCCAACAGCGCCCTGAAGGCATTATTATATTGGGTACGCAGGGTATACTCCCTGAGTATAATTCATCCACAGGCCGCACGTATACAAAGAGTGACAATACGCTTTGAAAAGCGTGATTTTAGCTTCTTTAGAACAGCGTGCAAACCTGCGGGATAGCATATTTGCTCGAACACACAGGGCCCTGCGCTCCCGTTCCATATCCATGTCATCCCTAAGCGAATATATATTATGAACAAGATTTTGTTAATAATCATTAGTTTCAAATAATTCGCTTTTGCCAAAATTTATTACAACTTTCGTTTCTATTTATCTGTAAATTATAATTATTTAATTATACTAATAATATATAATTCTAAATCTATAAGGTCACGTACAGATTGTAACTAATAAAATTAAAATTATATGAACATATAATAAATAAGGCTAGACAATAATCCACATTTAGTTCACAGAATAATTAAAACTTAATGATATTAAAATAGTAAATACTAAATTCCTGATCATGCTAGCTGAATATGACAAAGTAGACTTGTTTGCTTAGCGAAATTAATATCAATTATGCATATATTCCTTAACAATAGTAGTTCAATTTAATTTGACATATTATTATTTTTAAGTTATTTTATTTTTTATGATTCTTTTATTTCTAATTTTGACACTTGAGGTCAAATTGTGTTTTTCTCTTTATTTTTATTTTTTTTATGGACTATGATAATTAATTCGATTTTGGAAATGAGGTTATTGTTATTTCATTTATAAATATTTTGAAATATTTGTGTACTTTTTTATATGTTAACGTTTGGAAACTATCTGTAAGTTGACATGTACCTATGAATAAATGAATAAATTAAGTCAGTTCTTGAATTGGTGACGCATTGAATATCGAGCGCTTCCGTGCTTCAGAACGCACTTTAACCGTCGATATCTGTTATAAGTATATGTCATAGTCGTTCGTTAAGCTATGTTGGAGGCCTGATTGGGCAGCTTGAACAAAACTAAACAGCAGGGCGCCACACACCTGCCTCCGATAAATCCTTACTGGGTTCGCGTGATGGCGTCTGACAGATACTCTTTCGTCTTGGTTCGTGAGAGGAGGCCCGTGTTCAGAAGTGGGATGTTATTGGCCTGAGACGATGACTAAATAACAATTACATACTCACAAGAGAAAACATTTCTAACATAATAATATAACAACGATAGCAGATTCAATGGAAAGATGATGATTGGTCTGTAAATAAATATAAATAAACAAATAAATAAAGATTTTTCTGATAATGACACCAATTATTTAGTTCTAAGATAAGTATCTTTAATAACTTGTGTTACCAGTACAAATATGCATGTTCATGCACACTAAGATTTGTCCTGTGTGGGAATCGAACCCACGACCTCTGGAGTGAACTGAAGATATACTGACCTCCACGCCATACCGATCGTAAAGAGATTTTCGATATTAATATTTTTGAAATAACTAACAAGAATTTTTAGTTTATAAATGCAGTCTCAAATATTTTTTGCAATATACCTCGTTTTAGAGTATGCATATTTAATACTCCCACTCGTCAATGCTCTTAAAATCTATCGACCGGTTCGCTTTTATAGCAACTGGGTACATACGCAAATTGGCATTGTGAAGTTAAATATATCCCCGATCATTGAATATTCGATATATATTGAAATACGAGCTTCTGCGGTTGTACGTGGTCACAGTCCTCTGTGAACTTTTCTTTACTTCAGTGATCACTTCCTTGGATGGGTGATCGTATCTCTGGCAATTCACTTAATCAAAAATCATTTATTTCATAAACTATTACTAAGCAGATACTTAAAAATAGCCTATATCAAACGGCAGTTTAATCTCAAGCATCTTTATCTGCCATATAATCATTTTCCCTTCCCTTTGAAGAAAGTTTGCTTGTCATTGTTAATTTAAATTTATTACTTTTAATTGCTGTATATTGCTTGGGATTTTATTATAAATTCGTACACATTGACCTTCCAATGATTTGTTTATTTTTTTATCTGTTGGAGCCTAGTGGCAGGTACAACTAATTTATGCTTATTCTTGTGTAAACACATTTTATATTTTAGGTTATTTATCTAGCTTTTGTTACTAAATTGATCAGTATTCTTATGTACATATACCAGGATTCCATAAACAAATTGACCCGCTACTGTCAAAATTCAAAATTTCTTGAAATTTTTCCCTTAGGGAAACATACATACATATTATACGCCCACATTTCGCCAATTATTTGCAGCACATTTCATTTATTCTTGTAATATTAATGTTATAATTAATAAAATTATTTTATCCTGTAGCTTGAGTGTGTCATGCTTACTTCAATGTTTCTGCGGTTGTGGCGTCATGCGTTCTTACGTCATACTCGTGAACGGGTGCCTCCAATGGAGACTGGTCTGCTTATGTCTATGTTTGTCCGTAGTTATGTTAATAATGATAAGAAGTGTTTTGTCTTCTTTTCTTTTAAATCTTGTGTCTGCAGAACACGAGCTTTTGTTGCTTTAATATTAAGTACTTTTATTGTAACTGGCGGAAAAAAAAACCAACATTGACGAGTTTTTTGCCCCGTCTTTTTCGATCAAGCTCCCGCTCGCAGTGAATGGGCGCGTTAGTTTATAAGTATGACTTTCATAAGAGCTCTATTGAGCCAAACTTGATAAATGATTAAGGTTGTTGGTCCCACGTAATAGATGGTGAGGCTCTTGCCGCTTACTGGGAACTTTTATGTTTGCCAGAGCCTCGTTCGTTGATCGGCAGGTGCACCACTTGCAGGTGAGGTTGGCTTGGACTCCTTATACACCCAAGAGAATAAGTAATAATACCTGCTTTAGTCCTCTGTTTGAACTCTACATATATTTGATGATCATTTCCTTGGATGGATGTTCGATTCCATAGCAATAGGGTATTCTACTGTGTTTCATTTTGCATGTCATTTCATTCATCAGAAAAAATCATTGAAAACTTACACATTTGCGAAATAAAAATAAAAATCATACTAATTTGTGGTGCGGTGGAGCGGTGTTACCTAACACAAGCATATGTTTGCTTAAAAGGTAGCTCCATTCACTAATATTGTATTAGACACAAGTTAATGAAATAAACATTTTTGTATTTGTATTTTGTATTTGTGAAATCGCAATTAAAAGTGTTTTGATAATGATACCCTAACAGGCCATGCTGGAAGCTAACTGGTCCATTTAAAAAGTACAAATAAATTTAAAAAATAATTACAATCAGAAATCTCACACATTTTATGGAAAACTTTGTAAAGTAACCATTTTATTAAACGCAACATTCAATATAGCTATGGAACAAACTTCCCACGCGACCCGTACAAAATAGTTACATGTGACGTCACATCGTGGAAGCCGTTTGAATGAAGCATTTTTGGGAAAGTCAAAAAATGTGATATTACAATAGTCATATATAGGGGAGTTAGCAATTAAAAAAAAAAGAAAAAAATGGGAGTTAGCAATATAAAGAAATAATTCCTTCACGAATGTTCCTATGATAGTAATGCTCTTCGAAACGAAAAAAACAGTCCGCTAACCTATTAATATAGCTTCTGTATTTTGCAGGGCACGTTCAGTCCATTGGTCGGGTGGTAATCGTGGACACACATTAGAGGCCCTATCAGGCGACTAAAACGATCACCCATCCAAGGACTGAGCTTTATGAACTTTGTGAACTTTGCTTTACTTCGGTGATCGTTATCTACCACCCATACCGCGCTGCTTCGGCTGTCCAAAACCAAAACCTAAGAAGAGATATTTTTATAAAACACGCTTTCTGAAATAAGTATTTCCAAAATGTGTTAAAAAAAAATATGTCTCCTGCTAGTATTGGTTTTGGACAGCCGGCTTGGTCGATTGTCCCTCAATCACATAACAGCGCAAGCGGCCTAAAGTATTAAAATAAATAAATTAATACAGGTAGGTTGATTGTATTAGGAAAGAGTTCCGTTTATGAGTTACGAAATGTCAAACTCAAATTGTTGCGTAAATCAAAACCGCATGACGTAGGCGCTCAGCCTACTCCGTCACATAAAAATGCGTATACTACAACCCGATTTGTCATTGGGTTGTGCCAAGCTGGTTTCTTTATAGGAATTGACAGACTTGCATACAATAACTTTCCATCGCTCACCTAGCACACAGGCTTCTAGAAGGGATTTGTCATAAATTTCGAGACATCATAAACTACATATGTTATGAATGAAATTTATTAATATTAAACTGCAACGCTATTGAAATATAATCTTTCTATGAGTTGGTTTATTAGTTATTTTTCATTTTTAAATTTAGAAAATATGTGACTATCCACCAAGAGATGGTAATGACAAATAAAATAGGTACCAAAATTTTTAAAACCGGAATTTTTAGATTTTATTATCTATGGATTGATGAAACTCCAATGAAATTCAAAAGCAATAGTTATAACATAGTGTTTAGTTTTTGTTTTTGTATAAATTGGTAATAGGTAATAGGTGTGGGTGTTACATATGTATATAAAGTATATATTTACCAAAAAAATACTATTAATGTATCCGTTATTTATTATCCATAACACATATGATACTTATCGCGAAACTAAATAATTGGTGCGATTGTAAGATAATTTAATTGCAGAATTTTTCGGCACCAGGGATTAACTAAAAATTCGTAATTTTTTTTTATATTTTACAATGTCCTGATCCAGAATGTGTGGGCTTAATATATGGACTTAAATTCATGTGACGTAATTCACAATGACCCCTCGTCTACGGACCCTTACACATAAAAATCTCAAGACCACTAGAAATGAAGTAGTAAACTGACGTTATCGTCCGAGTACCTTTTACGTTTGGATTCGTGAACTTTACGGCGGTGATTGGAAGTTGATGACGTCACAAAATAAATATGTGTTCGGTGTCTCAAGCACGGCATAAACAAGAAAAGTGTTTGTTAACGTTAAAAGGGACCGTTAAGAGCGCTTATTCTGTAAGCGTTGAGACGACGCCATTTTGTGAATTTTGAGGTTATTAAATATTTTTTATAACATATCCCATTTTGTTTTTCTACTCGTCATCTTATATATACTTAAAAAAATTGGTCCTCAATGTTACATAAATAGATAAATTGATTCATGTATTTTTGAAACCCTTTTCAAGCATCTAAGATTTTTAGAAATAAACAACTGAAGTGATAAAAAGAAAAAAAAAACAGGTTGAAAGAAAAAATCAGAAGCACCAAATTTGTACCCATGCAGACAAATTTTGCGACCTTTTGCTAGTTTCTCAGCATAACACTGATTCACTTAAGAAAATATAGAGAACTATCATTAATAAATCATTTTTTTTTAAATAAGTGTTGATATATGTTGACACGATGTTTTGATATGCCTTATTTGATCTCTGGAGACAAAGATCACATAATTATGGCTTCTCGGCTCAAACTGTGCAAAAATTTGCATACAAGAGGGATTTACTTCAAACACGGATAAACTGATTAATATCATATTGTTTCACAAGCTTCATATACATTTAAGATAAAAACCTATTTATTCCAATACGGCAAAAACGCCACTTGAAAAAACAAAGCAAAATTGCATACATACTCGTGGGTCTCCTATTTCTGGGAAGCTTAAAAAAAACCTTTAGGTCGCCCTAGTCTTAACCTATGCTAGTCGGATTGTTTTGAATAGGGATTGTTACGCATGATAATGGTACCAATATATTTATTTGAACGAAAAACCAACTCAATTTCGATTGAATAATCGTTATATCCAATAACGTCGTACAAAATAACTTTTAGATTAAATTTTAAGGTAGTACCCTACAGATTAATGTTATAGAGAAGGAATTTATATCAACATTCGGTATTTTCACGTTTATTACATCGCGTGGAAGTCATTGAAATATAGCAAATAACCCTACATAATATAAGACACACCCGAAAGTTTGCCTTTAAATTTACCCTACAGATTTGCAGAGTTTAATGTTCCACAAAACCGATGTTTGTTACGCAATAGGGCTGGTTTATCTATAGCCACAGAGATATGGAGGCTAACCTTGAACCCTCGCGTGCTAATGGTGTTCACGGGCCCGCCTCTGAAGTCAGCAAGCTACCTACCTACCTTGCATAGATTGAACACTCATATTAAAGGCCAACACTTTTCCTCGTGCACGCTTGACCTAGCTGTCTTAGTACTCTTGCCCTCCACAGCTGATTGATCTTCTTGTTAAAAGCCGTAGGCCGATGCAATATCAGAAGTTGGCAAAATTTCAGTAGAGAAATTTAACGAAGCATTTCCATGCGGCTCTTCGTAATTGATGAGGTTTCTTGGCTAGCTCTTGGTAGTATTATGACGTTTTGACATCTAATAAATCAGGTTGCTTGTGAAGAAAGTAGTTGTATAGAGGAGGTGAGTTTGCATTATATTAATATAATTTAAAAATAATCAAATATCTTCAATTCTTATTTTAGAAGTTGCTAAGAATTGAGGGTATAAATAAAAATCTTGTTAAGTTTTGTTCTAGTAGGGAACCGACTAAAAACATTAACGGTAGGAAGTGTCCTAAGTTTAGCGGACTAGTGCATGTCCAAATTATTTCTCTTCCATCTTTTTTATCGTTTTAATTACAGTAACTTTTAGGGACGTAGAAGAAAAAAGGCATATTCGATATCGATTCTACGAGCCCTACGAGAGAAAAGCCACTTGGAGTGCAATGCTGTCGTTTGGTCTCCACACGAGGAAAAGTATAAATTCATGATTAAACGAATACAAAATAAATTTCTTATTTTTTTATACATGAAACAATTTGGCGTGTACCCAGGCTACCCTCTGCTGTACCCTGGTTTGTTTATTTTAGGTATGGTGGGATATTACAGACTCGAGGTGAGACGGGAGGTTGCGCTCGCCACCTACGTATTTAGTGTTTTACGCGGTAAAACCCACAATGCGCGTATTTTGGAGACGCTGCTGGCGGTACCCAGCGCGCGCACCAACCTGCTGCAGCGCGCCCCGCGCTTGGAAAAATTGGACTTAAAGACTTAGTTAAAAGGTCTTGACTACCATTTTACTTGCCTATGGGTGAGCGTTTCATTCGTCTAATCATTTATCGGAACAAAAAAAACATTAATAAGACTATGAAGATACTGAGGGATCCTACAACAATTGTATTTATTTACCAAGATCTGAGGAGCCCAAGCCAACTTCACCTGCAAGTGGTGCACCTGCCGATCAACGGACGAGGCTCTGCCAAACACAAAACTTCCTGATAAGCGGCAATAGGCTTGCCACCTATTTCGTGGGACCAACAATATAATTGGCGAAGTGTGGGCGTATAAAATGCCTCTGCCTACCCCTTTGGGGAAACAGGCTTGATATTATGGAGTGAGGTGTATATATGTATGTATGTATAAAATTTTAACTTATTATCGAGCTTCTGAGATTAAGTTAAAGTTCTTCTCAACTGCCATGTCTTGTTCTTCTAGACATTAATTGAAAAAAAACAAAAAGGAATATTAATCTGACTATAAAAACACTTGGTATCCTATAATATTTTGTATCACATAGCTTTCTTGGCGAGGATTCAACTACAATGTTACGTATCACTGCAACAACTTCAGCATTTGTGTTGCTGCACAAAACTTTGCAGGCGATGCAGAAAACTACAGATACATTCCAGATTGTGTTAAAAAACAATTCGCTCTTAGTAAAATGGTTGTGCAAATGGTTGCCAAAAAGATTCTTGATAACTTAAAAGAACGTTTTTTTGCTGTTCTTATAAGCTTTTGATATATTTGCTGTGTTTATAACTACTTCGTTAAACGTTAAATCCTTACAAATTTTATGAACGAGGAAATGACTTTGTTACGTTCTAACTTCTAAGCTACAAAACCGATTGTAATAATTTATTTTCATAATTCCTAATAAGTATAATAACTGGAGCGCTCGTAGCTCTGCGGAGTTCGGTGATCGGAAACGATCAGTCGATCGAAACGATTGTACAGCAGAGTTTACAGAGGTCAGTCATTGGATGGGTGACCGTTTGTGTGGCATTGATATCGAGCGCTTCCGTGCTTCGGAAGGCACGTTAAGCCGTTGGTCCCGGTTATCACTAAATGTGGTAGTCGTTAAGCCATGTTAGAGGCCTCATGGGCGGCTTGAAAAATTCTAACAGCAGGACGCCATACACCTGCCTTCGCCAATCCGCACTGGGTCAGCGTGGTGGAGTATGACCCAATACCCTCGCACCTTGATATGTGTGAGGAGGCTCGTGCTCAGTAGTGGGACGTTAATGGGCTGTAAAGATGAAGATGAAAGATGATAATAACTCCGATTTGTCATTATTGGAAACCATACTAATTGCACTAGAATACCAATTTTTGCAGTTTCTTCGAAGTAGGTAATGAATATCGCAATGTCGTTATTAGAACCTAATTCTGTTCCAGCATTTGATTCTTGTCACTTATGAGAATCATTAATTTGGAGTATGTAGGCGTTTCTTGACGGATAGAGATTAATTTTCATTATTTCTATGCGTTTTGTCCCGTATATCCGAAGTGTTAGTAGACAGGGTACATAACTAGAAGAATCGACGACTGCGTTCAGGTTCCCCAAACTTAGTAGAGGACGGTCTCCCAGCCGATGCACTGATGATCTGGCCAAGGCGGCGGGAATCCATTGGATGCAGGCGGCTTGAGGTCGATCTAAGTGGACAACTATTTAGCCGTGGGCTTATAACAGCATATGATGATGATTTTACCCCGAAAATCCGCTCTGAACCGCAGTGCCTTCTGGGACGCGATAATATTATAAACTATAATAATAAAATGTGTTCAAAGAACAAGAAAAAATGTTATAGCCCAGTTACATTAATTGTAACGCATTTAAATCGGGGTTAGTAGTGCGGTGTATAAACAGTAGGCGGGAGGAGCCGCGTTATTTACACGCCGGGGCTGGGCTGATAACTTTTTTAAGATCCTAAATGAACTATTTATAGCTATTTTGCTATATTTTTTTGTCCTGTGTTTGTTTGCATTTCTGTGTTTTGTGCATATTATTTTATATTAATCAAAAAGAATAATTAACACGACATACATTTGTGAATTCAGTTATGTATTTGTCTAAAATTTTTTATCAGAGATAAATTTTATTCTTATAACAAGTGATGTATGTTTAGTTTGGTTTGGTAATTTAACATGATAGATAATTTAGACAGACACCTGAACAACGCTTTCAAATTGTGCAAATTTATTTTGAAAATCATGGTTCCGTTCGATATAATTCAAAAGCGAATTTTGTTTAGCGATGAAGCTCACTTTTGGTTAAATGGATAAGTTAATAAACAAAACTGCCGTATTTGGAGTGATGATAATCTTTGAGTGTATGTTGAGACACCGTTACATCCAGAAAAGCTGACTGTGTGGTGTGCTTTATTTATGTTAAAAATAACATATTTTAACATTTTTTATTTCAGGTCAGTTTTGACGGATTCTAGTTCTACAAAGTTTTCGAAACTTCGTTATGGAGATATTGAATTTCAAATGTTTTTAAAAATATTTTTTTTTATTCTTTGACTTTTTTTAGGATTTTAGGCTCTAGAGTTCGTATTAATAAAATATACAAAAACCTAGCCTTACATCTGAAAAAAATGTTAGAACTAAGAAATTTTCTAACAGTGTTCATAACTTTGAAGAGCTGTAAGTAAAAGGATGTAATATAACCAATTGTGCGACTAGTGTGAAAAACTTCTACATGTCTTTAGCTATTCACAAAGGTATGTCATGTCAACGTATGTTCATAAAATCTTAAAATAATGATATAAGAATAGGTCAAAGAAGTTGTACAACTTATCAATACGAAAGAATCCGGTTTCCTACCTGGCACTTTTAAACAACATAAAAAGAGTCTTTGGGTTGAAGATCTGACTTTTTTCAAGAAAATACGCAGAAAGGTTGCGATGCTATTGCCGCTTACCGGGAACTTTAATGTTCACCAGAGCCTCGTTCGTTTGTCGGCAGGTGCGTTTGAAGTTGAAGGAACTCCCATCCCTCTCGGGAACACGCTGAAGTATCTCAGCGTCCTTCTCGACAGCAGAACTTCGAAGCCTAGGACCGACGTTGGTGAGCACGGCGGTAGTTCTATCTCGCCTGCTCCCCAATCTCGGAGGAAGTGGCGGCAGTTACCGCCGCCTTTACATGGGAGTGGTGCGGTCCATAGCGTTGTATGGAGCCCCAATATGGGCGAGCTCCATATCGGGTCGCCATGACACTCTGCGACTGCTGCAGGATCTGTCAATGTGTCGTTAGGGGGTATCGCACCATCTCCCAAGTGGTGGCATGCGCGCTCGCCGTGTCCCTGCCGTGGGACCTCGACGCCAAGGTTCTCTCGCCGGTGTTCTGGCGTGGTGCGCAATCCCGGAGCCAGAGTCTCCGCCCCGCACCGGACACTGGTGCGGTGGCGTAGAGACAGGCAGGCTCTGTGCGCATCCCTCCCGACTGGTCCCCACCTTGTTGTGGTGGGGGGGCTGAGTACCTCCCGGTAGAGGGCGCTAGGGAAAAGGTGATACCCAGAGATTGGTGACTCTGGGTACCCTAAGTACTGACTATCGGGGGGGAAACTAAGAGGGACCTGTGGAGAGCGCAGCGGGCGGGTCCGTCAAGCAGCGCCAGGAGGGTCCCAGGCAGCGGGGGCCCCTACCATCTAGCTAGAGATCCCCCCAGAAGTCGGCCAGTTACGCCCTGCCCGCACATAGAGGTATGGGGGGCGCATCAAATCGCACCTTTCTGAGGCGGTCTCCCGGTTCTGATCCGGGGGACGTTGGCAGAAGCTACAAGCCCAGGCACAGGTGCCTCGCCCCTTTTCAACAGCGATAGGCGTTGTCGGGAGTTTTTTGTGGATAGGACTGCGGTGGTCGCGTCTGCTGCAGTGAGACCCGCACTCGCTCTCAGTCTCCCCATTGGCCGGAAGGCAGTGCGTAAACAGCATTCTTTTACCGACTATAATAAAAAAGGTGCACTTGAAGGTGTCGATAAATTAGGTAATCACAATCATTTCATCTATACATATCGTATACGATATAAGTATATTGATAGTTATCTAACTTCACATTAATCAGCAGATTACTAGCGACGGGGTAATCCATATAATTATCATAGATAACGTATCTTCGTTTCAGAGATATTGACGAATTACAGAGACATTCAACAATATTGCGTATTTTTGTAACAATCAAATGAAAAGTTAAGAGAATAACTTACAAAGAAGATTTTTTTAGATATGAACGTTTAAATTATTTGCCAATGTCAAGTCGTTAAAGAAGTTATTTGCATAATCACGTTTGTGTCATTCAGTCACAGTTCAGTACAGTCCGTCATAGTCGCGTCAAGCTAAAGTCATGCCCCAGTACAGTAGTGGAGACTTTACTAGAGGTCCCATGGAGTTTTGAAATGAACACTGAAAACCACAACTCATTGCAATCGAAGCATTTATGTCTAAGAATCCACTATATTTACACTTAAAAACTTCAAATTCGCTCTATTTTTTTGGTTGTAAATAATGGCTCCGTGTGATAAGCACATTTAGCCAGTGTCAAGCAAAAGATATATCAATAATATATAATTCATAGTACATAAGAATGACTGGTGATAAAGATGATAAATGGTAAATGAAATGCCCTCCCCCTAAACCCCTTGAGTCGTCAGTAAAGAGGTGGGACTATACTAAAATCTCACATGGATTTCTTGAGAGAATTTGAAAAGTGATGTTGTACTGTTTTGTTTCATTTACCAACAAACTCAAACACCTATTCTCAAACACTTAACTAATTAATCAACCGTTATGACACATTAATGTTCAAAATATCAAAAGTTTTAGAAAATAAAACAAAACTTTACACCGGATGCTTCACTTTCCCGCCAAAAGACCCTTGCTCAATTTTCGACGGCCACTCAAAAGTTTTAATAACTATTTATTAGTATGATATTTAAAATACGGGCTGCTAAGAATAAGCCCGTATATTGATGTGTATAAGTATGTACTGACACTTTTAGCAGGTTATGAAACGGCAGTTCGGACATCCTTTAATTAAGTTTAGATTGTTATGTTAAAAGCGGTTCCAATACCAAACAGATTGTAAGTTTATCTGTGGTTGTTTGTTACTGACTGGAGGGCTTTCATAACAATGGTAAGGACAAATGTATGGAGATGACAGCGCAAAGCATTCCTATTAATATTCTGAAATGTCAATGTCATTGCTGGAAACAGTTTGAGATCGGTCGGTTGATTAAAATTTAAATTAGGTCATCTCAGCCTATCAACAGTTTATGTTCAGGTACGTTTATGGTTTATTTGTTACGTAGAATTTTGTAAATAGTTTTCTAATATAATCTGTCTTTTCCTTACCAAGGTGTTTTTAAGGGACGATTATACAGTCCGTCATGAGTGTGTGCGTTTGTTTCCGCGTATTTCCCACGATATGGAGCGCTGTTATTTTTTGGACTGGCTATCAGGCAGGGTGTAGTCATTATGATAAACAATTTTTTGCCAATAAATGTTTATCCAAAAGATTCTTAACAAGTTACACATGAGTTAGGCAATATTATCCGATTCAAATTTTTATCATTTTTACTTGCCGTGTTTTTTTAAATCATTGCTTGCTGGAATAATTTCAGCATAATCCTTATTTCTTAAAAGTGATTTAAGTTTATATTTAAATTTATTTATAATTCCTTGACACAGTAAGTTCCATGTTTTTATAAATATAATAACTTTTTCTTTCTTTTAAATAATCATGTATTACCTAATTAATCCCCCGTTATTACACATTAATGTTCGAAATATCAAAAGTTTTAGAAAATAAAACAAAACTTCACTTTCCCGCCAAGAAGTCCCTTATCCTACTTGGTATATCGGTACCATTCGCTTTTTTTTAATTCCTTATTCTTATTCCATGACGAAGGGACACAACGAGCATACCTCACGCACGCTGATCGACCCAGAGTTTTCTTATCAGAAACCACGTGTCAGTGCCACTAGTCATGGCATCGTCATCTCATTAGATAGAAGTCTGTAGTAACCGATTTAGAGGACGGATTTGCAAGCCGTTGTGGTATTGGATGAGGTATATAGTTCGAAAAACCTATGGGGCAGGGTGTAATGGTCGATCTCATACGATGGGTGTAGGATCGATCGACTTGGTAAGCGATTAGGGAGGCCTGTCTGCGGCAGTTGACTTTTAGTAGCTGAGTTCATGGTGATAAGTGAAGTACGTGTAAAACATAACAACTGGTAGCTAAAAGTGACCAACACAGTTAATAGAAAAAAATAGCAGGCGTATAAAATAAATGCGACAGTCTTGTCCATATTAGACCCCTATTAAAGAAACCCCAAAAACTAATAAAAACCTTATTATGTTGCTATAAGAGATACAATTTACCTCGACAATCCCGAAGTGAAGTTCGGTGGAGTTTTATATATTTTTAAACTTATTTACGAGTGAGATGAAACCGAATTTACGAATACAGCCTCATTCTCGGCCCGCAGTGCCATTTTCACCTGCAAACATTTATTATTTTATTTACGCTCTACAGTTCGTATTGCGCATTGCAATAAGAATTTATTTTACCTTTATGGTTAGGTACTTTTTAGATTGTTTAGAAATATTGTTCTTTTTTTTATTGCCTCCATTTATATTAGAATTTGTACGGCAAATTTGAGTCTAAATAAATATATATAAAAGCAAATCATCATCATATCCTAGCATTATCCCGGTTGCCCTAGACTTAAACTAAGGGGCCCAGCGTCTGCTTACTGATTAAAACCGATTTGGCTGAATTTCAATGATTACATGGAGCGACTGCCGTCTGACCTCTGCAATCCAGAGTGAAACATCATTATAAGGTTAAATCAGGTATCTGGATGTTAGAAGACATTGACATCCTAATAACGACTGCCCTAGATGTCCACGACAGCTGGGATCAACGGCTTAACGTGCTTTTCGAGGCACGGAGCAAGCGAAAATATGAAAGCAAATGTATGAGGGTAAAAGTTCACATAAAGTTAAAATATAATACGCGGTGAATAAACACTGTTTCTTAGTAGTATGATTTTAAAATGTTTTGCAACTAGGATTTAGGATTGTGTATGTGCTGGCATCAAAGTTAAACAAGCATAAATCAGCTGATTAATATATGACAACATAGTGATTAAAATTTCATATAAGGCTGTAATAAATCCAGTTGTTAAAATAGTCGGTGAAAACTGCACGAATACCAATATTTCCATTTTACAGTTATTAGTCTGTTCAACGTATCGTGCACTCCCCGTGTGCCCATTCGGTTTCAAACAAACTACAAACATTAAATATTGTTGCGGTATTTATTAAAAAAATCTCGTTAGACACTATATGATAACTATTGTTATAATAAAATAATGGTTTTTTGTAATACATAAACAAAATCTCGTTATTTATAGCTTCTGGCATATATCATAGCAGTTCTTTAATATCCCACTTCTGACCTTAGTCCTTATAACCAAACACATAACATAATCTATTAAATGGATTAATAAATATTTTGTGACAAATACACCAATTATTTAGTTCCAAGCTAAGTATCATTAAGAACTTGTGTTATGGATACAAAATAACGGATGTATATCCAGTACATAAATGCTTACTGTTTTGTACACACATACTTCATATACGTAGGAAAACACATTAATGATTATGCAAACAAAGATTTGTCCTGTGTGGGAATCGAACCCATGACCTTATGAGGGGAGTTTGGTATACTCGCCTCCATAATATAACATATCGGTCTATTACATTGCATTTTGTATCTTCGAGAACCTAAGGGTTAATTTAGTTCTACTACTCTCCAGTCTGGTCTTCCCTTTTGTGTAAGGGCGCTATAGGAGAAGCTATTAATAAGTCTTAAGCAAAATAAAATAAGCTGTTGGTTAGTTGGTCTTCCTTGACATAAATAATTATTTTTAAGCAACAGCTCTAAAACATAACACTATTAGTATACATAAAACTTTTTGTTAAACTCTAAAACATAACACTATTAGTATACATAAAACTTTTTGTTAAACTCTAAAACATAACACTATTAGTATATATAAAACTTTTTGTTAAACATATATAAAAATCATAACCTCAATTCTTGCCTCTGCAGGGCTTTATTTTGTTGCTTCAGTCACTTGTAATTTTTTTACCAAAAGTAGGCTATTCTATACAAAGTGTTGGAGATATAAATAAGCCATTGTTGTGAGATATAGCATGGTGTCTGGCGCCATCGCTTGTTGGCTCACTCCATGGTGGTCCAAAGGATACGGAATGCAGCTATTGGCCTTTTGCCACATGAAAAAGGCTGTCTTACACCAACATTATTTATTACAATGCCTATAAAGTAACATGGAATTAAATAGGTCAACATGCAAGTTATTAAATTGTTATATTCATGCTACTTGTTCCTACTGCCCTGCTAACTAAAAACGACGTACTTGCAAAATAGCGGTTCGGAGAAAAACGCGAAAAACACATTTTTAGTTATTTACCTTACATGGAACACCTTTATGTAAATAGACTTTATATGAAAAAATCAGAAAAAAATAAAGCTTTTAAATGTCGTAAACCATTTATTCAAATTTGAGTACCTGTATCATAAAATGTGTATTACTGCACTTTAGCTTAGCATTAGTCTTGCGGTATTTAGTTAATGTACTAGGGAGTAATGCAGTACTTGCGCTTATTACTGCATTTTAGCTTAGCACTTGTTAATTACTGCATTATTGGTTAGTATACATTCATTTCGTTTGTGACTCGTGCTAAGATAAAGTGAAATTAACTACCTCTAACTACCTCATTATGGTTTGATTTTTTGATTTGCTGTATTTGAAATGAAACTAAAATATACTGAATTATTTTCTTTATTTGGACAAATAAACCTATTAAGAAATGAATAGTTGTTTAGTAATAATAGTTTCCTTGTTTTGATACGACACGTCGAAACGTGTCACCTCGACTAATGACGTCACTGCACTGATTTGCCAAGACAAAACACAGCACTGGATGTTACGCTTGCGACTCCCGTCGCGCAATGCTACATCTAGACGCAGTAATGTTGCATACTGCGTTTTAACTTAGGGTCGAAATCGATTGATGCTAGATCAAAACGCAGTAATCGTAGCAAGTACTGCTATTAGGTTTAGGATTGATTGCAAATACTGCATTCTTTCCTAGCACATGAGTATTACGGCACTTCTGCTTAGCGCAGTCACGTTTTACATGCAATTACGGCAAAATCAATAGTAAAAAAAACAATCTTTTAGTAAAAAAAAAATTATAAATTATTTTTTTCCATGTTTGCTAAGCCCCAAGGAGGCAATTTCCGTAAAAAAGTCATAATCGCCAAATTGTCGATTACTGCGTTCTTTGTTAGTAGGGCAGCCTAGTAGTTAGAGTTTTATATAATTATACGCTCTTAACGTTTTAGGTGAATCGATACAGATACAATTTATATAGGAATATAGTTGTAGCAAAAATAGCTACGAAAGTACATACAATTAATAAACCGATATATATTGAAAGCAGTTATTACAATGAAGGCATTTTTATATAAATCAAAGCGTCTAATGATAAAATTATTCATAATTTTTAGGCTACCGTCAGGAGCACCCTTAATGCGCGGCTATTTAAATGTCGTCATTGCGTTGAACAATAAGAACAATAGTCATATGTTATCTAATTTTCAAATAAAAATAGAATGTATCTCGATATCAATGCTATCGCTTTCATTAATATGGTCACCAATCCAAGGACCGTCTCTGTGAACGCTGCGCAACTTCAGTGATCTGACTACCTAGTCTTGCGTCGTACTAAGTGTTATTCTGGGTTAACGAAACAGTGTTGCGGTTACCTACATACATTTGAAACAGTAACGTGGTAGCATTATGTTACACTTAAAGTTATGCTAATGCTAAGGTCGAGTATAGCGCATTATGACTAACGAACCACGTGTGTTTGTAGGCAATATTATAATCAGTTCTATAGCCAATGTTATTGCGTATTGTTGGCGAATTACTGCGTATTATGCGTATTCTTATCTTTACTAATGTTATAAATGCGAAAGTTTGTTAGCTTTCAAGCGTTAATTATCAGACCAATTTTGCAGGCGGTGGTCAATATACCTACTCTCTGCTTCTGAAGTAGGGTGTGCATGAGCATTAATACTTGTCTTGGGCTGTGTGTTTCCAATGCATTATAAGTCTATAGCAAAAACCCTACACTTACAAGGGTAAGGTTTTTGTTGGTTTTTTCCAGAAATACACAAGGGTGTAGTACCTATAATTCAAGTCCCGCTTACTTTTAGGGTAGAAACACTATGTGAAATGTTCAGGAATATTTATTTATCTAAAAATTAAGATCATTGCAGAATCCATTCAGTTATACAAGTTCACCAGTAAGAATATGTGATTAACCGCCAACAACTAGCAAATTTAATATTAGCGATGTATTTGATGCCGTCTATTTTAATTTTGCCTAAGTTATTGATTGGCTTTGTGGGCGTTAGAAGCGTCCTCAATTCGGAGATTCACTCAGACAGGTAAAAATATTTCAGCTGGCATCTCCTGGGGTAGAGTCCTGACACCGTTTATTTAAGTTTTTATAATCTAAAGTATGTTTTTAGATTTTTACTAAATGAAACAGCTTGCCTTACTAGCAATTGAAGGTTTCGAACAACTTTGTTACAATTGCCGCGCAAATAAATTCTCCCGAAACACTAACATTTTATGGTGAAAGGGAATGAAATGATATTTCTTAACGTTTGGAGAAATCAACCTGCATAACTTTATGGAATATTCCAGAAATATAGAAAGCGTGTACAAAATATCATAACGAATATTAATTTAGCAAAGCGATTGGTTGACCGTCGCGTAATACGCTGCTAAGAAATATGACAGAGTGGAATGACCGGCAAGTGTAGCAGTAAATGGAAAATGAGCATTTGATTTCCACAGAGATTGAGTGAGTTCGGTCTGTGTGAGCACCGGTCCCGGGTAGCTAGCCCGTTTCGAACTAGTCGGCGGGCTTAGACGTAGTGAACTCGTTCCTGCCCATATTTACTCGTTTGATCCACCCATCTTTTTTGTGTGGTTATGTATTTTCGAATTGCTAGTTTGGACGAACGCGCGGTTTTACTGCTTAAATTTAACTCTTTTAAACGATTGAAAGTGGTAAAGTTTTCTAAAATGCAAGTGCACGAAATTAAACTTTTCAGAAAATAAACAGATTAATTTAAATCTGAAAAGTATAAACAAATGTTTAGGAACTATAAATATGTTTTGGGTTTTACTGCATGTTAATAACAAAAATAAAATATATGTACCTACATTACACGTACTAGACAGTTTTCATTCTCGTCTAATTTGTGTTATTTCTGACATCCCTTTTCTTAGGTTAGTTATCGCCATCATTATCATCATATATATATTATATTCTCTTATAATCACATCAATTATTTAGTTTTAAGATAAGTATCATTAAGAACTTGTGTTATGGATATTAAGTAACGGATAAACATACATAAATACTTTTTTTTTTGTAAATACATACTTAATATACATAGGAAAACACCCAGACCAGAACAAATATTGATATTTATTTACACAAATATTTGTCCTGTGTGGGAATCGAACCCACGACCTCAGGAGTGGAGTGCGGGTATACTCGCCACCACGCCATATCGGTCGTCAATCGTCAATTCATTTATTCTCATAAAATGAAATATTAATTCAGAAAATCTAGATATTAATTATGAAGTTGTCGGTTGAAGTGAACATTTAACTTCCTCAATGTAAGAAAGATAAGAATAATTTAAAGATTTTCTTGATATTGGAATAGACAAAAATAAAGAGTATCTATCAATACGAGTTTTTAATATTTTGTCACGGGTTTAAAAAAGGGGTTAAGTGATATATTTATTTTATGTAAAAAAAGTTGATAAATTGAAGAGTCCTACCTGTCGCTTGAAATGTTTTTATTTGTGTCTTATTTATTCGTCAAATGTATTTATTTGTGTGTGTTTTTATGTAAATGTTTTTGTTATATAAATGTGTATGTTTTGGTTTAGTGTAGTTGGTTTTCTTCTATTTATATATTTCTCGCCTTTGTACATCTTTTTTCTCTTTGTGTATTTTGATATATGTTTATGTGCAATAAAGGATATAATAATACTTATAAAATTTAAAATAAATCGTTAACAAAATATTGTTCCAACTTCAGGGATATGAATAATCGATATTCAGCATTGTCCGTCGGCGTGGTACTCGGATTTCATGCGGCACTCACCTGGCCGGCCCGCAATTTTTAACTGACTATAAAAGGAGGAGGTGTTTTACATGTATGTATGTCTACGTTTTTCAGCCACAGTAATGTATAGGTTTTGTAAAATATGTTTGTAAAAACAGCATTAAATTATTAATGTTAGCAAGGGCCTATTTCACAATGTCAAATTTAGTTCCCAATAGTGTTTGCTTCACAAATACTCTAATATAAAGCTGTAATTTTCCCAAGTACCCATTTCTTTAGTCGTTATTAAGTCAGACATTATGAAGCAGGCCAAAAGTCTAAATTTTGTTGTACCTTCTACCATACAGAAGTTTTGCAAGAATATAATAATGTTGAATTTCAATGTGCTTTTTATTAAGTAAAGATTCTTTCTGAATATGTATAAAATAGCTGTGTGTGTCAAAATAAATTAAGTCAAGTAAACTGCCACTTACCACTTTCTCTTCGACGATATCATTATTATTGTTGTTGCTCCCATATTTCAAGGCACCGTTTTCCATGTCCACAACTGATAGTCGTGTTTTGATTATGTTTTTAGCATATGTATTAATTTCTTTGTTTCCCAATACATTTAAGTAATTGTTCTACTAAAGTAACTCGCCAACACAAACATTTCTCTCTCGTCGTTTTGTTTCTGGCATTTCTGATTATGTCCTTTAAAACACTCTTACTTCGTTCTAGAAAATAAATATCACAACAGTCAGTAGACGTGTCCGTAGATTGTTTGAATATTTTATATAATAAATTCTTTTTTTGACCTCTAACCATCCATGAACCGTTTATGCACACCTTTAATAGACAAAGGAAAAGGTATTTACCCTAAAAAAAGTTTGTCATACAGCATAAGGCCTGAATTAAGTTACTGGATTGAAAATCATTAAATTAATTTCTTCGTTTTATATTACATTTCAACTATAATTAGTGACTAACAGATGTTAAATTAACTGAAAAAAATAAAACAAAGATTACCTTTGTCATGTATGAACTTTTTATGCCAATTTTATCTATCTACTAAGTTTGCCGTGGACGCAAAGTTTCCTCAAGGTACATGTAACATTGATTTAGTCCGAGTTTATGATCTTAAACAGTTTTTATTTATAACTTATACTTAAAACCCAACCTTTTTACTTAGCAGGTGAAATAAGTCTTCAGGGTACTAATTCTAATTAACGTTAGCTTCCGATAACGTGTTCCGTTATCGTTCGCTCGTAACGAGGTAACATTTATCGTTATAATTATATAATCATAATGCCTTGCGACCGTTGGTTGCTATGTTACATTTTTTTATAAACACACTTCTCTGCACTCATTCATTCTCTTATGCTCGAAACTTTGGAAAGAGATATAAGTTTCATGTTTTCGCAAAGTTTGAGCTATTCACTTGTCACAAAAGTATGTCGAGAGTCGTCGGCGGGTGAGGCGTTTGAGGCGGTAGAGGTTAGTGGATGGTCGGGAGCGCGGGTCGGTCGAGCGGGAGCATGGCGAGTGCAAGCGTCGAGCGACGGGCGTCGGGCGTCGGGCCACGGGCGACGGGCAGGCGGGCTAGAGGGTGGCGCGGCACTGCGGTGCGTCGTCGCCGCTGCGGCCGCGGCGCGCCGTTGCGGCGTCGCGCCCGAACACCATCGCACCACGCACCATCATTTATTATCGACACAGAACCTTGGACTATATACTAATTTTCTTTCTTCTTTGCATACTGAGGTTTAGTAGGTCAATGGCTAGTGGACGTTCGATTGTTACTTCCACCTAATCCTTTATGTTATAAATAAATATAGTATTGAACTAGAGAATAGGGTCAACCTCTCGATCAATCTCGTGCAGTAGCTTTTACGACGAAAACAAAGCAAAGGTTTATGTAAAAGTTTGTTTTCCGGAAACAATCTTTACACGGAAAAATCTTGGGAAAGATACCAGGGTATTACCGGGGTATCTAACCTAAGTTTGTCAGTAGTTGGCGAATGATTACATAAAATGAAATGAAAAAGGGATATTTTTTAAAATTTTATGGTAGATGCTCGACTGGTTACCTAATGCTTCTTATGTTAGTTAGGTAGAAAATTTTTCGTCTGCTACATATCTTACAACAATTTTTTATTTTTGAAGCTTTTAGGAAAAACAAGGGAATGTAGGAATAACAAGGGAATGCGGGAATAACAAGGGAATGTGATTATTCGATCAAGACTTTCGGCCTATGCCCACAAATACCTATGTGTCAATATGATTACCTAATCATAATGACTTAGTATATATGGAATCGATTATATGTTTCACTGAACCTTTGTCTAAAGAACCTACTTACCACGTTTATTTCCGCAGTGTAATGAAGCTAACTGGCGATAGAAGACATTGTTATATTTATTATTTTCAAGTCAAGTTATTGCTAGTTCGCATATTTTATTTTACTATCATGTTTTGCTTTAATCTTGGATAAAACATATTGAGGTGAGCAAAAAACGAGGTGGTAGTTTTCTTTGTAAAGAAGGACGCTTTGGTAGGTACAGTTTCTAGCATTGGAAGCAACCTTATCGTTTTAAGTTCTTTGTCACTATAACAATAACCCTGGTTTATTAAGAATAAAAAGTCACGCCTGTTCCCCGAAGGGGTAGGCAGAAGCGTATTAATACTCAATATTTTATTGAAAGAAAGAAAGAAAATAATTTGTTCTGTGACACACGATACATTGGTTTACAAATACAAAAATAAAAATTAATATACAAATGTGGCACCGAAAAGGCTTATACTCAGCATAGGCCGAGGAGTCACTATGGCCCCGCGGCGCTGGTCTTCCGTACACGATGCGTTCCACAATGGTTTTATAAGGTGGTGAATATTACAATTTTGTACATTTGTGAACCCTGTCGAGCACAGCATAGTGTAGGAAAGAGGAGGCAGGGCGCCGTATAATTCAATGACAAAGAAAATTTCATTTTATTCAATTTCATCAGCTAGTGCAGGTAAGGTTGGCTTGGGCTTCTTAGATGTTGTTAAGAGCCCAATAATATAAGTTAATAAACCCTAAACTTTATACACTACAACATAATAAATGTACTGATACATGTTTGCACTTAGAATTATTCTCATAATAATCGTTTATTGCACAAAATAATTTTTAGTATTACATGTGGTATATAAAATAACATGTAGAAAGGTGGGCTTATCTCGAGAAGAGATCTCTACCAGCCAACCCTAGCAGTTGTAAACTAAACAAAAATAAGAACTATGTGTGTATAGTAAGTAATATCATTATAGTAAGTGTTCTTCATTATTATACATAGTACATTATGCTATAGTATATTATGCTTTATCTAAAGCTTATTTGATAATAATCCTATTTTGTCTTTGTGTGAATGGGAATAAATATGTTTCTTTCTTTCAGTGAAACTGCTGATACATAAACGATGTATCTGTCGCATGCAAATTGTAAAAGGCGTCGTTTTACAAAACGACTAAGCAAATTGTTGAGCAATGACAATCGATCTTTGTATGCCAAGTTTTTGATAGGTACTTTCAACTATTGCACAAACATTCTCACGACTTTGTTGTGATAATAAACTGTATTATTTGCTATATAAACAAAGACATTTTGACATTTTGTTTAGTCTATTTACAATTTGCACGCGACAAATCGATCGCGATGCAGTGACTATCAGATAAACAACGATGTTTTGTTCATATTGGTCTGACAACGCACTTATCAGAAAATGCGTTATGCGTCTTGTTAATCAGCAAAATTTGGAAATAATATAGTTTTCTTTATTTTACGGAACCGGAACGGTTTTTCTGCGAGAAATATATTAACATTAACTGAAGCGCTGACTGCTTCGCGCCTCAAAGACCGAAAGTATTTATAATAAGTTATCTTATTAATACTAAGTGACAGTGTACAACAGACCTTGGACAGGCGATTTAGAACTAAGACAAAGCATTGACCACGGGAAGGGGATGGTTGGAAAGGAATAAATGGTAAAGTTCTTCTAGTTTATAATAAGAAGTTCTTATAGATTATAATAATATATCGGCCATAACTGAAAGGAGTCACTAACAAAATTGGGTACATTTAACAGCGGGCTTCAATTAAAATATAATTGAAGTCTTTAGGAATTATCAATCAATTATTAAAATCCGTCAAGTTCATCATATATATTTCTTTTCAACTTTGACTCCGGTTTCCATTTTTTTCACTCCAATAATGCTCTAATTGTTTTTAATAAATCAAAATTGTAAAGAATAAAATTTTCGACACAGACTATTGCAATAATTTTTTCATGAGCTCAATTGTGTTTTGGATAGAGGGCGATGAGCACAATACGCTTAGGCTTTATGCTGAAACTATTAAGACAACTTTTAAGACTAATTCATCCTAATTATAAAATAAATCCTTGTTGGAATGTACAAGCAACACTGGTATACAGTTAGTGAAGTGCTAAACAAAACCAACCAGTGCATTCTCTCAAGACGTAGTGAGCATGAATCCAAACATGTGCAATAATCCTGTATATTATTCTTCTAAGCCGTTTTGAGTGGCATTACTTCACACCTTCACGGGACGACAGAACATTATGGTTGATTTTTTCTATTCTTCTTTTAAAAAATGGCTTCTTGCGCTTAGAACATATAGTGTCAAGTAAGAGATATATTAATAATATATAAATCATATCAAATGAAAATGAGTGGTGATAAAGATAATAAATGAGATTGATGCCTTCTCCCGAAGCCCCTTGAGTTCCCAGTAAAGATATATACTGACATCACACCTGAACATCTTGAGAGAATTTGAAATTGATGTTGCACTGTTTTGTTTGATTTACCAACACTCATGTATGTTCTTAACGGTTAATAATCCACCGTTATTACACATTAACATCACAAATTATAGAAATTAAAGCAAAACTGCAGACAACTCTTAATTTTCCCGCCAAAAAGCAATATAGTTGTTGTGATTTCTTTGTTGGGCGCACCCGTGAAAACTCCTACATATTAACATAACTGGATTAACTAAATTGTAGCAGACAAAATGTAGTGCAGATATCCCATTTTTAATGTTTTGGTGCCGCTAGTTTTAAATTTGGTATATTCAACAAACTAATGCAATATGGACAATATTTATGTAAAGCACGTTTCCCTATTTCCTAGGAGATGGGCGTATTGATATAGCTATCACGATTTCTATATAACTATTTTCCAGTTAAATTGAATAGTACTCGGCCAGCACTCGGCTATCGGATTTGCATATGAAAATGAGAAGGCTTTGGAATTGTTTCAAACATATATCGTGATCGTATATCGTTTAACATTCGAGCCTACAAATATCGGGGTGATATATATGGGTTATCGGTGATTTTTTTTCTTCTTTTAACATTATTTAACTTCGTGCGTTTTGCACATTTAGCCAGTGTCAAGTTATAGATATATTAATAATATTTATACATGGTAAATGATAATGAGTGATGATAAAGATAATAAATGAGATGCCCTCCCCTAAACCCCTTGAGTCCTCAGTAAAGATTTGGGACTATACTGAGATCTCACTTGGACTTCTTGGGAGAATATGAAAATTGATGTTGCACTGTTTTGTTTCATTTACCAACACTCATGTTCGTTCACAAACACTAAATGGTTAATAATCTACCGTTATTACACATTAATGTTTCAAATATCCAAAATTTTAGAAAAAAACAAATTTTCAAGCATGCCGCTTCATTTTCCCGCCAGGAGCTATCGGTAACTTCACTCCAAAATATTTTTTATTTTATTTTAGAGAAAACATGTTTCGTTTGGTACTTAGCTAGAATATTGTCACCCCCTCACATCTCATGGGGGTAAGAGTCGACCAACAGAAATCCTACCAAATAATGGGCCGCAGCGTCGTCCTGCTTACTGGTTAGAACTGCGATCACCAACTCGCTTGCCCAGCGTATTGATGATGGTCAATTATCCCTTATAGAATGTAATCTATTCGGATGGCCAATGTTCAGCAGTTGTCTTTATAAGGATGAATTTGATGATAAGGAAGATAGATCTTCATTTCATATTTACGAATGCAATTGTAAATTTGTTATGCTTACACATTTAAATCGCATTACCAACTAAACTAATTAAAATTTAGGCGCTCAAGAACTGAATTCCGACAAACTGAACTGCGACGAAAATTTAGAGTCGATTTTACTTAGGCGAAAATAACTTTAATAGAGATTAAGTTAGAAGTGTTTTTCAAAATACCCTCTTTAATAAATCAACTCTACATGGTCGTCTACAATATATGATATTATACAGTAATTTATTGATTCAGGCGTTACTTTGCGGAAATCCATTGTAAGCAAGTGATGGATTAAAAATATCTTTGTAACAATTCCCGCGCTACTACAATTTCCCGAAAAATCGAGAAACTATTCAACACGACACGTGTTTCGCCCTTACACAGGGCATCTTCAGGTAAGATAGGAGCCTCAGAACAACGATGTCTTCACGACCAACGCTGAAACGAGAGGTTCACTCTCGTAAGGGCCCTGTGTAAGGGCGAAACACGTGTCGTGTTGAATAGTTTCTCGATTTTTCGGGAAATTGTAGTAGCGCGGGAATTGTTACAAAGATATTTTTAATCCATCACTTGCATATTATACAGTATTTGAGCCGATATTGATTTTAAATTGTGTATGTACGAGTCAGCTCGAACATTGTTATGCAATATTTTATTCTGTTTAATTGACATAAAACTTGACGCCCGATACATGAGTAACCGTGTGACTGGGAACTGAATTATTAATTTAGTGTAATAAACGCATTTGGCAGCTACACACGTTTTTCATTTTAACACCTGTAGTTGTCTGACACCGGGACGCCCCATCTATTTACTGTGACACCGGGACGGCCCAAACAGTGTACAATTTATATTTACATTTTTGTCGATCGTGCTGGTCATGCATGCAAAGTCCTGGTGGGGCACAATCTTTGACATCCCGTACTCTGAGTTTAATGTCAAAACAGAACTTATTTTATTGAACAAGTGAAATACGAATGGAGTTGCATATTTTAATCCATCACTTGCTTACAATAGGTTTTCGCAAAAGTAACGACCGAGTCAATAAATTATTGAAAATACGAATTTCTAGATATTTCTAGAACTCTTCTTCTTTTCAAAAATTAAGATAGCAGCTGTGCGTAAATTTTTAATCAATCACCAAAACCTCTATCCAGTCAGTGCACTTCACTCCGACAACAAGTGGCATGTGCAAAATATGCCCTTTTTCTCTCTGATCTCGTCTCATTAACCGTTAATATCAATCTATAAGGCAATAACTAACTATAAGGCTATTAATTTCCTAGGTATAGTCTTAAAAAAAACCCTGATGCTGGGCGGAATACGTACTCTAGGCATTGATCTGGGTCTTTTACACCTTGTATAAATACTGTTTCCATATTCGCTTAGGTTAAAGTACTTTGAAGATCAAATATTCAGAACTATCGCAATAGTCAGTCACACATATTTGGATGTTTTAACGCTGATTTTATTAATAATACGACCTGAAAATAAGGTTAACTATAGTTGACAGCCAAATAAAGGATTGAGTGAGATTCGCTTGAATTAAAGCAAATTGCGTAGAAGTTAAACTATTAAAATCGCCCTAGTCAACTCACATTCTTGTTTATGAAGGATTGGACGGACTAAGCTTTCCAATATACTTGGATCTTTAAATCTACGCCACGAATTTCGATGCGGTTTTTTGATATACAATTTGACAGGAAGATTAATATGTAGGTCACGCGAAGTCGCGGGCGGACGCTAGTCTAGATATATTACATACACGTAGAGGTAGGACACGTGGATAACATACGCATTGCTGCAGGTGCATTACTTATTACTGGTAAATTGGAACGCTTGGTCCGCACAAGCCTCGAAGGATTCTATGCAGCTTTTAATAATAATAAAACAACCTGAAAATAAGGTAAATAATTAGTTGATGTTATTCGCTTAAGATAAAGTAAATTTAAAATATAATATTTAAAACTTTCGCCCTAGTCAACATAGACTGTAATATTATTATAATATAGCTGTTTAATGAAAATGTAATGCCCCGAAAATAAGATCAGCTGTAGTGGACTACACAATTATTATTATTAATTAATAACTTGACACTGGCTAAATGTGCAAAACGCACGAAGTCATTATTTAAAAGAAGAAAAAAATTCACCGATAACCTATATTTGTAGGCTCGAATGTTAAACGATATACGATCACTATATATTTTGTAATATATAAATTAAATGGCCGCTTACTAGCTCTGGTACTACAGTTAAGGTTGGCTGAAAGAGATTTCAATTCGAAACAAGTTATCTTTGTACTTCTTCTATGTAACATAGGGCTATTTCACCACCGATATGGCGTGATGGCGAGTATATTCGAATTTCGCTCCTGATTCTCTATTTCAAAGAAAACCAAACTTTGTTATACCTATCTCTTTTTCTCTCTTTGTATCATTATCGATTGAAAGGGCCGGGTATAACAAAGTTTCGTTTTCGTTGAATTAGAGTAGGCCCTCTGAGGTCGTGGGTTCGATTCCCACATACGACAAATCTTTGTGTGCATAAACATGAACATTTGTTCTGTTCTGGGTGTTCTCCTATGTATATTAAGTGTGTATTTACAACAGTGTTTATTTATGTTTATCCATTATTTAGTATCTATAACACAAGTTCTTAACGATACTTATCTTGGAACTAAATAATTTTCACAAAATATTTATTAATTATTATTATTGTTTCTTTATTTGTAACTAAAAAATTAGGTTAAACCTGGTATTAAGTATATTATATTTACATCTTACAAAAAGATTAGATAATGTTAATCTCAAAGTTTGCGTTCATTACTTTTACGAGAAGACTGTATGATATAAGATTTGCTTGCTTTGACTTAATCCAAGTCTTAATTTATGGAAGGCGTTGTTAAATATTTAACAGCTAACTATTTGATACGAGACTGGGTTTATTCAGACTAATATTATACATGCAAAACTTACTCTCTATAGAAGTTTATCTAATTAAACGACGTAGCTAGACGGTTGGAGGTCAGTTCCACTCCGCTTCTAAGGTTGAATATGTATGCACTTTAATAAAAGTATAAGTCTAAATCATCAGCATATCAGTCCACTGCTGAACATTGGCCTCAACATTATACACTCTGATTAACAATATGCCCTACTTCACAGTTTCAGTACGTAGGATTGCTCTCGTTATTGCATTATCACGGGCCACATAGACGGATAGCACATGACACAAAAAATAAAAATATAAGTTTGATACATAATATTGTAATGTTTATCCGTTGTACAATACAAAGTTTGTTTATGGGGTCAGAAGCGAGATATTTGTGGATTTTTAATTTGTGCATTTATAATTTGTGGATTATTTTCTTTTTTAGTTTAAAAAATGGCTTCGTGCGTCTAGCACATTTAGCCAGTGTGAAGTAAGTGATATATTAATAATATATAATTCATAGTAAATGAGAATAAGTGGTGATAAAGATGATAAATGGTAAATGATATACCCTCCCTTAAGCCCCTTGAGTCCTCAGTAAAGATGTGAGACTATACTGAGATCTCAAATGGAGAGAAAATTTAAAAAGTGATGTTGCACTGTTTTGTTTGATTTAGCAACACTCATGTATGTTCACAAACACTTAACGGTTAATAATCCACCGTTATTTATTACACATTAATGTTAAAAATATCACAAATTTTAGAAAATAAAACAAAACTGCAGGCATGACGCTTCACTTTCCCGCCAAGAAGTCCCAATTGTGGATTTATAATTTTTTTATAATTATTTGTGGATTTAAAACTTTTGGATGTTTTCCCATGCATGGAAGCGCTCGATGTCTATGGTCACGCACAAACAGAAATGGTCAACCATCCCAAGAATAACCTCTGTGTAATCATAATTATCGTTGTAAAAATATGGCAACATTTTGCTCTTTGTCTATATCGCCATAGTATATTCTAAAGCAAATAACAATTTTAATTGGACCTTGCTTTACGTCCGCTGCAGACGAAATGAACCTCGTTTACGTGGTAATTAACAGCTGCCCGTAAAAAGTGACGAGCTCTCGGCCCCTCCACACGTCGTTTAGGCAGCACACCAAACGGAAGCTATATACACATGTGGCGAGCCCTTCCTCAGTTAACTTGCGAAAAAATATTGCATAAACGGCCGTTATAGAAGGTAAAAGGCTCAACATCATAGTATGATATTGTTACGGCCATGACCTGCCTTGTTATGGTATGAGCTTAATTGTTTTTTTCGATTTCTATTCAAATAAAAATGAATCGCCGTAATGTAGGGTAACCTAGGTACATAGGTTGCACAGGTACATGCGCGTGTGCGTGTCCATTGAGGAACCACAATGTCTAAATTGTTTCAAAAATTTATATCATCTTCATATATAAGCTGCTTCTACTAAAGCAACCTTAAATATGTTGGAATAACCCAGATATGAGCTATCGTCACTGAGTCCACATCCCACAAGGCAGTAATATCGTGAGTCAAGTCCAGGTATTTACTTATTTTTTTCTTTTCGGCCTTCACGAGATTTGCGTCAAGTCGTTCGTCGTTTATCGTCATTATCGGAGTGGAACTGTGATGCTAACATTAATTGCCCGGCGCTCTGATCGGTCCACAAGAACAATATCAGGCTTATTGGCGAGAATAGTCCTGTCCGTGATGATGGATCGATCCCAGTAAAGCAAAGCATTATCATATTCAAGAACTGGCTCGGTTCATATGTATTGTAAAAACTGGAGGCAGTATTTTTGAAAATGTTGGTTTTCTCCAAATGGCCTTAGCCAAATGAGAATCATTTATTGGGAAAAACTTGAAAAAGACTTTCTCATAGTTCTACATGGCTTTAGCGGCTTCCTGCATGGTCATATAGGTGTTTTAGATTTAGTATGTTTAATGAAGGCGAATGGTATTTAGATATAACTCTGGTAATTGAGAGCACCATTGGCACGATGTAAGCTTCATTTTATTTCTGAATTCTGATTATTTCTTCATTTAATTCTGTGTATGTATTCATTATTTTTTTCGGTGATAGTTTTCTGTAAATTAAGGGTGTTTGGAACTGCTTTATCAATAATGTATGCTATTTAGTTATTTTTGTCTGCTTATATTACATGCGGTTTAGTGAATGTGGCTCTGTCAAAGCACATGTTGTTGCTGCAAAGGTGTAAATTTTCCAGTTATAAATCCGTGTTTGAATGCAAGTTTCTGATGAATGAAGTGTGTAACTTGGTTGTGTCTGTGTGTATAGTTGGTTTAAGTGAGTGTTGGGCACGAGCCTGTAATATTTTGGATAGTTTCGGAGAGACGACGACATTTTCTGCATTTACTGTTTACTGCGTTAGGGTTTTTGAATATTTTGAAATGTTTAGTATTTATAACCTGGTCTTGTATTACGATGATGAAACCTGAAGTTTCTGAAAACAGAAAACCTAACTTAAGCCATTTGTTGGATGCTGTGTTGTCTACGAATGGTTGCAATGTAAAAGATATTTATTAATAATTATTTACATATTTATTGTTATTAACTTAACAAAATCACCCAGTACAAATAAAAATAACTTACTTAATAATCTACTTTCTTAAATAATTATTAAAAATAAAAACTAAAAATAAAATATGTCTTCCAACTGTGGGCCCATGGTTATGGTGCCAAGAATGCTGGCAACGTTTCCTCTTTGGATTGCCAGGCCCTTCTTGAAATGTGTTTATCTAATTATCTAAACAGTTTATAAATATGTAAACGATGTTTTAAGTTATTGTTAATTTTCTCTATTACAAAACACTGTTTAGAACCGCTTCTAAGCGATACGTTCGTTCAACGTTCTTTCATTACATTTCATTTCGTTCATTATTATAAAAGACTCCACATATTTAATAATGTGTGATTTTTAGTAAAATAATTATTTAATGTTTTTAAACAACTTTTAACTCTACAAACGGTCATATTGGGATTATAAAATACCTGCCTCTAAACGTTGAGCGTAACGAAGCATGAAACGAAACGTCAAAGTTGTCAGCTGTTATCCTTTAAAATTTAGATAAATAAAAATCTGTAGGACACCTTGGCGGGAAAGTGAAGCGCCATGGCTGCAGTTTTGTTTTATTTTCTAAGCTTTGTGATATTTCTAACACTAATGTGTAATAACGGTGGATTATTAACCGTTAAGTGTTTGTGAACGTACATGAGTGTTGGTAAATAAAAGAAAACAGTGCGACACTTCTTATAATATTATCTAAAGAAGTCCATGTGAGATCTCAGTATAGTCCCACATCTTTACTGAAGACTCAAGAAGTTTAGGGGAGGGCATCTCATTTACCATTTATCATCTTTATCACCACTCATTCTCGTTTATCATGTCAGCCCATATATGTCCCACTACTGAGCACGAGCCTCCTCTCACATATCACATCAAGGAGGGTATTGGGTCATACTCCACCACGCTGACCCAGTGCGGATTGGTGGAGGCAGGTGTATGGCGTCCTGCTGTTAGAATTTATCAAGCCGCCCATTAGGCCTCTAACATGGCTTAACGACTACCACATTTAGTGATAACCGGGACCAACGGCTTAACGTGCCTTCCGAAGCACGGAAGCGCTCGATATCAAATGCCACACAAACGGTCACCCATCCAAGGACTGACCTCTGTAAACTCTGCTTTACTTCGGTGATCGTTTCTGACCACCTAGCATTGCAGAGCTACGAGCGCTTCATTCATTCTCGTTTACTTTGATTTGTATATTATTAGTATATCTCTTACTTGACACTGGCTAAAAGTGCTAAACGCACGAAGCCATTATTTAAAAGAAACAAAAACAATGGGAACAATTTAATATGGGTACTTCTTGGCGGGAAAGTGAAGCGTCATGTCTGCAGTTTTGTTTTATTTTCTAAAATTTGTGATATTTCTAACATTACCTAATGTTTAATAACGGGAGACTATTAACCGTTAAGTGTTTGAGAACATACATAAGTGTTGGTAAATCAAACAAAACAGTGCAACATTACTTTTCAAATTTTCTCTCAAGGAGTCCATGTGAGATCTCAGTATAGTCCCACATCTTTACTGAGGACTCAAGGGGCTTATAGGAGGGTATCTCATTTACCATTTATCATCTTTATCACCACTCATTCTCATTTACTATAATTTACATGATATTAATATATCTCTAACTTGACACTGGCTAAATGTGCAAACCGCACGAAGCCATTATTTAAAAGAAGAAGAAGAAGAATTTAATATGACTTCTTGGCGGGAAAGTGAAGCGTCATGTCTGCAGTTTTGTTTTATTTTCTAAAATTTGTGATCATTCTAACATTAATGTTTAATAACGGGAGACTATTAACCGTTAAACGTTTGAGAACATACATAAGTGTTGGTAAATCAAACAAAACTGCAACATTACTTTTCAAATTTTCTCTCAAGGAGTCCATGTGAGATCTCAGTATAGTTCCACATCTTTACTGAGGACTCAAGGGGCTTATAGGAGGGTTTCTCATTTACCATTTATCATCTTTATCACTACTCATTCTCTTTGCTATGAATTATATATTATTAATATATCACTTACTTGACACTGGCTAGATGTGCTAGACGCGCGAAGCCATTATTTAAAAGAAAAAATAAAATATTATGTAGGTTAATTAACGATAGAATTTAAATGCAATGCAATTTAAATAGTCCCACCTCAGAGGTCACTCGGAAGGTCGTCTTTTAGTTCATGAAATATTTTTCTTGTAAAAGATTTAAAAAATATATACTTTTACTTAAATCTGAGATCGCCGTAATATTCAAATGGATTAATAATAATTTGTGAGCATTTTATTGGAGTGTCACGACAGGTATGCATATAATCTAAATCTTCTATATCGATAAAATCGATAAGGCTTAAATCCATGGTTAAAGATATTTTTATTTGACTAAACAGCAGTAGCGATACACAAAAATGTCAACGGTTTAAGATTAAATACGTACTAAAGAAGCGCCAGCACGTGTTTAAATTTAAACTATGTCTAAGAATTGTTAACTTTAGGCGATCAATAGACAAGGTTTTGTAATAGCATTTTTTTAAGCACTTGTTTAACATCTATTTAACTTTTTGTTTTAGTGTTATTACACTACAAATGTCTCCTCTGTCTGACGCCAGTTCCTAATTTTCAAGTGAAATCTTGACTCGTATCTATCAAATTGCGTGGCGTGAAAGAGGCGTGCAAAGCTGCTCAAGGCTTTAGCAGTAGTTGTAGAAGAAATTTAGCAATTTAACCTCTCTATAGCGGATTAAGGATGCAAGCGGTTGTGTTTTGGAAGTGTAGTTCTAGTTTCTATTTGTTTTATGTCTGTGTTTGACCATTTGCCTATGCCGAAAGAGTAAGCAAGTATAGGGATAGCGTACGTATTTTTATTTATTTATTTATTTATTTATTTGTATTAGTTACACGGGTCTGGCCCAATTACCATAACTAACTCAGTGAGTAATTTTACATGCATATATAGTTAAAAATATAATTAAAAAGGACATAATATTCACAAAAAGACGACAATTTTGCCTGGATTGATTCCCAGCTATCTACGAATATGTCACAGTCAGGGTACTGACCAATTACAATAATACACTAATAAATACAATAACTAACTCAGTGAGTAATTTTACATGCATATATATTTAGTTAAAAAATATAATTAAAGAGGACATAAATATTCACAAAAAGACGACAATTTTGCCTGGATTGATTCCCAGCTGTCTACGAATATGTCACAGTCAGGGTACTGACACAGGAAAGCATTAAGGCCGATGTGCATTCGGCCGATCGGGGAGTGATGGTGCGCAGCAGTGCGACACGTGGGTGGCGCAAACAAGCGGCGTTCACGACAAGTCCTTTGTCGAACGTAATTGTCGGGCACGTTAAGCCGAGATATTAGTTCCAGGAGTTCTGGGCTCTGGATCCGGCCACGCAGCACTTTAATAGCTGACAAAAGTAAATCTCTGTGTCGCCTCATCTCCAACGAGCACATACCTAACATTCCTAATAAATAATTTGACGGATATAGAAATGGATAGTATCCATAAATTCTCTTATATAGGTATCTCAAGAAGGCTTTCTGTATTTTTTCTAAAACCAGTTTATATTTTGATTCGTGTGGGCTCCACACACACGAACTAGTTTCTAGTTTACTTCTTATCAAACTCATGTAAAGAAGTTTCATTACATGAGGATTGCGAAAATCTTGCATGTTACGAAGTGTGAAACCCAAACGACGAAATGAATCCTTAGTAATTTCTGTAATGTGCTGGTTGAAGGTTAGGCCAGGATCAAAAGTAACACCAAGATCTTTCATTATACTGGTTCGAGTGATAGCATTACCATTTAAGCTGTATACGAAATTGATTGGTGAGTGCCGCCTACCAAACGACATTACACAACATTTTGAGAGATTTAATTCCATTCTGTTCCGTCTACTCCACTCATGGATGGCATTTATGTCCTGCTGTATGAGGTTACAGTCTTCTTCGTTTGTCACCTCCATATAAATTTTAAAGTCATCAGCATACAAAAGACATTTTGCATGCTTGATAACCTTGACAAGATCATTGATAAATAGAATAAATAGTAGTGGACCTAAAATCGAACCCTGATTAACACCTGAGGGGGTAGCATATGGCTCAGAAACATAACAACCATATTGGACATATTGATGCCGATCCCAAAGGTAGCTTTACTAATTGTGGGGTAAATCCCAGGGAATTGAGCTTTGCCAGTAAAAATTTATTATCAACGCGATCAAATGCCTTGCGATAATCAAAATAAAGTACATCAACCTGCCTACCCCGATCTAGGCTAGTTGAAATAAACTGAACGAGTGTAAGCAAGTTGGTAGTTACTGATTTTTGAGCTCTAAAACCATTGATCAGTATTGATAGCTGCAGATTAGATTATTAAAGTTAACATAATTTTAAAATTTTAAATATTAAAATATTCTTCTGCTAGATCTTTTTTAATTGATGATCCTAACTTCCTGTAAGTCCAAATATTTATAAGTTTCATTCTCTTCCATATTAGAAAAGTAGATGTTTACGTTGCTAGTAAATTGGCTTATTTAGACATTTTTAAATTAAGAGCTTTGTATTTACATGGACCGAAAGTCACTTTAATATCTATACTGCATCTTGTTGTAATGTCTGTTAGTTTTTTTTTAATCTCATTTAGCGAACAATCATGTCATCCATATACATTAAACGATTTTGGTACATTTAGAGGTAAGTAAGACAATTAGAGTTATTCAGTAATTATGAAAGGGGATTGAGTGCCATGCAAAACCATAGAGGACTTAAAGAATCTCCTTGAAAGATTTCATTTTCTATTTTAATATATCAAGTAGTTACAGTAGTGTGCCGTTAGTTAATTGTAGTTTAGTTTTTTCTTAGAAAATAATCACAGCAGGATTCATATTAAGAAGTTGTAAAACATGTATCAGTTAAGAATGATTAAGTCTGATACACTATCAAACTTTTTTATAATGTCCATATGTCACCATATGTAATTTTCTATTATTAGTGGTAGCATGTTTTAGAATTGTATAATCTATTAAAATATGCTTTTTGAATCCTCTATAATTTCTCCTACAAATTTTTGGTTTTTCTCCCAACTGACATTTTGGTTATAAGAATAAGTGCTACATGAGCTGCTAAAGACAATTTTAAGATTTAAAGGCACTAACCATTGGGTGATACAGCATGCTTTATCTCTCTTGTAACACTGGTTTGAGCATGTCATGTTACAGCTTGAAGTGACTTGGTAAATAGTAGTGTGAAAATTAGTTTTCAAAAAGAGTTACAACAGTGCTATATACACAGGTCATAACTGTATCTAAGGCAGTGAACTAATTATGAAAACCATGGCTTTTCCTGTTACACATGGTTACTTCTTGTAACCAATAAATCCGGGTCCGGACAGCGGTGATGTGGGGCTCCTGCAAAAACTTTTCAGCCTACCCACTAAAAAACTGACGACGCCCGTCACTAGTTGACAAAAAGGCAGAGCCATGGCCTCATGAAGAGGCAAGCCTGCCTGGTTAAAATAATTTAAAAAATCTGTGGAATAGTAAGTTACATACGGTGTCAAAAGACTTGTAAGATTTAAGGATTACTAATGTATGGGGAAACATCGTTTGCCAATGTATTAAATCGCAAATTACTAGAATTGATATTCGTATGGCATACAGTTAGATTTTTCTGTTTTCGAAAGTTATCGCTTAGCAAATTATTATTTGGTCATGACACATTTTACTATTCAATTTACCTCATACAACAAAATTTACCTCAACTTAACCAAATTTTAGTTTGGAACTAATAGTATGAATAAAATAAACATTTTACTGCATAAAACTGAAATACGGAAAATATTGTCTAATATTAATTGAACCAAGTAAATTATGTGCGAAATGTACAGTTGCAAAAGGTTTGTTTGGAAATAAAACTAAATTGATTAGTTTTTTGGGAAATTACGTACATTTATTAGTAAGTTTCTTTAAAAATTTTTTTTAATCTTGACCGAGTCGTTTTTTGGTCGCTCTCGAACAGAGCCAATCAAACTGTCTGTCTATGATATTATTGATGTTGGGATACTTGTGACCACATCGTCTTCGAGACTTTAACAGTTTGAGCCAATTCATTGTCCAACAATATTTGCAATAGGAGATGGTACTTTTCCGTCTCCAAGTTCAAGTATTTGTGAGAAGTGCAAAATTTCCACTATAGTTATTTTTTAAAATGTGCTCTCGAGTTCGTGCGCAAATTGAGAGGTGTCATTGATATCTACAAATATGATGACTTAAGGCCAAGCTTCAATAATGGCGGCACGTGTACGTTTCGTTATGACCAGTAGTGTTGAATAAAGTCTCCAGCCATAACAAAAGTTACAACCCCCATCACATTGCCTCAATTCCTAATAATTATCTTTTAATGAGCGGTCTACTGCTTCTACGTAAGCTCTAGGGCTCGTAGTGCTGTCATTACAAATTATTAGGGACGTTTCCTATAATAAGCTTTCCTAGTAGACCATTTCTACGAATTTAGCATACAGATTGTGGCAATTTGTGTTGTTTACACTACTGCAGCAGTGTAAACCACACGCTTTCTTAAATTCAATAGAATTTCAGTAATTCAGGATGACGCCATTGCCAGTGCTTTTCTTCCTGGTTGTTATACTTTTGCCAATACTAAATTGGCTTGGAAGTTTTAAACGGTTCCACCAGGAGCATCCATAAAAAATAAAATTACTTAACGCGTTAATATCTTATCGTTATATACGGCTCGGGATGAAATGAACAATATTTTCTGACCGCTTCAGGGAAGGAAATCCTAAGTCTCATAGTTATAGATTTAAAAGTTTATATTCAATCTGTGTTAATATCAAGTCTATGTTCACTAGAACGTAGACTAATACATCATGATCCAAGCCTCGTTCTTTTATACTTGTAATATATTTTGAATTCAATGACTTATTTTCGTAATTCAAAAAGTAATAAAACAGGCTTCGCTAAGAAACTAATTATTTGGATAAGGATTAATACAAATAACAAGTTTTTTTAGGCATGGTTTTGATTTTTGAACATTTCTTTTAAATAGTTTTATTATAAAAGTTTGGTAAATGGTACCGCGATGTTATTTATAGATATTGATATGTTCTTAGGTATTGTAGTACATTTTTTTGTTAAATTGTTCTCAGTTTTCGCAGCGCATACGATGAGAGACATATCAGGGCAATTTTTTTATACCTTGGTTTACATTCTTAAAGTTTTAGTAGGCATCCCTTTTTCTAGTATAAAATGTAGCCTGTGTTACTCATGGATAATGTTACATTATAATGGTGCAAATAATCACTAAAATCCGTCTAGTAGTTTTTCAGTTTATTTATAACAAACAACCAAAAAATACAAATTTTTCCTCTTCTAGTTTGTAGTATAGAAAAAACTATTCCACATAATGCTATAAAGCATTGATTGATTGTTTCATTCATTAGAACGGGTCCTTAGTATAATTGATTTCGGTGAATGACTATGTAATATAAATGGTCAGGTCACTATTAAGACATCACTATACTGATTTAAAAACCGTTATACCATATTATTATGTGTTTATTGACGCACTGATCGTTTTTGCTCACATTGTACAGTTAACGTAAAATTTTTGGTGAACCCAAAGCGCTATATAAATAAATAGCGCTGACTGTACACATAGTGAAAAATATATTTTACAATTCAGTGATGATTGTAAGCTAATACGAGTAGCATGGTAGTATAATAATAAAGTTCTTTATTTAGGTAAAATATACCCACACACAAAAAGGAAAACAGGAAATAAAAATTATAAATACAGTACAGTTAATTTAAATACCTTTTGTTCAAAATAAGAAATACATTTCCAAACAAATTACAATTTAAATGAGCTACATAATAAAATTTCCTAAAATGTTAAAACCAGGCCCACTTAGCATTAAACCCTGACAAACAGATTCAACATTTCCTACTACTTCATTTTCTCTTGCAGGGATTTGAAAATATAATTTGCAGCCATTTGGGATTGTTCTATGATGTCCCTGAATATAAAGTGTTTCCATCAATACCATTTGATCTTATGATCTTACTAGCTTTTTCCCGCGACTTCGTTCGCGTGGAATCGTGACTTGCGGCAGATTTTTGGTTTTACCCACACAGTTCCCGATTTCGCGGGATTTTCGGAATAAAAACTCCATGTCCTTTCTAAGTTGTAAACTATGTCTGTACCAAAATTCACACAAATCGGTTCAGTAGTTTAGGCGTGAAGAAAAGACAGACAGGCAGAGAAACATACAGAGTTACTTTCGCATTTATAATATTAGTTTACCTGGGATCCTAGGACCTTTATCAGATCGTCCATCCATTTTGCGTCGGAACGTCACACGCCACGTTCTGTCGAATGCTCTTCATTCTAGAACTTTTCAGCTTTAACGGCTGTCTGTTCTACGAGCTATGCGCTACATTAGCTTGCCTACTTCTAGGGCTATGTCGGTTTCTTTAGTTCTTCTACGGATCTCCTTCTTCGATCTCGTAGGGATTCCCTAAGAATAGCTCTCTTCATTGCTCGCTTGTGATTCACGTCATCATAATGACTTCATAATGACATCATAATGACATCATAAGGACATTATAATGACATCATAATGACATCATAATGACATCATAATAAAATAAAATAATGAGAAAATACGTCGAAGATTTTAGTGACCGACATACATACAATTTCACTGTTCAATACATACAATTTTTAAATACATTTGTAGCGAGTGTAATATTAATTTATAAAAATTAAAAAAAAATCTAACAATTACACTATTTTAACATACATTATACAATTACATTATTACCAATAATTATATGTATAAAAAAAGTATCATTACGAATTTGTTTTATGGATACTAAATAACGGATAAAAATACTTCAATACCTTTTCTTACATACAAACTTCATATACATAGGAAACACCCAGACCAGAACAAACACTCATATTCATGCACACAAAGTTTGTCTTGTGTGGGAATCGAACCCTCAGAAAAAATAATAGGTTGGGGAAAAAGTCTTTTCGTATTTTTGTATGAAAAGTCAAGACATTTTTTTCAAAGTTTATTTACATTTATTTACAATATATATGTACCGTTTTGTTGAATAACTTTCTGCCATTTTGTGGGCGGAGACATTATCCCGTTACTGTAGAAACTTTGGGACTTCTGATCAAAAAAACGGGACAAATAGTTTTGGCAGTCCTCTCTTGAGGTCAACCTTACAGAACCTAAAGAATTCTGCAGAGACCGAAACAGGTGAAAATCTGAAGGCGCAAGGTCAGGGCTATATGGTGGATGCACTAGGACCTCCCAGTCGAACTCTCTTAATTTTTGCAGAGTGGCTAAAGATGTGTGTGGTCTAGCGTTATCGTGATGAAAGACCACACCCTTCCTGTTGATCAATTCCGGCCGTTTTCTCTCGACTGCTTCCTTTAATCTCATCAGTTGCTGGCAGTAAAGATCAGAATCGATGGTTTTGCCGGGCGGTAAAAGCTCATAATAAACAATGCCCTTCCAATCCCCCCATACACACAGCATCACCTTATTTCGTGTTAGGCCAGGTTTGGCCACAGTCTGTGAAGCCTGGCCAACTTTCGACCACGACCTTTTTCGCACGTTCTTGTCGTACGTGATCCACTTTTCATCGCCAGTTATCAATCTCTTCAAAAACGGCTCGGTTTCATTACGTCTCAATAATGAATCGCAAATGAGTACACGGTTCATTAAGTTTCTTTGAGTGAGCTCGTGTGGCACCCAAATATCGAGCTTTTTTGTATAACCAGCTTTCTTCAAATGGGTCAAAACTGTTTTGTGGTCAATTCCCAGTTCTTCAGCTGCATCGTAACTACTAATATGCCGATCTTGCTCCACTCTTTCAAAAATGGCGTTCATTTTATTCGTAACAGGGCGACCAGAGCGAGGTGCATCTTTAACATCAAAATTTCCGGACTGAAAACGTTTGAACCAAATTTGTGCTACTCTTACTGACGCTGCATCAGGTCCATAAACATCACAAATTTTTTTCACTGCTTGAGTTGCATTTTTGCCTTTTTTATAATAATATTTTAAAATGTATCGAATTTCTTCATTAGATTCACTCATTTTTACGGAGAGAAAAACAAATGAAAAATAGCGGGAAACAACTTTTTTTATTTTTTTCTTTTCTTTATAATGGAACCTTTTTAATGTTACCAAAACCAGCCAGACACAAATAGTACAGTCAAAAAAATTTTATAATAAGTTTATACCTACGTTATGCGAAAAGACTTTTTCCCCGACCTAATATGTTTATAATTATATGGAAAGATTTCACAAGAATGATCGTCTCCTAGCTAATATGCTTTAATAAGCACGGGCCTCCCCTAACGAACCAAGGTAAGAGTTTATTAGAAGGAATAGCGAAGTGCGCGCTAGTTTTTAAGTTTTGACGTTCATAAGAGCTCTTTTGAGCCAAACTTGAATAAATGAATATGAATTTTTTTTTTTTGAAGAGAACTATTTTGACCAAATTAAAAGTAGTAGGTATACGGCACCAACAGTAAAAAAAAAATCCATAGTAGTACTATCGATTTTATCCCGAATATTACTTACAAACTTTACTTCCATATACATATATTCACGCCTACATACACACACACATACATTCACGCCTGTTTCCCCGAAGGGATAGGCAGAGGTTCTAGGCCCGCACTTTGCCAATTGTATAGGTGGTCCCACGTAATAGGTGGCGAGCCTATTGTTGCTTACCGGGCACTGTTATGTTCGCCAGAGCCTCGTCCGTTGATCGGCAGGTGCACCACTTGCAGGTGAGGTTGGCTTGGGCTCCTTAGGTCTCAGTAGGATCCCTATACACCCATATACGTATAGATATTTCAAGTGATAAGGCGCGTTACTCGCCAGAGTCTAATTCAGTGCAGGTGATAACGCGGTAGGCGATCAAGGTCCTCCGGTCGTTCCGTTTATATTAATTAAATGTTGAAACTAATAAACGCTTCAGTACACGAATCGCTTCCTTAGCGAGCTGAACTGCCAACTAACTAACAAAAAAATTAATACTCACGTTAATAAAACATATTTAAAAAAATAGACAGTAGGCTACAAGTGTTAAAATAAGACTAAACTAATAGAAAGTAAGTGGAAAGTGTTTGTGGAAAATGGGAAAAGATAAAAGCAATGAAATCAATAATAAGAAAGAGGAAAAACAAAAACATGATATACCATTAAAAGCGGAACCACCAGGATTTTTTTCGCGTTTACTTTACTGTTGGATAATGCCCCTTTACTATTTCGGTATGAAAAGAGATCTGGAGGAATATGATTTAGTGCCCGCAAAGAAATTGTATGAATCTAAGACAGTCAGCGATGCTTTAGAAAGGTAATTATTTGTTTACTGGTAAGAATACAAGTTAAATATATATTTATTTCAGTATATTTCACATATGAAATATTACAATATATTAATATACGTATTTGCAAAGACATGTGCCTGGACCCATTTATTAGGAATTTGAGTTATGATTAGAAAATCTTCTTTTCATTGTTTATTCTTTTCAAAGACATGTAAACACACTCCGACTTCTGAAATATAATTTATCAGTTTTATTTTGTGCAGTACGAAATTTAGATATAGTTAGTTTATATTGTTTATGTACTCGCTGAAAATAATAAACATTTTACTACACACAAATACTTAGAATAAGAACATTTTAATGTGATGGTTATCCACAGTACATGTGTCGGCTAATCGTCAATTAAGATTATGATAGGATAGATTTTATAAAATTACGGTTTTTATAGATCAAACCTCAATATTATCAGTCCAAGGTAATATTGAGCAAACACACTGGAAGCAGGACCAAATATTTTAAATTTAACGTAAAAAATTTATAAACCCTTATCTGGCCAATGGAAAGATATATATATATATATTGTGTTATATATTTGTCATTAGTGTTCGTAAGTCAAAGTCCGAGAGTGCGAATGAATATAACAAGTATGAAATGCCAGTATACATTTGAACACTAAGAAAGGACTTAAGTTCCTTGTTCTTACTAAAATATGCTTAAAATGTATAAAAGATAAAGCGTAAAGTCCACAAGATCGAATATACGTATTGAAGTTAATATCGTATCATTAAGGTAATAGAAAAAAATCAGAATTGGGTTAATTGAACATTAAGTCATTTTGAATAAGTCATTTTAATTAAATTTATATATTCGTACTTATTAATATAAACAAAAGTTCGAATTATGAAAAATCTCGGAATGTAGCAATAAATATAACAAAATACCGACAAAATGAAAAGCAAAATTTTTCGAAGTTATACTGCTTGAAAATGCTAGGTTTTACCACGTTTTGATATAATGTTGGATGTTGTATGGACGAAAACAATCGCTCTTTACTTATTCAATTTGAGTTAGATTGAGTTAATATTTACCATATATTATTATTATTTAATATATATTATATTTACTTGTTACATGAGTAATTACCGTTTATTTCCAGTGTAATTGATGTAACTAGGATATCAAGTGAAAGATCACGAAACTTTACAGACTTTTACCACAACCAGTTTTTGTAAATCTTGTAAAATTTAGTAGGCACGTTATTTCTGTCTTTTACAGTTACATGTATAATACATATTCTAAAAGGTAATATAATTTTAAATACATATACATACATACAATCACGCCTGTTTCCCTGGAGGGGTAGGCATTTTATACGCCTTCATTTCGCCACTAATATTTTTAGCCTACGTAATAGGTGGCGAGCCTATTTCTGTTTACCGGGAACTTTTAATTTCGCCAGAGCCTCGCCTTTCAGGTGAGGTTGGCTTGGGCATAAATTTCATCTTCTAATTAATTTAATATATTTGCCATAATCATAGGCTCGTAATCATCACATGCTCAAGGTTTCTGAATACTAGCAAAAGCCTCGGTTCGCAGAAACCGATTTCTTCTTAAGCGATGAAATTTTAGAGAGTCTGAGGGTTACTAATGATTTCGTGAATAGTAATTGCAATAATTTTGTTTTTCAGAAATATCAAAATAATGTTTCATGTACCAAATTACTAGGTCTCAACAATAGCATTGTATGTGGATCATCAATTCAAAACCATCCAACCAAACCAAACCACTAATATTAACCAAATCACTAATATTAATTACTAGACTACTTGTCAAGCTTTTAGTACTAGACTACCGTTCTAGTGGCTTTCTGCTTCGAAACTTTATATGGCGTAATATATATTTTCTGCTGCGTTTGAACCATTTCAGGGTTCATAAAAACTGTACGTAACAGATAAGATAATTAATTGATTGTGACAGAAAGGTTACAGATGTGAATTTCACAACAATTAATAAATAAGAAGGGTTAACATTTATATAATATCTCAAAAGATTCATAATCAAGTTTTGTCACAGGTACTTAAATTTTATTTCTGATTGCATTATATTTTAGCTTATATTTGGTTTTGAGTAATAAATTAAACTAGCGGGAAAAGCATCAGTTAAATGAATTTTTTCACTCTTTTTTATAATGTGTATTCTATTATTTGATTGAGGAATGTAGAATCAGTAGGTATTTGAGTTATTAAAAAGTTGAATATCTGAACAGAAGTAACCGTTGACATAGTACAACTTTTATCAAAATTATTCTTTAATAATAATAAAATAATTTTTCATTTTTGTTATATAAAATTGTTAAGTTCATAAATTATATTAAAATTTAAATGGGCCCGAATATCATTTATATTGCGATAATGTTGGTAACCATTATCTACTTAATAGAGCTCCAACTCGCAGCTAGTGCTGCCTTATTGTGTACATAGTGCTGCACAAACTGCTGAGTATTGCCTAGAGATTTATGCCACACTTACATTAGCCCATTAACGTCCATCTACTGGGCTAGAGCCTCCTGTCACAAACCAATGCTCAAGGGATTTATGTCACACTTAACCAAGTTGCTTCAAAGCGGATAAGCAGGAGCAGGTATGTGGCGTTATGCTGTTAGATTTTTCGAGCCTCCTAATAGGGAATATAACTCAGCGAGACCCAAACTACATTACAGTGAAATCTTGGTAATACGGCCCCTGTCTAACCCGGCTTGCCCTGTAATCCGACATACCTCACTGTTGAATGTGAAAACACCTAGGCGACAGTCATAACAACTTTGGAAATGCATAATGGAACAAATTGTTACTTGTACGCGCCACTCCAGATAGAATCTTATCATTTAGATGTGTAATTTGTCGGATAACTAGGTACTGTTATTCAAGTGACAGTGTCTTAGACAGTACTCAATAATCCAACAAATTCGACATCCCGACACTGCTTTGTACAACTGCATAAAATAAAGTATAATTACGAAGCTAATTTTTCGAAAACCAACAGGCTGATGAGCGATGAAAAATATGATAGGAACTATCTTGAACACATCAGTTAAAAAAACGCATAATGGAGGTCCCCACGGATAGACATACTCTTTTTGTAAAGGGGATAAAAATTATCAACATCTATACGACGTTTGATACTTATTTAATACGTTTAACTATGACTTAGCGATTCTTTAAACCACTTTCATAATGCATTTTGGGTTGAGCGATTGAAATCGATCTGATGGTGGTCTGCATAAATGCCTTCTCATGTTCCATTAAGCTCTCTAAGAAAGAAATGATTATTATGTACTTAACTGAAACTCAGCCAAATCTGGTTAGACCAGTAAACAGAACCCTGAGCCCTAAGCTTAAATTTAGGACAACCAGGAAAATAAAAAATTGGATATGATGACATTAAATAATTAAAATAAATAATTTTTTTCTGACAATAACACTAAATATTTAGTTTCAAGATTATGTATTGAGTGTATTGTTTTAACGTGTCCCTTCGTCCAGCATACTCACCATGGAATCTTGATATTTCATGAATGCCAAAAAATAGTTGTGAAATAGTTGTAAATAGTTGCCAAAGGAAAAAAATAGTAGTCTTACAATAGTTAAATTACAGCCATAACTATATGAGTATGCTGGGCGAAGGTTTCGCCCAGCATACTCACCTCCGTTTGAGGAATCTGCGTACGTTTCATACATAATTCATACTTCAAAAAATAGTTGATAAATAGTTCATAATGGTGCCCAAAAATAAAAAACAGTACTCTAATAACTTCGGAGTTATAGGCTTTGTTCAGTGAGTATGCTGGGCGTAGGTTCTACGCCCAGCATACTCACCTCACTATGCAAATACGGAACGAGCTATAGGTACAATTTACGTCTCAAAAAATAGTTGTTGAAATAGTAGTCAATATCAGTCTATATTATTATACAGTATTTTTTGCAAATGTATGAAACGTACGCAGATTCCTCAAACGGAGGTGAGTATGCTGGGCGAAACCTTCGCCCAGCATACTCATATAGTTATGGCTGTAATTTAACTATTGTAAGACTACTATTTTTTTCCTTTGGCAACTATTTACAACTATTTCACAACTATTTTTTGGCATTCATGAAATATCAAGATTCCATGGTGAGTATGCTGGACGAAGGGACACGTTTTAACTAGCATTATAAATTCCGCATCGGATGTTAAATAATGTATAAGTTGTGATTTAAAAGGTCTTAAATTAAAAACTATCGTTTAGGTGTTTCGTTTTGTTGCCAAGCTTGGCAAGTAGCGTAGTTAGTGCTTAAGCATTATAAAGGTTTTATTTTCTACTCTTTTATGACATAATTTTATGATGCGAATATGTTGTCAATGGCACCATCATCATTAGTAAGCTAAAATCATTTATAGATAAGTCTCAACTCATTAACTTACAAATCTCTCTTTAACTTCATCTGAGCTAGTGTCTTACAAACAAATGTAATTCAGGCAGATTCTGTGCCGATTGACGTTAGCTGGAGAGTGGCGTCGTCGTTCTGTTAGAGACTAACCGAGACTAACCGTCAAGAGTACGCACACTTATTCAAACGTTTCTCTATTTTTACTCATACAATTTTATGTGATAATTTAACATGGCGTACCTGTACTGGTCCTAACATTAGGTACTCATTATGCTAATTTGCTATAGCTTTTTAAACTTATTTTTTAAAGCATAAAGCGTTTATTACACATAAACAGTTATTTTGGGTTTGAAAATGAAATTACTTCGAACCTAATAATGATAGTATTAACTATATTTATGCTTAATAAAACAGAATGCCAATAACAATCATGGCACATTATTATTATGCCAAATAAAAATATACCTAATTCATATGACAAAACAAATTTCGGCGAATAAAAGGGATATTTATTTGAACGCATCAAACGAAACGAATAGAAAATATGAATATCGCACAGCTATGGAGGCGTCCAAAAAATCGTTTGTGGCCTCGTTCGGTTCGAATAATTGTTTGTTAACCCTAAAATGTGCATTGCACGGATCAGCTCGAAGTCAAATATAATAATTTTATAATTTTCAACCGAAAATGTATGAACTATTTATAGTAAAAAAAAAAATTGTCTTATTTTTAATGTTCTCAGTTCACTACGTAATGTAATTTAATAACCGAGTAAATTTCGAAATGATCTCCTTTATGATAATATGATATGAAAAATGTAGCAGCATGTTAACCTTAAAACGTAAATACTTCTTCCAGAAAATGGAACGAAGAAGAAATTGCCGCAAAAGCAGCTGGAAGACCCCCATCCCTTAAGAGGGTTTTGATAAAGACCTATGGGCTTTCCTTCATACCAGGAGGGATAATGCAATTTATAAGTGTCGGCACAAGGTTAGTACTTTACAGTCGGCCACTGGTTATGTGCAGTGTGACAACTGTATCGAGGATCCATAATTAGATTTTATTCTACGCACATGACGGACTTTTCTTTTTCTTCTTTTAAATAATAGCTTCGTGCGGTTTGCACATTTAGCCAGTGTCGAGTAAGAGATATATTAATAACATATAAATTATAGTAAGTGAGAATAAGTGGTGATAAAGATGATAAATGGTAAATGAGATACTCTCCCCTAAGCCCCTTGAGCCCTCAGTAAAGAAGTGGGACTATACTGAGATTTCACATGGACTATACTGAGATCTCACATGGACTCCTTGGCGGAATTTAAAAAGTGATGTTGCACTATTTTGTTTAATTTACCAACACTCATGTATGTTCACAAACACTTAACGGTTAATAATCCACCTTTATTACACATTAATGTTAGAAATATAACAAATTATAGAAAATAAAACAAAACTGCAGATATGACGCTTCACTTAGACTTTTTGTTCGATCAAGTCCGTGCTTGTTTTTCATTTCTACGAGTATAGATCAAATTGTCCTTGTATTGTCGATTTGCACGACTTTCAGTGCATATTGTTTAACCAAATGCTCTTAGAAATACAGAACACAAACTTGATAGGGCAAAAGGATCGTCGGCTGCGTACGCCTATATAGAAATAATTTTATTTATTAACAAAGTAACACAGGAATAAAACACAATGTATTAACACAAACAATTAAATATTCAACCTACAAGTTACTTGTCATTAGAACGATACATTAGCGCGATGCTGGTGCATCTGCTGATTCAGCGGAGCTGCGATACAACGTTTGAATATTAAAAAATACATACATACATTCACGCCTGATTCCCCGAAGGCGCCTACCCCTTTAGGCATATTATACGCCCACACTTCGCCAATTATATATAGTTAGTCCCACGTAATAGGTGGCAAACCTATTGCCGCTTTACGGGCACTGTTATGTTCGCCAGAGCCTTGTCCGTTGATCGGCAGGTGCACCACTTGCAGGCGAGGTTGGCTTGGGCTCGTTAGGTCTTGGTAGGATCCCTGTATACCCTATTAAAAATATATTCATATGGTACATTTTTGTAGGACATTGTCTCCTTTGTTATTCGCGAAACTCCTGGAGTTTTGGAGCCCGGACTCAAGTGTAACAAGGGAGGAAGCCGTGTGGTACGCCAGTGGTATGATCATTGCGAACTGGATTGCATCCTTCTTCGCCAGTCACGGCAACTTCTACTGCCAGCAGTTCGGCATGAAGCTTCGAGTCGCTGCTAGCTCGCTTATGTTTAGAAAGGTAATGTTTTTATTTTATATAGTTAGGTTCTATAAGCAAAAAATAACTTTGCTTTAGATTTATTTGTTGAAACAATTTTGTTATAATATTGTTTCTTTATCAATATGCATAAGGAAACAATATAATTTCAATCATGTCTGTGAAACACAAACACTCATGTTGTAACTACTGCTGTACCAGAATTGAATTGTATGCATCTTATCTGTTGTAAATAAAACATCTTATCATGAATTTGAAACTACAGTATTTTTGGCTATATAAAATTAAGCAAACGTCAACGAAGTAAAGATTATAATTTTGTGTTTGTTTCAGCTCATGAAAATAAATAACGCTTCCCTAGGCGAAACGGCTGCAGGGAAAGTAGTGAACATATTGTCAAATGATATGCAGCGATTCGACTTGGCGATGTTATTTCTGCATTACGTCTGGATAATTCCCATTCAACTAGCTGCTGTTAGCTACTTGGGATATATGCAAGCTGGGGTGGCATCTTTCATCGGATTGGCTGCCCTGATCATAGTTGCACTACCGATACAAGGTTCAACGTTTGTGTTTAAATCACTACATTCATTAGCATCATCATATCCCAGCATTATACCGGTTGCCCTAGACTTAAGCTTAGGGCCCAGGGTCTGCTTTCTGGTGGAACCAGATTTGGCTGAATTTCAGTTATTACGTGGAGCAACTGCCGTCTGACCTCCGCAACCCAGAGGGAAACCTTATTCTATAGTTAAACCAGCTGTCAGGATGTTAGAAGGCACTGATTTCCCTGTTAAGGCTGCTATATAGCTGTTCATGACAGCCGGGATCAACGGTTTAACGTGCTTTACGAGGCACCACTACACACATTATTATCACGCCTTATTCCCGCATTACGTACTCGTACTTGCTTCGTTTTCCTGGCCCACACTTTTAGTGTCAGTGACACTTATTAACCTTCTCATGCCCTCTCGTCGCTAACCGGTACTTATGACAATCTTTCTCTAAAACTATGACATTATGGTCATTAAAATCCTAGGCAGTCTTCCCCTCCAAACATTCTTATCATTATATGATATGATATACATAGAGAATTAACTAATTATTGTGCAATTTTCTTACGGTTTTACTAACCCATTAAATAGCGGCGGAGTGAAGCAATCAATAATGATAATTATGATGATATTTTAACAAAATTCAATGTAAAAATATTTAAAATCTATTTGTTTAAATTCTATTGGGGGTATTTGCCTTAAATCACCACGCTCGGCAGGCGGGTGGATTGGCTATGTAAGGTTACATGAATCTTATCTGTTGTAAGAAACACTTCTTCTTATGAATTTCATACTATGCTAAGATATTATATGTATGTAATAGTAAAATTATTTTGTTTTAGGTTACCTGAGTCAAATTATAGGAAACCTCAGGTTTCGTATAGCTGAAAAAACAGATGAAAGGATAAAAGTTATGACAGAAGTTGTTAGTGGGATACAGGTACTTTAACAATTTATTAAATTTTATTAGTTTGCTGTTATTTGTTTTTTATAACTACACATCCCTTGTTTGCAGTTTTGTTTTGCTTAGTTGCAGCAAGGTTTCTTTATACTTAATTTGTTCTTATTTTACTATAATTAATACTTCTACGTATAAAGATACGGAAAAAAAAGTATAAAAAACGTATTTTATATCATATATTAAGCTGGAGTAGGAAGTAAACTATCAGAGATAGAACGAATAACAAAGATAATATGAGTAGTCTAAAAGCGTAAAAAGAATGTAAGCAATACAAAAGTCGATGCTAAGACAAATGCATACGATAGATCAAATTTTTCATACTCTACTTGCACTCTTAAGTGAACTGGTCTCCTCTCACGAACCAAGGTAAAAAGGGTTCAGGTCATACTGAGCCTCACAATCCCAGTGCGGATTGGCAGGTGAGTGGTATCCTGCTGTAAGATTTTTTTAAACTGCTTGATAGGGCCTCTAACATGGCTTAATGGTAGTGTATACATGTAGTGATAACCGGGACCAAAAGTTTTACGTGCCCTCCAAAGCACGAAATCACTTAATATTATATACCACTAAAAAGATCAATCGTTGGTCACTCCACCAATGGATCACCTTTTTTTTTAAAAATCGATGTCAAAATGCTTCCTGGCCAAAGGGGATCGAGAGGGATGTGTCGGACTCTCCACCGGCAAACTCGATCGCAATCCGGTTTCAGCTGCTGGCAAGCCGCCCGCGGCCAACGTCCCTGGGCCATCTGGGTGGACCATCTCAGAGGGGCGCAGTGTCCACCCTCCTAACTCTTTGTGTGACCATGTTGTGTGGCCAACTTTTGAAAGGGGCTGCAACTAGCCAGCAGGAGACCCCTGCCCCTATTGCCTAATAACCTTCTAGCGGCGCTTGGCGGGCTGACGGACCTCTTTGAACTCTACCACAGCCCGCAGAGATACAAGCGTTTTTCAAATTATTATTTGTTTAACAGGTCATCAAGATGTATGCATGGGAGATCCCATTTCAAAAGATAGTTGGAGAGAAGCGAGTCAACGAGTTAAAGCATGTACGTGTGGCCTCTCTGTTGAGAGCTGTGTTCATCGGGTTCATGGTGTTCACAGAGAGGATTGCGCTCTTCATCACTATCCTTGCCTTGGTACTCTTCGGAAATAGTATGACAGCTAACGTGGTAAGTTATTTAACTTATTGATTTTTACGACTTCAGATGTATTAACCAATTCTTATAGTTATTGAAACTACAATCTTTATATAAATCGCAAACAACGCCATCTAACCCCAAACTAATTAACTTATGATATGAATAATACACCCAGAACAAGATAAATACCCAAAATCGTGTATATAATTATTAATTGCCCTGTGTGGGAATCGAATTTATGACATTTGGAACGTAATAAGACCTCCACCACAGGTGAGAGGGATATAGATTATATGGTACCATGCGAAGTCAATGCCGTCTTTGGAGGCAGGTGTAAAGCGTTCTACTGCTATAATTTTTCAAGCCGCCCAAATTTTCAAATCCCTGCTGACTTGCCTTAACGACTTTCACATTTAGTGAAACTATTATAACTAACTTATACAAAACTAAGTAATTATTAACGAAGAGTTAACGTGTCATCGAAAGCGTTTGATATTAAATACTAAATCTGTGGACTGAACTTTTTAAACTCTGCTTTATTTCTCTAATCGCTACCACCTACCAAATATCTTGAAACTACAAATTAATTTTGGATCGAAAGTCATTAAACGATTTTCTCCTGCTGTAGGCTGAGCGGGAGATTTTGTTAGACTTTTACTAACTAAAAACCATCCATGTCCCATCTTGAGCCTGCTATGTCCCAGAGTCGCGGTAGCCCATTCGAACAGTCCTGCAACATTTACTATCTACGAAATACTACCATATACTACGATAGTATATAAAAATTATTATACAACATTTTGTATTACAACAAATCGCGCGTTATACTGTATGTTTTATCTCTTTATTATTTAAAAGTAAACAATAAAAAGATAAACTTCATCACTTCAATATTTGAAATAACACTTTATCTCGCATCTAATCGAGTAAAGTGCTGTAGTATAATCTAAGTCTTTAGATATAAATATATGTCTACATAGTTTAATTTGTTTTATTTAACCAAATATTGTGTTTTACATAGGTGTTTTTTTTAATTATTATGTGACTTAACAATTTTGACTTAATTGCCGTCTGATCTCACCCCAGATGATAATGTTTTTATCTGGGGTGAGATCAGACGGCAGTCGCTCCGTTTAATAAACTAAAATTCAGCCAAATCTGTTCAGACCTATATTTCTATATGTATGCTGTTGGGTACACCAACTAAAATAAATAAATAAGTCTAGGGATACAGACTAGATGATTGACTGATGATTTTTAAATACTAAGTGGAGGTCCGTTCTTTTTACTTAATATTAGTATATTACCTATGAAGTAGAGCATAATTCACAGAGGAGGTTCAGTCCTTAGATGGGTAACAGTTAGTGTGCAAATAGATATCGCGCTCTTCAGTGCTTCGGAAGGCACGTTGTGCCGTTGATCTTGAAAATAAACCATTTTACAATTTAAATGAATACATTTTTACGAATAATATTAAGTAACGATTTGTAAGTAAAATAAATTTCACGCCCGCAACGGGTACACTGTTGTTACTAATGTAATGCATGAACACCAGTAAAATGTACACAGTCTTAGCAATAAAGATCTATATCTCTGTAACTAGTAGCTATTATGAGTATTACCAATAGATGGTTATCGCTGCTTATACTTCAGGAAATATATTTTATTTTTTTGTTATTTGCCTGCAGATATATCCCCTTCAACAGTTCATGACCGCTGCCCAGTTGAATATAACCTTCATACTGCCTCTTGTGCTGGCCTTCACCGCAGAACTCTTCGTCTCCATCAAAAGAATTGAGGAGTTCCTGACCTTGGGTTCGTGTGATGTTGTCTTACTTTATAATTTATGTATAATAATACTAATAATTAATTTACGCCTAAATTCCACCGGCAATCAGTCACTTTAGAACTCTACTAGGAAGGCCCAAGTGTAACTTTTCGAGGTGGTTTTGCACTTTAGAGATAAAGCCCTAAACCTCTTGTACTTGATGTACCATATAAACTATTGAATTGCCAAAAAATCTAGTTCTGCCTCAGATAACAAAGAAAACATATATCAGTTGTCAAGTTGTCTTAGAAGCGGGTCGAACTCCTGTATTGAACAGTAGTTTAAATTCACTATTTTTCATAGATCGATGCCAATCCGCGTCCAATTATTGAAGTAATGTGAGAGAGTCTAGTCTAGTTTTTTACTACTTTACATCATTAGCATTATCTCGCCCTAAACTTAAGCGTAGAGCACAAGGTCTGCTCACTGGTCTATCCAACCTACAGACCTCCTTAACCCAGGAAGAAACCTACAGGGGGTAAGGGCTGACTTCTTACTTACGACTGACATAGATGTTCTCGATAGCCAGGACCAGAAGCTTAACGTGCTTTCCGCAACACGGTGCAAGCAATGAATACGTACATAATTTAGGAAAGTAACTCGATAAAGTAGAAGTAGTAGTAGTTTTTAAGTTTTAATTCATAAGTGCTTCGTTGATATTGGAATGGAATATTTTAACCTTCATCTATTTACAAAGTAGTGCGGCTATAAAAACATATAATGACAAGCATAAAATAGAAATTTTACAAACAAGTAGTGTGTTAAGATAATTTGAAAATTTGTATTTTTTATCGCATTAAACATTTTGTGATATAAAACTGAAATACACGAATGACTTTGCATATTCATAATATCATTATAATGTTAATTTTATTTATCTTTAGATATAAAATGACATATCAGTTGTAAAAAATAATTATATGAGAATGAATTTCCAACTTTTCACAAAATCACGTGTCATTTGTCACTATACCATACCAATCGTATTAAATGTAAGTCAGTCGTAGGTCGATTTTTCACAATCTTTTATGTGTCATTGAGATAATTTATCACATACTATGATTGCTTTGCATGCCTGATAATTGCAAGTGTTCTTTTTATACATACATATATTCAACAAAGCGGTAGGCAGTGTCATATTACACGCCCACATTCCCACGTAATAGATACGTGCCTATTGCCGCTTATCGAGAACTTTTATGTTGACCAGAGATCAGGCGCGTATTTAGTCTTAAAAAAACGTGGTGGTCACAGACACCAGAAAATCATAGCTTTTGATTGTATTCTATCAAGGCATATGACATTTAGTATCATCAGTCTATCGATTGTAATATACACTTAGAGTGTGATGTCCAAAGTCTAATAGCGTTGTGGGCATGCCCATTGTGACGACAACGGTGGATCCGCGCTTTCCATAGCAACGTCTGTTGATTGGCAGATGCATTGCTATGAACCCTCACTTTACATATAAGTATGTGACTTGTCGTAGTGACCATATCCCGCCTGATGAAAGCAGTCGATGCAGTCCAGTAAAGTAAGAGCGCTGTACCGTGTAACAAGCACGGTACAGCGCTCTTACTTTTCAGCATTCAGATTTTTTTATGATGCGTAATTATATGTGAAAAGGAGACTTGTGTTGTCACGCTTGTGGAGCAAAACCGGATGTTTATTGAACACCGCACAATGTTAAAATCACCCTGATACGTCGGCCGTGGTCAAACCATCTTAATGACTGTAACAGTCAGGTTGGAGGCGCCGTTGTGGCAAGCAATAGTTAGAAAGGTGATGGTGGAGTTGCCTGTACTGCTTACCCAATAGACTTGACACAGTCTTTTCATTACTAATATTTTCTGATCATTGTTGTAAGTTATTTATACTAGCATTATAATTAGAGATGAAAATCACAAAAAATATATTTTATTAGTTTTGAAACTTTGTATGTTTCCTGTAAAATACACGTACTTTTCGCAAAACTCAAACGGGAGGTTCGTCTGAGAAATATAATCATACTCCTATGATACTAGTTTAACACTGTATTTTAATAAAAAAGCGGAACAATCTGGTTTATTAACAGAGAATATAAGCAATTGTAATGTAATCAAATCAATACCTCGGTTAATATAAAATAAACAGAGTAATTGTAAAAAAACTTAGAACTGTAAAAAAAACGAATATCGTTTTATTTTTAAGTATGGACTTACTCGATTAGAAAATTAGCCAGTGTCAAGTAATTAGATAAGTCCAGTTGTTAGCAACAATTTGTAGCGTTTTCGTCATTTAGTTACAGTTAAATTCATGTCAAGTAAAGCCCGCCACAGTCAAGTGAAAGTATTACCCCAGTAAAGTAGTAAACACTTTACTAGAGGTTTCTATGGAGTTTTCACAACATAAAATCACAATTCACTGCGATATATTTATTTATTTATACTTTATCGCACAAATTAAAATTAAAATGTACAAAAGGTGAACTTAATGCTGCAAGGCATTCTCTACCAGTTAACCTTTGGGTTAGCAGAAAAGTATGAGACAGAACGAATAAGAAAACATATAAACTTACATAGAATTAAATATGTGTTATTAATAAACTACATATACACAAAATTAAAAGTAATTATGATATGTAGACTCAATCAGCAGATGATAACTCCTCAAGAACGTATTTTTAAAGCAACTCTTTAAAAGTAGGTTTGCTTTCTGCCAACCTAATATCAATAGGGAGGGAGTTCCAAAGTTGAATAGCTTTTATGTAGAAAGAGTTCGTCATAAAACCTGAACTGTGTTGTGGAGAGGCAAGGAGAAAGTTGTCACACAAACGAAGCTGCCTAGAATGAGTAGAACAGAGAGTTCTGAATTTGGAGCGTAAATATTCAGGTGACTCATCATCTCAGCCATCTGACGTCCACTGCTGAACATAGGCCTCCCCAATAGATTTCCATATAGAGCGATCCTGAGTCGCCTGCATCTATCGGCTTCTCACCGCCTTGACCAGCCCAGGTGACTCAGGATTAAGTAAAATGGAAAAAAGGGTATGGAAGGCTGAGGAATAGATAACCATTTAAGTTGAAAACCATAGCGAGAAACATGGTCATACTACTTTCCTACACTTTTGTACGTTACTGAACAAGTTATGTCTAAAAATCCACTTTATTCACAAATTACATACATTCACGCCTGTTTCCCCAAAGGGGTAGGCAGAGGCATATTATACGCCCACACTTCGCCAATTATATATAGTTAGTCCCACGTAATAGGTGGCGAGACTATTGCCGCTATACGGGCAATGTTATGTTCACCAGAGCCTCGTCCGTTGATCGGCAGGTGCACCACTTGCAGGTGAGGAAGGAACCTATACACCCATACATCTACAGATTAAAACTCTCAACTTACACTAGCTAAGAAAAATAAAACTTTGCCGCGATGTAACTATTTACGTCTTGGCGCCTAAAACTTATTTTTTATTGACTTAGATTTATTATCTAACTTTTTCATTCTTGGCATTTCTGATCCTTATTAATAATTAGGTGTTTTTCTATTTTTGACGATCACAGTGTACTGTCACGAGCGATAATAACATCGAAATATCATAACTTCTGTCGTTTAAAAAAACGATTAACTTTTTCTGTGTTTGTTTTATACTTATGTAGTATTTATTTGACAGACTTGTCTCCTAATGAATGAATTCAGTAATTATTACATATATATAGTAGATATATGTATATATAAATTACACTTGTAATCACTGATAAGCGAAACAAAATTCAATGATTTTGTATGCGTAATTTTAAGACAGATTGATTGATTGTTTAGTTTATTAAGGATGAGTGGTCGTATTTACACTTATTCTTCAAACCTATTGCAGGTACGATTTTTTGTAACTGTTAAGTGACCATTGAAAATGCGTCGTCCTATTGAGTATGAGCCTCCTCTCACAATTCTAGGTCAGAGCGTATTGGGTACTACTCCACCACGAAATGAACAGTGTGAATTGGCGCAAATAAAATAAATTATTATTAATATTATACTCAACAGAAGATCGGACTGATCTGTCGACGTCCCCCGTCGGGCCTCCGGAGCAGACACTGTTCCGGGATATGTCTACCCAGAACAAGAATCCACCCTCAGTTCGCCCGCTTTCCTACGAGAAATCTTCTAATCCTGATTTACTTGGTATGTGAATGTTTTCTTTGAACATATAAACGAAAGATATCATATGACAATTCATTGGTTATCTATTTTGTCTTATAATTTTTTTATCTATAATCTTACATCTCATAATGTTTCGTGACCTAATCATCATTTGTCCGAATGATAATTAGCCCTAACTAATTGTCTCATAATATCACTTGCCCTAAAATCGAAATCCCTAATTCAAATTATACCCTGTTTCGAAGACATAAAAAGTATTTTTTATAACCGTTACAAGTCCGAAAGTATAAATTCTATTTAAATAAAATTATAATAAAAATTAACAATAATAATTAGTTTGTGGGCTGCAACTATTATGCTATTGCTTTTTAATGGAAAGAAAAAAAACCCTCAACCTAACCCAAAAAGCGAAGTAAGTATATATTATGACATAATAATATATTTAATAGTTTAGACGTTAGGTATTATGATAAACCTCCATTCGTAGTAACGCACATTATACTATGTAAAAATTAGGGCATGTGACTTTATAGCAAGAAAATTTTGGAGATTTAATAATTATAGCACCAGATATTATGACACAAAATCATTAGAATTAAAGACACAAAGTTATTATTTCGTGTATTCGAACATTAAGGATAGTGATGATTATAGCAAACGCGTTAAGAATTTTGATTTTGAATTAAAAAATCGATTCACTTAGCCTTTGGCTTACTGCTCTTATATATGTCACAAAAAGTACAAATGTTTTGGTATATTATGTTTTCAAGATCTTAATTGTGTACCAAATTATTAAAAAAAAACAATATCAGAAGTGTAAAGTTGCCGACCTGTATTGATAAACTAAAACTCAATATGAATTCAAAATATCCGTTACTGTAAATCAGCAATTATTATTTTAAACTTCAAGCCTTATTAGTTAAAAATAAATCGTTATAAAAATGGCATAGATTCTACACGATAATAAAAAATAAATTAAATTATGCCCTGATAGTGATAAAATAGTTCTATATCAGGACCTTGATAAGATATTTAAAAATACTTTTTAAAATTATTTAGCATCATTTTATTAATTATATAGGAATTAAGTAAATATTATTGATTGATTTCCATTTATTTCTTTGTTGTTGATAATTGTTTGTGTAACATAAGCAACTGATTAAAATTAGTTGTAATAATATAAAAAAACATATATAAATATATACTATCTGATAGGGTGATAATCGGTAGCGTAAATGACAGATTGGTATGGACTATTCGTCGAATGTGCTGTATGATACCGGCCTAGAAACTATTCACTTGGGCACTAGCCCACCCACCCCCTCTCATCTCACGAAGACTCGAAAGAGTCAATGAAGAGAAATCTTACCGGATGATGGGCAGCAGCTTTATTCCGCGTACTGGCTTGAACTGTGATCACCAATCCGCCTGCCCCGCGCGGCGGTTTTGTTCAAAACATCCCTAATATATCAATTCAATTCATTTATTTATGTTTTATCGTAAACTATTGAGGAGGCCATTGTTCAGCAGTGGACAATAAACTGAAATGATAATGATCCATCAAGTAAACGCTAGTGAAAAAATCCTTGAACATTGTGGAACAGGTTCTGATAATTAAATATATGCTTTGTTACCTATTTGAAAAGAATTTTACAAATTTGCTGTGAAAAACGAACCAAATAGCGCAAAAATTTACTAAAAAAGCTAATGTGTTATTCTTTATTAAGTATCCATAACAATATCAGTAACTGTTCTTAATAATACATACCTTGAAACTAAATAATTGGTGTCATTGTGAGAGAATTATTTATTTATAGAATGCCCATTTATCCTACAGCGATCAAAGAACTTATAACTCCTAAGCTAAAGGGGCGCCAGTCGCTGTCGCAGCCAGGTAGTGATGTGGCTATTGAGTTGCGCAACGTGACGGCCAGCTGGACTGGTGACCCTAACTACTGTGCCATCAAGAACGTCTCCATGAGGGTTCGAAGGGGAAAACTCTGCGCTATAATCGGTGCCGTGGGATCTGGAAAGGTGACCCGAATATTAGCTTTGATACACATTCATAATTTTCTTCTGATATAGCGCTAGCTGGTTATTATTGTATGTCATTTCATCAAATCAGTCCATTTTTATCTCACTACTGAGCACTAGGATGCGTCGCGCCATTGGTGTCTTCGCCCGACAGTGAAGTGTCTATTGAGTTGCGTAACGTGACGGCCAGCTGGACTGGTGACCCCAATTATTGTGCTATTAAGAACGTCTCCATGAGGGTGCGAAGTGGCAAGCTCTGCGCTATAATCTGTGCAGTGGGATCTGGAAAGTTCGCTGTGTTCAACTTTTTAATGTACTACCACAGTTTTAGCGAATGACATGCGTGTTAATAGTATATATATCAAGAAAGTATGGCCAAGGTCGTGGTAAGTAGAGGCCACATTGTAGAAAAGCGACTCCGGGCCCGAAAGGATGCAACCGGAATAACTCCTAGAATAGGATGACATTTTGAATTTACTTTCAATAATGCACTGGAACTGGTTATCACTGTTTGTCTTTACCATAGTCTCAGCTTATAAACGTTTCTCTACTGAACACGGAATTCCTCTCAGGGACCAGGGTGTGAGGGTGTAGGTCTAACTCACCACGCGAAACGAAACGCGCGCCAGACTGTTTTTCAACCAAAGATGCCGATGACCATACGAAGTGCAGGCAAAAATGTAGAAAAACGGACCCCGAGTTCGTAAGGTCGCAACGTCGATAGAGAAACCGCCTAGAATATCATGATGACATTTGTAATTCAGTTCAATCAACGGGGTTATCGGAGAATCTCTATCACTTTATGTGGTAACCAGTTATTATTCTCCGTTGCTCCACTGGTCCACACTGGGTCTTTGAATATATTGAGACCAAAATTTTTCTCAAATAGGTTTTAGAAACAAGGCCTATGGACAGCATGAAAATGCTAATGGTAATGATGACTAATAAATTTATAAAATGTGAAGTTCAATTTGACGATTCTGTGGAAATGAAGTACCTTCATAATATATACAAGCAACCCTCTGACTTAGTTATCGTAACGGGCATCCTTGTTGTTTCTCAATTCATTTTGCTGGTATTTAGTATTGGTATTTTGTGATTAATAAAATATCATAAGACCGAATCACTAATATAGCAATAATCACACCCTAAAGTTTTAACAGGATTATTATCTGGTTGTTAAATAAAATTTGTTTCTGATCTAGTCTTCGATCCTCCATCTCCTACTGAAGGAGCTGCAAGCTGCGTCCGGGTCGGTGTCCGTCTCCGGAAGCATGTCCTACGCCTCTCAGGAGCCCTGGCTATTTCCGAGCTCTGTCCGAGATAATATAATTTTTGGCCTACCTTACGACCCCGAGAAATATAAAAAGGTAAGGAAGAAAACGAATTAATACTACAGTTTTTTGCTTGGTGTATTCCAGAATAGTATTCATTTTTGGATATGATATGATAAGATTGGTGAATTTAACTCTCAGTATAACAAAACTAATAGATATTATTTGCGTTTTAATATTTAACCATAACAGGTTCAAAGAAAACACGTTATGAATCAAAAACCGCTTTGCTCAGAGTTCCATTGGTTAGCTGATTCCATTTAAAAATATTATGGTTCGGGACACTCATAGTTAGAGACACTGTCAGTAAGGAAGTAGGCAACATACTTTCCTACAGTTAATACTTTCCTTGTAAATAAGAAACACCCAGTCTAAGACAAATATTTATATTCGTGCACACAAATATTTGCCTTGTGTCGGCAATCAATAAGGAGCAGACTGACCGCCGCTCTATAACTGTCGTCAAACTAAAGAAACAAATACAGTTGTTTATTTCTATTTAGGTACGCGATTATAAATATAGAAAATAAAAAGGTTCTACGGATTTAAATCGCAGCTTATGTAACCATTTATATGCCGACATTTTGCCTACACTGACATGACAGATGTCTCCACAAACAAAGATATAAATTTAAAACTACCTTACATATACCTTACCCTACCAATACATACATATTTTCGGATTCTCAAAAATTATTGCATACTACATCATTCAAGATATACTTACAAATCTTGCGCTAGTTAGTCTACCTAGAAGAAGAGACCAATAAACAAGCAAACCGAATTTTAAATCCTTAAAATAAGTTTAATTCGGAAGACAGTTGTAATTATGTAATTATTTGTTCAGATTATCAAAGCTTGCTGTCTTGAGAAGGACTTCACACAGTTCCCCTACGGAGACCAGACACTTGTGGGGGAGAAGGGTGTCTCCCTATCGGGGGGTCAACGGGCCCGAATCAATTTGGCCCGCGCCGTCTACAGAGAGGTACCATTTCTTATTTGCAGAAAGCAAATACTGGTTCATAATTTAATAACATGCTCTTCACTTGTTTGTTCTACAGGAAACCCTTTCGGGCACGTCAGCTTCGTATTATTAGTTTCTGCAATTTTATATTGATTATTAAAATATATGTTTACCAGTTTTGGTAAGCGTAAAGCATTTTGTGTCATGTTTATTGTGATTTTATAGATAGTTGCGAAAATGTCTTGGACTAAAACGGTTTTATGCTTTTATGCGGTGTCCTAAATCATTGCTTTGTTGAGGTGCTGGAAGAGAATTTAAGCCGCAATGGTCTTGCAATAGATCGATTAGAATTGCACTATGCAGAATTAAAGAAGTCTTCAGAATGAAATAAGTGTAATGTTAAGGGTGCCTGAGAATTACGCGCGTGTCTGTAAGAATTAGTTATATGTAAAACATTGCATATTGATTTACCTTGTGATGTGAAGCGCATGTAGATCTTTTGTAGCTCGTGGAAATTTAACTTGTTATGCATTTATTATATTATTTCTTTCAATCAAACAATCTCAACATTTTTATTATTACATGTAGTCTTATTTCATCTTTTTTTTTTTATTATCGTCTGTTAAAAAATGCTGCTTACGCACTGTCTCCCGGCCAAAAGGGGGAGACCGGGAGGGGGTGTGGGGCTCACTGCGGCCGACGCGACCACCGCAGTCCTACCCACTAAAAAACTTCAGACGACGCCCACCGCTGTTGAAAAGGGGCGAGGCACCAGTGCCCGGGTTTATAGCTTCTGGAACCCCGCCCGCGGCCAACGTCCCCCGGATCAGAACCGGGGAGACCTCCTCAGGAAGGCGCAATTTGCAGCGCCCCCCCTACCTCCTTGTGCGGCCATGGCGTAACTGGCCGACTTCGGGGGGGGTCTATGGCGAGACGGAAGGGGCCCCCTGCCCCCGCCGCCTAAGACCCCCCGGGCGCTGCCTGACGGGCCCTCCTGGCCCGCCCGCTGCGCCAACGGCGTAGCCGGAGAGAGAGCGGATCCCGCTCTCTCTCCCGCTCCGCGGCCTCCTTCTGCGACATCACCACTTCGCAGAAGGAGGCCATCGCCTCCCACGCCGTCTCGCTGTCGACCATCTTTTGCATGATGGTCGGCAGCGAGAGAGCCACTCCACCCAGGGCCGCGGCTAACGTCGACCGCGGCCCCGCCCACGCAGGGCACGCCACCAAAGTGTGCTGCGCGGTGTCTTCCGCGCAGTCACAGTGGTGGCAGCACCGGGTCGATTCCCCCCCGGCGATGTCACACAGATACTTTCCGAAACAACCGTGCCCGGAAAGCACCTGCGTGAGCCGTAGTCTTATTTCATCTGCCCTTTTAACGGCCGACAATTCTGATCCATACAATACGGCTATGTAGACTAACCGTGTTTTTAATTTTATTGTTTTACAGTCTGATATTTGTCTACTCGACGATCCGCTGTCGGCAGTAGATGCCAATGTAGGCCGCCTTCTGTTTGAGGGCTGCATCAACGGGCTGCTGCTTGGAAAGACGAGGGTGCTGGTCACTCATCAGATTCACTTCTTGAAGGCGGCTGACTTTATCGTCGTCCTTAATGAGGTCTGTTTGTACTCAGCCACCTTATTAACATTACTCTGTTTTAAATGTCGTGGATTTGATTTCCAAATTCGAGGTTGTATGTTTAGGATTAACCTTATTATTAAATACGTATGTCTTTGAAACCCAAAACAAAAATTAGTATTTATGTCATTGTCTTGTTTGTGAATCAAACTCATACTTCTAAGTAGAGTCTACTTACCTTGATTACTAGATTAAATTGCTTATATATGTTTCATGAGTTTGCAAATAGGCATTTCTTTTCAGTAAAATCATGGAAATTTATTGATACGTAAGATATTTCGAGATGTAAAAAGAATATATTTTATAATAATAAAATATAATCAAAATTACGCAATGTTAAAGAGTTAAAAACTATTTATTTCAGGGATCCATAGAAAATATGGGGACGTTTGAGGAGCTCGTGAGCTACGGCAAGGAGTTTTCTACCATGTTGGCCTCCTTGCAAGAAGGGAAGGACCGTGATCGTGACAGTGTTGGTTCTGGAACGGTAAGAGAGACTATGTTCATAATTATCAGCCTATATTCATTCACTACTGGGCATAGGTCTCTTCAATGGCACGCCACTGAGCTCGGTCTTCAGCTCTTCGTGTCCAAACATCGCCAGCCATTTTGCGTATATATTCTCACTAATGTTAGTCAAGACACATATAAACAATATCGTGGCATAATCATGTCATAATTTATGACGCTCGTACGAGTAGGTTGATGCAATGAGTCTTGTGCAAAGCCACAAAAGTTTTACGTGGTAAATCCATGGCTATTTATTTATTTATTACAGTGTTATACAAATATAAAATTGTAGAAGTTTCGAAGAATGATCCTTTTTAAATTATTTTTTTTGTCCCAATGGCTCCAAAACAAAAACGATGGACCCAGACATATTTGATTCGTTTATTATCATTATATATAATGTCTCACTCGGAGAAAGTTTTCTCGGAACTAGATAAACTAAACTTCAGATATTACAAACAAAGCTTAAGTCCTTATATTTCTCTATCTTGCTTCTAGACATGATAGATAAAATCAAAGCTCCTAATAGCACTCAAGCATTGCTTGGAACCTATTGAGAATTCTCAGCAAGTCTCAGTAATAAGATTTGTGCTAAAGTATTCTCGACTCTTAGAGATAGTTAAGCTCAGTACTGATAGCATTCGCACTTAGATGTGTTCTCGGGAAAATATATATGAGTAAATTTCAAATATAATATTAATAAATATTGCTTGAAAGAGAGTGAAAAAAAGGCTGCTTAGTCTTGAAATAAAAAATATTTTTTACTATTAACCGACGAAAAATCGAAGGCAGAAACGAATACAATCGTAGTGGTTATTCAACTATAGAAAAGCTCTACCTTAGCTTGTCAAGATATAGCACAGCGCCAAGTGGCCATAAACAAAGTTTCAATGTAATACTAGGCGCTTACTACTGCAGTAAAATTGACAATACTGGGTAATAATTAGTATTCCAAACTTATACCGTTTTGACCAGACACCTAGTATAGAAAATATGGCACAGATAAAGTATGCGCTTGCTGCTCCGTGTGAAAATGTAGTCGAAAACGACAACCAAAGTCAAGCATAGTTCACAGTAGTCAGTCCTTGGATTGGTGACTGTTTTTGTGGCATTTAATACCAAACGCTTCCGTGCATTAGGAGACATGTTCAGATTTTGGATGCGGCTATAACTTTATGTAGTAGTTATATTTGAGGCCTTATTGGCGGCTTGAAAATTTTCAACAGCAGGACGCCACACTCCACACGCCGCCAATCCACACTGGGTCAGTGTTGTGGAGAATTTACTCTCACCTTGGTTCATGAGAGCAGGCCTGCAATAGGACATAAATGGGCGGAGATAAATGTAAGCTATTAAAAAATCTGTTTCAAACAGAGCATGGAAGAAAAGGAAAAAGCCCCGTTAAAGAGATCCTTGTCCGTGGTTACGGATGACGACGAGCCTGATGAGTACGAGGCCCAGAGGATGGTTGATGAGGAGCGTGCTTCGGGAAACCTCCGCTGGGAAGTGATCGCGTCGTACTTCAAGGCCGGGGGCAGCTCCTGGTTCATCACCTTAACTGCGATGATGATATTGTTGACGGCGATGTCGGCTGGGGCTGTTGATTATTGGGTTAGCTACTGGTAAGTGGGAAACTATTACTGTGCATGTTAGCAATTTAATTCTTTTTTTTTTTCTCCCCAATTGGCAATTTAAAATTTGCCAGTGTCAAGTGTCAAAAAAATTTAATTCTTGACAGAGAATTGACAACGTAAAACACTTTTTTATTACTACATATTTCTTTCTTCGTGCGATTAGCACATTGAGCCAGTACTTGACAGTAAGATATATATTGATAACATGTAAATCATTGTAAATGAGAATGAGTGGTGATTAAGATGATAAATGGTAAATGAGATGCCTAAACCCCTTGAGTGTTCATTAAAGATGTGGGACTATACTGAGACCTCACGTGGACTTTTTAAGAGAATTTGAAAAGTGATGTTGCTTTGTTTAATTTACCAACACTCATGTACACTTAACGGTAAATAAGCCACCGTTATTACACATAAATGTTAGAAATATCACAAATTTTAGAAAATCAAACAGAACATGACGCTTCTCTTTTCCGCCAAGAAGTCCCACATATTTCTTAATGTGTATTTCTATTTTATTTTAAATATGTCTATGGTATTGATGCACCGATCCAACGATATCATCCAAGTATTAGCGTAAGCCCAGAACGCAAAAACAGACTTTAATAAGATCTTATAATACTTAAGAAATATCCCCAACATTTTTCATGTAGCATATGAAAGGCCTTGTATGAAATGAAATAAATTATTTTCTTATACAGGTGAATTTTATTGTCAAAATCTACTTATATTTAAGAGTGCAAATGTTAAAAATTATTTTTATTGAATTTAAAACAATTATTCGATATATTAAAATGACCTGTCCAGAATCGTTGGGGTCAAATTTATACAAACTCGTTTTTTATATTTTTGACAAGATTTACATGGTTATCCTGAAAGTAATCTTTAATTGAATAGAAACAGCCCTCTATCAAATAATTATGTGGTTTTCGTTTATATACCACGTACTTAAACTACTATGTACCTACACTACCTACTTACTACGTACTTTTACTCGTAAAGTATATATTATCATAATCCTGTTATTTCATAGATAGTTAGTTGTTATTTATACTGATCTTATATAAACAGCCGCGTAAATCTTTTGAACAGTTTCAGTAAATCAAAATGATTCACGGCCTTTTTTTGTAAGATTTGTTTAAAATATTATATCATATTAATAACATATTGAATTTAAAAAAATGCAGATACACCGACATTCATGCCATATTGGTGTAAAAAGAAAGGTATTTTATTTCCACAGGACAAACAACATGGCAATTTATACAGAATCGCTGGCAGGAGCCAATCCAGGTAATTTTATGATAACTAATTATAATTTTCTGTGTGGCGCCGGCCTAGAATAGCGTCACCCCTTCTCTTCTCATGGGGAGTCGTAAAAATCGACGAAGAGAAGTGCTACCGGATGATGGGCAGCAGCGTCATCCTGCGTACTGGCTGGAACTGCGATCACCAACCCTCCTGCCCAGCGTGGTGATTATGGGCAAATACCCCCACATATAAATGGCACTCACGCATAAACGGCCCCTAGTCCCCGGTGGCCCCGCTATTCCAGATTACGGTAGCGGTCTTGGAAACGGTGGGGCAGGTGCTAAGAATCACCGGCAGAGATCCGGCTACCACCCCAAACGACGACTTCTGTACCTGGCAACTTACAACACGCGCACACCGAGGACCGACGAGAAGATTGACGAGCTGGAGGAGGAAATAGAGCGGTTGCACTGGGACATTATCGGGTCATCCGAAGTCCGTAGACAGGGGGAGGATACGGTAATCCTTAAGTCCGGCAACTTGCTCTACTTTTTATGATGTGGGGCTGAAGCGCGTGTAGATGCCCCTAGATAGTCAATAAGAAGAAAAGTGTCCAATTTGTAAAAGTTCTGTTTATAAACAAATTTCAATATAAAGATATAATCCAAGTTCAAAGCTGATTTTTACTTAACGTTTACAGATCCTGGTCTCCACGTTCAAGTAGGCTCGCTTACGACTGCCCAGTTCCTCATGGTTCACGCAGGCCTGGTTTTAGCCTGTACGCTGCTCACCAACCTAAGAGTATTTCCCTTCGTAGCCATCTGCATCGATGCCTCGAAGAACCTTCACAACTTCATGTTCTCCACTATGATCAAAGGCATTATGCGATTTTTCGATACGAGTTCATCAGGTAATTAAATATAATTTGGGTTTCTACCTTTCAGTATTTGACACATTACCCGTTGAGATCTATGTGCTTAAAGTGAAGTTCGCTAGAACTTTAAAGATTTCTTAAAAAGTTGTAGCAAGGTTTCTATCAACCCGAACTGGGATGAATGGGCGAGAGTTTTTTTTTATAATGTAACACGTCATTATGGCTACATCCTGTCTGATCATAACCAGTCGATGCAGTCGAAAAATAAATTAAAGCGCTTCATACGAAATAAGCACGATACAAAGCGCTTCCACTCATGACGATCTGCTAAAATGCCGTTTCACGCCCCGCTTGAAAGACCCGGGATCATAGGAAACAGGAAACACATAGGCCGGCAGCGAGTTCCAGAGCTTAGTGGTCTTGCTCAGAAACGACTTCCCAAATTTCTTGGTTCGAGTGCTGATAGTTTGCACAGAATGAGGATGGTTTCTAAGACCAGCATGTGTTGTTCGGAAGAGGAAAGGAGAGAGCGGGATGAGATCGAAAAGCTCCTCAGAACACTCGCCATAGTAGTTCCGGTAGAAGACACTGAGAGATACAATTTTGCACATTATATATGTTCATAAAATATTTAGTTATTATCAGGTTACTGTGCCGAGTGATACCGGCCTAGAACAGTGCCACCCCCTCTCATCTCACGAGGAGTCGTAAGAGTCGACGAATAGAAATCTAACCGGCTAATGGGCAGCAGCGACATCTTGCGTACTGGCTTGAACTGCGCTCACCAACCCGCCAGCCCAGCGTGGTGATTATGGGCAGATACCCCCAATAGACTCTAATCTATTGGGGAGGCTAATGTCCAGCAGTTGACTCAGGATTGCAGTGATTATTAAGATATCTTTTGAAAATGGATCTCAACTATGGTTACTAAGAATGTTCTATATGTATAAAATTTTAATGAAACTGTGACATTTTATGGTCGCAGTAATTGTTGAGATTTCCTCTAAAACGGATTATAACATCAAAACGTGATTTAGTAGTAAAATTTACGCTAATAATATGCTCATTACTTTTCAGGCCGTATCCTCAACAGATTCACTAAAGATGTTGGGGCATTGGACGAGATACTTCCTCGGACTCTTCTGGATGTAGTACAGATCTACAGCACTCTATTAATAATTCTAGTATTGAATGCCATTGCTTTGTACTGGACTATCATCCCTTCGATTGGATTGCTCATTATCTTCGCTTTATTTGTCCGGGTCTATATGAAAACTGCACAAAGTATCAAGAGATTGGAAGGGACAAGTAAGCAAATCATCTATGAGTTATTATCATAAAATTGGAATTAATTTCACCTGAAACCCATTAACGTCCCTCTACTGAGCACGAGCCCCATATCACAAACCGAGGCGAGGGATAGTCCTACTCCACCTCGCGGACCTAGTGCGTATAAGTGGAGTAGTGTGTGGATTGGATGTGTGTGGCGTACTGTCGTTACATTTTTCAAGCCGCCCATGTCATCTGTCACTTGCTTAACGGCTACCACATATAGTGTATACACTATATGACAGACTGACTGACTGATGGTCAATCCCCTCCCCTTATAAGAGTCACCGACAGACTGACAAATCTAGAGAAAAAACTACAACAGACAGATTAACTGACAAACCTGGACAAATTCTGACAAAGAATCCATTTTGCTATTATTTCTTGGTTATGGTACCGCTCATAACTCTTTCATTGTTGTTTAAAGTTTATTGATTTTCCAGTTTGTTTGTAAACAATTGCCAAACCTTAATTATGATCCTTTTAATCTTAATGAAAATAAATCGCTTTAATTAGTAATAACCGGAACCAACATTTTAACGTGTCTTCCGAAGTACGGAAGCGCTCGATAATCAATGCTTGCCAAATGATCACCCATCCAAGGACTGAACTCTGTAAACTCTGCTTTTCTTTGGTGATCGTTTACGAGATTAAAATCACTTACACTCTGTTTTACGATGTATAAAGTTACACTTTTGTTGTTTTCAGCGAAGAGTCCCGTGTTTGGAATGGTCACATCAGCATTAAATGGAATCGCTACTATAAGATCTTGTGGTTCAGAAAAAAACCTCATTAAGGAGTTTGACAAGCATCAGGTAGTATTACTTTTAGATATGTAAAGAGTGTAAAAATACCCTGACCAGAGCCAAAGAAATGCATTTCGTTGGGATTATACCTTGAATAACTATAAGGGCATCGATTTCCCAGGTATTCTTAAAGAAAAATTATATCCTGATGCTGGGTACAGGCAACTGTACCTAAAAATACTGACTAAAACTTTGTTCTGAACATTTAATTATACAAGATTGCTAGTTAAAAGTATAAACAAAGTTTTCAAGTGATCTCAACGCGCTTCATTTATTTTATAGTTCCTTGTTCCAAAAAAAGTTGCTAAAGCTAAATATTTTCTCTTTTTTTCTTTTAAGGATTTACACACAGCTGCATGGAACAGCTACTTATGTGGAGGAGTAAGCTTTGGGTTGTATATGGACACTTTGTGTCTCATATATCTCGGGATTGTGATATTCGTATTTATATACGTAGATTTTGGTGAGTTGTTGTAACATTATTGTGCTGTTGTAACTACATTTCGACGACCGAGGTACTTTCTGCCTTTACTTCGCTCCTGAGGTCGTGGACAAAAAATTGTGTGCATAACAATTATGTTTCTGGTCTAGGTGCTGCCTATGCATATTAAGTATGTATTTGCAGAAAAAAATATATTTGCATAATTTTGAATCCATATAACAAGTTCTTTATTAAGTAAAGGGATCCTACTAAAACCTAAGGAGCCCAAGCCAACCTCACCTGCAAGTGGTGCACATGCCGATCAACGGACGAGGCTCTGGCGAACAAAACAATAGGCTGGCTACCTATTACGTAGGACCAATAATATAATTGGCGAAGTGTGGGCGTACAATTATTTGTGTCGATTATTTAAGTAATTAAGTAAATCAAGTGATGATAACTGTGTGACAAATTTCGCGCAACTGTAAACTGTAATTTCCCGCAAAATCGAGAAACCAGACAGTAATGCGTTTGAGGCTGTCTGTCTCAAACGCAGCAGTCTGGTTCCGCAAAGTAAAAAAATATATATTTTTAAAGGAGATGCCCTTCCGGTTGGCAGTGTGGGTTTGGCGGTAACTCAGAGTAATACTTTAACTGCCATGCTGCAACACGGAGCCCGGATGTTGGTGGAGTTCATAGCACAACTGACCAGTGTTGAAAGAGTACTGGACTACACGAAGATTGAAACGGAGGAGAATCTCTTCGAAGGAAGTAGGGATATTTATTATATAAAATAATATTCTAAGAGGTCATTTACCTCATAAATCCATTCATTAGTATGCAGCGGAACATTTTAGTATAATTCACACCGCATAAGTTGAACATTGACCTTGTGCAGTTACATAATACCGGGTCTCAATCGAAGTGCGGCTTGGGGAGGTGGGGGGTGGAACGTAACTATAGCAACGCGGCGCTACGCCTGTCAGTCAGCTTAGTCACTTCCTTACCTTTTCTTATTTTTGGCTACGATTGTAACTGTGCATACGGCCGCCAACTTTGTTCAACTTACGTGCCACAGACTACACGTCATCGTGCCAATTGATGCATTCATATAATAAGCAATTTGGTTAGAAATGGCTGCAATAAATGGCAAAATTAATATAATACTTCACTAGTAATTCAGCATCAGATGAATAATTATCCTTTTTTTTAGAAATACCCGTTATGCCTACCTGGCCAACACAAGGAAATATTGTTTTCGATAACGTAAACTTGAGATACGCTCCGAATGAAGAGCCAGTATTGAGGAACTTAAATATTGTCATAGAGGAAGGATGGAAGGTAAACAGTATTGCTATTATCTTCTAAAATAACACCCGAACCATACCATACACGCATACACACTATATAATTATATTTTTTAAAGAATTCTCTTTATGACAATAAAAAAGGCGCTCTTTATTAAACCGAGGTTTCCGTGTGCCGAAAAAAATATAAACTTAATAAATTATGTTTACTTAGGTCCTACAGTAAAAGTAAGTCCTTTGATAGCAGTCCGTTTGTGTGGAATTTAATATCGAGCGCTTCTGTGCTTTTGTTAAGATTGTGGCTTAATGGTTCTATTGGGCTGCTTGAAAATTCTGAAAGTAGGTCGGCACAATAGAAATCTAAATAATAACGCACTAGAAGTTGATTGCGCCGCCTCAAACTATTGGAACGCATGTCGCCAGTTTGAAAATGTGTCACTCAGTTCAGTTATGTACCGTACGTTACTTACGCTACTGCTCGGCTGTACAACTAAAGGCGTTATCATACTAGCAGATTACGAGTGTCCTCAAAGTGGAGCGGGCGCGCAACTACAGTCATGCGCAACGAACACGCCGCGGATGCGCAACGAACACGCCGCGGATGAGCAACGCACACGAGTTCGCCGAGTGGTCTCCATTTTGTACTATCTTGTAAAATTGCTCCTTAGTCCGGCCCCGCCTTTAATTCAGTCCATAACAAAACATGAATGTGAGAGAACGTACTGGGCATCATTGAAAGGTTCGGATACTAATACAGAGTTATTTATAAGCGAATTTAGTCGCTCTTTTATTTGATAATTTTAAATAGATTGGTTTACGTTTCATGCGTTTTCGAAGTAATAATGCTAACAGCAGTGTTTGCTTGTCGGATTTCAATATGGCACTGAGTATATCGTAAGCCACGCACAGGTATGAAGAAGTGGCACGGCCGCAAAGTTTTCGATGTGCATACGTAGCGTATTCGTTAGCATGATAAAGCCATAAAAGTACGAGAATGACTTTGTCATTCACTACGGATGACAAGTTATTAATTCTTGAACACAGTACATTGTTTTTTTGCAGTGCTGTACGAATATAACAAACGCAAACGGCAATAAATAAAAATTTCTGCTTCGCGGTCATTATTTAGATTTCTATGATAGCCACATTTCCGCAAACGGAGTAGTGGAGTATGAACTGAGTCCCTCTGACCTGTGTCGTGTGAGGAGGTCCTTGCTCAGTAGTGGGACGTTAGTGGGCTGAGATGCTGAAGACGGATTTCTGGTCAAAGTAATCCCAATGTTATAATGATTTATTAATTTGCATACGTGTCCCTTTTTATTGCTTGAGAATTTGTTCAGTCAGTGAAAGATAACCTTTCACCCTGGTTCATATGAGGCGCTCGTGACCAGGAGAGCGATGATATGAAGATGACTTAAAAGTGCTTGTGGATCTGCAGTAATAGTCGATTGGATATGATACTGAAGTTAAGATGACACGTGGATAAGAATATTTTTTTTATAGGTTGGCATCGTTGGCAGAACAGGTGCAGGCAAGTCTTCGTTGATTTCGGCCTTATTCAGATTTGCCTACATTGATGGAAATATCACGATCGATGGCATTGATACAGCATTAGTAGCTAGACAGGTAAGTTTTCATGGTAAGAACATAGTAAAATAACTAAGTCACGAGTGGTAAGATTAAAGCCTTGGTTTCGAAAGTTCTAATGGCAGTGCCTTCAACCATCCCTCTTGGATACGATTGTCTTTTTATTATTATATAAGCCAGGCGTTTTTTCCTAAGTATTTATGAACTTTACATAACTGACAAAATCGCATTTATATTTTAAAACTGACTGTTTAGATGTTGAATGAAGCGGCTAAACCAATAAGTGGAGTAATTACTGTGCAAATAAAAATGGCAGTCAGTCATCAGTTCAAATGATAAAACAATTTTTTGTTTCAGAATCTTCGTTCAAAAATCTCAATAATACCTCAAGAACCAGTCCTATTCTCAGCTACTATAAGATACAACTTGGATCCTTTTGGAATATACAGCGATGCTGACCTTTGGAAGGCACTTGAACAGGTAAGCAAACGCATATTTACTTCAGCATTAGTTTATTTCAATGACCAGAACTTTACGTTAAGTTTACAATATTTTTAGCATTTTCTGATATTGTTTATTGATTTGTTATTAATTTTGTAGATGGGTCAGATTTGAGTTTCCTATTTATTCTTTATATCTTTTACCAAGATCTCATCAATGTTAATCAAACGTTTCAAATACCAGCAGAATGATTAATAAATAAATCAGTTTTAATTTTATGCGTTAACAAGTATGATAATTTTTTCTTTGTGATTTTCTAAAAATCATCTCCTTTGAGTTAAGTCAGTATAACATTAAATATGCGATATTTTGAAGTAATTATAGACTTAGCTTTGTCTATATTTTTGTTAGTTAATGTGATGTGGTATTTTCTAGGTGGACATGACCTCGGGTGTGCAGTCATTGGACTTTAAAGTGACGGAGGGTGGTGCGAATTTCTCCGTGGGTCAGAGGCAGTTGCTGTGCCTAGCGCGTGCCGTTCTGCGCACCAACAAGATTCTGATCATGGATGAAGCCACCGCTAACGTGGACCCGCAGTTAGTATACCATTACCATCAAGCTAGAACAAAAATTATTTCATTAAAAATCTTATTACTCTTTGCAAGGAATTTATTACTGTAGATTAGATTTAGTTATCAAAAGAAACCCATTCTACATTTTCGAAAAGGTTAATTGTTAAACTATGTGATAAGATAATTAGGTATATTAATATATATATTATTATTTTATTTGGCTACCGATTTGGCGCGCAGGTCGACTTGCACGCTCCAGAAATAGTGGTTTCGACCCTACACGAGACAAATTTTTAAACATGTGTTTTCGTCTTGGTCTTCGTGTATCAAAAAATGTGTTGATATATTTTTTTTATTAAGTACAAATACGTACACTACGAGCCTGGTGCGTACTGGCTTGGAACTGTTATCACTAACCCGCCAGTCCAGCGTGGTGATAATAGGAAAATACCCCCCAATAGAGTGTAATCTATTGGGAGGCTAATGTTCATTAGTGGAATTTATAAGGCTGATATTCATATGATGATGGTACCCAGGCATGCGGCCCAAACTTAAAGTTAAAATATATAAATTTTCACGGCTTTTTTGTATCCCATAGCCCACTTTGTAGGTTTTCCTCACTACACCGCACTCGATTTATATGTAGTAACGAAATCGTAAAATATATCTCGTTTGGTATTGACCGAGATTTCTATACGAGCTGATATACTCATGTACACTGTATATAACGTTATAATAAAAGCTATCGTGCTATGCGACGGACGCAGTGCAGTGGGCAAATCGCTATAATTTGGAGATAGATGGCGCTGTGTTAAAAGGTTTCATTAATATCATATCCCCAGTAAAATTATTATTCTCTAAAATGTAATTAAAAACTCTCTCTTGTTTTTCTAGGACCGACGGTTTTATCCAGAAAACAATAAGAAGCCACTTCACGTCCTGCACAGTTCTCACTATTGCTCATCGTCTCAACACAGTCATGGATTCTGATAAAGTTATGGTAATGGACGCGGGCCAAGTAGCTGAGTTCGACCACCCTTATATACTTTTGTCAGACCCTAACAGTCAGCTTTCTTCCATGACCAAAGAGACAGGAGAGAAGAGCGCAGCACAACTGTTTAATATGGCCAAAGAAGCCTACTTTCAAAGCAATATGAAAGAAAATCTTAGGTGATGATAATGTTTAGGCAATATAACAGGTAATTACGATTTTTTTTAAACGGTCGCTGAAATAGTACTTTTAAATGTAACTAGTAGTTTTCAACAAAAAAAAACTGTTTACTCTATATCATGTAATCCTTATTGTTAATGTCATAGCATAAGTATTACCGTACCCGACAGGGTCCATAAAGATACTGTTTTGTTACAAGACCCTCTGATTTTGAAGGCTATGGGTCTTCCAGTGGGCTATCGCTGCTTAAACCTGCCCACATAAATCTAAGTTAGTCTGTCTCAATGTGAGTAGACATACTCTTCAACAAAATATCGCACGCTAAATGGAATAGTGACTTAACTCAAAAAAGACGATTTTTGGGACATCACAAAAGAAGATCTTCTAAAGAATACTTGTCCTATTTATAAGCGCATTAAATTAATACTGATTTATTAATTAGTAATTCTACTGGTGTTTCGAATGTTTGATTAACATTGATTCGATCTCAGAAAGAAATAAAACGACTGTACACGTACGTAACTTAAATCTGACCTATTTATTAATGGGTCGATGTTCCTTTAAGCATGCGATATAATGTCTTACTAAGTACTACTTACGAATTGAATATTTTTTTGAATAAATAAACAATGCGAAGTCTCACTCCCATTTAAAAATGCGTATTATTTTGAAATCATAACTAACAGTCAAAAAGTCACTAACTATAATACAGATTTACACAAACATATGTTTATATAAGTTAGTTTTATATGGCATTTTATCCGATGAATTACAAAGTGAATCGTTTCAATAAATATTTTAAGAGTTCATAGTAGGGTCAGATAAGATAAGTGATACCCCCCTGTGGCATATAAAAAAACTAGCCAAGTGCTAATCGAAGTAGCACTCGAAGAATATATAACTTATTATAATTATTTAATTTAATTTAACATTTTATACTTTATTATAAGAGAATATAGAAATAAGGTGTAGAAACAATAAAGATATAAATAAGAGGAATATTCAGTATTAATTGTCAATTTTTCCTTATTTATTGTACTCTGGTTAAAACTTTAATTACCTATAGTTATTTATTGCAATGTGTTTAATTTAAGTTATGATAAAAGTCTAGGTAACATGAAATAGCACCTTTCGATAAAGTACGAAATTATTTCGGCTTACAAACTTAATCTATAAATAAAGTTTATCGAATGGGAACAATCCTGCTGTGAAAATTTTTACTGGGTACCTTAATAATTTGTACCTTTACATACGTTATAATATAAACTACGGAAAAAAGCGGAAAGGCAATGAACGGGCGTAAGTAATAGGTTCACCATGGCAAGTTTTGAAAAAATGTTTCCTCAAATTAAAATTGCTTACTAAAATAATATATTAACACAAACACGCCATGTGCGTGTGGTGTGAGGGCCTGTTTCTTAAAACTCTTTGAAAATATGCTTCGGATTCAGCGCCCACTTCAAAAGAATTGTGCAAGTTGAAATCAGATTTTGTGAAAGTCAGACAAGCGTGTAATAAAGTAAACAGTTGGTTCCTCAGTTCTCACATAGAGGATTGAGGACCCACCAAAATATTATTGCAAAACTAAGCCCTACTTCGTAAATATGACTTGCGCGTGTGGTGAGGGATAATTAATTAAAACTCGTTGAAAATACGCTTGGAGGTGATCCTATTGCCGCTTATCGGGATCTTTATGTTCGCCAGAGCCTCGTCTGTTGATCAGCAGGTGCACCTAAGATATTAATAGGGGCCCTCTACACCCAAAATCACACTTCCCAAAATTTCCAAACTTCAAACCCAAACTTCATACACAATCATTAATTTTCTTCGACAAATTATACAGCGCGACCTAGACCCTAAACTAAGCTGCTAAATATAGAATTGCAAAACGAGCATGTAAGCAGCTATAGCGGTGGGCTATTACCAACATAGCAAGATCATTTTCACTACATAATATTTTACTATACACAAACTAAATAAACTCAGGCCCAAACAAGACACGGCCACTTTTAAAGTAAGTAAAAATCGTGGTAGTTTACCAGTTCTTCTAACCTCAGTCATCAAAATCACAAACTGGATTTCTGCATTGTTTCAAAAGATAAGCAAGGACGCATGCTGCTAACGACAGACCAATCACGATGCCCACAAATTTGTATCGACGAATGAATTGCAGTAGAACCTCTTTTTCTGCTTTAGGACAGCAACCGGAACATTTTGGTGGTGGCTTTACTTCACAACCCATTCCACAGTCCATTAACGTAGCGCCAATAGAAAATAATTCAGTGTAGGTATGTGGTGCAGTTTTTTTGAATCGATGTAAAATTGGTATTTAAAATTTGATTACATGTTTACTGATATAATATGAGAGGTGATGGATAGCAATGTGTCAGTAATGTGACATTGTACTTCTAGTACATTGACGTACAGTGACATTTCTGGAATAAAGTATTTATCCAGAAATTATAATAAAGGCTGTCATTGTGCTATTATAATAATAATGAAGAAGAAGAGGCATACGAGGGCGGCACTGAAAATTTCGGGAATCGAGGAAGTGACATAACATTACTGTTTAAAAATGTATTTATTGCTTTTCGAAGTATTCTCCGCGAAATTTGACACTTCTTTCCATACAATGGAACCAATCGTTGAAGCAACCATTCCATTCGGAAGTAGGGGGCTCCAAAATGGCCGTTCTGTAGGTGTACAGCTTCTTCAGGTGATAAAAATCTCTGACCACGCAATTATTCTTTACTTCCGTAGAGTAACGCCTGAATCAATAAACTATTGCACGGTAAACGGTCACCCATCAAAGAACTGAACTCTGTAATAACTCTGCTTTACTTCGGTAATCGTTTCCGACAACCCATTAACGCGAGCTTTTCAAGTATTTTAGTTTTCTACGTATCAACAAAAATATTAAAGCAGTATTGGCAATAACAGTTACGAGTTGCAATTTGAGGACGGGGCCGCGAACAGTTTGACGTGGAGGTCGAGTCGAGTTTAGAGGCTAAGGTCAGTATTCCAGGCCGATTCCCCGGTTCTGATCCGGGGGACGTTGGCCGCCCTCCGGAACGTTACGTCCTATCACCGAAATGTCCAGTCGGTTCATTAAGTCTACTTCCCTTAACGTCCATTTTCCTAAACGTCCTTTTTCCTAAACGTCCTTTTCCCTGAACGTCCATTTCCCTGCATGTCTTTTCCCTAAACATCCTTTTCTCTGAACGTCCATTTCTCTGAACGTCCATTTCCCTGTATGTCATATCCCTAAAATAGCGACTGCCATCTGACCTACACAACCCCACAGGGAAAGGCCCAACCAAGTGCAGGTTTCCTCATCATATTTTCCTTCACCGTAGGAAAAATCGGATAATGTACTTAAGTTAGAAAAAACTCATTGGTACATAGCTTGAGGGTGGGCGCGAACCCAGACTCTTGGGGAGTGGGCTCGCGCTCAAACCAACTGAGCTACCGACGCTACATTTTACATACAATTGAAGTGTTCTAATGGTAATTGCTAATTTATTTCTGTATGCGTTCCATGTTCTGCAATGCAATCCGCTAATCGCACATGTAGGTGAATACTTATATATGCTACCTCTTTTTTATCTAAACTTGACATTTAATGATTCATGCGTGTGTAATGACACAAGAAGACACAATGACACTATTCTCCTTTATTTCTAAACTAGGAAAAGCGTTGTTTATTTCAATATTATAAAATTACATAATGGACGGGAATAATACAATACAGTTTATAAAAAGCAGAAAAGGAAAAACTTGTCTGTTAAGAAATGGGTTCAAATATAATTTCAGTAGGAAAAACAAGATAGGTACTACCCTGTGGAGGTGTTGGAAACGTGACGAATGTTCTGCAACAGTTACTTGTAAATCAAGTGAAGTGATTCGTGAAAGTAAGGAACATACTTGTCAGGCTAATGTAATAAAAAATGAAATACAAGTTATATTGAATAAATGTAAAAAAAATGTATGTCGAGATTTACGTCCCATTCAACAAATCTTCGATGATAATTTTGTGGAGTTTAAGATGAAGGGGGAGGAATACAGAGAGGCTATGCCATCTTTTTCTTCGAAAAAAAATCAATTATATAAAGCCAGAAAAGATTTTTTGAAAGTGGACAGGCTTCATTACAACAATTTACGAGATATCAAATTATCATCGACATTGAATGACAATTTTTTAATTTGTGAAGATGGTGAGGATGAAAAAATTATTATATTTGCGTCGCCTCTCGTAAGAAGATTTCTCAAAGGTTACATTGGCATTTATTATGCCGACGGAACGTTCAAAGCAGCTCCTCCACCCTTTTATCAATTGTACGTTCTACACATTGATCTTGGATCAACCATAACTTCTACTAATATTGTACCAGCTATTTATGCATTCCTGCCAAACAAAACAGAGGGGACCTACCTTAGGTTATTCCAACTGATAAAAGATAAACTTCATATGAAAATTAGCCAATTTAAGAGTGATTATGAAATAGCTCCTATGAACGCTATGCGTACAGTTTTCTCCGGTGTTAAATTAACAGGGTGTTTTTATCACTTTAATAAGGCTATATGGCGCAATGGCAAAGAATTGAAAGTAGACAAGACGAGAGAAGGCAGAAAAGTCTTGAGAATGGTCGCCCTTCTTCCGCTTTTACCTAGTAATAAAATAGATGAAGCCTTAAATGCGATATGGAATGACGCTCCGCGATCTCCGGAAATGAGCAAATTTATAAAGTATTACCAACGTCAGTGGGGGTCCAACAAAACACCTGCATTTTTGAGTTGTGCAGGAGATAAACATCGCACTACGAATTCACTGGAAGGATGGCATCGTAGGTTAAATTCCAGAATACCTAAAACGCCTAATTTATATTTAGTTATCTATTCTTTAAAAAAGGAATCTTTACATTATGATTGTATCATCAAAAAAAGGTTATTTCAAACATTGACCCGAAAAAATAGAAGATTGCAAGACATTGTTTTTGATAAAAAATACAAAAGCTTGCTAAGTACATTAAAAAATGGTGAGATGGACACAAACTGCTTTTTGAAAAAGATTATTTATTTACGATTAAAATGCAAACAAAAATTAAAAACATGTTGATTTTATACTTAGGTACTTTAATTTGTTCAGTATTTTCGAACGAGGAACGTCATTTAATTATTTTTTTTAGTAACATGAAAAAAGCTTTTGTATTTTTTATCAAAAATTAAATCTCTTGCGATCTTCTATTTTTTTTTGAACGAAAATAAGTCTTAATTACATAAGAGTTAGAGTTTAAATTGTTTTGTCACAAATTTCTGAATTAAGAATTTATTATTATATTAGTCTTTAAAGATATTATTTAAAATACATATTGTGTTAATTTCGTTTCCTTAAAATTTGGTGGTTCAGTGCACGAAGGCACTTAAGGTATGGCCGCCCCTAATCATAAGAATTATTTTTTTCATCCTTCCAATGGATTTGTAGTGTAGTTAATAAATAAGCTATTATTAATGTAGGTATGTCTTAAATTAGTTTTTTTTAATTACACATCTAATAAAAAAAATGATGTTTTTCTAACATTTTATTTTTTATTATAATCAATCGATTATCCCCTGTATTTGGAGAAAATAACATCATCAGGTATTAAGGGAGCGAGGTATTCGAGGAAGTAGACATTGTAGGAAGTAGACATTCAGGGAAGTAGACATTCGAGGAAGTAGACATTGTAGGAAGTAGACATTCAGGGAAATAGGCTTTCGAGGCAGTGGACATTCAGGGAAGTGGACTTACGGAGACAGGACGTTAAGGGAAGTAGACTTAATGAACCGACTGGACATTTCGGTGATAGGACGTAACGTTCCGGAGGGGTTGGCCGCCGGCGGGGTACCAGAAGCTACAAACCCAGGCACTGGTGCCTCGCCCCTTTTCAACAGCGGTGGGCGTCGTCTGAAGTTTTTTAGTGGGTAGGACTGTGGTGGTCGCGTCTGCCGCAGTGAGCCTCACACCCCCTCCCAGTCTCCCCCTTTTCGCCGGGAGACAGTGCGTAAGCTGCATTTTTTTACAGACGATAGTAAAAAAAAGAAAGTATTCCAGGCCGATACTCAAAACTTTTATGTTATGCTTATTGTATACTTTGTATTTGATTATTCGTGTCTAGTAAAGACGAGGAAGATATGGTGGACCAAATGATCAGGGTACAATGTTCCTAACACCGATTAACTAAATGTTGATGCGCTTTTATAAATAATCTAGAACAATTCACGCAAAAGCCACTGTTACTAACTAGATCTCATTTCAATAACATCTTACAGCTGGGCAAGGTTCTCCTCTCACAAATCAAGGTGGATTTCAGGCCATTTGTGGGTATCATTCGCTAGTGAGGCAACTTGGCTTAAGGCTACCACTTACAGTAATCAAAAATAACTAAGACCAATGGCAAAAAGTTCCTTAAGCAAGAAAGCGCTCTACATGAAATGACAGTATATGCCTCGAGACAAGCGTTCACCGCTCTGTAGGCATACTTTTGTAAACATTTCGTAATATAAGTAAACGTTTCCATCTTTGCATCCACCTTTTTCATATATATTTAATTTTACATGTTTTTATATTGAAATACCTACATAAATATATTCACAATATTACGCCTGTTTCCCCGAAGGGATAGGCAGAGGTATATTATGCGCCTACAACTCGCCAATTTTATTGTTGTTTCCACGTAATAGTTGTCGAGCCTATTGTCGCTTATCGGGAACTTTCATGTTCGCCAGAGCATCCTCCGTTTTTCGGTAAGAGCACCACATGCAGGTGAGGTTGGCTTGGGCTCCCCAGATCTTGGGAGGATCCCTATAATATTATAATAGCCTGTATAAACCTCAACATTTCGCCCCGAATAACTGAGTAAACATTTTTTGACACCTGATACAACACCAGGGGCATCGCTAGCGCGTTGCCGATCCTTTTTTTGGAGCCCTATGCTGTAATCTTTTAGGAACACCTCGCCAGGGAGCTCATTCTACAACGCAAGGGTACGCACAAGAAATTTTTATTTAAACGCACCGTCCGCTGTGTTTTCTATAGTATGAGGATAAACGCCTTGCCGATGGCGAGCGGTGCGATGATAGAAAGAAGCGTATGCCCGTTGCCATTCATTACATAATACATATGCAAAAAAAATCGAAATATGATTATGGGGTGTATGGGGATCCTACCAAGACCTAAGGAGCCAAGCCAACCTCTCCTGCAAGTGGTGCACCTGCTGATCATCGGACGAGGCTCTGGCGAACACAACAGTGCCCGGTAGGCGGCAATAGGCTCGCCACCTATTACGTGGGCAAAATATATAATTGTCGAAATGTGGGCGTGTAATATGACTTTGCCTACCCCTTCGGAAAACAGGCGTGTATATATACAGATTAAAAATATATAAAACTTTAATTCTTACCAAAATTAGTATGATCGGCACTGGTATAGAGACCAAGACAAGTAAAGAATAAGCATCACAAGGAACCCAGTCATGTATAGAATATAAGGGTTCCCGACTATGGCAGTGCTAGCTTTGCAGCAAGGTTTTACACTTTCGCAACACCCCATTTTTCCTCCTGTTTTAGACAGAAAAAATATATGATAAACTGACTATTATTAACCTACATTATTTATGGAACTTTGGCAACGGATGGCTTTTAAATAACGGTGGTTGCCAATCTACAATGTTTCGCCTTTATCTGAAGTTTCGCCATAGATAAAGCATAGTTAAATGAGAAGTTTTATCAACTGTAAAGAGTATTATTGTAAACTTTATATACCCATTAAAGAAGTATTCTCCGTATCAATTTTACGAAAGACTTCTAGGAGGGAAAGTAAAAATCTGTGATATTGCGGACATTAATGTTTAATAACGGTGGATTATTAACCATTAAGTATTTGTAAACGTACATGAGTGTTGGTAAATGGTTGGCACATGCATACGTATTATACAAATTCTCTAAAGAAGTCCATCTTCATCACCACTCATTCTCATTCACTATGACTAACGCATTATTTTTATTAAAAAAAAAGGAATACCACGAGTCGCGAGCTTGCAGCGCGCCGTGTTTACGTTTAGGAAGCTACTTTTATGCAGTTTTGTTTTGTTCCTGTTGATCACTACATACATATTATGGTGTAAGCTGAGAGGCAGTTTATACGACATTTCGCAAATTAGATTGTCGATTCCACGTAATTGGTGGCGAGTCTGTTACCGCTTACTTTTATGTTTGCCAGAGCCTCCTCTGTTGATCGGCAGGTTTACCACGTGCAGGTCAATTAACTTGGGCTCCTCAGATCTTGGTAGGATCGCTATACATCAAACACTAGTTGCGGGTAATATTGTTAGTTAGTTCATAAAATTTATTTGAATTACAAAAGTTCAATTTAGTTCAGTTTAAAAGCAAAGCTTTTCTATTATGTTGTGTGAAGAAATCAGGTGTAGGTAAGTCACATGTTTCATGCTTTGGTCGGTTAATTGAAAATATATACATATAAAATCACGCCTGTTTCCCCGAAGGTGTATGCAGAGGCATATTATGTGCCCACATTGCGCCACTTATATTTTTGTTCCCACGTCATTGGTGGCGAGGCTATTGTCGTTTACCGGGAACTTTAATTTTGGCCACATGTTTGTTATGTGTTTTCATTGTTAATATTTAAATTCACTGGTACAATATCTGAGTATTTTAATAAGTGTTTTGGAGGGGAAAGAAATGGTCCTCTCCCATCCTAACAACATCATCATTATCCAAACGTTATCCCAGTTGCGGCCGTAATACCTGGCGAATGTGCCCGAAGCAGCTCGCAAGCCGCTCGAGAGCTGCCCATTCACGGCACGGTCGAGAGATGTGAACGCTGCTTACGGGCCCGGGGTCCGATGAACTAAACGCTTCCAATTTTAACATATCCGAGAGTACCTATGTCTTCGGTACCAGAGGTGCTTTAGAAGGTGCCCCGTGACTCTGCAGCTTTTCCTGCGCTCAGCTGCAGTTAAGAGGAGAAGAAGAAGAAATCCAGTGCTTTTTTTAAAATATATATTTATAAATAAATAAAGCTATCGCATAGCCTCTCTTATTAACTTCTGCAGTTATAATTATTTATTTATTTTATTTATGCAGTTTTTTTTCTAAGCAAAACTTGAAACTCTACGCATGAGTCACCAGATGGCGGGGCGAAGAAGGGGATTACGCATGCGCAGTAACGCCGATACAACCAATGTCACCTAAAGGCGGGTTGCTGAACTAAAGAGACAAGCGTGATATTTCAAAAAGTCATTAAAAGTTCTGCTATTTATCGATAGATGGAAAAACTAAAAAGTATCACCGCGGTGCCGGTCGGAGTGGGGGGTGTTAGGTTTTTTTCGTTACGGAATTTCTAGATTCGGTCTCCACGCTCAAGGCCCGCGATAGAAGCTATGCAATAGTGTTTTGTTGGTTGCCTGTTACTAAATACAGGGAAGAGATTTAAATAAAATTAAGAAAATACTAATAGTAATATTGATAATATTGATGACAAAAATAAGGCGATGTAAGTTTGCCGATTCAGCTAAATCTTTATAGCAAGAACTATAAAAATTGTGGTATAAAGCTAAAGGATATAAATGATTAGACAAATATATTTTAAAGACTGAAAAATAACATTATTTACCTATTTGTCTTTTTTTAGAAACGTTGGTTGCATTGTATACATGATCAATACTTTAAAAATTCTTTTAATAAAACAGAATTTAACATTTATTAAATTTTAATCCATACTTTATAATAAGAGTATACCTCTCCATACCTCAGCCAATCAGATATAATTAATCTGCCTAGGAGAATATAATACCACCTGTTTAAAAATTCATCGAATAGTGTTTACGAAATAAATATTAAATTCGGTCGTATACTGTATTCGGTAATTTATACAGGCATTTGAGAAATCAGCTCAGTTTATATCAAAACATATTCAGCCATTCTCATAAACTCTAGCTACTAACATAATACTGTTTTATTAAGACACCTCACACTAGAGGAATCTACTTTAAATTCGTACAAAAGAGAGTAAACTAAATATTATGCAAAAACACTGTTTTTAAATAGTCCTTTGTAAATGCATGTCGTTTTAATGCTGACGGTACTGTATGTATATGCAATGGCTCTAAAATAATTAATATTAAGTTGATTCCGGATGATCACTCAAGTATTTCGTCCTAGCGATGTCATGTAGTGTTTTGCTCATGCTACTATTAGTTTCCCTGACCAGGAAGTTGAGATGGGAATTCGGGTTGTTCAGAAGCAGGTGTGGGTAGTCAAACTCCACAGCCTCCCCGTTGTTCATCACCAAGACACGGTCCGAGTCCATGATTGTAATGAGACGGTGGGCTATGGTAATTACGGTGCACGATGCGAACTGCTGGCGAATAGTTTTCTGGATTAGAGCATCGGTCCTGTAATTAAGAAAATGTAATAGCTATATACAAGATATCTGGTCCACATAGGTACTTTTTATACCTATGTTTTATAAATGAATATTTAATTTTAAAAATAGCTATAGCTCGTGCGTTGCTAATCCAAATGTAAGTATTTTTAAAGCTCTCTTTTATAACTCAACAGAAAAATTATTGGATATGATAGAAAAAAATTATACGAAAGAAATTATAAAATTTCTAGTCATCTAGTTACGTGATTATTATCCTGGTTTGTTGTACTATACTATTCCGACATACGTTTAGAATTCACCGTATTTGCCTACGTAACATATGTTTTTTCTCTTGAAGTATGGACTTATTCGATTAGCGTAATTGCCAGTGTCAAGTAATTAGAAAATTCAAGTTATTTGATAAAGTCACACAGTTGAAGTCATGTAAAGATTGCCATGTCAGATTTAAAGCCATGACAGTTCAGTGTCGGGACCCGTAGACTTCTAATTCAGAGGGTTCAAATCATGGTGATTATGACATTTCGAAGTTACGTGCGTAAATATCACTTGCTCTGTGCCTCGGAAAGCATGTTAAGCCGTTGGTCCCGGCTCTCATGAACATCTATGGCAGTCGTTATTAGGAAGCCAGTGCCATCTAATATTCTGACAATATGGTTTAACTATAGAATGATGTAACTATGGATGTGACTATGGAATGTTTTCTTTTGGGCTGTGCCTTGTGGAGGTCAGATGGCAGTCGCTCCATGTAATAATTATAATAATAATGAAGTTTAGCCAAATCTGGTTAGACCAGTGAGCAGACTATGAACCGTGGGCTTAATTCTGGGGCAACCGGGGTAATGCTAGGATATGATGGAAGTAATGTCAAGATTGTGAAGTAACGTTCATCACAGACAAGTTAAAGTCCTACCCCAGTAAAGCTCATAAAAGAAGACTTCATCACCATGTAAATGTTGAGGCTATCCAGCTACTCGACAACACAGACCTAGTGAGAAGACTGAGAAGGACAAAACCTTTTGAGTTAGTTTAGTGTAGTGTCAGCACGGAACAGAAAAAACTAGTGGAAGTGCTAAGTAGGCGTATCGCGCGTGTCACAAGTAGGCGCTGTTACGCTTACTTCATTGAGTCAAGCCGCAGTTGTGTTCTGACATCACGTCGAGTTGGTAGTCGTTGCGTTCCCTTGATTTTAAAAAATATGCCGTATTGTTCCATTTTATGGTGCAAAAATGATAGTAGGAGAAAAAATCTTATAAATGGAGGTGTTTCGTACCATCGGTAAGTAATATTTTAATTGTATTCTAAGAAAATTATGTAATTTCAGTTTACACGTTATTTAATTGAACGACTAGCTAAAATAAACCTTAATGTATTAAAATAAAGTCCATTTTGGCTTAACTGTATTAGGCAAGTCCATGTCGAATGTTCTTCGCTACATAGTTAATGATGTAGTCAGGTGAAATACTGATATTATCGATAAATGAAAATAATGTATGTATGTAATGTATATTTCCTGCGTCCAATCATGTCACTGATTTGATGAAAGCAATTGTCGAAAAATATATAAATGTTCGCATACATCATTTATTAAAATTAAAAATAAAACTTTCAAAACGTCAGTTTTTAAATAAATATGTTTTATTTCAAGGACAATAAAATAAATTTTAAATAAACGTGTTTTTCATTCTATTCTATTTTCGATGTAGGTATAATAAAAGTTATTACAAATTTCTCAAAAACTTCATGTTTTTATCGAACGTATCTATCGATATCGCTTTCTACTGCAACAATCAAAGCGACACCCTGCACTGGCAGACTAGCAGTAGAATCTACGTCTGTGGCGGTAATGACAACCTTATTGCGATTTTAATAAGGGTTATAATTGCTTCAACAAACAACAACACCATCTAGCGATACTTTCTCAACAATCATAGGTAGTTTGAATTTAGTTTAAAAAATGTTTTAGGTATTTTTCTTTTAAGCAAATTAAATCTTATTATAGTGGATGAATGTATATTTTCCGGTGTAGAACAATTGACTTAAGCTAATTTTGACTAAAATAAAAATGACCAATTACGCTCATTGTTTATCTGTAGTGTAATATACGGTCAATGGTTTATTTGTGTGAGTTTGGCGACAACGGTCTTCATACTAATTTTGTCACTTACCATTTCCACTAGTTTTTTCTGTTCCGTGAGTGTCAGTGAAGTGTAATACTGTGACTAAGAACACATTACTAAAGTGTATTCGCCTTAATAGAAACAATAAGAATAGTGTTATTGGACAAATTCTTATTTTTGAAATATGTAGTAGTTTATGATAAAAGAAAGTTACTAATTAGTCTTTAGATAGGCTAGATTGTAGTGGATATAAGATACCTCCTTTTAAAAAAGGAAAGTATTTTGTATAGGTAAAAAAAAAAAAAACCCCAGTAAAGTAGTGAAAACTGTACCTACTAGAGGTTTCTATGGAGTATTGGAATCTATGCGGAAAATCAAAATTCACTGCAATATACTACTTTCCCACATGTGTGTACTTTGCTGAAGAAGTTATGCCTATAAATCTACTATATTTACACAAAAACCTCAAGATTATACTAGTTTTGGAAAATAATACATCGCCGCGATATATCTTTTTTCGCGTTGGCGCCAAAAGTCAAAAATGTGTTTTCTACGTAATAATTATGTAGTTTTATTTGCACTTTATGAAAACAAGTCATAGAGAAAAGTCAACAATAGCGCTGGTCACCAATATTTAATTAAAATAAACAGACACAAAAAAACCTCATAAATAACAATAACAAACCTCATGTACCAAATAAAAACAGCCAAATAAATATCAGTTTCACAATTGCTTTTATTGTTCCTCAGTTTGTGTCAGGGCTCAAAAACAAATTGAGCTCATCAATATCCAATAAACGTGTGATGTCGCTGGCACCCTATAATTTAATTAACACGGGTGTTTGTGACATTTTGCCGTTCACATAAATCGGACTCCGGGGAGCCAGAAGGCAGACGATCCGACCATATTAAGTTCGTTCCGTAAAATTAAAAAATAAAGGAATGTCGGCTTTCATTACTTGTGGGCTCGGGTTATTTTTAAACAATGTTAAAAAGCTACGAATATTAGTCGGTATGAAATTGACAGAAAAGTGTGATAATAATATATGATATCATAATATAAAAAATATATTTTGTATTTCTATGACTTCTGCACTAGACTCGCAGAAGTTTGTTCTTATAAAAAATATATCTAAATATACAGTAATTTTATATTGCATAAAATATATATATAATGTCGAGTTGCTAGTGACTTAGTCCATTCATCATTGATTTATTGAAGTCCCAATTAGCATCTTAACAGGTGTCATGTGACGGTATAATGCCAAAGTGCAAAATTATACAGTATACTAGTAATACGGCAAAAGAAAAGAAGATCAAGAACAAAAAGAAATCTTATTCCACCCAGGCGAGTTCAGACCAACAAATCTTTCACATATATAAAAATGCTCTATCACTGATTCGTTCCGGGCCACTTTTGACGTATTTCGGATATGACCTTTCTCCTTATAATTTTTGTTTGCCAGAGAGTTTTGTTGCAGATTAATGACAACGAGGAGGTCTTACACATTTAACGTTATTTTACTCGCGTATTGTTCTGGCATATCGACGTGTAACTTTTTGATGTTATTGCTTAAACGAGCGCATTGACTTCATTGCTAGCTGCATTATTCATAGTTAACCAATTCAGTGTGTCGTTTATATTTTTTATATTTAAAAAGAACCTACTTCATTTGGTCCCTTACACAGTGCGTTAATCATAATCATAATTCTAAGTTGTTAATTTATTCTAAGTTCATTAACTTTGAGTTACACACATACCCGTGTGTAACACAGATTTAAGGTGGGTATGGTTGGGTCTAGGGGAGTATGGCCGTATACCCTCTCACAATTATCGTAAGGGAAAGCTGAGAACATACGGTAGTAGTGGGTGGGTAGTAATGGCCTGAAAAGGGGTTTGGAAAGTATATATTGAGTTTTGGATCAATACTCACTGTGGATCGACATTAGCCGTCGCCTCGTCCATGATAAGGATCTTGTTGGAGCGAAGCACCGCGCGAGCCAGGCACATTAACTGCCTCTGTCCCATCGAGAAGTTGTTTCCGCCTTCAGTAACTAGGTAGTCCAATGCAGGAACTGCGTCTTTTAATTCCACCTAAAAGGTAAGTAAGGTAAAGTATCAGTAAGCCTAATAAATAAAAAGGATTAGTAGCGACATATTTTAAAAGGAGATTTCTTATACTTTAGACCTTAATAAGTAAGTGGGAAAAAATTATGCTTAACATTACAAGGTTATGATGATATAATCACGGTAGACACCATCGTATAGCTATCAAGTAGCAGAGCTACAAATATTCGACCGATCGTTAAATCGGGCGGTTCATGATAAGCGTTTTATAAAATACCGCTTTATGTAAATTAATTCTCGATAAATTAAACCAAGCGTTATGTTTGTATCGAGCAGATCACAATAGACTTGGGCGGTTTATAAAATGTCGTTTTTTGTGGATGAATTCTGAATAAATTCAGTCCTGCGTTTTTTTTGTTACATACGTACAATCACATGGATAGAGGCATAATATACGCCTACACTTCGCCCGTTGTGTTATTGGACCCACGTAATATGTGGCGAGCTTTTTGCCTTTTTTCAATTCTTTGTGTACATCACAACTACATAATAATAACTGTTTCTTTACTTAGCAATAAAATAAACATAATGACGTCTGTTTCCGCGAAGTGATAAGCAGAAAAATATACGTTCACATCTCGCCACATATAATTTCGGGCTTATTATTTCTCAACTGTCATGTAAGCCAGAGCTTCGCCCGTTGATCGGCTCTAATTGCAAGTGAGATTGGTTCCTTGGGTTTTATAGTGTATAGGACGTAGGAAATAATTTATCTTGTTATACCTGTTCAAGAGCCCGCCAAAGATCATCATCGCTGTAGCTGTCGAAGGGATCCAGATTGTAGCGAACCGTGGCAGAGAACAATACAGGCTCTTGCGGAATTATTGAAATTTTTGATCGTAAGTCCTGCAAAGATAATATAAAATATCAAGAAAATACGCCCACAGACTTAAAATTATTGTAATGGAATATACATCTAGATGTATTAAACCTATGCGTTGCTAAACCAATAATCAGATTCTGAGAAAACTTCGATTTGCTAGGATTTTATTTTAAAGAGAATTATAAAAAAATACCAAGAAAATAAAATTAATATTTTGGTATGCGAAAGCGTGAAAAGTAATTAAAACAATACATATTAAAAACAATACAACATAATGTATTTTTCTTACGCACTACACTTTTTTTACGCGGTATTACAACGCATGACGGGTACCTACTGGTTAGTTTTTAATAGGGATATTATTATTATTTATTAATATGATAATGGAAATAGACATTTTTTATTTTGACATTATCAATTCCTAATAATATTGTGACTTAATGGAATTTTAATAATTACTAGCGGCCCGGTACGTAGTGCTTCGCTACGTATAAGGCATAGTAATAAAAAAAATGATTATTAAGTTCATTTATTCAAACAAAAAATATTTTAAATTGCTAGCTATTTTAAATTCCAAATGACACAAATGATATATTGTTTATATATTATATTTATCAGCAAAGAGTAAAAAATAAAAAAGAATTGGGTACTCTTACTATGGTGGGTTTATATGTGTTAGTCTAAAACATTTGGATAAACAATATTTTTGTTTTCCCATTTTGAGCATGAATAAATAAACAGTTGGGGTTTCTGGAACAGGCAACATAAAGTTGGCCATGTGAAAAACATGATTCCTCCAAATTGACACCACAAACGTGAAGTGTTTGCCCTTGGGCCTTATTTATGGACATCGCAAATGATAAACGCACAGGATATTGTAATCTTTTGAATTCAAATGGCATATAAGTTGGAATCATAGGGATACGCGGTATCAAACACACTTCTCCTTTTGATTTACCAGTTAAGATTGTAGCTTGAATCAAATTTGGAAATAACTTTTTCACTGCCAATCTGGTGCCATTACACAGTTTTGGTGGATTAATATTTCGCAATAATATAATCGAAGAACCAATTCTCAGATTCAAGCAATGAAGTGGTATACCAGCCGGTTCCAATGAATTTAAAAATTTAATTGGATAATTCATTGCCTCATCTTGATTCATAACACTGTCAATTGATTTATATGTCGTGACTACACCTGGCAGTTTCGCTTGAATTTGAAAATTAATGGCATTGATATGAATGTTTTTCGGTGCTAAAATGGCGCGTTCTCTCTACCAATCATGATTTCTGTAATTCTGAAGAATATTCGGAAAAACACATTTAATCAACTCATCTATAGATTGCGCAATTGTACAAAAATTGTTCGGTAAAGTGATCAATCCGTTGGTACTGTCGATTGTTATTTTGCCATCATCAATTTCTAACAATTGTTTTGAAAACTCATGGGCAGTTGCATCATTATGTAGGTGAATACGCATATTAATGTTCATTGTAAATTTTCGTACATATCTCCAAAGAACTGATGACTTTAAACAGGCGTTTATTTCATCAGCAGGAGTTGATCGAGAAATGACAGGCAATATTTGACGAAAGTCCCCTGACAGCAATATCAGAGCACCACCAAAAAGCTGTTGATTACCGCGTAAATCTTGCATTGTTCGATTAAATGCTTCTATTGATTTTTTATTCACCATTGTGCACTCATCCCATAAACTAATTGACGTTAATCCCAGAACTTTTGCCATAGCAGAATTTCTCGAAATATTGCATGTTGGAGTTTCAATCCCCTGTACATTCAAAGGCAATTTTAATGCAGTGTGCGGTCCAACCACCTTCTAATAATGTAGCAGCAATTCCCGAAGATGCAATGCAATTTTCTGTTCCGATCAAATAGTCGCTAAAATCAATGATACAACGAAAGTTTTGCATTAGAATTGAACTCCTGCTCATATTGCAATTCACGATCAAAAAAATCATGTATCTCACGATTTAGTGCGGTCATACCCAATTGTGCTAATGCTTTATTTAAAATCTTTAGACACATATCTTCAATTATTATTAAAGCTTCGTTGTACATTTCCAAGGTAATCAACAAATCGGGATTTCTTTCATGATGACGCATACGAATTAAAATGTCTTCTGCCATAAAATGTTCATATTTGTTCAATAATTTTGGCATACGATCGAGAGCAATTTTAAACAATTGAACTAATGCGTTATGCTGATGGAAAAACCTTGGATGGTCTTGTATTTGAAACAATTGCACAACGTTCATCCAGTTCACGAAAGTTAGCCGCATCACAATGTGGACATATTGCGTCCATCATTCCAATGTATCCGTATATACTATAATCAATCTGACTGTTGTAATTAAAAGCAGCACGCAGCATTTCATCCAAAACAGCACGACGTATTCTTGATCGCCGTGCAATCGCCGGCCTATGTTTTGTCGTCTTGCTCATGGCATTTTACCTTTACTCAATAACTCAATAATATTTTGGAAAATATAAACACAAATCAATAACAACAATATTTTTGAAAATATAAACACAACAAAGCAATAATTATCGCTGATAAAATGAAATGACATATGATGACATTAAATTTTTTTTTTAAATTTGTATTTGAAAAAAAATTACCCTTTTGGCAATACCATAGGTGTCAATACCGTCGATTTTAATGCATCCCTCGAATTCCGTCAACCTGAATAACGCGGTAATCAGCGAAGATTTTCCCGCGCCCGTTCTCCCCACGACGCCAACCTTAACGAAACAAAATGGTATTTTAATAACTAAAATTATAATTACTATAGTCAAATATGTAAGAGAAATTTATTTTTCAAACGCTGTGTCCTAGTTAGCTAGCTCAGTATTATCATCAGATCAGCTAAACGTACCACAACTGAGCACGGGCCTCCTAGCACATACTGAAGTGAGAAAAATGAAGCCCACACTCCACCACGCTAATTCAATGCGAATTAGCTGACAGGTGTATTGTGTCCTGCTGTTTTTTCAAGCCGCTCAAAAGGGTCTCTAATATGGCTTTAAGATTAACTCGGGGATTAATCGGGACCAACAGTTCCACGTTCCTTGCGATGCACGGAAACGCTCGATATCAGATGCCACACAACCGGACACCAATCCAAAATCACCTCTGTGAACTCATCATAATTATCATCTTTTTTGTAACTGTTTCGCTCACATTCACATATATATTTATAAAAAATTTAAAGCACCAGTAAACAGAGAATTTTATAGCATCAAAACACATATAATACTGCAATCATAGCTTTTTTCGATTGAAAAAAATAATCTGTCTATCAGTAAGCAGGCGAAGCATAAGTTAGCTTTTTTTCTAAAAAAGGTAAAACAAACAACAAAACAGTACCTTCCAACCATTATGAATTTCAATGTTCAGATTCCTGAGAACGTATGGATCTTCTGCTCCATATTTCAAAGAGACGTTTACAAGCTGCACTTGCCCAGTCTTCGGCCACTCCGCAGGAGGAACGGTCGCTGTATATCAACAGGTTAAACTCAATACAAATAATGATTTGCTATAAAGCGGGTATTATAAAAATGTATGTGAAGTTCCGAAACTCCTACATATTAACTTCTATACGTCCATGCTCACTTACATGTCACTTCTTAGTTAGTTGATTAGGGTTTTTTAAACAGAATATTTACAATACACAATTAATTATATGTTTCAAATGTTATGTTCACAATCATAACGTTTGAAACATACAATTACTTACTTATACGACGTGGAGATCAGTTTCCCTGCACTCCACTCCTGATATATTCGATGGGTTCGATGCCCACACAGGACAATTTCTTGTGTGCATGAACATAAATATTGGTTTAGTCTGGGTGTTTCCTATGTATATTAGATATGTATTTACAAAAAAAAGTATATCATATTTAGTATCCATAACACAAGTTCTTTGAATACTGATCTTGGAATTAAATAATTAGTGTAACTGTAAAAAAATTATAATACTATTATTATATTATGTGGTGGTCACAATATTTTTTCGGTACTAATTTTATTGAAAATTGGATTATTTTATTTTTTAAACAGAACATTTTCAAATAAATAAATTTAGGAGTCTTTTGTAACTGTATTTATTATTTTAGATATTTTCAATACGACTAATATATGAAGCTATTTTCTTTCGAAATTTGTATAACGGTAAAAAACAACTGAAGACGTAATAAACTCTCACTTAGAAAAAAATATGGCATATTCTAAAAATACAAAATTTGTCTATTGATTTGTATCAACCGTTCATATTGTTTTCAAATTGCACGATTACTTTATCAATTTCTCTGTTATGATGCACGAATATGAATGTATTTACAAAACATACCTCTGAGACCTACACGATACCTTATAAATTTTGTCTGTATATTGTTTTTGTGGAATTGTGGAGTGGAATATGTTCATCATACATAAACTTATGTATTTAGTGGTGAGATATACCTGTAAGTATACTTCTCAGCTGTGTGTAATGATTTAAAATTAAAAAAAAATTATACTAACGTCCTTCATCCATGTACTGTTCTTTGGGCAGCTTGGCGTATTCGAGGGTCCTCTCGACAGACGTCATCTGGGCGAGGAAGTCGGAGGTGAAGCGCGCAGCCATCTGCAGCAGCATCGTCAGCACCATGGACTGGCTGACGGCTAGGCCCACGCTGCCCACTGGGATCACGTTGCCTTTACCATGCCAATTAAAAAAAGAATGATCACTTTTAAACCGCTTGTAGGTTTTTTTGGCAACGTTAATAAGTGCCGAAAAGCAGTATTTTATCGTGAATAGTGGTTTTCCGTGTTCATTACAAAACTCCACAGCACCCTATAGTCCAGTAAAGTAGTACTTGACTACTCTAAACGAGTAAGTCTATAATAATCTAAAAAAACATATAGCTCCTAGGTAGGTACTAGGTGATCGGAAACAATCACCGAAGTATAGCAGAGTTCACAGACGTCAGTCCTAGGATGGGTGACCATTTGTGTGAAATCACGTTGCCTATTCAGTGCAATTGAATAAATATATTTGTTTTTGCTCGCATTTAAAGTAACCGGCGATATTGGGTGATTGGAACAATCAGCGAAATAACGCAGAGTTCACAGTTTTTGTAGCATTTAATAACGAGCACTTCCATGCACATTTATATGCTGGTCATGGTTTGATCGTTCAATATCTAGTAGTCGTTGAGCTATATTAGAGGACTGGGTGCGCGTGGTGGAATATGACCCTCGCACCTTGGTACGTAAGAGTACGCTCGTACTTAGTATTGGAACGATAACAAGCTAAGATTAACTTACTAGAGTACCATTTTGTAACTCGGTTTTCCATGGTTTACTTTATTCATTAAGTGCGGAAATTAGTTTGGAGTTCAATTAGTATTTGTTGTATTATTTTATTTTGTTTGTACTGTGATAATATATGAGTATAATAAACGAATAAGAACTCAATTTAAGGTTAATGTCATTGAATACAAAATATGTCTAAAAATAGAAAATAATGTTACATACCAAAATCAATAAGTATAAATATACCCAAGATAAAACCGAGATAGACAAGACATAGTGTATCTAGATATAGACCAAACGCCGCAGAACCACCAAGGAAAGTGAAATATGCACTGGAATGCAGATTCTGAAACAATTGATCAATTGCTATTAACTATAATATTTTCATGCAGAATATCGGAAGTCCGCAACTGCGTCCCTATTTAGGTTTTAAAGATACACGTTACTCCGAACAATATCAGTTATCTGCCAGTGAGAAAAAAGAGACAAAAAATTCATATTACATTCAGTATAGTTTGATAAACTTATTTTCTATTAAAACCAGATACTTTAATTATGTAATAAATTTCATGTGTCCATGTACCATTATTTTTGAATACTACCAAGTATCGTTTCACCTATATTTTTTTTTAGAAATTCTAATAGTACCTTGTATAGCTTACAATGATAGAAACCTAAAGAACTGTAAATATTTTTACAAACAAAAATTTAATATTGTGAAAGAAATATAACATTGTTTTCTGAACTAGTTTCTTTTTCATATAGTTCATCGTCGACTACGACTCATTTGGTACCACTACTTGCAATTGAAGTGTGCAAAATAATTAAGCAACTACCCTTTTACACAAAAAAGCAATACTTTGTAAGTTAGAGGCACAAAACACAAAAAAGAGGACAGTAAAAATAAAACGGCAGTTTTTATATTAAACAAATCAAAGTACTATAACTTGAGAACGGTTAAGTTTGGGGTACAGTGTCTTCAAGGATATAGGTCGACTTATCCTTTAACCCTATTTATGATATAAGATGTTGCTTATAGATTGATCATAATATCATCGTTTTTATGAATTCGGACCACAAGGCGCGTAAGACAACAAAACGTGATGAAAATGTTAATATCTCACCTGCGCTTGGTCAAATTCCTTTTGAAGTCTGTTTTCAGACTTAAAGCTTCGAATCGTGGATAGTCCCGTTATAGTGGAGTTGATCATACTGAACACTGGACTTTTTGCTGCAGAATATAAACAGCTCTTTAGTTTAAATTATAATCAAATACTGCAATTGTTGGCATATAAGTTATTTTGGTAAGCGTTATGGGAGAAATGATTGCGATTGGTCAGATTGTATAATATTTTTAAAAAGAAACTCGGCAAATTAACGAGTATATGGGCAAAAGTAATTTTTTGGTACCCATAAATTACTTCCAAAATTATATCTGGTCTCATTCAATATCTTGTAGTATGGTACAGTACAAAAAATGGTTATTGGCATTAAGTTCGCCTTTTGCAAAAATTGCAATAACACATTAAAATAAAACTATATATATCGACATTTAATTAAACGCCCATGAATATTAATAGTTTGACCAATTTAACGATCGGGCCACGGCAGTTATACTTACTTGTTCCTTCCAAACGCTTAACAGCTTGTGCCGCTTTCAAGTACTTTTTCAGGAGATATACAAAGATCACAATCAGGATAAAAGTGGGTATCAGAGTCCAGGGTAGAGCGAGAGCATTCAGCACTAGTACACTCGTCATGGACAAATACATCTGCAGCGTTTCCAATAGACTCCTCGGAAGAAACTCGTCTACTGCACCCAAGTCTTTTGAAATCCTATTCATTATACGACCTGGGAAAAAAAGTAATATTTGTGTCGAATTATAGCAAAATCCTCAAGATACGTCAACTGAATATGACTATGTAATTGACGTTTACCATTATGAGTGTAATGATATATGTATTGGAACACCAAGAAGAATTTTTCATTATTAATGACCTTGATCATTAGTATGCAGGTACGAAATGAAGCAATTTCCGAAAAAAGAAAAATATGAACATTATCGTGCAGTGAAGAGATTTTGGATTAGAAAAAATATTTCAAATTTATTTTTATCATAGAAGTACTACGTAATTAATTATTTTAAAGAAATGCTGATATATATTGAATTGTCAGAAGTACTATGTAGTGGGTGTATAGGGATCCCTACCAAGACCTAAGGGGCCCAAGCCAACCTCACCTGCTAGTGGTGCACCTGCCGATCAACGGACGAGGCTCTGGCAAACATAACAGTGCCCGGTAAGCGGCAATAGGGTCGCCACCTATTATGTGGGACCAACTAGGTATATGATTGGCGAAGTGTGGGCGTATAGTATGCCTCTGCATACCCCTTCGGGGAAACAAGTGTGAATGTATGTATGTATGTACTATGTAATTAATTATTTTAATGAAATGCTGAAATATATTGAATTAAGCACTCGTTCAATTCGGACATTATCCACATTAAGCCAGTGTCAAGTAAAAGATGTATTAATAATACGTAATTTATAGTAAATGAGAATGAGTTTATAGTAAATTATAAAGTATATTATAATTATAAAGTAAGTGATAAAGATTATAAATGGTATATAAGATGCCTCTCCCTTAACCCCTAGAGTTCTCAGTAAAGATGTGGGACTAAACTAAGATCTCACATGGACATCTTGAGATAATTTTAAAAGTGATGTGGCACTGTTTACGCGTGTACCTACGTTCACACACAACTCTAGTAATTAGTTGGGGCAAGTTTGCCCACCTCAAATAGGATATATGAGTGTGTGGGTGAGATTATATATGTTGGGTCATTTTAATGTTATTTACCTGAAGGACTGGTGTCAAAGAACCTTTTGACTGCAGTAATGATGTTGCTGAACACCTTGTCGTGTATAGTTTTCGAGGCACGCATGGTCGTAACCACAAAGGTGAATGTTCTCAGTTGAGCAAAAACGATAATTGCAGCCACGACAGTACCGTATATCCAAAGATATTGTCCAATTTGCAATGAACCTAGGTAAGTGCTTAGACCAGGATCTAAAAAAATCATGAAAGAACAAGCAATTATCCTTACTAATAATATAAAGGCGAAAATGTATATGCATATCTGTTACTCGTTAACGCAAAAACTACTACATGGATTTTAATGCAACTTCACAATACTTTTCAATATTAGAAACTCCCCTCTCTTTACTCATAAAGTTGCATACCCGACAGGGTACATAACATTAGTCTCAAAATTGTAAGACAACTATGTACTTATACTACTATTATGGTTCTGCAATCAATATTTTGTATTTATATCTGAATAACTCAACATCAGAAAAAGAAATAACAATGCAAAAATTACGTTATTAGATTTTGCATTTGAAAAATTATTTCATAAACATAGTAGGTACTTGAAAACTTTCAAATTAATAACAGTTGTAATATGACGACAATTAAATAACGAACTTGAGATTTAATTACATATAACACATAAAAATAATAATTGTGTAAGTGAATACAAGTGCCAGTTCCGAGCCACCGCTCATTTCTTAAAGATATTGTATAAATTACTAATCCTGCGCATACGAAATCGCTGGCACCAGCAACAGCTGGTGCCAGCAGGTGTACAATACGCATTGACAAATTAAAGTTTTAGGGATGTTTGTCCGTTATTTAGAACGAATAGTACAAACTAATGAGACTGTGAGATTTCCAAGAAATTATTATTAATATGCCAGAGCTTAATTAATTAATTAATTCCGTTGTGGTCGTCGTCCGATAACCACACCGAACACGTGTATGATACCTGACGTAGGTACTTGTTAAATTTATTCATTAATTTGTAATAACTGACCTGGTTCTTGCCCTTCTGGTAACTCCTGCACGTAGTCATCAACTGCATTGGTTCTACGAAAAAAATATTTGACTAAACCAACTAAAATTAATAAAATCAGCACCTCGGAATTTCTATGCCGCGGCATAAGATCCATTTTGTAGCATATTTTTTGCTTGTTGCTGTTTTGTTTAGTTGTCTTTATTGCTATTTAACGTGTACGAATAGATTAGTTTTCTTTCTTTCTTTCAACAAAATAAGTACCTACTATAGAAATCACTGGTCGTCAGACGCCTTATTGTTATGGTATATGTACGGATAGTGAAGACAAACTTTCCGAAGTGTACCAAGCAAAGGTAATAAAAACTATATAACAATAAAATACGTTGGTTTTGTTGAATTTTAACGCAAAGTAACTACAAGAAAAAATGCTTTACATTATTGGGGCATGAATTACTTGCTAGTAAAACTCAATTAAATTACCCAGTGAAACCTTTAACAAAATCGCTTTGATATTGTTATTTTTAGAATTCCGTACCCAAAGGGTAAAAAACGGGACCCTATTACTAAGACTCCGCTGTCCGTCCGTATATCACCAGGCCATCTATCTCATGAACCGTGGTAGTCGAATAGTACTAAAATATACTAAAAAATAGAATAAAATCAATATTTAAGGGGGCTTTTATTTCATAATCTCAATCCATTAACGTCCTACTAATCAGCAAAGGCATCTGCTTATGAAGAGATGTCAGGTGTTCTTAGGGGTTTAAGGTCATATACCCTATCACGCGGATTAAATATGGATTGACGAGGCAGTTGTGAGCAGTCCTGCTGTTAGAACAAGCTGGGCCTTTAACAGGATAACACTATACCGGGACTAACTGCTTAAGTTGCACGGAAGTGGACATTTAAGGACTATCTCTGTAATTCGGGTGTACAGGGGATCCTACCCTGACCTTAGGAGCCCAAATCAACCTCACCTGTAAGTGGTGCACCTGCCAATCAACGGACGAGGCTCTGGCAAATATAACAGAGCCCGGTAAGCGGCAATAGGCTCGCCACCTATTACGTGGGACCAACTATATAATTGGCGAAGTGTGGGCGTATAACATGCCTACCCCTTTGGGGAAACAGGCGTGAATGTAGTATGTATGTAATCTCTGTAAACTTTACATTGGATAACCTAGCACCGCCGAGCAATGATCGCTTTTTACTAGAAAAATATTAATTTTAACGGCGTCATCATAAACATAATTACTAAACATGCATTACATTATTAACTTACAGTGTACTTAGCCAATAATCTGTGAAGGTAGCGGCCGCCTGGGCCAACACCAGCATCGATAAAGTCACTAGGAGCATAGTGACTGATTTTACCGAAGCAAGGTAGCTGACCACCACGGAGAATTTCAAGTTTCCTTTTGCTCTTTCTTCCTCCATGACCATTTGCTCCTCTCCATCTTCACTATCTTCACTTGTGACAGAGGTTCCACGTTTCAGTAGTGGTGCCGTATCACACTGATTAAGGAGAAAGAGTCTTCTCTATTTTAATCTCAAAAAATAATTCACTTCATTCTTTATTAATCTTTAAAGTTTTTATTGAAGAAAATATACTAAAGAAATAGGTACTCACTTTTAATCCTTTATCCGTATCATCTGGTTCTTGCATTTCCGATAATAGCAAAGAAAAATCTTTTCCGGATTTCACCAATTCATTGTAGCTACCCATATTTTCAATAGAACCCTGGAAATATTATTTAGAATCTGTATTACTTTTGCAATGCGAAGTATTAGAAACTTTTGTAATAGAAATCAAGTCGTGTGTTACATACATTATTCAAAATTATGATTAAGTCGGCATTTTCCAAAAAATGTACTTGATGTGTGATTAACAGACAAGTCTTGTCGCGTAGATAACCTTGAATACAACCTTCGAACAGAAGTCGACCAACGTTTGCATCAACAGCGGACAAAGGGTCATCGAGAAGGTATACGTCAGCCTATTGTGTAAAGAAAGAATGTTGGATTAGACAATGACTAAAATAGTGCATTAACTCCAATATTTTCTTTTTATCAAAGAGTATTTTATAACATCTTACATCCCTGTAGATGGCTCTAGCAAGGTTTATGCGAGCCCTTTGCCCTCCAGAGAGAGACACTCCTCTTTCACCGGCAAGTGATAAGTCCCCATATGGAAACTGCTTGAAGTCCGGCGTTAGGCAACATACTCTGCACACCTAAACATATAATTATAGATAGAAAAAGTGCAACCTATCTTAAAACATAAATCAAGTCTAGAAGAGAAACTTAGAGTATACAAAAACATAAAATTTAAATACTTTACCGAGAAACGGCTAACATACCTCTTTATATTTCTCAATATCGTAAGGTAGACCAAAAAGAATATTCTCCCGAACCGTCGCCGGGAAAAGCCAAGATTCCTGGCAAGAATAAGACAATTTGCCATGTACAGCAATGCTTCCAGTCTGTGGACGTAACTCCTCAAGCAATAGTTGCAGCAACGAAGTCTGTAACCAAACAATACCCGCTGTTAAAGTAACCATTAAAGCCTGAGTATAGAGCAGTGCGTTGTTCTTGTTCTATTTTTTATAGTCACGAATGCTATTTCCTCTTCTCGCTTTCATATTTATGCAGACGAACTTGAAGTTTACAGTCATTTTCTAGTGGATAATGCTGCCTCAGCTTTATCAACACTAAATTCGAAGAACTTTGTTACTCTTTATTCTTGCAGCAACTGCCTTCGGTGTCTATAAACTGCACTTTCATACGTACTCTAATAAGGTAAAAAACTTGGGCATCCACTTAAGTAAATGAAATGAGCCGTAAAGTGTATTTCACTTTCCATTCTCTTTAATGTCTGCAAGCACGCTAAGATTTTGCTTGTACAGACACTTATTTTTCCCATATTAGAATTTGCCGATGTGTGCTTTCTGGACGTAACCGAAGAGCTTCTTACTAGACTTGAGCGTTTGCAAAATGCGTATATTCGTTTCATATTGGGCGTTAGAAAGTACGATCAAGTACCTACCTAGTAGTAGTCTACCTTTCGCAAGACGATTCATTGTCTTCCAATACGTCGTCGTAGAGATTTTCCTATCCTGTATTTGTTGTTTAACTCCTTATTTACCCTTTCTTACTCTTCCTACCTTCGGGAACGCTTCTCGACGCTCTGTGTCAGTCTTCCTTAAATTACCCTGGCACAATTCCGATATTTTCTTCTATTCCTTTTCTGTTCATTTAAAAATATCGACCTGTTTCCTACAATACTATTAGTAAATGATAAAAGCTATGGTATGTAGTAGGTAATTGTCACTTAGTACGATAATTTTAAGTGTTTGCTTGTTTGTTGGTTCTTTCTTTACTTCGATTGTTTTGTTACCAATGTCGTCTACTTTTTAATATTTTTTCTCATTTCGGGGTGCTGGAAGAAATTCCTTTTGAAATAAGCAGCTCTATTGTATATTCTTGTAAAATTCCCTTTTTCCTATAAATGTTTTGTGTGTACATAAATTGTTAATAAAAATTTTAAAAAAATATTGGAATTTCACGAAGTAATTTGAATTCATAATCAAACTCCTGCCCTGCTCTCTGTTTATCTGGGATCGGCTTCGGGTATTCGTCATCGGCTCATCCACCCAATTGTTAAACATATAATTCTTTACTATTAAATTTTAGTTAAATATTTTACTTTACCTTTCCACAACCAACTGGTCCAATGACGGCGCAGAGCTTACCCCGGCGTACACGCATTGATATATTTTTGAGGGTGGGTTCTTCATCTGTGTTCCATGAAGCTGTCACTTGGTTCACTTCTAAAGCATAATCGCTTGACTTCGATAACCTATGGACTCCTGGAATAATTTTTGAATGTATCGGACCGATATATTTAGAATGGAGGTACACCTGCAGTTTGCTTCTGAATCGTGGATTCGATTCACACAGATAATAATTTCACACACAAATGTTTACGCGTGGTTATAGTAGTTACATGTACGTTATGGGTGTTTGTGTTGGTCTAGTTATATTCTATGGTATATTAATACATTTAAAAACAAAAAAAACACATAGCTGTTGTCCCTAAACTTCAAGTTATACTTAGTCTCGAATAGAAGCGCTTTGTAATCAGCGTTCAATGGTTATTTAAATTATTATATAATTACAGATTATATTTTGATGTTTCTTTACAAAAACTTCCAACATAAACATCTCAGACGAAATATAAGTTTAGTGAAGATACACTTACCATTTTTTTCAGCGTTAGCAGCTTCGCTTGGCTTATATTTCATAACAGTAACATCAGATTTGACAGATTTGTCCCTAGTGCTGAACGTGGTCCTATTAACAACTCCATTACCAGTTCCTTTTGTATTAGGGTCGGCGTCTTTTTCAACTGTATTTAGAACAAAAATGCATTATGCAAGTTAGATTATATTTTTTATTTCTCCACCCTTCTTAACCTCCATCTAAATCATAATTAAACAATGGTCAATTGAAGACCGATATGGCGTGGTGGCGAGTATACTCGCACGCCACTCCTGGGGTCGTGGGTTCGATTCCCACACAGGAAAAATATTTGTGTGTATAAATATAAATATTTATTCTAGTCTAGTGTTTGCCTACGTATATTAAGTATTTTTGTATTTTTATCCGTTATTTAGTAGCCATAACACAAGTTCTTAATGATACTTATCTTGGAACTAAATAATTGGTGTAAGTGTCAGAAATATTTATTTATGTAATTGTAGCTTGTTCTCTCTCTGATTCAAAAAAACATCATAGCTTTAAAATTATCAAATAAAAAAAATACATTCAATTTCTAATAGATTATTGTAAAATATGATATGGTTCAACATTAATGACATAGTTTAAAAGCTTTTCAGTGTTATCACATATAATAATTGTGTAAAATATTAGGTCCTTACATAAAAAGTTGGCGTTTTATCGCACTGGCCACTTTGATCTCAAAAATTTTACGTTTGACTAGGAATTCCAAATTCATGTATATGAGGAAGATTTGTCAACCAGCTTTCAATAATGGTTTAAACTAACATAAAAAAATGCGAATAAAATTTGTAAGCATAATAATTTTTGAGATTAGGTAAACGTAAATATTTTTTTATTTATCACTTACCCAAACATAGAAAGCTCTGAATACGGTCCAGAGACACATGCATCTCAGAAATGGACGCTACTGCTAAAGGCAATATGAGGGTCAAGTTCATCTGAATCGTACTCAAAAATTGTTGAATCGGATATACCTGAAATTTATTAGGACATGACAGAAATCTGAGAGTGAATTTAGTAACGTAAATGCCTGGTTATGAAATATTCACCACACAATTCATCCACCCCATAAAAATAAAAATAAATACATGTAGTAAATTATGTAAATTTATGAAAACAATTTTTATAATTCCTTAAAATATCAATGCAAGCTGATCACTTTACATTTTTGCATGTTTTCTCAATTCTGATCGGGTTATCGTAAGTTCTACAAGTTTTATTAGCTGACGGTCAGAAAATCTTCTAGATCTATATAAAAATGATTTTGTGAACAAATGTTTCCTCGGATCTATTCCGCATAAAAGGGTCGAACTTATGTTTTATTTATTCTCAAGATACTCTGAAATCCAAGTACTCTGCTGTCTACCACTGTGCAGAAGTTAAACACCTTTCTTTTAAGAATTTAACTAAGATCTTTTTGGGCTACCATAGTGAAAACCTTTCGGAGAATATCAGTTTACTTGTGTCATTGTAATAGCAATATAAATATTAGAAATTATTAAATAATGTTTTTTTAATCAATGAGAAGCTCTTACCGTAGTTGCAGATATCATATTTCCAGAAAGAGCAAGAGTCAAAACCGTAAAGAACATGATTGACCTCTCCGTGAACAACATAAAGCTAAGAAAAATGCTCCGGATACAGATGGCTTTTTTGAGAGCACTCAGTTCGTACGCCCGCGTTGCCTTTACTACTAATTGAAAGGGTTTCTCCCAGGCATACATTTTAATGACCTGCAAAGTAAACGTCTGGTTAAAAAACGTGCCTGTGTTGTGTTTAATATCAAGCGAACATTATACCATATAAAATTGCGGCTGCGCGGGGATGCCATATAAAATTGATGTGCAAACAATATTTTTTAATGGCTATTAGCTGCTAGGCCGTTGTTCAATTGGAGCTACGAAAGAAGTTTTTGTAATACTAAAGGTGAACTTTCAGAAAGATGTGTCTGAATATACCTCTGTTTACGTAACGTCTCTACGTTTAAGTACATCGTAAAATCAGAAACAATAAAACTGTACAAAATACTTTATAGTCTGAAAATTATAATTGTACAGAGTCATAACATGATGTGGTACTTGTTGGATAAACTTATATGAGTAGTCTGAAATACTTCATATTTATATAATTAATTCATATTTTTATACTACATACTGTATGTTCATATTTAAAAACTTGCTACAACGCAGAAAAATTGCTATTCCGTTTGAGAAACTCTTAAAGCCATTTAATTACCTGAATACCATTTACAATTTCGCTCATGAGTTTAATACGTTTGTCAGTTCTCGTTGCCACTTCCCGCCTGAATACAGAAGTAAATTTGGTTAGTAGACCTGTAAAAAAATTTAAACGAAGAGATAAATAGGTTTCTTGTGACGTTATGAATATTGTGTTATTGTTCGGTACTTATAAATCAGAAATTAATAAAATTTTCACATTGAAGGTAGATACTATCTCTCTCTGTAAAATATCGAGCGCACAGGTTGGCCGGTTTGCCAGTCGCTCCGATTAATTATTAGTAGTTTCAGTTAAATTTGTGAGCTTGTTTTATATTATATTGGAGTACGAAAGTAAATGGATTTGTAATGCAGTTTTCCATTGACCTCAGGTATGTATTGATAATGTTTAATATAATAATGTCTTGAAGCGTAGTTCGTTGTAACTCCAGGTATCGCAGATTTATATTATAATGTACAGGGTTATTAAATAAAAATCTCGGTTTCTCCTAAATTGGGTTCGCAACCCAATACGTAATATAAAATTATAATTTTATTAGACTGTGTATATCCTCTGATATTTCCCTCAGCACCATTCAGCCCGGAACTTAATAGAGCATATACTACTATTCCTTTTTTGTAAATATATAGTTGCACTATAAAGAAAACATCTCCTCTCCTCTCATATGACGTAATTATATTTTTTGAAGAAGTTGTTGAAGCTAAAAAAGAACTTTCAAAGAGCAAAGTCATTTAAAGAGGGCTAACTGGAGACGTGGGTGAAAGTAAATATTACGGGTCACTAGAAGCTAAAGAATACGAGGAGCGTTGACTTAGAGGTAAGACCGAATAGAATGCGATTTACAGGGTGTCGGGCTAGAAACCTGGTCGCACCTATATTTTCAATGATCGCTTGGTCCGTGCCCTAAAAAACACGTTAAGCCGTTGGTCCCGGCTGTCATGAACATTTATGGCAGTCGTTATATTGACAGCTGGTTTAACCATAAGGTCAGATGATAGTCGCTTCGCTCAGTCAGCCAAATTTAGTTAGACTATGAGCAGACCCTGGGCTATATGATGATGATGACTAGAATGTAGTGAATGTAAATAGAAGTAGGTACATGAATTAAACTAATACAAACCTTGAATCGGAAGAATCATAATAGTGACCCCAAACAATCCAACAAAGGGCGCGTAACCTCCCACATCGTAGAGGAAGTACAGTACGATAGCCACTTGTATTGGTATCAGCCACAAGTAGTGCATGAACATGAACGAATAGTCGAACCGAGCCACGTCACCTGACAATAGGTTAACGAGTTTCCCGCCAGCCACTTCACCTACTGACACTTGATTCAAGCGGAGTAGCTGAAATGAAATTATGCATTTAAATTGCTGACAGAATTTATATTTGTTAAAATAAATTAGAAATCTGGCTCCTATAGAGCACTTGTGAATGTAATGCCCATTCTCAATAACATTTATTTTGACTTCTTGGCGGAAGGTAAAGCGTCATATGCAGACATGCAGAGCATGAATGAGCAGAACTGCAGAGTTAAGTTTTATTTTCAAAATTTTGGTTATTTATTATTTTCGAAAAATGACGGTGGATTATTAACCGTTAAGTGTTTGCTAAATGCACGAAGCATAGAAATATTTTTTTTAATAAAGTAAACTTTTCTTTGTACACAATTCGATGAATATTATCTTTTAAACTTTACATGTATATCCAGTATTCAGCGCAATAAAAACCTGATTTGTCAAAGATATTGTCTACATTAATCTTAGACATAAAGTATCAATCTACTAAATATCTTTTATTTAAATCAAAAACAATAATATTGATGACACCAATAAAGCTACTCTTGAGAGTAACAGTTTTAAATTTCTTGAATTATTTTTGTCAAAAAACATAATTGAACGATTTTTCAGTTGTTATAAATCATAGGTATAAGTGATTCTACATAGTTTATTCATATGAATTAAATCAGTTTTCAATGACTGCGTCCATATTCGAAGTAGATGCGTGTTACTGCGTGCTAGGTGTTAGAATTTAGCATAGCATTTGCTTTAGCGCCCTATGAAATGTGTCAAAACAATTTGACGAAAAATAGGATTATAATAAGCTTTAAAAGTATGATGCTTGGCCGGTTATATGTTTTGTTTTTCTTTGTTATTTATCACCCTAAACTTAGTTGTTCTATAGACTATAATAAGCTATTTTCATAGAACATAAATCATCGACTCTGTCGGAGCTTACTGGAAAATATATTAAAAATGGCGAAAGCAGCTACAGTTGCATTAGCATGATTAATGTAGGCTGTGGCTGCGCTCTCCCTCGAGAAACGGGTAAAGTTATTAGTAAATACCTACATAATTAATGAATTTTAATTTAACAATTTGATTACTTTTTATAAACAGAAAAGTAAGCGGGGAGGTAATGTTTTTGTTGACTTTTGGGAATAAGAACCAAAATTGGCGTATACTTAGTTCTACTTTCTTTTATCGTTTATGTTTAATCATATTAATTTTTCAAAGACTAAAGCTACGAATAAGACGTCACCATAGTCAGCCAAATTTTTATTTTTTAAAAAGAACCATGATCCTTCCATGATGATTCCTAAAAAAATCACTTGTTCAGCTTGAGTTTATAATTTGTGAAATGGGGCCCATGGACTTAAAAAAGAGGCCCTGTTTAATACCATCAGTATTTAAGTTTAGGCCCTGAGCAAGCAACTTAAAAGTCCAAAATTGGTCATTGGACCGTACTAGATAAATAAACTGTTACTTACTTTTCTATAAAGAATGGCTGAACAGGCTACTTTTATCTTCAAACTGAACCTCATTACAAAGATACTGCTGTGATGCTGACACATCATGGACACGAAATTGAGCCCCAACATTGCCAGTGCATACATCCCGGCGTCGAAATGCCCTAGATCCGTATCCACAGTCCAGAATCCCAGAAGCTGGGCAAACAGGATCGGCTGAACCACTCTACAGAAATAATAAGCATTACATTAAATTAAAGGTAATTACGTATATTTGTCATCACATCGCAATCCTAGTTCTACTGTTGTGCTCAAATCAGGATTACAAAGTATGCCAAAACGTGAACATTTGCTGTTCGAATAGAGACGAGTTGAAACAGTACGTTGTTTTAGTATAGTGTGGGGACACCTCATCACATTTTTTTCTGAATATGCACTTTATATTTCGCCAAGGAAAAGGTTCTAACTAACCTACTTTTACTAGGTAACTTTGCTTAAAGATAACCTGTTTACTAGATTACGCTTAATGTGGGTAGACCCGTATCCTACACGATAACTGAGTCAACGTTCAAACATATTTTCTGATGAACAACGGTGTAAGCGCTTTAGAAAATTCATGTGCCACACAAACACATTTCTGACCTGAGACATCTCTTGACGTATCGGGATAGCACGAGCGCTTAGCTAGAGAAGGTTACATTAGGTTTTATTAGGTACCACGATTTTGCAAAATATAAAAGAAGTATAACATGCTAAAAAGTTTACTACTATGGCCAGACCCAATAAAAGTACATGCATAAATGGAACGGTAGTGATGTTTATATTAATTACGCAGTTGATCACTTATGAAACCTTTAATTAACTTGTTTAGAGTTTTTTGACAAACTGTAGATAACTCTCAAATGACATTAGATGTGTTATCTTAATCACATAACATTATACATTGAAGTAGGTTATCGTCTATGTCTGTTTATAAGCAAACGTCAGAAACTACTACAAAACTGGATTAATACTTTTTATTGGTTCTCACCGCTCGTGGCTACGTAATTTTGGACGGCTGAAAATTTGTATCAAATCCATGCCATTTGTATCCATGCTTCGAAAAGTTTAATCATTGGTTTATTTTTTAAGTGAGTAAGACCCAACATTACTCCAGAGTCATGTGTCAAGGACCCAGGTCTTTTGCGTAAAGTTGGCTAGTGAGGCCACCAATGAATCCTGGTTAATTGAACCAAAATAAAACTAAAAGACTGTTTTTACTATTCCAAATGTAGGGAACCTAAGGTGCCTACTACTACACAATAGTACACACCGTAGGTTGTGGTGAATTTCATAGGACAGGCAGACTCAACTTACATTTAAAAAAGTTTTATGTAACCTTTAAGTTTATATTTAAAATATCACAACAAGTAAAGTAGTTTCAATATTTGTTTCACATAGCCATTAACTCCGTATCATAACGTAAGAAAACTAAAAAATCATACCTTGCTGTCATAAGGGTCGCAACGTAGATTGCCCCTGGCATGTACTCTAGCCAATACGCTCTTACCAGAGCTTTCCATAACGAAGGATCTCTGTTTTCACTGTCCGCAATTTCCAATTCTTGCAACCAAAACCTTTAAAAGGTAATTTGATAATTTTAGATTATTTTTACAAAGATTAGCAATACGACGTGTAACGTACGAGTATATCAAAATTGTACTCACCTTTCTAATTTTTCCCCTTGTCTTTTGGAATTATACACATCACCGGGTACTATAAGGTCATCTTCAACCACATCTCTTTTGTTTCCAACCCATAGAACAGGACATACCCACCAGAAAAACACTCTAGAAAATATATTAGGTTTTTCTGCCTTTTTATGGAACATATTCTCTTTTTTATCCGCCATCACTTATTAACTTATTTAAGACAATGGGTAAATCTATTGCTGTGTTCCACTTATTTATAAATTAAAATTATATTATCAAACGACGCCTTATCGAGGCGATGTTTGTTATAATACTACCTAATCAATATCAGTTAAATGATAAGTACCTTCTGATGTATAACATCAATTTATTTTATGATCGAGCTATTTTTTACTAATCACAAAAGCTATTACAACATTTAATAAGTAAATTTTGTTATAATGACGAATACATTTAAAGATAAAGAACTTGTTGTTACTGATAATGTTTTTGAAAAACTCATTCCGTATTATCCAAGAATTAAGAATAAAATATATTTGTACGAATTTAGGTTGAGAATGTGCTCTATACATAAACGCCAGTGATTCACTTCCTAAGGACGACTGTAAAAATAAGATAACGATTTTTTTGACATTATTGTTTATTGTTCATTTCACTCTCATTATCTGAAAGTCATACGAGGAACCAAAACACCGTTGCGTCAACAAGTCTCAAGTACATGGAATTGATATGTGATCGTTTTTAAAGTAATAGTGCGAGGGAAGAGAGCGACAATGAGACTAACGTATAAGCTTGATAGAATATTGTTATTAGTTTACTCTGTGGCAATTAATTGGTTGTTCCCGCTGAGACATGTCTTATCAGATAAAAGTACCAAGTCGGTATCTAAATTAAACTATTTAAGGAACGATATAATAACAGCGTGCTAATATTTAATACTAGTGCCACAAACGGCAATAGTTGTAAGACATATTGGTCTGAGTTCTGTCTGTAACGACTGTTGCATTTTTAAATCGCTCAAGGATACATTTTACGCTTTTTTTGAAAAAATTGTACAACATCATCATATCGGCCATATGACATCCACTGCTGAACTTAGGCTTCCCGCGATCTTCAGTCGCCTGCATCGCAAAAAGAGACAACATGTGTAATACAAAGATGAACTTAAACCTCCTTTCTACGATAGCCTTCTCAAACCCACACACCTCCATATTTTCGAAGTTTTTTGTGAGCAATAAAGGATGAGATTATAAGCAAAAACAACAAATTGTAACCGGTGCGAACTAAATATGCAAAATCTAAATGTTTCTGAATTTCCGTTACAAAGGTAAACCTGTTTTTATGCCCTTTTAGGTGTTGTAATACCCCTATAATCTCTGATTGAATCGAATAAAATGATTTTTACCTTATTTTATTAACGTACTTAGTTTCTAGTACTTCAATTATCTCGAGTATCTTGTTACAGATAAATGAAGTATGAGGAAATAATACATAAAGCATAACACTGTATAGTTCAGTTGTTTAGTTTACGTGATAAGTTCGTATTGATATCACCAGTGTTTAGTAATAGAAATAAACTTAAGAAAGCACTTTTAATTGCTCCCTCTTAAGGTAATCAACTTACCAATTTTACCTAATAATGTAGTTACTATTAAATAAATCAAAAATCATATAGTTTAATGAAACTTAATATTTAATATCAAATATTTCGTTTCACAACAGTTAATATCACAAAGTCATTTTAAAAATAAATAGATGCAAATAAATATCAAATTTCATCATAAACCTTTTTGGAATGCACAGGACAAACCACAGAACACAATGAATCACAAGTGCACTTCGAATTGATAAGCCTTTTCTCAATATTTTCCACTAACATCTTTACGTGACACATTGGCACCATACTGCAATCACAGTTTGAAGAAATTGAACTCGGCAAATTAATTGTATCCGTCTTAATGTCAATTTCACTGAATTTTAAACTCCTCAAGTTGCCAATAGGGTAATACAAGGAATTCTCACAATTAGTGTTTTCACTAAAATCAGCCACATCATGTGTGTTATTTTGTATATGACTGCACCCACACCAATCAACAGGCTGATCATTTTCGAAAATGTATCTACGATTGGACGTTGTTTTTGATACATACAGTCTGTTTAAATATTCTTCTGAATCCTTTAATACTATATCTTCGTCACCGTGAACGCTTACTTTCGTGTCACACATAATTTTATTTCTATAGAGGTCAAAATCATTCATACTATAAATATTTTCATTGTGTTCAGCATGATTTGCTGGTGTTTGTGCATTCATTATATAAGATATATCAGTATGCTTCGATTTGTTTGTGGTAACTGTATTCCAAATATTGTTTATATTATGTAGATTTGCTGTTACGTATGATTTTGTGCAATTGCATGTGCCAAGAACTTCATGACACGAGCAATCTATCGTGTAGCCAACGTAAGGTGCGATATTATGGGTGTCTGTTTTGTTTTTTACTGTCTCATTATTATTAATTTGACTATGATCTTTTGTTATTTCTTTTAAGTTTCCAAGCAAAATGCAGTCTTTATGCACGAAAAAATATGGTTTTTGGTTTTGGTGTTTTACATTGTCTGGTTTTGTATCTGCTAAATCACTTTCTTTTGTAAAATTGGTATTAGAGTCACTAACAGTTTGGTTAGCTTTCAATAGTAATTTATTTAGACTATCTGATTCCACACATACACACGAATTTACACAAAAATTAGAAGCCTCATTTTCGTTATCTCTTTTTAGAATATAACAAGAAGTTGTATTATTTTCCATAAGGGGTGCAAATTGAGAAGATATATTGTTGGCAGGTTCGAAGTTATTTGAGTCAGTTTCAAGTTTATTGTTAGCATGTAATAATGGTGAGTTTATGGTTTTTTGGTCATAAATGTGGGCAGAATCTTTTTCTGGTATTTCTATAGGATCAGCAAAATTCAATTCTTTCTCAACTTTTTTTGTAACAGATTTACATTCACACATGTTTTTCAGTCGTTGAAAGTCATCATCTATTAGGTTATAAACCTTTTCTATAATTTTTGGTACAGCATTCTCTTTTTCTTCACCTGAATGGCATAAGCACTGAACTCTATTTATTTTTATTTTCAAATATTCTTGTAATAGCATATAAGCTCTCTGCCAATTTAGTTCCTTGTCGTTATCATTCGCACAGTTACATGTCATATTACCAGTATTCTCTAAAATAATTTTTTTTACACGCTCTAATATAGATGCAAAAACTTTTTGCTCTTTTATGGAAGTGAGGCAAGATGATTTACAAGTAGTAACTTTGAAATCATTTAACTTGTCTTTCAAATGATTTTCTAACAGTTGAAATGCATTGACTTCCAAATCATCTGGGTTGTCATTCTTAGCAGATACCTTACAACATATACAACTTTCTGGGTCAGTTTTTAAGCTCCTCGTATCTAAGGATTTATCTTCATTTTTACAGTAGTCCCCATGCTGCTTACCAAAGACGTCGTTTATTAAAGACTTGAACTCATCATACCTTATACTGCAATCACATGAGGCTAGTTCAGGTTTTAAAATATTTCCATTCAAAAAAGTATTTTTAGTACTATCAATTGGATTACTTTTTTTGTTCACATAACTATTGAATAAGGATTTATATTTTATATCAGTGCTAATATTATGACTACTAATACACTCAGAATTATCCTTTCTTTTGGAATTTGCATTAGTAAGAGTAACGCCTAAGAATTTTATACAGTACTCATAATTGTTTCGACATGGTGTTTCAGTTTTAACATTTTGGTCATTTTCATTATCTATATCCAATCCGTGTGTTATTGGGGTATTGGTTGTATGGGATTGATCAATAACAGCTGTTGGTAGATCTTTTGATTTATTTTTTATATTTATGTTTTCTCTTCTTGATATATCTTTCTCTATGTCATTGTAGGGACATTTACATCCATCAGAACATTTTTGAGATAGATAAAAATTACTGACATCATTCTTAGTTTCGTTTTCAGCATTTTTGTCGAAAATATCATTGCTTTTGTCTAAATTGACAGCTCCCATATATTCTGACTCAGTAGTTACAGGCATTCCTCGGGATACTTCCGATTTTAGCACATGGCTTATTTTATCTTTAGAAAGTCCATTTGATTTAGTCGCAGAAAGGTTTTCAATTATCTCTTTACTACTATTATTCAACGGTTCTAAAATATCATCAATATTACAGTCTTTATCAGTGCTTACCGTTTCTGGTTTACTTTTCACATTATTGAACATATCGCTTCTCCATTTGGCTAACTTTTCTAATAATTTATTTAATGATGTACATGAAGGAGGTTTATGAAAGCAAGCGACTTCGCTGGGACAATAAATTAGTGGTTTATTCTTTTTTTTAACGCATGAAATACTATCAGTTATAAAATTTGTAATTAAAGGTTTTGTTTGTTTTATGCTATTTCTAGTCGATCTTTTAGTTATTTCTACGTCTCTCAAATCACGAGTGTCTTGTTTCAGAAGAGGTACTTTTTTAGTCTGTTTCTCTGACTTACATAAACATAAATTCACTGCAAAAGTCTGATCTGACTTCTTTGTCTTATCCATTTGCAACCCGAGAATAAAATTTTTGTTGCCCATTTTTGGTGCCAAATCTAACGGCTTTTTCTTTATGCAGCTAAGTTTATTATTTTGAGGAGATTTATTGGTGTTGTAATTATTTACCATTTTTTTATGAAGGATGTTTTTTGTATTACTTTTTTTTTCAGTTTCTTTTCCTGACTCAACGTCAACTGACAAAGTGTCTTGTACCTGAAATTATAACAATAATATTTTATTTTAACTAAATACAATCACAACAACAAACACATATAATTAGATATAGTTACAATGACATTAAATAAACATCTCCGCCTGAACTAGATAACTTAATATCTGTGCTTCAGGCAGCAGCGATCTTCGCTTTACATTTATTATCTAAGAAATGTTTAAAAAAATATTAAAATATAATAAACGATACAAGCCAATTATAAAAACAAAACAAGTTATATCAAAAAAAAATATTGAGAGCATGGGTGTGGTGTAGTGTGTCCTCTTTGTGTGTTGCATGTTAGTGTGTGAATGAGTGTAGAACATTTATTGAGATATATGAAGTAATTGTTCGGTGTCATCATAGTTAAGTTTTAATATTTTTTTAGTAAGATTTTGCTTACATTGTCTATCACTTAGACTTTCCAGGTTTAATATTTTATATAAATATGGACCCCAGATTATTATATATTATATAAATAAATCTAGCAACTTGGTCTCTAAAAGTTGGTCTATAAGGAAAAAGTATATCTTTGCGTAATTTTTATAATAAAGGTGGTTTTATCAAAACATGGATGGACATTTGGCGAATTGAGAGAACTTCACATGATTTGTATTATCTTTGAGAATAGCTCTTCGAGCTACTTCAAGAGGTTTAGTTATAGTTTTTGGGGCGCCTTCCATGACAGAATTGCAGTACCCCAATGAAGATTGCACTAGTACAAGATAGGAGCCACATGTCTTAGGTTTATAATGATATATTTGACAACTTTCATAGCCGATTAGTATAGATTGGATTTATTTCTTGACAATACTTAACAGAATAATGCATGGGCAGTACCTACTATTAAATGATATCTGTGTGCAAATTGGTTAAATGTTTGACTTTTATTTAGATTAATACGTATTTAATATCGGAATATCCGATGTAGTAATTTTCAGATGACTTGCTATTTTGGTAACCACACAATATTAGATAAGATTTTATGAGTAACGTGATAAGTAAGTTTTGGTCGACATAAGGTATACATAAGGAAAATGCGTCGAGCGTATTGTAGCCGTATGCTCGATGCAGTAACGTATTATCGTTTGAATGTGAACTATGGAACGTTTTGATATAATATTTTTCAGTTCTGTTGGTACGCGACCGATAATACGCGACGCATTATCTGTCAAGAATGTACAGACCGTTAAAAGTAAAAATCTGCGGTACTGACAATTTGTATCCTTACACAAAAAACAATTTTTCTAAAAATTTCAAAAAACAACATAGTTACATACAATACAATAGACGTAATTTTGAATGTTAACGCCTGTTTTAGACCCAACTAAAAACACCTTTTGAAAATGTAATGATTGTTTGCTGTGAATGAGTATTTGCTGTAAAAAAAATAGTTTAAATTCAATTCAATGAATAGTATAATATTATGTTATATTTTATAGTTGGTGCCAGACAAAGCTCTTAATAGCAAAGATGCAACAAACTGTTTTTCCGAAACTTTCTCAGATTATTACAGCTAAAACAAATTGACTTACTGAACGCTGAACTAATTTCACCAAATTCTCTTCCATAAGCTTAAGGTCTTCCTTTTTTATCGAATCCTAAAAAATCAGAATGCAGTAAACGATGGTGGAACATAAAATATATACTTTTACCATGCGGTTATCGTTATAAAGCGGCGATTATAAATTAATTACATTTTAGACATTTCATAGTTAAAATATTTTAGTATGTTATAATAATAATTTAAAAATATAAAAACCTTTTTTAAATCTTCTAATTGAGCCTTGAGTTGATTGACATCTTGGTGTGTGCGTCTCCAATAAGCTGGAGTAGTCATACCACTGCCGCTAGGATGTACATCCATAATCTTGGAATGACTCAATTTATCACTGCTCAGTTTTCCCACAATAGGCTTTTCTGCACTCGGTTTACCCATATTAAAATTTTCAGTTGGCAACGTTTCCAAATTTGATATAGTTTCGATTGGTTTCTCTACACTCAATTCTTCTACGCAAAGTTGACCTCCATTGCTTTGGCTTCTGTTGGGATCTTCGATACTCGTCACAATCAAGCATGACTGTCCATAGTCTGGACTATCATTGCCCTGTTTACCGCAGCCTATCATCGGAAGCTCCACAAAGCATGGGTACACAGCCGCTAAACAAAAAAGTTCTTATATGTACTTAAGAAAATCGAAAAACTAACTATTCGTTTCTGTATTTCGTTTTATTGACTTTTTAAAGCAAGCATCAACATGGGCCCTGGGCTAAAGTCTAAGGCAACGGGGATAATGCTTGAATATAATGCCAGGGTCTGCTCACTGGTCTAACAAGATTTGGCTGAACTTCAATTATTATATGGAGCGACTGCCATCTATGGTTAAAAATATTTATTCTCAAAAAGACATATTACAGTCACTTGAATGAGAACTTAGATTAACATACAGAATAATTATTATATCGTCGCCACTTAAAGATTACGCTCGCCCATCCAATGTATTCAATTTAATAGTTAAGAGTCAATAATATATTGTGCGAGTTTTTGTTTGAATACATTAAACGAGCATACATTTTAAATGTTCAAGGGTATTTTGTTGTAAAACTGCGCGCCTTCAAAGGTGAAAAATTTTTTACCATAATTCGTTTTACTTTGGGCAACGCAAGGATACTAGCTCGGCGGGTACTTCGATTATTGAGATGTTTGGCGGAATCAAAGTTAGAATAGTATGGAGAGAGCTATTTAATATTTTTTTGACTAGAATGCATAAACTGTAGTTACTTTATATAATTGTTTTATATTCATTAAATTTAAATAACTGTATATGTTTATTGTTGGTGTTAAATAGTAATATCTAAATAGAATTTTGATTACTTTATTTTGAGCCACTTGACGATTCGCCAATTTTGTTTTGCAAGCATTGCCCCAAATTTCTATTAAATATAAATGATGTGGTTTGACTAAACAGTTGAATAAAGTGTACCTTAAATTGTGCGGGACGCAATGAGTAATTTGACTGAGTGAGCCGATAAGATATAATAATTTAGTTCTGATGTATTTAATATGTGCATTGCATGTTAATCTGCGATTGATTCTAAGGCCAAGATATTTTTCGCAAACTTTTAAAAGTATGTAAAGTAAGTGTAAGTATGTATGTAATATTTGAATAACAATTATTTTGTGTACAGCAAGCATAAAAATGTAGCAGAAGGTACAGCGCAAGGTTCAGTACTTGGCCCCCTGCACTTTTTGTCATATGTCAATGATCTGGAAAACGGCATAAAACCATGTACATGCTACCAGTTTACAGATGACACCTGGTTGATGGTGTCAGACAAAAACCCACAAAAAGCAGCAGATCGCTTACAAGTTGACCAGTGTTGGCTACGACACAGGCTTAATTCTGAACGCAGATAAAACAAAGATGTTACTTGTTAAATCCCCATATTCGAAACTTTCTCCACACAAAAATTTGATTGCTCATGACCATAGTTGTTTGCATAACATATGTTACCAAAACCAGTGCATCAGTCTTAACATATTGCATTTTACTATTCAGCTATGTACCTTGGATTAATAATAGACAAAAAGTTGAATTGGGATGATCACATAGAACAGGTATGTAATAAACTCCGACATTTCCTAGCAAATATAATTATCCTCAACAATCGAACTCCCTTTAAAATCAAAATGATATTGTATAACTCCCTGGCTGAATCATATATCCAGTATGTATTAAGCAGTTACGTAATTATACAGCTAAGGTCAACCAAAAGTTCAATTATAACGATTGTGGCCTTTTCAGACACTGTAAAGTGCTTCTAATTCAAAATCGGCTCAAAAACTCTCTAATAAAAGAAAAATATTTTGATCACATAAACAAAAATAAAGTGTTTTATGTATGAACGCGAGCTGCGACTCAAAACTCAACTGATCGGTGGCTAGTTGACCACCGATCTATATATATCCACCTTCCTTATAATAGTTGAAATTGAACATGAACTACACTACTGCTTTGCTTAATAAAAACAATATTAATTTTATTTATTCTAATAAAATTTTTATATTACAACCTGATTTCCAAAAACCCACGAACGCATAGGTTCATTTAAGCCAGCAAAAGCAAGAGCGCTGGCGCAAGTCACTTGAACTTGAACACTTGAACAAAAACTAAACGCCACGAAGTAGCAAAAATGTTGAAGATAAGCCTTAGCTTGTTATGTACCATTCGTGTGAACGTATTGTACATGGAAAAGCTCGAGAAAATGCTTTAGTTTACCTTTAAATAAAGGTGCGTAATTTTTGGTTACGTGAAGAGTCATAGTTTTTTGCATTTTTTGACGTGATTTGGTACGCTTCCAATGTATGAAAAGCTTCATGAATGCGTACAAACTCCATATAAAATCTTTGTTTTCTATGAAAGCTGAATAAGAATAGTTAGGCCCGAAGTCTTCTTTAAGCATCTATAAGACGGAGATAACGAAGCATCTGGGTATTTACTTATAAAGCCTTGTTTTGACTTATTTATTAAGCCAATTTTATTATACTTATTCATATTAAGGTATCTCTTAAACGGATATGGAAAACGGACAGTAATAAATTAGGGAAGGCGTCTTATTTATCAACTGGTGAACGTCTTGTTTGACAAATCACGCTTTGGAATATTATTGATATAGGTAAAACATCTCATGGACAATACCAGATGCTTTACTGCATGCGCAAGGAGGCGGGCCTGACTTCAAGACATCCTTTGCCTTTGCCGTGAGCTGTTCAGCCCTTTCGTGGAAAAGCTGCTCGGCAAGTTCTTCCGCCATTTTGTGCGCCCGTTTCTCAATGGCACGCTGCTGTCCTCCTTCTGGATCGCTGCTGCGACATGTTGTTGTGAAGACCGCGTCTGCGCATGATGCACCTATCCACTGGAATGTGTACAAAAACATACTTTTATCCATTCATCAAAATGCTATCGTAGTCATTATAATAAAAAAAAAAATTATTTAGTACTAAAATATAGCAAGAAAAATGTGAGATGAAACTAATAAGGAAAATTGAATCTTAGTCTACGGCCATATTTTGTTGTTTAAACTTACCCTCGCATGATATTTCTCAATAGATGTTGCGATAGCGATTTCAAGCTCCCCGACTAGAAGTTTCGAGAAATAATTGCGTAAGTTCGTCTTAAGAACGCTTGACCTATCCCAGTTATGATTGTCTTCTAAACACTTGAGCATCTGACAAGGCATTTGAGGTCCAATGTCTCCTAATTCTGACTGAAGGCCCCCAAAGAGGTCCGATAACAAACTAGTGAGGAGTGTGGTGCGGAGAGAGCTGCACGAACAAGATTCCTAAAAATATAAAAAATTAAATTAAATTTCGATAAACGATCAAGCATTTGACCTACTGAAACCGTCTCTAAGTTGCAATAATAAACATAAGGCTAAACTCCAGAACTTTTGTTTTTTTTTTGTCAAAGACTTTAAAGATGTTACAACTGTTTCATCATCATCTTAGCCATATAAAGTCCACTGCTGAATCAGTCCAAGTGAACTTTTCAGATATAGGCATATGTAAACAACAGTTATTGATCACTGTTCTAAAATGACTTACCGTTGGCTGATAATTCACATAAATATCAAATTTAATTATACTTTCTCATAATTATTACCATGGAATCATCTGGCCTGCATTTGCAAAGCGCTGCCAATGAAGGCGTCCGTTTCGCCTCGACTATCGCGTCCACGGGAACCTTGCACAAGCACTCGGTCATAACCTCTTTCACTTCCTCCAATTGTTCCCGCTTTTTCTTCAGCTCGTCCACTTTATCCTGCACTCGTCCACTGCACATCACTTGACAGTTCTCCAAGTCTTCGACTATTTCCATTTTCTCTTGACGCAATAGCTCTAACTGTTGAATATAGTAAGAATTTCACAAATAATTGATTGTTTTTTTTTCCGTATATACGAAAGACTAAGAATGCTGTGCGCATCAATGCAATCCAAAGCATTAATGTTGCTTCGTTACTTTACAGTCATAAATTGTACGGAACAATTGTATAAACTATACCACAAGCCAGATGAAAAGAATGTATCAACATTACTCATTCTAATCAGCTTCTCTAAGCGAAGTTGCATTTTACAACTACAATATGGACATAGTTCATGAGTTTTCTATAATTCAATACTAATTGCAGTTGTCAAATCTTACTTCGGTACACGGCAAAATACCACTGGCATTCTGGTCTTTGGTTGATATTGCCGACAAATAAATTTAGGTGTTGAACTTCATTTATATAATTTAAAATGTTTACTTACGAACTTTTTAATTAAGAGAGATTGAGTCAGCTAAAAAATATGTTGTTATATATGAACAGTTTTGTACAGTCTTCGCAATTGCATCTAATAAACAATTATGGCGAGACCACCAGCTAGAAGCGGGCGCCTTGTGTTACCAACGTTTTCAATAGACGTTGCTAGGCGAGTCACGTAGGAGCATAGCATTTAAGCTACAAATTTATCTATTTGTGTTCGTCGCAGTCGTTAGTAAATTTAGATCACATTAAATTTTTATCTTTAAAGCCTTTGCAGGCAATTCCAGTAGCCTACTAAAGTAATTCTAAGTCGTATAGTTAAGTTAAATCAACTTTCGAGGTACTATGTTGTTATTAATCCAATATGAAAAATGTATTAATTCCAAGCCCATTTCTACAAAAAACCAATAAGGTTTTAATAGACACTATCATTTGCCACAAGAACAGTACTATACCATTATGCACAAACGTTGCAAAAACATTACTGTTTGAAAATTAAATGTTAATACTACCCACAAAAATATAAAGGTAAGTAACAACAGTTGACCGTCACACTACTGGAAAGCAAGCCTCTACTCACAAACAAAGGTCACACAAACTCTTTAAAGCTGCCCCAGTGCTTATTGGCGGATGATGAAGTGTGCGAACGTGATATTAGATATTTTTAAGCCTTGTGGCCTAACGACTATAGTAATGCTAAGCGATTGATATTAAAGGCTAGAGAACGGTCACTCCTAGACTGACCTCCTTGAACTCTTCCAAAAATGGTGATCACTTAATTTCCGATTACTAAACTTTAACATAAAAGGTTCTATAAGACAGCGAAAAAGTTAAGAATTGGGCTAAAAATTATAAATTTAAATAGATAGATAATAACTTTTTCACGGTTTTACCTGAAACTAAATTAACGCTGCAGCTTTAGAACTTCACATTTGATCATATGAACAAGAATGATACCAGCTAAAATAAGTTAACATTTCCTAAAGCTAAGTATGATACCAGCTAAAATAAGTTAACATTTCCTAAAGCTAAGTATTATATAGGGTGGATGGCGCCATCCAGTCTCGGGTTTGTGGAGCTTTCTCCATTTTCTTTTAATGGAACTAACAAAAATTGCTCATACTAGCTCAGATTTGCGTGCTGTTTTAATATGCTAGGTCAAAAATGGAAAGCAGACAACACTGTCCGCTTATATGGTATTAATATTTTTACTCATAAAAAAAATTACTAGGCAGAGGCATATTATTATATTATATTATATATATTAGCAGCGGCTACAGGAGGACATCAACCGGGTAGTAAAGTGGAGTCAAGATAATAAACTCTTCTTTAATGACTCCAAATGCTCAGTGATGACGCTTACCCGCTTGCGGACTCCTGTGTGCTACGAGTATAAAGTAGATACATCTCCAATGCAGCGCTTATCTCAGGTCCGAGATTTAGGGGTGTATGTTACACCAGGCCTAAATTTTCGTGACCATATTGTTAAGATATGCAAAAGGGCGTTCAGAAACTTGGGCTTTGTACTAAGGCAATCAATCGCAGGGGTTTACTTACATCGCCACACTCCGGGTGTTATACGATGCTCTGGTCCGAAGCCACCTCGAACACAGTGCAGCTATATGGGCTCCCCATGAAGTGAAGTATAGTGTCATGTTGGAGCGGATTCAGAACAAGTTCACAAGATACTTGTACTTAAAACTTTATGGGGTATACCCATTCTACCCGCTGATGTATCCTACTTTGTTCGTATTGGGTATGGTAGGGTACAATCAGCTCAGGGTCCGTAGGGAGTTCGCGCTCGCCGGGTACGTGGTGAGGGTGTTGCGTGGAATGCAGCACAATCCAGAGCTGCTGTACTACCTGCAGCTAACCGTGCCGGACCGGTGCGTGTGGCGGCGGCGGCGCCCGCGCTTGCTGGCTGTGCCTGTGGCCAAGACCAACCTACTGGCGAAAACGCCACTTATCCGCGCGTTCCATATTATAAACACGGTTCATGACACGGTGGATATATTTTCATGCACTTTTAGTGAATTCGCCAGAATTGCGTTAAATATAATAAGTAATCAGTTACGTTAGATTTAGAACTTATTTTGTAAATATAGGATGTGATACTAAAGTTATATATCAGGTAGGCTATTTTATGTTATATTTAAATAATATTGTAGATTGATAGATAGAATATTGTATTTATTATAAAAATTGCTATGCTATCGCATTAGGTTAAGACACCTGTAATGGTAGCATAAGATTATAAATAAATAAATAATATTTTTAGTACCCCGTAATAGGTGGCAAGCCTATTCCCGCTTACCAGGAACTTTTATGGTTGCCAAAGCCTCATCTGTTGGTGGGCAGGGGCACACCATATGCAGTTGAGATTTGCTTTCTAAAACACCTTGGTAGGATCCCCATATACAAATATTATAACTACGACCAGTACAATACAAATAATAATTATTAAGGTTTTCCGTCATTTTACTCAAAGCTTAATGTAATTAGTGAGTTTCATACCCAGCTGCAAATTTCATACCCTCAGTTTACCTAGGTATTGTTTTAATTATCAATTATCCAAAGATTTTATGCAATTTTTCAGCCCTAACAGTCTTGTAGTTAAAACGGTGCGTAGCTATATTAGTAAGTCAGTCAGTCAGCCACGGGTTTCTTTAACTTATTTAAATGATTTTAGAGTACCTCTTCTTTTATCTTTCCGTTTTCACTATCTTCTTCAAGAAGTTGTTCGGACATTTTTCTGATTTGATCCCGAAGGCCACAAAGCTCAGAATGCATCGTACGCTCCATTTCATGCGTTAGCACTCGTGAGCAATCCATGTCATTTCCCATACTTCGCAGTTGACAGTTGATTTGCTCTTCCTTAAACTTTGAAATTTAAAATAGTATTTTATTATTGTAGACAGGATGCTTAGTTATTTTTATTTTTAATAAAAAGTGGTGTTCTATATCTATATTCAACGAAAAAGTGTTACAGAGGTACGATACACCAAATTTCCTGGTTCAAATAGTTAGCACAAAATAAATATGGTTCCTAAGACCAGCACGTGTTCGGGAGAGAAAAGGTGATGGTAGGATTAGACAGAAATGTTTATTTCAAGTTTGCTTGTAGAAGCAGACTGCAAAACCTTGTGAACTACAACAACTTATATACCAACGGGTATTCCTGTATCTTAAATTCTAGCTGTGGACCAAGGTGAAACATTAGGTACCTACCAGTACAAGATGGAAATATTCTGAATATTTTAATTTCAAAATAGGATCTGTTGTCAAAGAAAGAAGTAGTTGTTGGTGTTTATAAGGTTTGCTGTTTGAAATTGCATGCGTTATAGAAGGAAGGATCTTCATTCCTTTTAGGTCCTGGTGAAGTTAACTAAGCTTGGTTTTCGGCTATCTGCAGATTCATTCGTACATCTAACAGCTAGTCTTTTGCTTAACTATAGTATTATTAACTATATTATTACTGTGTCTTTTTGGATCTTACGAGACAAAAAAGATTAGTGAAAAGATGTTATTGAAAATAAGCATTTCTTCTTCGAACTTGCACTGCATTTAGCATGGTTGATGAACTCTAGAATAACTCTGTAGCACACTATTTATATATTTAATCTGATCAATCTACGAACAAGAAATATAAAAAATATTGTGTTTCTTACTTGAAGGTCCCTGTCGAGTTGAGCGGATTTGCACTGTATCTCCGCGAGTTTGGCGTCTATATGTGCCATTTGCTCATTCAGCCGCAACCTCTCGCAAGCTTTGCAGCACATGTCTTTCTCCACCTCAGTCAGCGCTTTCCGTTCTTGCTCCGCTAGTTCCCCTTTCTCGCGCAACTTTTGCACCAGGCCTGTGCATACGCTCTTGTAGCCATTGCGCTCTTCTAAAACTTTTTGGATCTATACAAAATATCATATGAAAAAAAAATATCAATCAAGAAGTTATTTACTAACGTTTCGTGTCGTTAACATTTTAAGCTACTAAGGCGTCATACTACAATGTGTACCTACTCATATTTAACTTTGCTTCTAAGTAGCCGTTCAAATCATATAAAGATTTATTCATTAAATGTCATTTTTAGTCCTAGATTGTCTGTAGTAACGTGCGTTTTTTTTGTGACAGCAAGTACTTTAAAAGTATATTCTTGTACTTAACCCGATTAAGTGAAAATACATAGTGTAGGGCTAATTAACAATGCAGAACGCTTGCGCTAGATTCTGCTATATTATCCCGAAACGCGCACATATAACGCTTTATTATACGATAAAGAAATTCTAATATGTCGTCGCGGCGACCTGCGCACATTCTTTTAATTAATAAAAAGTAAAACTCCGCAGTACCTGTATGAAAAACTGGAAAGAGTTAGAAATTCCCACGGTTTTAGCACTCGTAGTAAGGCTAACAACGATTAAGTGAGACCGAAACACGCCACGCCGGGACTTAGAGGTTCCTTCAAATTTGCTGCGTCCAAAATTTGGAATGACTTAACGCCACCACAGTAAAGTTACACTTCAACAAGTTGACTTTTACATAGACAAATAAAAGCGGAAGGTGGGGTTTCAAACTAATTTTTGTCTGTATTTCCAATGCCAGGCGTTGAACTTTTACACATATAAAACAAAATGCTTTACTAACATGCTTCATCATAAACTCCTCTTTCTCCTCGGCGGCCCTAAGTCTCCTCTGAAAGCCTGCCTCTAGATCCTTCCACGCTGCCTCGGCACGTTCCAACATTTCGGCACGCTGCGCTTCTCGCCGTGCAAGACGCTGAGCACGAGTTCGCAACTCATTAGTTTCTTTGTCGAGTGCAGCTAAACGCTCTACACATGCTGATTCCTTGCAACAAGCCTGTTGTTAAAAGTATTACTTATTATCATCTCAGTCCATTTAAGTCCTACTATTCGACACAGGCCTCCTCATACGAACGCGGAATTCAATATAAAACCCAATATAACTAAGTCCTTCTAAAATATTCAACTTTGAAATTATTGTTCAATTTAAGTAAAGGTTGTCCTAGCACTGCCCCAGTTGCCCCATACTTAAGCCCAGGGCGCGGGGTCTGCTCACTGGTCTTACCAGATTTGGCTGAACTTCTGTTATTACATGAAGCGACTGCCATCTGACCTCCGCAACCCAAAGGGAAACTTCATTCAATGGTTAAACCAGTAGTCAGAATATTAGAAGGCACTGACTTCCTAATAACGACTGCTAAAGATGTTCATGACAGCCGGGACTAACGGCTTAATATGCTTTCCGAGGCACAGAGCAAGCGATGATTACGCACATAACTTCGAAAAATCATAGGTTTGAACCCTAGACCATTTGAATCAGAAGCCTATGGGTCTCGGCCACTGGCCTATCGTCGCTCTAAAAGGTCTTGCCCCTTGTCTTTTCAATAGCTTATCCTCTCTAAGTAGTAAGTAGACTTCAAAAAAATGGTAAAACTTGTAATTGAAGCAGTAAGACTAGGGGTTTTTTCGTTAGTTTGTACAACCCCAAAGTAAGGTTATATTGTGAAGGGACCAGCTTCAACCGTAATTTAAGCTTTTTGACACTCCATTTAAAGTTTAGCTTTTTTCGTTGCCTTTACCATTGTGTGATTATGTGTACAATTATTGAGTTGATAGCATAGCAATATTAATAACAATAGAAGTGCTGTGCTCTATGGATGGTGGAAAATCTACTGTTTCACGCAAAAACTACTGGACCGATTGCTTGCTATAGCTGCAGTTCTGGAATAACACCCGATACTTTTTATCCCAATATTCCCACGGAAACGGGAATACGCGTGTGACACCGCAGGTGCTGCAAGTAGTTCATAAATCCAAATCAATCAATACGCACTACTTTTACCATAGAAAACTTCGAATTCGTAAACGAAATAAGTCAATATTTTTTTTGCAGGAAACAGTAGATATTTCACGAATACGAAGTTTGTTCCATAGTAAAAGTTAACTGATGTGTAGGATAAGTCTTAATGAGGTTTGCATTACCACAACAATTAAAATTAACACAGTATAAGAAATATGTGAATAAAAATGTGAGCCCCGTAGATAATCAGAAATTGCCTAATGTTTTTCCAGATGAATAAAAGAAACGTATGGTTATAAAACAACAATTAAAAGATAAAACTAAGCGTTTAATAATGTAAAATCGCAAAAAAATATGCAAAAACCACTTTTTATAAGTAGGTAGTATTATTATTTAAGTTGATTTTTCTCGTCTTAAAATAATCTTTTGGCGATAATAAGTATTTCGTGGTAAGCAAGGGTAAAATTTCAAATTGGCAACATTTTATGCGGCACACACCATTTCTAGTGTTTTAATATTTAGATTTCTATGGTTGATATTTAATTTGGGAAAAACTGAATTGTTGATGATTTCATTGACAATATTGGGGAAGAATATAAAAATAACCTGCAAACTTCGTTCCTGTTTTATAGGAGCACTTACCGCCTCAACTTTAGAGCTAGATTTCTTGGAATGTCGACATTGTTGATTATCTACTCTCATGACAATTTTAGTGGTTTCCGTGGGCAACTTCACCACTGGCCCCGCGGAGTGACTGGTCGCCGACCCAAGCACAGCGTCATAGCTGATATAACTTCCCGGATTCAACAGTTTGGCCTTCTTATTAGAAAATGCTTTAGATTCCTCCTTAGCTTTTTCATCCGCTTTGTGGCTTTCTTTTTGTTTTGTTTGTATGAATCTATAAATAAAACAGTATTTATATCAAATACTTATTTGTCTTTTCGTTAAACTTTGTTCACGACACAGAAAGGACTTGTCCCTCTGGTTTACAGAGATCAGAGTCGGGCTGTCAGACTGCCTATCCCGACAACATTCTGATTCCACAAACAAATAGTGCTATGTGGTATAGAATAAATGTTTTTTTTTATGTACGAGTAAATTTCATATTTATACATTTATACATATACATTCAGTCAACAAAGTATAGGGAATGAATGTTTTGTTTATGGTTTCAAATTCAAATTATGTTTTTTTTGTTATAGTTAGATTGGCACTTTTGTTTTTCATATGGCGCGAAGTTTGAGATGCATCTGTCATTTATATTAAAAACAATGCTGCTTTTAGTTTTATAATATCTGTTTGTATTTTTAATTTGATAATGGACAAAAACATCGAATAAAGAGTTTGTCTTCAATTTTGCATCGCCAATAAAATTTCGTGTTCGGAGACACTGAAAATTTGACACAAGGCTTACGATGAATCGACTTTATCAAAAACACGTGCTTATGAGTGGTACAAAGCGTTAAAAAGCGGTCGAGATATGATGGAAGATTTGCCTCGTTCTGGTAGGCCATCAACGTCTACAACTGAAGTTAACATTGCAAAAGTGTAGGAAATAGTGACTGAAAATCCTCATTCAAGTTTGAAGATGGCTGCCGAATTTTCTGTATCTCACGAGTAAATTCGTACCATTTAAACTAATAATTTGGATATTAAACGTGTTGCCACCCAGCTAGTCCCAAAAGACCTGAATTTTCTTCAAAAACTAAATCGGATGAGAGTCACTGAGGAAATGCTAGAACGAGTTAATACCGACCCAACATTCATGAAACACGTTGTTACTGGTGAAGAGATGTGGGTTTACATTTTGCATTAGCAAGCCTCTCTTGATAGTATTACAGAAAATTATAACTTTGCTCAAAAAACAATTCAAGAACATGTTTGCACCTTCAGTGATTTAGCGGTAACTAATATTAAGCCAACTAATATAGATTTTAAAAAAATTGATAGCACGGATATAAAACTAAATAATGTCAATTCAAGCTATGCCTATACACAAAAGTATGTAATGTTTTCTGATGAAGCTGGAAAGGACATTGGTCAGTTATTTTATAACAAGTCCGGATCACATATAACAAACAATTGTATGCCAGGGGCTTCATTTAAAGTAATTATGGAAAAGATAATCAATAGTCAATTTTCAAAGGATACCAATGTCATAATTTGTATAGCTAATAGGGGTACAGTCACAAAAAAAACTGTTGCCTACTATATAGAAAAATTGTCTATGATCACTTGTAATAAAATAGTTATCTTTTCTTTTCCTTTTAGTAAGAGCTTATCTCAAAAAGAAAATTATGTTAGATATAATTTAAATCTATCAATTGATAGTTTGACATTTTATTACAATAACAAATTTCATGTTATTGATATAAATAACTTAGGTATTAATTTCTATTTGACAAATGGTAATTATTACATACCTAAATATATTAAAAAACGATTAGCTTCTACGCTAAATTATTACTTTTTTAACTTAGCCAAAAACTTGGCTGTGAAACCTGCTTTTATTGAGCAGAACATTATTAATAATTCAAACTTGGAATCAATTCCAAATAATTTAAATTTACTCATAAGACAATAGAGGAGTTCTCTTGCAATAGATTGACCAATGAAAAGCCGCTCTTAAATTTATTTCATCAGAATGTTCAAAGCATTTCAGGCAAAGATCTAGAATTAAGTTTGTTATTAGAGTCATTAAATATCCATGTAATGTGTATAACTGAGCATTGGCTAAATGTTAATGAGTCTGGAAAATACAAGAATAATCATAGCATGATAACTCTTAAAGTCGATGATAAAGATATTGTAGAAGAAGAAGAGGTGGCCAACGCATTTCGGAAATTCTTTGTGAATATACCATTAGAGACAACTCAAGCACTTGACTTCTCTACTCAGCGTGCAGTCTTTCTTTTTGAAGACAATGTACCTCTTTGTAGTGAATTATTTAGTTTTAGACATATTGATGGCTCTACAATAGTTAATACTTTTAATACAATAAATTTAAAATTAACTGAGGATTTATGGGGAATCTCAACCAACATTATTAAACCTATCATTAATATTATTGCTCCTCAGTTGGCAGTCATTTTTAATCAATGTATTGATGATGGTTCATTTCCAAGTTTAATGAAATACAGTAAAGTAATACCTCTTTTTAAAGCTGGTGAGAAGTCTGATCCTACTAACTATAGACCAATATCAGTACTCCCAGCTCTTAGTAAAATATTTGAAAAAGTTATTTTTAATCAATTACTTTGTCATTTCTCTCTGAATTCCTTATTTCATTCTCAGCAGTATGGTTTCACTAAGAGTAAATCCACTACAGATGCTGGTGTAGCCCTAATGAAGCATATATTTGACGCCTGGGAGGACAGGCAGGATGCGATTGGAGTATTTTGTGATCTTTCGAAGGCATTCGATTGCGTTGACCATCCTACTTTGTTAGCTAAATTGACATATTATGGTGTTAATAGTAATTCTTTAAAATTAATTAAATCTTACTTGAGTGACAGAACTCAAAAAGTAGTTATTAATAGAGTCGAGTCTTCTGGCGCGCCATTGCTTATGGGAGTTCCACAAGGTTCGATTTTAGGCCTTTTATTGTTTCTAATTTATATTAACGATCTACCTTTCTATACTAGAGATCTGTGCGAAACAGTTTTGTTTGCTGACGATACATCTCTGATATTTAAAGTAAACAGAGGCAAGGATCATTCTGACGTGATAAATAATGCTCTTGCGAAGGTTTTACATTGGTTTACGGTTAACAATCTATCTCTTAACGCAAGTAAAACTAAATGTATAAAGTTCTCATTGCCTAATGTTACAAAAGTCTCAACTAACTTGAAAATGAATGGCAAGAATATCGAGTTATTAAATGACACAAAGTTCTTAGGCATCAATATTGATTTTAAATTGCAGTGGAACCCCCATATAATGGATTTGTCCGGAAGGCTTAGCTCAGCATGCTATGCCATCAAAAAGATAAGACTCATAACAGACGAAGAAACAGCTAGATTAGTTTATTTTAGCTATTTTCATAGCATTATGTCATATGGTATGTTATTGTGGGGATCTGCTGCGGACATACATAATATATTTGTACTACAAAAGCGCGCCATAAGAGCTATCTATAATCTTAAGTCCAGAGATTCTCTTAGAGAGATGTTTAAAAGAATTAACATATTAACGGTTGCATCTCAGTATATATTTGATAATATAATGTATGTTCGCAAAAACATTAATAGATTTGATAAAAATTCAAAAGTACATAATTTTAATACTAGGAATAGAAATAAGCTCTCTCTGCCAAATTGTCGACTTCACAAAACAAAAAATTCATTTTTGGGTAATAGTATCAGATTTTTTAATAAAATTCCGCAGGAAATAATTGATCTACCATTGGCAACTTTTAAAACTGTAGTTAAAAAGCAGTTTCTTCAAAAGGGGTATTATGCTGTTAATGATTACTTATCGGATAAACAAGCTTGGGCTTAACATTTTCAACTTGTATGTGTATATTAGAATAAAAAGTCAACCAGATCATTGTCGTGACCATCCCTTATTGTACAGGCTCAGCTCAGTTTCACAATACATACTTACTTGACTGTGATGGAAGGTTCCCTTAGTGCTACTTTATTGGTTACAGCTTCGGGGGACCCTTTCAGTATCATCAAATTTACACTGTGTGTGTCATGTAATAAAAATAATTTAAAAGAGCATAGCCTGTGAGTTTCTTGTCAGTTCTTCTCACAGAGCGGAGGCTCGGAACTGGCACTTAGATTCACTTACACCTAATTTTTATTTATTTGCATGTAAGTGAATCTAAGCTTCGTGATTTCAGGGTTGATATAAATTTTTTTTCATGTATATTTTGTTTTGACGTTTTCAAGTGCTATGTAATAGTTTATGAAATAAAGAACTTTTTACTTTACTTTACTTTACTTTACTTTACTTTACAAGTTTGACATGCAAACTAGTCACCAAGCTTCGAAATGGCGCCTTGCAACTGAACCAAAACCGAAAAAATCACATCAAAGTCAATCAAAAGTCAAAGTCATGTTGACTTTTTTCTTTGGCTATCGCTGTGTTGTGCACTCGGAATTATAGCCGGAAGGTCAAACGGTACAGAATATTATTTAAGCGTTATGCGGCTTTTAAGAGAACAAATTCGGCGAAAAAGGCCAAATTTGTGGAAAGAAAATTCTTGGATTTTGTACAACGATAATGCGCCTTCGCACAAGACCATTATTGTGAATGAATTTTTGTCCAGACACTCAACAAATACCATCGCAACCATCAACCATCCAGCAACCAGCAACCATCATATTCACCAGGTAAGGCTCCAGCCGACTTTTTTCTTTTTCCTCCACTCAAATTACCACTTCGTGGCACCCGTTTTCAATCGGTAGGAGACATAAAGGAGAATCATCGCGGAGGAGAACTGAACTCAATTCCGGAAACAGCGTTTAAAAAATGTTTTAATGATTGGATTATTCGCTGGCGTAAGTGTATCGTTTCTGAAGGAGCAGACTTTGAAAGTGTTAAATAAATTTGGATGAATAACAAAAATGTTGTGTGTTATTGATTTTTTCCCGGTACTTTCTTGACGCAGTAGTATATATGAAAAATTATGTTTTTGTCTCTTTTTTTATAAACCTACATTACACTTAAATCAAACATATGGGAATAGATGAGCATCAACCACTTTTAATAACTGCACTTTTTATAATAATTTTATTAAAATGAACGCGCATCATATTCGTTGTCGACTAGGACTGTAAGTCTACATACATAAGAAAGTCGTGTTTGTTACAATAACACAAGAGCGGCTGAACCAAATTGGCTGAAAACTGGTGGGGAGGTATCTTAGAAACAGGAGACAGACTTAGGATCTTTATCACTTTCCAGTGAGATGTGACATAAAACGTGGTATAACAAAACGCAACTGACATGGAATAACAAAAAGCAAACGGGACAGCTATAACCTTTTTTTAATTTTAGTGCAGAACTAGCGCGTTCGATGTCGCGGGCAGCTATTAGTACATACTTAATAATAAACAGAAAACAACCCAAACTAGGTCTTAGGTTTATTTTCGATTTAAATATATTTTTATGCTATATGAGCAAATAAGGGCTAATCCTGTATACCTAAGTATAACGTCCCTTATCTACGGATGTCGTCAAAATATCTCAATCAATGCTATGCCATTAGAAAATATGCAAATAGATGCTATTACAGATAATTCCTGTCCTCATATTACCTATGTAAGGTCAATGAAGTCGACTGACATTGACAGCCCGTATCAGTTTTAGGAAATTATCATTACTATTTAATTGCATCATTATACCTGCATTTCTGCAAATGTGATCAGCTGCTTAAGTCAGTGTCATCAAAGTTAACTATTAACATTCATGTAGGTCATTATATTATACCTACGATATACATATCCGACCGATATGGCGTGGAGGTCAGTATTCCTGTACTCCGCTTCTGAGGCTATACTTTCCCGCACAGGAAAAATCTTTTATGCATGAACATAAATATTTATTCTGGGCTGTGTGTTCTCTATGTAAAAGTATGATTTAACAAAAATAACTTGTATGTTTAACCGTTATTGGTTCGTTTGTCCTTTACAGTATCCATAACTTCATGATACTTATTTAGGAACTAAATAATTGGTGTGATTACAAAAGAATTATTCATTAAAAGTATGTCTCTTTAAACAATAGAAGCTTTATATTTTTCTTCTATAGCACACAAGCTTTTAGCGACCATGGCTTCGCCCGCGTGAGTTACATTTTTGAATACAGTGTTACATTATTATTATTATATCCTAACATTATCCCGGTTTCCCTAGACTTAAGCTTAGGGCCCCAGGGTCTGCTCACTGGGTTAACCAGATTTGGCTGAATTTCAGTTACATTATAAGAGTAATTTAAGTCCATTTATGAAACCTATGTTACTCTTGAAAAATTTTTTTTTCTATATGTTAAAGGAGGGTTTGTATTTTTATTATGGCAACAAAAAGGTTTCCTCAATTTCTTGGAGAAGATTATTATTAATATTTTAATATTTTCTGCACACTAATAATTATTATAAAAGGCGAACTTAATGCGATAAGGCATTCTCTTCCAATCTTTGAAGGAAAAAATATATTACTTTATTTTATACAATAACTAAATGAAGAAAAGACATCTTTTCAAAAGCATTTCTTACAGGTTTCCGTATAAAAGGCTGCTGAGATTTGAATTACGCTCTATTCGGTTTCATAATAAAGTCCGTTTAGACCACACAACGACAGAAAATAAGTTGTCTGCCTTACCGGATTACAGTTGGAGGTAAATCAGCGACTAATCTTACGTGATTCAAAGAGTTCTCTCTCGTTTTCTCCTTGCTTTATAGGTTGACTGATAGCTATATATAACCATAATCATCTTCTAAATAACTTTATCCAGGAGTGGACGAATATAGGCTAATGCTTATAGTCGTCTACTGGCAGATGTGGATGTGCAGACATGGGCCTATCTAATAGCACGGTCACTGACCTTAAACTGATACCATACTCAATGGTAAAGGCTGTCGGTCCCGCTGTTCCCCAGTTGCAGCTGCCACGTCAGAATATCACAGGACAAATGCATGTCAGCATAACCATTGTCATCACTGGTCAAAGGCCTCTCCAATAGTACGCCACTGAACTCATACTGATTCCATACTCACTGATAAAGGCTATCGGTCCCGCTGTGCCCCAGTTTCTGCCACGCCAGAATAGCACAGGACAAGTGCTCCTCCTCAGGATTTAGTGATGAGAAGTTTATAATGCCCTTGTTGCTATGAAGTCGCATTTGCGTCTCTTTTATTGCGGTCTAAAAGGTAATTTGTATTTGTAATTATATTTTTATTACCACATAATGTCACGACAAAGACGCTGCATTTAAGTAAACAGTAAGCAGCGTTGACACGCACTAACACCTTTTCAATACAGTTTCAACAGTTTTAGCATAAGTTGAAAATTCCAACTTATGCTAAAGCTAAATCGGGCTTATTACAGAACGAGATCTAAAGTTAAACCAGGTAAAACTAGTGCTGTCAGTTTTATTTGATAAAATGAAGACAGTGACAACACTAGCTTTTAAACCTGGTTTTACTTTTATTTCGTTTTACAATAAGCTCCTATAGGTTTAGCTTCACCTCTCGATAGCAATTACCGACAACTATAATATGTTCGCATTATTCTAAGTATTATTCTAGGAAATCAAACTGTAAAAGTAGATAATGCCTTTTACCTTTAAATCTAATCGTGGGTTTGATTTAAGTGCTTTCGATATATTCCACATGATGAGGGTGGCCATTGATGTTTGCCTATGGATAGTATTATCATTGCCACGTTGGTCCTTTAACAAAAAACAGTACAAATCAGTAACCTGACCATCTACTAAATAAAATATATTTTAATTGGGGTTTAGTATACTATTTTTAACCCAACGTAAGGAATACTTTCCACTTATCCAAGAGTTAAAAATATCCGGTGAAAAATAGTAAAGTGAACTTCAATTTCAAGTGATCACTCATCAGAGTGATCATGGGGTTGATATGAATCAAAGTAAGATATCTAAATAATTTTTATTCCACACTTTAAATGCATTGAAAGTCATAATAATAATAAATATGTTCTGACAATTACACCAAATATTTAGTTGTTACATAAGTATCAATCAGAAATTGTGTAATTGGTACTGAGTAACGGATAAACATATTATTATAATTATATACTTTTTAACACCCAGACCAGAACAAATATTTATGCTAATACCCAAAAATATTTGGTAAACCCACGACCACAGGAGCGGAGTGCAATATATTGACCTCCACGCAATATTGGTCTTCAAAACGTTTCATGATTCCCGTAGGTGACATCTATTTAAAAGTAAAGCCAGGAGCTAAGAAAACTGCAATTGGCTTTTTTAATGTAACAGTTGGACCTATGAAAATTACATTAGTATAAAAACAATTCCTACTTGATAAATAAATTAAACCTGCCTCCGCACTCAGTCACGTGGTGATGTAAAACATGACAAATACACCTCCCTCCCACTTTGGTTGGCCAGAGGAGCTTGGTTGGATCGTGACCGCGTATGACTTTCAATTGCCTAATCCACAAGGTTTTGGAAGAAGGTCTGGTCAGAACCGACGGAAGTTCACACAAGACTAAGAAAGTGAAGGAGTAAGGAAGTTGAAAGAGATAAGCTAAAACTGTGCGCCAGGATCTTAGCGAGTAGAAGTCTGTCTTTTCTGCCTACCCCTACATTCTACCAAGCCCCGATAATATGTAGCCATTTGGTTGGAACACAATACCTAACTATAAATATATATCATTATCAAACATATCTGTTTATCCGGTATCAGGGGTCCTACAAAGAGCTTAGGACCCCAAGCCAACCTCACCGGAGAACGGACGAGGATCTGGTGAATATACAAGACCCCGATAATCGGCAATAGGCTCGCCACCTATAACGTGGGACCAGCTATTTACTTGGTCAAATGTGGTCATTTGCATATTTTTACATGCCTCTGCCTACCCCTTCGGGGGAATAGACGTAATTTTATGTATTTATGTATTAAAGTTAGTACCTGATCCATGTTTTAAGCCTCCGCGTTAGTATTTTTCGTATGTAACCACTGAACTTAGTCTTGCGAAAAGTGTGTTTCACTGTAAATTCATATTTCACTCGGTAAACAATTTTTTTGGTTAAATTCGTCCCATAACATGTAATGAAATAGTTTTTCTGTTTTATTCTCAAGTTAAATGACAGTGACAGAATTCACGGAAGAAAACTCTTTATTTATCTAAGACGTCAACCTCGACCTCCTTTATATTAATTGGTGCGAATCGCTACAGATTATTAGTAGGTTCGGTGAACGCCTAGCATCAGTGGGGACCATACGAGTATATAAAGGTAAATCACCAACGACAGCACTCCTAAGAAGGTTGGTGTTAGGCAGGTGATTATAAGTAAATATTTTTGTCCAAACCCTTTGCAGTATTATAGACACGCTACGCCGACTTCAGATATACAGAAGTACAGTCCAAATATACAGAAGTTCTTTAGTAAAGTATATACATTTAGTTTTACAGATTAGTTAGTTATGTCGTGTGTTCTCGGCCTAGAATAAATAAATTAAACCTGCCAATGCCACCCCTCTCATTTAAGAGAGAGTCGTAAGAGTCAACAAAGAGAAATCCTACCGGATAATGTGCAGCAGCGGCGTCATCCTGCGTACTGGCTGAATTTGCAGTCACCAACCCGCCTCCCGCCAGCATGGTGATTATGGGCAAATAACCCCAATATAACAACCTATTGAGGAGGCCAATTTCATATGGCTGAATTGATGATACATTTAGTTTTGAAGTAAAAACCTGATTGACATTATTTTTTGATATTTCCTAGGCCCAAAATGTTACTGCCAGAAGCCTCATAACTCTTCAGCTTCAGCTTGATCGTCAAAGTATATGTCATGTGCAATCGATTATATGCTTTCTGATAGGTACATTGCAGTGTTCTTTTAGAAACAATTAATTAGCACCAGGAGAACCTTCTGACCTGACTGCACAATAATAATAATAAACATAGCCCGGTAAAGTGATTTCTTCTAAATTGAAACCGATGCTAAGTGAATTGATTCCAAGCGTGTTTAGCTGACAAGTAAAATTAGCAAGCTAATGTTCCTTTTGAAGTAATTGCTTTAATAATTGAGTAGGTAACTTACTGCTGTTAGAATTTGACTAAAATAGCTTAACGATTACCACATACAGAATTATTTTCTTCAGTAATATTTTATTCCACTTGTTTCATTAAAACGATTAATTATTTTTCCACTAATAGTCATCGATTGTAATGAGTATACTCACGAGTGAGTATAGAGGAACATAATTATGCTGTATAATCGATTTAAAAAAGGGATCCTCACAAAAACTTTCGGCAGACGAGACCGCTAGCACTAATACCCACTAAAAATCTTCCGCTTACGCCCGCCGCTGATTGAGAAAGAGGCGGGGTGCCAGTACCTGAGTTGCAGCGTCTGACCCTCTGCTCGCTGCCCCCGTTCCCCGGGACAAAACCGGGAGGAACTCAGAGAGGCGCAGTGGACGGGCCCTCCCTACCTCTTTGAGCGACCACAGTTAGGCCGACTTCTCAGAGAGCCATAACTGCCCCGCTGCCCAAAATCCTCCTGGCGCTGCTTGACGCGCCCTCCTGGCCCTCCCGCTGCGCCCTCCACAAGTCCCTCTTGGTTTCTCCCCGATGGTCAGTACTAAGGGAACCCAGAATAGCTGGTCTCTCGGTGTTTCCCTAACGACTCCTCCGCCCTACCAGAAGGCACATAGACCCCACCACGTCAAGGTGGAGACTAGGCGGGGGGAATGAGGATCATACCAACACCTTCGTCCAAGCCAGCCTCACCTGCCGATCAACGGACGTGACTCTAGCAAACATAAAAGTTCTCGGCAAGCGGCAAAATCGAAAAAGACAAAACTGGCGAAGTGCGGGCTTATAATATTCCTCTGCCTACCCTCTTCGGGGAATCAGGCGTGGTTGTATGGATTTATGCATGTAACCAAGGTGGGTGTCTAAGCCAAAGGAAACGCGAGCCAGGTGTTATTTTATTTAAGTAAATCATCATATGAATTGTTAGCTTTATAAAATCCTCTGCTGAACATTAGCCTGCCTTTTAGATAACAACCTATTGGGGGTATCTGCCCATATGCACCACGCTAGGTAGGCGGGTTGGTCAACGCAGTTCAAGCCAATACGCAGGATGTCGCTGCTGCCCATCATTCGCTAGGATTTTTTTTCGTCGACACTTACGACTCCCTGTGAGATGAGAAGGGATGGCACTATTATAGGACAGCACATTTAAAAAATATTAATTTTAAAAATCAAATTAAACATCTTAATTTGTAATTTTTAAACCCAACAATAACAGCGGACTGTTGAATGGAATGGCATTTCATGACTTTTGTTTACACACTACTTTTTAGTGCAGGCATTTTCTGCATCTTGACGAATAGGCTCTATTTTGCGTCAGAGGGTTTCAGCTGGATTACTCCAGGCATCCCAGCTTTGAATACCCTAAAGCTGTCTAACCCTAAAACTGAGGTTTTTAACTTTAATTTTTTTAAATAATAGCTTCGTGCGTTTAGCAAATTTAGCTAGTAAGTAAGTGATATATTAATAATATATAAATCATAGTATATGAGAATGAGTGGTGAAATAGATGATAAATGGTAAATGAGATACCCTCCCCTAAACCCCTTGAGACCTCAGTAAAGATGTGGGACTAATCTGAGATCTCCCATGGACTCGTTGTGAGAATTTGAAAAGTGATGTTGCACTGATTTGTTTAGTTTAGCAACACTCATGTAACACCAACACTTAACGGTTAATAATCCACCGTTATTACACATTAATTTTAAAAAAATCACAAATTTTAGAAAATATAACAAAACTGCAGTCAACGCTTTACTTTCCCGCCAAGAATTTCCGGTTTTTGACCTACGTGATACTGAAGATTTTGCCGTTGTATTCAAATTTAACTGTAAACTGAGGTAAGTTTTCTACTTATGTGTTTTTTTTCTAAAACTCAGTTTTAAGACCGTTCCGCACCTCAGTTTTTAGACCCGTAATTGCCACTTTAAAATCAACAAGCTATGTGTAATATGAACTAGTAACGTGCAGTCATGCTGCTACGAATCTGTATTTGAATATGATATTATTTTGAACATAGGGCTCTCCAAATAACTATTACTATTTCTCTATCTGCCACTTTTATCGAAATGTTTATAATATTAAACCTCCTTTTAGAAAAAAAAATTAGTAAGTATAATTTCCATCTTTTTTTTAATGCATGATTGTAATTTATTTCTCATATACGGTACATTTAATTTTATAGGATGTCATGCATAGTCATAATTAAGTTCATCATATTTTACCAGATAGTGGTGTAGAAAGATTAGTAAATTAAGCATCTCCATAAAATTTTATTAATAAACAATGTCATTTATATAAATTAATTATAAATAGTTCAGTTTCAATGATTACATAAATGTCAATGTCTCTTCTTTAATTAAAGTGTACAAGGAAAGAGTGTTATAATGTTAAATTCTTTTCGTTGACGTATTTGGTTAAAAATTCATAGAAAGAGAAAATTTCGAATACACCTACGCTTATGTCGTAATGGCTATGCTATTTCATCATTGAAAACTATGGGGACCAGTAGATTTGTTTTAAATTTGCATTTGATAACTTATAGCAACTTTGTTTAAGAATTATTATTATCTAATCGCAAATTTTGTACAAATCGCAATTGTTTCGAATTCGATATGATTTAAATTCAATATTATCTATGAATTTATATTGTTAAAATTACTACTGTATGTGAATTTTGTAAATGACTACTATTTTAATTTCTTTTAAGTGTTACTTGAGAGGACCAATAATTGGCCAACTGAGCTCAGTAATGATATGCCTAGAGAGTGAAAGAGATAGGTATAACGAAGTTTAGTTTTTCCTTGAATTAGATTAGGGCCTCTGGCGTTACTTTTGTTGTTTTTTCTTGTTAAATGTAGGTAGCTCCCTTGTAGTCTTCTCTAAAATAAATATTCGATACAAATAGATATGAAAAAGTCCAAAAAAATGTATATTTATCATAATTAAATATCTCGGGGAGTTTCCATACTAACATAGTGACTGTTGACTGTATTTTAACAGGAGTATTTTTGTGCTTATTTTACGTTTAGTTCAGAAGCTTTTCTCTATTTCTTTTCTATCTTGGTCAATTATAAGGATTGTCACTTATATTGATACTAGGGTAGGAATTGCTTTTGTGAAAAGTTTCACTATATTTGATAAACAAGAAAGTATACAAATAAGTGGACAAGAAAGTGTGAAAATCGTAAAATAACTATATTTGTATTTTTTGTATACATTAGTATCTAATTATGCTAACTTCACATAACATGTAGGTTGGATTACTGTTTAGCTTAATTGTTATGAATTCATCACATCATACTAATATGAAAAAGAGATAAGATCTCTTTTTAATATTAGTTTTAATGATTGCATTAAATGAGCTCCGTATCTATATGCTCGATTTGAAAAAATATTTCACTAATACGAGTAACATAGGCTCCCCATCATAGAGATCCCAACCAAAACTCCAATAATGTAACCCAAGGTATAAAATATTTCATAAATAGCTATTCAAGCGACGCAAGGCCATAGTAGAAACAAATAAGTAGGTACGATATCTTCATGCATACGCTCCGAACACGGTTTATGTGTAAGCGCGCCCAAACGTATGCGGCGTCGCACAAAATTATCGCTGCTAAGGGTGCGCCAGTCGTATCTACGCCGCCATACACAATACCCCTATACCTATTACGTAATAAACAATAATTACGCAAAGAACTTCCAAAAGTCATAGAACCCGACACCAACCGGATTTGAAGTCAACGAATTATCGCCGCTCATCAGTTTCAAAATGAAAAGTTATCACTTTCTTCTTGTCTCGGAAAGCATATTAAGCCGTTGGTCCCGGCTGTCATAAACATCTATGGCAGTCGTTATTAGGAAGTCAGTGCCTTGTTACATTCTAATAGCTGGTTTAACCATATAATGCAGTTCTTTATACTGAGAAGGATGTTTTAATATTCCGGTTTTATGTCCCATTTTTCATATCAATGAAACCCACGTAAAAAAATAAATTTAGCCAAATCTGGTTATACCGGTGAGCAGACCCCGGGCTCTTAAACTTAAGTCTAGGGCATCCGGGATGCTAGGATATAATGACGCAATCTTAATAAAACTATAAGCGACTGCCCTACGTGTGAAGGCTGTTACAGCTCGCTCAGTCCTACTTATTTGATGGTTTCTACTATGCCACTAGTTATAGAATAAAAAGTTGCATGATGGCTCGGAGCGGCGCCGGGCTGGCGCTAACGGTGCTCGCAGCCTGCCGCCATTGTCCGACCACCGACCAGCCGACAGGCTATTTATAGTTCCAGTCCTTACCCTGTACTACCAGCCTTCACTCATACACGTTACATTTGAAGTACTAACGATGCGTCGTTAGATTACCTCATTTTTTATTTAAGTACTTATCTCGTTAGGCCTGGAGAAAATAGAGGCGTTTTATGTTAAAATATTAATTTAGGAAGTACCTATGCATTACACTATACTGAAAAGAAGATATATATATATTTTTTAATAAATATAATACCCTACACACCACACCACCATCAAATGCCCGTTTAATCCTGTGTTGAGGTTAAGCTTTGATATTAATCACAAGATTTTGCCACTCTGCTCTGTTTTTAGGTACCTGTTGGTATTACGTCCGTTCTTGGTGACTGAGATCCTTCTGAGTCTGGGCGATCCATCGATACCTATGAATCGGATGGAGACCGACTGTTTCCTGGTCCTATCAGTATACTCTCTTAACAGTATTTTTCCGAACCGAATTCATTATTTTTCATTTGTTGGTATCGTCATCTCAGCTATTTAAAGTCCATTGACTGTGTACAAAAGTACACGGCGTCGTAAGCATTAAAAAGTGCGGGCGCATCAAGATCAGAAGCGCTTATGGCTCCGCGGTACTAGGTGGTTCGAATCATCAACATTTCAGCTATTTAAAGTCTACTGCTTAACATAGCCCTTCCCAATTGCTTTCCACGTTGGGCGATCATGTGCCGCTTGCTTCCACCGGATTCCAACCGCCTTGACTGGCCTAGGAGGTCACCCTCTACTACGTTTGCTGGTTCGTGATTGCCATTGAAGAACCTTAACGACCCATCGGACGTCGGTTCTTCGAGCTATGTGCCCCCGTGTGGTGGGTCAAATACGACCACCAAAGCAAAGCTGAGTAGTAGCTTGTGTAGCATTTAATATCGAGCGGTTTCCTGCTTCGAAGGGCACGGAAACGCTTGGTCGGGGCTTTAATGTAGTATATTTAGTAGTCGTTAAGCGATGTTAGAGGGATTGAAAAACTCTAACAGGAATACGCCAATCCGCACTGATCTGAGTCCCCCTTACCTTGGTTCGTGAGAGGAGGCCTATTTTCAGAGGCCCCACTCTAATTCAACGAAACTTTGTTGAACCTATCTCTTTCACTCTTTAGGTAAATCAGTATTGCGTGAAAGGGATGGGTATAACGAAATTTCGTTTCTTATTGAATTAGAGTAAGCCCTCAGTTGTGGGACGTGCATTGGCTGAGATAAAATGAAGCAATATGAGAGGCAATACTTTCGCGACTCTTAAGTACCAACGATCAACAACAAAGATGACGACATTAATGCCTTCTATAAAAAATCTATTTGGAAATGACATCTCACATTAAACTTTGATTATTGACTGGGAAATCCTTTAACGTTACGTCGTTTTGACTTTTATTTATTTATTTATTTATTTATTTAAATAGTACAACCACATCATACATATTATTACATTAAATTTAACAATTTTTATAAAGTATTATATCTGATATGAATGACAATAACGGTGTACATAGCGTTCACTATAGTGTAGTAGGAGTATTATTACAAATATATATATATATATATATATATATATTAAATTAATAGAATATATAGGAATAAAAGGTTATTGTTATTATTTTTAAATTATTATATAATATAATTATTTATTATTGAAATAAAATTACCTAGTACTAGAGAGGGGACTTAAACTGTCACAAAATAACATATGCAAGTTGTTTTTAAATAACACAAATGAATGACCAAAGATGTCAATGTCAGGATTGCGAGTTTGAATACTATTGTATTGGTCTAGTATTCGATTCATTGGCGACTGACGACCTAAATTAGTTCTCGAAAATTTGACATGGAATATTTTATCAACTCTATGTCTAGGATATGAGTAAGGAACAGCCAAAGATACTTTATCCAACAGGTTGCTGCATTGCACTTGATTATTAATTAACTTGTGGAGAAAACAAAGATCAGCAATACATCTACGATTAGAAAGAGTGGTCATGTTAAACTTTGCCAAACGTTGGCAGTATGGATTCCTATGAGAAAAGCCGGCACAGGAAAAGGCAAGATTTCTGGTAAAGGCTCGCTGAATGCCTTCTATCCTCTGAGAATGGATAACATAGTATGGTGACCAAATAACACTCGCATACTCCAGATTGCTGCGGACAAGAGCATTATAAAGTAATATTTTGGTTTCCAGTTTCTTAAATCCTAATGTGTTTCGTCTAACAAAACCGAGCATCTGTGCAGCCTTAGTTACTATTTTGTCAATGTGCGCTGTAAAAGTTATCCTTGTATCAATAATAACGCCTAGATCACGAATTTCGTCGACCTCTGATAAATATGCTCCGCCAAGCTCATACTTTGTAACAAGTGGCTTCTTTTTGCGAGTATACTTAATGTGGAAGCACTTATTGGCATTAAGGATCATGCCATTTTCTTTGCACCATTGTAGAATATGGTTGAGATCGTCTTGAACTAGCCTAGAATCATTATCTGTTTTGATTGTGCGGTAGATCTTTAGGTCATCGGCAAATAGAGAAAGTTTACAGTGCTTTATACGAGTTGTAATGTCATTAACAAATATTAAAAACAGCACAGGCCCCAAATGAGAACCTTGGGGTACGCCTGAAACTGCATAATATTCTTGTGACTCAAATCCATTTACAACTACTCTTTGAGATCTACCGAGTAGATATGATTTAAACCAGCTCAATAGTGTACCACCTATGCCAAGTTTGCGCAACTTCTGTACAAGAATATCGTGATTAACCTTATCGAAAGCATTACTGAAGTCCGTGTATATAGCATCCACCTGTGATCCCGCGTCCACTTCTAGAGATATTTCAGAAACGAAGGCCCCTAAATTTGTAACAACAGACCGACCGCTTCTAAATCCATGTTGATGGTCAGAAATATGATTATCTACCAAAGTCGTTACTGTAGGATACAAAACAGATTCAAATAATTTAGGAAAGCACGAGAGTATGGATATCGGTCTGTAATTTTTTACATTAGCTAGATTTCCTTTTTTAAACACAGGCACAATAAGAGCTCTTTTCCATTCATTGGGAAATGTTCCCTCAGCAATGGAACGATTATATATTATAGAAAGTGGAAGTGTGAGTGATCGACCGCACTTTTTAACAAATATTGGTGGAATCTGATCAGGCCCGGCACCCTTCAATCCGTCGAGTTTGTATATTGCGCGTTGAATATTAAGTTCTGTAATTTGTAGTGTGGATAAATATTTGTTATTGGAAACCGTTGTGATATCTATTGAAGAGGGATTAGAAACATAGTCAGAATATACAGAACGAAATTGATCAGCAAATAAGTTTGCGATATCGTGACCGCCCTGCGCAAATATGCCGTCATTGTGCATTTTGGATGGTAAAGTACACCGCCCTCCACGCTTATTTTTAATGTAACTCCAAAATGCTCTAGGATTAGTTGTTACATTTGCCTCTATAGTGGTTTTATATGTATCGTAACAAGTATTAAGAAGTTTATGGCAGCGATTACGGAGTACTTGAAATTCAATCTGGTCACGAGGGTTGCCGTATTTTCGAAATTTTCGACGTACTTTATCCTTCTCTTGCAAAAGTTTGATCAAGGAATTACTAAACCATGTTGGATAATGCGATTTGGAAGCTTTTTTAACAGGTACATATTTTGAGATCAGTTGTCCTAAAATCACATAAAACTCGCTCACCATTTCATCCACATCTTTGCATTGATTAAAAATACATTGCCAGTCAACGCCCTTCAATTCTTTATTAACAGCCTCATAATTGGTCTTGTGAAAGTTAAATTTGTCTACATGTCTAGGCTCAAGACATTTAATCTTATCCTCGTAGGGAATATTTACTAATAGACTTGGATGTATTGGATAACTCTTACCTAAAGATGTCAAAGGTCTTGTCACATACCCCCGGAGGCGGCCGCCTCCAGGCCCTAGTATCGTGGTGGGGGGAACTCCCATCCCTGTCGGGAACACGCTGAAGTATCTCGGCGTCCTTCTCGACAGCAGATGGGACTTCGAAGCGCACCTTCGGCACCTGGGCCCGAGGTTGGTGAGCACGGCGGGAGCTCTATCTCGCCTGCTCCCCAATCTCGGAGGGAGTGGCGGCAGTTGCCGCCGCCTTTACATGGGAGTGGTGCGGTCCATAGCCCTGTATGGAGCCCCAATTTGGGCGAGCTCCATATCGGGTCGCCATCGACAGATCCTGCAGCAGTCGCAGAGGGTCATGGCGACCCGTGTCGTTAGGGGGTATCGCACCATCTCGCATGAGGTGGCATGCGCGCTCGCCGGGTCCCTGCCATGGGACCTCGACGCCGAGGTTCTCTCGGCGGTCTACTGGCGTGGCGCGCAATCCCGGAGCCAGGGTCTCCGCCCCGCACCGGACACTGTGGTGCGGTGGCGTAGAGACGCTCAGAGGCAGGCTCTGGGCTCATGGCGGCGGCAGCTTTTCGGGAGCGCCGAATTTCGTGCCGAAGGTTCGAGGCGCCGTATCCTCGAGGCGGTCGGGCCCATCTTAGAGCGATGGGTCGGCCGTCGGTGGGGGTCGATGACTTTCCGACTCACGCAGGTGCTTTCCGGGCATGGGTGCTTCGGGAAGTATCTGTGTGACGTCGCCGGGGGGGAGTCGACCCGGTGTTGCCACCACTGTGACTGCGCGGAAGACACCGCGCAGCACACTTTGGTGGCGTGCCCTGCGTGGGCGGGGCCGCGGTCGACGTTAGCCGCGGCCCTGGGTGGAGTGGCTCTCTCGCTGCCGACCATCATGCAAATGATGGTCGACAGCGAGACGGCGTGGGAGGCGATGGCCTCCTTCTGCGAAGTGGTGATGTCGCAGAAGGAGGCCGCGGAGCGGGAGAGGGAGCGGGATCCGCTCTCTCTCCGGCTACGCCGTTGGCGCAGCGGGCGGGCCAGGAGGGCCCGTCAGGCAGCGCCCGGGGGGTCTTAGGCGGCGGGGGCAGGGGGCCCCTTCCGTCTCGCCATAGACCCCCCCCGAAGTCGGCCAGTTACGCCATGGCCGCACATAGAGGTAGGGGGGGCGCTGCAAATTGCGCCTTCCTGAGGAGGTCTCCCCGGTTCTGATCCGGGGGACGTTGGCCGCGGGCGGGGTACCAGAAGCTACAAACCCGGGCACTGGTGCCTCGCCCCTTTTCAACAGCGGTGGGCGTCGTCTGAAGTTTTTTAGTGGGTAGGACTGCGGTGGTCGCGTCGGCCGCAGTGAGCCCCACACCCCCTCCCGGTCTCCCCCTTTTGGCCGGGAGACAGTGCGTAAGCAGCATTTTTTTACAGACGATAATAAAAAAAAAAAAGGTCTTGTCACATATGTCTTAGTAATGTTACCGAGAATTAAATCTAAATGACGATCATCACTATTTTTAACATTATTATATTGGAGTAGGTTGTTTGACGTCATAAAATCCACGAAAGAGTATCCTAAACTAGAGCCATAATTAAATGGAGTGGTATGATTGCAGCCATTTTCAGAGCGCCAATCGATGAAACCTAGATTAAAATCACCGATTACAATAGCGTCATTACTATTGTTAATTACATTATCAATAGAGTTTAATATTTTTGAAAGTTGGTGAATTTTAACCGGTGGTGGCAGATAAACAGCGCAGATTAACAATTTGCGAAAAGTATTGTTGAAAGGAACCTCTATAATTATCCACAAATCTTCAGCATCATTAGTCTCCCAATTTTCGACTCTAACGGAATGTAACTCGTTTGACACGGCTATCAAAACCCCACCACCATCTTTTTTAGTGGCTTGTGAGCATTTACGGTCTTTACGATGAACAGTATATCGATTGTCAAATATCTCAGTACTAGAAATGCCTGCATTCAACCATGTCTCCGTGAAAACAATAATTTTATGATTAGAATTTAAAACATTCTTATATACATCAGCAGTTTTCGTCCTTAGCCCTTGAACATTTTGGTAATATATATCAAGCATTTTAATATCAGATCTCTATAACATGCACAATTAAAATATAAAAAAAAATCTATTTAATAAGGTTAAGACTATCTTCACTTTTAATGAGTATTGCTTGGTGGTTTTCATCCTTACGCACATAAACACGTCCGTTACGAACCCATGTAAACTTATACAACAGTTCTTTAGCCTTCTTACGTGTAGCAGCATGTAAGTGCTTATTGCTCGGGGTCAGGTGCTCGGTGACATAAACTGGCGAACGGGTACCGCCTATCCCAAGATGACTGGTATTCAGTTTATCCTGAGGGTTCTTCTTATTGAATTTGGTCACCGCAGCAAGAACTGCATCTCGGGTACGTGGGTTACGTAATTTCACCACTATAGCGCGTGGTCTTTCATTATCTCTGGACAATTTTGCGACTCTGGTACTATGGTGGATATCATCAGAGGTTAGAGGACAGTCTATTATTTTTGATAACTGTGTGATGGTGTTGACGATGTTTTCCGATCTATTTTCTGGAACCCCATTAACTTCTATATTACTGTCTCTCATATGTAATTCTACTGAACAAAGTCGCCCTGTTAAGTCAGTAACGGTAGCTTTCAGTTTTTCGTTTTCCTTTTTCAAGCCATTCATGCAGATAGTTATGTCATCGAAGTGAATCTTCATGTCTTCATACTGTTTACTTAAAAATGCCATAGAATCCTGATAGTCCGATATTTTATCGTGAATGGTTTTGAACTCTGAAGAAATCAATTTATTTATGGTAGATTTTATGACTGACGAGAATTCCTCATTTATTATTTCGCGCAGCCGTGTTTCGGAGACGTAACTTGGCGGTAAGATTGGAGACTTGACTGATTCCGTTCGCAAGGTAACTTTTGCGCGGTCCTCCTTAGAGACATTAATACCCGAAACGGATTTAGAGTCAGTACTCTTCGCATTATTTGAGTCACTTTGGACCTGTCGTATTGGTGTGTTAGCATTGTCACTCTTTGGCATTCGAGTGGTACACTCAGGACATTTCCAATTATTCTTCCACTCATTACTCAATGATCTGAAACGCTTTTCGTTTATATTAGCGCACAGTAGGTCAAATGAAGAATGACAAGTTAAACATTGCAAACGATCTTTACTAGTAATCGTTACCAAACATTCTGCACACTTCATCGAAGACATTGTGATACTTTATTTTAAATAATTTACTATATTGACAGTTTAATGTCGTTTTCTAAAAACAAACGTTCAATAGAGATGTTTCTCAAACGATAAATGTTCTAGTAACAGTAAATTTAAAGTTGACTTTCCTGTAGAGCTGCGATGGAGCGAGCCGCTCGCTATGTCGGCCGGTGAAGCGATGTCGCGCCCAAAGAGACGTAAGCGCCAGGGAATCCGCGGCGCTTACGCGTTCGGCTTAGCACAAATGCGTAGACACTGATTCACTTTAAATTTCTGTTGTTTAAAACTATTATTATTGTTTTTTGGTATAATTAACACTTTTATTCACTATTATTTGTATGTAATTACGTTCATGAGAGTTATACAGCTTAGATATGCTAATATTATTTGACGAAGAAGCACTTTAAACCAGATAAAACTAAAATAATATACGGAGCAAAACAAAACACTTCCTTCTACCTTCACCTTCACCAATCAAAATCAACTTGACTTTTCAGTTGACTCATTTATATTGAATTTAGACATCGATATTTTTATGTGATTTGAAAGTATTAAAGATATTAATGATAAAATTATTGTCAACTCCTAATCACGTTAAGTTAATAGGGATATAACTTCACCTGCAACATTCCGATTAACGGATGAGGCTGTGTCGAACATAAAAGTTCCCGGTAAGCGGCAACAAGCTCGCTACCTAGGACGAACAATAAATGGCAAAATGTAGTCACATAATATGCCTTTTTTAATTTTTTTTTATTATTATCTGTAAAAAAATGGTGCTTACGCACTGTCTCCCGGCCAAAAGGGGGAGACCGGGAGGGGGTGTGGGGCTCACTGCGGCAGACGCGACTACCGCAGTCCTACCCACTAAAAAACTTCAGACGACGCCCACCGCTGTTGAAAAGGGGCGAGGCCCCAGTGCGTGTATGTATGTATGTAAGATTTTTGTTGTTTTAATATCCTTGTTAAGGCTACTTGGAATTCCACATACATAAAAATAAAGATATTATTATACGGTAAGTAGACTTACCTATACAGAAAATATGTTGCTACGTAAATTACTCTGTAACATCCCCAGTTTCAATTTAGCCTTCCTATACGTAAACAAGCTGCCTGTTCGAGGTCAGCGTTGTGTTTTTCCACTTCAAACCTGCTGATGTCCATTCATTTTAACAACGCGCACGTTTTGCGGATTGCTTACACAGTACACATTATTAATCATTTTTTAAGGTTTCCATTCATATTTTCACATCATTACCTTTGACACAGTTTTATTACTAACTTGTAAACAACATTTGGAATTACAATTTAAACAAAATCTTCTTGTCATACTTTTTTTACAACTTCATAAATATGTGTATGCCAATCCGATCGTAATATTGGGCAGACGAAATCGCAAAAATACAACTGTAGATATGTTGTAGCTAAGTTAAATATATAGTTTTAAATAAAACATATAGAGAGAACAGAACTAGGATAATGAACGAATTACTTGGCATTTTATAAATATATGGTTTAATATATAATTTTGGTAGTTTATTCACCTTTTCTGAGAAATTATAGATTCTCGATAAAGAAGTCCCATTTTGACCATTCAAGAGATTAAGATCGTATTTCCTGTTTAGAGTCTCAAACTATTTCCAAACACAATATTCCCGAAAACAACGCAGAAAATCACAACATCTGAATCGGTTACAGACAGAGTTACTTTCATATTTATAATATTAGTATGGATAAGTATCGTCGAAAGAAAGAGATAGCTATATGTCAATGTAGTGACATATTATTATGACAAAAGCGATCGGCCATGATCTCCGGCCGTCAATAAAGAGGTATCGTATTGTCATTGTGTGGGCATTGTCGACATTCAATGATGACCCCACTGCCTAACGGTCACGAAGACTATCACACGGTAGCTACTTTATTTAAAACTAGCGGGCGCCTGTGACTTCCTTCGCGTGACGTATCGATTCTTTACTATTTTTAGGGTAGCACAATGTAGCCTAAGTTACTCCTTTAAACATCAACTATCTGCCAGTGACAAGTGATGCGATACTTTTTATGGACTGCATCGACTGTTTACCGTCACGCAGGATATTGTTATTTTGACGTGGTAAATGTAAAATAAATAAATAAAAATATATTTATAAAAATGAGATACAAAAATATCTAAAGATGTTCTCAGAACTGAATTGTTAACGTTTAAATGATAATTTGCGGCCAATTCCATCATATCCTAGCATTACCCCAGTTGCCCCAGACTCAAAGCCAGGGCCCAAGGTCTGCTCACTGATTGAACCAGGTATAGCTGAATTTCTTTTATTATATGGAACGACTGCCGTCTGACCTCAGCAACCCAAAGAGAAACGTTATTGTATGGTTAAACTAGCTGTCAGAATGTTAGAAGGCACTGACTTCCTAATAACGACTGCCATAGATGTTCATGACAGTCCGGCGGCTTACGGTGCTTTCCGAGGCAGAGAGCAGGTGGTAATTACGCACATAACTTCGGAAAGCCATAGGAGCACTACCAGGATATGAACCCGAGACCCTCTGATTTTAAAGGCTTTGGGTCTCACCACTGGGCTATCGCCTCTCTCTATTAGTCTGCTCGCTAACTCGCGGCCAATTAATTGCGATAATAGAATTCAATCAACACAGAATTAGCTCAAATTTTGCTTTACATCGCCATTGTCGATTTAATCTTCTGTTTTAATTTTTATTTACTTATTTATAATTAAACCATAGTATCTATTGTGATTTACATACTCGGATCAATGCATTCTGCTCTTTCGTTTGCTTAGGGTTGTCTGGAAGATATTGTTTTAGCGATACATTCGCCTTGTTTGTTTGTTTGTCTTCTTATATTTAAAATTATAATTGTAATAATTTACCATTGGGGTGCAGTACCTCCGAATGATTGTACAACCAACTAGACTCTCCTCTCGGTTCTCGTCTAGTGTTCGTTACCAGTCTCTCACCATAAGACACTTTTAATTTAACGATAACTGGGCTTAAAGTGTAGTTTGCGAATAGTATATCGACGGTCTAGATGTGATAGCTCGTACATGCAAACTGCCAAACTTTACAGGAGAGACAAAACGGTTCTTTTAAAACTAGTTCCAGTATATATATACACTGAGGGGCCTCCAGGGAAAGGGTTACCGTGTCCTCGGTACAGCAGGCTTAAGAAGAAACATGGATGGTTTTTAGTCTCTACCCACAGCGGAAGAAGGTCATTTGATGATTTGCCGTCAGAAAAAAAGTACCAGTATATTTGCCAGTATAACAGGGTGTCACTGAAAACCATGAAATCCGTTCAGTATCATATTTACATATCGTCGGGGATAGTGCAAATCCGCGAAACGTTTAAAAAACGGCTGCGTATCTACAATAGATCTAGTTTTATAGGGGACGGTAAAAAGACTTAATAAGTTTCTTATTTCAACTAATTTTGGGCTAATTTTTACACATTTTCATCATTTCTCATTTCTTGTTCTAAAAAGGGTTACATAACTTAGGCTTTGCGACAATTACTTAAAATAGAAAAATTTTGTAGATACGCAGAATTATCCAATGCTAGTTACGCGGATTTGCACTATCCCTGACGATATGGAAAAATACTGCAGAGGTGACTTTGATTTTGCTATGAAAAGAATGAGCTACATCAAAAAATACTTAGGACTTTAAAATCCAATATCCGACTAATGATCGGAGTCTGTCAAAGTGTTAATTAATCTTTTTGATATTTAAAATTTCTAGGTAGCCAATTTTTTTCTGAAGATGTAAAAATTACGACTAGATTTAAATTTTACTTTAATATATCAAACGTCATGATCAGTCAATTTCGTCCAATGCTGCAATTATGCCTCTCCAATGGCAAGCTACTGAGCTCGATTTTCAGCTCTCCTTTTTTTTTTTTTCTTTTCGTCGGTAACAAAATGCGTTTACGCACTACCTTCAAGCCAAAGGGGAGACCGAAAGGGGGTGTGGGACTCACCACCGGCAGACGCGACTGGCAGCAGTAATACCCACTAAAAATCTTCCGACGACGCCCGCCGCTTGTTGAGAAAAAGGCGGGGGCCAGTATCTGGGTTGCAGAGTCTGACACCCCGCCCGCGGCCAACGTCCGCAGTCCGTCTGAGGACCTCCTCAAAGAGGCGCAGTGGACGCGCCCCTTCTACCTCCTTGTGCGACCATAGTGTGTGTGGCCGACTTCTCGGAGGGTCTATGGTTAGACAGCAGGGGCCCCCTGCCCCCACTGTCCAAGACCCAACTGGCGCTGCTTGACGGGCCCTCCTGGCCCGCCCGCTGCGCCCTCCACAGGTCCCTCTTAGTTTCTCCCCCGGTAGTCAGTACTAAGGGCACTCAGAGTCGTCGGTCTCTGGGTGTTACCTTTTCCCTAGCGCCTCCTGCGCCCTACCGGGAGGTACTCAGCCCTCCCACCACGACAAGGTGGAGACCAGTCGGGGGGGAATTTTCAGCTCTCCTCCTCCAACCGCTGCCAGCCGTTTGCTTTCTCTCTACTCGAGGACTCGTTCGGGAGACGCTAAATTAAGCTACATACCTACACCATAAATAAAATAATTTTAAAAACATTTTCTGTCGCATGTGATTGAAATTTAAGTAATCACTAGCCAAGATTTAGTGCAAATAGACAAGACCTAAGACACAAGTAAGTAATTAAGTTTACTTAGTTTCGGCTGGAAACACCTAAGTAAGCATGCTGCACAACTAGCCCCAATTTATTTGCCTGCGTCTAAATTAATGTAACTAGGTTAAGCTTACGGAGTATTAAATTCATTTTCTTTATAACAAGCTAACGTCAGACTTCAGTGTATGAGTTGTCACTCGCTACTCGGACAGATGTAAAAATGGGTCAGAGCCCATTCGTCCCCTAAAATTCGTCCCCCAGCATTAAAGTTGTAGATTCGGCCCCTATATAGGTGCCCATTGGTCTCCTGGTAGGGGACCAATTAATATTTTAATAAAAAATATTATTTTTAAGGTACCCATTCGTCCCCTCTAATCTAGCACTAATCTTACACGAAGTAGGTATAAAAGAATAAGGCTTAATAATTCCATCAAACAATGTCGAATCAATATTGTAACTGTCAAAAATTTATACAATTTAGTTGCTGTTAGTTAGTCTGGCTTAATATAAAAACGAGTCGATTGAATTTTATTTTGTATCTTGGTTTGAAAAAAATTATAATAAAAGCCTAATCATTTAACTGACAAGCTAAATTAGAAGATATGGAATTTAATAATTTTCGTAATATAAATGAACGAACGAACTAATTTCATCAGATCCTCTGGTTGAGTCTGAAAATATCAATAGTTATTCGCTTAATGTTTCAAAATAATATGTCAATATCATAAATCAATATTACCGTCTATAATAATAACAAGTCTACGTCATCCACTATAAACTAAGACAGGATCAATACGACGCTGATGCGCATCGAGAACCCATTAAATATGAATATGTTTATATTCGCGGCGACTTTCACAAGTTTAAAACAACAAGCTATGTTGTTATAACACTTTTAAATAACAGACCCAATGAATCATTTTGCAGCGAGATGTCAAGGAGGCCTGTTTGAAATACGGTTAATGGAATTATTCTAGCTAAGGCCGCGGTTCGGTATTTTCCGAAAGTCCGTGTAGTTTCTAGTGTCACATGATAACATTAGGAGTTAGAATCAATACTGATATTATTCTAATAACTCTGTCTGTTACCCACCTTAAAACCGATTTAGAGCAAATTTGGTATGGAGATAGTTTGACATACTGAAAGACTTATCCAAAAACTCCCTTTCATCCCTTATCATGTATGAATTGTAATTTAGTTATAAATAAATATAACTAATATTTTATTACGGAATAAAGAATGATATTCAGTGAAATTCCTACTGGTAATAGGATCACTTTTTATCCCTCGAAAATAATAATAGTTTCTGTATAAAATTCACCATAAAATATAGTTTCAATAATTTTTCTGGTTACATAACTGTTTGTGATCAAAGAAAAGAAACACAGACACAAACATTGTGTTTGGTATGATTATGTTCAAACTCATTAACTCTCTGAGTTTTAAGATAAAATGGAATAGAATTGTTCATAAAAATGTTCTCTATTTGTGTATCACATACAAAAAACCCTTACCTGAAAATGAACTCATTCAACTTTTGTTGACGATAAAAATGAAACTGTAAAAAAAAACTTTACTTGTTTGTAACAAGGCTTTCTCGTAGATTTAAGGTACTAGGTGGTAAGGGTCGTTTGTGGCGGGACTGTACCAAAGGGTCACCGCGGCCCCGGGACATAGCAAGCTGAAGAAGGAACGTGGTTTTTAGTTTCCGACCCACAGCGGGAGACGGACATTAGACAATTTTCAATCTAAAAAAAAGGTGCTTTGAAACGATTAACGAAATAAAGCAGAGTATACTAAGATTGGTCTTTGTATGGGTGACGGTTTCTAGGGCATTTAATGACGTTTGTAAAGGCATTTTAGAAGCACCATTGGGCTGCCTCAATATTTTTAAAAGCAGGACGCCACACCAAACCGTACCGGATCCGTAAATGACCTGAATCACTTCAGGAAAGTCAGCTCCGTAGTAGGTCTTTAAAGGGCTGAGATGCTGATGATGATTTGTTGTACTTTTAAATTAAGTCTTATTTAGGTCGAAATTCACTGGGTTTATTATAGTTACTACTCGTATATTTAAGAATATGTTTTAAAGTGATGTCCAAATTATAAACGGGGCGACGACATGCATCATACACTTATCAAGACTACTACAAATATTAATAGGACAGTAAATATTAAGCAAACTGATATAGGATACTAATAGCAACTATTTAGCTCCTAAGAACAATAAGACATGTTCCTTATTAGAAACTATTTTAGTTAATGATTTTCTTTTTATATTTTTTTATATTGTAAAAACTAATAATACAGTTAGTTGTCAATAGTTTTCCGTGATTGTTCTTCCTTGTCTTTAGGATCCATTCAGTAACAAATACAGGTTAAATAAAAGAAAGAAGAATTGGTCTTTACCAATCTGTAGATTTCTTATTTATGACCAATTTTTTTTTCCTTGGTGATTTTGTCATAATGTATGCCTAAATAGCTTAGGCCAAATTTAACGATACTTGCTTGAATATTATATGACAGTATGTTTCCTTAATATTAAAAACTACCTGGCCCAGCGAACTTCTTACTGCCATTTTATTTCAATCTACATATAGATACATCTACAATTACACTCAAATATTGGTAGGTATATACACTATTTTTTAAATCTGTAACTGTTGACCAGTCAACTTTCTCTATTAAAAGATTTTAAAAAACTGTTAGAACTTTCTACATATATTTCCAAACAAAAATCGTATCCTGGCAATAACGAACACAATCAAAAATAATTATCCAATAAGGTGGAGTCGTTCGGAAGTTATGCGCGTACATATACATTTCAACGATTCATTTTTATTTACATAAGAAAATAGATATAAAAAACAAATTGAACAAGTGAACAAAAATGTCAATTGATATCTACAAAATTCCCTAACTTTAACAAAAAAAAACAAGTAATAATATATAAGATACGACAACGTATCTTGTATATCATTGTGCATTTCTTTGTAACTGCACAGAAGCTTCGAAAAGCTTTTACGATGTATATTAATATGGTAGCGAAGGGCAAGTACCAGATAAGAAGTGGGCAAGTACCAGTGTAGTATAGAGTTAAGATGCGCACGCGCAAGCTCGTTCAGTTTGTGGCAAATTGGCGCACTGTTCGCACCTTCGCTTAGCTCCGGCTAAATCGCGCGTGGGCCGTTCACTGGCACTACTGCGGTTACTAATTTTCCAAAAAAATGTTGTTTATTGAGGCAAATTGACTGTGAATTGGAACTACTAGTTTTAAAATATATAACCCAAAAATAAGTCTTATTTTAGTAATTAAATTTTAAATAAGAACAATAACAATGGTTAGTGGTAACAAAGACCCAAGCGATCCTAAGAAAATTCCGCCGAAGGAGCGAGAGAAGAAGGGAAACAATTACTTGCGCGCAAATTTTCTGTCGAGAGCATGGTTCGTGTGGATGATGCCGACGTTTTGGAGAGGCTTCAAAAGGGATCTCTATGACGCTGATCTCACCAAGCCGAAAGAAAGCCACCTCTCAGACAAACTAGGAGACCGCCTCGAAAAGTAAGTGAATTTATTTAAAATATCTTACTGAATACAAATATGGTAAACTGCTAGCTGATAGACCACTTGTGTGTTTATTACAAGTCGTGTATTATTAAGTATGCTAAGTACATGCAGCAATCTTCATAAAAACCTAATTTGCTATTTAAATGCACACAAAGGATATGCGTTCGTTTTACCTTTTTTGATTTATATAAAAATATGAAGTTGTTTAACTTACTCTGTTTGAAATAACTTAAGCATTGCTAATATATATTTCGTAAATTCACAATTGACCTCAACACTGCAATACACAAGCGTTGACAGAATAATTGCTGTCTGACAGTTTTTTATCTTGCTAGTGCACGCCCATACCCACTGCTTATCCTGCGTAGCTTGTTTGACCCTTAACAGGACAGGACATTAAAGGAACAATTTCCAAATTGCATTTGACATTCTAAGTGAAAAAGAAGTAAATAAATATGTAATATATTTATATAAATAGATTCGTTTTAAAATTATAGTAGTGGAAAAAATCTTTTTTTTTTCTCAATTGTTATACTCAGCGATAATTAATTAGTTTGTAAATCTAGAGACGTTACTTTGTTATTGAAAGAAATGTATTAATTATTTTTCTATAATTCGTATAAATAATATTTCTAAAAAAATATTCGACTGGGTTAAGCAGGAGAGAATGACGCAAGAAACTTGATTGTCTTTCTACACAAACAATTTATTCAGAATTTTAACTTTATATTAATATATTCTAGATATATTTTATAATTCACGACATATGGAACCGGCCTAAAATATCCCTTTATATCACGAGGAGTCGTAAGAGATGACGAAGAGAAATCCTACTGGATGATGAGGAGCAGCGTTATCTGCTTGAACTGTGATCACCAACCTTCCTGCCCAGGGCGGTGGCCCAAATAGTCCTAATAGAATGTATTCTATTGAGAAGGCTAATGCTCAGCAGTGGACTTTATAAGGATGGTATCATACCATATCTCTATCAAGAGATATTATCAAATCACCTGCTCTCTTAATTTATTATACTTACAAAATTCCAATCAGTGAAAGAAGTAAAGGAATTTTAAACAGAACTTTTTGTTCGGCAGCCGTTGGACTAGTTATGTATCAGAGTATGATTAAAACAAACCACACAATTTTGTCTAATTTTTACGGACAAGTAGCTCCGCTATTTTTGCATTATATATAAATAAATTTTGGTATGGAAATAAATCCTTACTAGTAGTAATAGTAGGACTTCGTAGGGCTAACTGTCCCTACTATATATTAAGACTTCTTCTGCGTAAATCAAGGAGGCCATTTTTCGTGATAAGTCGAATCTGATTGTCTAGTTAAAACTTTCTTGTATACTTTACCTTAACTTACTTTAACTTTTGTGTATAAAATTCTATCACAATTGTCCAACTAACAGCTGTGTTAATATTACAGACATAAAATAAAATAAAATATACTTATTGTCTTAAATTTAAAAATCAACAACATCATTTATATTTGTCAAATTTTAACAACCAAAATAAAAATTGAAAATATAATTCTAGATTTTTAGAAGTCTTTTGTATTTTTAGAAATTATATTTTCCCTTCTAGATAAATTAGTAAAGATATTCGCTTTCGCATTTATGATTTTTTTTAATTATTGAAATACCATAAAACATACATTAATACCACTTCAATGCGCATTTTGAAGTCGTAAAATTAATATAACACTTTCTTTAAAATGGTGAACTTGCGCATGATTTAAAAGAAGCAAGCCTTCGAGAACCAAAACCAGTCGGTACGCATTTCTTTGATCATGTTTCTCATTTTTAGAACTAGTAAGTACTTGAAACGAAGAGTTCACACACGCAGCGAGTTCAATGTTTTTACTTCGATGGCCAGCCGAGCGTTCGCCTTATATAACGATTGCTAATTTCTTGTTTAACATTGCGACAGTACAATGGATTTTTATTTGCCATTCTGAGTACACTTCAGTTGGCCGTGCCGTGCGTTGATAATATTAAGATGATGTCAAAAGTATCGTACGCATAAAGGGCTTGCCATCATACCAATATGATGATGTTACATACAATGACGCCTGACCACATTTCGCCAATAATATTTTTGGTCCAAGTAATAGGTGGCGAGCCTATTGCCGCTTACCGGGAACGGTTATGTTTGCCAGAGCCACGTCCGTTGATCGGCAGGTGCACCACTTGCAGGCGAGGTTGGCTTGGGTAAGATACCTGTGCAGGGCTGTGCACCTGATGATGTTGGTTGTGAAAATGAAGTTGTATAGCTTATTTACTATGTAGGTACTAGCGCAGGGCCATATTCTACGATTAAATAGAAGCGCTATCCGCAAAAATGTACTTACATTAGAAACGTTTTGTTAGCTAGTAAAATGACTTAGATGAGAGGGAATAGACTAGGGGACTAGAATAGACAAGTACAGCAACATCCTAGGTAAAAAGCGGCGTGTGCTATTGCACTGCACAGAATTTTTGTTATATATTATAAAACATATTTTGCATACAAAACACTTTTTATACGAAAATTGGGAATTTATAAAGCCAAACGAACATTTTCTATAGTTTACGATCATACGCAGCAACAAAAATGTCAGCTGCGTATTGACGAAAAAATATAAAATGGAAGATTCATTGGGTGCCCAGGAAATTTATTCGTTTCTACTAAGCCCACAAAATCCATTTGGAACTATGCAGTGTCCGGGTGATCCGAATTAAGTATTTAAGCCCAGGAATATTTCCAGCATAGCTATCAGGATCACTTGTAGCAGCTAACTAGCTTTATTCTATAAATTAAAAAGTATATAATATACTGCGTACGGTATATACCGTCTTAAAAAAATATTGATACTTTTTTTTAAAAAATATAGAGCTAAAACCTCGTTTTAGCACTATGAATCTGTTTCAGAAAACAAACTTTTAAATGAATATTTTTTTACATATGTATCTATGTATTTAGGTATGTATTGCATAAATATTACAAGGTCACAAGCACAATGTTTGCCAACACCACGGAACATCTCGCAGAGTTTACCTAGGTGTCAATTCGCAATTGATAAAGCCGTATTGGAAAACCATACCAAGCTATATATAGTCTAGCTACACGTTATTAATAAATTTAAAAAAATGTTTAGTCTTTTGGAGTTAATAGAATATAACTTTTGGATTTTGATATGTCAAATATGGCTTATCATAAATAGCACTGTAATGAGAACAGGCAAGCTAGTCACCCACCATTAGGTAAATGTCTCGCTCTTCTTATTTGTCACACAATTTTATTTTTTAAATAGTGTTAAGGCCATAAAACTAGTACGCGACGCGCACTTTATATCACTTCTGGCAAATAGCTTGGTATGCCATTATTTTCTTTTAATTAATATTAAGGCCTTCGGGGAACTTGCCGTGGAAGTTTCCACAGGCTCGTAGGCATTAAATGGTATTTATTGGCGCAGATCACCCACTTCGTGACTCGAGTTCTTAATGCTAAGCTTAAGGGTCATTGCACACCTAACAACTCGGAAAGGGATTGTCACCGTATCAACTCCGGCCTTTCGGTATTATTTGTATGAAACTCTCTACTGCAACTCTTCTTCCACGCTGTCATTGACAATTTCGTCCGCGTCAACGCGGAGTCGACTAGCCGTAGCCAAGTCGAGTGCTTACGTAAAGTTGACGCCTGGTTGGCGGCGAGGCGGTTCGATGACATTCCCTTTCCTTGATATGTTTGCTAAGTGGCCAAAAGATAGGGAGAACTGAAGATGGGTCATATCTGCCATAGAACCGATAACTGAGGAAGGCGTGCCCTTTAGTGGAGAACACGGCTGGTGAAGCGTAATGTAGGACGCCCTCCAGTTAGATGGAGACGACGACTGAAGATCGAGTTCAGTGGCGTATCATTAGAGATGCATATGTCCTGCAGTGGAGGGGATTAGGCAGATGATGATGATGTTTGCTATGACCCTTAGCAAAATTTCGGTCACTGTAGTACGTTTTAGGAATCCGAAATAAGGTTGGTGTCACCGGCCGGATATGGCAATTCTACGTCATCTTTATTATTTGCGAATAACCATCAAGCGTCATTACCCGTAGTGAAAAAACTGCTGAAATCGGTAAATGATTGACCATCATAAAATAAAATAACGAATGATATTTATAAATGTAAACATATAACATGGCTTTGGAATTATCTGCCGGAGCATATGTATGATAGCACCTATAGTCTCGGCATTTACAAGCGGGCGTGAAACACCCTTTGTTCAGGCCGGCATGGGTGGGTGTGCTTTTTACTATGCTTATTTCCTCAGTATAAAGCGCCCTCATTGCTCGACTGCAAGCAGGGTACGTTCATTATTAATAAATATTTTCTAACAATTACACTAATTATTTAGTTCCATAAGTTATGGATACTAAATAACGGATTAACGTACATACATAGTTTTTTTAAACAATACATACATAGGAAAACACCCTTATCCGAAAAAAATATATATGTACTCGTCTACATTTTCATATACCATCGCTTGTATCCTTTTTAACCGATTTCCCAAAAGGAGGTTCTTAATTCGGCCAGTATATTTTTTTTTTTAAATGTATATACATCGATTACGCCGGGGTTTATACACCGACTTACGTGATTCTTATTATATCAATAGACTTATTCTAAAACTTTTTAAAATTTTAAACGCAAATTAAATCCTGTCTTTAAAATTTTAAAGCATATCTTGAACACTACATAAAAACTCTGATCTAAGAATATAAATTAATTATGATTTAACTTGAGTACAGTTTATAGCTGTTTTACCATATAATCACCCGTATTAAACACGGTGTTCACCAATTAAAAGTGTCGACTGGTGAGATCGAGGAGGCCAGTAACACAGGTTTCACCTAGGGCAGGCGCCAGTCTCTTGCAAACTTGATAATTGTAATGATCGTATAAATATTTGACCCTTTTTTACCGTTTTTATCCTGAAGATAAAATATATAGCACTTGACAGATCTTAAAAAAATCATTAAGGCTTATCATGTGTTATACGTTTTGCTTGAATCAAAACTTGTACAATAATTGATATTTAAGTGAAGGTAGTTTTGATTGCGACTTCGCTTACGAAGATATATCATCTTAAACCCTCCGTGAACTTTAAGTATCAAAAACGTCTATAATTTTATTTACAATAAACCGCGAATTAAACCCATAAAAAGTGTTTTAAACTACTATCCTACTAATATTATAAATGCGGAAGTTGTGACTCACGCTTACGCGCAAAATCTAAAAAAATTTTTTGGGACAAATTTCACATACAGTTAATTTATAACCGGGATTAACACATTTGATACTTTTTATATCCATGTTCTTACGGGAATAGGGAGCACACCAGTGACATAGCGGGGCGCTGCTAGTAATTACATAAACTAGAAAGAGGTTTGTTTATTCTTTTTTGGTAAATTCTTTAAATTATATATATGCGTTTACAAAAATAGTACAGAATGCATTGTTTTTATGAGCTGCCTAGTACCTATAGAAACCACTAATCTAGTCAAACACTCTCTCAAGATCAGTTTAGTTTGGGAGTAAATGATGTATATGCTAGATAGATTAATAGATATGTCTGAAAATATAATTATACACCGATTTGGGCTCGTGGTCCAAGATCTAAGTAGTTCAGTGTCATAGACCATTAATTTTGCAATCTAAATCACCCTTCCAGCAGGGACACTGTATCGTGGGAAGCACTACTATTTGGCAACGGAATTTCTGGCACTGCGATGGGAAGTGCGTAGTCATAAAAAGAGTTACCACTTTAAAGATTTTAATCTTTAATTATATTATTACAAAGAGAGAAAATATACTTTTGTTTTTAATTGATAGCTTAAAAAATAGTGAACAGATCGACTCACTTTAAGTACATACATGATATCACGCCTGTTTCACCGAAGGGATAGGCAGAAGCATATAATATGCCCACATTTCGCCAATTATATTGTTGGTCTTACGTAAGAGGTGCCAAGACTATTACCGCTTACCGGGTACTTTTATATTCGCCAGAGCCTCGTCCGTTGATCGGCAGGTGCACCATTTGCAGGTGAGGTTGGCTTGGGTTCCTCAAAACTTGGTAGGTCCAACCTTAACCTTTAAGTAATAATTTGTGTAAAATATTTATATCCAGACTCACTTACTTCCTAAATACGAAATCACCCCCACGTGTTTATATAATTATATCTTAACTTTTGGAAACAGTTGAGGTCGTCGAAATGAATATAAACTACTATTTATTCTAAAAAAAATTGGACATGGCTAATCTATTAAGTTTTCAAATCAGTTTTTTATAATACAACGAACAACGTTGGTTTTATAATACCTATATTCTAATAGTAATTACCTATGCATGGTGTATTTAGCTCTAAAAATGTTAAGCGGTTACTAGTAATTCCAAGCTTCACCGTCGCATTCTGCAAATAAAATTCGCGATTAGCACGACTTGGAGTCACGACGCCGACGCGACGTCAGGACCTCATGGTATGCCTAAATTAGATGTCCTACTTGTGATGCTCGTGTCACATCTCAGTGATGAAATAAGCTTTTACTCACATTCATATTTAAGTATCTCTATTCTAGCGTCCCGTGTTAACTGAGGGAAACTACATCTTAATACCGTACCAGCGTAGCATAATCGGTTTAAGGTTTCTACTATACCTTACCAGAGATTGAAAGAAAATATAGTGCAATAATAGCCATATGCTGGACACGTAGTTATTAACATTTCTAAGTATGTTACGATAAAATCATCACCATCATGACAGCCATATAAAGTTCATTGCTATACGTTGGCCTCCCTAATAGATTGAATTCTATAGGGGATATTTGCCCATAATCAACAATTCACCACGCTGGGCAGGTGTGTTGGTTGTGCCCATCATCCGGTTGGATTTCTCTTCGTCGACTCTTACGACTCCCCATGAGATGAGGGGGCACTCTGGCACTGTTCTAGGCCGGTACCAACATCAAATATTTTGGCCATACATATAATATCATTCTAAATTAATTAAATCAATAGCACTATGTTTGTACTATATGTTTGTTTCTATTGTATAATTGCTTTAATCTTATAAAATCACGATTAGTTTTTTTTTCCTAAACACTGTTACATAACAAAATTTATTGTCGTTGTCGTGATCCGACGAGTAATTAAATAAACTAAGATCGGCATACCAAGTAGGTGTTTGAGCATTTGTAATTTGTAATTACCTGCAGTTCTACCTGTATAGGTAACTCATACTTGTGCAGTATAACTAACTCAATAGATTTAAAAGGTTCATACAATTTTATCACGTCAAACCGTTTATTAATGAGAACACGGAACTTATTGATTGTGTTCCTAGGAATAATATTCAAGGTAAATGTGGTCTTATGCCAATGACGTTCGTGTAATTTATTGTGTTATTTCTAGAAAAATTTACGACACGATAAAAACTGCAGACATGACGCTTCACTTTCCCGCCAAGAAGTCCCCTATTTTTGTATTCTTCTTCTCTTTTTAAAAAATGGCTTCGTGCGGTTTGCACATTTAGCCAGTGTCAAGTTAGAGATATATTAATATCATATAAATTATAGTAAATGAGAATGAGTGGTGATAACGATGATAAATGGTAAATGAGATCCCTTCCCCCTAAGCCCCTTGAGTCCTCAGTAAAAATGTGGGACTATACTGAGATCTCACATGGACTTCTTGAGAGAATTTGAAAAGTTATGTTGCACTGTTTTATTTTATTTACCAACACTCATGTACGTTCACAAACACTTAACAGTTAATAATCCACCGTTATTAAACATTAATGTTAGAAATATCACAAATTTTAGAAAATAAAACAAAACTGCAGACATGATGCTTCACTTTCCCGCCAAGAAGTCCCTTTTATGTTATTCGATTGGCATGATTATTTATTTTTAATCAAAAGTCTAAAATACAAAAGGTTTTATGATGCTAGTAAAATAAAACGAAAACTTTATTTGTCTTCCTTTGGTATTTTTATTACATTACATACATACTCTCACGCCCTGTTTCCGTAGAGGTAGGCAGATCACATCCTTCCACTTGCTTCGATCCTGGTTGGATCCTGTATCCATACTTTTGTCTTTATTCCTTTAGCTTGAAGCAATCCTGATGAAGCTGGATAATTCAGAAAAACTTATTCACTTAACATATTGAACGCCGTCGGTCGGTGAAGGGGATTCCCTTCTTTTCTGGCGGGATAACTGTACGAATTTTTTGTCCAATTATTTTCCAATCAAGCTGTTGCTCATAATAAATGGGCACGTTAGTATTATGTTATCTTGACCTTCATAAGTGCTCCATTAAGACCCCAAATTGGATAAAGCATTTGTCATTTTCAAGAGCACATAGGACAATAAAATCAATTATACGGACACGAACTTTAAAATATGTATAGAAAAAATATACTTGAAAACTAATCTTAATAATTGAACTTACTTAATGACTTATGAATAATTAATAAAGTTTAACATTCATCACGCTTATTTATTTATAGCAAGAAATATGTAATAGAAATTAAAAAATATTACGATTTTATTTTTAATTAAGCTTGACTGTTATTAGTTACTATTATGCATAAATAATAATCGCGATGTCAGATACAATTTTAGACGAGAACATTTTCTGTATCTCTCTAGGACCTACATAGAACAAAAAAAAAGATTTATTTGGTGCAATTGAGACACATAAAACAAATGAACCTTAACACTATAAATAAAAAAAACAAATATATAAACAAAACAATAAAGTGTCCCCAGCTGCACCTAAAGGGATCTAGTTCAGCATATTATTATGTTAGTGTTTTAAGCCGACGCTGGTTTTCTACTAGAACTCTTTGTTTTAAGTAACTCTTGGATATGACAAAAACAGAGTATAAGACTATCCTGTCTATACTTTGCTTTGTTTTGAATTTTACTAGAAAAACAATAAACTATGGTTTGCATCACAAAACCAAGGATAACAGGAGATTTTTTAAAAGCGTTAAATGGAGTTTTAATTTCCAGCATTGTTTTTTATATTAAAATCGCAGTATATAGAAATTTAAAAAAATTAAGTATATTATTGTAATATCAAAATAATATATTTTTATTTAATCGATATGAAAAAAAAAATCCGAGTTATAAATAAAAAAATGTATAACCGTTTGTTGCCGGTAATTCGCCAAACGGATTAATACATTATATCACTGTGTTTTTCTTCTTCTTCGGTCTGCTGGAAGAAATTCCTTTTAGGGATAAGCAGTGCCGTTGTACATGGCTTTCTAAACTTCTGCCTTTGTGTATGTTCTATATGTGCATAAATTGTTAAAAAAAAATAGATAAAATACTTTTTACAAAATAATATTAAAATACTTGTTGGTGACATGGCCGAAGTCGCGAGCGGTCGCTAGTATTCCTATCAATCTTACCCAATTAGATTTACTCTAACGCGCTTACTGTCTTAGATATACAAAGGCTTAGCCACCTGCCAGCCAAGATCATATTATCAGTTATCATGCAACTATTATTGCATAATTAATCCATTTTAAAATTACCTTTAATTTATTCCATTGGGTGACTAAGTTTATCAACTGTTACATGGTCTCATAAAATTGCTATAAGCGTGGAAAGATTACAAATAACCACATTTGTGGCATGAACACGGTTTAAACTGATCACGTTCAGTATTTTTAAATATTCATGTAAGACGCTCTATGTGAACAGTCATTTAAAGATGTCTGGTGGTCTTTTAAGTGTTTCGTCGAATGATATATATAATGTACAACAAAATAAAATATTAGTTTTTACTTATTATTTTATAAGTAAAAAACTGTTATTGGCTATAAATGATTTCTTATTCTTATAGTTTCCTAATATACAATTTCCAATACCCTGCGAAAATGTGTGTTTAGGTTATGGGTCATATCAAGATCTTTGGACAATATTACACTATACTTTTTTGTTTCAGTTATTTCCTCGTAATCAAACCTTTAACATCAAAAGGAATAATAATAATTAAAGCGCAGCTTAGATTCCGCTGTATAGTTCATTTAGTTCAAGTAGAACTTAGTCCGCACTTAAAGTACGGTGACCGTTTATTTTTATCCAGCATTTCTAGGTACTGCGGCTCCGATGATGCCGGTTTACGTTAGGAAGTAAAAAATTAAGACCATCTTTCTCGACTTGGCTATTTATATAAGTCGAGAAGATTAAATTACTTGATTCGCATTACAGCGTCTGGCGCCGAGGCCCTCCGCACTCCCAGACCTGTTTAAGGTTATATAAACGATAGTAATTTTCTTGGTAATAAAAAGCTTGCACGGAAACTAGCATGCCATATTCAAACTATCGGTTAAATGTTTTAACGTTGAAATTGCTTACATATCTAGAAATCTTCCTGTAAGAGGGCATTACACTCGCTTCTTTTGACATCAGTTGTTGGCCCAATTTAGGTGGTGTAGAGGGCGAATCGAGACTAATAAAACTCGTTCCAATATTAAAAATATTTTTTGCTGATCACTGTTAACCTTACCATATATACAATATTATTTTTTAGGTTTTTAAGACATATTACAAATAAGTGTATGTAGCAAGATCTAAAGAGCCCAAGCCAACCTCACCTGCAAGTGGTCCGCCTGCCGATCAACGGACGAGACTGACGAATATAAAAGTTCCCGGTAAGCGGCATTAGGCTCGCCACCTATTACGTGGGACAAAAATATTGTACCTGGTAAAATGTAAGCATATAATATAATGGATTATGCCGTTACAATTAAGTATGCAGATAAATACAATTTAAGTGCCTGTTTTTAAAGTCAAAATAAAGTCTATACACTTTGTTTGGGACACTTATTAACTAAAGAAAAGAAATCTATCAATGACAAAAGAATCGCTCTTTCTAATCAGTCCTCTAGCATCTTATCTGTGTGTTATGTGCAGTTCATATATAACAATTCAATTAGTTTTTAGTTTTTAATTGTCCGAAAACCTGACTTTGACTGGCACTTTACCTAATACGGGCACCAGACTTGTAAACGTACTAAGCAATTATATACATTTGACAAAAGTGTACAGTATGAGACATATACCAGTTACCCCCAAAGCTTGAAGCACATTCACGTGACTTGAACTTAAAAAATGAATATGAACAAGATTTTCCTTATTTGACAACTGTGAACAAGTTCCTATTTAGTACGTGTAGCTGTATTTTCAGGCGGCGTCATGTTAATTAGATACTTGCACACATAATGCTTTAGGGAAATACAATGAAACTGTTTACAAAGTCACTGTTTGATAACTTCCTTTAGGTTATTATAAGAACAGAGCGATCATAATTGATAATTCTCGAGACCATTTGTAATAATTGTAGCAATCGTCAGAACTATGTGTGAATACAAACGTATATAATAGTACTCCATGAATAATACATTTGGTATGCTAAAAGTTGATACAGAATTACTTAATAACTTCGCCGTCATAGATATTAAAAGATTTTGACGACCGAGGTGGCGTGGTAGCGAGTATAATGTTGCACCCCGCTTCCTGAGGTCGTGTGTTCTGTTCCTACTCAGGCCAAATCGTTTCGTCAGAACTCTGTGTATTCACAAACGTATAAAATAGTACACCATGAATAATACATTTGGTATGCTAAAAGTTGATACAGAATTACTTAATAATTTCGCCGTCATAGATATTAAAGGATTTTGACGACCAAAACTCAAAAACTCAAAACTCAAAAATACTTTATTTCATAAACTATTACATAGTACTTGAAAACGTCAAAATTATAAAAAAATAACAAAAACAAATAAAATATAACTATACTAAAATCACGAAGCTTAGATTCACTTGCAACCAAATAATTTAAAAAAAACAAAAAACATTTAAGTGCAAGCGAATCTAAGTGCCAGTTCCGAGCCACCGCTCTGTAAGAAGAACTGGCAAGAAACTCACAGGCTATGCTCTTTTAAATTATCGATTGGTTAGTAACAATCTTCATTTGTCTGTGACGCTATACAATGCAACATAATATAACAATATTCATGCTTTAAGTCATTCATATTAGAATAGCCTGTATGAAACGGCGGTTTAATCCCAAGCATTTTTATCAGCCATATAGTCTTTAATAGAATAATATCCCTTTGAAGACAGCTTGCGTTTTATTGTTAATTTAAATTTATTTAGGCTTAATTGCTGTATATTGCTTGGGATTTTATTATAGAATCGCACACATTGACCTTTAAAAGATTTGTTAATTTTTTGGAGCCTAGTGGCAGGTACAACTAGTTTATGCTTATTTCTTGTGTTTAGGTTATGTATATCACTTTTCTTACTCAATTTATCAAAATTTTTGTGTACATATACTAGGTTTTCATAAACAAACTGACCCGCCACTGTCAAAATACCAATTTCTTTAAATTTATCCCTTAGTGAATGTCTACATGGTAGATTATAAATTGCTCGTATGGCCCTCTTCTGCAGTACAAAAATATTTTGAATATCTGCGGCACAACCCCACAGAAGAATACCATACGACATAACACTATGAAAATAGCAATGATAAACAAGCCTAGCTGTTTCAACGTCTGTTAATTGGCGAATTTTCTTTACCGCATATGCAGCAGAGCTGAGTCTATTCGACAATTCACCAATATGTGGGCCCCACTGTAACTTAGAATCTAATATAACACCCAAAAATTTGGTGGTATCCACAAGGGTCAACTCATCTTCCTTTATTTTAATAGTGGTGTTTACTTGTCTGACGTTAGGCGTCACGAATTTAATGCATTTCGTTTTAGCCCCATTTAATAATAAATTGTTAACGTCAAACCAGTGCACCACCTTTGAGATCGCATTGTTTACATCGTCTGGGTTCTGATATCGCTTTATTTTGACCGAGATGGCATGTTAGCGAGTATAATGTTTAAGGTGCACCCCGCTTCCTGAGATCGTGTGTTCTATTCCTACACAGGCCAAATCGTTGTGTGAATATTTGATCTAGTCTAGTCTGTGTGTTTTCTTATCTATATAAAATATGTTTTCACAAAAAAAAATATGTATGTAAGTACAAATATCCGTTATTTAGTATCCACAACACCAATTCTTAAGGATACTTATTTCGGAACTAAATAATTGGTGTAATTATCAGAAAATATTATTACTTACGTATTTTCTGCTGTACATAACTAATTTTTTCAAACTTCTCATATAAATAACAAAAGAAAACCAAATTCTATTTAGGTACATCTAATCACTTATTCATGATTCTCATGAGTCATAGTAGCATAAAATAGTAATTAAATAGTGGATCAAGCTCTAAGAAACATTCTATTAAAATTGATGTCTATCGTAAAAGGTGCAAAACCTGTGGCGTTAGCGCTGGTCTCGGACTCGCCTACTTTTTGCTGGCTTCGAGCACTTTATAGCCTGAAAATAGCCTTCTCATTAACCAGGAATGCTGGCAGATATCTATTTTCGGAGCCAGGTAATACATCGACTTCGATCCAACTCCAAGATTTATCGTGACTATCGCACGTCCAGTGTATTCACCTTTACTATTATTGAACAATAATTTACACCTTAATTTAATTCGCAGAGCATCTTAGATTTTATAATCTTTGTGTAAACTAAATGCTTATTGTAGGGAAAATCAGAGAATTCAAAGAATATGCCTATTGTTCTAAAAACCGAGGTCATTAGGAACAGTTCCCTATCGGTTTATGAGTTTAGTTCAGAGTAAAGATTTAAATATATAGATAAATATATCCCTGTATGTATGTAATTCAAGTGATTTAAATAAAAAATCACATAAATACGTTTATGTCTTACTGCAGAATGCCACATAAAAATAATAAAAAGGTTTTTTATTTTTACTTTATGATAAAATAAGCAGACAAGTGGGTACACTACCCACTGTCTTGCATTGTATATTGTTTATAAAAAATATGCAAAACCTATGGGTTTTACATGATTTTTTAAGTAAATTTCTGACATATAATTAGATAGGTGCATCTTTCTTATTGTAAAAAAACTGGCCCACCCGCAATACAAGTTACTTTATAAATAACATAAGATAAACTATATTTATTAGTTATGTTAGTGAAAGTGATCACCGAAAATATCTTTACCGCGTTTCTTCGGGCACTGGTTTTTTGGCTTGTGGCTTCGTAAATATGATAACTGGTTTAACGGTACTTGACTAATATCGTGAAGGTAAAGTTTAAATTTTTTTTTAATGTCACTGACGATATTGAGTTTCCAACCTACTTTAGTGTACAGGGATAACGTAGATCGAATTCGGAGTAATGCAAATCTGGGTCAGGATAATTACCAATTACCAATATTAATATATTGTTGAAATTCGGCACAGCATTTAAGAATTAAATTAACACTAATAATGTAATTTATTATTGTTCATACAATTCAAAAAAAGCTTTAAAATAAATATTCGCATAGCGTCGTAACTCATAAGCCACAAAAAGAGGAGGTATTACAATTTAATAATAAATTTACTCTTCTTCTACTAGTTTTTATTTATTCTTCTACTAGTATTAACGAACTCTGCCTTACATTGAAGAGGTATTTAGTTAAAGAGATCAACAGAAAAACCTTTTTGATTAAAAAGCAACAAAACTTAATAAAATACAAAAATGTTATCTCTAAAAGGAAAGTCGAGCAAACAATTAAATTATTATCTCGACATGTTCGCATTCGAACTATGACCCAATGGGGATATATTACCGAGTTCAAAAGTATGTAATTAATAGTTTCCTTCAATGTTATTTTATTGTCATAAAATTCTCAGCTATAATAGCTTGACGATTTAGATAACTCTGGGATGAATGTACAATTTCTTCAATGGGTTGTTAATTCGATTCCCACATTGGACTGTAAACTCAGTGTGATCATAGGTCATGGACTGGGTGATTTTTTTTGTTCTATAAGTAGGTATGTTTGTTGGTTTGTACGTAGTACAATGTCAGCTAAGTAGTAACACTGTAACTGTATTTGCAATCACAGTTAAAAAACTATGCAAACTTTCACATTTGTTATCATTTCGCATTCGTCTGATTGTTGTGGCTTATCTCTGAAATAGCAACATTTCGTAGCGATTTACACTAGCACATAGCCGATTTTATAGGGAGTAACTAAGGCTACTTTGTTTTCGCAAAATGTAACAATGAACCTGTAGGTCACTTACTTCCTGAAGGGACTTCGCCCATATCACCTGTTGAATGCTTCAAAAAGGAACCAAGCTGTACCATACTTTATCCAAAATCAATCCATTTCTTTATTGGTGAGAGAATAACAAACTCATGAATTAATTAAAACAAGGATAAGAATGAAGACAATAAGATAGGCTGGAGTTATAGTAAACAAAGTTATTGTAGTGTGACAGAATACCGTGACCCAGTATGTGCGAGCTATCTTAGGTCATTATGACAATTTATGACCAGTCTGACACAGTACTCGCTAGCCATATCGGCTGCCACAACAATCGGCATAAGGGACAAACCATTATCAACTCCTTATTAATGAATCATTAGTAATTACTTATTTATTAGGTGATTAAAATACACACTTAATATTAGTGCTCTAAAAAACCTGAAGATATGCTAAAGTTTATAAAATAGTTGCTTCATTGCGCTCATTTCAATCAAATTTGTCATAATCTCGGTTCATTAACGTGTGATTGATGTTTTAGAACCTTCTTTTTCAAACCAGAGACGGATTTAGGTCGTACTGCGTCCTGCTGTTAGAAGTTATCAAGTAATAGCTCACACAGGAGAACACTTCACTTGTACTACTGACAAAAACATGGACCAACGACTAGGGGCGCGTTCTAAAGCACGTCAGATCTTGATTTTATATGACAGATCAAGGACTTTTGTTAATTCAGTTTTACTCTGGTATTCGTTTCCGACTTCCTGGTACCGTGGATTCTTAGTATATCTATTAGGGCTTCTTCTCTTATCCGAGCATTCTTTAATAGTGGTCAGAAAATTGGGTACATCCACATTAGTGAGTTGTTATTAATTCTAAAGTGTATGCAGCTTAAACTCGCTGTCCGGTCTACGGTCAAATGACTCTAGTCCAATTTATGTATAGACGGGAACTAGACCGGTGTATCGGTTAAATAATACTAAGGGAAATGTACGTAGATTTGAAATACATGATTAATTTATTACCACAGATATATATATACCATAGATAACGCAAATACATAGTAATTCGCGTGACCAAACCCCGACCAATCGTCGGGGTTGGACGCCGCTACTTACAGTCTGCGCGCGTCTGTTGTTGTTTTTACATACTGTAACATGAACGATTTCACATTTTAAAATGTTTATCATCAGCGGCATCAGTTTCGATGAATCAGTTTGGATTTCCCTTCACTAAATATCGGCAGTGACGTCACATTAGGTGTTCAAAAGTCGGCACGCTTGATTGCAATACAAATCGTGATACTTGTTACCTTACCACTAATGCAAAGTTGCATCGGCTTGCTAACTTATTCATGATATTATTTGGCTTTGTGGGCACCATAACAAAGTTTGAGCTTCATTCGATTGTTAATGGTTGTTAATATATTCAAGATTCGTTAAGCCAAGTTAAGGGCCCTATTGGTGTTGGCTTGGTGTGTGTAGTATTTCAACAGAGGGTCTAGGCTGAGCGACTAATAACTGGGGCTTTATGTGCCTTCCTAAGCACGGTTTACATTCTTACAGTCAGAGACTCCACGGAAAACAAGCGTTCACAAGGGTCGTGAATAGGTTATAAAGTAAATATTTCGGTGATTAGTTCCGACCTAGACTGTCATCAATGTTACTGCTTATATACAAAACATTTTGAGGCAAATAGCTAGCAAAAATTTAGCCTACAAGTTTCTAACCAAAAATATTTAATCAGTGCATAATTACGGACAGTTATGGTAACTTCAGCCACAGTTACATACGCAACGTATTACCGAGTGACTGATACACCTGTTTCCTATTGTTTGGCCTCGAGACCGCATAATCCCAATGGTCGTTTGTTCAATTATTGCGTTTTATTATGTGTATTTCCATCACAATACGTATTAAGTGCGCTTATTCTTCTATTTTGATAATCACGATTTACATTAAACGACTATCTCAAATTTTGTGACCTATGCTTTACTTCGGTTATCGTTTCCAACCATCTAATACCACAGAGTAAAGAACGCTTTTTTATCTGTAATAGCACTATTAAAAGTTTAAAAAAAAAACACTTATGCGGAAAAAAGTATTACGAATGTGCCAAATATTTTTTTCTATGCGCATATTATCGTTAACGTAGACTGTGGATTGATAGTTAACAAGATTTAGACTCAATATGACGACTTCTATTCAAATATGAAACAAAAACTCCACATGCGCAGCCGACCAACATTATTCACTTTATCAATTAAGTGTAAAATGGCGAGTCAACAATTCGGCGCCTCGAGGACACTGGGTCGCAAATACCTTCACGAAACAGCACCACCTCGCAGAACCGCACATTCTTACAAATTAATGTTAATAAACAAATAAAACAGATGATACCACCACTTAAGCAGCATAATTGTGTACGCCCCGTACTAAGAAATAGTGACAAACATAACCAAATATGTCGACATTGTGACCAAAACAATATAAAGCGCTAAAATGTTAAGATACCACACACAATAGCGAATGCAAAAATAGCAATTTTGATAATTTTTGTTCCGGTTTTTTCTGGTCACATTTGAAGTGATTTCATAGGTAAATGTTATATTTTAAGTAAACATTTACGTCCTGAATTGGTACTGAGAATAAGGAAAATAATTTATATCGTTATTCTAATATATATTCAACCTTTTAAGATGTATTCTCTAATGACAATAATATTTTTTTTGTACGTATTTTGTACTAATGAATTAGGAAATATATTCAACATGTTCAATTCAATATATTCAAAATTACTCTTAGCTAACTAATATGGATTACTTCTATAATATTACTTGCATGTTTTATTTTTAATTTTTTTTAGTTGTTTTGTTTTGTTTATAGTTTTTATTCAAATTTTAAACTCCCTAATAAATAGTAAGTAAGTATCTATAGAAAGTAGGACATCCTTTCTAGAGAATAATTGCAATAGTTACTAGTCAACTTCCTGCGCTAATTCGAAGCGGTCCTGGTAATTGTGATTAGACGGGTTCCTCATTCAGTAATGCCCACTGACGGCACTTCGATAACCGTCTCAGCACAGGAACCACTCATTGACCAATTCAACGAACACACCGACTTTGGACCCATTCACTCATTCATGGCATCACAAATATTCAAAAACACGTTTTGAAACTTTGATTAACCATACTGACGAGTATGGTGTCGCCATTAGGTACTGTTTCTCAACCAGTATAGATTTATAGACGTTGAACGGGAATACAGGTTCATGATATGGTTGCACCCAGTTGTAGCCCATAAGAAACTAACATAGATACTTGCTATACTCGTCATGTAAAAATAGCACTAACCTACCTGAGTTTAGTAAACATTTTTCCTTCATTTTGCCATTATGTAGTAAAGATGACTAGTAATAGAAATTAATAAAGAATGTTTGATTGCTACATTTCATTATTCTCAAAATTGTATTTCTGTCAGTATGCAGGTTATACTTGTGGTTTCAATTGTGCTAAATTTTGAATTATACGTGGTGAAATTAAGGTTTCAAAAGTGATAATTATGGTTAATTTTATTATTTTTGTGTAAAGTACTTAAATTCCTTCCTTAATGATGTCAAGAGTCCATCAAAATGGCCAACCTAAAAAAAATCATGTTAATATTTTAGCTTAATGAGCATTATAATTAAATTATTTCAGATTATTTTATAGAACAAAACATTCATAGAATTAATTAAGCTGTTTTTCTTATCTTCTCTTATATAATAAAGATGCGATATACATATACACACTATATGCGATAATCTTATAAATGTTCCCGTTAAACATGTATTGCGTATGTAATGCGTTATATGGGTTCGAACTCTGTCCCGGCTTAGCGGTCGGTATTTTTTCGGACAAACTTATTAATTCGACGTCAACATTGTATGTAACAAAAAATAGGAGAATAAGTGTGTTAGAACTTTAGTACAATGAGCAATAACATCCTGTGCAAGTATGAATAAAATAGTGAATGACATCGATAAACTATAATTGGTCACACTCGCACGGTGTCACAAATGCCACTGTTTAGCATTGGCACCAATGGAAATTTCGTAATTTTTGTTTGTTACGTATATTTCGTGGTACAAGCGTATTCCCACATTTTTTTGCTTTTGCTATGGACCCGTTTTTCGTTTGATTATTTTACAAAAACAAATGCTGTCTTGTATTTGAAATATTGTACAAAAACAAATGAGTTTGAAATAAATTAATCAAGATAGAAACTCTTTCAATCTAACTTTTTTTCTATTTGTTTTATGTCTGCTAATAAGATTCTCCTCTTTTTAATATTTATCTTTTCATTTATTGAATTAATCTGTGACATGATAAACGATTGCAGACAAAAACAAGGAAATTTTAAATATTTCTGGATACCTGTAGCAATTTTTTATGTGATTCGCCGGATCTGTCTGATGACTTCTGCGTTTGCCATCAGATAAGCAGTAGATGCAGTCCATAAAAAGAGATCGCTCCGTACCTTGAAAATGCACAGTACGATAAATAGCGCTGAGTGCGCTTATAACGGCCTGCATAATTTTGACGACCTATGGCGTGGAGGCGTGGAGTGATAGTATACCTGCACTCCGCTCCTGAAGTCGTGGGTTCGATTCCCACACAGGACAAATCTTTTTGTGCATAAACATCAATATTTGTTCTTGTCTGTGTGTTTTCTTATGTGTATTAAGTAAGTAGTTACAAAAATATATTAAGATAAATATGTTTTTCCGTTCTTTAGTATACATACTACAAGTTCTTAATAATATTTATCTTGAAGCTTTATAATTGGTGTAATTGTACAAGAATATTTATTTATTAAGCGTTTTACGCCCTACATACAATACCGGGACGATATGAGATGAAAAACACATGAGCTGGAAAGCTAAATGGTTTTAAAAGTCAGCACAGATTGTTGTATGTGTAGAATATTTACTAAGTATATGCATACATTTATGCGCTGTTAATAACTGCTACAACTGGATGATGACTATTATTTTTTAAATGCTCGTAAAAGTTTTATTGAAACAGTAAGGAATTGTCATTTTGCCTTGAAACCTTTTGCGAATTTCTGAAAACTAAATATGCAGACAAATATGGCACCCTACAGACACATATACCCTATAGACACATAATAAATATGGCACTGTTTTATCTGACACCTGCTGCTGTCAAAAACAAGTTGAAAAGAACCATGGATTTAATGTTCGAACAGAATTGAGCACTCGTGACTAAAAACCAATTGTTTGTTAAGGGGAGCTTACATATTTTTTTAACAAAATGACCTAAACACACAATATCCTCTTTAAATCTGCCTGTGAAAGAATAGAACGCAATCACCATATCCCTTAGTTCCATTGAGACCAGGGGGCTCAGCCCAGTCTCCGCGCCGCCGTGTCCCTCCAACCGGAGGCCACGTTTGAATACTTGCTGACTCACTTTCACTAATCACCATATTTCAATCAATATAATATAAAATCACAATAATCAATAACACTATCGTATAAATAGGTATATAAAGTCCACTGCTGAAAATTGGCCTCCCCAATAGAATGTAATCTATCATTTGCCCATAATCACCACACTGGGTAGGCGGGTTGGTAATCGCAGTTTCAGCCAGTACGCAGGGTAAAGCTGCTGCCCGGTAGGATTTCTCTTCATCGACTCTTAAGACTCCCCATGATATAAGAGGGGGTGGCACTGTTCTAGGCCGATACCACACGGCTTGATTGAAGCAAAACTATACGTGTGAATAATATCTACACGACATAAAACCGTCGATGTCCGCCATGACACAGACCTGTCCGCCAAAACACCAGTGTTACCAGAACAACAATAAAACAGATTACGAGACAATAAAAAAAAGACATACGGAGGAATGATCTTTAGATAGTGACTGAAAATGTGTTAAGTCAAGATTGTTAAAATAATTCTATTTGTGCGGTGGGACTGCTTTTGAAATGATAAAATATTTTTTTATTACACGAAATTATGTATTCACGCAATGAACCCTGACTTAAATGCTGACCAATAGTAATCTATTTATTTATTATTAAATAAAATACAATGAATTTAAGGAGATAAAGTACGGAAATGTTGAACTTTATTAAACTTGTGCTTTGTTAAACTACACGTAAAGATAATTTGTAACACTTTACTCGCACGAATTAACATATGTTTTTTTCATTTCCTTCTGTACCATGTGTAATATAATATGTGACCTATAGAACAAAACACGCTCTCAACCTGTTTAAACAGAAAAGTGAAGTTTATTTTATTATGTTCATTGTAAATTATTGTGTATCACGACAATAAAATTTTGAATGCGAGGTGGTAGTTCTTTAAATATATGTATATATATGTAATATGGTGTATAGGGACTCTACCAAGACCTTTTTTTTTTTTTATTTACGTCGGTAACAAAATGCATTTACGCACTGTCTCCCGGCCAAAGGGGGACCGAGAGAGGTGTGTGGGACTCACCACCAGCAGACACGACCGCCAGCAGTAATACCCACTAAAAATCTTCCGACGACGCCCGCCGCTTGTTAAGAAAAAGGCGGGGGCCAGTACCCGGGTTGCAGCTCTGACACCCCGCCCGCGAACAACGTCCCCCGGACCAAAACCGGGAGGACCTCCTCAGAAAGACTCAGTGAACGCGCCCTTCCTACCTCCTTGTGCGAACATAGCGTGTGTGGCCGACTTCTCGGAGAGTCCATGGTTAGACAGCAGGGGCCCCCTGCCCCCGCTGCCTAAGACCCTCCTGGCGCTGCTTGACGGGCCCTCCTGGCCCGCCCGCTGCGCCCTCCACAGGTCCCTCTTAGTTTCCCACCCGGTAATCAGTACTAAGAGCACTCAGAGTCGCCAATCTTTGGGTGTTACCTTTTCCCTAGCGCCTCCTGCGCCCTACCGGGAGGTATACTCAGCCCCCCCACCACGACAAGGTGAAGACCAGTCGGGGGGGACCCTACCAAGACCTAAGGATCCCAAGCCAACCTCACCTGCAAGTGGTGCACCTGCCGATCAACGGACGAGGCTCTGGCGAACCTAACTGTGCCCGGTAAGCGGCAATAGGCTCACCACCTATTACGTGGGACCAACTATAAAATTGGCGAAGTGTGGGCGTATAATATGCCTCTGCCTATCCCTTCGGGGAAACAGGCGTGACTTTATGCATGCATGTATGTATGCACTGATCAATATGTAGAAAAATATGAATATTTGTTCTGGTCTGGGTGTTATGTATATTAGGTATATATTTACAAAAAAAAAGTATTAATATATGTTTATCCGTTATTTGGTATCCATAACACAGTTTTTTACTGATACTTATTTTCGAACAAAATAATTGGTGTAATGGTCACAAAATATTTATTATTGACTGGTTAAAGTATTTTCATCTTCGGATGTTAATTACCTAAAAATATAACAAATTTCTCTTAAAATATAGTTTTGAAACTGTGTTTACTGATCATTATTAACTGGTGTTAGTTTAATAGTAAGCAGCAGCGTAAGTATAGCAGTAAGTTTACAACAGTATGTTTTCACTGTGTGATATATGTATATATGTACAAAACACGGGTTGACGCCAACAAAACACGCGCTTACGTCTACAAAACACGCGTCTACAATTCACATTTTTACGTAAAAAAACCCTGTTTACATCTACAAAACACACGTAAAATTTCTTACAACATCGCGAAAACATCATATTAATTTTGACCCTTAAAAGGGTTTAGATAAAATGTACTTGCATAAAGCATATAACATTGTTTAGAACTTCAAAACACGCGTAACGTTATTCACTACCTCGCATAAATACGATAATGTTTTCACCCTCATAAACATGATCGATTGCAAATAAATTTGCCTAATATTCTGTCGAAGCCCTTGTGTTTCTTTGAGTGTAGGCCGCAGAAAACGAGCACTGCAGTTGCTGGGTGACCCATTGTTTCTCCGTTTGCAAGTACTTTCGTGTTTCGAAAGACTTGAACCGTTGGTCCTGGTTATCCCCATATATAATTAGTCGTTAAGCCTAGTCAGAGGCCTTAATGAGCAGTTGGAAAGAGAAAAGATTGCATTAAGTTTATCTGGGGGTATACCGGGGGGATCCAGCCTTCACATACAAAGGTAATAATAATAAATAAATAAACATTTGTGACACTTACACCAATTATTTAGCTCCAAGATAAGTATTATTAAGAACTTGTGTTATGAATACTAAATAACGGATAAACATACTTAAATACTTCTTTTTTTTTGTAAATACATACTTAGCATACATAGGTAAACACCCAGACCAGAACAAATATTCATATTTATACACACACATATTTGTCCTGTGTGGGAATCGAACCCACGACCTCAGGAGTGGAGTGCGGGTATACTCGCCACCACGCCATATCGGTCGTCAAAAGGTGGCTGAGATAAAGAAATTATTATGTGCATATATTTTCAGAACATAGATTTACCGTTTGGCCAAGTCCAAAACAAACTTTAAGGAACATAATTAACCTATAACACAATTAAACTTACAAATCTTAAATATTTATAACATTCGAAAGAGAGTTTTGCTTGCCCATTGCACCGGTTGTAAGGATACGTTTCTGGGCCACTCGGTTCGCAGGAATGCAATAAAACCGCCTAATGAAGAGGGTCAAACCTTCCCGGTGTCTGACACAAAGGAAATATTTAAGAAACGGCCAGGTTCGTTTATCAAACTGTTGGTTCCGTCCGTAATACATTGATTGATCACATAAGATAATAAATAATGAAATCTTAATTTTAATGTAAGTATGTACCAACAACTGCCGTTTCTGTACCATTATACTTGACAAACTGCCATGACAATCACTCATGACACTGTGATTAGTTGTATTGTAAATGTGTACCCTTATTAGTAAACAAAAATAATGATATTACTGGACATAAAGACCTTGGTTTGAAATAAAATATTATGTTTAACCATACTTAAACTATCATTCTTGAAACTATGGCATCTATTTGGGTCAAGTTTAAGTCGTCACAAGAAATAACACAAGTTGATTGATTCATTAAGTTATATAATTTTTTTCTTTGTACCGAAATTATATCTTTATATATTTACTTTTGTCAAATTTAAGTAGCGGCTTAAATAAGCATACTCATTCCTCTTACAATAATGTATATTGTTTGCAGCACTATTAGTTCAGTATACAAGTTAAAAAACTGTAAGCTACATTTGAACTCTATAAGGGTTTCGTGTAAGCTAATTTACTAAGGGACCCTACAAAACCGTGTGGATCTTAATTGGAAAGTAACAGAAATGGTTAACTGTGAATAAAAACGATTGTTGCATGTTGAAAATACTCCATGCCAGTTCATCATAACATGTTTGGAAGATGAAGGAATTGTTTGAAAACTCGTCTGCGGCCTGCAGTTAAGGCGTGGATTGACTCCAAAGACCTTGGGATACTATCGAACAGGGCCACTGAGGGGATTTCGCACGACTTTTGTGCATCGTATACGAGCTCGAGGGGATTCGTAAGAGTCGACGAGGTGAAATCCTACCGGATAATGGGCAGCAGCGTCATCTTGCGTACTGGCTGCAAATGCGATTATGTGCAAATACCCCGAACAGAATATGGGGAGGCCCATGTTCAGCAGTGGACTATTATGATGATAATGAATTATAGCCAACTCCGCTCTGCCCCTTAAATAGACATCGATAACCGAAGATCAATACGCGGCTGCTGCATTGAATGCCGCTGCCTCCCTGAACCAATTTTCTTGAATTTCATTTTGCCTTGGCTATATTAGTTGGGCAGCAGCTTGTTTGTTCGCAAATAACAATTCGGCTTTCGTATAGGTACCCACTAGTTTACAGAGCCGATGCCCGAGACTTCGTCTATGTCTGGGGAATTCACATAAACAACGATGTAGTGATTTCTTTTGTTTTTAAATTTTAATACACATACTTGCTAACTTTGCCCGAAATAATAGGTTTCGCAATGGAAAAAGCTGTGAAGCAAATTTTTCTTTGTTATAAATTCTTATTTTCCTTTATTTCTACATTTTTATACTAATTCTTGTTAAGGCTTTGGCGTGAAAGCGTAGAGTGATAGATAATTAGAATAAAATAAAACAATTAAAAAAATATAAGCGATACAATTGGCGGCCTTATAGCGATTTCTTCCAGGCAAACTTAGTACCACGTTAGAAACAAACAGGCGGTCAGACATTAACTTCGTTATTAGATAGATTAACTAGGGTTCGATATACTTAAGTTTAGTACATTCCATAACACTCACAGAAATTTATTCGTTCACTGCATTTCAAATTATTTTTGTGATCCCAGTGATAATATTTAAAATTCAACTATTATCATTTTAGGGGGCCTAAATTGCGCAGTCACTAATTCCAGTCGCCATCAACTCAAACCATTTCTCCAAATCAATGTACAAAACGGTAAAACAGACATAAGAAGGCAAAATCTCTCCGAACACTTGAGAGGTTCTAAATATGCTTGTTAGCGTATTGACAAATCGTCAAGCACGTCTTTAAACCGCGCGACGTGAAAAGTACCTTACACAGTTGCTACTTTTTATCCTTAAGCCAGGGGCACACTAGGCGACAAATGTTCCACGACATGTTTCGACTACATGTTAAGCAAAAACGGGCTTCGCTAACGTCCGTAGTAACGTCAGGGAAAGACAACGAATTTCATGTTGCCAGGCATGTCAAACGAAGTCCAGCAACGCCACATCACTTCGCCCGATATTAGCCTCAGGACATTTGTCCCCTAGTAAAACATTGTCAAGTAAAAATATGGAATAAGATTAATCAGTCTGGAACGAAAGAGACAATCTGGCCTCGTCATCGTTTCCGCAGTCTATCTCTATACCTATGAGACTCGCCCGTGAAAGAGAGGATTGGAGACAAAAGAGGAAACTATTTGCCTTGCCGTGGGATAATATTTGACTACCAACATGGCGTGGTGGCGAGTAAACCCGCACTCCACTCCTGAGGTCGCAGTATTGGTCGTGCTTTTATTTTACCACAATAACGATTTTCTATTAATAATGGCTAATAAATAACTACCATTATTTTATTGTTTGATAGAACATAAGTTATATTATAAGTAATAATATCTTTTAATTAATCTTTAGTAGTAGCACAAGTAAGATACCTATTTTTGCTAGACCAACTTCTTTCTACATTTATGTACCCTGTCGGATCGTAGGGACACCTACGTGATCGAATCAGAAATTAGGAAATCCGTAGGAGGACTGGAGTGCCCGACATAGCAGGGTGAGTTTGCAGGCTGAAGTGGCAATGGGCGGGGCACATAGCTCGAAGAACCGACGACCGATGGGGCGTTAAGGTTCTTCTATGGCGACCGCGAACCGGCAAACGTAGTAGAGGACGGCCTCCCACGCGATGGACCAATGATCTGGTCAAGGCGGCGGGAAGCCGATGGATGCAGGCGACTCAGGATCGCCCAATGTGGAAATCTATTGGGGAGGCCTATGTTCAGCAGTGGACGTCATATGGCTGAGATGATGATGACCTTGTAATATCTTTATTACAGAAAGCGGCGCTCTTACATAAAATAGAGACAACTCTTATAATGTATGCGAAGTACATATTAACATAATTAATAATCACGCTTTATTCCTTTTTAAAACAATATTACCTACCTACCTTACAAAGTCATATTTATTCTAGCATTATCCCGGACCCAGGGTGTGCACCAAGGTCTAACCGAATTATAATGAGTTTCAGTTATTACACGGAGCGACTGCCGTCTGAGCTCCGCAACATCATTTACCAACCAATATATAGTGCATTTATTGTTTAAATCTGATCTAACTAGTAAAGTAAATAATTATTTTACAATTTTCAAGTTAGGTTCTCAATAACCTGTATTCCTCGGCATGTCATGCTAGGAAGCTTGCGCAACTGTGACAATGGTGAGCTGTCATAGATTGGCAAACGGCAAACGCAAGGCCATTATAATCACAGCCGATGTTCGATGCGTTTGCAGCCTGTATCTTCATTAGCTCGTAGTGTAATGCTTGGTGTCTCACGGTAGTCAATGACCTTACCACAGTAATCAGTAATTACATGTGCTGGGTAGAGTAGCCAAAGTCGTGCCTCAAGTCCTGCCACCTACTAGCATTTACATGTGTATAAATAATAAGGCTGTTATTAAATTCAAACACCTAGCTCCTTAGTATAAACCTAGTGTACTATGTTTTTATTCTTTGTTGTGACTATACTAATTATTCTCTTACAAATTAATTATTTAGTTCCAAGATAAATATTATTAATAACTGGTGAAATGCATACTACAGAACGGATAAACATACTTAGGTACATACTTTTTTTTAGAAAACACATGCTTAGTATATATAAAAAACAAATACCATGATGATCAAGCACACAAAGATTTGTCCTGTGAGGGAATCGAACCCACGTTCTCAGGAGTGAAGTGCAGGTATACTGAACTCCACGCCATATCGGTCGTCGTACTATGCGTACAACTACAGAACAGAGATAGTGGTACATTGGTGCGTTTCAAAGGAAAATTTCTGGAGTGTCGTTTGTGGAATGAGCTCCTTGGCAAGGTTTTCCTAGGAGACTACAAAATTAGCATCCACAAAAAGCGATTAACGGTTTTTTAAGGGTTGTCAAGAGCCAGAGAGTCCATATGCCATGATACCCACTTACCACCAGGTGGGCCGTATGCTTGCCTTGTGCTATAAAAAAATATTGAAAGAAAAACCTATCAGGAAAATAATTTACTGTTAAAGCGCGAAGATTGGTTTTGGTTATTTTCCTCCCCTCTCATAAGGTCGTCTGTATAACTCCCATAATATGACGAAGATGTGTTTGTGTGGAAATATTTATTTGGTTTGATAGTTTTTATATATTTAGTTCAAGTTTTGCTTACTTTAGGACTAAATGACACTGCACAGGATGTGAGAAGCTGTGATATTATTAAATGAATGTAAGCTGACTGCTGATAGTATCTAATAAGGCCCTGAATTACTAAAAAATAATAGTAGGTGTACCTTTAAAAATAACCAGGCAAAATATTAATACAGGCTACTTACCTACTTAAAAGTACCTAATAAAGAGTTTCCGAACTTCATTCCATTTTCTACAATTTTTGACTACAGTATACGTATAACATTAAATACATGGCAATTGGTCTCACCTTTCCATACAACATTATTTCAGCACCAAAAATGTCATTACTCTACTCTAACGTCAGCGCTTTTTATGTTTAAACTTTAGTTAATTGCAATTATCACAGATATTTATAAGTGCAGACATGTACGTCATCAAGTCGCCTTAAGTCGGTATTCTTTCCTACTAACTTAATTGATAAATAAACACGATTATCACTTGAATAGACAACCGCAATATGCTTTATAATGCACAGATGGAAATAATAGAAGCATAATAAAGCTTCCACGAAGGACTTGCGTCAGGAAACAAATAAAATATGTTATAATTGGTTATCGTATCCGCTTACGTGAACAATCATTGAAAATAAATTAAAACCGGAATCTATATTTAACTCTTAAACATAGGTAATTTACCTTAGAAGACCGGAGCATATAAGCATTATTAATAAAAATTATATGATTATTTAATAAAAACGGCTATAGCCCTTGGGCGAGACCCATAGTCACGAACAGCTATGGCAGTTGTTAATAGGAACTGGCCGCTTTCTAATATCCCGACAGCTAGTATAGGTTATGTTTCCCTCTGGGTAGCGGAGGTCAGACGACAGTCGGTCCATGTAGTAACTGAAATTCAGCCAAATCTGGTTAGACCAGTAAGCAGACCCTGGGCCCTAAGCTTAAGTGTAGGGCAACCGGGCTAATGCTAGGATATGAGATGAGAGTAATATTTAAGAAAACTGTTTTATTTCTATCAAGACAAGATAAATTATGAGCTACCACTTATATTTCTGAATTTCACATAGGCTTCTTCCCAAAGCACTTGAAAACGTCAGTTTTAATCTAAAAGCGCCACTTCCCACCAAGAAACTTGTCAAGGTTCTGTCTCCCCCAAATGACTTTAAGCGGGAATCGTGTCAAATAAATTAACTCACTTTCGCGTATGTATAATAATATAAGTAAGGGTGTGCAAGTTTATATAATTTTATATTTCTAAGTATTAGCTTTTCCTAAATCACAATATGTAAAAAATCTTAGCAATGGTCTTCGAAGACGAACGTAAAACCAACAAATAATGTTTGCCAAAGGACAATGTTAAATTCCGCGGCACAAAATTATTATTTCAAAATTTGTATAATGTTTTGCTTGATTTATGCTTCATTCAAAAGGTTTTAATTTTAACGGAATAAATGATCATTTAAAATAACTTGGGTACTTTGTTTTAGTGCTGGTTATAATAATTTTTATATGTTAATGCTCTGGCTTTCGTCTGTGATTTTTCCACTTCAATATTAGTTTCATTTCTGGTGTTTCTTAAAGAGGACGGTGTATCAGAACGCATCTCAGTTTTTTTTCCTATTATGACTTAAGAGTGTTAGACAGACATATCTCTCTAGCCCCTCGGTTATAATATAAATTAGGCTATAATTAATATAAATCATAAACTAGTTTTTTATTACGTAATTTTAAATAAAAAATTTAATGTAAAGCGCAATTTAAAAATATTTAGTGTATGCAAACACATTATTTTATATAAAATTTCATTAATAATGTTATTTTTTTCCGCTTACAATAAAAATAAAATAAAACAGGAGTACATAAAGCGTCTGATTATTGATTATATATTTCAAGAACAAGGAAATCACTTGTCACGCTTAATAGGAAAATCCTATGCTTATTTCCTTTTAATATCTATTACATCGTAGCGTAATAAAACTGTTATTTACTAAAGTTGTTAATTCAATTATTAACATCACTAAAGACTTATCCATGACTTTAAATACATTAGTAAAATGTTTTCCTGCAACTGATACAATGTTTCTATATAGATTTTTAAATTACAAATGAGTTTAATGCAAAACTTAACATGCAGGTCATAAGTGTACACAGATTTTTATCGTTTTAATTGTAATAAAATTTTATCCAGGCATCGAATAAAATGTACGACATAAGGTGATTCGCACGAGAGCTAAACGCGTTTAGAGTGGCCTTAAATAAAATTAATTTGACTGATTTGGATGAAGCCATAGACAAAGTTGTGAGTATAATTCAATGTAACTTTAAACAGCAGTTTGTACGGCTTGCACAAACTGCTGTTGCCCAAAATTATTAAAATTTTACAGGTAAAAAACATTTAAATTGGAACTAGAAACTAAAATCAAATCGTTAATAGCACGGAGTGATGATTCGGATCGTTAAATTAAGACCGCCATTTTTTTTTGTAAATTTAATTAAACGACAAAATATGTTAACTTGAAATACTATAGGTTTCTATGGTAAAAATATAACTAGTGGTGAATATGCCTGCACTCCACTCCTAAGGGCTCCTGAATTCGATTCTCACACAGGACAAATCTTTGTTTGCATAAACGTGAATATTTATTCTCGTCTAGGTGTTTGTCTATGTTTATTAAGCATAAATTTAAAACAAAAGAAAAAAGTATTTTTGTATCCGTTATTTAGATCCATAACACAAGTTCTTAATGATACTTGGAACCTTTTAATATATATTCAATTTGCTTATTTGTCTCTTCCAATCTCCTTACACATTGCACAGTGGGATGTTAATGGGCTTTTTTCCGATGGAAAATCTAAAAACCGTCTTCCGCTGTGGGAGCGGAAGGGTGTGTCAGACGATTACTGACTTAAAACCATACATGTTCCTTCTTGAGCTTGTTATGTTTTGGGGCGTGGTAACCCTTTCGAACAGTCCTACAACGACGTAGCATGTTAAGGCTGGCTGTCCATTGATACGGAGCGAGGCAGCAGAGTGTAGAAACTGAGAAATATTAACCAATGAAATTCGCGGACAGGAGAGAGGCGAAGATTATATGCAATAAAATTGGTTAATATTTGTCCGTGTCTCAGCTCCGCCTTCTAGCTCCGCTTCAATAGAAATGCAGCCTAGACATGATGATGTTCTTAAAAATCAACTGACATCAAGAGGAATTTAAAAAAAAAACCCAATAAAGCAGGTATGGACACGACACGTTACAAGACGCTCGCGAATGTATTCTATAAGAACTTTATGATAGTAATTATGCAGTTTACAAGCGGCTGCCAGTGACTTCACCAGCGTGACCTGCTGGTACTTTGTTATTTTTGTGTTAAATAGTAGCTCGCGTAGTAACATATGTTAGTAACTTAAGTTAGGTAGATTGTGAAAGTAGCTAGTGAAAATCTCGGTCTAATCGGACCATCTGCTTTGCAAATACGCCACAATAATCAGACGGACATAAGCAGTTTTAATTCATAAGTACCATATTATTTGCATTCAATAAAAGCTCTTTATTTTAACATTACAAACAGACACGTAAATTGTAATGTATAGATGCGTAGGTAAGTATATTTTCCTTTATCATAAAATAATATGTTCCTCGGTATGCGCTAATCTTTAATTATAAAGTACCACTTGCTTTTTATTTTTTACCAGCTTACCTTCGTTCCAAAGCTCTTTTGAATGTCTCTTAACCTAGTAGATCATAGTAGATCCACTTCACTACAATGTGAGCTTGATTTTTATAGGACTACACTAAAGCGGGAGCTTCCTTTTTATTAACACTACAAATCTACAAAGGAAAGAAAAATATCACGAGAGAATATCTTATTTTTTAGGTTATAAGTACGCCTTTCAGCTAATTTCGTCCAGTCGTTAAATTGCATACAACGAAATATACATACTTTCAGATTTATTACACGGTAAGATGAAATACAACCTTGGCCTCCAATAAACAGTCAAAAGAAAATATAGGAAGTGTCATACCAGTTTTGAATCGTCCTTTCATAGTTTTACAAGTGTATAAATTATGTAGCAGTTATAATCAGTATTGACCATTAATAATATCAAGCTGTCCTCGAGTTGTACGTAGTGGTCGGAGTCATCACCAAGAGCTTCGCATTCGCAACCTTCAAGTAAAACGGGTTCTTAGTATTTACCTCCTTTTTTACTACGAAACACTCACGAGTTAAAAATTCAATAACATCGCCCTATTAGCATAAAGGTTCATCGCGGTTCGTAAGCCCATACGAAGTTTCCAACGATATCTTATGCGTAAATTATTACTGTATCACGTAACATGGTTCTATATTGACTAGAATATTCTTTAATACCATCACCTCATCATATAATATCATCATCTCAGCCAAATAACGTTTCACTAAAAATGAAAAACGAAAAAACATTGAGTCATAATCATATACAAAATTAAATTTATAACAGTAGATATTCATGAAAATATGAATATGAAAAGGTATCTCAAATGTACTCAGCATCTACCGGAGCATATGCGGGAGCATATAAGTGATGCCTCGACTCTGGTCTTCAGTAGTTACCTACGGAATACTACTGAGCACGGTTATATTACGGATTGAGGTCATATCACCACGCGGACTCAATGCGGATCGGCGGAGACTGGTGTATGGCGGTCTGTGGGTAGAATTTTTTTTGACCGTTCAATAGGGCCTCTATCTTCAACCACGTGTAATGATAGCTGAGACCAAAAAAACTGTTCAACTATTAAATGGCACCCAAACGGGCACTCATCTACTTTGATATATATCGCATGTTTAAAGAAACATCTACCGATTAATAGATAGGTCAGGTTTGAGTTACGTACTTATACAGTCTTTCTATTCCTTACTCAAATCGAATCAATGTTAATCAAACGTTCAAAACACAAGTACTAATTAATAAATCAGTATCAATTTAATGCGCTTACGAGTAGGACAATTATTCTTTAGAAGATCTTCTTTTGTGATGTCCCATAAGTCGTCTTTTTGGAGTTAAGTCACTATTCCATTAAGCATGCGATATTTTTTTTGTTATTTTTCTGAAACTCTTTATTTTTGTTTTATATAAGATTTTTTTTGTGATATAGTTTTGTATTTAATGCATGATGTGGTAGCCTCTAAAGCTTATAAGAGCGCAGTGAGAACTAATTTATTCTTTGTGTTATACACTGTAACTTATGTTGGTGATCCAATAAATAAATAAATAAAAATCTAAAAACTGACTTCTGTAAACTCTGCTTTACTTCGGTAACCGTATCCGACCATTTAGTACCGCGGAGCTTCAAGCGCTTCAATACGTTACTCATACCTGTAATATACTCTCAGCGAATTATATAATAAAACACCAGTATACGCTGATCTCCTCTTCAAGGCAAACTTCTTATAAATGGGTTTCGGTTCACTGCTAACTTTAAAATCTTTGTGTACCCCACTGTTAGGAGTTAACTTATATCAAACTTATAATACGATGTCTTCTAGAAACGTATTAATGTTATGATATGTACGTAGAATAAGGCAATACCAAGTATATTTGAATTGCAAATGGACACTAAGTTGTCCAATGTGGAAATCCAGAGTAAAACTTAAAGCTTTGTAAGGGAAAAGGTAAGTGGTACATTGCTATTTTCGCATACCTACATTTATTGATTTGTATGCGTAGATACATACAATCCGATTTACATATGGTTGTTCGAAGCCGTATTTTATGGAGTGGGCACGCACGGTGAAAGAACTCTAAAATTTAAAGCGTTTTGAAGCGATTTTAAAATTTTAAATGTAAATAAGTAGATAAAAATATATAGTTAAATGCATATAAAGCTTATAGCAATTAACTAACGCTCTAAAATATAAAGACAACAATACTAAGATTTAAACAGAAAAAACAAAGTAAAGTAATTGCACAATACAATTGGCTTAAAATGTAAATTAAGTTGCTAGTTATTTGACTTTACCTAACTATGAATTGAAGATATAAAAACTCATTGCAATTTATTGTACCTAGGTACCGCTTAGAATTGTTAATAATTAGGCTCTTCGAGACAAAGGTAGCAAAATCGCAATGATAATATGTTACAAGGCGAAATAAAACATCACTCGCTTAGCACGCCATTTTCTGTTCGTATAATAAAATATCTTCGTCAACGCCATACTAAAGGGTCTGTCTGCCCGTGAGATAACACGGTGCCCGGGCTTATAATTAATTTAACTAGCTTCCGCCCGCGTCTTCGGCCAATTATAGTGTAAAATTATTATTAGAATTAATAAATAAAAATCAAATCATTTATGCAAGTTTGTCTCAATAGAGCTCTTATGAATGTCATACTTATAAACTAACGCGTAACTATAAATAATAATTCAAGTCATAAACTGTCAACGTGTAATATTATAACCAATTCTGTAATAGCCGTATACTAACGGAATGTAACTACACTGTTTTTATGCGAGTATGAGAAAGAAATGGTCAAATATTTATACAAACAAACTTTCACTTTCTTAATATTAGTAGCGTGACCTAAAATTAAAATTAATCGAGGCCCAAGTGAACTTAAATATATTTTTATAAAATATCACCTTTCTTAGATTACATAACAATTACTTCTTATGGTTTATGCTTTCTTCGCATCAAATTAAACAAATAGTTAGTAGTAGTAGTTGAGTTTAATAGAGCAATCTAACCATAGACTAAGACTTCATCGTTTTTATATCATCATTATTCCAGCCATAAGAAGTCTTCTGCTGAACTTAACCTAGAATAGTATTTCTGTTTTCCCCAATAGTGGTGCCGTGTCGTACTGGCTGCCTGGTCTCATCCAACGGGGAGTCGTAAGAGTCCACGAAGAGAAATCCTACCAACATCCTTCATGATTCCGCCACCGCCCAGCATGGTGATTATGGGAAAATACCCCCAATAAATTACATTCTAATGGCTAATGTTCAGCAGCCGACTTTGTAAGGCCGATATGATGAATAGTATTTTACGTTGATCGATCTTGTGCTGCCTGCATGTGATCATCGGGTAGGAGGCCATCCTTTACTCCGTTTGCTGGTTCGCGGTCGCCATTGAATAGCCTAAAGGTCACAGCTCATTAGAGTCATCCGGCACCCACTCCGCACCGCCTTGTCGCAAGCCGACGTCACTCGTTGACAGACGGTCCACGGGTGGACGTCTCTTGGTCCACAAATTTTCGAATAGTCTGTTAACAATTGGCACTGGGTCTACACGTACAATCAATGCAAGACAAGCATGCGAGCAGCGTGTAGCCACCGAGTGAAGCACCCTCTGTCCGCGTGTGGATGGTTTGCCATCCAGGCGTTTCTGTGACGCTACGGAATTTATGTAGTGAGCGCATACATCCTAGTCTATATAAATAATACAAGCCCCAGGAGGCGAGGTGGTTTGTGTGGATGCCAGGTGGCTGTAATGAGCTGTGACCTTTAACGCTCCATCAGTCATCAGGTTCTCAGAAGATGTACCCCGTCAGCTGTTACTTGAGCTTGCTAACTGCACTTTGGGCTACTTTTAGCTTTCTTCTTATTTACAACTACAATTTAAATAAATATCATTGATGACAGTTTGAGCTTCAGAGCGGGATAAAATATTTAGTCAAAGCCTTTTTGTTGTTATTTATTGCTAATTAAGATATGGCACTGCGCCAGGAAGTGATACCCCAAACTCCAAACAAGTAAGAAGCATTTAAATCCTCTATTTATTTTAATTAAGCACTAGATGTCGTCCGCAGCTCCGGAAATATTTTATATAGTCTTAATACTTCCAGGTGAATTAAATAATTCATTTTGATAATCTACATTACCTTTAATGTCAGGTAGATTGTTCTCCTTAACAGTTTGTTATTTTTAAGCATTTAAAGTACGTTAATTTTAATTTCGGGTTCTTATTTTGAACAATTATATTTCTTTTTAAAGTAGACAGTATTTATTGTGTACATTTTATTGAAAACAACAGAAACCTCTAAAAGTATTTATCGGCTCACCTTTATATCACAAATTCAAACTAAATATCGTAAAAGTAATTTGACATTGGAGAAACATCAAAAGAAAAGACAGACGAATTAGAACCAGATAATTTTAAACATCAAAACGTAAGTATATATTATATAAGTATATAATATATATTATATACAGTATACTATACCGACTCCAAATGACCAACGCAATTTGGACACGTGCTCGATTACACTCGTCTTGAGTCTTCATGGAATGTCCAATTAATATTATCAAGCTATGAACATCGTGACTCCCGATCATCTTAAAATGGTATTTATGACAGGTATCTAATGAATAATAAGACGACTCACTTACTTTATGTATTTTACCTATTCAACACTTATCATCCGATTCCAGTCACGCAACTTAAGCGAAATAAAACTTGAAAATATTGCTAGTACTCTTCTACCGACATGAAATCGCCAAGAAAGTATCAATAAAAAGTAAGCGGTTCAAAATAGTTCTGCTGTACCTGCACTTTAAAGAATATTGTATTTCACGACAGATAAAAATATATGATATGCGAGCTAATGAAATGATACATAATGCCTTAAATAATATCAATACTAAAAGGGCATAATTACATGATTGGAAAAAGCTTTCACTTCAGGGAACGAAAAATTGCCTTAATACTATTAACATTAGGGTTCTTTGAACTAGTGATTAATAAAAACTTGATCCAGTGCTCATTCATGTTTGAAATGGAAATACAGGTATATAGTAACCAGTTTAGATAAAGATTCGAAAGTTTTAAATTAGCAAGATTGTCACGTGCTCTCTAGACTTATAAATATTTATATATAAATAATTTCAACGAGGTGCCGCCTGTTGGCGCCGTGTTAAGTATTAACTGCGGTTATTAGAAATTACTGACAGCCCGCAGTTCTGTTTGTCTGATATTTTGTACGTCAAGGAATTGGTACTCTTACCTCCTCAACCTATTAACGTCCCACAACTGAGCTTGAGCCTCTCACGAACAAAGGTGTGAAGAATTCAGATTTTACTCCTGCGGACCTAGTACATAAGAATTTTTCAAGCTAAACAGCGGGGTCTCTAACCAGGCTTAACAACTACCACATTTAGTAGTTTTCTACAAACCTTAATTTACTTAGCTCTGCTTATACTATTCGTATATATATACAAAAAATCACGCCTGTTTCCTCAAAAGGATCGACACAGGCATATTATACGCCCACATTTCGCAAATTATTGTTTGTCCCACGTAATAGACGGCGAGCATATTGCCGCTTACCACTTGCCAGAGCCTCGTCCGTTGATCGGCAGGTGCACCACTTGCAGGTGAGGTTACTTGTACTCCTAGGATATTGGAAGAACCCCTATACACCCACATATACATACTGCTGCTAAAAAGCCCAACTTAACTCACATGTTATGTTCGCTCAAATGATCTTTATCGCCATTTTGAATTCCCGAATATATACCCCTTGTAAAGTATCTAAGCTACTGGGACAGCACTAAGAAAAGTACACAATATTACGTATAACAACGATCACACCACCCAATTTATATTACGCAGCAATAAATATCGTGTAAGTGTTTAATTGGTGTGAATCATAAAACTATAAAAACCATTTAACATGTAAATTGAGAACAGGACAGGAAGTTGATGATAGCAGTAATTAATTTATATATTAGTCTCGCATATGCTTGAACCGTGATAAAATGGTTTATTGAATAAAAGCAGATTTCATCATAATCATTACTATTTTCAAATAGATTTTTAATGTCTAACCAATCACCAAGTTATGAGATTCAATTTAATATCGATTAACCTATACTAATAGGTATTTGGTCGTCTGGTTTTATTTAATTCATAAGCCTATTTCGTGCATATTCTAATTAACTTTAGTGTCCGTCATTGTTAGTGGGATATTATTCCACATTAAACAACTATATAATTTCAAGCGAAATTTATATGAAAAGCTGTGTAATTGTTTTACATTCATACAATTACGCCTGTTTTCTTGAAAGATTAGGCAGAGGCATATTAGTAGGCGTTATCTGTAAAATAACGCCTTACTCTATTCCTGCCAAAATAAAACAAATGCGCTCTATAGCATGTTAAGATTCAAACAACAGACACAAAACTTATATTTATAAAATCACAAACGCTTTGGAAAATACTTTTACTTACACGTACTCTCACAGCGTTCAAACGACCCTTAATGTTTATTAATAATATAATTAATGGACAATATATACCTAATATATTATAGGACATCTCACACAGCACTTCTAGGCCCAAACTAAGCAAAGCTTGTACCTACTATGGCAAGTAGACAATTAATAAAAATATATAAATACTTTTTATTAGAAAATACATACATTAGTAGATTAGTTGTTCTTACACCCAATCTCTTTCTCATAGCTCAAGACCTCCTATATACAAATATTGGTCCTGTGTAGGAATTAAACCCACTACCTCAGAAGGGGCCTGTATACTGATTGTTGTACTCGAATGTATATGGATATACATTAAGTACAACAAAATAAAATGTATATAGTAAAATATAAAAAGTAAAAGAGCCCAAGACTTAAAAAAAAAATTCTCGTTATAACTTATCTTCTTAATTCTCAGAATTCTTGCTTCCAATGGTCCAATTTCCCTATAACTTGAAGCATCTGTGAAACATAATACAGAGGCGGTTGAAACGCACAAACACGTGACATTCAAACTTATTTTAATTCACTATAAAAAAATATTAAATCAATGAGATTCCGTATTTAATTTAAAAGTCTAAAATGGTGATATCATTCTATTTACATAGCAATAAGTAGTTGACTGTACATAAATAATGTACGTACTAGCGGTAAGGTCAAGATCTTAAGACTTCGCATAAAAATAAGAATTGTGTACGTACCTCGCGCTCGTAAACATTTTTGCAGTGGAATTTTGATCTTGAATATTTTTTATTGCCAATGTCAATAAGTAACGTCGTCGGTAACCAGTTAACCATAATGTGATGTGTATGAACGTTGTCCTGCTTCCAAACTTAAGTAAACCAGGACCGAATTAAAGTTGTTCGTAAGTTAAAATAAATTGACTTAAACTAAAAAGTGGAGAATATACTCGTACACCTTTTCTTTAGTGGCTTTATTACGAAAATCAGTTTATGATCCCAGATACATTTACTTAAATATACAAATGCTGTTATAGCAATGTAACCATTGTTTTTATAATAATTAATAGTTATGGCACCTAAATAACATACAGCCAAAAGAAATTAAGTTTTTTATGTCTTCATTTGGGCAAAAATCAAAGACAATAAAAATAAATAAAATGAAATAAGAGCTCCAGTAAAGAGTTACAATTCACAGGTCAAGGAAAAATATACGTATTAGTGGACCACTTATTTAAGCCAGATTGTTATAGATTCCAAAACAAGTATTCATTACTTTATTTTGGCCTTAAACAAAACCTTTAAGTTCTTTTTTAAAATATGTTTGATTTTGCAGTTCAAATATTCTTACTACATAACGCCAAACACCTGACTCCACTAATAAGCATTAGCTCTGCGTGATGGAGTATGACTTGAATTAAATTCCTTAAGCCTCGATTTGTAAGAAGAGGCCCGAGTTCAAAAGTGGGATGATAAAAATTAATTGTATTCGAACGTTTTTGATTGAAACATTTTAATAACCTAATAGAGGTAACAATATCACTCACGCTATACGCTCCATTTATCATGTACGAGTATGGTAAATCAAGTTATTTGCTGACAGCAAATAGCTTTATAACGAATCACATTAATAATAAACCTTCTTTTGTCCACAGAAAATGGCTCGAAGAAATAGCTTTAGCTAATAGAAAAGGGCGGAAGCCGTCCCTTCTAAGAGCTATGACCAAGGCATTCTGGATGAGCTACGCGCCTTCCGGAGTCATGTTCCTGATACAGGCTCTCTTCCTTAAGTGAGTAATATCCCTATTGACGTTGCCTGACAAGATCACATTAACATCACTCTTCTTGTTTAGGACTTAATTTTATTACGTCTATCACACGGCATCTTAAGGAGGTAATTTTTTCTTACGAGCATATGCTTGTAAATACGGTAATTTTGCAGTTGTTGTAACGAAATAGTAGCTTTTATGAAGCAGAATTGTCATTTTATCTTCTCATTTAGTCAGTTATATAGTATATTAGGTTGTTCCAAGTAACGGTATCATCTTTAAAAAAGATCAATATTATTTTTATTTTGCAGAAATATGTTTTATTCTCCAAAATAGGACACAAACGCCTTTTTTTAAATTTAAATATTTACAACATTTAATGTTAGCCTCTTATGGCTAGTTATCACTCAGTCAGTCAGTCTCTTGTCCAACATTTGTCTATCGCATTTCAGAAATGTTTATGTTAAAAATACTTAATAGAGACACAAAGCTTCTTGTCAAAGATATTCCTAGTAACGATGACAGGAAAAGTACACTTTATAGTTCAATCAACGAACATAATAGGGACTCTACGATTTAAATGCAGTTTTATCGTCTAATCTACCATGAGAAACAGAACAATATATTTCCAGGCCATTCCAACCGGTAGCGTTGAGTATGATGCTTACGTACTGGGAGCCTGGGTCCGACATGTCCTACGAGCAAGCAGTGTACTGCGCCACAGCCGTCATCGTCATGTCGCTGCTCATCGCCTTCCTCAACCACCACGGGTCATACTCCACGCAGCAGTTCGGCATGAAAGTCCGCATTGCCACTTGCTCACTCATTTACAGAAAGGTAATTTTCACATACTAAAGAATGTCTAGTTTAAATCGGTGCATGAGTCTATGACAAATAACCGAGGAGACTGGCAAGAAAAGACGAGATGCGTCTACTTCTGTTAAACAGGAAGAAGCGCAAGAGAATGATGATGATGGATGGCTAAAAAAACTATGCTACTCTGCTGCTTACGGACATTTTCCTTACACTAATGACACTTTCTTTTGCTACATTTTTGTAAACGTTGTTACAAGCAGAGTGGGATTGATTACCTTTACTGGAACAGAAACCGGTGATAACAATTGCACTTCGCGTTGACTAATAAACTAATGCTAGTTTCTATGTCCCTCAATTATTCGATTTTTTGTTTATAAGATTTCTTATACAATACCAAGCACTTTATTTTTGTTTTGTTTTGATTCCCTCGTGAACTATATAGAGCTGCAAAATGACTTTCATTCTTAATTGTTTTATTTAAAATATTTATCGCCGTATTGTGACCATTATGAGCCGAGCCCTTAATATTTTATGCTTCAATGATCTTTTTATTTGTACCATTAGCCAGCCATCTTACCATCTTATTCATTAATAGGTAATGCGAATGAGTTCCGGGGCGCTAGCGCAGACAACAGCTGGTCAGGTTGTCAACTTGTTGTCAAATGATGTCAACCGCTTCGACTACGCCTTCATCTACGCCCACTTCATCTGGCTGCTGCCTCTGCAAGTCGCCGTCGTGTGCTACCTCATTTACATCAAGATCGGCTATGCAGCCATTGTCGGTGTCGTTGGCATTGTGCTGCAAACCATTCCTGTTCAATGTAAGTTTTATAGTTTTAATATGTCACGTCCTAATATCAGATCTTCGTAAGCAGTCGTTGTTTTCCAAAAAAAATTTAGCACTCCATTCTGTGCTATAAGTACGATAACAAGCGCACCCGCTCACGATGGTCTGCGTTTTTGCCGTTTAAGGCAACGCTTATATAGAAGCCCGGGTATATAGAAGCTGAAAAAAACATGCGCCGGCAGAAAATTCCTTAGCATATAACCTGCACTGTAGAAGGGTTCCTATACAATTAACTAAGCCAATAAACAAACATATGCATTCAGAAACTACCAATTTATGAAGAGGAGCTGATAAGGTAGACTATGTCTAAAGACGGCAAATAAATTACCAATAATGAATAAATAACTGTTCCTTTGTTGCAGCATATATGAGCAAACTAGCGGCAAGGCTTCGGATGAGGACGGCGTGTAAGACAGACGAGCGCGTGCGCATCATGGACGAAATAATTAGTGGCATGCAGGTAAATACTGTTATGTCTTGTTTCGCGCTTACGACTATTTAATAGACAATCAAATTACTTTGGTACTTACAAATCTTAACATTGTGTAGGAATGACCTTTAAATTTAAAGCTCTTAAACCAATATGTCATTAAAAAAAAACTTTCATAAGTTTCAATTTATAAGCGTGTTTAATATAATACTTTAAAAACAACGATTTTTACTGTTTAACTCGTTAACTGTAAGTAACAATTTATAAGAAATTAAAATAAAAAGGTGTGTACTAAAATCGGAAGAAACATATTTTTTGCTCGAAACGGAAATTTCAGCAAACATTTCTTGTAGGTCAAGTGTGTACGATATGTCTGTTCATTGTATTATAAGTGCCTGTGAGATGAGGACTGAGGACACTCGACCCCGTTAAACCTCATCTAACTGGATTAGGTTAGATTTGCTAAGAAGAAAACATTTTAAGTATATTTGTAAATAAAAAATACTTTCTACCATAGCATGCAAAAACCCTAGTTCCTGATGCTTTCTTGTTTTAATTGTAATTGTGAAGACAGGTGTAACAGGTGTACATCACTGTTGCTAAAGAAATTCAGTATCTACAATAAAACATGCGAAATGTTGCATCTATGCAATATAAATAAATCTATTAACTAATTAAGTGTTATTAATTCAAACTTCAACTTAAGCAGATTTGTCACTGGTTTGTCACACCAAGTAGGTAATTAAATATTTAAATGTCATCATAATCATCATAACTCAGCACTCGAACCAAGAAATTTGGGAAGTCGTTTCTGAGCAGACCACTAAGCTCTGGAATTCGCTGTCGGCTCATGTGTTTCCTATTTCCTTTAACCCGGGTATTTTAAGCGGGGCGTGAAACGGCATTTTAGCAGGCCGTCATGAGTGGATGCGCTTTGTACCGTGCTTATTTCCCGATATGAAGCGCTTTAATTTTTTTTTGGACTGCATAGACTGCTTACCACCAGGCAGGATGTAGTCATTGTGACGTGTCACATGAAAAAAAAATAAGCCCATCTTCATCCACTGCTGCACATAGGCCTCTCCATAGGCATCCCCACCGACAGCCGCTGACGCCGCCTTTAAATGTCATATAACTGTAGAAACAAAAATGCTTAAAAAAAGCAAAAATTTTAAAGATATTCACTCCCAATCACCGGACAATCAAACAGGTCGACTAATATTCGAAGTATAAAATGTATTTCCCTAAATTTTGATTTAGGATAGTGGAAATTTCATAAATCTTTTCTTAGTTTTTGCTTACAAAAACGATGATATGGCATGCCAGACGATATACTTGCTCCTTGACAAACATTTGTTTTAAACAGTTTGGGTATGTTAACTCGCTGCTTACCCATAGCCAAGGAATCTAAGATTGGGTTTCGGTAGGGCCCTAATCGTACAATATCAAAAGACTCTATTGTTACTGTGATATAACTTGAGCTTGCCTAAATTAACATTGATAGATCAGATATCAATTAAAACTACTTTGCCATAATACTTTCTTCGCATACAGTGTTTGTTGACATAACTATATTTTGGGCAAAATTATCAATTAAAATACTTCGCCATAATTGTTTTTTTGCATACAGTTTTGGTTGACATAAAATAATGTAAATTTTCATTTTCATTAAAAGTCTAGCTGAACTATACTGTGCAGCTCATTTCTCACAATAATATTACTTTCCTGCTACATTACCATGTTCTGATGACAGACGAAGTAACGCTATATTATTGGGCGCTCAATATCCGCATTAGAAGGCCGCCAATCATGCGCACAATACGCACACAATGTAACTAGAGTAAGCTGGTTATCAATCACATCAAAGAGATTCAATAATGTACTGGAAGATGTGACCCTCTTATATGTGGAATGAATTTACACAAAAATCAAAGAAACTCAGTGTAAGCTCTAAGACGTTTAGATATGTGAAGTCCTTATTGTTTTTAGAATAGGTTTTAAGTCGAATAGACCTATAAATATTACATATATAATCATGACCAGCTCAGAGACAGATCACCAGTCAACTGCTGAACATAGGCCCCCCCATTAGCTCCCAATGTGACCAATTGGATCTAAGGTGAACCTGCAACTCTTATCTTATCTATTTTGCGCTAACTAAGCATTAATTCCAAAATACTACATACTCACGTCCACTTCTGCTATTTTTTAAAAATAATAACCATATAGCTTTAGTGTCAGTGTAAATACTAGATAACTTGGGATTCAAGGAATACTTATTTCATTAATAAAACAAGTGCACTAATACTGTTCCTCTAATGACTCTTGAAATGCCTTTAATCAGCTCTGATGTCGTGAGTTTCCAATCTGACAAACGATAAATTAAATACTGTGATAATTTGATACCATGGAAAGGGCATAGGATTGTTTTATTCCCCGTAAACATCCTTCATTAGGTGAAAAGGCCTCTTTTTCTGTGTGTGATGCTTACATTGGGATTACTGATATCTCAAGAGAATAAAATAAAAATTACAACTTTTGAAACATTTTATTGTACCTGTGAAAAAGAAATACCAAAAATATTTTTTTTGATGTAATAGGGAGCGGCTAATAGTGTTATAAAATATTTTAACTCCTGTTTTCCTGCGGAAATGGAGTTTATTCTCGCGTTGAAAATAATCCTTTGTTTTGTAACGTTAATGTGTGCTAATCCTTACTAATATTATAAATGCGAAAGTAACTCTGTCTGTCTGTCTGTCTGTCTGTCTGTCTGTTACTCTTTCACGCCAAAACTACTGAACGGATTTAAATGAAATTTGGTATACAGATAGTCTAGACCCTGAGAAAGGATATAGGCTACTTTTTATTGCGAAAAGGGGGTTGTAAATGCTACCCAAAGATACTATTCTACGCGGACGAAGTCGCGGGTAACAGCTAGTAATAAATAAAAAGAACATCGCTTCCTCAGCAAATTAACGGCATATAGGGCTTAAGGCGACGTTTTAATAGTAGTTTTATAAATTATTTATTGTCCAATGTACACATATCATAATATGATACTATGATCATATTATGTTGTTACTTTGTTCCGCACATGGAAATCTCGCATCTCGGGTCTGTGTGAGGAGTCTCTAATACCATTAGATTACAGAAGTTTTTTTTTCTTTTAACTAATGGCTTCGTGCGTTAAGCACATTTAGCCAGTGTCAAATAACATATATATTGATATTAAAAAGTAAAGATGTGGGACTATACTTTGTTCACAAATGGACTTCTTGAGAGAATTTGAAAAGTGATGTTGCACTGTTTTGTTTCATTTACCAACACTCGTTTACGTTCACAAACACTTAACGGTTAATAATCCACAGTTATTACACATTCATGTTCAAAATAACACAAATATTAGAAATTAAAACAAAACTGCAGACATGACGCTTTACTTTCCCGCCAAGAACGACTTTAATATTATTCTTTATGCAATAGTTTTTTTATGTACTGAAAGGTAGCACCCAAGAATCGGCCCAATTAATCTATGGACAGTCACCGTATTCTATGAACGCTTGCTAAGGGCATCGGAATCAGAACATTTGTACAATGATAAAGGTTCTAATATTTAATTTTGATTTTAGGTCATAAAAATGTACGCCTGGGAGAAGCCTTTCGAGCAAGTGGTAGCTTTGGCGCGTAAGAACGAGATCAACTGCATCACCTCGGCATCCTACCTTCGAGGAGTCTACCTTAGCTTCATGGTGTTCACCGAGAGGCTGTCACTTTATATCACCTTGCTGACATACTCCCTCTTTGGATATCAAGTCACCGCTGATATTGTACGTATATTATCAATATTTCTAGGCTATATTAAAAACCTTACCTCATTTGTTATTTACAACGGATGTTTAAAACTTTAGCGAATTCTCAGTTCCTTTTATTATAAAAATTAAAATACAAGTCGTGATACTCGATTCGAGAGAGTCTTTAACTGTAACATGTAACAACACGGATTGATGTACTAGTAAACTAACATTTAAGGGTAGGTACCTAATTGGAGGTCAAGTAACTTTTATTCAACTATAAAGTTTGGTAAAATTTAGACAGCCATGCTTACTAGTTGATTAGTAAAAATGATAATAAAATTGGACTTGGGCGATCGAAACCAAAGAAAGATACAAATTTAGTACATTAGTTTACATTAAACTTAGTAAGGAATAAGTTTTGCGTGACGTCACTTTATGACAATAGATGTTTTATTTAATTTCAATTATTTTGTATTGTTAACTCTTCGGCTGATAGAGATTTTTTTAATATCAAAATCATGTCATTCATTCTAATTTGGCTCTTATGAATTTCATACTTATAAACTAACGCTTAAAAGTCCAATCCATTATTGAAGTTTAAAAACAAATTCAAATATAGTGTTCTTTTAAATGGGGTTAGACAAAGGATTCGCATTAGAGTATATTTCCAAAGTAATGATCAATTGCACAGGTGCGAATTCCTAGAGGCTTCGCAATCTATGCGGTAACTTGTTTCTGCGTTATGCACCTGGCCTGCGTTCTCGTCTCAAACTTAATGCATTACTATTATTAGTTTTGCGTACTTTGTTAGGTCTTAATGCGTAAATAGGTCTTGATAGTAAATCAACTCTTATTCAAAGAAAATTTTGTTGTGGTCTGGGTGTTTTCCTATGTATATTGAGTATGTATTAAAAAGAAGAATATATGTATGTTTATCTGTTATGTAGTATATTAGTATTTCTGTGTAATTTTCAGAAATATTTATTATGTATTTACGTATACTTCTTTTATCAAAATCAACCAGTTCGATTCCTTTAAACCGATTAAAAACATTTTAATTTTATTTTTTGTTATGCATGAACTCTTTATAATCTGTGAACATTTTAGATACTCTTTGAATCTAGATTTGAATGGTATCTTAATCGTTCTAAACATTTTTTCTAAAGTAAATTTATTTTAATTCTATCGAATGATAACCGTTATATTAAATGTTTCTTTTTTGTATAAATTTTAACCGAATTGTTTATATACTTCTTCACATTACAACCAATTTATGTTAAAATGTAGACACAAACGATTTGCAGGTATTCCCCCTGGCGCAATTCTACAACACCCTACAAGGAACCCTCTCGATAATCATGTCGAACGCTGTATCATTCTTGGCTGAAGCGCTGATCTCAGTGCAGAGGCTCGAAGCGTTCATGCTGCTCGGTATGTGGCCCACGACCAGAATAGCCCTTCCTTATCTTCTCTCTCTCTTTAACTACGAGTCACAAATATAGCCAAGACTCGGATCTGTCATTAACAGAATAACCCATTTTATTTCTTTTAAAGCAGCGAACCTTAATCTCAGCTGAAGGTGGAAGGATAATTTTAACAAAGCACTTGTAAAATATTTGCACTGATTTTTTTGTAATATCTGTTCCTCAAGGACTTTCTTTAAGCACAGATCTGATAATAAGCTTAATCATTCTTTAAACAGAGGTAAAGACGTAAGTATTATATAATAAATTACCCAAATAAAAAAAATATACCTCAACCCATTATTAGCTATAAAATTACTGTCGTTTTAAAATAATGCACTTGAAAAAAGGGCTAAATGAGGAAAATAATCGTGCAGGGAGTACTCCTGAAGGAGTTCCTATCATTACTTTTTAGCCAAATTAACTAGTAATTAATTTTAAAATACAGTAAATAACGATTTCCACAGGCGTTCCCGTTGGCCCAACTATTCAACATTCTTCAATTATCTTTAGCAATCTACTTGCCGTTTTCTCTTACGCAAACAATGGAGTGTTACGTCTCAGTCTGTCGTGTTGAGGCCCTTTTGATACTGGGTATGAGTAAAAACTGTAAATATATGGGTTGTAATAACTTATTATGTGTTGTAGTAATTTCATTACTATTACTAGGGATCATAGCTAGTATGTATACTTAGTTTCAAAAGCCAGGGATGCACTAGGGGCAAAATTGTCTCGCGACATTTGTCGACGATATCGCGCGACTTATATCCTTATCGGTTTTAGGGGACCGTATGGTACCGGCCTAGAATAGTGCCACCCCCTCTGATCTCATGGGGAGTCGTAAGAGCCGACGAAGAGAAATCCTACTGGATGATGGGCAGCAGCGTCATTCTACGTACTGGCTCGAACTGCGATTACCAACCAAACAACAGCATTGTGATTATGGACAAATACCTCCAATAGAATGCAATCTATTGGGGAGGCCAATGTTCAGCAGTGGAATTTATAAGACTGTTTTAATGATGATGACGCGACGCGACGTCAGGCTCAGTTGGTGTTGTCAAGAAAGTCGCACCGTGAAACTGCGTTTCTGCAGTTTCGTCTTGAGTGTGTACGGTGGTCATTATGATTTGTCACTTAAAAAAATACTGCACCCAACGTCGCTGGCGGCACGTGTCGCAGGACATTTGTTCCATAATGTATCCCTGGATTAAAGTCATGACTGCTTTCCTAACCTGCATGATTTTACATTAACAGCTTCATTGAATGCTTTTCTAACAATTTGTCTCTCAAACCTTTTAATATTATGTACTTATATTCTGAAATATTTAATTTAGTTTAGGTTTAAGTTATTCGTAATTATTAAAATACTATGTGATTTCAGTACATGTCAGTAAAAGAACTTTACGTATTTTATTTTAGTAAAATGATATGAAAATATCAAACATTTGTGACAGGTATCCGATATATATTGAAAACAGATTAATTAATTTATGTTTTGTAAATAAATACTTCAAGAACGAACTAACTCCTGACAGGCACGAAACAATGAGATCACGATATATAATTTCTTTAAACCAAGTTATTATTTTATGGCAAAGTGGTAAAATATTTTTATAAGCACAAGAAATTAGTTTTTTTTAGGCCCCCGGCCCTTGCTTCCTAAGACCCTTCTGGCGCTGCTTGACGGGCCTTCCTGGCCCGCCCGCTGCGCCCTCCACAGGTCCCTCTTAGTTTCCCCCCCGGTAGTCAGTACTAAGGGCACCCAAAGTGGTTAATCTCTGGGTGTTACCTTTTTCCGGCCTCCGGGAGGTACTTAGCCTACCCACCACGCTACCACACGTGAGGTCTCCACGTCCTAGTACCTACCCAAGTAACCACAGATCTTACGAACTTCTTTCGAGACACATATTTGAATTTCATTGAATTGACTTAACTATTAAACTATTTTCAATAATTCAAATGCATAGACTCATTATTAACAAACATACAAAATTATCAGAGTCCGCAAAACGTGATATAATAAAAATAAATAGAAAACTTATTGGTACTAAACATAAACATTACACCGCTCACGTGTACCCAATGTGACATCGTAATTTACACCCGTCACTTACCGTGACTACATTTGTACCATAAATATGCATCAGCACGCATTCTGTCAATAGCTAATATATATAGAAATAATTAAAAATTAGTTGTCTGTTTGTAATGTTTAAATAATAGCTATTATGCATAGATAAGAGATTACAGCAGGGAATACTTAGAATGTATGTGAAATTATTTTTAAAGGGTCGGCAGCGCTAGTGATGCCACTGGTATTACAAGCGTCCTTTTGCTGTGATTTTAAGAATTAATTTGGCACTGGAAGAAGAAATTATTCACTATTACTATAATAAAAACATAATGTAAGAAGAGGAGAGAATCTTTTATATTATTACTAAAATAAATAAAATTCAATCGTCATCGGTGAGACACTATAATTTAATAAAATAAAATTCAATTCAATTCAAAATTATAAAAATACCGACTTAAATTAATTTGCATCCAAAAAAACGAAATTCAATTAAAAAATAAATTATACGATTGTAAATATATATTTACCTATAAAGGATCAGTACTAAAAACACAAATCTTTTTATCCAGTTTATCATTTATCCGGAGAGTAAAGTGGACAAAGTCGGGGGCTCCAATTAATTATAAACTATAATAACTTCGTAAAGAATTTTACAAATGCTTAATGTTGAATAACAATGCCTATACAATTGACATATCACATATTTCTAGATAATTTATGTCGTGTGTATGATAATATTAATTGCTTGTTATTTGTTTATATGTAGCAGAAATCATGCTAATATCATAAAGAGTAACAAATTAAATTTTGTGATATTTGTAATGAAATAAACTAAAAAACTCCTAGACATATTTAAAAATATCTTTGAACATTATAATGCTACATTATTTTGAGTAACATAGGTTATATTTTATATTATTTAATTTTTATTTTTATTAAAAAAATAACATATGAATATGTATTACTAAAAAACGGAAAAATCTTCGAAAACTTCAATAATGCATCCCAAGGTGTAAAATATTTTCAAAATAGCAACACTACAGCCCCAGTAAAATATATTTTAATAAAACAGATGAACGTGAAGACCTACGCAGTGTTCCCGAAGTAGACATAGCCAAACTGGTCCAGAGTGTAGAAAAGAAGAAGGCGAAGAACCTGAGCGAGGAGGACCTCTGCCAGAACACGTTCAAGAAAATCGATGAAGACGGCATCTTTAATCCTAGTAAGTATAGATAATTGGTTTTATCTATTTACGCAAGTACACATACTACCCGTAACTCGTACATAATAAGTTTGGTTGTAATGGTCCAAAATCCCAAGAATCATGAATTAAATTAGTATAAATACAAACGTGTGTAATTGTTAATGTTTAAATGGGGGTTGATTTAAATTGTGTCCCCTATACCGTGGTACAATCATGGTAATAAGTGCACAAGAATCAAGAGACGTGAGAGTGTCACTCTGGACTCAAATGTGTTTTATAACGTTTTTGAAATAGTGACGTTATAAAATCACACAAATTATATAGTTCCAAGTTAAATATCATTAAGACCTGTGATATGGATACTAAATTAATGTTATCCATACAATAATTTATTTTTGTATTTTTGTTGTAAATACATACATAATGTATGTACCTTTAAATTTTTTTCTTCTTCCTATGTTCAAGAAATACAAGGTGGTAATAATCCTCACTTAGACTTGAACAAAAATCAAAAGCGCATTTCAGGTATACTGGCCTCCACACTATATCGGTAGTTCAGTATATACATGTAGTAGTGTCTGTAATTTTGTAAGTATTTATCTTTTGGCACTATTCAGTTCTACAGCACTGTAAGAGTTTTACTACAATGTTAATAAAAAATCAATGTTCAAACCTTCTTAAAGGTAAACCTCTTTCCCGATTGTTGATGTGCGTCAGATTCCGCCTTGAATATATGTACAATTAATACGCGTAAGAAGTTATACGTAGGTCAAAGCTGATTCATAACCGCTAAACAAAATCGTTAAAATATATGAAGAATTTTATTTGTATATTATTTTCTTTAAATTTTTTTCATTTGCATGTAAGTGAATCTAAGCTTCGTGATTTCAGTGTAGTAATATATTTTTTTTAAATTCATATTTTGTTTTGACGTTTTCAAGTGCTATGTAATAACGAATTTATGAAATAAAGAGCTTTTTACTTTACTTAATTATGACTTGACTACCCCTAACTACTTTCACCAACAGCATATTTATAAATTTCTTCATCTTCATCATACTTCATCATTCTAATAAAAAACAATAAATTATTTTCAGTAACAATATTTTTATTAAAAAGCTTCTTTTATCTTACTAAGGTTTCGACTGCAACGAGAAAGGTCTGCTGAAGCGAGCGTTAAGTTCGTTGAGCGCAAGTCCTGACGTTGGTCTCCAAATCCATGATATCTACGCCAGCTGGACTGAGGACGGACCAGTTACACTGAGAGGTCTCAACATCACCGTGCCTAAAGGAAAACTCTGTGCTATTATTGGTTCCGTCGGATCAGGAAAGGTTTGTAGGTCCCAAGCTTATTTTTTTATGACCAAATCCTGCATGTCGGTACGCAGTCATTGCAGTCCAAACATAAGAGGAGCGCTCTTATACCGTGGAACAATCATGGTAAAAAGCACACCCACTATTAACGGCCATAACTTCTGTTTACGCCCCAAGACTATAGGAGCTGGGAAACAAATGCTCTGGCAGAGATTTCATAAGCCAACTTTCAATTGAATTTCCCTAATATCCTTACCCATGATATGGTTTAGGCGGTGGGAATACGATGGTACAGGCAGCTCAAGATTAATCTACGTGGAAATCAATTGGGTTGGATTATGTTCGGCAGTGTTTATCATATCATACCAGGTGAATAAGGATCCTACTAAGATCTGAGGAGCCCAAGCCAACCTCAGCTGCAAGTAGTAAACCCGAACAATGGACGAGGCTCTGGCGAACATAAAAGTTATAAGCGGCAATAGGCTCGCCACTTGTTACGTGGGACCAACAATATCATTAGCGAAATGTGGGCGTATAATATGCCTCTGCTTACCCCTGCGGGGAAACAGGCATGATATTATGTCTATGTGTTTATCATGTGGCTGAGATGATGATACTAATAAAACATAATTTTACCTATAAAACCTCTTCATCTTTAAGAAAATAAATTGCTTGTTGAATGAATAGAATTTTATATTCAATCATCAATGGACACAATTAGTTACATTAATCGATTATTAATACAAAACTGCACTTATGGTAATCTCGATAGAACATCATAAATACATCTAGAAATAAATAACACGTGTACCTTATTCCACAATTACTTTTTATACAAGGTACAAGCGTTATTTTCATTACAAGATATATTCACATATTACAAACACACGGGCACATCTATATCTATAAAGATCTAAAAGAGCATAGCCTGTGGGTTTCTCACCGGTGTGGCTCGGAACTGGCACTTAGATTTACTTACACTTAAATATTTTTTGGTTTTTAATTGTTTTGTTGCATATAAGTGAATCAAGCTTCGTGATTTTAGTGTAATCATATTTCGATTGATTTTTTTATGTAATTTGAACGTTTTTAACTATTATGTCATAGTTTATAAAATAAAAATAAAATATGTTGATATACACATTTTTTATTAGGAAGAAATATATACGATATATTCGATAATTCTAGCACCATTAGAGTGCTGTTCCCTGGGTAATATAGGCTACATTTTTTATAAGAAAAAATAGGGATCCCTACTAAAACTTCTATAATGTAAATCAAGGTGTAAAATTTATTATAATAATTTTTTTTTTTTTCAGAGTTCAGTTCTGCACCTTCTGTTGAATGAGCTGCGTTCAACGAGCGGCCGTATATACCTCTCCGGCCCACTTTCCTACGCGAGTCAAGAGCCATGGCTCTACGTCGCAACCGTCCGCCAAAACATACTCTTTGGACTGCCTTACAACTCCAAGAAATACAAGGAGGTCAGTAACCTTAGTTTTTACTACCTGCCTCAGCCAATCCGCACTAAGTCAGCGTGGTGGAGTATGACTTTTATACGTCTTGATCACTTTGGTTACTGAGACCCGTGCTCGGTGGTGGTACGAGTACGTTGATGATGATGATGAAGTATGTAATCTTAGGTGGTGGTTATAAAAATACCGTACTAGTGCGAGTTGGACTCGAGTGGAAATCTTTGCGTACGATGTTACTATGAGCCACAAATCTCACAATGCCTTCGCCTTATTTATCCTATTGCGCACCGAAGTTACTTGATAAATTAAAATTTCCAAAAATTTTGATTGTAATTTGCCCCTTTTAAGCACATTTATTTGTTATTCTGCGTGTAGAATGGTTATTGAGAAATTTATATTTCTCTGTGAATCAAAGGATAACCATTGTAAATTTAAAAAAATCTGCAATCCTTGTCAACAAAACTTAACTTTGTAGTTGATTAATTAACTAACGTTCTCACAAACATTTAAACTGCACTAAGGTATGCGTATGGCATGTCATTCACCATGTTCCTTTAAAATCATCCTTCCTGTGGGTTTTTCCGTAATCCAGATTGAAGAAATCGATCCCTGTATTTTATTAGGTTACCGTTTCTTTAGTAGGACGTACGGTACCGTAAAATAATTATTGAACAGTTTAAAAACATCTCTTATATAACCGCTCGATCGCAGAATAAAATATTTACACCTCATTTTTCATATAAATTATAAAAATGCACAACGCAGATATAAATATTTTAATCGTTTGGTAATACCCCGATTCGATTATTATTAATTGTAAGAACGTGGACTATAGCGTCGATTTAATTCCATACTTAATTGTACAAATACGTTGATAGGTTTAGTAACGTGTTTCTCGGAAAAACTAGTTAAGGCTCTTTTCCTGTGTTAATTGCGCAAAAATAAGGAAGAATTACATCATATTTAATTTAATTAGAAAACGTTACGTTTTAATTTATAATTTTAAAATATATTATATATCAATTTTATCATTTACGCAGTTAGGTAAGCTCGCCATCAATATTATCAGCTTAGCATATTCGTTAAAGATGTTTTATGCGATGTAGTAAAAAAACACAATTCTAAACTCGCCACCTATTACGTGGGACCAGCAATATAATTGACGAAATATGGGCATATATTATGCCCCTGCCTACCCCTTCTGGGAAACAGGCGTGAATTTATGTATGTATGTATGTAAATACTTTTAGCTATTAAAGAATAGCATCATTTGTTCTTCACCCCCTTGCCGTGCCGGACATCGAAGCCCCTTATATGGTGGACTGCTAACCTAATACAAGCTTTGGGGTGTCAATAGAATAGCTGTACAGGATCAATAATTGTAGAGGAATTTTGGGGAAACCTATGTCGTATTGTTTATCCTCGATCGCTTGAAAACTTTTCTGAAAGTAAATATTAACCCATACATTTTTCATAACGTCAAACGGTTATTTTGTAGGAAATTTTGAGCTTTAATCGCATACTTTTATAACTTTACTTTATTTTTTTTAGGTAGTACGAGTGTGCGCGCTTCAGAAAGACTTCCAGCAGTTTCCTCACGGTGACCAGACGCTTGTAGGGGAGAGAGGAGCTTCGCTCTCTGGCGGTCAGCGAGCACGTATAAACCTTGCTAGAGCCGTCTATAGACAGGTGCAGTGTTTACTTAAAATTACACCACATCTCGCCAAAAAATTTAGAAGATTTCTCATGGCAACCAGTAGTTTGTAGAGAAGAGATGCCTCCATTTCTGGCGGTGAACAAACACGGATTAACTTTGCAAGAACAGTTTGCAGTGCAGTACAGTGTATGCAGTGTACACCGAAACTTACACCATTATCAGTACTTTCCTGACGTCAACCAGTCGGTTGTAGCTGTAGAAGATAAAGAATCAACTTTACCAGCGCCATTTCGTTTCATAACAAAACTTATTTCCTGCTCGGACTGGCGAAAGTTAATAACTTAATAATTACAGAATAATCAGTAATTATGTTGTTTCAGGCGGATTTGTACCTGCTAGATGACCCGCTATCGGCAGTGGACGCGCACGTCGGCCGACAGTTATTCGACGAATGTATCGGCGGCTACCTGAGACACTCCACGCGTGTCCTTGTCACCCACCAGCTGCACTACCTCAAGGACGCTGACTACATTGTCATCATGAACAATGTATGCTTCAACTACTTAATACCTGATAAAGGCCACATCACGTTCAATGCAGGCCTGCAATCGGTTACATTAGAAGCTTATGAACAGCAGGTTCAGCAGTGGACGACTTTGGACTAATGATGATGACGATGACAATGATAACATAATCTGAAACCGCGGGACTAGGGTTGTAAAATTACCACCGAGTCAACGTTTACAATATTTACTCAGTTTAGTCTTTGGTTTCATGGTAGACTGTTCATGTGTCATTCATTTCATGTCAGGTTTTCTTAGCCTTGGACACAAATATTAGTATTTTTTTAAATTAAATAGTTATTGACGCTAGTGGGAGACCCTTTATAGTTCCTACGTGGTTTCCACGGTATTCGGTACTGAGTAAATTTAAAGATGGTGCAATTATAAAATTGCAGTGCAATTAAATTGTAAGTGTAATATGTAATGTCCGGCCGATAGAACGCGTATATAAAATTTTACCACTTTACTTTTGTTGTTTATTATATTATTTAATAAGTTTATTCTATATTATAACTTTTAATTTTTCGTTAACAGGGTACAGTAGACGCTAAAGGGACCTACGATGAATTGGTGACGTCCGGCAAAGACTTTGCAAAGTTACTCTCCTCCACGCATGATGAAAACGAAGAGAAAAAAGACAAGGACAAACCCCCGCCTATGACCAGGCGTACTTCATCCAGGGTGAGTTCTTGACATTTGAGTATGAGATTCTGCCCCTCTCTTTCATATTGCTGTGCCTGTCAAGGTGCACTCGAAATATCGAGCGTTTCCGTGTTTTAGAAGGCACGTTACACCGTTGGTTGCAGTTATCACTGAATGTGGTAATCGTTAGAAGCCTTAATGGATGATTTGAAAATTGGAAAAACAGTCGTCGGCTCCTGCCTCCGCCGTCATGACTGGGTCAGCGTGGTGGATGACTTGAATGCCCCTCCCCACGCGTGACCGAAATTCCGTGCTTGGCAATGGGGTAATAATGGCCTTAGATTGGCTTAGATGATAGTGTAATTAACTACCTGTTGAATAATTAAAGGAAAATAAAGGCGCCTGTCAATATATGGAACCAAACAAGTCTCGTTCCATCTCATTACCAAGCTAAATTGAAACGACTTATAACAATAAATCTATCTCTTTTTCAGCTGTCCACCACTCGTCGTCCATCACTAACAGAGTCCACGACTGGCGGCGACATCCCAGCACAAGAGATGGAGGAAGAGGAAAGGGAGTCAGGGTCCATGGGCTGGCAAGTGTACGGGGCTTACCTGAAAGCAGGTGGCAAGGGCCCCCGGCTTCTGTTCATGGTGCTCTTGCTCATTATTGGGCAATTATCTGCCACACTATGCGACTACTGGGTTACTTTCTGGTAAGAAAGCATAAAACATAATGTTTATATAGCTTTAATGTCTTTAGTCCCGTCCTGTGTAAATTCTTCCACAAGTCAACACAAAATTATTGTATAAAAAAAATATCGTCTACTGTAACTTCTTGCGTAAATCAATCAGCCAATTGCCTTCCACTGCTGAACGCAGTCTTTTTTTTTTATTTACGTCTGTAACAAAATGTATTTACGCACTGCAGACGCGACCGCCGCTGTTGAAAAAGGGGCGGGGAGCCAGTACCAGGGGATTTGTAGTTTCTGGCACCCCGCCCGGGGCCAATGTCCCACGGGTCAGAACCGGAAGGACCTCCTCAGAGAGGCGCAGTGTTTCGCGCCCCCCCTACCACTGATCGTAGGCCTCCCCCAAAGAGGGCAAACCATAGACTTTGTGGGTCTTATTATTTAGATTTGTATCACGCCAACTATCGCGGTCCTCATATGATTTCTTTGAAATGTTGTAACAATATGTTGAACTAGTGTAGTGTACTTAAAAAGGGTAGAAGTAAAACAAAGTTCTCAAAGTTTATTCAGGACTGACGTGTCTTTTGCAAGACACAAGTCCTGAAAATAAACTTACTTACATTTTGTTTATGCTAAGTTTATAATGCTTATCGTCTAATCCGGTTTCCGCATCGCTTAAATCCAAGTTTAAGCAAGTAAGACTACTAAAGCTTTTGAAATTTATAAAGTTATATTGCCATAAGCTTGAAAATCTTGTTTGAGTTTTTACTTTGTCTTTTAACTTTGAGTTGGACTTTGACGAAGGAACTTATGTGGTGTATATTTTCAGGACTAACGAGGTGACGCGGATGAAGGAAAGAGAAAGTAACAGCACAACCAAAGACTACGACACCGTAATTATGCCAAAGAATAGCACTTTTACATTCTCCAGTTATTTCTCTGGAATTGAACGCAACCCAGGTTAGTAAATCGAATGTTAGAGTTATTGGAAGAAAAGTTTAATTATCATCATCATCTTAGCCATAAGAAGTCCACTGCTGGACATAGGCCTCTGCCAGGCCTAGACCTTCATTTAAAAATTCCAAAAGTGTAATGTAATGCTGTTGTATAACGTCGAAAATGTGTTAGTAGCATTACTAAGTATACTTAAGGTCGTGGGGATCCATTTCCACATTGGACAACAACAAACATTGTATTTGCATAAATACGATCCTTTCTCTTGGTCTAAGTGATTCCTATATAATATATGGAAGTATATATAACCATTGTCAAGAAGCCGTGGCAAATAGAAAACGTTTGATTTTAGAACGATTTTTTTTTCGTATTATCAAATCTCTCTAACATTGATTTTATGTCACAATATCTTGTAAAATTACTTAGAAAAATAGACTATTATTTTCTATGGTAATTGACATTTCCTCATCTACCTTCCAGATTTAGAGATACACGCTTTTATCGGCCCTCTGGACACCTCCCAGTACCTCTACGTATACTCAGCACTGATCGTCTGCTGCATCTTCTTCATCACGGCGAGAGCTTTCATGTTCTTCAAGGTCTGCATGTCAGCCTCCAGACATCTCCACAATGACATGTTCCACTCTATGTTAAGGGGTGTCATGAGATTCTTTGACACTAATTCTTCAGGTGAGATTTTATGAATTTATATGACCCTTCATTATTTATGTACTACAAAAACTTCTGCTCGCGAATTATTAGTGTAAGCTTACTTAAAATTGGCCAAAAACAAAAACAGGATAAATCCTAGATATGAAGTAATAAATTAAGTAAATTGTTATTTCGCATAATTGATTGATTGACTGATTCGAAACAACAGATGGAAGCTTGGTTTCGTATAAAAAATGTTTCATTTTCAAATCAACACATAAATATATCAGATTTAGCATAAGGCACATTATAACAAACCGTGAAACTTATATAACTTTAGAACATTACTTACCTCCACTTCATTAAACAACACTTTAACTGCAGCCTCTTTTGAATTCGTTTAAAACTTCTTACCTAAATTATCCTCGTTTCTCACAGGTCGCATTCTGAACAGATTCTCCAAAGATATCGGAGCGTTGGACGAGCTTTTGCCAAGGTTCCTCTTGGAATGTATTCAGATATACCTCGTCATGTTCAGTATTTTGGCGTTGAACGCTGCGGCTCTCGTATGGACCTTGCTGCCGACTACAATCATATTGCTTCTGTTCTACACAATTCTGCAAATCTACCTGAAATCTGCGCAGTCTATCAAGCGATTAGAAGGCACTAGTAAGTAAAAAATATATTTAAAACTTTCTTTACATATATAATTTTTTTTAAGAATGTTTGAAAATGCTTTCATATAAAAAAAATATCCCCTTAAAAGTACTAATTGCTAATTGATACATCACGAGCCTAAAACTGAAATTTAAGTCGGTTTTCAAACTAAGTAAACAAATTTAAATCTAATTATTTAAAACTTCACACTCACTTATAATTTTTTTTAGAATCTCAGTTTTAGGCCCGTGAATTAATGCCTCCTTTAAGAGGAGGCATTATACATTAATGTGCTGATAAAAATGCCTCATTTCGATAAACTTTATTTTCTTTTTAGCTCGTAGTCCTGTGTTCTCGCATATGTCAGCGACCCTAAACGGAATTAGCACTATACGATCATCTGGAGCCCAGCAGCGGCTAATTACTGAGTTCGACAGATTCCAGGTTCGATTATATTAAAATATTCTTTAAAATTATTGCCGTGTTGTAGCGGCGTCCGAAGATTATTATCATTTAAATAATGCAATCATCTTCAATCAATACCATTAAGCTTACCTGTCCAGTCCAATAAAGGCTGACAATGAGTCTTCTTTAAGTTAAGGCTCTGGCGGCTCTAACACCTAAAATTTTACACCATATATGATTGATTACTTTATGTAGAGGATCATTCTAAGGAATATATACCATAGTCGCATCGGTTGGGCTACGTGTGATGACTGCCTACAATCAGATTAAATAAGTTAATAATTTGTTAAGGACATCCACACTTCGACGTGGAGCAGCTACCTAGCGAGTGGGGTGACCCTCGGCTTCTGGCTCGACCTCATCTGCGTGCTGTACCTGGGCATCGTCATCGTCGCTTTCCTCGTCATCGACAGCAGTTAGTATAGCCACACTGTCCTCATTTGATAATTTAATGACAAGTAAATTTTAGAATATTGTTAGAGATACTTTGGCAAAATACTTTTAAAAATAATAACGCCTTTTTATATATCTTAACGGCGTTGTAAATTTTTGTTGTGGAAAGTATTTATACACTTGTCCTATTATAAGTATTTTTTATATTACACTACAGCTATTTTTTAATGCAGACATTAAAATGGTGGTAGGGCGCAGGAGATAATTAAAACCATTTCGACCTTTTCTCATACCTGCCAAATGCACAGAAAAACATCAAAATTGGTCGAGATTTTTAAAGGAGTTCGACTACAGACACCATTTTTTAGAGATTTTATAAACTAGATTTTTATAGCAACACTTTGTGCTTCAACAGAAACAATATTCTCTGGTAACGTGGGACTGGCGATATCGCAGACCCTAATCCTGACCGGAATGCTGCAGTTCGGCGTTCGGCAAACGGCTGAAGTCATCTCGCAAATGACTAGTGTCGAACGCATTTTGCAATACACACACATCGAGCGGGAGAGCCAGTGGGAGAAAGGAGGTGAGGGTTACATACTCGCAACTTTTTGAATAAGCAACATTTAGTTGAATATAAGCGGCGGTAGCCCTGTAGCGAGACCCATAGACTTCAAATTTAAAGGGTGTGAAGGGTTTAACCCATGTCACCTATAACTTTTCGAAGTTTTGTGCGTATTTCTCGCTTGGCCTGTGCCTCGGAAAGAACGTTGAGCTGTTGTTCCAGGCTGTCATAAACAATTATGGCAGTTATTATTAGAAAGTTGGTGCCTTCTAATATTCTGACAGCTGGTTTAACCATAGAATGATGTTCCCCTCTGGGTTCCGAGGGCCAGACGGCAGTCGCTCCGTGTAAGAACTGAAATTCAGACAAATGTAATAAGACTAGTGAGCAGACGCTGGCCTTAGGGCTTAAGTCAAGGGCAACCGGGATAATGCTAGGATATGATTAACATGCGCACCAAATCCTATTTTCCTATGCTTCTGTGCTTTTTTGGCACTAATCGTCATTTACTAGAGCAAAGAAGAGAGCACGGACGACAGCACGAGGTGGAATAGACGCAGTGCTCAGAAACACGGATAAAATGCGATGCAATTGATTAAATGCTACCAGATGCAATCGACATTACCACGCGATACCCCTTCTTTATCCCGCGATGTATAATATAGAAATATATAAATTACATCGCGAAATAAAGTAGGGGTAGAAGAAAGGCGAAACTTTTGGCATCATTGTATATTTTATACTTCCGACGAAAAGAAAAAAAAAAGTTTAGGTGTATCTGGCGGCGAGGGCCCCTAACGGATTAACATATTTCCCTAAAAGATAACTTTATCGAGAGCTTTCTTAGCTATAGTCTAATAATACCTTTTTAGTCTTTGTAATATTCAGAAGGGTTTAATTTTTCTTTTCTTTTCTTATTTCAAAAAAATGTTAAATCGAAATCGCTGGTGCTACTACTGGTGCTGGTGGTACTTATTAAATAAACTTTTAATTGTTCTTAATGTCGTCCAATAATTATTTATTACATTTATTTCGTAAAATCTTCAGTTAATGGTACCTAGTTAACTTTGTGCTCTAATAGCTAGCTAGGGTCTAGGATCTTCGTATATATGCGAGACAGTTTACGTCCTTAGTAGATATATGACTCGGTATGAATTGCTTCTTTAAACCGAAGGCGAAAATAATTGCCCACAATCGTATATAAAGAGAAAATAAATTCGTTTCAGAACGGGAAACTCCCAAGTCTTGGCCTTCAAAGGGACGAATTGAGTTTCGCAACTGCTACATGAAGTATACCCCTGAAGATCTCCCAGTGCTGAAGAATCTCAACTTGGTCCTTGAGAGCGGGTGGAAGGTGAGTCTTATTTATATGTACCTTTATACTGTTAACATCAACTTATCGTATTATTTCTATCACCGGATTCCCTGCCTTTGACAATGCACAAAATAATGGAGATACAGAAATGTATTCAGTAAGATACTTCTCTTTACTTATATGCAAAATGTATCTTATGTAACAGATTGGTAGTTAATTTTTATGCTTAGATGACCGATGGAAGTCAGTATATATGCACTCCACTCCATATGCCTTGGAATAGATTTATACACAAACCATAACCATATACGAAGTCATATAATAATTGTCTGGGTGTTTTCACCTTAACCTATCATACTCCACTTCGCGAATACAGTGGAGACCGGATATCGTGTGTGGGATAGCTGTGAATCCTGAACTTATTTATTTTCTTCCAGGTGGGTATTGTGGGTAGAACCGGTGCTGGCAAGTCGTCCCTGATCTCATCACTCTTCAGACTCGCCATCGTCGAAGGTGAAGTGCTCATCGATGACATCAACACGGGACACCTGGCTTTGCAAGTAAGCACCTTACATACATCTTCACAGAAAGAAAAGTTATATAATTAGGGCTTTGTTGTTTTAGCAATCATCTTCATCAGTCTCAAGACATTCACAACTGAACACAGGCCTGCCTCATAAACTTCCAATGTCACCCATTGCATCCAACGCATTAAAATCAGAAATTTTGCGCAGTTACGATTCGACCCGGTTTGTTGATCCTAAAAACATTCTCCCATAAAATTTATTTTCAAATTCAATTTATTAATAACTTTTAAGCACTTGTATATGTCAATTGAATCTAGAAGCGCCACTTTATAAGCGCAGTACCTTGCTCAGAGAATAACAATACTCGGCAGTGACCAGTCTCCCGCCAAGACAATTAGATACATTTTGATTAATCGGTTATAAAGTTCTATTAGCCGTACCTAACCATAGTACACTAAGTAAGAAAGTAGCACGGAGGGAACTTCCATAAGCATTTATTCTTACATATCACGTATTTATTTCACTACATTTACAACTATAATTGCCCACATTGCGACATTGCTAATGCACCATTTATGGACAAAACTCAGCCGGGATATAGATATTTGATTTTCAATTGTGTATCAACACACGACTCGAAAGATTATTTCGTTGTACTTTTGTAAAAACTTGAATTAAGTTACGGAAAATTTTACTTCACTTGTAAATAGTGAACATTTTCAAGGCAAAAACAGGAAGACAATTAAGACCAATATTTAATTTTCCTGGCTTTTTTATAGATACTAAACCAATACTAGCATACGATTTTTTTTTTACCTACTTGCTGCAAAAATAGGCACAAAATAACAGAAGTGTTCTCACACAACAATATTGACGATATGAATTCTTTTACAGGACCTTCGATCAAAAATTTCCATAATCCCTCAAGAGCCTGTGCTATTCTCGGCAACGGTCCGCTATAACTTGGATCCTTTCAACAATTACGACGACGATCAGCTCTGGCAGGCCCTTGAAGCAGTAAGTAGATTTGCTGTTGTCTACATTTATATTGATAAACCTCCTCCCTTCTCTCAAGCACACACACAGCGCAAACTTGCAGCAATCGAACTAAATTACTGGCAATTTATTTCATTGTGAGAATAAAGTTATAATTCTCTTTCGGCGCATATATTCCACTCCCGCATGAAGGACAAACCGAACTACATCCGTGTGGTAGACTATGAACCTTAATGTAAGAAGCCTGGGGTACTGTTTCTTAATTCAAACCAAAATTCTAATGCAATACAAAAAACAATTTTTAATGCCACTTCCTCTAGTCTAGTCGTTATTATTTCTGCTTGGTCTACCAAACTTCTGGTAACCTAACAGGACCGGCCGTGCCTGTGAGGTGTCATAAGTAATTTTTAGAAATATTATTAATAATTTAAATAGTTTTCATTGTCAAGGAAATTAATTTTATTAAAAATATGTAATGAAAAAGGTTATATTTGTAATTTATTTAACAGGTGGATCTGAAGTCAGCGGTGCCAGCCTTAGACTTCAAGGTTTCGGAAGGCGGGTCAAACTTCTCACTGGGCCAGCGGCAGTTGGTCTGTCTTGCGCGCGCTATACTGCGAGGAAATCGTATCTTAGTGCTGGACGAAGCAACCGCTAATGTAGACCCTAAGTAAGTATTTCCCTTTATTTTTAAAAACAAAAATAAATAATATCATATATTCCAATAATGGCATTACTTACTGTGTGCCTACTTTGGTTTCATATCAAAATGGATCCCGGAAATGTCGTACACAACATTTACATAATTACATTTTGTCTATAAAAAAGAACACTAGTAATGAAAAATAATTGAATTTACAATATGTTGCTGTTTTACTACTCTTCTCAAAAAGGACACATCAAGTGTAATTTAAAATTTCCATAACATTATCAATGCCATTGCATTGACATTGGCATATGGCCACCGCATAACATTTTTTTGTACAAAAAATTGTGACTCGTTTCTTGACGAGCATTTCATACCCACTGCTGCAGCAGTTACAACCGGCAGCTTTAAGTTGGAATTTAATACATGAGCAGTCAAGGCAGGGCATGTTAATTACTGGCTAACCGTTGTTATTCTTGTTATCCGTGTATGGCCAGCCATAACGAGTCGAAATTATCAATCAAAACTAATTTCTAAAGTCAGTAATAATGGTATCAGATCTTTACCAATGCGTTTTTACTTTGGTTATCTTAATGAGGTTTGGAAATCAATACAGATAATTATAAATCAATAGCCGGCATCTAATTAAATTTGTGATGCGTAATCTTAATCTGACAAAGACTGATTGAAAAAAAACACCGCACGCAGAGCGCAGATAGGAAATTTTGTTTATAATATTATATAATATTGTTTATTATATTTTAATTATTAATTTAATTGTCGTGTGGCGTTGGCCGTGTGGCGCCGGCCTAGAATAGCGTCACCCCCTCTCATCTCATGGGGAGTCGTAAGAGTCGACGAAGAGAAATAGGACCGGATGATGGGCAGCAGCGCCATCCTGCGTACCGGCTGGAACTGCGATCACCAACCCGCCTGCCCAGCGTGGTGATTACGGGCAAATACCCCTAATAGAATGGCACATACTCACAAACGGCCCCCAGTCCCCGGCGGCCCCGCTATCCCAGATTACGGTAGCGGTCTTGGTAACGGCGGGGCAGGGGGTGCAAAGAATAACCGGCAGAGATCCGGCTACCGTCCTAAACGACTTCTGCACCTGGCAACCTACAACACACGCACACTGAGGACTGATGAGAAGATTGACGAGCTGGAAGAGGAAATAGAGCAGTTGCACTGGGACATTATCGGGTTATCCGAAGACGGGGGAGGATGCGGTAATCCTCAAGTCCGGCAATCTGCTCTACCACCGGGAGAGCGACCACCTGTCCCATGGTGGTGTCGGTTTTATAGTCCGGAAGTCCATCCGTAACAACATCGTGTCTATAAAGAGTGTGTCGACTAGGGTAGCGTACCTAATACTCAGAATCACCAAACGGTATTCGCTGAAGGTAATTCAGGTCTACGCACCGACCTCGACACACCCTGATGAGGACGTAGAGTGACGATGACGACATTTCTGCCGCCATACATACTTCACCAACTCACTACACGGTTGTTATGGGATATTTTAACGCAAGGCTAGGCCAGCGAAGTGGTGACGAGCAGAAAGTGGGGCAATTTGGAGTAGGGCGAAGGAACCAAAGGCGCCAGCGGCTAGCGGATTTCATGGAGAAGGAGGGCCTCTTTATGATGAACTCCTTCTTCAAGAAACCTCCGCAGAGAAAATGGGATGAGCCCTGATGGTTTCACGAGGAATGAGATAGACTTTATCATGACCACTAAGCGGCAAATATTCAATGATGTCTCTGTAATCGCTAGGGTGAAAACCGAATTGTAAGAGGCACATTGAATATAAATGTCAATCTTGAAAGGTCCCGCCTGATGAAGTCTACGCTCCGACCCTCAGTTGCCCATATTCAAAACCCCGAGAACTTTCAGCTCGAGCTTGAAAATCGCTTCGCAGTTCTAGAGGACTGCGTGTCCGTCGACGACTTAAGAAGCGGGCTAGTTGAGACTGTCCTCGCGGTGGGGTCCAAATTTTACAAGACCAGACCCCGAAATAAAACCCAAAAATTATCGACTGAGACTCTTGATCTCATGGAAGCACGACGACACATGCGATTGCAGCCTTTAGCAGATGCATTCTCTTACCGGCGTATCAATAGACAGATCACGAAATCCTTGCGACTTGATATTCGCAGATTCAGTACTAAGTGTATTGAAAATGAAATAGAGAGGAACAAGGGTTCGAAAGTGTTCGCACGAGATCTGTCTATTGGCCAGAGTCAGTTAACGCAGCTGAAGACCAACAAGGGCAATCTAGTCACGTCGAAACCTGAGATCTTGAGGGAAATCGAAGGGTTTTATGGGCAGTTATATACTAGTACGCAGGATCCCGCTACTTGTTTGGCTAAAGACCCTAAAGCCAAACTAACCAGGCACTACACCGAAGACATCCCCGACGTTAGCCTATACGAGATTAGGATGGCCCTGAAACAGCTGAAGAACAACAAGGCACCGGGTGAAGACGGGATGACAGCAGAGCTTCTGAGAGCGGGTGGTACACCGGTACTAAAGGTACTTCAAAGGCTCTTTAACACCGTCATCCTCGAGGGACGTACGCCACAGGCGTGGGCCAGTAGCGTGGTTGTACTTTTGTTCAAGAAAGGTGACAAATCTCTTTTGAAGAATTATAGGCCAATCACGCTACTGAGCCACGTCTATAAGTTGTTTTCACGGGTCATCACGAACCGTCTCGGTAATAGGTTTGACGACTTCCAGCCTCCCGAACAAGCCGGTTTCCGAAAAGGATTTTTAACCGTAGACCACATACATACGCTGCGGCAGGTTATACAGAAGACCGAGGAGTATAACCAGCCACTTTGCTTAGCGTTTGTGGACTATGAAAAGGCCTTCGATTCGATCGAGAATTGGGCAGTATTTCAGTCCCTGCAGCGATGCCGCATTGACCATCGGTATATTGAAGTGTTGAGAAGTTTATACAAAAACGCCACCATGTCCGTACGAGTACTAGACCAGCACACGAATCCTATCCTCCTGCGGAAGGGCGTGAAACAGGGAGATGTCCTATCTCCGAAACTGTTCACTGCTGCCCTGGAGGATGTTTTCAAAATGTTGGACTGGGGAAACTACGGCATCAACATAAATGGCGAGTATATGTCTCACCTTCGATTTGCCGACGATATAGTGGTCATAGCGGAGTCGCTTGTGGATCTGGGCACAATGCTCGAAGACCTCGACAGAGCTTCCCAAAGAGTAGGTCTTAAAATGAACATGGACAAGACGAAAATTATGTCTAATGTCCATGTTATGCCTACCCCAATAATTATTGGAGGCTCGGCTCTCGAAGTTGTCGACGAGTATGTATACCTGGGACAAAAAGTCCAAATGGGTAGGTTCAACTTCGAGAAAGAGGTCAATCGTCGAATCCAGCTCGGTTGGGCTGCGTTCGGGAAACTGCGCTATAACTTCTCGTCAAAAATACCTCAGTGTCTTAAGACAAAAGTCTTTAACCAGTGTGTATTGCCAGTGATGACGTACGGTACTGAGACTTGGTGCCTGACTATGGGCCTCATTAGAAAGCTCAAAGTCGCTCAGCGTGCAATGGAGAGAGCTATGCTCGGAGTGTCCCTACGTGATCGAATCAGAAATGAGGAAATCCGTAGGAGGACTGGAGTGACCGACATAGCGAGGCGAGTTTGCAGGCTGAAGTGGCAATGGGCGGGGCACATAGCTTGAAGAACCGACGACCGATGGGGCGTCAAGGTTCTGCAATGGCGACCGCGAACCGGTAAACGTAGTAGAGGACGGCCTCCCACGCGATGGACCGATGATCTGGTCAGGGCGGCAGGAAGCCGATGGATTCAGGCGACTCAGGATCGCTCAATGTGGAAATTTATTGGGGAGGCCTATGTTCAGCAGTGGACGTCGGATGGCTGAGATGATGATGATGATGATGAATTTAATTGTTATTAAATATTATTTTTCTTATAATTGTCTGTTTTCAATCACTCAAATCACTTCAATGGAGAACGGGGATATCTGACACAAGTATTTGTTTACTTAAAAGAAATTCTCAATCATAACACAGAAATTGTAAAAAACAGATATGGAATAAATAATTTGTCTTTGTATTGTATTTGTAATATAGCTTTGTTAAAGCTCGAATGCTTTTTTCTAACGAAAAATCTAAAAAATCGACCAGTATATTTTTTGATGTACTGTTCCATCATAAGTCAGCGCTATGTGTCCTAAGTCTCGTAAACAATTAGCATTCCATGCCAACTGTTTTCGGTTATGGCCTCAGATCAAGTAAAAAAAGGTAGATACCTTATTACTAATAACAAAGTGAAGCCATATTTTTAACTATGTGTGAGTGACTGAAGTGTTGCCACTTTTTGAAAATTTCCCCAGATATTACAAGTATAATTAATAAATAATAAATATAAGCGATTTACGTTAGTAAATATACTAGAATCAATTTACCCGGTAATAAGAAAATTAGAATTTTGGGATATATCAGGCATATTTTGATTATTTTGTAAAGTATTTTTATTACACAAAGTATGACGATAATAATAATTTCATTTTGTTATTTTTTCCAGAACCGACGAATTCATCCAGAGAACAATAAGGAATCGTTTCGCGGAGTGCACTGTGCTGACGGTAGCTCATCGCCTCAACACAATCATGGACTCAGACCGCGTGATGGTAATGGATGCAGGTCGCCTCGTAGAATTTGACCATCCCTATTTACTCCTAAACAACCCCAACTCACACTTCACAAAAATGGTGGACGAAACCAGTGACAAAATGTCCGCCCAACTCAAACAAATTGCTAAAGACACGTTTATTAGAAATGGCGGCGTGGTAGAATAGTCTTAGTGCCGACTAGTTTAAGTCTAGATTAAGGAGTACACCTGACGACTGTAAGTGTATTATGGTGCTTTTTCACCAACCCGATCGGTCCCGATCAGGAATATGACATATCGTGTTTTCTAGCTGAATAGCTTTTAGTAGATAAACCTAAAAGGGATAATTTGAAGGGTATCTACATTATAAGTACGGGATCTATGAATGTTTTGAAGAAAAATGTTTTAACAGCCCTGCCTGTTCGACAATTTAACTTAGTGCAAAGTGCCTAAGGTGGAAAATATTGAAATAACTTTTAATTTATAAAAGTTAATTTTAATTAGTGTTCTAATTCGTTCAAATTGAAACCGCTGTTTACCTGGTATGTATACCTCGATACCAGTGAAAACACCAGTTACAATTATGAAATACAAGTAAGACCCCCGAAATGCAAGTGAAAATCGCAGAATAAAGGCGCATCCACACAGTAGTTACTTTTTGTAGAGCAACAAATTGCAACAAGAGAACATTAGGTAACATTCTATTACTTTTTCTGCCATTTTTATCGACAATCACAATCAATGTTTATCTATTAATTTATTTAATCTTTATAAAAAGAAACAAATGTACAAAAAGCGAATTAAATGCAGTTAGGCATTCTCTACCAGTCAACATTAGGGTTATGCTTATGTTATATTGTGATTATAACAGCAGCATTTAATAAGTGGTTGTTGAATTTTGCACAAAAAACATTGCTGGAATTGTTCCCTACTTTGTTGACCCAAATGATGCTCCACAAAAACTAGTCCAGTGTGATATCACCTTTTTTTTATAAAATCTGTAATGTCACAATCGATCGTCAGGTGTCCTAAACAGCCTAATAGTGAAATAAGCGATTACAAATGAATAGTGTATTGTATAGATAAAACATTGTGAAACGTAACGCTGTTAAACATTGTTTCAAGTTTTGAGTGCAGTTAGTAAAAAATATAAATTGCAGTGCATTTTGTAACAACTGTAGGATTTACAAACAAATAAGTTATAATCAAAAAGTGAATTATTTATAATGAGTAATTTTTTGACTTGAGTAATTATATTTATTGACTAGGTAAACTATGTATTTAGTAAGTAATGTCGAATAGGTACCTACTCTCTTAAATTAGATATTAGTGTTGGGATGTGTATCGGTTTCGTTATAGTTTGTTATCAGAAATGTCTTACGAAATGTACAAACAAATGATTGACAAATAAAGCACTTATCTACTTATTCATTATTAATAGGTTATTGAACCATATTTTAAGGAAATATGTCAACGAGAGCAATTTTTAATACATCTGAATATTCATTTTACAAAACTGAAATCGAGATTGATTCTGTTCAATCATTTAAACTATTTTGTATCGGCATCCAAATGCAACGACTATATTTAAATTAAAAATCAAATTTAATTTACCATCAGATGGATTTAAGCTAAAATTGTTTAGTTAAGGCTTCTTTTACAACATATATTGTAAACATAGATAAGAAGTGGTTCAGGTTTTTTTTATGGGAAGGACATGGTTTTTAATAATGATCCTCCGAATTTTTAATAGCGTATCCTTCGAGCTTATAATGAACTGCCTTCCTTCATAAAAACTTCGTTCGTACAATCTTTACCGCAAAATTGTAAGAAAGAAACTTTGAAATGCCATATATGTTGGTAACATGGTTTAATAACAATACACTTTAAAATATGCTCTTTTTCAGTGTATTACGAAATAATTATGAACATACATTTTTATCAATCTATAGTTTAAATAGGGCTATAGAAATCCAACCGCCGACATTTATTTCCGTGTGGGCAATTTTGCACAAGTTCGAGCTGTTATTTAAGATTTTTGCTATACTTTTGTTGATAAAACTGTGGATGTTGTGTTAATCAGTAAGCCATTTGGTCTGTTATCAAGTATTTTTCTCTTTATATAATACAGTACTTGTTGTAAACTTTTGTAATCTACAGTCCATAATTTTACTAAACTTATGACACTTTTGAGTCTTCTCCAAATTTCCGATGGCATATACATATGTTAGTGTAAAAACTCTACATCTGTTCAAACCATTTTTACTGCAAAAATCAGGCAAAAGTTGTTTTGACCGATGATCTTATTCAGAAATAAGTTTGATTAATTGATTGATTTTTTAAAACTCAAAGTCAACACAATATTGCAATATTACTGTACTATTTGGTCTACTACAATTTATTCTTAACTTATATAGTGAGGCTTTTTCTATTTTAAAAGTGTTTTATTGTTATTATTATTTTTATTGCCCTCGAATTTCAAATAATTAATAGGATTAGTTACTTTATACTAAGGCTTCTAAGCAGTGTTCTCTGTACGAAGATGTAAGATGTAACAAGGAAATTGATCAGTGAAGCAAATTGACACTTATAAGAAGCAATTAAGGGTTTTATGCTTCACTTGTGGCCAAGGACCGGAAAACCTTTTTTTAAAGTTAAGCCTATTGAAAGGGTAGGCCTATCAAGGGGTTACCCAATCAATAGGGTTACCCTGTAGATTGTGTAATCGTATCATTTTGGTAATCTTTTGTAAAACGCTCACCACTAATTAAATGTTACCCTATTCTTCATCTCTTTTTCGCTCATTTTCACGAGTTTTGTCAATGTTCTGTCTAATAAGTAATTACCAATCAACTGCATGCAAGATGCATGCTTGCCATAGCCCCGCGCGTCGCTCAATAATAAGTCGTATTAGTTGTAAAATAAAATAGTGTGAATAGGATTTTAGAGACGCCTATCAAAGGGTTTTCAGTGACGGTAAGTTCTTACGACAATGAGTTGGATAGCGTATCGATGAGGTAAGCTTATGATAAGATTAACTTTTTGATATGGTTTTTTGAAAAAAATTCTATCAAAAACCCTAACTTAAACCCTTTTAAGGGTAAGCGGTACCGGTACCGGTAGCTGACCGTACCTAAGTTATAATTAAATTTTCTATTCCCTAAAAATTGCTTCCTGTTGATAATATCTTTGTTTTGTGTATTGAAACTATCTTTTAATAAACTTATTACATACATACTCCAATATAAATAATTTTGGAGTTTGTGAAATAATGAATAATCCCAACACAAATAAGTAACAATTTCTTTGTGATGTGTATGTTTGTAATTGTTGGAAAAGGTAAGTTAAAATACCTAAGGGTGTAATTTATTATGGTAGGTAATACTTTGTATTATATTAAGAGAGTTTGAGTGTTTATAAGTTCCCTACCATTGTCAAAGCCATAGAGGTTATGTTATCCTCGAACAAATAAATAAAACAAAACAAAATCAATGTTTCATTTTCCACTAAAATCCAACGTTGACAAAAAATATCATATACCAATCTCTGCGCCATTCAGGACGTCAAAACTATGATGTTTTCAATGAAATTTGCAACAATAATGATAACTAGCTTAAAATATTTTTTTTTATTTAATGTTGTGGATGTTCCAGAATCTTTCACCATGCATAGTTTGCTTTTTAATGTTTAAACTGTGATATTATATTTCATATCTGTCTAGTATTGGCGCACTTGATCATATCCATAGTTTTCTAAGCGCGAAACGGTTTCCTTGATATAAATGTTGATCCAGTCAACGGCGTCTTGGATGCCGGCGCGGATGGTGGACTGTACGGCGCGCATTATGACGTTGTCGAAGATCCGGACGAAGGTGCTGATCACCGGATTCATCAGCCAGTCAGTCAAGATGTTGCCAGTCAATCTGACGCGCAGCCGTCTAAAAAAAATTCAATGGATATTAAGCTTCTTTTCGTATCAGCGTTTTTCCGCGCGTTTAAGTTTTAAGTTGTTACCTCATGCACTCGCACCTAGCTCAGAAAGTAAGTTGATCATAAATGAGTAGACTATGACTGTGCAGACTGTGTGTTGTAACTACTACCAGTTACTCATTGACGTTACGCACACATGTTTGTATGGTAGTGTGGCCTGCATACCGAACTCTTTGGCTGTGTGTACGTCTCTTATGTCAACAAATGTGCTATTCTGCACATACAGTCAGCTTCATATAGTTGGTAAGATTGAAAGCCACCGTGTGTCCGTAAATATCGACACACGTCTCAATTGTCAAGAGCGTTATTTAAGACGCTTTGGGCGCTACAAACTTTATGAGGCTGTACAGTGCGAACAGCAGGTTACGATACTTTCCCTTTATAACCTTAATTTAATAAAACCTTAATTTTTAACTTTAACCTTAAAACCTAAATTTAATAAAAAATAATTGAAGTGTTGTACACGACAACGCATAATTTTTAAACTCACGAGGGAATGCAAAACGAATTTTATATAAAACCCTGTATTGTACATTGCTAATGATTTTTGAAGCCAATTGACATACCTACATGTAGTCGGAACACCCTTTCATGGGGCTTTAGAAGAACGGAAGGAAACGCTTGGTGTCAAACATCAACAATCAGCTATTCAGTAGATCGTTTCATAATATGTGACTTCATAAATAAAGAAGACATAATTGAGAAAAGCTATCCATATTATTTATTACTACATGACCCAGTGAATTCATATCACGAGTATATTTTATGTTGAAATATTAAACTGTTATTGATTTTGTCCTCCGTTAGTAGTCCGTCGCCAGCAGACCAGATCCATAGAAACCTTATTTTTATTTTTGGTATAAAAATGGCCTCGGGATACTGGCCTTCCCAATGATGAAAGCCTTCTTAGTGCCGACTTTCATCAAGCTCAGCTCATAAGTTTAGGTGGTAAAGCGTACTGACAGACTTACTTTCGCACTCATACAATAGCAGGGCAAAATTATTTTAGGGCAAAGATAACTCCATATAAATTTTATTATTAAAATTTTACATTTGCTACTGAAAATATTACATTGTTACTTAAATATTTTTATTTGTATTTACATAGCTCCTATCGAATATATACTTTATAATACGATAAGATTGAGAATAATCATACGAAAAATCTTAGCTTTATCTTGAGCTAATTGAAGATATAGAGTTGTGATTTGTTTATGTTTAACTAATCTACGAATTATGACAACTTTAAACTATAGGTACCTATGTCCGACGACGAATGTTTGCTCGTAGCTTTCGTGCTTGAAAGGCACGTTAAGTAATTATACGAAGTCTTTAAGCCGAATTAGAAGCCCTACTGGTAACATATAAAAATCTGACAGCAAGACGCCACACACCTGCATCAGATAATATGCTATGTTTCGAAGGGAGGATAAACTGAATTCTGATCCCTCTTAACCTAATCTGCGATAGAAGCCCTGAGCCCAGTAGTGAATCGATAATAAGCTGAGCTGGTAGATAAATTAATCATAAAGCAACATATTATTATTCAATTATGTTATTCTATAGAAATAATGAATCCTCTTGGGTGAATTGAGTAGATCACCTTTTGTTGAACTGTGACTCGCTGGCTGAATGCCAAATGACTCTTCTTGGGGTGGTCTCATTTCGTCGACTCTTAAGGATCCCTATGAGATGAGAGGAAGTCATACTATTCCAGGCTGGTACCACACGGTTGCAGAATAAATCCGACGAAAGTGCGCCACCTATGGCACCTGTGATAAAAAAACATAACGTCCCCTTACCCGACGTCGGTGAGAGCAAACTCCTGAAGGTGTAGCTCGTCGTTGTTGAAGTCGATAAGCAGATCGAACACTACCACGAATCTGTTAAGGGATCCCTGAATGCCTCCCGTTGGCCCGATGTTCATCACTTTCACCAAGTATTTGTAATAGAACTGTAATAAGAAACATAAAATATAGTACGAGTAGTTATTATAATATGTCGTAGTTTGATCGATCGTCAATTGGCCAGATCGTATAAAATGCCTAATGAAGTCTTATAATTTAGGTTAAATTTTTACATTACATACATATATAATATCACGTCTGTTTCCCCGAAGGAGTAGGCAGAGGCATATTTTATGCCCACATTTCGACAATTATATTGTTGGTCCCACGTAATAGGTGGCGAGCCTATTGCCGCTTTTCAGGAACTTTTCTGTTCGCCAGAGCCTCGTCAGTTGTTCGGCAGGTGCACCACTTGCAGTTAAGGTTGGCTTGGGCTCCTCAGATCTCATTTACAATTACATTACATTTTACATAAATAATAAATTAATAAAGAGTTATATCTGAACTACCGATTTCATAAGGATTAACAAAAATATAATATGGACTGATTCTCTATAGATTCGCTGTAATGTATCGATAAAAAGCGACATGTGGTGTAGTAGTGCAAGGTAATCGGGAAAATCATAATAGGCCTCATAAAGATCTTCCCGATTTGACTGCATCAGTTTGGTTTATTGGTAATATAAGTCTATGTGTCTTGTCGATGAAAACAGCTGTAAAATAAAGTATGATTACCTCCAAATCACGGAACTGCAGTTGGATGCGCACGCGCAGCATCTTAGCGAAGTAGTTGACATTTTGGTCACCGGACCGGGCCACGTTCACTAGGCCGGTCATGTACCCGTCATGTATCTTCATCCATGCGCTGTACGTAACGAGTACGGGCCTCTGTTTTATAAAAAAAATATAAAATAACAATAATTTCTTATTTTATAATAAAAATCATTTTATTATATGTGTATTTTATTACAACATTATTTCATGGCATGTGATGTGTATATTCCTAAAGCGCTCGCAGTTCGTCGAGACTAGGTGGTCAGAAACGATCACCGATGTTAAGCGGAGTTTATCCAAGTTCAGGCCTTAGATCAGTCGAACGCTTCTATAATTGGGAACCCGTTGGTTATCACTATAAGTTGCAGCTTTACAGCAAAGACCATATTGGTTGTTTTAAAAAAATCCCACAAGTAGGACGCCGCTTACTGCTCCCACCATTCGGCCCTATATTCTTGTGGTCAATAGCCTGCATCTCTCCTTACATAGATTTACCAGACGAGGCATGAGCCCGAAGTTAAAACCAAGGTCTAGGCCTTTTAATACGATTTTCACATTATTTTTCACCACCATTTACATTTATTATTCTTGGCATATAAGCTCTTTTATTTTGCCTTTGCAAATCCCTGCTTTTTGAGTACCTATCTTAGAAAATATAATGCGGCTACTTACGACTTCGAAACCCTCTTCACTGTCAGGCAACGCCATGGGGTCGAGGCCATACTCCTTAATGAAGGGGATCAACATGTGAATAGTTTCGTCCACATATGTGTTAACGTCCGCTGTTTGGCCTAAAGTTCCCCAATTTCTTCTATAATTTAACAAAAACACAGGTTTGGTAAGAAGATAGATAGGTAGGTAGGTGGGTAGGTAATATTTTAACGCAGGTACGGTAGATCAACGCAGACGCAATAGAAGCACAAGCCGAAACCTCCGTGGTTTTTTTTGTTGCTATAATTTTATGATATAGAAATAAAGCTATTGTTAAGTCGGTAAATAAATATCAATACCTCATATGAACCTTATGTTGTGCACTGCTAAACATTAGCCTCCCATTAGGGAGATTACATTATATTGGTGATATTTTCCTGTAATCACCACTCTGATGTAATATGACAATGTATTTTAATTATTTATTTCTGCCAGTTAACCTTAGGGTTAGCAGAAAACTTTAAAAGCAGTGCGGTAGTTAATAAACATACATAAATTAACATGAAAAATATAAACTACACTTATCATAAACTACATAAAATTATAAACATATAATACTAAAAAAAATGACAGCAAGGAGAATCAAACCAACGATGACTCTTCGAAATAAAGTTTAAAAATCAATTGTTTGAACACTGGCTTGCTTTGCGAAAGTCTTATTCTAGCTGGGAGATTGTTCCAAAGTTGAGCAGCCCTTATGTGAAAAGAATTGGACAGGTACCCAGAGTGATGCTGAGGGATGGCGAGAAGAACGAAGATGTCTTGTGTGTGTTGAGCTTAAAAAATAGAAATTAGATTTTAAAAAAGCAGGAGAATGAGAATCATGTAGGATGGAAAATAATGCAGCGAGGATTCTAGCTTCACGACGCTGAGGAATAGGAAGCCACTTTAATTCTATTATATCAATAGGAATCTAGGCATTTTTTTGTCTTCGGTAGAGCCGTTAGTCACGATTATCACTACATTTGGTAGTCGTTACGCCTGTTTGTCGTTATCCCCCCCCCCCCCCCCTCCCCCAACTTGGTTTGTGAGAAAAGCCTTTTGCTCAGTAGTGGGAAATATATAAGCAGAGATGATGATTGCTTAGTGGATCAATATTACTTACGCGTCTACATAAGACTTTATCAGACTTTCTGCCTGGGCGGTAGCCGCCAGCGCCGCCAAGATGACCACAAAGTATTTCATGTTTTCCTGACAAACCGACAGTACACTATAGCCGCCCCAATTAATACCTTACTTATATATGTGTTAAGTGTGCTACCTAATGTTGTTTGTTTGAAAATCACTATCTATCCATAAATCTGATTACTTATCTCGTGATTAAAAACTATGATTGATATTTTTACGTACATAACATATGTACCTACATAATATAATACGCACTTACAACATGTACTTGCAGATTTATTTTTTCAAAAATCTCTATTTTCAAGAATTTTATTTCCCAGCCAGGTTCCATGCAGTTTAAGTGTACTAGAGGTTATTGGTTACATTGTCAGGGTATTAGAAGAGCGGTATAGAACAAATTTTCAGCTTGCTTCATCAAATATAGTGTGCGCGGAGACTAATCACCGACTGAGGTATGCGAGCGGCAGGACTGGGGAAGGTTGGGCAGGTGGACTCTACCGTCTAACTATAGACCCCCCGCGAAGTCAGCCGCATACGCCGATGGTCGCATAAGGAGGTAGGGGGGGCGCGACACACTGCGCCTCTGTGCGGAGGTCCTCCCGGTTCTGATCCGGGGAACATTGGTGGCGGGTGGGGTGTCAGAAGCTTTACACCTTGGCACTGCCCCCCCGCCTAGATTTTTAGTGGGTAAGACTGCTGGCAGTCGCGTCTGCCGCAGTGAGCCCCTTTGGCCGGGAGGCAGTGTATAAAGACATTTTGTTACCGACGTAAATCAAACAAAAAAAGAACTGGGGAAGGTTCACTATCGTTAAGTCTGCCGTCGACTACCGCGATGGTTACACGATTTATTTGTACGCGTCATTTTGTTCCACACACACGTGAGATAAAATATCCAAAGATGGGTCCGCCACGCCAATAAAAAAATGTTAAAAAATAAGTTCACAGGTTTTTCTGAGATGAAAGGATGACAAGGAAAGTATAGAAAACAAAAATAATAAAAACATAAATAAATTTGTAGCAGAGGGTACAGGAGTGTCAGCTCGTAGCGTAATGAGTATGAATTGTAGCTGAAGGAAATACGAATCAGTCGATAATAATTTCTCGCATATCACTAGAACCTCTGTAGGAGCAAATTCTGACTCATGAATACACAGGTCATTCCTTATTTATTATTTTTGATGAATTTTTGTATGCAATCGATACACGAAATCCATCTGGAAGCCCCTCTGACGGAAAACGCCTTGCTAAGCTTCTAAATCGCCAAATTCAGCGACATCCACCGTCTCCTTAAGCAAATCTCTCACATCAATATTCGGTGTTTCCTGATCTTGTTAACGTGAGAGATTTGTTTAAACAACGTGTAACCCAACTAAGTCACAAAGTGTTCAACACGAACCTAAAAACAGAGCGGATCGATATTATTATTGATATGGATATGGACTCATATTATTATTACGAATAGAGGTTTAATGTAAGTCCCCCGAAAACATGTGTGTGTAATTTTGAGCTAATTAAAAACAAAGGAACGGATATCAGAAAAGTAAATAAAAATTCAAAATAATATAAAATTACTAAAAACGTTTATTTGACGCCCTTAACCATTTACCAATAGACATGACTACTATGAACTGATTATATTGATATAAACTTCAGTAGATATTATAACATAGCCAGAAAAACATATAAAAATAATCGATGCGAGAATTAATGTTACACTAATTCACAAACAAACACGTACATAAATTACCTATACCTAGACAACTAGATATGTCAAAACAAATCAAAATATAGCCGTTTAATTTTTTTTTTAAATATAAGCTAGACTGTATTTATTGCAGGCAAATATAAACTTTACAGTACGTACAGTCTGTCCATTAGAGTGTTTAGACGTATATATAATTGCAGAGAAATTGATCAGAAAAAAATGTGTTGTGTAGCTGACAGAACATAGAAGATCATCAAAATTTGAAAAAAAAATAAGATATTGGCTTGGCCAGTATTTTAAAAAGAACATAATCTGAAAATAGTGATATAAATAATATGATTTGGTTTACTTTGGAAAAGAACAGATCTTACAAACACTTGTAAGTTTTTTAATCTTTCAACGATTATAATATTATTTGGCGTAAGTATAAAGCAACGGATACACTCCACAAATGCTCCACGACATGTATAAACTGGGGACTAGTATCGCGCGACTTATGTCCATATCGAAGTCAGGCGGAATTGATATTGCAGACATGTCGAGTAAAGTACAGCAACGCCGCACTTTACTCGACGTCTGTGGCGACGGTGTAGTGTCGTGCTACACATGTCGAAGCAAATTTGTCGCCTAGTATATCTATGGCTTTACACGTCAAAAAATGTAGTTATTGCGACATTATCAGCAAACTTCGTAAGTGTCATTAATGTTGTGATAAATTGACAAAGGAGGTTAAGGGCCACACGTATTTAGATTTATTCAGTTCTTGTCCATAGAAAACATCGATTTTGTGTGGAGCTGCGTTCCTTTAGCTTTTTGCGTCGGATGCATACGCATGAATAAATAATTAATTTGCTATTGACAGGAGTCTGTTGCGGGCACATGCAAAATCGTTTTTTCTATTGACAAGAGCTGATTAATTGTAGTTAGGCCCCTATCGGAAATAGTTAACTAATAAATAAAATAAATAAATGCATTGATGGTCACTTGGCGCTCAATAATTTTACCGCCGGGATATCAATCGATATTGGCACCAAAACTTTTAGAAACGTCGCAATAACTATTACAATTTAATTTAATTTCACCTTTAAAAGCAATATAAAAGCTCACCCCAGCAAAAGAAATGCAAATTTCATTAAAATGCATTTAGCATTACTCAACATAACAAGAAACAAAATACCAAAAAATACATTTGAAACCAAAAAAATTTACTTACTATTTCAAAATAATTCTAAACTAGATAAATGAATTATGAAAGGATAATTAATATGATATAAATATTTTAAACGGCAATTTTTCCTTCAAAAATTACGCAAGTAAAGTTATAAAATAAATTATTTGTAAACAAAAGACCCAAAAAATTATTGACAGTCGAAAATAATCACTAAAATAATGGATTAATGAAATCTGATATTTTGAATGATAAAATAACAATCACTTAAAATTAACTATAATTTAATCTGTTCTTATGTAAATATTTGAATCATGAACAAAAACATATCTCTGAGTATTCAGAACACACCACAAACAAGGGTTGATATGACAGTATTTTTAAAACAAAAAAAAAATAACAAAGTATCATAATCCAAACTTACAACACTAATTTAGTTCAGGACTTTGTTAAGCTCTCACAAAATGCGTACATTTGAAAAAACTATTCAAGCACTCAAAGCAGTCACCATCACGATTACATCACAAAATCATTTCCCAAGTAATAAGTGTTCTCCACATTACAGTGTCATCCAAACTATAACAAGGACTTTTTCTCTTGAATAGACGCTCCTTAAGGCTCATAACAAATTTTACATGTCTTTTAACGCTTATTTTCATAAAAATATTAAAAAGTATTGACGTCTTTTCACTCTCATAACAATACAATTATCGAATTTAAAATTGAACGACTACAATGATGCAGTAATACATGTAGTAATGATGTAGTAGTGTGAGTAAAACATATGCATAAACAAAGGAGGCTCAAGAAGGAACATGGATGGTTTTGACAGATCCTTTTGCTTCACCTACAGAGGGAGATGAAAATTTTATAATAAAAAAAAGGTAAGACACACAGAAATAAGAAAGTAGACAAGATGGAGCTCGAACACAACAAACACACAAATAAAGTGTCACGTAATTCTATTCTTTTAGACAATCGCTTTCGTTAGAAGGGCTCTTAATTTTGGATTAGACTTTTTATCACATCGAGGACAGAGAAAATATCATCATATGTGTAATTTAGAAACAATAAAATCCAGATAGTTTTAAATATAGTCAGAAGTGTGTATAGAAAAAAGGGCGTAGGGTTCTTTAGATTTTGAGTTGATGTTCCTTTGAGCAATTTTGAGCCAAACTTGAATAAAATATATTTTGTCTGTTATTTTATTAACTAGAAGAAATAATTTGATGTAAACTTTAACTAATAACTGAAATAACTAACAATCTAAACTAACAATTAACTATTCTCTATCTCTAGAATCATCTACTCTGATAGTAGTGATAATTATAACCTATTAAAAAACAAACCAGACATGACATTTTTGGGTTCAGAAATTTTTTTTAGAGCTTTGACCTCTTTTTTCACTAAAACTATATCAGCCTCCATAATCACAAACGTGCCGAACGAGTTTTCATTGATTTAAGATAAAATTACGAACAGATAGGAATATGATTTCCATAAAGAGGCTAAGTCAAGCGAGTAAAGGCAGTTATAAAAAGTTGTATATCGACGGAGAAACAATTTAAGTCGATTTTAAAATTATATTATTTCATTTTCCTGTTGCGTTTATACTTTAAATAGGTACTATAACATTTTTGTTTATAACTATTCCAACAAATAAATTTTCTTATATAATATATTATATAAATCAGTACTTTTACTATTGAAGATGATGGCTGCATACACGTATGGCTTTTGCCGCAAATAATATTTTTTTAAACTGTGTTATTTGCACTATCAGTAATAAGCTGAGCCCATCTGTGAATTGAGTGTTTAAAAATTAACAATCCTAAGATTACAAGTAAAAAGATTCAACTAAATAATTGGATCAGGATTGGCTAAGTTATTAATATTCTAGAAGCATTTTTAAAACAAAGAATATTTGGTCCTTTCTCGCCTGATAAATTTAAAATCCCAACAGCTTAAATCGCTTTCTTGGCCCCGCCGCCTAAAACTTTTCTTCTTTGGTTCAACATGTGATTAAATAAAAGAGGGAAAAATGGAATGTACGCCAGTATGTACACAATAAGGAAGTGGTGGAAATTAAATATATAGTTCCACTCATTAGGCAATGAGGCAGTGAACAGTCTCCTCTCAGAAACTTCGTTCAACGAATGGTATATGCAGAGGATTTCTCCTGTTATTCCTAGGGGGTACAGCACCAGGAATGTGGAGTATCTGAAATAGAACAAATATGTTTTATTAGCATAGGAGTAAGCAAGTAAAAATAGGCCTTCACGTTTAGTTATCTAAGGTATAGGCTCTATAAGTATTGCTTAAGGGCAGTTTTTTAGCAATACTTACAGGGCAATTAAAAAAAACATATATTGATCATATCGGCGTTAGCGGAAGTTTCGCTATATTATTTTATTTACTTATTGAATTCAAATGCAGTTTAAATAATGATGTGTACATAAAGCATGCAAATCAATAACGGTTTATTTCCTAGTGCTTCTTACAAAGTTAGTTATCCTTTATTATATAATACTTATTGTAATACCTTACGTTTTAAAAAAATACTGTACGCATTATAATAGGTTGGGGAAAAAGTCTTTTCGTATTTTTGTATGAAAAGTCAAGACATTTTTTTCAAAGTTTATTTACATTTATTTACAATATATATGTACCGTTTTGTTGAATAACTTTCTGCCATTTTGTGGGCAGAGACATTATCCCGTTACTGTAGAAACTTTGGGACTTCTGATCAAAAAAACGGGACAAATAGTTTTGGCAGTCCTCTCTTGAGGTCAACCTTACAGAACCTAAAGAATTCTGCAGAGACCGAAACAGGTGAAAATCTGAAGGCGCAAGGTCAGGGCTATATGGTGGATGCACTAGGACCTCCCAGTCGAACTCTCTTAATTTTTGCTGAGTGGCTAAAGATGTGTGTGGTCTAGCGTTATCGTGATGAAAGACCACACCCTTCCTGTTGATCAATTCCGGCCATTTTCTCTCGACTGCTTCCTTTAATCTCATCAGTTGCTGGCAGTAAAGATCAGAATCGATGGTTTTGCCGGGCGGTAAAAGCTCATAATAAACAATGCCCTTCCAATCCCACCATACACACAGCATCACCTTATTTCGTGTTAGGCCAGGTTTGGCCACAGTCTGTGAAGCCTGGCCAACTTTCGACCACGACCTTTTTCGCACGTTCTTGTCGTACGTGATCCACTTTTCATCGCCAGTTATCAATCTCTTCAAAAACGGCTCGGTTTCATTACGTCTCAATAATGAATCGCAAATGAGTACACGGTTCATTAAGTTTCTTTGAGTGAGCTCGTGTGGCACCCAAATATCGAGCTTTTTTGTATAACCAGCTTTCTTCAAATGGGTCAAAACTGTTTTGTGGTAAATTCCCAGTTCTTCAGCTACATCGTAACTACTAATATGCCGATCTTGCTCCACTCTTTCAAAAATGGCGTCCATTTTATTCGTAACAGGGCGACCAGAGCGAGGTGCATCTTTAACATCAAAATTTCCGGACTGAAAACGTTTGAACCAAATTTGTGCTACTCTTACTGACACTGCATCAGGTCCATAAACATCACAAATTTTTTTCACTGCTTGAGTTGCATTTTTGCCTTTTTTATAATAACATTTTAAAATGTATCGAATTTCTTCATTAGATTCACTCATTTTAACGGAGAGAAAAACAAATGAAAAATAGCGGGAAACAACTTTTTTTTAATTTTTTCTTTTCTTTATAATGGAACCTTTTTAATGTTACCAAAACCAGCCAGACATAAATAGTACAGTCAAAAAAAAATTTATAATAAGTTTATACTTACGTTATGCGAAAAGACTTTTTCCCCGACCTAATATATAACAGAGAACACAGCAAAATTAGTTTTTTCATGAACTAACAAATCAGTGTTCACAGATCAAGCTGCTCGACATACTTAAATATGAATTTTAAGTGTTGATCCCGTCTACAGCAGCGTGAAAACTTTTGGAGACCGACCTTGGAAAGTGTATCATTTAAATAAACGAGTTCTGTATTATTGTAAAATTTTGTTTTGTTTTGTTTTTAAACTTAATGGAAACTTACAGCTGCTCTGATGTCGTAGTTTGAAAACTTACATATAATTTGTAATTATTAATGTCTTCATGAGTAGGGGAGTACTGCTTAATGAAACAATATAATTTAAGTGTGTTTCAAACAGGCTCTTTAGGAATTTTCTTCAAGGTTTTATTTTTGTACATTTTAAGTAGGCTGTCATGAGAAGCGCTTGTTAAAGTTTCAAGTTCTGCAGCGCACTGATTCTTTTAGACTGTATCGACTGCTAACACTAAACAGGATGTGGTCACATTAAAAACGTTTAAGGATAGTCGTTCGTGACGTCTCTCAGAACGACTATCCTTAATATCCTTTTTTTTTTACAATAATATTATAACTAAAAGAGACAGATGTTGCACTAGCGCCTGCTAAATTAAGTGTCCTTATTCGTGAATTGATTCAGCGCACCATTTTCTTTGTCATTCGAATCGTATTATCTGTCATCATTACGTCAGAGGTAAATATGTATAAATCGTAAATAAACGAATCTAAGTAAGACAAAGTATATATAATATACGTAATATTTAAGTAAAATACCATTGTGTTTTTATATGCATGTGTGTCCTATGTTGCTATAAATATTTCATCTATCTATTTAATTCATGCCACTATGCAACGCTTCTAATGTCACAAATACGCTTCGCAACCAGGCTTTTATGATGATGATCATAAAAGCCTTATAAAGTCTACTGCTGAACATTGGCCTCCCCTATCGATTACATAATATTGGGGATATTTGCCCACAATCACCACGGTCCACAATCACATCGATAGATTCAGTCCAAGGATAGTTAATCCTTAGCCTTTATGGGAACACAAAGTATAACTTTGAATCTAAAATACTAGTTTATTTGCCACGACTTTATTAAGACCATTCAAGGTCCAAACACTGAGGAGTTTTAAATCAATTAGACTGACGTAATACAAAACATTTCAACCCACAGTTCTATATTCATTAAAAGTAGATTTTCGGATTTACGTCAGTCCAATCATGTTTTAAGACCACAAATTGCCAGCTTTAAGCATATTATCGTCCTGTATATATACATCTTATACAATAGCACAAGAACACGGTTGTCGTAGTCAGTGGGAATAAGATATAAAAATGAGCCCACCTGAGGAAAGTTAACGTATGAGGTACAGCTTTGATGAGATTCAGACCGTAGAACGCGTATCGTATAATCTCGGTGATGGACCACGCGAGCACACAGAGAGGCAAGCCAGGACTGACTGTGGTGTCTCGCACGCATATCAGCAAAAACACCAGGAACACTCGCGAGAATACTTGCGCCAGCACTACGAACAGCCCTGACGACACCAGACCGAACAACGAATGCAAAATCTGAAATCAAAGAAAATATTATCATTAATATTGGCTTGATCATTTCAGTCCATTTTTTTTAAAATCTTTATAAATAAAAAAACAATTACATTAAATATGAACAAAAGATAACTAAAAACTACTCTGTATAATGTATTGCAATTAATTTTTTAAAGTGACACGTCATAATGACTACATCCTGCCTGATAGAAAACAGTCGATGCAGTCCAAAAAAAAATGAATGCGCTTCATACCTTGAAATAAGCACGGTACAAAGCGCATCCACTCATGACGGCCTGCTAAAATGCCGTTTCACGCCCCGTTTAAAAGACCCAGGATCATAGGAAATAGGAAACACATGAGCGAATTACAGAGCTACTAAGCTCTGGAATTCGCTGCAAGACCTCTAGGTCTTGCTCAGAAAAGACTTCCCAAATTTCTAAATTATGGCTAAACAGAAAATATTTTAAAAATTAACATCTGATATTAATTTTTAACGCATCCACATTTGACATGTACCACAACCTAACAGTAACATGCATCACTCTCGTTCACACGACATACAACGCGCACTCTCTTTCTCTGTCGCTCAACTCATTCCATGCCCACTACCCAAATTACCCTCGTATAAGTAATAAATAAAAAATACAACAAGACAATGTGTTTGTCATAAATTTTACTACAGTATTTTTACAAAACGTTTCTTAATGATTTATACTTCATAGCCTATAATTGTCCACTATATGATGTTTTTTTGGAAATCGGCGACGGCGGAAACGCAGGTACGAACCTAATGACCTTCTTTTATTTAAAATAAGTATTAATTAATTCACTCTTCAGCTTAAGTTTTTAATTAAGTGTTTATAGTAGGTACTAAAGAAAAGGCAAAGGACAAGTTTTCGGTTTGCCTTAAAATCAACTTCCAGTGTTTTTTTTAAACAAAAACTTTAAAATATGCAATATCTAGTTGCCACCAACAGTTTAAGTTTTTGTTATTATTAAATTAATATCCATCGATAGGTAGTCATTAATAGAATGTCTTTGCGTAAACTCAATTGAATATTTATTCTCGGATGAACTTGAACCCCGCCGTAAAAATATTCAATACAAACGCGCAACTTATTCATACATAATTAAAGCAAGTAATGAGTTCCCAACGGGTAATTAATACCTATTTAATTACCTTTGCTATGCTGCTTGAACTTATTAAAATTAATAATTACTGGTTACTAGCTGAGAGATCTTTCTAGATACTGTTCCACTTTAATTACTTTGATGAGTCCTGTAGTAGCTTTATAATATAAAGTTTATACAACATTAAATATGTAAAGAAATAATTTGTTCTGGTTTAAATCAACTCTAGTCGTTAGGTCGTGTGTACCTTTGCCTAACATAACATAGAATTAATTTTTTTCAAAAAGTGTGCTCATACCTGCCAAATAGTACGTACCAAGGACAAGAAAATATCACCAAGAAATTAAAAATAACCACGGTATCGGACAAATTATCAATAATTCAGTGTTAGATTTAACTGACCCCGCCTTCGAATATTACTGATAACTGCAAATATTTGAGTACCTAGTGGGTGTAATATTTATGATTTGCATTTTTATGCATTTGCAATTTTATATTTATTTATTGGACTGTTTTCCCGAAGGGGTAGGCAGAGGTATATTAAACGCCCACACTTCGTCAATTATATAGTTGGTCCCACGTAATAGGTGTCGAACCTTTTGCCGCTTACCGGACACTGTTATGTTCGCCAGAGCCTAGTCCGTTGATCGGCAGGTGCACCACTTGCAGGTGAGGTTGGCTTGGGCTCCTTAGGTCTTGGTAGGATCTCTATACAACCTAACCTAAATAAAAATATATTCTTATCTAAATGTAATGTACCCTACAAAAATATAATAATGTGTGTGGATCCCTGTAATCCAACTAACATCTTAGGAGCCCAAGCCAACCTCATCTGCAAATGTTACTGCCATCAACGGACTAGGTTCTGGCAAACTTAAAAGTTCCAGGTAAATGAAATGTGGGCGTATAATATGCCTCTGCCTACCCCTTCGGGGAATCAGGCGAGATTATATGTATGCAATGTGTGTAATGTAAGAAGATGTGTTAATTTCAACTATGGCAGCACAAAATGGGCATTATACATTTTAAAGTTCCTACAATGAAATGTAGGTACCTCCTTGCTGTAGTTAACGCTTATCATCGGTAGAGCAGGTTATGTCTGCCAACATAAATAGAATACAAGAACGTTACTTAGTCTTATGAGTAGTCGAATCACGTAAGCATGTAATAAAAGTGGACGTTAAGTAGAAACGACAATTTTGCAGTACTTAATTATTCAACTAAAAACTGCCAGTACCATCTAAAATTACGTCACGCAGTTTATTTCCCAAGTAAATTTACACAGTTCAATTGTCCAAACGTGTTTTTATATTTTTAATAAATCCGTGTTAAGGTACCTACTCAAACATTTCGTACATAAAACCTCGCACGTAGTTTTAACACGCTCATGTTATTCACAAATATGGATAAATAAACAAAAAATGTGCAAATAATGATGCGCACGTGGCGTAATTGGTCGAAAAATAAAAGAATGACGATGAGGATGGGTGATCGTTCGTGTTCACATCATGCGATGTATGATTTGTAGAGCTATTTAGTATTATATGGTAGACGTTGAGCAAAGTTAAAGTATGACCATTGCTTTGCCAATAGCTTATCACTTGAAATTTGCAGATTGAAATATTGTACGGATACGAAGGACAAGGTGTTATGAAAGCTGAATTGGGCTTTTGAAGTACAATAATACACCGACTCACGCTACCCCGTTTTACGCGAATTCAAGTTGATTAACGCACACACCGACGTGTTTGTGTGTGTACAATTAAATTTAGAAGTGGTAATGACATGCAAATATTGTTGTTTTAGCATGATCAAGACAATGAACAAACTGATTCCAGCTGTATTGGAAATTTTAATGACGATTTCAAACTTAATAAAAGGCCTCAGTACAATTGAAGGTTGGTTAAAAAAAATATTCTAAAGAAGAGCTCATATCTACTATAAAACGGTAAATAAAAATATACTGGCATGCTACAAGCAAATTTTACTTGAGAAGTACAAAACCTTAATTTGTTTGTTAGGCATTATAATATAATAAGGACTTCGACATTAAAATAACTTCGGTTATTTTTTTATTCTTAGTAATGTAATTTGATTTTTATATCTGATATTGTATAAAACGTGTTTCTTCTAAATAATCGATTAATTACAATGAATTAATTCTTCTAATCAATTAATTCTAAATTCTTTTTCTGGACCCAATTACACTAGCTTTATATGCGAAGTTGAACGCAGACTTCCAGGGCAATCCTTCGGTCCCACCTATCTCGTAAGTAACACTGTGTTCCCTTTTGAAGGTTTTTCTATGCAGCAACCGATTTGCAAAGTTGCGGAATGGCCGTGCACTTTTTATTTGACTTTGAACAACACACACAACCACGAAGAATTATTGGCCTTGAGTTAGTGTTTAATGTCAAAAGTTTGAACAATACAAAATTGTAGTAAAATATCTTACAACAGACTAATATATTTTATACAAATAAATTATTTCGAATTGATTGATTTTAACACTTCGAAAACTGAATGTATAAATCTTTGTTTTTTTACTATGTGTGTTTTTAATATCATGCAGGTTTCACACACATGGGATCACTCCTCACCTCCGCATGTTTCTTTTTCAAATAAGTATTTATTGTAATGCGTAATAACTAATAATATATGAAAAGGACACTTGCACTTAGTATTTGCCGCATAAGACCTGGATATCCCCGATATACCCGGCATAAGATTTGGGAGCTCTACGTAAGCCAGCCCACGACAGAGTTGAAGAAACAGCATACCACACTTCCTCTCCTACCAAGCGGACTCTTTGTGCAACATGACAATATCCTTTACAGAAAATGTATATTGCTTCCCAGGACCTCATACTGTCAAACATCCTTTGCGTTTAAAGGTCTACTCGCAGGAGTCCTCCTGGAAGTAGACCTTTGTACTGCCTAACGCGGCAAACATGACCTTTATAGTTTAGTGGGATCCCTATGCACCAGTTAACAAAGTTCCATTTACGGCTCAAACTTTTATTATCATAAATGAACACTTTTAACAAATTTGTACAAACTAATTGTTTATTTTAACCGCTTGAAATCTTTAGTATTACCTATGTACCAATTTATAGTTTTATTAGCGTAATCATTATTTTTATAATTCCTTGACAAAAAAGTCAAAGCATAAGCAAAATGATTATCACAATGTAATTTTATATTCATTTAAGCTGATCAAAGGTTATTTTTTTTGTCAAATGTACTTATCATCATTAGTTTGCTGGAACCCAATAAAAGATCATGATGTTTGCTTAAATACGGTGAGTAATTTGAACGGTAACCTAAGGTATTAAAAAATACTTTTGCTTGCTCTTAACTTCCCTGTCTTTAAATAATTGTAACACATGATTATAGTTTGAAATAGTTTGTAACTCCATATTTATATAAAATATGAAATTATAAATTATTATAAATAAATGCAATGGGCACTTTAAAAATACTTTGTTATAGTAAATGTTATGTACACCGTAATTGTTAAGTATATCAGATGTGAGCCCATTTAAAAAAACAATGTAACAGTGTAACATGCTTAATGTGGCTGTGCTATATAAATAAATAAATAACCCACTTCACTGTGCGCGTAGCGATGCTGCAGATTTTAACGTTGTACGCAAGTGAATAAAATTTTTTTTCATAGTGGGAATATAGTGTTCGAGAATAGGCCTAGGTTAAAGCCTATTTCATAGCATACATAAAGCAAGGGTGATTTATCTCAATATTTTTATTTTAAACAAATTAATAGAGAATATATGAAGCGTATTTCGAATGGATAACATTTTTTTTTCTTTAAAATAACTGAGTGCCACAGGGAACATAGCAAAAAAAATAAAAGAATTTATTTAGCCGTTCGCGAGGCTAGAATAGAATACTATATTTTGCCAGAAACACGGTACATGAGATTAATAATAATAAATATATGTCAAAATGTTTCGCTGCATAACCAGCATGTATACTTAAAAAAAATTGTTAAAAATTAACAATTTTTTTTTGAGACCCGACAACATATTCGTTTAGAACGAAACAAGGAAAACTTTTATAAGAGTAACCTTCAATCAAAGAAACATTAGTGCTTGTTTATTACGTATTTTAAATACTTTAATTTAAATAGTCGCAAGACAACCAAATTTTTCAGACTGACAGACGGTCCCCTCCCTCCTTTAGAATCACGACAGGCTGACTGACAGATCCCCCCGATAAGAGTCACCGACAGACTGACAAATCATGGGAAAAAACACAACAGACAGATAAACTGACAAACCTTGACAAATTCTGACAAAGAACCCATTTGCTTTTATTTCTTTATTATGATACCGCTCATATCTCTTTCATTGTTGTTAAAAAAATATATAGAATTTCAATTTTGTGTGTGAATGTTTGACAAATCTAAATGAGAGAGTTGAGACAATAAAGTATTTTTTTTTTATTTCATATCTTTTGATAAGCCAATACATTTATCCTTTATCAAATAACTATTAGTTATGGTCTAAGGTTGTTCTTCACCCAATGTCTCGATTTAATATATTTCAAATAAAATTTATTTGGCAACTATAAAAAAAAAAATTAATTAAAAATTGAAACTGAACGTAATATTTTTATAAGCAACATGGTTCGGATGTACTAGTCTACATAGAAGACTTAATAAAAATGGTATCTGATTTGGTCATCAGATGGATAGAGAACGAGCTTTATTGGGCTCTACTATTATAGCTTCTCTAAGAACTTAGGACGAAAGGAAGTAAAAGACAGAAATGGCAAAATATATTCTCATACATTCAATGTAAAATTTGATTTAATAAGTACTTTTTTCTTTCATATGTATCCTTTTTAATGTGGTTGTATTCCTTACAACACAAATAAATTGTATTATTTTAATAGCGCTCTGAAATAAAGCTTTCTGTATAAAAGCCTACAACAATAAAAGAGATATTAATTCTGCTATAAATTACGACCAATTAATTATACGAAATGAAGCTGAAAATTTTGGGAGGTACGTTTCCTACACCATTTACAGAGCAACTAGGTTTTTTTTGTTTCCATAATTCTGAATCTAGTCACATACAAAATCAGAGTATAATTAACTATAGGTATCGGTATGTATGCATTTTGTGAAGGTATAACTTATTAATTTATATTCACCGATTATAAATCGTCTTATTTAAAATACCCAAAATGCATTAATAATGTGTTTCGCCGTCTGTCTTTCTAATAAACATTTCTTTATTCTTATATGCAATGATATATACGCATTACGAAGAAAGAAAAATAGGTGGCGAGCCTATTTCCGCTTACCGGGCACTGTTATGTTCGCCAGAGCCTCGTCCGTTAATCGGCAGGTGAGGTTGGCTTGGGCTCGTCAGATCTTGGTAAGAGCCCTATACACCCATATATTATATGAAGCATTTCTCAGCTCCGCCCGCGTGCAGGTGCTAGAGCACTCCGGGCAGGATTTTCGGTGGAGCATAGTTTGGGAAGAAAAACCACTCACACAAAAGGTCGGAATTATTGAACCGACCTGAATCGATTATCCTTACAGAGGCTGCCAGAGTCCGAAGTCTGTTGACAGTTCATTTGGAAATCATGTTTAATCAGGCTCTCTGAAGGTGACAGAAAGGAATCCGGCGGGGAAAAGTTTTAAAGCCACAACCTACATCGGGCAGACAGGGCGTCTGTTTCGAGAGCCTGGGTACATTATAAAAAGCTTTGCCGACTCGTATGGGGGACCGGATTGTAAAGGTGCATTGGAAGCTCTGCGCATTTGTGACGTATGCTGACATATTGAAACTAACAGTGACGTTTTGTACAAAATATAATATACCCTTGTTACCCTACACTCACTATAATTGCAAAGGTGTTTTATTTTTTTATTTGTTTGTAAAGAACTTTACTTACACAAAGCAATTTAATTAAACCATTATTTTGGAATATAATAAACTAATCCCTTATTACAACAAAAATACTGAATCAGACGACTGAGTTAGTATTACTGATGTGCAATAAGGTTAGGTAGGCATTATATAAATATAAATTTTGATGACACCTTAACTACAAGCCGTTATTTTTGTGCAGGTATTCTTCAGAAAATTACATGGCACCACATACCACATTACATATTACATCAATCAATCTACGAAATCTACATCACACGAATATTGTCAAGTGGAAATATTTGTATTGTTACATACATACATAATGTCACGACTGTTCCCCGAAAGGGTAGGCAGAGGCATATATACGCCCACACTTCGCCATTTGTGTTATTGGTCCCACGTAATTGGTGGCGACCCAATTGCCGCTTATCGTGATTGCCAGAGCCTCGTCCGTTAAATGTTTACATTACAAGAACTTTTCTTCATCCCTGAGTGGCATTACATTGTAATGCATTAAAATTACAATGTAATGCAATATTGATACCCCGAGGTGTAAAATATTTATTAAAAAGGTACTGAAACAAAGCGAAGACGTGCCACTAGAAGCAAATAAAAAAGTAGTTAAAAGATATTTATATCAAACTGCAGTGTCAACACCAATAGTAAGTATATCTATATAGACATTTTGATTAAAGTCCAAAAATAGCTAAATATTTAAATAAATTTAAATACAATCATTAAATTATATATGCATAGAATCAGCCACTGTTAGATGGTAACTAGTTTATTGGTATGTAAGTGGTTGTATCGAGAGTGTAGTGTAGTATTGTTAAAGTGATATGATCACGACTATTCTATCAAAATTCATGGTATTTAATTTGACTCGACAAAAACAATTGTTTATTCTGCATAAGCTAAAGATCATAAGGTTAAAGTATAATGCACTGCTATACCAATCACGAGCTTCTAAGCAAAACACTTATTTGATACGTAAACTACTTTGGATTATCATGTTGTGTTTCTCGTGTTTATTTTAGGCCGGATTTTCTACCTACGGAACCGGATTGAATGACGTTTTTAACTACGTATTACCATAACAGAATGCGAATAAAATTATAGAACGCTTATTTTTCTATACAATGTATGAATGAATATAGTAGAGATTTATAGGTGTAGGGTTAATAGTACGTGGTACAAGTTGTGTGTGCGGTGTCAATAAAATATAAAGCAGAATTCTTTTAACAATCAATATGGGCAGTAAATTATCAATATTTTGTCGATAAGACCCATATTTTTGAAAGACGGACCAATCTAAGTATTGGCTTTTGTGAACGCTGATTTAACTTAGGTGCTTATTTAAACTTTTTGGCTTTGTTATTGTATGTATGTTTTTTAAAATTATTTTGAGTTAGTTTAATAGTATTTTATAAATATACTATCGATAATGTCTTCAGCTTTGCCGTCTCACATATTCTTATCAAAGTCTATGATTCCTAAGTCATAGGTGGCGATGATAACGTTAGGCGTTAGATCAAAACTATAATTTACTTCCTCATTTTGTGCAGACGGAAATGGAAATGATCTGTATTTCTACATACATACATAATGTCACCGCGTCACGACTGTTTCTCCGAAGGGGTAAGCAGAGGCATGTTATACGCCCACATTTTGCCAGTTATATTGTTGGTCCCACGTAATAGGTGGCCAACCTATTACGCTTATCGGGATTTTTTTGTTCGCCAGAGCCTCGTCCGTTAATCGGCAAGTGCATCTCTTGCAGGTGAGGATGGCTTGGGCTCCACATATCTTGGTACATTTGTATTTCTATGGTATTTACCTTACCTTTTATGGAAGGTCATTTATTCGCTTGGATAAGCGATACCTTGGTTTGTAAAAAGAGCCCTGATGGAAGGTAGTGGGACGGTAATGGCCTGAGTTTATTATGAATGTATTATATTAAGTATGAACTTAGTCGTTATTAGGAAGTCAATGCCTTTAATCTTATAAGACTATCATTAACAATAGAACGATGTTTCCCTCTTGGTTGCGGAGGCCAGACGGCAGTCGCTCTGTGCAAAAATTTTATATACATACATACAATCACGCCTGTTTCCCCGAAGGGGTAGGCAGAGGCATAATATACGCCCACAGTTCCCAAACTAGTTTTAGGCCGACGTAATAGGTAGAGAGCCTATTGCCACTAGTGCCGCTATTGCGCTGTGCAAACATTGAAATTCAACCTAATCTAGTTTAGACCAGTGTGAGCAGGCCTTGGGCCCTAACCGGGATAATGCTCAGAGGATGATGATTTGTAGGACCAACACGCAAAGCTCGCAAAAGAAGAAAACATAATATCCAACCAATGAAGCTTAGAATCGCAACGAATGGGAAAATGGCATTGCGTGTACAGCGTTTACATCGGATGTGAAACATGTTGACACGAATAGTTATGCAGTTGTATTGCATGGAGTAAGTACCTACTTAAGAAGTTTGATTACTCAATACATGAGTCACCACACTTCTCAAACCTCACATGCAAGTGGTGTTCTTCGTTATTATTTTAAAAAACACTACTACCACGCCTGATTATAGTGCAAGCAGTAGCATATTATACGCCCAAATATCACCAAAGTCCCACGTAATAGGTGGCGAGCCCATTGCCAGTTACTAAAACAGGAACCTTTATGACTGCTAGAGACTCGTCGGTTGATCGGCAGGTGCACCACTTGCAGATGGTTTGCGCTCTATAAGCTTAACGCAGTTGCCACACAGCTCTATTTAGAAAATCTTTTTTCGGAAGCGCATCAGGAATTTATAACAAAATACCTAAAGGAATTCATTCCACCAACAGTGTTAGTCTGTTTAAAAACAAACTTCACGACTTCCTTTTGAAGAAAGGTTATTGAAGTGTCACAGACTTTTTAAATGACAAAACCATATGACATGACTACTAAGGCAGGGTCCGATTTGTTCCATAACTGTAGAATAGAATTAGAATTTTGTATAATGTAGAATTAATGATTATGATAGATTTGATTATATTAATTTATTAAATGTTTTCTTAGTTTTTAGTTTTAAGTTAATACAATATTGTACGCCCATGAGGTAAAACACGGCAAGAATTTTTTTTATGTACTTACTCATCATAACAACCTGTGTTTTGACAATAAAATAATTTGATTGATTGATTGAAGCTGCACTTGAAAAATCTTTACCTTATATTTTCTAGAATAATTAAAATTTCAATTGATTATAAATGAATTACCTCAAGTACAGCACCTCCTTGGAATATTATAATTGGCCATTTCATTTCATTCCAAAACGTGTCCAATGTGCCTCGGTCCAGAAAATGCACCAGAGACTGCCACAGCAAATATGTCCATCTGTAGCGAAAACATCTATGATTTAATTTTTTTGTCTTAAATCGTTTCCTTCTATTAAATAATCACTACATAGTATAAAACAAAGTCGATTCCCGCTGTCTGTATGTGTGTATGTATGCTTAAATCTTTAAAAACGACGCAACGGATTTTGATGCGGTTTTCTTAAATAAATAGATATATTCAAGAGGAAGGTTTATATGTATAATACATGCACGAAGTAGTAGTGGAACACTGTAAATTTTTGAAATTTTTAATGTGATGTAAATCAACTCACTTTTTTGCGCTTATATTGCTAACGCTGGCCAAACCATACGACATTAGTCAAAATGATGTACTACAGTATTGTACAACTTACAAAAGTCCACAAAAAAGTACGCGATGGTCTATATCTATCTCTCAAGAATAACCCACAATAACCAGACTTTTTTTACTAGAAATAATGGGTTATTTACGAAGCCATTTTAAGTATGTATAACATTAATTCTTATCCAAAAAAACACGTTAGTGAGCTTGGACATTAAACATAGATTAAATTTGTATTGTACATCATGTTATTTCGATCAGTACTTTAGGAAATATCTAAAGCTAAATCGAAAAATTATGGTTGCGGCGGTGGTAGGCACGGGCGGCCTATATAGAGACATTCTGTTATTATGTATCTAATATAGGTAACTATTCATATCAGCATGCCACCCGTGCGAAGCATGTGTTATGTGTTTATGGGAATAGAAATCAAACCTTTTGAGAGAAGGACAGGAATGCAAGACCTTTTCGCTATATTAGTCGCATTGTATTTTGATTAGTAAAAAAAAATATCAACTGTTTAATTTTATACCTACAAATGTTTTTTACCTTAATCGAGTGTATAATCCAGTAGGATAAATATTCCAAATGTAAAAGGTTTAGGTATATGTTCGAACTTTTGTTCCGTAGTCAAGCAAAAACGGCCTAATTTACAACCTTGATTAACAGGTAAGATACTGCTTAATCCTTACAGGGGTTCACGATTATCATCATCATCATCAATAATCATCATTTAAGCTATTTGAAGCTGCTGAATATAGGCCTCCCGATTGTTTTTCACGCTGATCAATTTTGTGCCGCTTGTATTCACCGGCTCCTAGCTGCCTTCACACGATTATACAAAAAACAAATATGATGGGTTTGGAAGCTAATATATACTGATATAACAAAGAAGAGCTCATTCATCGCGGAAGGCTATAGGCTATATTACATCACGCTGCAACCAATAGGATCGCAGAATCAGTGGAAATGATGGGGGAAATTATTCATATTTGAGGGCTTCCGTTGCGTACGCTGCGTAAACGGTTCAACTTACCCAAAAATATGAAAGAATCCTCTTATGAATTATTCCTCTTAAATGATCCAAAAAAAATTACGCGACTGTATATTTCTACCTTTAAAGATTGAGACACTATAACCTTTTTTATTGTGATAAAATTTGTTCGAAATTAACGCATTATTTCCAATTATTTGCCAAATAGTTTTATATCAACATAATATTAATCTTTATCCAAATAAATGTGTTGTTGATTAAGAGTATTTTATAGGGAACCAAATTGTCCTTGACATCACTTAATTTCGATTAACATCTTAGAAGATCTACACGTGCGCATGAAGTGCAAGACAAGAAGCTGCGCTGGCGAGTTTACCTCACGCCCACATTTTATTGTAGCTTATTTCAATTTCCGATCGAGTTACCTTTTGCCGTAACAATTAATAAATTACAGGGGCAAACATTTAAACACGTAGGAATCGACCAAGACTAAAAATAGTTTTCACACGGCCAACTATATGTCGCATTGTCAAGATCGGGTTGCGGAGAAAATCGGTATGTTCCTCTGCCACAAGAAAATAAAACTAAAAATATTATTTATACAGAAGTACTATAAAATGTATTCTATTAAATACGTTTTAATCGCGTTTATGATAACAGAAATTGAAGCGCACAAATTCGCGGGCATATTACCATAAACTATGAATATCTACACTAATTAATTCACATTTTGTCTTAATACACTTTCTCGAAAATTTCTTTTAAAAAGGCTGCATATTCAATATTTGTTATAAGGACAACCACTAATGTTTTGATTTAAAACTTGGATTGTTAAAATTAGGCGAAAGTTTGTTTGTGAACTAAACGTTTATTGAGTGCGTGAAGAATGATATGATCGAAAAAGAGGTGAAAGAGTCGACGACGAATAACCTAGGTGAAAGAAGAAAAAATAATGCTTTTAGTAAATGGCCTTATCTGGATTCTGATCTGGTGAAACATTTATTATTTTACATTCTTTCGGCGAACCGAGCGGCCGTCAAATAAACGTCTGCTACGTTTTTTAAAATTTTCTTTGTACCGATGAACGGGGAACAGTGATTTCTCTTTACAATAATATCGCTCAGGAGTTATTCTGCATAGTTGCATACAGTTAAGAGCTCTGAATAAACTGGGAACAGGGCAAAAGGACGATGATATCTATCTGCTTGCGAATACGATTAACCAGTGGGGAATGCAATGATCGAAAAATGACAAACTGCTACAAGTACCATAAATGGGTGCATGTAAAATTTGCTTGTTTAAATTACACTAAAAGTGAGTGACAGGTCGTAGCAAGTGGAAAGATGTGATTTCTTCCTATATCTACGAGTATAAGGCGGAAAAATATTATAACCCAATCAAATCAATCAAAATCGTTTATTGCGAACACAGGTTATAGGTCAGGTGTTACAGTACAGATATAGATCTAGCTGTGGTCTACCTTATGAGCGTACAATAGGTTGCGAGTTCATATGGCACGAAAACAGATTTTTACGGACTTTAAAAGTAATACTAACAAGTAGGACTTTGTCAAAAGTGTATAATGAGAAGTCATTCTTATTAGTAATCTTTGACATTATAATAGCATTTTTCTATCAAGAGTTTACGTAATTTCATCTTAAAGATATTTTGGGAACGCGGCAGGAGCAGGATAAAGGCGGGAGCGTGGGCGAAGCGACAGAAGGGTCTTCATCATAATTCTCTTCTCGGTGTATAATCTCTAATTAGGTACAGTACACAATAACACTAATTCGTAAGTAAACGTAACAGTTCCGATACGACTTGTTACTATTCTGAATGCCACTTCAAGGCTGTGGGCTCCCTCCCGGAAGCTTTTTACCACAACATCGCGTTTACCGTACTTCCATAAAAATTAACACTTAATTGGTGATTGCACACTCAAGTGCCAATCGAGTTAACCTTGAGAGCCGGGACTTAGGTTTCGGTTGGCGAAGGGATAACGTTTTCTTATCGTTATTGTCGTTATATATATATATATATATATTATGGTACCGGACTAGACTAGTGCCACCCCCTCTCATCTCACGGGTAGTCGTAAGAGTCGACGAAGGGAAATCCTATCTGACGATGGGCAGCAGCGTCCTGCGTACGGGCTAAAACTGCGACCACCAACCCAAGCATGGTGATTAGGCGTAAACACCCCTAATATAATATAATCTACTGGGTAGGATACTGTCCAACAGTGGACTTTAGAAAGCTGATATGGTAATGATATGCTACAAGCAGGTAAAAAAATCTGAATCTACTCAGGTATAAGATTCAGATAACAAATAATTTCACATTTAAGGTCAACGACCGTGTTAAAATACGTTAATATTTTAGAGACAATTAATACCAATACAGCTTTTACTGCAAAAATGTCCTGCGCATTTACAACACGCAGTGGCCTCGATTTTTGAACTCGAACGTAAGCACCTTTAATTTCCCGTTTACGCGACTATAACTGGTGCTTGCATTACGATGCGTTTTGACGTTATTGTGGCAGCGCCGAAACCGTTGCGTGTCCATCTTATTTTTCAACTTATCTCAAGTTTTACGGTTTTTTGGCAATATAGAGCATTATATTACCAAACTAACTGGAAGAACGGCAGCGACACTGCGGCAATCTAGAAGCCATTTAAGACATTTACATAAATAAATACTCTTAGAATACACAGCTAAAACTAAGCTGAGCTTGTGATTACTAGAAGGCTTATAACTCTTTAGTGCATAAAACTAGAAACTTGAAATTACAGAGACAAGCATGGTAAAACATAATAATAAATTTGAACCAACAATAATTATTATTTAAGAGTGTATGGTATGGGAATCCAATCAAGAGCTAAGGAGCCCAAGCCAACCTCACTTGCAAGTGGTGCACCTGCCAATCAACAGACGAGGCTCTGGCGAACATAAAAATTTCCGGTAAGCGGCAATAGGCTCGCCACCTATTACGTGGGACCAAAAATATAATTGGGGAAATGTGTGTGTATAATATATGACTCTGCCTACCCCTTCCGTAATGAATGATATTATAATATATGTATACGCAAAAAAGAAAGTTTCGAAAAAAATATTTCTTCTATTATTTCGTTGATTAACTTCTTGTTACAAATAATTTCACTCACACCGAATATATCGCATTATGAAGAAAGAAAAAAAGCACAAATAAATATTTATTAGAAGACAGATGGCGAAACAAATTGTTAATGCATTTTGGGTATTTTAAATAAGCCAATTTATAATGGTGAATATAAATTCATATGTTATACCTACACAAAATACATACTATCGATACCTATAGTATTATACTAATCTCTAAGTACCTGTATGTGTATACCTGTATGTACCTTTAAGAGATGCACATGTTTTGAATTTTAAACACAAATAAAATTTTAACTTAATCTATTCTATAACAATTCTGCAATTTCATTTTCATTATTTAGATAAATCAACCACATTAGTAAATTCATCCTTTATACATACAAAATAACTTTTTTTTTGGTCTGTTAAAAGAAATATTTCGGGAAGAACAGTACCATTGTACCATGATTTTATTTCTTTTCTATTATTTTGTATTCTTTATTTTTCCTTCTCGAAATAATATTTAAAAAATATTAGATCGGTTTCTAATGAAAACCACGGGCTTAAGCCAAGTAGAGTTCATTTGTATAATGTACTAACATTTTACTAACATAACAGTTTGATATTAGTTATGTGTTTTAATGACATAACAACAAATTGTAGAAGGATGAAGGAAGGAAGGAAGACTCCCGGAGAGAGTCGGAGAGTGGTACTTCCTACCAAAGGGAAGATCTTCCATTGGGCGGGTGAACGTGCCATGCGCCCAGGGGCCACAAAACTTTATGAAGTAGTACCTTTATGGAGTAGTAGTACCAATTAAAGGTTAAGTAATAAGTATGAAATAGAACTATAAAAGGTAAAGTATTTTCTTAACTGCTAGAAAAAAGACCAAAGGTCTTGTTACAATTTCTGCTGTCAATTATCTTGCATTGAAATTTAATGATAAAATACATGATAAGGTAAAAGATTGTTTGCTTCAGTAAAATAGGATCTATGTTTTGACGGTACTAGTAGCCTTATATAATTTAGCAAACTGTAATGGGGAAATTGGCAAACATTGGCAAACTGTATTGCGAAATTCTTTTACAATTATACATGCACTGATTGGTTAACTTATATTTTATTTTTATAAAAAAAAAGTGAGTTCAGAAGATAATAAGCACCAATATATAAAAAAAAATTAACATGGAAAAGAAAAAAATTGTAAAACAACTACAATTCGTTATTTTAATGGACTGTAGATAAGGCAATAAATATAACTATCACTGAGCTGCAAACAATTTGTACAGAAGAAGATAAAACTTTCACCGCTTTTTACAAAACAATAAACAGTTCTAAAAGAGAAAGTGTTCATCACTTTGTTTGTAGTGAAATGATAGTGTTAGGGCATCAACCAAGGTTTATAGATGTGTATCAATAATCAGTTCACTTTCTGTAAGCACATTAACTTACCCTATAGTCTGAATGCCATTATAGCTTAAAAGATACAATTTTCCAATAGCCGAAGGTCCTGAACTTTGTTTTTTCGTTGGTTTCACAGACATTGTAATAAAATTTAATATTTATTTTACAATATAATATTTTTATTTTAAACTTTTAAGTTTACGAAAGAAATTTACTTTTGTTAGAAAATTTATTTTAGGTAAATCTTGTGTTCTCATTAAATTATGAACATTCACAAAATACCCAACTCAAAGTTTGATAGAGTCTGACAGACTGAGCTACGCTACGACGCGACGACCAGCTGCGCTATAGTACGTTTTCTTAAAAACTTATCCAGTACTGGAGTAATATATTTAATGTCATATTGGGATCATAAATTTATAAACATTTACGGTGTGTAATTTATATGAAAAAATTTTGAAACGGATAATTTTAGTAATGGGTTTAAAAAGTAGTCGCAATTCTACCAAAAGTAAGTGCCATTTATTTATTTTTCTTAATAACTTAAGTGAGCTTAGCCCATGCCAGTAAAATTCGAGTGAAAATGACATCCATCAAGGAAGGAGTAGTAGCTGTAGACTGTGAGTTGTGACTGTAGTAGTAAACGTCATGTTTACAATAGAAATAATAATTTGTAATAAAACTACTATTTGTAAAAAGATTTCAGGGATTAGTCCTTTGCAAAAATAATGTTTTAAAATATCGGTTACTTGAATTTTACGAAACATGTTCAAAAAGCTTAAAGATAAACTTGCTGAAGAAGTAAAATCTTCACCCCAAAGAATCCAGCAGTTCGCGCAAGCTGCTCAGGTAAAAAACACTTACCTTCGTGTTCCATATCTATAACTAGTTTTAAAGAATCAGCAAGTTTTGAGAAACGTTAAAGCATTGAAAATTGTAGTAATTAGTGTGATCAAATTCAGTGACCTTGTTTATTTATGATATCAGACAAGTTTATAAAGCAAATTTTTGGTCAGAGTGATACAAGATCACTATCTCTTAAAAAAAGCTGTAGTTTAACAACGATATAATCATAATGTTATTCACATTGGAATGTGTGTAATTCATAAGCATAAGAGCTCACACCCTCATATCACATTTGAGTTCAGCAGGAAACTTGCTAGAACCATTATGAAAGAATACTAATTGGTGCAAAGTATACATTTAGGTCGGGGAAGTGGTACCTACAATGGTGGTAGGTAGTGGGCTTAGAATAGTGCCACCCCCTTACATCTACAGGAAGTCGTAAGAGTTGTTGAAAAGAAATCTTGTGAGATGTAGGGCAGCAACGTCATCCTACTTACTGGTTTGAACTGCAATCACCAAACTGCACGGCAAATACTCCCCAATAGAATGTAATATTTTAGGGACACTAATTTTTTAGCAGTGGACTTTATAAGGCTGCTATGATGATGATGATCCTCAACTATGGAAAGAAAAGAAAGGAAGAAATATATTTATTTAATACAAGTTACAGAAAATAATAATATAAAAAAGTACAAAATGTAATTTACACAGGTATAGAATAATTTAAAGAACTTAACTTGTATAGAAATGGTGCCCATTCCAACATATTTTCAGATATTTCACTACGCTGATCTTCCACAGGCATCTATATATATATATATGCAATATATCACAGTCAAGGTATAGCAATAGCAAAGGTTAACATTTTATGCTGATTTATGAGTAAATAAAATATGTCTAATCTTTTATTCTGTAGAAGTATTATGTGAAACAAATTAATTGCCAATAATACTATGCAACCTTAAAATATGCCTCCTTTATTTTTTAAGCCCCAAAGGAGATCTTAGGAACCTCTAATATTTTATAAAAATTGGAAGATTTGTTCTAGAATATTTATGAGCATTATTTTTCAGTGTTACTAAATGTATAATTTTGTTTATTTCTAGGCTGCAGTTACATCAGCATCCAGCAGTATATCAGATGTTACCAACAGTGATTTGTTCTCTATAGGGGGAGAAAACGGTATGACCAAGACCTTTATTATAGTAGCTATAGAGATTTTACATATGTATATTGGAAATTAATCTACTTTCATTCTTTGAGCCTAGTGGCCACCCGCTAGTTGTACACAAACCCTATCTTTTTGTGTTAAAAAGTAGCCTAAGGTAACTTAGGCAGCTAGTTACACTAACTGTCTAATTTCATTAGCTACCTCCCTGTGAAAATCCCGAAAAAATAGGTGAATAACCGCAACACAGTCAGACACAAAAAATTTTATATGCTTTTTAAGTACCATATTTCATACACATATTATTATTATTTTTTAAATCTTTTATTTTGACATTACAATCAGCCACTTCAATTATATATATTTTAAAAAGATATATATTTTAATTAGTATTTTAAAAAACTGAGGTTGAATACAGCGAGCAGCCTTTGTTTCTAAGACTACCCACATTAAAACTGCATTCGGCGACCGATATGGCGTAGTGGCAAGTATGCCCCACTCTGCTCCTGAGGTTGTGGGTGCGATTCCCACACAGGTCACATCTTAGGGTGCATAAACGTCAATATTTGTTTTGGTCCTATGTTATTTAAAAAATATGTAAAAATAAAAAAAATATGTATTTACGTTCATTCGTTATTTAGTATCCATAACACCAGTTACTTATTTTGAATTAAAATGAAATATTACTTTATTGTGTATGAATATAACAAAATAATAATTTTCTTTTTAGACAACCAGACAAATCGTGCTATAAAAGATTCAACATCAGGCAATGGGTCTAGTTCGTTTCAAGATGTCTCACTTTCACAAACTCCAGCAATGACTGGCTCTGAATCAATCAATTTCTTATCTGGACTTGACATGATGGTAAGATAAATCCAGATGAGATTACAGTTATATTAAAGAATTAAGTATTGTACAGTAACCAAACATCTAATCCGATACATTTAGGAGATAATTTATCTCTTAAATGTTTTAATTTATCTTATAAAATTATGTTGCATTGTGTTAAATTACTTATTTAATGTTTATTGGTTTATGAGTGTGATGTAATGATTTTCATATTCATTCAACCACTTCTACTCGTTTGTGCTGTTATGTGGTAATAGTGTTTTTGTGAATGCACCAAGGTGTTAGTATAATAAATTTCTGTTTTCTGTTCATAATGTGGTACGTTATAATGACTACCTGATGATAAGCAGTCGATGCAGTCCAATAAAATGAAGGCGCTTCATACCTCGTAACAAGCACGGTACAAAGCGCACCCACTTATAACGGCCTGCTAAAATGCCGTTTCACGTCCCGCTTAAGACCAAAAAAATAGTCAAGCCCATAGGTTAAATGCTTGGTTGATTGCAGTTAGTTATTTTATTGAATATTAAATATTTATTGAATACTGACATACATAATCTTACGCCAGAAACCAGGCTGCATCTATTTATAAAAGATCTATACAGATGTGTATCGGTTCAGTCAAGTGTGATTTTTGTATACTGGCTATAGAGACATAACAATACATAAGTTAATACTATATAAAATCTTTAAACTTTTAAACATTGAATAATTTATCAACTTATATTGTGTAATAACTAAAATCCAGCCAAATCTATTGAGACCAGTGAGCAGACCCTGGGTCCTTGGCGTAATTCTAAGCCACCACTTATATGAATGCTAGGATAGGATCATGATTAAAAATTGTATGTATACTATTTCAGGAAAATCAAAGACAAAGGCGTTTATCCAACAGCTCTCTTGCAAGTGATGTATCATTTAGACTTCCTAGCTATGAAAGCCCTACAATGTATCATTTGCAGGTTTGAACATATTTTTTTCTATATTAACAATTATGAAATTGATTTGTATGCGGATGAATGGCCTGAGATTTTGTCAGTGTGTCTGAGGTATTGTGAGAGAATGGGATAAAAGAAGTTAGATAGATATGTGTGAGATTTTAATATTATATTTAACTTTTACTGTTTTTGATAATTAGTGTAATTGGTGTATTCCGTTCTGATTAAATAAATGAAATTATTAGAAGTGCAACCCTATATAATTTAAATGGAATTTCAGTCTGATATGGAAGTTTCTGCAAGTGAAGCAGAAGAAAGAAGCTTCACTTCAGGTGCAGTAAGTCTCGACCGAGTAACAAAAGAACAGTTGTACGCTGCGTATCGTCGCACTCAAGACAGATACACAAAATACAGAAACCAATATGCTGATCTAGCACGTCATTACAAACTTCTGGAAAGAGAAAACGCTAAAGCAAAAGTAAGTTGTGATCAATTGCCAATTACAAAAAATCGGGAATATTATCAATAGAAAGTTTATCAAATGCAAGGGTCTCAGATATCTATTGACCCTGAACACTCGTTCACATGGAGGCTGTTATTATATATCAGAAGCTAGGGCATAAACAAAACAATCGTTTTATAATAAGAAAGCAAAAAACACTTTACATTACAATACCATTTCAGTGTACTTTATATGAGCTTCAAGTTTTTTTTACAGAAGGTTCCACTGAAATTTTGTCTCTACTTTCCTAAGTACCTTTTTCACTTATTTGCAGAGTGTCTTAGTTGAAACACAGGATAAAGCTCTAAGGCGAATTTCCGAGTTGAGAGAACAATGTGCGCTAGAACAAAGTGCAAAGGTAATTAAAAATAGAACAAAAATGCTATTTAATTAATTATTTAAATTCTTCACTTATAAATATTATATTATCATGTTTTTAGGCGCATTTGGAAAAATCTTTGAGAATTGAGATGGAAGAGAAAAGTATGAAGATAGAAGCATTAACAACTCAAATATCGCTTATACAAAGTAATGACTTTGGAAGCGGAGATAATCACAACACATTACCGCTTAAAGCTATGCCTGAAATAGAAAATGATAACCAATTGATTGATTTAACAAATGATAACTTGAAACCAGTGCATGATGTTTTAATTTCGAATGATTCTGTCTTAAATAGCAAGATTGAAAAACTAGAACAATTGGTAAATAAGTATAAAGAGTCACTTAAATCTGTAAAAGAAAAAAATGGTCAAATGACCACAGAACTTCAAATATTATCCAGTGATTTAGACAATACACGGAAGGAAAAGGAGCAGTTAAAAAAGAGTGTAAGCGAACTATCGGAAGCATTACAAAAAATTGAAGAACTAAACAATCTTAACGAAGAATTACAAAATAAAATCAACTCTTACGACTTTAACAAATCAAAAGCAGTATCCACTCTAGAAATAGATTTACAAAAATCTCAAGAAGAAATTGCACACCTCCAAAGTAAAATAAATGTATTTGGTAAGAGAGAAGAAGAATATGCTATATCATTAGCAGAAAATAAACTTAGTATTCACAAAGAACTCGAAAGTAAAGAGAAAGAAATAAAGTCATTAAAAGACAGTTTGTCCGTTAGTAGGACAGAATTGCAGTCCGTTAATATAATTGTTGATAACTATAAATCTCAAATGTCAAGCTTAGATGACGAAATTGAAGAACTGAACACGTACAAAAGTAAAGTATCGGACCTGGAAATGAAAGTCCACTCCTTAACACAAACGCAACACAGTCTTGAACAAGTAAAAGCGAAAAAAGAAGAAGAATTAAACTGTCTTCAAATAGAAAGAAAGCAGGAGACTGCTGAAAAATTGGCTCTGATAGATCGAAACTCATATTTAGAAAATAGAATATCAAACTTGGTAGAAGATAATTCTAAGAAATGTAATCAAATTTCGGAATTGGAAAAAAAAATTGTAGTGTTCACTGACAAAGAGCAAGAGTTCAGAATTAACATAAGTGAAGCAGAACTTTGGAAATCTAAATATACTGGCTTAGAAAATGAAATGCAAGAAGAAAGGGAGGAATTGATAAAATTACAAACCGAGATAGAAAAACTACTTGCAAATCATGAGTCACTTCAAAAACAAAATCTGGATTTACATCATGATTTGGAAAAAGCTCAAGAAGAAAAGGTTTGTTTACGCAAACGCTTTGAATCAAATTCTAATAAAATCAATAATGAAATAAAAATTATAAAAAATAATTTAAATAATATGTCTGAAATCATGCATTTGTTGAAAAATGAAGTTAAGATTATTCCTGATATCATATCTAAGCTTGAAGAGTTTAATCTTAATCAACAGAGTAACTTTAACATAGCTACCAAACAGCAGAATGTCGATTTAAATAAAATGGACAATTTAATAACTAGAAATAGTGCCTTGTCTGAATCATTAGACACATGTAAATTAAAAATAGAAATGTTAGAAAAAGAAATACAAAACGTTAAAGAAAAACACACAAGTTTCATAGAAGAAGCAAACATAGTAACAAACGAGAAAGAAAAGTTATCAATTAAGCTAAAAGAAGTCCAATCGGCCCACGAGTGCTTACAAAAAAGTGTAGACCATGATAAAAGCCAATACCTTACAGCTTTAGATAAACTGAAATTACTAGAAGATGAGAAACAAACACTTCAAAAAAGGTTTTCTAACACTGAGAAAGAAAATGAAATGTTGAATACGGAAATAGAAAAATTAAAAGTACTTCACAAAGATGTCACATCCAAACTTAATGTTTTGAACGAAGAAAAAGTAATAATCAAAGAAAAAGACTCCCATATTGAAAATTTAGAACAGAAAATTCATTTACTATCTCAAGAAAACATGTCTCTTAAAAATCAGTCCGAACAGATTGCTAGTAGTGTGAAATCGCTTGAAGTAGAATTAAATGAAGTTCGCCAATCACATGCTGATATGGAAATCGAAAAGGACCGTCTAAATTCTTGCATTGAAATACTAGAACAGAGAGAACGTAATGATGAAAGTCAAAGAAATGAAAACAATACGCAAACTGATTTTGAATTTCAAAGTAATAGAGATGAAATGCCTTCCAATCCTGCTGATTCCCATGATAGTAGTACAGAACCAGGCAATAATATTTCAGATAACAGTAAAGACTTGCCATGTCTTCAAAACAATAATAATGAAAATAATGTTGGTGATAAAATCAGTCTAGAAAAATATAAGGCCGTGTGTAATGATTATGAGGTTTTAAAAGAGGATAATCGTCGACTTCAGTCTGACATAGAGGGGCTTCAAACTTATTTATCAAAAATATCAAAAGAAAATAGTTTATTAAATGATAAGTTAAGGGAACTGATAGCCTCTAGTGAACACAGTTCGGAACACAAATTGCATGACTTAGACAGTGAATTGCCAGATTTGAAAAATGCAACAGATAATGATAAAATTCAAGAACTTATAAGAGATAACGCTTTATTGGTGGAAGAAAATCTCGAGTTGAAAGATCAACTGCGATCGCAAAACTATGTAGAGCCAAAGATCAAGAGCAATGACGAATCATCAGACAAGTACAATGAATTGTCTATAGCCAATAGTAAATTAGAGGAAAAGTTAGTTAATTTGGAGCAAATGAACAATACAATGAACGGGAATATGCAACTTGTACAAAACAGTAATGATAAATTACGACTAACAAATGAAAAGCTAGAGAGGAGGTTAGATGAAGCTTTAGTTAGCCTAAGGCATCTGCATTCACTCCAAGAGAATACAGAATTAGAATATTTACGAAACATTCTATACGAATATCTTACGGGATCAGGAACACATTCCATTACATTAGCTAAAGTGTTAGCAGCTGTAGTCAAGTTTGATGTAAAGCAGACGGAAAATATTATTCAGAAAGAGAAAGAACGGCAAGGTGTGGTGAGTACCAACTTTAAAGATTTTTCAGATATTTTAATAAGTTCATAGTTCATTTTTAAAAGTTCAAAGAGAATGAAACGAGAAACCTCTCTTTATAATTGATTTTTGGTACAAGGCAAACAGCCACCATTTGATTTGTAACTAGTTATAGGTATACTGTTACTTCTTAACCACACAGTTAGGTACCCAACGACAACGTGATTGATTACGATATTTAGTAACCCGTTTCTGTTTTATATTATTGAAATTACATATTTGTTTCAGTTGCGGCAACTTGGACTATTGTGATATCAAGCTGCCAGGCCGGAGATTGACCGTTAGAGCAAATATAGTCATTAACTCGCTGTTATTAAATAATAAGAGCACAAACAGTTGTTTATATAAGAGTGCAGGTGTAAAATAATTTTTTAACCTAAAGTTTTTACGAACTAGTTTAGTGTGCGGTCACAAAACAAGCGATGGCAGAAGCGAAGCGGCCAAGAATAGACAACAAAAGAATAAAAAAAATAGCTTAGAATAGAAAAGTTAAAGAAAACAGCGTACATTGAAACTTTTTAGTTTTGTAACAGTTTTACAAATTATTATTATTAAAAATATTTGTCAGTACTACGGGTTTGTTTAATGCTTCATTCAACATGTAAAAAAATAAAAATCGACAAACTGTTTGAAACTTGGGTTGATGGTGATGTTTTCTTGGATCAGTCTTCCACTGACAAAATTACATTTATTTATGATTTTATTTTTAAATTTTATCACACAAATGATCAAAATGATTTCTTTTTTTCGCAATATTTAATGTTTCACTACATTACATCTATCTAAATATCCTTATTTTACATAAAACTGAATATATTTGTTTGTTAAAAGCCTTTGACGTTTCTTAAGAACATAAAAAGACGTGATGATGTCATATTATTATCTGTTGTCATGTTTGAGATCATATTATGTATGAGAGCCCTTACTATAGCTTCGCTCGGCCGACGGTAAATTCGTGCTGCGGCCTCACACATTTTAGCTATAATTTTGCAGATAAACATTTTAGACTTAAATTATATTCTATAAAAATATTTAATGTAAGTAGGTACCTGTAATTAGCGTATGGTGGCTTTACCTATATCATACATAAACATTACGAATCACGCATGGTTTGCTCTGTCTGCACGCCATGGTTCTGACGCAGAACGCCATAATCGCAAAATGTCGCGCGTATAAATATTTTTACTAGCAGAATGTCACTGCAGTAGACTGTGCATGATAAAAATTCAGCGGCACATAAGTTGAATCAATTACTGTATGCGCAGTAACACGTTATGGGTGTCGGTCGAAGTGCGATATGGGAGGTATATCGTAACTATAGCACCGCGGCGACGCATCTCGCGCGCATGCGTTTAGCGTATAGTCACTGTTTGTTCCTTTCTTTCGTCTACAATTGTACCTCCATTTTGTGCAAATTACGTGCCGCCGCCCAATACATCATCTATAATTTCAATATTTTATACAACTCTGCTTTACATCAATGTTAAATCATAAACGGATTTTAGCTTGTACAGCAAGAGTCTATTACGGTCCATAGTTAATACGAACAATTAGAAATAATTAATTATTTACGTTTTGCGTAATATATTGTGCTATGCTATATTATTATGTATTAAAAGCGTGTGTTGCGCATAATTTTATTTGTCTAGGTAAAATTATATACTTAAATTGAATTAAAAATAATAATGACTAAGGTTTTTTATTGTGCTATATTTGTTATTTTTTTGTAGAAATCAGGACACATTGAATACATTATTTAATATTCACATATTGGGTAAAAAAATAATCGATTCAAAATAACTTTCAGATATATTACTTAATAATATGGAAAATGTTGTACTTTAATATTAATAAATTATTAACAGTTACTTTTGTCTTTTTATACGCCGTTCCATATTTGACTTGAGAAAAGAGTAAATGGTGCCGGATAGATGCGGTTTGGATAAGAAGGTTGGTGGACGCTCTTTTGGGAGGCCTGTGCTTAGCAGAAGATGTCAAGTTCACATACTAATATGACTTGTACTTAATTTCGAGTTTTTTTCGCCTTTTTCTGCACAATATACCTCAGGCTGTTGGGAAAATCATTCCATGACTGTCAACTATATTATTATGTAGTGACGGCTTATAATTTGTAACGTTAGTGATACTGGCCCCTTCTGAACACCCTGAGTCCGACAGACCAAGCACGTTGAAATTATTCATTGGTTTCTTCCTGTACAACTCCATAAGGTTCAACATAATGGGTGGCACATATTTTCCGTTGTCAGATATAAGTTTAATGTAGTCCAAAGCTAATTCAACTAGTGCAAGATCGCAAGACGCGTTGAGCTTAAAACCAAAACTCATCCTAACTAGTGTTGTTGCGATAGCGATAGACTATCGATAGTATCGTGATACTATCGTGACCTCGAAATTCAGTTGTACTATCGATAGTCCTATCGAAAATATGGGCCTTCGACGATATTATCGATAGTATCGATTGTTAAAAATATGTAATATTATCCCTACTCATTGATACTATCGATAGTATCAACACAAACGCTATCGATAGTTTCGATACTATCGATAGTATTAGCACAAACTATCGATAGTTTCGATACTATCGATAGTTTTGCCCTATCGATAGTCTCACATTTGACGATACTATTACTTGCATTTAAAAGATTACTTGATGGCTCATTTACATTCGTTAAATTCAACTACATCCGTAATATTTTACATGAAGAGGGTAACTGAAATATTATTGGGCGCGACAAAGTGACACCTACGTACCTCAGAGTGTGTGAGTTGTGTTGTTTTGTATCATCTTCGGTCAATAATAGTTGCGTTTCTTTGTCACCCATATTGATCATCTTGTAAATGAAACGTAACCTGGTGTTACCAACCAGGTTACGTTTTATTTCAGTCGATAGTATCGAAAATATGTCGATAGTAACAAAAACAAAACTATCGATACGCGACGATATATCGGCGATAGTTTGATACTATCGACTTTTTTACGTAATACTATCGATACTATTGTACTCCAATAGTATCGATAGATTCGATAGTATCGACGAAATGCAATAATATCGCATGTTTTTTACCATCGATACTATCGATAGTATTGCAAAATGTCGATAGTTTCGATAGAATAGTCGCGCTATCGACGTTTTTTCAAGGTCAACTATCGATAGTGAAACTATCGCTATCGCACAACTCTAATCCTAACTGCACCCAGAATTCAGTTTTCTGGCTATTAAACAGTTCTGTGTGTACGCCGCAGAATTCGGCGTTACGCAACTGCAACACCGCAGGTTTTTTTAATATAGTTTTGCTCATATTTTACGTTAATCAAAATTATCTGAGGGCGTTCATTCTTCGTATATCCATCGCTTACACTTGATAATGATATACCTAGAGAGTGAAAGAGATAGGTACAACGAAGTTTCGTTTTCGTTGAATTAGAGTAGGCCGTCTTGAGTTGGAAATTCTAAATACAGCAAATGTTTAAAATGTGGATTTATGTGACGTTTACTTTACTTTTGAATAAAGCCAAGATTAAGCAAATGAATTTTAATGAAAATTTGCCCCTAATGGGCTTTATATAATAAACAAATATGACTGAGTACCTAAGAGCGAAGACGCTAAGCTTTGCCCCATTCTATGTCTTTTCCATCATAAAAACTTGTAAATTATAAAATGGTAATTATGACGGGTCACATAAAAAAAAATATGATCACTTTTTATAATTATCTCTCAAACATGAACTCATAAATTTTTAAAAAGATTTATTTACGGTTTTGTTATAGTATATGCTAAATTAATACAAAATAATCTTTCTTGCTGAACAATTATCTCTGAATCACTGATCTTCATCACTGCATTTTTCTGATTCATTGTCACTAAAGAAATCATCAATAGAAACCTTATCCATGCTACTGCTCAGTAAATCCTCAATTTTGGTGATTATTTCTGGTGTTATTTTATCCTGCTTTTTAATGTACCTGAAATTTATATATTATGTATATTAAAATACAGAAAATATTTACACAGAGTAAAACATACAAATGAGATTGACATTTAAACAGTAGGAAACATGAATAAACGTCAAGGAGTATTTACAAATCAAATTAGGTCAAAGATAAAGGATATATAGCAACTAAATAGGTACCTTTCCGAAACATTTTTAGATAAAATTCTTATTTACCTACAATTTAACTTCTGCAATATTGTAGTAAACAGGTTTCATGGGGTAGGCAACGTGACGCACATAGTGTTGCAAGTATTCATTGGCTGCAGTAATCAAAAATTTTTATATTTAAAAAGATACATACCTAAGCACAGACCTCCGTTTTCTTTCAGGAACACCCTTTAAAATACTCTCAACATCATGACTAACTTTATCATCTTCTACAGCAATATCCTGAAATGTGCAGTATAATAATAAAGAGATTCAACATATTGGAAATTAAAATATAAAAAAAAAATTCAGGAGGCAATAAAAACAGTGCCCTTTTACATATCGCAATAATACCACACTATGTTTTTTTTTACTTTCGCAGTTAACGTTTACTTAAGCGACTATTTACAGAATTAGGTATAATATTCCTTCATTCTAAATTAATTTATTACTATATAATTTGCTTTTTACTAAGTCAAAATACACTTTAATGATAAAAAAAACTTTCCATTACTTATAGAGTTCTTGAGTTATCGCATTTTACATTTTATTTGTTACTCTGTTTCTCTTTTTTTAAAACGCCAAAGGCCAATATTATGATATGTTTCTTAAAAAGAGAGCATACAACTTTATAATGAGAAATTATGTTAAAATAACAGAAAATTATAATATGGGATAAACAAAATTAACCAAAAAAGAGTTCAATTTTATTTTAGCAGAGGGGTTCACACCCCTTACCTTATCACCATACACTTACTCTAATATTTTTTATATTACAATAATATACATAAAAATAAATAAATAAATATTTTCGACACTTATACCTACAACTTCGTATACATGTATATAGTATACTTATATTTAGTTCCAAGATTTCATTAAGAACCTGTGTTATGGATACTAAATAACGTATAAAAATATATAAATACTTTTGTTTTTGTAAATACAAACTTAATATACATAGGAGCACACCAAGACCAGAACAAATATTCATATTTATAGACACAAAGATTTGTCCTATGTGGGTATTGGACCCGCAACCGCAGGAGTGGAGTGTGGGTATATTCGCCACCACGCCATATCGGTCTTCAACATATATTTTAAGGTCATTTTAGTTATGACGAATGTTTTAGAGAAATTAGCAACAGTTTTTTTTAAGGCGCATCAGTTTTATTGAAGTTTTAATTCATAAAACCTTAACCTTGAGCCAAAGTTGAATAAAAGATTTGAATTAATAGATTGACTTGAAAAAAATTGTCTAGCTCAAATTGCTATTAGTCATTTGCTTGTTCATGTCATATTATATATCTTTTATTCACCAAAGCAAATAATAAATTTAGTAGGTAGATATATCGCGGGCTTCAAGCCAGAGGGGCGTATGAAAAAAAATGCATTTTTTTTATTACGTCAATATTTTGAAATTTTATCGATATAAACAACCTCATTTTTTTTTTAATTATAGGTAAAATACCTTAAAAAATACTAATTACTAAGCACATACATTAAAAAAAAAGTTTATTAAGTTTTTGCTATTCCTGAAAAGTAAGGGTATAGCTTATACGCCCCTCTGGCTTGAAGCCCGCGATATATTATAGTCCTTACTAGCACTATGACCAATGACCAGTGTCTTGAGTACTAGGTGTTAGTACGTTTAAAAATACTAAAGGTCCATTACAAATTAACTTACTTCAAAAGATTTGCAACATTTTGAACAAACTTTTTTGTTAGAAGCACAACCGCTGCATAATAAATGGTATGCATGCTTTACAGTTTTCTGATCACATTCGACACACTTTCTCGGTGCATTAAGTGGCTTATACTTTTTATATTTTATTTTCCATTGAATTATATCTTTGCAGCGTTGACACACTCCAGATACTTGAATTGAGTTTATAAATTTTGTTTTATGGCTTGTATCGTGCAGGTCATTCTTAAATGCGGTCTTGTTTTGATATTTCTGAGGTCTTTTCCGTGTAGCACTCATTACTGAAATTATGAATAGGTAATAACAATTAAGGAATATAAAAAAAAATATGTCGATGAGCTATACTCGGCCACAGGTCAAGTTGTTAGTTGTTGTTGTATCACTTTGACGTTTGAAGGCAACTTAGTCCGTTGTAATAAGAGTCAATTTTGAACTGGCATGTGCTTCTAACCTATTTCACTTTTTACATTAACAATTTCAAGCAATATACATGCGTTACTTACTTTTTTAAATAAGGTAATTACTAAAATAATTAGTTTTATAATAATATCACAAACTTTAACTGGTAAAGCAGTAAAATGATTAATTATTACTTAAATTCAACACACATTAAAGAAAAAACAACTTTTGCTTATTTTTTTATACTGGCGTGAATCGGACCGGACATAACATCATAGACATTGCGCACAAGTGTAATATAGTGATAGCGTATTTAATCAGCTCCATTCGCGTTTCCCAGAAAGTTTTTATTTTTACTTGTACAGTTCTACTAACAACAGCCGCATATTGCGTTATTGAAAATCATCAGTGTACAGCGCTGAATTATATCCATAGCACTCGCATGACTAAAATACACTTCTCATTTTGTACATATTGTCACAAAAATTTGATAGACTCAGAAATCTGAACGGTTGCATACGCGCTTCCGTAGGAAATCGATTTCTATGTACATACTCTAATCATGTCTGAATAAGTTTGTGTGAGAAGTTTATAAGTCTCCACTACTATACTGGGGTAGTACTTTGATTTGATTATCTCGTACTAAAATTTATTTACCTTGAATTCGGCAAATAATTTGAGTTGTCAAATAATGTCCTCATTTTGACACGGGAAAATACTCATATTCCTAAGAGTCCATCCTTATCAAGAAATAAATACTAACTAACAGGTGTGCAAGTAAACTGTAAATGTAAAGGTAGTAGAGAGGAAATAAACTTCAGTTCTAACTTGACACTAACAAATTTTAAATTGCCAATTGGGGAGAAAAAAAAAAAAAAAAAAAACTTCAGTTCTAACAAAATAATTTATAAAATTAGTTTTATATGTATGTATAACCGTAAATCGCTTGTATGATAACATGACCGTCTCAAATCGTTCATTAATAAAAATAGCAGCTTGGGGTGGAATCATAGTCAGCTCTACTGGATTTTACTTACAAACCGCTCTAATAGACAGAGTGAGAGGTTATGATTATTACAAAACTGCTTTAAAAACATTGAGAGCAAATTCTGGAGCCCAATTTTATTTAGGGGAACCTATTAAAGATAGGCGGTTTAAATTGACTGACTCTGAAAATAACTTTTCTGACGGATCTATAGCGAAGTTTCAGATACCTGTCTCTGGCTCCAAAGATAGAGGAACATACTATTTCTCAGCAGTAAAAAACAATAACGAATGGAAAATTACCAAAGCTGAATTAGAGATAAAATCGAGACCAGAATCGAGATTAGTAATTGTTAAGGAAACATAGCTCACCTGAGTAAGTAATCCAGGTTTTTTTATCTATTTCCACGTTTTCCACCACATCATAGCCAGCTAATTTGATAATAGGGTCTTGCATGTGTAGACTAGTTGATTATACTTCGTTTATTTTACTTTTTCAGAAATCTAGTAGCAAGCCAAAGTTTAGAACAAGAATGTTTGTTGGAACATCTAAGGAAAAATATTTTTATCACAATACTTTACTATGTTTAGTAAAAGCATTACAAGGAAAAAATATTACCATAGACCTAAGAAATGACTCCTATGTTTGTGGTCTCATTACAGCAGTGGATGGGTAAGAATATTACATAATGTTGTCTACTTTGATACTCTACTAAGTCTACTTTAATAAATGATATTGATATAGCAAAGTTCAGCAAATAGTAATATATGCAGAGCTATACTCTAAAGAAAACCTAACTCATACCAATGAGATTGTTAACTCGTGCAGTAAAATGGCCAAGTGGTTTAGAGTTAGACCTTAAATATTTTTATATTGAGGAACTACTTACTTCTCTTTAAATTAAATTGATTGGCCTTTTAGAATTTATCATCAGAAAATTGATTACATGATTTCTAAAATCCAATTAGATAAATAAATATTTGAAATGTTTATAATTATACACAATAAAATTTTCATTTAGAGAAATTTATATATTTCACTGTACTTAAATTAGAGGTACAAAATTTGTAGTCACTATTTTTAATAAATAAATTTATTTTCAGTTATATGAATATATCAATGGAAAAATCTATATATTGTGATCCCCAAGGAAACGAATATTCCTTTGATAATTTATTTGTGCAAGCTCGTAATATAAGATATGTTCATATTCCAGAAACAGTGAGTATTTCAAGGTTTAATTTTAATTTGACAACTGATATGGCATGGTAGCGAGTATACCCACAATGCACTCCTGAGTTTGTGGTTTCGATTTCGACACAGGACAAATCTTTATGTGTATAAACATGAATATTTGTTCTGGTCTGGGTGGTTTTCTATCTATATTAAGTATATATTTACAAAAAAAAGTATTTATCTATGTTTATCCATTATTTAGTATCCATAACAGAAGTCCTTAATTGTACTTATTTTGAAACTAATATAAATAAAAACAGTCATACAGTCTATATATAAAAACATGTTTTAAGACAATAATACTCACTAATGATTATTATCATCTTATCATCCTTATAAAGTCCACTGCTGAACATTGGCCTTCCGAATAGGTTATATTTTACACTCTATTGGGGGTGTTGGCCCATAAGCCCATTATAATCACACATTACACAAAAGTAAGAGAATCATACATATCATTTTATCAAGGGTTGCCAGTTTATTGCTCAACTATGGTTTTGGTTTGTCGGTGGGTCACTTACTTATTCTAATTACTGACTATTCTGGTATGCCTTTTGTTTCGCACCTTGTGATTTATTTAAACTATAAAATTCGATAAAACAAATCAAATACAGAGCGACTTCGATTTGTACTCTGTTGCCGATTCTTTACAATGCGATATAGAAAACTGTTAGGAGCATAAAGCGTAATCTTGATGGGTTGATACCAGTTTTGAGTAGGTGTGACGTGAGGTGGGACAGCATTATTTTAACAGAATGCTGGTTACCGTCTACCCCAAATACACCTATAATAGAAGGCTATAATCATGTATTAACAACTCAGAATCTTACGCAAAACGAGGGTGTAGCTGTCTTTTACAGAAATGATCTCGCCCTTACTGTTGAATTCGAATCCGAGACTAGTTCCTCAGTCTCGGATTCGAATTGCTTGCGTATTTTATTTAATGTCAACACCTTAGCTTTGGCGACATATCGACCTTCTGGTTATAAAAATATAGATAAATTTATTCAGTCTTTAAGTGATACATTGCTGAAATACTCTACTATACAAAATATTATTATCATAGGAGACATTAATATTGACATCTCTAATGATAGTGTAGATACCAGAGGGGCCCCTTACTTGGAGATGTTAGCTTTTCATGGAATCTTACCAGCCCATACTATCCCAACCCATAATAAAACGTGCTTAGATCATATTATGTTGAAGACTAGGTCGCCTGCACGATGTCTTGTGCTTCAAACATGTATTACTGATTATGAGAGCGTCGCGTTGTATCTTATATCAAAACATATATCAAAAACACGAAAAACAATTAAAAAACTAAATAAAATTGGCCTAGGTAATCTATTAAGAGAGACCGACTTCACTCCTATATTTTCAATGGACGACCCTAATGTAGCAATCAATTTCTTTATTGAGACTCTCCGTAACTTAATTATAGTTAATACCAAATCAGTAACACTTTCTAGATCCAGGCGTATGATTAAACCTTGGATGACACCAGGTATTTTGAAATGTTTACGAAATAGAAATAATTTATATAAAAAATTAAAAAAAGAACCAAACAATAACATTTTAAAATTAACCTACAAAAGATACAGAAACTTTTGTTCAGGTATACTAAAACAAGTTAAGAGAGAATATGATAGGCAACGGATACAAAACGTTAAAAATGATAATAAAGAGCTTTGGAAGGTTATAAAAGAGATAACTTACACAAAGAAACTCCGAGAAAGTCCATCTGAACTTCTTCGTCGAAATGAACCAGTTCAATCTATTAATGAAGTGAACTTCTTCTTTGCAAATGTGGGAAAGCAATTAGCCGAAAAAAATATTGATACTGCTGCTAAAGGTCAATTGCGACCCTCCAATGGTAGGTGTAGTTCATTTGTAATGTTGCCAACAGACTGTCATGAAGTAAAATTAATAATAAACAACCTCAAATTGGACTGCGCTGTGGGAATGGATTTGATCTCAGCTGATATCTTAAAAACTTTTGTTGATATTGTAACACCACCTATCACATACATTTGTAATTTGGCCCTTTCGACTGGAGTCTTCCCCACTGCCTTAAAAAAGTCAAGAATTCACCAGATTCATAAGAGTGGCGCCAGAGACTGTGTCAATAATTATAGACCTATTTCCATTCTGCCAACGTTGTCCAAAATTCTAGAGCGTGTTATTAATAAAAGGTTAGTTAAATATCTCGAGGACAAAAATTTGCTATCTAAAGCTCAATTCGGGTTCAGATCGGGAAGGTCTACAGCTGACGCGGTTCATGAGGTCACTAACTATGTTGTCAATAATTTAGACAAAAAAAGGAAAACAGTAGTAGTCTTCATGGACTTGGCGAAAGCATTTGACACGGTCTCTGTTGCCATCTTGATCAATAAACTAGAGAATATTGGTGTTCGGGACCTCCAAATAAAACTGTTTAAGGATTATTTGTGTAATCGAACACAATGTGTCCAAATTGAAGATAACATAAGCGAAGAGCTTCCTATCCACTTTGGAGTTCCACAAGGTAGCATCTTAGGTCCCACCCTGTTCCTAATATATATCAATGATCTGTGTCAATTGACTCTCCCTAATGCTAAGATTGTTACCTTCGCCGACGACACCGCATTACTTTTTGGTGGGGACACGTGGGAGGAAGTTTTTTCTCACGCTCAGCAGGGATTTGATCAGGTTAAACGCTGGTTAAGGGCGAATGTTCTGACTCTCAATGTTGAAAAGACTTATTATATGACATTTTCCTTGAGAGGCAATAATAATTCTAATTCTCTGAATCATAGCATAACATCCCATAGTTGCAATAATGACAATAATTTAACATGTGTAGACACATTGCTGAACCAAATTTAATTAAGACGGTTTATTATGCTCTCTGCCAGTCTGTTCTTATGTATTGCATTGTTGTATGGGGTGGAGCCGCGAAATCAGCTTTAATAAAAGTCGAAAGGGCCCAGAGAGCAATTCTGAAAGTCAGCATGTCATTGCCATACCGTTATCCTACCGCTGACCTTTACGAAAAGAGTGGAGTCCTGACGGTACGCCAGTTGTACATTTTACAGACTTTAATTAAGCAGCACTTAACCTTAAAATATGAACCGGCTAAGATCAATAAAAAAAGGAGGAAGGACATAGTTTGCGTCAGGAAGAATTTTAATACTAGCTTTTCACGTCGTTTTTTCTGTACCAATCCTCCAATTTGTATAACAAAATCAACAGAGTTCTCTCAATGTACCCTTTGCCTAAAGGTAAATTTAAGGTTGTGGTCAGGAAGTGGTTACAAAAAATTGATTATACCTCTACTGAGAACTTACTTTAAATTCACATGTATGGTATAATCCAACTTCATGATGATTCTCTTTATATACCAAACAATAACACATCATACACATAAACACACACATATACGTTATGCACAATTTACACTTCAGTATCACACACAGAACAAATATTATACATAGTATATATACACACACATACTCAACGCAGTAGAATTTTTCTTATTCTCTTATTCAGGAAAAGTTATTAAGTTAGTACGTAAATTATGTAATTGTTGTTGTATTTTATGTTCTCTTATTGTCATTGTCCGTGGGGTGGGGACCTGGTGATTTGTAATACAGGTTATGCCCATATCAAACACCAGCTCCTCACATATGTATTGTAAAAAAAAATGTATCACTTTTTTGCTGTACTTAACATACTGTATGTGAGGAGAAATAAATAAATAAATAAAAAAAAAAATCACCACACTGGGCAGGTGGGTTGGTGATCGCCAGCACATCATCTGGTAGGATTTCTCTTCGTGGACTCTTACGACTTCCCATGAGATTAGATTAGGTGGCACTATTCTAGGCTGGTACCTCACGGCCCCACTAAAGTTAAAGGGAATTTATTTTATTTCAGATGTCTATTATAGGTACTTTAAATATGGAACTGACCAAAACTAAGAAGGTTCCATTGAAAAAACCCACTGAGCAACAATCCAGGAAAGTGAAAAAAGCACTTAAGCTTCATATGGAAACTGTGGCATCACTATAAAATATTAAGTGCTAAAGCAATATTTACTTAAATACAAACTCGTATATCAAAGTAAATGAAATAAAATTCATTTTAGAAAATAAATTTGATGGAAATAAAAATAATGTCTTTTAATTTTTGGTGTCGCAACCGTCCATGGGCTGCGGGGACTACTACTTTCCATTCCATCAGGTGGGCCGCATGCTCAAGTGCACCTTGTGGTATATAAAAAAGAAGTATTGCGTGATTGTTTTTTGAAACATTACACGAGCAAAGGAATCAGAGCATTCAAGGAACATATTATGGGTCCAAGCTCCTGTAGTCCCTAAAGTGCAGCCGGACAGAGAACAGCTTTCATGAGTCACGTATTTTTTTTGGACTGCATCGACTGCTTACCGTCTGAAAAAAGATCCTAATCATTCCTCTGTACAACTCGTACGAATTAACTGTGCACCTCGCTCTGTGACGTAATTTGGAAGGGCACGTATGCAAAAAAAATGAGAATTATGTTATAAAAATTAAATTGTCATTTTTTTTTGATGTTGATAAAAGGTCGTTTTGATGATAAGGCGTCACAATACTAGGTCATTTTACTCATGACGTTTCGCTATAAAATTGATACATATGGATTGATATGATATAACAGCTTGACAATAAAGAGACGAAAAAAATGAGAGCACTAGATTTTTCATTGCGGTGACATTTTTGTATGTACCTAATAATAAGTAAATGCGACGCAGAATGTAAGAGTCCTTGCCTCACTATGAAGCGTCTTGCCCATAATGGCTTCACTAACGAAAATGTCCAAACAGAAACAAACTTAACAAAGGAAAAACTCAACAAAAACAATAATAACAACAGGGGATTTAAACTGTATTTAGACAATTTAAACGAGCCACGCGCAACGGTAACTAAGATGCTATCGCTACTGAGCGCTTACGGCGAGTGTGGGGCGCCGCGCAGGAAAGCGGGAGAGGGAGGGGTCGGATTCCAGCGGGGTGCGCACAGTCGATTCGTGCGAGTTGTATATATATGCATTTTTTTCTTTTATATAATGGCTTCGTGCGTTTCGCACATTTAGCCAGTGTCAAGTAAGAGATATTATATTAATAACATATAAATTATAGTAAATGAGAATGACTGGTGATATAGATCAGGGGTGTACTGGCAAAAATAATATCGTTATTGGACTTCTTGGCGGGAAAGTGAACCGTAAAGTGTTTGTGAACATACACGAGTGTTGGTAAATCAAACAAAACAGTGCAACATTATTTTTCATATTTTCTCTCAAGGAGTCCATGTGAGATCTCAGTATAGTCCCACATCTTTACTGAGGACTCAAGGGGCTTAGGGGAGGGTACCTCATTTACCATCTTTGTCACCACTCATTCTCATTTACTATGAATTATATATTATTAATATATCACTTACTTGACACTGGCTAAATGTGCTATACGCACGAAGCCATTATTTAAAAGAAAAAAAAATATCGTTATTTTATTATCTACTATTTCATTAATTTGTGTTTTCAATTCTGTTAACATCAACCTCAATATTAGTAGTAGCTAGGCGCAGTGCAGTGAATTATCTGTCAAGGAAGACCAGTATTTCGATTTAATAAGCTTCATTGTTGAATATGCACTCTCTCAAAGGTAGGTACTGCCCATCATCTAGCCCATTTTTTTGCCCTAAATTCGTCAGTTTCGGGAAACGTTCAGCGAGAAGCTTGAAAAAATCAAATCCTGTTTCAGTTCTGCCCTTGTAAAAAGGGGTCTGATTGCAGATCACACAGTTCCAGTTGATAATCAATCTTCACACTCTCAACTGCGATCGTTAATGGATGAGTGAAGAGTGCTATATCACTCTCATTAAATCTGACTGCAAACGCCGATTAAGTTTGACGATTGACCAAACAAAAATTGTGCAAACAAGATATTATCGCAAAACTTTGTCCTACTTCGTAAATATGACTTGTGCGTGTTGTTAAAATATGCTTAGGATTTAGTGCACGCTCTAAAATAGTTGTGTGTACGTCAAAACAAGTCAACCCGCTATTCTGATCCCTAGTTCATTATTATTGTTAACTTTTGTTTTGACATAGCGTGACATTTTACACACATTCGGTACATTTTCGTCTACACTAGCGAGCAACCTGGAAACTTGAACGCTTAAGTTTGAAGTTTTCAAATGAAATATTGTTTTTATTGTAATGTTGTATACTTTACTTTTACTTAAAAACAATGTTTGAATGTAAAGTTAGCGGTTGAGTCGATTTGGTTGCTGGCTCGCTCGTAGAGTATATGAATCATTCGTTGATTTACACACATTCCACGAGCAAGGGTTCTTACTATTCTTGGGTTCGAAAACTAGTCTATACTTGATTCACTTCGCCTTAAGACAAAATGTAAACAAATAACAAAAAAGGTTTTTTAATGTGTCACTTTAAACTGTAAATTATAAAATTAGCCAAAATAATAAACGAAGTAGCCAAATTTTGATAAAACAATATAAGTTTTATTATTTGGAATTGAAAGTCAGAATTTATTCATTAAAATATTGAATTTAAATGTGCAACATTTCTATATTAATTTAAAAAAGAACCTTAAAATGTAGCGATTTCCAAAGTTGGAACTTATTATAATACCATTAAATGAAAAGTACGGCTAGGACAAACGTTTTACAGCAAAATGTATCATTTTATTATATGTCGGGTTATATCCGCCATTTTCACTCTTTGTCAACTTTGTTTACCCTTTGTTTCAAGCCTACGTGAATAGGGTATAGTGTATTATGGGAAGTAAAAGATCACATAGACAAGTTACGTGTTTTTTTTTATTATGTCGTATAATATTCATCACATACTTCGGGTCACATTACCTGAAAAGAAAAAATATATGTATTACTACGAAAGTGATTTTGACTTCTTGGCGGGAAAGTGAAGCGTCATGTCTGAGAACTCAAGGGGTTTATAGGGAGGGCATCTCATATTTCATCTTTATCACTACTTTTCTCATTTAGGTACTGTAAATTAAATATTATTGATGCATCTTTAACTTGACACTGGCTTAATGTGCTAAACGCACGAAGCGATTTACTTTTTTAAAGTTATTCAAAATTTGCACGTTTCACTATAATTACTAGGCAAATACTAACCTATAGTCCATCAAATCTAAGAGGTACCGTTTGACGCTTCATATTTTTTAAACCGATACAACTTTGTTCATGCGTACATTATTCAGTTTCACCTTTTTCGTAAAACCATGAGTTTAGAAAGATTTTATTATTGTACCTAAAAATGTACAATTCTTAATATCTAAATTAAATTGAAACTTTCAAATAAAGCAAACTAACACATATTTACACAGTAATGTACAAATGAATTGGTCCCTATTTCTGGAAATAGACATTTTCATTATTATTTATTTAATTACAATAATCCTTACCAATAAACAATGTGGTTAAAGGTATGAAAGGTTTTTCTTGTATGTCAGCTAGTATGGTTATATATATATACATATATAAAATATTAGATGATTAGTCTATTTCGTATTTAATTTTTTTTAAAGAATCAATTAATGCATCAGTTTCTTTCTTTAAAAAAAACAATGCACTTCATAAACCACTTTACGTGCCTGTCTTCTCAAAACAGTATTTGTTCTTGGCATTTTCACTGCTTGAAAATCACAAATAAACTCAAACTTAATAAAAACAAATAATAACAGTCAATTACAAAAAAGCAAAAAGTAACAGTCAATAACAAAAAACCTAACAAATAACAACAGTAATAACAAAATAATTTAGGTCGCGACTATACATTAGAAGTGAGCGGAGCGTCGTATTGGTCCGCGGGACAGAGTACGACTGGAGAGCCAATGAGCTCTTACGCACGCTCGCCGCGCCCCTTTCTCTCCCTTGCGATACCTTATTTTCGACTACTGCGCATAAATGGTCAGCGCTAGACTTTCGTGCCGCCTACTATAACATTGCCAATATAATGCCACTGAACTGATTTGGGCCCAAGTTAAAGGTAATACTTTATAATATTATAATAATAACACGAGTAATTCTAACATTTATAATTTAAACAATAGGTTTCGTCTGCCATCAAATAGTTACATAATTGCAGCGTAATCTGAGTGGATTATGGACCGAGGCAATAAATTATGTCAAATTTGGTCATTTTGACATCTGTCATGACTTTTTATAAAATTCGTTAATTGATAATTAGAAAGTAATACATTCGATTATTCGTATATGTAAACGATTTTTTAGCATACAAGTGTATCCGAAGAGTCGCAACACTACGAGCAGTGACCTAACTATGTGACTCTGCAATGAGGACAAGATTAGAACTATTAGAAATTATTTACTGTGTAAATATGTGTTATTTTGCTTTGTTTGAAAGTTTTCAATTTAATTTAGATATTAAGAATTGTACATTTTTAGGTACAATAATAAAATCTTTCTAAATTCATGGTTTTACAAAAAAGGTTATCGAAACTGAATAATGTACGCATGAACAAAGTTGTTTCGGTTTGAAAAATATGAAACGTCAAGCGGAACCACTTAGATTTGATGGAATGACTATACATTAATTTAAATGACGATGATGACAAAGACGACGATGATTCTAGTACTAGTAGTAAATAAAAAAAATATTATAAACATTACTTTTATTTAATTATAATAATAGATCTCTTGAAATTCGGATATTATAGTAATCGATCTCTTAAAGTTCGGATATTATAGTAATCGATTTTTTAACCCAACCCTATTATTTAATTTGTCAGAACTGTCAAACGGTACTTCTTAGATTTGATGGACTTTGTAACTGGTCTAATGTGAATTTCTGATGCTTAGGATTTGTCCTGTATTTTACCGCAAATTAGGTTTAAGCCGTAACCAACAAGGCGTTAAGTTCGTCTTCGCTACGAATTATATCGCGAAATATAGTTGTAATGTTTTCAAGTTACTGACATTAAAAGTTCCTAATCTCAATATTATTCGTTCTACAGATGGGAATGGGATGGACTTACCACAGAATAATATAAGTATATAAAATGTATCTCACCTCATCATTGACAAACGAGTGTAGGCGCTTTGATTCAGAAGATTCCATTCATTGGCAATTCTTTAGCCAAATCTCATTTCATCACGTTATAAACGCGTCTGAAAAATAAATAAATATATTAGGATTATTCTTTTTACATGCTTAAAAATTAAACTACTTAAATAGTCTGATGTATGAAAGTATACGATCCAACGAGATTTATAATCAAATAATGTTTTGTGTTGAAATTTTACATTAGATGTCTACCTAAACTCCATTAGGTTCAATTTGTTACGGTCGGTCTTAGTACACAAACGATCAGCTACTTTCACAGCTATAGTATAAATAGATTTACCATTGTCAAAATAATACTAATTAGAAAACAATAAATAGGCTTATTTTTATTGTTATTTTGTTTTCAAACTTATTATAGCTTAAGACTATTCTACTGAATAATCGATTTCATAAAATTCCAAGACTTTTCCTAGCCTTTGTGACACATAATCCTATGTCAAATTTAATAATTAAGCTGCCAGTTCATAGTGCATTTCTTCATGCTTTTTCTGTTTACGAGATAATTAAATAATAAATAAATTATTACCTTTTATATTTAAATCCTACTGCACTATAACATTAAAAAATATTTCAAAATTATCATTACCTGGTTTATACCTTAGCCTTAAAAGTAAACATCTTCATAGTGAGGATAGATTTAATGCTAGCAGATTCTGCAATAGATGTGAAATAACTCAATGGTAGAAATCAGCTACATTATAGAAAATGAGCAGTAGTTAAATTGGTTTGCGACCACTTATACAAAATTTTCTATAGCAGTCAAGTTAACCTTCAAGTTAATAGTGTCTGAGTATTTTGAACATCATAGAACGTATTATGTTTTATAAGAAATATATAAGATCTTATCGTGTTTCAGAGCAATTAAAAATGACAAAAAGGTGTCACTTTAGTGTATAAAAATAATTAAATTCATAATTATTGAGTAGTCACTTTCATTTCCAATAAATCATTATGTTATGTATGCGAAAGGTTTCTCTAATACTTTAAGTAGGTTCAATCAAATATTTCTGTAATAATTTTCTGCAGGAGCACATTAATACTTAGATAACGCACAACACTCTCAGCACCTTCAGTTCAGATTTATTTTGTAGTACTTATCAAGTACTACTAGACTTCTTGGAAGGAAAGTGAAGCGTCATGTCTGCAGTTTTCTTTTATTTTCTAAAATTTCTGATATTTTGCACACTAATGTGTACTAACGGTGGATTATTAACCGTTAAGTGTTTGTGAACGTACATGGGTGGGTGCTATTAAATGAAACAAAACAGTGCAACACTTTTCACATGCTATCAAGAAGTGCCATGTGAGATCTCAGTATAGTCCTACATTATCATCACTTATTCTCATTTACTATGAATTACATATTATACTATATCTTTTACTTGACAGGTGGGCAGGAAGCCACTATAAAAAGTACTACTATTTTTATGACGATGTTGTTGTTTATGTTCAATATGGTTCAAGTTACTAGTGAGCAAGACCTGCAAAGCGGAGATCACTTGTTGGATTGGTCCCCATTAACGTAGCATTTAATATCGAGCGCTTAGATTATCTAAATGCAAGCCACCTAGTTTGTGAAGACGTCGTGTTTGAGATGATACTCAACTACAATTGCAAATGGCCTGTTTGAAATTATCTTTTGTGCATGCATAAATAATATACTACCTAATTATAAATTTAAAAAATTCGAAACCAAATTATGATCTTCCTGAAATTCTTTAAAAGTCTTAAGATTAATTACTTGCGAAATATTTTGTCAAGAGTAAAGAGCCGGAACAGAGACAAGACAACCGCTCTATTACAGACTACTACAATTTGAAGTACGGAATAGGAACTAGATTATACTGGCTCGGACAGTCTTTCATGTGGTATATACTAAGAGAAAAAACTTGAGAGGGGTCAAGGGACACCCGGATGGAACGAAGTTCCGTTCGATTAATTAGTGAAGGAATTGTAATAAAATTACATTGAAAAAAATATTTTATTTTATTAAAAACATAAAAAAGCTACAAACAAATCAAATAATAAAACGCTTAAAAAGAGGAAACAAAAATATCCCGTACCGGGAATCGAACCCGAGCCTCCTGGGTGAAAGCCAGGTGTCCTAGCCTCTTATTAAAAATTACATTGAAAAAAATATTTTATTAAAAACATAAAAAAAGCTACAAACAAATCAATAAATCGAATAATAAAACGCTTAAAAAGAGGAAACAAAAAGATCCCGTACCGCGAATCGAACCCGAGCCTCCTGGGTAAAAGCCAGGTATCCTAGGATCTTATTAAAAATTACATTGAAAACATATTTTATTTTATTAAAAAACATGAAAAAAAATACAAACAAATCAATAAATCAAATAATAAAACGCTTAAAAAGAGGAAACAAAAAGTTCCCGTACCGGGAATCGAACCCGAGCCTTCTGGGTGAAAGCCAGGTCCTAGCCTCTTATTAAAATTACATTGAAAATAATTTTATTTTATTAAAAAATATGAAAAAAAAAATACAAAGAAATCAAATAATAAAACGTTTAAAAAGAGGAAACAAAATGTTCCCGTACCCGGAAACGAACCCGAGCCTCCTGGGTGAAAGCCAGGTATCCTAGCCACTAGACTGTGAAAAAGTGTCGTGAAAACTTTTCTTAAGAATTTTTTCCGTCTAGCCCCCTTTCACAACGTGCGATAAGGAACTTCGTTCCAAAAGTTACTTCACATATCAGGCCTATCAGGATGTGGTTTGGATAAACCATATCCACGTTGAAACTGGTATATATGAAATCTACAAATATTTGTCAAAACCTTTAACAACTATTTACATTACCTATACAGCTCAGCGAGACTCATGAAAATACTTACCGCAGACTTGCGATTTTTTATGCGTTTATATTTTTTCTTCTGGGTATATCAGTGGTCTCCTTACTGTACCTAATAGAACCTTATTACTAAGCAGTTAAATATTTGATTATTTGACTGTCTCACCATCAAAGGCGAATTAACATTATTTTGTCCATTTTAATAACACTTAGCATATTATTTGCTGTCTCATTCCTACTAGTGCTAATTAACTCGGCTTATTTTAAATAACTTATTCTTAGAATACAATTGTTCTTTACTATAACGTCTATTAATTTGAGTACTGGCATTGTTTCTGCTATTTCAGCTTAAATTGATTTTAATCTTCATTATATTTTCTTAGTTTTATAATCAAGGATTACTTATTATTCATATGTATGATATCGTGATCGTATGTATGTACATACGATCACGATTTCAATAGGCAGAGGCATATTATACGCCCACATTTCGCCAATGATATTGATGTTCCCATGTAATAGTAGGCGAGCCTATTGCCTATTCATATGAAAAACTATATTGTCTTAATAAGACTTATGCCACGATATCAAAACTATTTTAATAAACTTAAAGGTGTCTCTCTGGGTTGTGGAGGTCAGACGGCATTCGGCAATCGCTCATGTAATAACTGAAAATTCATACAAATCTGGTTAAACCTATTAGCAGACCCTGGGCCCTAAGCTAAGTCTAGAGCAACCGGGACAAAGCTGGGATTTGATAAATCAAAACTATTTCAATAAACCCAAAACAACTAAGTACAAATTTGATATACATATTTATTAAAATACCCCCTAACCAGTTATAGTTGAAAATTATTTACTTAAATCTTTTTGGTTTCATTGAATTGTTCAGGCATTTCCTTTATGAAATGTTGATTTATCATAATTCAAGCCAATCATCTCGATACCTTTTGGCCAGTGGATTGGTTACCGACAAATTTTATGATTTTCGATTATTTCCATTTAAATTAATTATAAATGTAAAAGATAACCCAATATCATTAGTTCATGTGATATGGAATGAAAGTGTACAATGATTACTTCACTTTATATATTTTTTTATTACCACAACCTTTTTTACCTATCTTTCTGTACACTTAGCAATATTATAGCTAACTTAGAGGCTGTTATCTAATAGCCACACCTTTATATAGCATTAATTTGTCCCCAGCATACTTAAAAACAAAGAAGCCACTTCCTTACGACTGATAACCTGCACTGCTAAAGAAAGAGCATGCGCTCAATAACAAACATTTAATGAAAGCTGAATTATAAAAATTCCATATTTTGTATGGCCACTCTCTGACCTACTGTGGGGTATTGCTTTTTCTGCAATATGATAGTTATCAAATTTAGTTAGTGCATTTGTGCATAATGATAATATACTACAATGGTATGGTGCAATTAGTCTGTTTTTTTATTCTGACTCAAGTATGCTTAAATTTACTTGCGATATAATGGACGTCAGATGTTATAATAAAAATATGGGTGTTATCTCTATTATATAATTTATTTTATTTGTAATTGATCAGAAATGTGCGGAAATAAATTTTACATATATCTTTCACAAATTTATTACGAATATAACTTACTATCTAGACAATATTATAATAGGACCTACCTATACAAACTAGAATTTAATTTCTAGAGTAATAATTAGTAAATTATACATCTTACATGTAAGTAACTGAGTTTATGAAATTGAATTAATGTAATTTATTTCTATACTGAATACAAATAATACTTTTTAAGTAATTTGTCCTGAACTTTTAATAACATTTATTTTAGTCAACTTAAATCAGTTCGTCATTTCACAACTTCAGAAATTTACCTAAAAAATTTAATTTATTTAAACATGCGTCATTCATTACTGATACCTAAGTAATATAAAGTCACAAATAATGTATACCCCATTTTGCTTCAACATAATTGATCCAGTTTTTTATATTTCGAGTGTGGCATAAGACGAAAATCATATTCTGTTATAGTCAAACAGATCACCAACTGCCTGTAATGCAAAAATTATATAGATGCTTAAATTAATTTAACCTGACCATATGGATAATTAATCTACAGTAATTCATTATTATTAATATTATAAAAGTAATATTAGTTATCATCACAGCTTTTCTTACATCACCTAATTATATTCTGTGAATACTTTGCTTAGTAATTCGTTAAAGATTTTTTTAAATGTACTTTACTTGTGCCTTATTTAATTTAACTGTTCATCCCATAACATATTACGTGAGTCCTCATTAAATATTTAAAGGATATTCCTTTTCTATTTTGTCAAGTGGCATTTTTCTGCACTATTTTCATGTTAATGAAATAGCATCTTTAGTGGACTGCTTATTTGCCTAATATTTCCTTGTGTGACATATCTGTCTTTTTAATTCATCAATTCCTTTAACAACTATTATAAACCAGTTTACTTTGTTTTTAGAGTCTCGTTAAGCACAAACTTTATTGTGTGACACCACCAGTACCGCCATACCATTCTCACTTTATGGGCAAAAACTTAACCTAATATACATATCTAAAGCTTAATAATAGGTTCCTGTTTAATAATTCAGACATGTATTACAGGGTATGGTTTGCCTAGTTGCTAACCCAGTGGTGCTACTCGGAGTAACACAAACTTACATTTGTAATAATATTCGTATAATATGTATAATCTGTCCGAAAATCGTAATTTTAATTTATATTAATATATTAAAATATTAATTCGCCTGGTGTTTCGCAATAACATAGGTATTCCTACCTATACTCTACCTGTAATTTTCCTATTTACCTCATAGAATTTCGAGACTGTATCTAATTATGCTTTCAATCTAGCACCCAGTTTCCTAAATTAACTTCATTGTCTTATCATCTTAAAATTAAAATAATTGTATGCTGTCAAATGTTCATCCTTATGAAACTTTTCCAAACTCTATCTTCAGTCTAAGATCTGGGAAAGAGAAGTATGTATGTGGACGTGATTATCTCAGGGGAATTGACTTACCATAGTTGTTTCCATACTGCGGCTGCGGCTGCGACTGCTGGTATGAGGTGTTATACGAGGGCTGCGAATACGAGTCGTATGCTGCGGGTGCGCCATACGCCGGCTCGGCTGCACCGTAGCCTGCGTCTCCCGCTCCGCCTCCGCCTCCACTAATCGAACACAGGATAATAATGTTGCAGTTTCTACTTATACAAGTTTTAAAGGTGAAGAAGGTTGTCTTAAACACACTTTTTTTGGTGGGTAGGCATAGAATAAGTAACAGCTGAAAACTTAGCTCTGCTCAATTTATTTAATTAAAATTAGTTATTACGTGTTATTATAATTTAATATGTTTATATAGTGTTCATATCAGTATAGCAGTTGTTGTTTAATCAAAGTTTCTTACCTAAACTCACTTTATTTTTCAAAACATCATTCACTGTCACTCACTATGGAAACAGTAAAGCAATCCGTGGAAAGTCTTGAAACTATGTTTCAAACTAAGATGGCACTTATACGGGAACACATATTGAAGATTTCACCAGCTTCTGATATCTCCATCTCAACTGTGGCAGCTCAAATTTCGTCATTTCAGACCTTTGTGGTTGAATCCCTCAACATACTGCATAATCAGGTGCAAGTGATATCGCAGGATGTTCACAGGATAGAGATGCGAAGCAGGAGGAAGATTTTGCTGCTCCATGGTGTGCCGGAGTCTCAAGGTGAGGACCCTAGCCAATCGGCTATCAGTGCTGTTGCGAGGCTTAATGTTGAGTTTGACAAGACATCTATAAGTCGCAGTCAACGGTTGGGAAAGTCTTCTGGTGCAGGAAAGTCACGGCCACTTCTTGTCAAGTTTAAAGATGTTGGTATGCGTGACAAAATATGGTATGCCAAATCAAAGATCAAAGGCTCTGGGGTTACTTGCTCAGAGTTTCTTACCAAGCCACTGCATACTCTGTTTCTAGCATGTCGTCAAAGGCTTGGTATAAACAAATGTTGGACTCGAGATGGCCATATATATGCAATGGACAATGAAGGCGTCCGTCATCATATAACATCAACTGCAGATCTAGCTAAGTTGAATGCTTTGGAAACATCACAGTTACGACCTAGTGCATCTGTAGCTGCTAATAAACCGGGCGAAACTGTTAAGGACAGAACCAAGAGCCGAAGGGCTGCTACGAAAAAGTAATTTTTGTTTACATATTAAGCTGAGTGATAAGACTGATAACGTTAGGGTATGTAGATATTTGCCCAACTTTAAGTATTTGATGTCCTATATAAGTGGCACTTGTTGTTTTATTTTTCTTCACGTTGCAATGCTTGACAGTGTATTGTAGTTATATAAATGGTTTTATTATTTATGAATTGTGCTTTGCTGAAGGTATTTTAGTATTAATTATTTTATTATTGCAAGGTTATTATTTTCAAATGTTTCTCCTCTCTTGTCACTTCAATTTTATTTGTCAACTGTCTGTCACTGTCAAGTCGCTGCTTGTTTTTAGTTTTTTTTTTTGTTTTCTACCTTTGTTTTGGCCCTGACTTAACGTGCTTTCTGTGTAATTTGATTGTTCCGTTTTATTGTTTATATAACTTCTTTTTTGTTTTTTTAATTATGTTAACCATTTTTATTTATTGTTTTGTTGCTTCTTTTAAACAACGCTGCTGTAATGGAGGTGAGCATCTGTTTAGCACATAATTTTACTTTTTTTTTTTTAATATATTTTTTAAATAGTCAATTTATACGTTTTACTATTTAATTTTGTACTTATATATATTATTTATTTAAACTAATCTATTTTTAAATGTTTAATTCGAATAGTGAAAATGATTCTGATTTATCATTTGTCTCATGTGATGATAGTTTTCAAAGTGTGAACTCACTGTCTTTGGAGGAGTATATTGAGTCTTCCCTTTCTGATGTTCCAAAAAATTTTGTCCTACATATTAATGCACAAAGTATCCCAGCCCATTATCCTGACCTCATTTCCTCTTTCGACAATAAAAACATTCATGCTCTTTTGGTTTCTGAGTCGTTCCTTCATCCATCACTTCCCTCTTCCTCCTACTCCTTGCCTGGTTTTCAGTTAGTTCGTAATGATCGCATCTCCAGTAGTCACGGCGGAGTGGCCATTTATCTCCGTAGTCATATACCCTATTCTGTGGTTAGCAGGTCGCCACAGCCCCCTCCTATAAATACGGCTGAACATCTCTTTCTTGAAGTTTCTCTTAGTCACACCAAAATCCTCTTAGGGGTATTCTATAGTCCTTCTTTGCGCGTCAATTACTTTTCCTCTTTTGAAAAACTTGTAGAAGACTTTGCTCCGTCATTTCAGCATGTCATTATCATGGGTGACTTTAATACATGTCTTCTTAAATGTGATTTTCGAGCGGAACAGCTAAAATCTATTATTAAAGCTAATAACATGCACATTCTTCCTTCCAATGCAACACATTACTTTCCTAATTGTACTCCTTCTCTCCTTGACCTTGTGATCGTTTCTTCCTTGCCCCATGTGTCAAAGCATGGCCAGTTTTCAGCAGACTCCTTTTCTTACCATGACTTAGTTTACTTATCCTATAAAATAAGACCTCCTAAAAATAAACCTCGTATCCTTCTCCAACGTAATTTTTGTAGAATAAATATAGACGATTTACAAAAAGATGCTCGTATGATTGACTGGTCTGTGATTGACAGCATCGATAATATAGATCGGAAAGTACTGATTTTTAATGAGCTGATAACACAGCTGTATGATACGCATGCTCCGATCAGGCCTGTTAAGGTGAAGCATCTTCCGGCTCCTTGGTTGAACGATGATATCAGGGCAATTATTAATAAGAAAAATAGGGCTAAAGCTCGGTACAAAAAGGTATCAAATGACAAAAATAGGGATAAATACCACGCCATCCGCAACTATTGTAATACTGTCTGTCGGGATGCTCAGAGGCGTCATATTCATAGTGCTGTTGAAGACGGCAATCCGGCAAACGTTTGGCGATTTCTTAAATCATTGGGAGTTGGCAAATCTAATACTAATCCAATACCCACTAGTCTTGATTTAAATTCCTTAAATACCTTCTTTACTTCTTTCCCTGCTATGGATAGCCAGATAAAAAATTCAACATTAAATTATATTTCGTCTTTGCCACTCCCACAGTCTCCTTCTTTTTCGTTTTCTTCTTTTACTGATAGTGATGTTAAGAGAACCATTACTGCTATTGCGTCTAGTGCTGTTGGGTCTGACGGTGTTAGTCGTGCGATGATCATTCCCCTTTTAGATATCCTAACTCCTATTATTACCCATATTTTAAATTTTTCCCTTTCTTCTTCTTCTGTGCCCTCTATTTGGAAGGAAGCACATATAGTGCCCCTTCCAAAAACAAAAAATCCTTCCATTTGTGATTATCGCCCTATATCCATTCTCCCTTTTCTCTCCAAAGTTCTTGAACGTCTTGTCTATAGGCAGCTCAATGAGTTTTTGTCCATAAACCATCTTCTAAATCCTTACCAATCCGGTTTCCGCTCCGGTCATAGCACGACTTCTGCTCTTATTAAAATATCGGATGATATCCGTTCTGCCATTGATGACCGCCAGATTACAGTATTAACGCTCTTGGATTTTAGTAATGCTTTTAATACTGTTGACTTTGACATCCTGCTTGCTCAGCTTGGCTCTCTTAACATATCTCCTGCAGTATTAGAATGGTTTTACAGTTACTTATATAATCGTCGGCAGCGTATCCATGTGGATGAATCTTATTCTTTGTGGCGCAACATTTTGTCTGGTGTTCCTCAGGGTGGTGTGCTTTCACCACTTCTGTTTTCACTTTTTATTAGCTCCATATCCAATAAATTAAGTTCTGCCTACCACATATATGCTGACGACTTACAAATATATAGCCATGGAAAAATAAACAGTTTGCCGGAGGTAATTAATGCTGTAAATAATGACTTGTTAGTCCTTTCAGACTGGAGTAGGTCATATGGTCTCAAGATTAACCCTTCCAAATCTCAAGCTATTATCATTGGTGGCCATAAGTCTGTACATAATATCAAGTACTGTAATACTCCTTCTCTGGTACTGGATGGCGTGGATATCCCCTTTTGTAACACAGTTAGAAACTTGGGAATTATTTTTGATAGGACTCTATCGTGGGATAATCAACTGACTGAGATAAGCCGGAAAATGTTTGCTGCAGGTAAATCTCTTAGACGCATTAGAAACTTTTTACCTACATCTACTAAAATTATGTTGGCTCAATCCCTCCTTCTTTCCATTTTGGATTACGCTGACTGCTGCTACCCAGATCTCAGAAGTGATCAGCTGGACAAACTTGATCGCTTACAAAACTTTGCGATTCGCTTTATTTTTGGCTTGCGTAAGTTCGATCATGTGTCTGAGTATCGCAATAAGCTTAAATGGTTACCAGTACGTCGTCGTAGAGACCTTCATATCCTTTCCATGTTATACTCCGTTCTTTTCCATCCGTGCACTCCTCTCTACCTTAAATCTCGTTTTACTTATATATCCTCTACTCATTCCTGTAATCTGCGTTCTTCTGATAACCTGTGCCTTGATGTCCCCGCGCATGTGTCCAAAAAATATCATGAGTCCTTTACCCTTCAGGCTATTCGTCTCTGGAATTCCTTACCTGTTTCCATTAGACAGGCTCAGACAATGAACTCTTTTAAGGACAGGGTGAAGTCTTACTTTTTAAATATGTCTGATTAGTTTGCATAATTATTTTTTCTATATTATATATAGATTTTATATTATGTATTGTATTGTATGATGTGTATATATATTTATATTTATGTATATTTGTGTATTTTATTTATATTTAACAAATAGTTTTAGTGTTTATTCGTTATAAAGTTTTTGTGCTCTGCCTACTGCTTTCCTGTTCTCTCCTTTGCGTCGGGTTGTCTGGAAGAGATCGCTTTTAGCGATAAGACCGCCTAGATTGGCCATTGTGTTTCAATATTCATTGTAATCTTTAGTTTTTAAGTTATTTGGTCAATAAAGAGTATATCTATCTATCTATCTATCTATCTTTGTATCAGTTTAATGGAATTTTCTATAGAAATTTTACCGATAAAAATACAAAATTTTACTGCCCCCATCTTTTATGACATTATTTTAAGTTTACAATTATTGAAGTATATTGTGTTTATGTGGCTGTAAAATAACATATCAATAGCTTAATAAATGTGATGCTTACCCATAGCCATCATTTTCGTAACCACTTTGGCCACCTCCTGTTGAATATCCATAACCACCTCCGGAACCATAACCACCACCCGAATTATAGCCCGACGGCTGAGAAGGCGCTGGCGAAGAGTAACTGTTGTTTCCTTGGTAAGAGCTGAAAAATATTAATAGTTTTAGACATTTTGAAAGATCCCCTACACGCTGTTATGCCAGAATAATAAATTCAGCATCTACAGCATCTGCATTTATGTTTCAGACGGCAATTCCTATCTGTAAGATTTTTCATCATTAAATTTTATATCACAAAAAGTCGACATGGAAAAGACCTTAAGAAAAGTTAAGCCAATTAGTTCTTTAAAAAAAACCTTAGAAAGTGAAACTCAACATGGCTAACTTTCAAAGATAGTATATACTCTCTAATATTTTTGGAAATGAATCTCTGTAGTAGCAAAGGCTAACAACTATAGGCTACTCTCAGAAACAAATGAATGTACTTTTGTGAAGTTTTTTATTAGAGTAACGTACCACGAAGGTTCATGTATAAAATTTATAGATAGTACGAATCGTTAAGACGGAACTTAATTACCTGGGTGTATGATATGATGGCTGCGAATAAGGATCCTGTGCTGGAGCTTCATAAGGTAGATACCCAGTGTGTCTGTATAAAATAATATATTTAAGAACCTTTGAACATAACATGATAAATAGCTGTGGCATTAAATGTTTTCATCAGATATGAAACCATCGTCACATGTGTATCGGACGGCACTTTCCTATCGTTTCTGGATCATCATGCTTTTTGGTGGTTTTTTTTTATAATACAACAAAAACACATAATTAACATGTCCCAATAGTCACAGACACTTACTTAAAATCTGTTATAATATGCGGCGCATAGTTTGAAAATTGACATGATATGAATAATATTAAATGAGCAATAAACATGTGATGTACTTATACTTACGATGGAGGACCATACCCATTTGAGGGTGGCGCGGAGTGTAGGTCTGGTTGTTGGTAGCCAGAAGACGGCGGCGGTCGACCGCCTCCCCGGGGACCTTCAAACCTATCAAAAAAAAAACTGTATTATACTCATTGTCATGAACAAGTTAAATGCGACGAGTCAATAATATCATCAGATATGAAACCATCGTCACATGTGTATCGGACGGCACTTTCCTATCAGTTTCTGGATCATCATATTGCATTTGAATAGTTTATTGATTCCGGCGTTGGTTTAATATATTTACTAACCTGCCCCGCTTGGGTGGCCCTCCATGACCTCCGTGTAGAGGGCCGCCACCTCTCTTGAATGGTGGTCCCTGATGAGGAGGAATTGATGGTGGAGCGCCCACACCTGGGCCACGGTCCGGACCCCCCGGGCCGCCTGGGCCTCCTGGACCACCAGGGCCTCCGGGACCGCCTGGACCCCCTGGCCCACCACGACCACGCCCTAAACAAAAGATTACCATTTTAATGCATACAAACGAGAAAAATCTCCGCTAAAGGGAAGGACATGCAAGAAATATTGTGTTTTTTTTTTGCTATAATCAGATGTATTTGCTTTATTTTATTGCTTTTATCAGAATACATAGCCAACATTGGATCAGAAAAGATTACTGCTTAACATATTTTAAAGTCTGTTTTGATAGTTACTAAGCCTTTTGGTTAATCATATTTTGATTATTAGTGACACAATGACATTGTAAACAGTAATTAAACACAATTTTATGTGAAATTATTGCCTCTAAAAAAATATTTTAAGTAAAATAATAACTCAATTAGTAAAAGTTTAGTTAAATCTGCGTACCTCTCATAGGCATGCCACCGCGGCCGCCACCTCTATCACCCCGCTGTCCGAAGTCACCTCTGCCTCTTCCTCCCCTCCCTCTCATGCCTCCTGGTCCACCTCTGTTGTTAAATCCACCACCACCTAATCCTCCTAAAATATTACAAAATGTATTGTAGTATTTACATGTTATCGACGACCGATATGGCGTGGTGGCGAGTATACCCGCATTCCACTCCTGAGGTCGTGGGTTCGATTCCCACACAGGACAAATATTTGTGTGTATAAATATGTATATTTGTTCTGGTCTGGGTGTTTTTCTATGTATATTAAGTATGTATTTACAAAAAAAAAAGTATTTATGTATGTTTATCCGTTATTTAGTATCCATAACACAAGTTCTTAATGATACTTATCTTGGAACTAAATAATTGGTGTAAGTGTCAGAAATATTTATTTATTTATTTATAATAGGAGGCTAGAATTTTTAACTTATATTATGGGTAGAACAATGTAATATTTCTTTTTTGATTTGATTAGAATTTGCCTTAACTGGTAACATTGCCTTGACGTTGGCATCATTTCAAATAGTTCCTCAGAACACACCCCATTATAAAAGCAGTAGAACACACACAAGGAAGCAAAATACATACATACAAACACGCCTCTTTCCCCAAAGGGGTAGGCAGAGTCATAATAAACGCACGCACTTCGCCAGTTTGTTTTCGTCCCATGTAATAGGTGGTGAGCTGCCTTAGGACTATTCTCATAGCTCTTCTTTGACCCGCGTCAGACACGCCTGTGGGGCCTAATTTGCGAATTATAGAGCAAAAGTCATTGCCCCAGTGTGAAGTACCTCTTTGCCTGCCAGCTAGAGCTTGTGTTTTAGATGAAGGATCCAAGGATCTCAATCAAATAGGTGATGATAAGGGGTACCAAGAAACTGAGGAACAGGGTTGTTATGCAGCTCCAAATCCATAATTACATTTCACAGTAATATGCCACTTTCCTACACATCAAATTTGTAGAATGACAAAGTAATTTCTCAACATCAACCATATTAGAAAATAAAACATTGCCTCTATCAGTCTTATTTCATGTTAACGTCTATACTTGAATAACTGACTTTAGTTTAATCAAAAAGCGAGCAATGACTTATAAAGAATGATTATTTTGTATTAGAATTTCGAATTTTAGTTTTGATTTTCATTTATGTATAATCCTTTTCACCTATGATGAGTTCTATGACAGATCAATTTTTGACACTTGTAGAGACGTCCTTTAATGAAATCGTATCCAATATTTCCGATAATTAATAATAATTTATAAGGAAATAAAATCTATTTAAATAAACCAAAACTTCAATATTGTTGGTGTATATGTATTATATTGAAAGTTTATTTAGCATATATACATAAACGGCCTATTTTACACAGTTATATTAAGGTAAAATACAACATAATTTGAAAAGATTCTTTGGTCACTTTCTGAAAAATCACTGTCAGAATCTCTTAAAGTCTCTATCGCCAAAATTTATTATAAGTTCGTCTTTACACCTGTCTATTCTGACGTACCGCTCCCAGTCCTCTAAGTTTCTCTTCTCCACGACTTTCACCCAATTATATAATATAGTTCATCATACTGACAGGCAATTTTGCAACTGATATGGCGTGGAAGCGAGAATATCCGCACTCGGTCGTGGGTTCGATTCCCACACAGGACAAATATTTGTGAGTATAAATATGAATATAATTATGTTCTGGTCTGGGTTTCCTATGTATATTAAGTATGTATTAATGCACAAAAGATCCGACATGAGGGTCAAAGTGCGCCACGGTTAGTCTGTGGCCCCGCTATAAGATAAGTATGTATTATAAAAAAAAAAGTATTTATGTATGTTTATCCGTTATTTAGTTAACTTAAATAACACAAGTTCTTCATGATATTTATCTTGGGACTAAATAAATGGTTTAAGTGTCAGAAATATTTATATAATAAAATTTTATGCATCTCTCAGTGTTTTCTACCAGAACTACTATGGCGAGTGTTCTGAGGAGCTTTTCGATCTCATCCCGCCCTCACCACCACTTCACCAGCACGTCCTATCCTCTCCCGAACAGCACGTGCTGGTCTTAGAAACCATCTTCATACTGTGCAGACTTTCAGCAATCGAACCAAGAAATTTGGGAAGTCGTTTCTGAGCAAGAAGCTCTGGAATTCGCTGCCGGCTCATGTGTTTCCTATTTCCTATGATCCCGGGTCTTTTAAGCGAGGTGTGAAACAGCATTTTAGCAGGACGTCATGAGTGGATGCACTTTATATCGTGCTTGTTTCACGTTATAAAGCGCTTTCATTTTTTTATTTTGACTGCATCGACTGTTACCATCAGGCAGGGTGTAGTCATTATGACATGTCACATAAAAAAATAAAAGAAGTATTAATTATTATTAACTCCATTTTCGAGCGATCATAAGATGACCGCTGATGATGTGATTTCTGAGCCCTATGTTCTGTTCCACGGCCAAGAACTGCATAGGTATTTTATTTAAGTGCTTTATTATTTGGAATTTCACTAAATTACACTAAGCAAGACTGTTTTTGTTATATAATTTTAATGTATTCAATTTTTACATTTTTCATAACGTCATCATAAAATAAAAATATTATACAATAAAATTATTTTTGTTTTTCAAACAAAAAACGCATAGTTCGGAACACAAAGTGTCACAGAAATCATTCAAGGGGAAAAAGACTATTGTGCAAGATAATTAAATATCCATGTAACAGTAACCAAAACAGGTATATTATTTCTTATATATCCATAATCCATAGCAATGCGCATACTTTAGTTTAGTCTAGCGAACTGTATTTAGTAATTGACATATCTAATTATATTTATACAGAAGATAACTATTTAGCCAAGCAATACTTTAGAATGGGATTATTGTAAAAACAAATCAAACATGTGGAATATTAGTCATTGTATAATACTCCATCTTCTTGTTTGTTGTTCTGAATTGTTTTTAATTGCTCGATTTATGTCCACGGATGATTCTAGTTTACTAGCAAAGAACTAGCTAAATATTTTTTAAGAAAACAAAATTTTGTAAGAATACATATTAATTGGACGTAGTTAAGCAAAAAGGACTCAATCCACACATTGGCCAAAAATGAGTTAAGTGTGCCACCGTACTGCTGAGGGTTGAATCTATCATGCAGTGAAAACCCTATGTTGAATATGTACTTGGAAACCAGTTTTCTGACTACCCTGACTCAACCCACTTGTATACAGAGCACATAAAAAGTTTTTGCAGAATGAACTCAGTCCGCTTGAATTATTTCTGAGTAATTTAATGTCTATGAGTATGTTCATAAGTTTGATAAACCAGAATAAACTTAAACAGTTTGGATCCTTTCTAAGAATTTAGTTTCCATTGAAAATATCATTTTATCAATTTACTAAAACGACTTAAACAGGTTGGGTTGTATCTGTGTTATAGTTTTACTGAATCAAAATATTTATTTTAATTTATCAGAAACAACTCAAAACGCTTGAGATATTATAGAAAATGGCTTTAGATGAACTTCACATCTAATATCAAATAAACTAAATCGACCCAAACAGGTTGAGTGGTTTGTAAGGAATAGATGTAATGATTGATTGAAATACTTTGAATTAAATTGAAGTGACTTATAAAGAATTATAATAATGAAATATCTGAAGAGTATATAATAATTTTATAAAATTTTGTAAAGTTATTACTTTTCAGATATTTCTTTATAGTGACAACATTTTTTATAGTCAAATTTTATATCATGTCAAAGACAAACTAGTCATACTGAAAGTATTTAACTAATGATTATTCGTGCGCCTGCAATCAACGAAGTTTCTCCGTTGTGCCAACAGAAATCAATTCAAAAAAACAAGTGTTTTATAAGTTTATAACAATGGGATTATACGAAGCTCAGTTGTTATACATTCTAAATAATGTCAAAGAATCTTGAAAAAGCTCGATCATATAGGTACCTCAACCAAAACCAAAAGCGGTAAGACGAAACCTAGAGCGTGGTTTTACAAGGCTCCAACGATCAAGGACGATGCTATGTCTGGGTTGGAGGGGAAGCCGGAAGAGGTGCCCAAGAAGTTGGCTCGTGCCTTGTGATCTGACCATGTTCGATGATCTCAGAGCCATCTCTGAGATCATCGAGCTTTGCTTGAGGAATGGGTTTTCCCTGGGGCCAAAGAACTTCAAAATCTTCTTCGGATTCTCTCATGATGCTTAAGCTCATATTCAATCTTACTAAAATCAGTATCATTCGGCAAAATGAATGTCCGGACTCTAAGTATTTCACGGGTCATCACGAACCGTATCGGTCAAAGGTTTGACGACTTCCAGCCTCCCGAACAAGCTGGTTTCCGAGAAGGCTTTTCAACCATAGACCACATACACACGCTGCGGCAGGTTATACAGAAGAGTAGAGTAGAGAAGTATAACCAGCCACTTTGCTTAGCGTTTGTGGACTATGAGAAGGCCTTTGATTCGATCGAGAGCTGGGCAGTGTTTCAGTCCCTGCAGCGATGCCGCATTGAACATCGGTATATCGAAGTGCTGAGGAGTTTATACAGAAACGCCACGACATCCGTACAAGTACTGAACCAGTACACGAATCCTATCCTCTTGCAGAAAGGCGTGAGACAGGGTGATGTCATTTCACTGAAACTGTTCACTGCTGCTCTGGAGGATGTTTTCAAGCTACTGGACTGGGAAAATTACGGCATCAACATCAATGGCGAGTAAATGACTCTCCTTCGATTTGCCGACGACATAGTGGTCATAGCGCTTGTGGATCGCTTGTGGATCTGAGCACAATGCTCTGAGACCTCGACAGAGCTTCCCGAAGGGTAGTACCTCAGTGTCTCTGTCTGAGACACTGAGGTACTTTGGACGAGAAAATTTTGGGTAGTTTCCCGAACGCAACTCAACCGAGCTGGGTTCGACGATTGACCTCTTTCTCGAAGTTGGACTTACCTAAATGGACTTTTTGTCCCAGGTATACGTACTCGTCGACAACTTCGAGGGCCGAGCATCCCACTATTACTGGGGTAGGCACAACATGGATATTTGACATGATTTTCGTCTTATCCATGTTCATTTTAATACCTACCCTTCGGGAAGCTCTGTCGAGGTCTCAGAGCATTGTGCTCAGATCCACAAGCGATCCACAAGCGCTATGACCACTATGTCGTCGGCAAATCGAAGGAGAGTCATTTACTCGCCATTGATGTTGATGCCGTAATTTTCCCAGTCCAGTAGCTTGAAAACATCCTCCAGAGCAGCAGTGAACAGTTTCAGTGAAATGACATCACCCTGTCTCACGCCTTTCTGCAAGAGGATAGGATTCGTGTACTGGTTCAGTACTTGTACGGATGTCGTGGCGTTTCTGTATAAACTCCTCAGCACTTCGATATACCGATGTTCAATGCGGCATCGCTGCAGGGACTGAAACACTGCCCAGCTCTCGATCGAATCAAAGGCCTTCTCATAGTCCACAAACGCTAAGCAAAGTGGCTGGTTATACTTCTCTACTCTACTCTTCTGTATAACCTGCCGCAGCGTGTGTATGTGGTCTATGGTTGAAAAGCCTTCTCGGAAACCAGCTTGTTCGGGAGGCTGGAAGTCGTCAAACCTTTGACCGATACGGTTCGTGATGACCCGTGAAATACTTAGAGTCCGGACATTCATTTTGCCGAATGATACTGATTTCAGTAAGATTGAATATGAGCTTAAGCATCATGAGAGAATCCGAAGAAGATTTTGAAGTTCTTTGGCCCCAGGGAAAACCCATTCCTCAAGCAAAGCTCGATGATCTCAGAGATGGCTCTGAGATCATCGAACATGGTCAGATCATTAAATATGGGTTTATTTTAATACCTAAAGATTGTCACGCATTTTACAATAACCTTAAGAAAAACAGCAATATTAACGAGGATGTCGATGGATACGGGCCAACTATTGATTTTGACTTGGTTGTTGAGACATATTAATATGAGCGCTCAGTTTTATACTGTTTATCCTATTTTTGTAATTGTTATACTGGTGTTTTCTTGTTATTTTGACAGCTTTGTGTTGAAGGTTAATAAATGTATAACTTTTTAATGATTTTACTTATTCTGTTTTTTTTAATAAATGGTTTTCTTGTTGAACAATAGTTTTGAGTCCATTCTAAGAAATAAAATAAAAGTATTTGTCTTTTTAAACTTGAATTTAATGGTAAGGACTCAACCCACATTTAACTCAATATCTCCAAATCTATTGCAAACATTATAAATAATTTGATAGACAGATACAATATAAACTATTATAATCCAAAAAAGTTACAGCTTTTTAAAAAAAAACAACTTTGATAATAAGAAATCACAGCTCTAACTTCAAACTGCCATATCTCAAAAGTGACTTTGTGTGGGTTGAGTCCTTTTCGCTTAACTACGTCCAATTGCGCTAATTAAAGTAAATTTAATTTTCAAGTTGCTTACTTTGAGGAGGTGCACCACGAGATTCAATGGTAGGCACTGGATGTGGTCCAGGTCCTTGAGGTCCAGGAGGAAAGCTTCTTCCGCCTCTATCACCACCTCCGCCACGCATAGGACCGCCGCGAAAACCACGGGGCCCTCCACCGCGAGGAGGTCCCACGCCACGGGGAGGGCCACCTCGGCCACGCATGCCTGGGCCACCACTACAACATAGAAACAAAGCTCATGCTAGTAAGTCTAAACGCTTTAGGCCCCGATAAAAGATAACCTCTCACAGGTTTTTTTTAGGAAACACTTCCAACGTTTATAAATTGAAGAAACATACCGTCCACGCATATCAAATCCACCTCCTCTTCCTCTCATGTTAGGTCCAGGAGGGCCGCCACGTCCTCCACCACGGAATCCCCGGCCTGGTGGTCCATCCATTTTGTGTCTTGTCTCACCACTAAATAAATATACCTACTTCAATTTAGATTAATATTGTTTACTAACTCACTCGTTTTCAGATATTTACTAGATGGCAATAAATGTATTGTATGCACTACAAGATCAATAAATTTATAGCGCCAACCCGGCGTCCGTCAATAACCACGTTTCCATTACTTCAAAATGGCGGCCATGCCAGTGCCAACTAACAGAAAAAATGCCATTTCGCAAAGATGGCGTACCTACATAGGGTTGCGTTGCGATATAACTTTTTTTTTTAATAATGGCATTGTGCGTCTAGCCCATTTAGGCAGTAGGCAGAAGTATATTATCTCATTGTGACCGCTCACGTTATGCGGTCACAATGAGAGCGAGTGAGAGGCACGCGTCCCTTCCACTCGGGCATGGTTAGCCCGCCTAAGAGCGAGAGAGACAGACATAAATATAATTCTTTGTATAAATAAATGTTTTAAATTGTTACTATTATTTCATCCTTCTTCCTACTATACGAATCAATATTCACATTAAAATTATTTTACCACTCAAAGTCGTTGTCACGTAAAACTTTCGCCCGTATACCGACTTTACAGGCAACCAATTTTTTTTGACGTGACAACGTCTTAAATTAGGTTGCGGCTGGGAGTCACTTATGAAAAAGTGTAACGCTCGGTAACGTTACGATGAGTCACCGAACGAGAGAGAGGCCCGGCGAATGCCTTGCGTCTCTCTCCCACTCAACTATGATCGGTCTGCCGCGCGCGCAGCACTAGAATTCCTTGTTCCTATTGTGCAATTTAATTATATTCATATCAATAAATATTCTACCGAGAAAAAGACGTTGTCACGTAAAATCTTCGCCCGTAAAAACGACTTTACAGGCAACCATTTTTTTTCTTAATCGGGAGTGCTGGGCCCTTGGTCACTGTGGGCCCCTAGGCACTAAAGTGCCTTATGGATAATACGGCACTGATAGGAGTCATGTGTGTGCAAGATGCCCCTAAAGATAAAGAAGATAAAGGGAAAGGTATATTGGGCAGCAATAAGACCTACTATCTTGTCGCACCCTTAGAATATAAATGGCACTATACGAAAATGTTAGTTTTACAGTATGGCCGTTTTAAGTTTTTTAAAGTATAGTATGGGTGATATGATACTAAAAAAATGAAAATAAAGCTTCGTGATCGGCTTATAATAACAGTTTAACTAACGCTGTTTTATAATCCAGTGGCATACAATAAAATTATTGATTATTTATCAATGGACAAGCATTAAAAAAAAAAGTTTTGCATAGTGTCAGTTATAGTTTCATAGTTATTGAAAACTTTTTGTTTATGACCTCTAAGTTGTTATTTTACCTACATTGTAATGATAAAAAAGAGACCAATAAAACAATATAATTATTGAAATAATAAAGAATACTATTTATTTGGCACACAATCACAGTTTTAGGTCAAAACTACCATAAATACGCATAATAACAAATCTGCCTAAATCTAAAAAAAATATTATCAAAATAACAGAACCTTAGAATTTGTGTTTGAATAATATTCGTAATTTTATCATAAACAACATTATATTAAAATCTTGTTCTTACTACATACAATTTGTAATCATTACATATTATTAGAGGTACCTATTCCAAATCAAACCCTAAAGTTAAAAGTCTTTCAAAGTAGGAACTATAAAAATTACGTACAAATCAGCGTATTAAAGGCTTAATAATCAACAAAATCAAGATCCAAGTTTTAGAATCGAGAAAAACATTAATTAAGTAACAGTAACTTAAAAATATTTACTTATTTACTTTAATTTGAATAAATATTCAGACTACAGAGAAGAATGCATAAAACAAGGAATACCCTACGTACAGCTACATACATACCGAAAAGTTTTCAATAACGACTTTAACATTAGCTTCTTTGTGCCCAAGAAGGATCAATGCGAACAATGCACAATATACAGCTTGGCTGAAGGTCCTCAAAAAGAAGTTCTGAAGGAAAACTACGATCGACATCTAACCGAGAAAGAGAAAAGTCGCGAAGAAAAAGCTAACGATAAAATGAAGGTTTTAAGCAACTTTATCGTCGCATGCTATGACCTACAAGCGGTAATGACGATACCTAATGGAGAAGTATCAACTTTCTTCTACAAGTCAAAGATAAATTGCCTGAATTTTACCATCTCTGAGCTTGCAAGAGATAATACTGAATGTTTTTTCTGGGACGAATCGCAAGGTAACCGTGGAGCAAATGAAATAGCCAGCTGTGTCTTGAAATACTTGCAAAAGAAATCTTCTTTAGCTGACGAAGACTTAGACGTAGTTTTCTATTCGGATAACTGCTGCGGCCAGCAGAAAAATCAGTTCGTCATCGGTATGTACATCTACGCAGTACTTAACTTGAAAGTAGCATCTATAACACATAAGTTTTTAATCCGTGGACACACACAGAACGAAGGAGATGCAGCACATTCAACGATTGAGAAACAAATAAAAAGAATACTAAAGTCTGGACCCATTTATGTGCCTTCCCAGTACGTATCCGCCATCAGAAGTGCCAAAAAACATGGTACACCATTTATAGTCAACGAAATGGCTTATAATGATTTCATTGACATCAAACAACTGCCCGTTCCTAGACTGAACAAAAATGTTGAAAGTGAAGTTGTAAAGTTATCTGATATAAAAGTCATCAAAGTGGTGAAAGTTGAAGATGATAAGGTAAAAATTTTTTACAAAACATCCTACTTTGATGATTTCAAAGAACTTGACCTGGGATCTAAAAGAGTCAGTGCAAGGAACCAGAGGACTACAGAATTGCAACAGCTGTATAACCAAAAGTTAGATTTATCCGAAAGAAAGAAGAATGACGTGAAAAGCCTTCTAGATGCTGGTTTGATACCTAACTTTTACAATTTCTACTTTGACAGAGTATTGAACTAGGTGGGTAGTGTGTACCCCTTAAAAATAATGATTAGTAATTAATTAATTATTAGTAAGCAGAAGTTTTTGATTATTTTTTTTTGTGACGTATTTTACGGATTTTTGTGCGTAAATATTTTTAAGTTACTGATATTTATCAGTCAATGTTTTCCCACCATCTATGAATTCTCTGGTTGTTTGCTTTCGCAAATAGTGGCTTTCGATGCGAGGAATGCTGTTAATGTGTTTTTTCACTTCTTCTGTCATTTCAGCGGGCACCTTTCTGTGGTTTCCATGCATGCCTCTCTTTTCTCCTTCTAGAACACCTGTTGACGGGTTTTTCTTCTCTATTACCGTTCTTATGCACCTGTCTGTTATATCCAGCGTATTTTTGAAAAAAGTTTTGCAAATCCTTTCTTGGGTCCCGTTAACATCGAAATGGAAAGCCATTTTTGGCTTCCTATTGGAATCGAACTTTTTGTATTGATATCTGGGCTTTATTTCTAATATATTACGAGCGATATATTCTCGTTGTCGCATCAGTGAAGCCATGCCCCAATAATCATTGAAAAGAAGTTTTCGAGACTCTTCCGAAATTCTTTCGGAGCATTTGAGCCGACATGCACTTCCACAAGGTTGCTTAATCATTTTAGCAGGATAAGCGGTTTTCTTTTTTGAGTTGGAAACATATTTTTTGCCTGCATTTCTTAAAATCTTTACAATATTTGTAGTAACGTTCTTAAATTTCTTCTTTCTTTTTTTTGTAATGACATTATCTGGCTGAGCTTGAACTTCTATTGTAGCATCGTTTGGGCAGAAACCGTCAATATCCCTTGTATCAGAAACATCATTGATTTCTCCTGTGTCATTTGTATCAGAATGCATGATTTTGTCGTTATCGGCACGGCTGGAAGAGGCCACATGATCGACATCATTTGGAGCAAGACCAACTTGAAGATTCGAATCAGCAGGAAAAGGATCACTTCTTTGACGATTATTAGAAACTTCAACAATCTGAGTGAATGAAATGTCATAAATTTTTGAAGTGTTTGGCATTTGGTCATTCATGTTACTATTTGCGTTCTCTGTTTCGTCATACAAATTAGTAGGGTCGATATTATTATGAGTGTCTTTCGTACTTTGAATTTGCTTGGTGTTTGGACACTCTCGTGCAGAGACAGCTGAAGTTGAACTAGATGATGTGCTTAAGGTAGAAGATGAAGACGAGCTGGAAGATAAAGACGATGACGACGAGCTTGAGTTCGATCTTCGGCATTTTTTCTTTGATGGAAAGTATGTTCTATCATCGTCTGAGGCAGGAGAAAAGTCACCATCGTCATCGTTCGTTTGGTTGTGACAAGTGCTGGTTGAAGGTGAATTTCTTATGATGTTCAAATCGGACGGACTCATTGTTGAAAGGGGTTCCGCAATATCGGTATTTCTATAAGAAGCAGGCTTTATATTTTGAGATTCATGTTCGTCTTCGTTGTTCTGAGTTGATAATTGTATGATCCTTCTACATCTACTTCTCTTCGGATCCATGATAGTTTAATGCTATAAACAAAAACATTCAATCAATTAAAGGGTCGGACAAACCAACGCGTCCAACCTGCGTCCGTGGTGGCGATCTACTTGCGTTCAAAAACGCGTCTAGACGCAGGACGCGTTTGATTTATACACGTTGCAACAGGTACAACTGCGGTTACTGGTAGCTACCGTTTTCGCTAGCGCGGAAGCAAGACCGCTTCATGCGCAAGGGTCATTGACATTGACAAATTTCTTAACAAAATAGTAACTAAAATGATTAAATAACAGACACCAAACTCAACTTGCCATTTATACAATTACGCACTGCAAAAAGTTTAAAAGCAAATTTGTCTTTAAATGGCGTTTTACAGAAAATGCCCGTTATTGAGTTTGTATTCAAACAAAATCCTTATTAAAGTTAAAAAATAACTGACACTAAACAAAACGGCCACTTATGCAATTACGCACTGTGAATATTTGAAAGCAAATTTATCGATTAAATGGCGCTTTACAGAAAATGACCGTTATTGAATTTTTATAAAAACAAAATCCTAATTAAAGTTATTCAATAACTGGCATTAAACTCAAACTGCCACTTATACACTTATTCAACGTAAATATTAGAAAGCAAATTTATTCAAAAAGTGGCACTTAACACAATGTGCCAGTTTTTAACTTACCTCGACAAGGGTTCCCTCCGGTGACTGGTCGCGAACTGACGTAGTGCCGGTTTATTAATTACCAACTGCTCAAGTTGTTACAAATTCATAACTGACACTAGCGACATCTAGCGAAAATTAAATGCATTAGAGCTACAGGGGTCTTTGCATTAGGTGCGTTTCGTCTTACGCATTTTGACAGTATACTTAACTAAAGGAATGCTGGGCTACAAATAAACACCACAATAATAAACTCCGCACAACCGAGATGCGCATGTTGCGCTGGTCTGCTGGCGTCACATTTTTACGTCGTCTACAGAAACGTCTACAGAAAAATCGCACGACTGATTATTTTTGAGCAAACTTAAAATGAGCATGCTTATTTTTAGCAATATTTCGACACACATACTATTAATAGCAACTTCTCAATAGTTACATGCTACTGTGCTTGTAATCAGCATGTGTAACAGTAGCTTTAAGTGTTCGTTTATATTGTAATTTGTATACGAGGTCGACCTTTACATACTGAAAAACGAATACATAGTTTAATATCCTTATAGCCACCATATCACTGACGATTTTAGTCTTTTGGGCAGTTTATTATTTTCGCTACAAACTTTAGCAGTTGTCTCCTCCCTCACCACAAACAGATATATAACAAATTTCATCCTTTTTCTTCCTATAATTAGTAATAGTTAAATTAGAAAAATATTTCATCAGAAGAGGATAACTAAAGTAATGATTCTTATATACAAATACATATACTTTTATCAGTAAAATAATTGGAGATAAGACATAAAACTGAAAGATAAATTAACATAAGTATTGTACTTTTTATATTTGAATTTAATTAATTTATGAAAGCAACAATGAAGTCAAAGGCTAAAGTTTGGCTCATTATAGGTCTTAGTAATGCATATGATATAACATGTGAGTGTCCTTACCAGTGATTGGGATAGGTAGAACAATTTTTTACACTTACATTACATTGTATACTATGGACCTTCCAAATGATATTGATTTAATTTTTAATTTGAATCTCAGGGGATGTCCATCATACCATCAACTGTTGCGGTCCATTAACCGAATAATTCCACTTAACTCAATATAAATTAAATGTAGGCTGCATGTAATTGCAAGTGTAAATCTAAATAATAATGTTAAATTAAATAATTTCATGCAACTGTATTATTTATGTTAAACAAAGAAATTATCTCGTGCATGTTTATTAGAAATAATAATGTAAACTTGAAAATTATTCATATCCAAATAGTTATCGCCACTTTCCCTGCTTTTATTTTTGAAAACCTATTCAATTATAGTAACTGAACCGATCTTTTCATTTTTCAATGGTTTACTGACTTTATATGTTATTAATATATCTCTCACTTGATACTGGCTAAATGTGCTAAACGCACGAAGTCATTATAGAAAAGAAAATAATAATAAAATTACTCTCCCGCCAAGGAGTTTAAGGCCTGTAACAAGTTAAATTGCGAGGACTTCTTGGCGGGAAAGTGAAGTGTCATGTCTGCAGTTTTGTTTTATTTTCTAAAAATTGTAATATTTCTAACATTAATGTGTAATAACGGTGGATTTTTAACCGTTAAAAGTTTGTAAATATGTATGAGTGTTGGTAAATCAAACAAAGCAGTGCAATGAAAACAAAATGTGCGCATATGAGATCTCAGTATAGTCCCACATCTTTACTGAGACATTTTCCATTTATCATCTTTATCATCACTTATTATCATTTTCTATGAATTATATATTCTTCTTCTTTTTTTAAATTAATGGCACTATGTCATCAAGGGTAGTGACGACAATTCAGCCAGAATTATATATTATTAAAATATCACCTACTTCATAATAATACATCATAAGATACTTCCATAGCTAGCATAATATACTTCATAAGTCAAAAATATATGTTAAAGATTTTCATGCCACAAAACACAAACCACCTCAAAACTTCGTCTTTTTTTGGTTTATCGATTCAATCGTCATAATTATTTCGATATTGTTGATCTTAGTTGATTTTCGTAACGTTGGCATTACTGCTTTGGTTTAAATGACAGGATTGGGAGAATCCCTGTTTCGTTGGAAACTGACGGTAGGTAATGAGAATGACATATAAGTGGTGGTAAACTACCGGCGCACCTTAAGAATATTAATCCTCTCGCACTTTACGTTCCATGTGCAGCGCATTCCTTTAGTTTGGTTGGATTACGTGCTGCTGAGAGCTGCGTTGGAGCGATTTCATTTCTTGGATTAGTACAGGCACTATACAACTTTTTTTCGGCATCTACTCATCGCTGGGAAATTATTCTCAAGCATCTTGAAAACGATGATGAACATAAGCAATTCTCGTCATTGGTTCAGAAAAGAGTTTCAGACAAGAGATGGTGTGCAAGGGCTGATGCGACTAAAACTTAGTCTCAGAGTTACGAAAGTTTCCAGAAAGCTTTACAGTCTACTGTTGGCGGTGAAACTTAGTCAGCACAAGTGATTCACGAGGCCAGATGTCTATTAAAGATTTGGAAAAAAATTATTAGAAATAATATTAGTATTTTGGGCTACCATACTAGAGCGAATCAATGGCGTCAGTTTATTGCTTCAAAAGTCATCTATTAAACTTCGGACAGCCGTTGGATCTTTTAAAATCACTTTTCGATGTCTTAGTTGCCCATCGAAAATTATTTGACGATAACGAGATTTGAGCAAATGAAATAGCTGACTTCCAATACAGTGATGAAAGTCAAAAAGATGATAAACAAAGTTTACAAATTTAATGTCTATCAAAAATTGTCTTCAGTTAACAATGTCGCAAAGCCGTTTAAATTTATCGGCTACAATGTCTATTGAACATGAAGTATCAGAAAAGGTCAACTTTCAAGAAGTTTTAAACCATTTGGTGATCAAAATCAACCAATCTGAGTGGATTATGGACCGAGGCAATAAATTATGTCAAATTTGGTAATTTTTTCATCTGTCATGTCTTTTTACAAATTTGTTAATTAATAATTTGAAAGTAATACATTCGATTATTCGTATATGTAAACGATTTTTTTACATACAAGTGTATCCGAAGAGTCGCAACACTACGAGCAGTGATCTAACTACATGACTTTGCAATGAGGTCAAGAATAGAACTATTAGAAATTATTTACTATGTAAATATGGGTTTTTTTGCTTTATTTGAATGTTTTCAATTAAATTTAGATATGATGGATTGTAAATTTTAGATACCTACAATAATAAAATCTGACTAAATTCATGGTTTTACGAAAAAGGTTATCGAAACTGAATAATGTACGCATGAACAAAGTTGTTTCGGTTTGAAAAATATGAAACGTCAAGCGGAACCTCTTAGATTTGATGGACTGTAAGTATTACTAAGACGGATTCAGTCATGTGAACGAGAACGAACTAGTCTGTTCTGGTCGTTTGAAAGTATTTGGGATCCATAATTAGTTCCGACGGCAAAATCGACAGCAACCTCACGCGGTTGGATATAGTGGACAAAGCTTACAGGAGTCAGGGCCGGATTAACCATCTCGGGGCCCCTAGGCACAGCTCGTTTCGGGCTCCCCCTTTTTCATATCACAACAACGCAATTTGGAATTTTGTACAGTCTACACTCAGATCAAGTAAAAAAAGGTAGATAGCGCATGGCCATTGATAGCACTGAAGTCACAAAACTCAGCTCATTTGTGTAAATACACGCGCTCACGCACACACCTACGTAAAACTACTACGGTCTACGAGTCTACGCTCATTTCACGTTAGTATCTCCCGTGACGCCGAGTAGTAACTATGTCCACAAAATGCCGTCCTGTTTGATTAAATGGTGCAAAAACTACACCAGAGCGAACAAAAAGTCTGAAGGAATATCGTTTCACACGAAAGTACACACAAAACTATCTTTTTTATGTTTCATCATAATAATTTTTAGGTTATTCGGAAACAATAAAGTTACCTACATGTTAATAACTATACAAAATGTTGAACTACTGTAAACCTACCTACACATACAAATATTAAAGTTACCTACATGTTAATAACTATACAAAATGTTGAACTACTGTAAACTGTATTCCGTTAGAGGATGTAGCCAATTGTACATCTGGGGCTGCTACAATCATTAATGCTACCACCACCTCCTATCGACACGACGAACAGGAATACCCAGATGAGTTTGATTCCTTAGAGTTTCTACGTCACATTCAGCACGATACAGCAGACCTAGCAACTATTATTTCATAGTAAATATATATGAAATCGGCATTTTATGTCATAACCTCCGGACAGTTACAAACAAAATTAAAAATAATTATGACGAATTTTTTTATTAGTGCCAAAGCACCCCATTTTAGTACCCAAATTTTTTGACGAGACAACGTCTTATAAATTGGTTTGCCGGGTGACACTTCAAGAAACTCCGTTACGCTCCGCTCACGTTATGCGTTCGCAATGAGAGCGAGTAAGAGGCACGCGTCCCTTCCACTCGGGCATGGTTAGCCCGCCTAAGAGCGAGAGAGACAGACATAAATATAATTCTTTGTATAAATAAATGTTTTAAATTGTTACTATTATTTCATCCTTCTTCCTACTATACGAATGAATATTCACATTAAAATTATTTTACCACTCAAAGTCGTTGTCACGTAAAACTTTCGCCCGTATACCGACTTTACAGGCAACCAATTTTTTTAAGTATAAGAAATACCAACTACTGGCAACCATATCTGGTTGCGTCAAACCGGGTTGTTTTGTCAATATTGTCTCCGAATAACCTAAAAATTATTATGATGAAACATAAAAAAGATAGTTTTGTGTGTACTTTCGTGTGAAACGATATTCAGACTTTTTGTTCGCTCTGGTGTAGTTTTTGCACCATTTAATCAAACAGGACGGCATTTTGTGGACATAGTTACTACTCGGCGTCACGGGAGATACTAACGTGAAATGAGCGTAGACTCGTAGACCGTAGTAGTTTTACGTAGGTGTGTGCGTGAGCGCGTGTATTTACACAAATGAGCTGAGTTTTGTGACTTCAGTGCTATCAATGGCCATGCGCTATCTACCTTTTTTTACTTGATCTGAGTGTAGACTGTACAAAATTCCAAATTGCGTTGTTGTGATATGAAAAAGGGGGAGCCCGAAACGAGCTGTGCCTAGGGGCCCCGAGATGGTTAATCCGGCCCTGACTCCTGTAAGCTTTGTCCACTATATCCAACCGCTCTGAGTCTCATAACTACACTCATAACAAAACTACAAGGATAAAGGCCTTGGGTTCAGACTAGCAACGTGGAACATAAATGGACTACTACCCAATAAAGATGAGCTTGAGATACTTATAAACGAGCACATGCTAGACATAGTCTTAATATCTGAAGCACACTGCACGAATAAAACCAATGTCAAAATTAAAGGGTTCAATATTTATACTACAAACCACCCAGACTGTACAGGTCATGCGGGATCAGCTATAATTATCCGAGACAAAATAAAGCACGATCTTCTGGCTGAATATAGAACCGAGCAGATACAGGCCACTACAGTAGCAATACAAGACAGACGTGGAAATTTTAATATCTCTGCTGTATACTGTCCACCAAAACATCGAATAGACGCCGACTTGTTCTCCCACTTTTTCTCAAGTCTAGGCAATCGATTTGTTGCAGGAGGCGACTGGAACTCCAAACACATTTATTGGGGTTCAAGACTAACAACAACCAGAGGAAGGCAACTAAAATCAAGCGTGGATGTGAACGGCTTAAACACAATTGCCCCTCCAGGACCCACTAATTGGCCAGCCGATCACAATCGAATTCCGGACATATTGGACTTTTTCGTAACGAAAGGACTCTCCAAACATTATATGAAGATTAAATCATGTGATGATGGGTCATCTGATCACACCCCCGTCTTATTAACGATCAGCACCACCATTATTGAAACTGAGAGACCTGCAAAATTGTACAACCACCTTACAGACTGGCTCTCCTTCAGGGAACACATAGAAGACAACCTTAATTTAAATGTCAGACTCAAAGAAGCGGAGGAAATTGAAACAGCAGTAGCGCAATTTGTCAATAACATCCAAATTGCCGCGTGGAGAAGCACGCCTACTACTGATAGTAAGAACCAGCCTATGAATTTACCTTTGGAAATAAGGACAATGATTCGAGAGAAACGTAGACTGCGCAGAGTTTGGCAGCTGAGCCGTCATAAGCAAGACAAGGCCATTCTAAACAAAGCCATCGTAGAACTAAAGGCAGCCATAAAGAATTCCAATGATTTGACACTGCAAGCGAGGTTGGAGTCTCTAACTGCTACTAAAGCCACTAATTACTCGCTCTGGAAAGTCACCCACTCTTGTGACAGACTGAACTTACCTAAAACACCATTAAGAAAAGAAAACGACTGGGCCAGAACAAACCAGGATAAAGCGAACCTGTTTGCAGATCATCTTAAAAGTGTGTTTAAACCGAATGAATCGACAGATAACTCATCAGAAGAATATGTTGATCTTATTATCAAACAAGACTATCAAATGGACTTTCCCCCTAGACCTGTGTCGCCCGCAGAAGTCATTAAAACGATCAAGCGGTTAGACAATAAAAAGGCACCGGGCTACGACCTTATAACTAAAGAAGTTTTGTTAAAACTACCAAGAAAGGCTACTGTATTCATTACCATACTCTTCAACGCCATGCTACGAATTGGGTACTTTCCGAATGCATGGAAAGTATCTGAAATCAGAATGATCTACAAGACTGGTAAATTAATAACCGAAAAAACATCCTATCGGCCAATCAGTTTGTTGCCTACTCTTTCCAAGGTACTGGAGAGGATAATACTTCGCAGAATTATGCCAGGTCTCTTGTAGCGCAAAGTGATACCAGATCACCAGTTCGGCTTCAGAAAACGTCATGGAACTGTGGAACAAGCCCACAGAGTATGTGACACAATAAGGAAGTCCTTGGAACTGGGAGAATACTGTTCGTCGGTGTTTTTGGATATACAGCAGGCATTCGACAAAGTTTGGCACAAGGGCTTACAATGTAAGATCAAGCAGTACATTTCTCACTCATACTTTCCAATATTCAAGTCCTATCTCGAAGATCGTATATTCTATGTCAGAGAAGGTGATGCCACATCGAATTTCCATGGGATAGAAGCCGGGGTGCCACAAGGATCTGTTCTTGGTCCCATGCTCTACACACTCTACACGGCTGACCTTCCTTTAACGCCAGGGACAACCACAGCTACGTTTGCAGACGACACAGCTATATTAGCAAGTAATAAAGATCCTAGACTGGCATCAGAGAACCTACAGAATGGCTTGGACAGAGTAAACATATGGCTGCAAAAATGGAAAATGAGAGCGAGTGCTGCAAAGTCGGTGCAAGTGACATTCACTCTCAAAAGAGGGGACTGCCCACCCGTAAAGTTGGGTCAGTGTCCCCTGCCCCATAGTGACCATGTGAGATATCTTGGCTTACACATTGATCGCAGATTAACCTGGAAGAACCACAACAATTTCAAAAAGCAGGAGCTTCAACTGAAGTACAACAGCCTATACTGGATGCTAGGAAGGAACTCGAGACTCTCTCTGGATAACAAACTGCTTTTATACAAAGCCGTCCTGAAACCTATTTGGACATATGGTCTGCAACTGTGGGGCAGTGCAAGCGCCTCCAACATAAGTATATTACAGCGCCAACAAAACAAGATCCTACGAACAATCGCAGAGGTTCCATGGTACATTACCAACAATGAAGTTCACGAGCACCTCGAAATTACTACCATCAAGGAGGAAATTCGGAAATTGGCTTCTAAATACAAAGAGCGATTAATCCATCACCCTAATGAACTTGCTCGCCAACTCACTATGGAGCAGTATGTAAAACGACTTAAACGCCACCATATCCTAGAGCTAGAAGATCGGAAGTAGCTCTTGGCGACAGATGAGTAGATGCTTTCAATGGAAAGCCACTCAGCCTGACATCAGCACAGAACGTATTTGCTCATAGTTTTAGGACTGATCACAAATAAACACAAAAAAAAAAAAAAAAAAATATCCAACCGCGTGAGGTTGCTGTCGATTTTGCCGTCGGAACTAATTATGGATCCCAAATACTTTCAAACGACCAGAACAGACTAGTTCGTTCTCGTTCACATGACTGAATCCGTCTTAGTAATACTTACAGTCCATCAAATCTAAGAGGTTCCGCTTGACGTTTCATATTTTTCAAACCGAAACAACTTTGTTCATGCGTACATTATTCAGTTTCGATAACCTTTTTCGTAAAACCATGAATTTAGTCAGATTTTATTATTGTAGGTATCTAAAATTTACAATTCATCATATCTAAATTTAATTGAAAACATTCAAATAAAGCAAAAAAACCCATATTTACATAGTAAATAATTTCTAATAGTTCTATTCTTGACCTCATTGCAAAGTCATGTAGTTAGGTCACTGCTCGTAGTGTTGCGACTCTTCGGATACACTTGTATGTAAAAAAATCGTTTACATATACGAATAATCGAATGTATTACTTTCAAATTATTAATTAACAAATTTGTAAAAAGACATGACAGATGAAAAAATTACCAAATTTGACATAATTTATTGCCTCGGTCCATAATCCACTCAGATTGCTGTAAGCGCTAAAAGCCAATTTCTGACCACGGCCAGAAAGCGAATTCCCGGGCACCTTCGACGTACTGTTTAGCAGTAGGGCGCAATCATTGTTTAATTTCACGTTACTGCGCGACTGCATAACACACCCTAAAATAAATTATTTTAATTATTTTTTAGGTCAATCTTTATAGGCAAATTCGTTAGTGTCCCAGTCTCCACAAAAAATTTTTTTTTTTGGCAAAACTGCCTATTACAAGCGTACGCGGGCCGCTCGGCGTCAGCACTAGCAAGCAAGCAGTCTTTCGCCATCTTGGAAGCTGACTGTGCGTGTACCTACTTCCTCGTTTGTGTTTTACAATTTGTGAATGTGACTTGGCTATTACTTTTCTGGACTGATCATTCTTTATCCGTTTACCCTGGCAATATTTATACTGGACTCTAAACTAAGCAAGTGTTTATTAATACATGTACTACCCAAGCGTAGCCCTCTGTCCTGACATTGACAGGCCTACCCGTCAATTTAAGTTCCTTTTGACTTCTTGGCGGGAAAGTGAAGGCAGTTTTGTTTTATTTTCTATAATTTGTGATATTTCTAACATGAATGTGTAATTACGGTGGATTATTAACCGTTAAGTGTTTGTGAACATACTTGAGTGTTGGTAAATGAAAGAAAACAGTGCAACATCACTTTTTAATTTCTCTCAAGGAGTCCCATATGAGATCTCAGTATAGTCCCACATCTTTACTGAGGACTCAAGGGGCTTAGGGGAGGGTATATCATTTGCCATTTATCATCTTTATCACTACTCATTCCCATTTACTATAATTTATATATCACTAATTTGACACTGGCTTAATGTGCTAAACGCACGAAGTCATTAAGTAAAAGAAAAATAAGAAAACACAACAAAACTATCGAAGGACTTCTTGGCGGGAAAGTGAAGCATCATGTCTGCAGTTTTGTTTTATTTTCTAAAATTTGTGATATTTCTAACATTAATGTGTAATATCGGTGGATTATTAACCGTTAAGTATTTGTGAACATACATGAGTGTTGGTAAATCAAACAAAACAGTGTAACATCACTTTTCAAATTTTCTCTCAAGGAGTCCATGTGAGATCTCAGTATAGTCCCACATCTTTACTGAGGACTCAAGGGTCTTAGGGGAGGGTATTTAATTTACCATTTATCATCTTTATCACTACTCATTCCCATTTACTATAATTTATATATTATTAATATATCACTAACTTGACACTGGCTTAATGTGCTAAACGCACGAAGCTATTAGGTAAAAGAAAAATAAGAAAACACAACAAAACTATCGAAACATACATGATTGTTTGTTTATTAGAACTTTGGGGATTTATTGGCCAAACTTGAAATTTCGCTGAAATGGAAGACCAACAAAAGGTATTGAAGTACTTGGTATCCGTGGAAAAGTTAGCTGAGGAGATACTTTCTGACAAACATGAAATTATTATGTTGGATAAAAGAAGAAACCAAAATAGAGAAGCTCTAAGAGAACTGAGTAAATCTTCACAGCGAAAATGTTTTGTTACAGTTGGATCAGTATTAGTAAAACAAGACTTAGAAGCCACAAAATCATTACTGGAAAATGATCAAAAACAGTTGAACATAGATATTAACAAACTTCAATGTAACCTTAAAATTAAAATTAACGATTTGAGAGATTTGGAAATGCAACCACCTGTTCCTGGATCTATGCTAGTACCTTTAAACAAAACAGAGACTGAAGGGCTATCAAGAGTTGGAATATTGTGATTTAAAACATTATTATTGTTGACCCTGGACTGTATTTTTATTCTTACCTATCGATTGGTTGTTGGACAGGTTGAATAATTTAACTTCTTCATTACATGGTGGATTATGCAGGCTCCATGAATGCCACATAACATCAAGATTCCCCCAATGATAACACTTTCCAAGCCAACTGGATATATGAGTTGTGAAAATTATTATTCAAATATCCAATTACAGTTTCATCTTACTACTTCAACAGTTTATATTAAATCATGGCTATGAAGAAGTTGAGGTTAAAGATACACTCTTGAGTGTGAGTTAAGAAAAATTTTCTATATACTGTAGTGAAAAACACCCAATCTAATAAAAAAAATGAGACAAGGCAAGTAAAGTATATAAGCCTACATCTTGCACATTGCCAGTATGGTCCGTAGCGATACTGCTATTGCGCATTGGCCAGGACTAACATGCAACACTCACATTTTATGTTGTTGTTATGGAGGAGACAATATTATAGTTTCATATTTTATAAATATAAACTGATTATAATAATGCATTGTGTCTTACTTCCTTCCATCCCTTCAAATCCTACTGTTGTTCTTGTTCACTGGTGAACTACCCTCGGTAGTTATTTTTTATTGGCAATCTTGCCTTATCAAAACTTTAAGCTAAATTCATAAAAAATACTAATTAATTATAATGATACTTCTTACAATTTTTTAAAATTCTTTATTTAAATACATACCTATCGTGCAAATACGCGTATCTGAAAAATGTAGCAAATTTAAGTTGACGCGCGTAATTGTCGCAGTGCCTATATAATGTACTTTCAGGAACATCTTTTCACAAGAGATAAAAAATATAACTAATTATATTATGTGTTAAAATGATCCCAAAACGGATTTTACGTATGGTAGTTACGTGGATTTGCACTGTCCCCGACGATATATTACGTAGTATTATATTTATCTGTGATATAACTTGGGAATCTATTTACTACATTATTTTATAGTCAAGATTGGACTCACGCTTGTAGAGCAGCGCAACAGTGACAAAACCACAGAACACAATTTGGACAAAACAACTACTAGCCTATCAAGATGTAATTTTTAATAAATGAAGATAAGGATTTTTAGGTTTGTACTTTTTTCTTAACTGCGTAATGCAAAGAAGTAAGAAGTCTTTTTTTCAATAAACTCCTTTTACAAATGGAGTGACATCTCTTTGGTCTTAAAAAAACCCTACATATTCAAAGATTTATCGTCATTTGGAGTAGTGATGTGCTGGATTGTTAAAAATGTATATATGCGGATATAAATATTTGGTGTATTCGGTATCGGCGCGCGAAACGTCACACTCGCCGCAACGATACGCAGGACTTATTCAACTTTCATTGCGTGGGTATTGTTTTGTTGATGGTTTAAGGTCTCAGCACACATATGGGATCGGAAAGGGATCGTCACCGTATCGCCTCGAGCCGTTCAGAATGGTTTGTATTAAACTCCCTACTGCAACGCACACTAATCGGAATAATAACGTAATCGCCTCGCCTCGGAACAGGCTCCGAACTTGAATTCCCGCGCTTACGGCTCATCGTCCCCGCGCTTACGTTTCTCCGTCCCCGCGCTTACGTCTCTCCGTACCCGAGCTCACATCTCTTCGTCCACCCTTTCCCTTTTCCAAACAAATTGATTCAAACTGATCTGGTGCCAACCAGGTCAGCCAGGGGGCGGCGAGGCGTAAGCGCGGTGTCGCCTAGCCGTAGCCGAGTTGACGTACAGGCGCTGCTAATACGCTTTCGTTACGTGCATACGGTAGGTTGACGCCTGGTTGACAGCGAGGCGAAAGGCGTTACGGTTACGATCCCTTTCCGATCCCATATGTGTGCTGAGACCTTAAGTGTGACACTGGAACGCGTACATAAAAGTGATATTATAAGTTATAACTTGCTACAATATTGATTTCATTATAAAGATAGTTGATTTCATACCTTTCAGTTATATTAGTTATATACTATTAATATGGTAACTTACTACGATGAATGTTTGCAATACAAAGATGTCAAATATTCAATTTTAATGGAATGATTTTTTTTTATTCTACCTAATCACATAGCATTTTATATTATCAATTGAAAATTAGTAAAGAAAAATATCCGCGTGAAAAGTGACGTATACAGATTGTTTGTCCATTTGATATCCGCGGATACAGATTTCCGGCACATAATTATTTATTAGTAGCAATTATTCAAGTCAGTTTTATTTGAGTGCTAAGGATGTGGTATAGATCTCCAAACAGGACATATATTTGTATGCAAGAATGTATGTATAGAGTTTTTAGTACACATACTACAAGTAATAACTGCCTAGAGTTTATTTATTTCATGTACCTTGGGATTTAAACGCATTTCCTAAAGACAGGGCAATATGTCAATTATAATATGTCTTGAGGTTAGGACATAAGGAGAAATATTGTTAGTTCCTTCATTCATGTTAGTGGATGGAAGATTACAATTGAAACAAAAGCTTTTTTAAATGTTTTATTACGCTAAGGTAGTCTCAAATAAAAAATCATCAAATATATAATTTTCAATAATATGCACAGTTACATCTTTATACATGTAAATTATATAGTACATAACAAATAAATAATAAATAGTACCGAATTTTAGGATTTATCCATTAAAGAATTGTTGTTTGGTGTGTTATAATATAATACAAAGTGACTTGACTAAATGCCATTTTGTATAGTGAAATAGATTTCTAGTTTAAAGATAAATTTACAAATCTAAATTGTTGCTTTTGTGGTCAATAATAAAATTATTTATATTAATAAAAATGGCATTACTCTTTGTTCAAAACATAAACATAATAATAATGTAACCAATTATTTTTCATCTAGCTTAACTTTATTTGTATAAACAATATAATATGGCCATATATGAATGATAGATTGATTTGATATTACATTTTCTTTAAGAACATAAACATTTGCAACATAATTATAAAACCTAAGCAGTATTAACTTACTTATGAATAATTGTCAATATCAAAACATTTATACTAGAGGTTATTGCTTAATAATATAATATTTTTTATAGGTTGTATCAATTCTCAGTACAAAATGACACATGTAATAAAAGGTTTCTCAGATACGCGATTGTAATTACGTGGGTAGTCTTTTGAGCATAATTTATCATCTGTCACTATCACAAGTCTTTGAATTCCAAATGACCAAAGCACATTGTTAACCTTTACAACATTGACTAAACTAGTGGCACGTCGTCGCTCGCTCCCACCACTACCAGTTAGCCATGCCGGGCTTGTTGAGGGTCATGAAATATATCTGACAGGAAGAGCCGCCTTTGGCCGACGAGAAGAACACCTTGTCATTGCGCTCACATAAAAATTTGAGCCTTTGGGCTTTTTTGTGCATAAATACTCCGTCGAGATGGCCACTTTCCACGGAGCGGATTTCGATGGCCTTGTTGCCCCATCCCATTATCTGTCCCGTACCGATGTAGGCTACCGATGTGGGCATCTCTCCCCACTGAAAAACCAAAAACTGTTTGTGAACACAATGCACGACCATCTGCATTCTACACTTGTTCGTAGATTATGTAAAAGTGTACTTTATTATATTATTCGACACACATAATTGTTCATGTCATCTCTCATCTAATATTTTCAATTATTTTTCGGCTTTCTTTTCAGCATTCAGCCGTATAGTGAAATTAAAATATTATTTATGACTAAGTCAGATACTTCTTAGTCTTACGCCAAGAATTCGGCCAGATCAATAAAAAAATATGTTTCCATTATTACGTTTAAGAAGATAAGTGTTGAGTATTTACCTGTAAAACGATATTTTTACTGACACGACCATTTGTATTTACGTATACACCTTCATTGTCATAACATAATAATAACTGGACACCATTGGAGTTTGGTAGAGGAACAATGCAATGTGGAATAATTGCCCCCTGTGTCTGAAAGAAAAAGTTTATCATAAAATATGATAAATAAATCGGTTGTGTGTAATGTAGCCTATTCATTATACAGTGTAGGTACTGTCGCTGTAGCCTACTCATTATGGAGGGTAGAAGTATAAAGAACTATTTGATATAGAACAGTTGCAACAGTGTCTAAATGTAAGTAGTACATTCCAAATCCCTCTAATATGGATAAGTAAAAGGGTATGAAATGTGTTTCGATTTTATAGACTTTTGTTTACGTTGGACCAGCTTATAAAAATGTTCGTTTAAAACTTAAATTTTATCACCAATTTTTAAGGTAATACTCACATGCTTTGGAATATAAATATCATAGACAGTAGCAGTGTCTAAGTCAACAGCGTGAAATCCATCAGCTGAGCCGTAAATAACTTTCAGTCTTGTTCCTTCTTCAATCGTAAGATCTACTAATAGAGGCCTGAAATAAATCGTGTTGTGTACAAATTCAAATACATTATAAAAAAACTCATATAATTTTTTTATATAATTTATTTAACCTATATTAAATAAATAAATATTATCTTACAATCACACCAATTAATTAGTTCCATGATAAGAACTTGTGTTATGGATACTAAAGAACGAATAAACGTACTTAAATATTATTTACTGGAAAACACCCAGACCAGAACAAATATTTATGTTCATGCACACAAAGATTTGTCCTGTGTGGGAATCGAACCCACGACCTCTGGAGTGAAGTGCAGGTATAGTGACCTTCACGCCATATAAGTCGTCGATTATTGAATTCTATATTGTCACACTGCAGGACAAAAGCCTCTCTGTTGTTTCCATTGAGCTCTTTCCTTGACCCAGTCTGGTACGAAAGAGAATGTCTAACATTAAAATTATAAATAATTTATTGATTCAGGCGTTACTTTGCGGAAATCCATTGTAAGCAAGTGATGGATTAAAAATATCTTTGTAACAATTCCCGCGCTACTATAATTTCCCGAAAAATCGAGAAACTATTCAACACGACACGTGTTTCGCCCTTACACAGGGCATCTTCAGGTAAGATAGGAGCCTCAGAACAACGATGTCTTCACGACCAACGCTGAAACGAGAGTGAGCAGCTGAGCGTATTCGAGCGTATTTATACCCTCACCCACTTCCGCCATCAACGTCCGCCACGTCATCGCGGTCTGAGTCAGAGTGACCGTTATGAAATTTCTGAACCATACGTAATAGAGGTGATCTAGAGAACGTATTTTGTTCGTTCAGCAGTAGGTTTTTATCATTGTGTTTAATTATTTCTAGATTTTCCAATACACACAACCGTAGACCTTTTTCATGTATATGTAAAATTTCAAAATTATGATTATTACTCAAGGTGTGCCCAGAGTCGATAAGGTGTTTGGCAAAATGAGATTTGTCTGGACAATTATGCCTATAAGCAGCTATATGCTCCTTATACCTGGTTTCAAAGTTGCGTCCAGTTTGCCCTATATAGACACTGTGACAAACCTCACAAGTTAATTTATATATACCCGACTTTTTACTATTTTCTATGCGATCCTTTCCGTTACAAAGACGACTAAGTGAGTTTTTAGTTTTGAACGCTGTATTTATTTCATTATTCTTAAACAGTTTTGAAATCTGTCTACTAACTGAGCCCATATAAGTTAAACTGCCTGTATATTTAGTAATCTTGTCGCTGTCTAAAGCACACAACATCGATCTTACAATACTCTGTTGTTTACTTTTAATCAAATTATCAACCAAAGTAGTATCATATCCATTATTAATTGCTAACTGATAAATTGTGTTCAATTCTTTATCATAGTTAGTGGACGACATAGGTATGGTCATTAAACGATGAATGTAACTTCTAAACGCTGCTAATTTATGTTGGATGGGATGGCACGAGGATGCTGGAATAGTAGTGTCGGTATGAGTTGGTTTTCTGAATATTTGAAAATCGTGTTTATTTCCGACTCTTGAAATAGTTAAATCAAGGAAATTAAGTGAGCTGTTTTCCTCTATTTCTAATTTAAACTTTATTTTCGGATGTATTTTGTTGATTTTATCAACAAATATATTTAATTGCCGAATAGTGCCTAACCAACATAAAATTATGTCATCCACATATCTGTAATAATATAATATGTTACTACTTCTATTCAAAATATGCTTATTCTCAAAGTTATCCATAAAAATATCAGCCATTAACGGAGAGAGGGGAGAACCCATAGCCAAACCTTCTTTCTGTTTGTAATAGTGGTCATTAAACCTGAAATAGTTTTGTTCCATACAAAGTCTAGTTAAATGAATTAAATCACCCATTTCTCCCGGATGTGTACATTTTCTCTCAAAAAGGCTTTCCAGTATTTTTACACACTCTTCATACGGAACCTACCTGAAGATGCCCTGTGTAAGGGCGAAACACGTGTCGTGTTGAATAGTTTCTCGATTTTTCGGGAAATTATAGTAGCGCGGGAATTGTTACAAAGATATTTTTAATCCATCACTTGATTAAAATTATATATTAATTATAGAATATATACCTATGTTGTAATTCTCCAAAGTTCTTAAAAGCCATGAATTTGTGATAAGGTTTCGGCGCCCATGCATATATTTCAATGGAATCCTTGAGTGCAATCACAAGAAACTTGATTCGTTCGTATTTTACAATACGGAAATGAACAGCACCTTGAAGTTCACCAACATTTATCCAACCATTCCGCCTCTCTGCTTGCTGTGAACAAAAAAAGGCATTATGAACATTTAGATAAGGAACAAAAGAGAATTCAATATTATAGGAATATAATGTCTCACGTCACTAAGACCGTCCGTGCGCAGGATCTTTGATTTGAGCCAGCTAAGGTAATATACACGCACACGATTCTTCTTCCCAGAAACTGTGACGAGTATATTTTGCCCTTCTAACACTTCCATCTGTTGGAAGCGGCGTCGTGAGATCAATTGATAAACTTTCCCTTGACCCGAGCGGTCAAGTAGCATCAAACCATTTTCAGTCCCAATCAATAGGTTTACACCTGTAATATAAAGAAAACGTTGAATTAACGGGTATAGGTTTAAAACTCAATAATAACATAACCCACTCAGAACTTGCGCTAGCTTAAATAAACAACAGCACATTTGTAAAAGACATGTCAACTGAACGGTTCAGGGAGTTAATTATTGCATATATGCGGTAGGTATAGTGGGCGGCACAAAGTTAAAAATTGTCGTTAACAAGATTATTAAGGTGGGTTTTAGCCACCCCAAATAGGAAAATATGAGCGTTAGATTATATGTGTGTATAAAAGACAAAGCATCTTGAGAAATACACATTATGTATGTTTCGTGTATATTTGGTGGCCATGGTGTACCTATTTTGTATGTAAATATAAAGAAGGAATACGTACCCCATAAAGCTGCACATAAAATTTCAGAGTTGAATCTCTTCTTGTACTTCCGTATCTCTGGCGTGTCGGAGCTGAGGTCGTGGCCGGTGGGCGTGACGTTGACGTTAACGTGGCTCTCTCGACGGGAGGCGTTCCCGGAGCCGGAACCGGCCGTGCCCGTACCGGAGCCGCCGCCACCCGGTCCGCCCGCGCCGAACCCGAACGTCAGGAACGAGCGCTGCTTCTGTTGCAACGGGAGGAATTGTTGCGACCCAACTGATGTGTTCGAAGGCGACTGTTGTAGCGCGTGCCCGTGAGATAGCGGCGAAGCGGCGCCGGCGCCGACGAACGATTTTGACGGGGTGGACTGGGCCGAGGACGCGGAAGGGGAGGGGTGATGGTGATGTGGCAAGGGCATGCCGCCGGCGATCGCTTGTCTATACTGTAAAAAAAATATCACAAATACTTAATGCTTGTCCTAAAGTAAAAAAAAACCTTAATACTGCAAGCTTATACCAGGGGCTCTACAACAAACAAGATACGACGTTGTAACTTTAGAAGTGTAAATCTACGATAAGCTTCATATAAATTGCCGTACAATTGTATGAAGCACGACGGAGATTTCCACGACACGACGTCTTATTCATTTTATGTGTAAGAGTCGAAGCTACATATTTGTACATACTACATTGTTGTGTAAAATGCTTAAAAACCTGCCATATGTCTTATATTTAAAAAAATTATCCACAGACAAAGCCAGTAACCTAGATGTTTATACTTTGTGAATAAATTAGTACAGAATATGGTATTCCAATTAATAAAAAAAGTGCTATTTCCTTAATCACGAGTTGAATTATGAGACAATTTTGTTTTTAAAACTTTAACAGTGACGTTTGAATCGCAATGGATTATCCGTATCGATGTAGACACAATTTTTAGAGAAAAATAAAGCTAACTTGAAATAAAGCAGAGTCTATTTCTAACAACTGCTTTAGAACCGCAAAGAAAATTCGTGAAAAACGGCGGTAATAAGTGCCTACTACAAGGCGTGTAAATATTCGTACACAAATAATGGACGAGAACTTATACTAAAACCATAGTATAATAATAATACTACTGTTACCGATTAAAGTCTAACTATCTGTGCCAATTTAATATCATGATTTCTCAGTTCCGTAGTCTCAGAAATATATAACTACTAAAAACCGATATATTTTATAATAAGACTTATGTCTAAATTAATTGTATGTTTTGTTAGTCGGGTAAGTATCCATCGCCCAGTGATTAGTCGTCATATCAGATACAATTGGAAAGTTATTTGCTTCATTGCTACAATTATTATCTACGATTTCATGGCTAAATGATAATGATTTGCAAGCAATGATTTGATAACATTATGTTATACGGTTGGCATTCACGGTGAATGATATATGATAGATAATAGACATACGAAAGTATTTAAAACATTTAAATAATAGTGGAAATAAGTTATTATCAAACATAAGCTTATTATTTAGCCGATCAAAAGTAAAATTTATTTTTCAATACTTTATAAATTGTATTTTTTTTCTAACGAAAATAAAGTGAATAGGAAATCTGTAATAGTAAACTTAGTATTTAAAGCGGGATAGTCAATGATACTTGGCTCATACGACCGTTACTAAGGCGCGTCCAACGAACTACCTAAAGCTGAGGGGCTAGGTTGATTTGCATAAGATAATAGTCAAGTTACATAATAAAGCATCTATAGAAATGCATACATACGAAGAGTGTGATATAAATTTTAAAGTCCATCAAACAACAATCTATGATATTTTTTATACTTAAGCTTTCCTTGCATCCATATTATGAATACTTACTCAAATTGCAATAGGTGTCTGCGAACCCGTCGCGGATTGTGGCTCCGAGGCGTTTGCATGATCGACAACGATTAGAGAATTAATATTATGATAATCTAAAGCTTTATACTATACATACATAATATCACGCCTGTTTCCCCGAAGGGATAGGCAGAGGCATATTGTATGCCCACATTTCGCCAATTATATTGTTGGTCCCACGTAATAGGTGGCGAGCCTATTGCCGCTATATTTGACCCAATTTTGGGGTTGTAAGGCAAGCTACACACATCGAGCGTTAATACCCATGAGATCCACTCAGTTACCAATAACACAAGAAAGTTGTAAATTTAAACAAATTTTAATTGATAACCCCATTAATATTCAGTTTGAATTGGTAACCTTCTTTTCTGCTTAAAATAAGTCAACGTTGTGCCAATTTATTAGGAATCTCTTTAGGTCATCATGATTTGTTTTTGAAATTAAAATTTATACATAATATACCAGCATATAAATTTGTAGTAAAAAGCATTGAAATAGTGAATGCAATGAGACGAAACACATAGTAATTTTAACAGTGAAATCCCATTAAAAATGATTAAAATGTTCACTAATTTAGTTTGACAATAAACCTTTTCATTATCAGTGCCTGGTCTAAGATTATATAAACGATCGTATATTTAAAAATCTGTCTTAGAGCAAAACTGATAGCAGAGTGTAGCTTTGTGTAGAAAATGAATTAATATAAGTGAGGTGTTTATATTTTTACATGATAAAACTCCTAAACGAAAATAACTTACTTTATAAATTGATTTACCCATCAAGAAAATATAGACAAGTGTGACGTTAAGTTTGTATTAAATTGAATTAAAACAATATAAGGGCATACAGAGACTATCACGTGAAATGATTGATCTTTACTTTACTTATTTTTAGGGATCTAATAGATAATACCAGTTTACACTTAATAGGACAGAGCAGATGAAAATGTTTTATTGCTTTTTAACCTTAACCGCATAAGGTTTAATATATTGTGGGATGGAAACATTGATCTTTTTGCCAATTAAGACACGTAAGTCCGACTTTAATTTAATCTATATAATAATATATTTCATAATCAGTGTCATTTAACGTGAGAGAATCAGTAGCATAAAGAGCGGGTAGAAGAAATAACGATAATGCAGGTAGTTGGTGTGATATATTACCTCTTCGCTGGTAGACTTGTCCTGTCTCGGCGGTGTGGTTGGCTGCCCGGCCTGGCTGAGCAAGTCAGGTAGCACGGAGCTCGTTCGAGCGCCGCTGCCTTCATTCGCCCCACTTGATCGACCCTACACATTTTTACTTCATTTTCACCTACAGTTCTTATTAAAACACATATTTGAAAAGTTAAAAAATATCTAGGTAAAGAATATAATGAAAACTGATACATATAAATTTCTTGAATTGTTGCAACGTTAAATATTATTCGTATTAATTCACAGCATCAGCGCGACAAAACACAAACAATGCAGCCAGCAACATGCAGTATCACATACACAATACGGTCGATTTTCTTTTGCAGCTTCTAGAACATTTCGTTAGGCGTTCATTCCCAAAATTGTTAATTTCCGAGGTGTTCATGGCATCTCCCAGAATCGTTACATGGATGTCTCGCACTATTCGGCAGGAAGACGGTATTCGGCGCACAGAATTGACAATGATAAATGTTAATCCCACCGGGTGATTTAGTAATGATTATGTTAGTTTTAATTAGAAGCTGTTTATAATTTGTTAAGTGAAATATGAAGCTAATAATATAATTAAAGAACTGCTGTTATATTAAAATACACAAATATCACGCCAAAATGTAAGAAGTGTGAGCAATTTTTTTTTTGCGAGACCTTTACCCAATGTTACAATATAAAGTTTGTAATCAATATTTTCAATAGCGCATTATTTTTATAAACTACATAATAATGAACTTAATTTAATTATCTTACAAATCAACTAAATATTGAAGTACTTTTAGAGTTAAGTAATACAATTAATAAATATACTACTTACGTACAAAAACTGCTTAAGTAAATGACAAATTAATCCAATTGATCCAAAATATGTATTTAGACAGATAAAATTAAATACGATATACTTCTGAGTCTATTGTTATAAACTGTATATTTATATAGCTGTGCTACGATTCACAAATTAAAGGCATTAGCTAACCATTCCCAAACAAACAAATACCATTACCGCACTAGTTCACTCCTACATATCCACAAGCATTTTATAGATTGTTAGTAAATCTATGGTTAGAAAAATCGAACCCTCATACCAAACTGTAAGTACAAATAATTATTGAATATTAATCAAAACTATCCTGAGCAGGGGGCAATTTACCTGATCCTGTGCGAGTACCGCTTCCTGCCCACTTGCTATAAGCTCAGAGTGCCGATTGTAATGAGAATTTCTTCGAAATACTATGTCAGATTCAGTCTTTTCTCGTCGAGGCTTCACTATACTACTGGAGGAGATTGTGCTCTCTGTCATCGGCTTATGTTCGATAGCATTTGCTGTGAGGTCGGGTGTGCCACTTTTCTCGAACGATGTGCCGCTGGAGAAGCATATGCTAGTCGCTGGCGAATCGCTATTGACGCTGCTTTGTCGGCTCGGCCCATTGTGCGTTTCGCTGTTTTGTCTTATAAGCTGGGCGACGCTTTTAAGGGCGTCTATAGGGTTGTTATTTGAAGATTTTCTGTCAATCAATTTTTTATCATTCTTTTTTATTTCGCCTTGTGCAGTCATTTTTAAGCTATCATTCATTTTAATGAAGTCTGTCAATATTGGTTCACCTGATAAAGGAGATTTTGGATTTTGCTTACGGGAATTATTAAAAATGCCACTGGATCTTAACTGCTTGTTGGCTATGATTTGATTGTCATGCTTCGGAAAATATATTGCAGAGTGTCGAGTACTTGGCAATGGGAAAAAATCTGAGTTTTCTCTTCTGAAGCCCCTAAAAAATCTATTTGGGGAATTCTGCTCAGATTCCTGTTCTTTCTTGTACTTGATTATGTCAGAAAGCTTGTCTTTAGTAGACTTTTCACTGGGCTTATGGAACAGTTGTTTATGGCGAGAGGGCGGCGTGGCTATCGCTTTGTAATTAGCCCATGCTTCTTCCATTTCGATACGAGACTGACTTTGTATCTGTGCTCGTTTCTGTTCGCTCTCTTTTTGTGTTTCTTTCTTTGGTACCTTAGCTTCTGATTTCCGTGATGGGAAAAATCGTGCGAAATCCCAGTCTTTTAGTAAAACAGCTTCGTCGACGTCAGTAGGCTTTTTATCGGTTTCCATATTTTCTTTCTGGTGTTTTTCAAACATGTGCGATGCAAACATAATATTAAATAAAAAAGAAAATATAAAAATTAAGCTTTAATTTGTGCTCACTAATCTTACTTTGGCGTGAAAAGCTGATTTTCGTCGACTTAACATTGAAAGCCTTTCATGTAGGTACGTCACCAAAACTATCCGATCAGATATGAGCAAAGAATTATGATAATGATTTTTCCATGTCAGTAGGAAAATCAAACCAATTCTTGGTCTGATCGGATCGTTTATGGATGACCCCTCATCCTTTGGGAGGTATTTATGAAGTGTTTATACGTAGGTAATTGTATACAGGACACAGCTGTTTAGTTCAAAACAATACAAGTCGGCAATACTGAACTATATTTAGTAATTGAATAAAAGATATCCATGTTAGAACATGTTTTAACCTTAAGGATAACCTATTTTTAAATAATAGTGTACTGTTTACACTACTTACATATAGACAAAATTTTGAAACAGTAAGTCACAAAACAAAGGAAACTTTCACTGGTTTTTGCAATACTTTTTACTATTGAGAGATATTAGGTTAAATGATTTTTTAATGAAGTAGTCAGAACCGCGACTATATTTTAGTATCTTTCTGACATTTTTTAAAACAACGCTCTCCAGCAATAATAAGCTATCGGAAATTAAAGTTACTGTAATATCTGGAACATAGTAACATATCAAAAGGGGTAATTTATAAAATGTAAACCAGTGAAAGTTTTTATTTAAAAACGTTAAAATAGCAAGGCAATTATGGCGCAGATCCACTGTAGCGCATGTTGGGCACAATGACAATAGTGGTGTCAAGTAGACAGGAATTAATAGCGTTATAAACCAGCAATCTGTACCACAAAAACTATTTGAAGCTCATTTTATGGTAGGCTGGCCAACCCCAGAGTCAGCTTAAAACACAGACCCGGGCTAGATCTAGATCCCTTCTAGTTTCATGCCATTATAAATTGTCGTATATGTATTTTATTTATATTTTAGTTGTCTTAAAACTTCTTGTTCTTTTGTTACAAATTGTAACAAAAGATGTGTATTGAAAGGTTAGCTAGTTTTGTAATGATACTATTTCTGGCTTAATTTATGTCACAAATATAAAACTTAATCTACAATGTACCTTAGTAGGTATAATAGTATGACATAAACATTTAACTCATAAACTGAATAGATATGAAAATATATAACTGATATTTGAGTTTTTATACGTACGAATTATAGTCGGCACGTAAGTTAAACAAAAATGGCGGTGGTTTACTAGGTACATTCGTGGACAAAAAAAAGTAAACTAACTCATTGTTTATGTTTCGCACCATTTCGATTAAGACTCTGGTCTGACAGTGTGTTACTATTACTACCCATCCAAGATTGTTCAACTTATAAGCTGCGAGTTGTATAAGTCTTTCATAATACAAGTGGAAAATACAGCTAAGATTACTGACCCTTTTCATGACGAGTGTCCTGTCAGCATGAGCGTCGTCGTCGTCAGGAGTGGGGGGCAATGGCCTCGTGGGCGCCCCCCCTCCAGTGCCCGCCGCACTTCCGCCACCCTCCGGCACCGCCCCCAAACCAGGCCTGTAGCAAAACTCGGGACTAACAAGCGAATCAAACCAAAAAACCGGGGTGGGGTAGAACAGAACATGGGTGTAAATGAGGGTAAACAGCAAATTAAAAAGAAATGGGATGCACGAGATTAGTCAATCAAATTATTACTAAAAAAAATACATTGTCTAAACTGAGTAAAATGAAAATGATGTCTTATTTAAGCAGATACACAATAGAAACTGATAGGAACATGTTGTATTTTAAAAAAGCATGTGATTTGGTTTAAAATATGTTTGTCTACACTGAAATATGTTTATATCAACCGATTAGCTTCCATACATAAGTTCTTCTGTCATAATAAAGATCATACTAAAAAATACAATGGCCTAAACTTAGTAACTTTCGAGTTGGTGGTGGTATGTAGCATCGCATTATCAATACTAGACGTAATTTCGACTGGGTTTACTCGCTTTGAAGCTTTTACCACTCAATGTTAAAAGTATTAATGAAGAGTTTGTTTTAGTCTTACACTTCGCCTACTAAGCCGATTTTGACATTCGTCAAGTGTAGTATGGATTTACGACACTTTGGAGAAATGCGTAGGAAGAGAAATAGGCTGCTATATAATATCGATTACGCAAAGATTATGAGGAACCTACTCATCATCATCATCATCTCAGCCCATAAACGTCCCACTACTGAGCACGAGCCTCCTCTCACATACCAAGGTGAGAGAGTATTGGGTCATACTCCACCACGCGGACCCAGTGCGGATTGGCGGAGGCAGGTGTATGGCGTCCTGCTGTTAGAATTTATCAAGCCGCCCATTAGGCCTCTAACATGGCTTAACGACTACCACATTTAGTGATAACCGGGACCAACGGCTTAACGTGCTTTCCGAAGCACGGAAGCGCTCGATATCAAATGCCACACAAACGGTCACCCATCCAAGGACTGACCTCTGTAAACTCTGCTGTACTTCGGTGATCGTTTCCGACCACCGAACACCGCAGAGCTACGAGCGCTTCGAGCTTCGAGCGAGGAACCTACTATGTAATGTCAAATACATATAAGTGTGAAATAGCGGCGCAAGCGCCACTGTAGTCCCACATTTTGTTGTACAGTCAGCGTCAAAGCGCTACTTATATCGGAACACGCCCTAACGCTTTTGATAATAAAGTAGTGTGTTGACGCTGACTATACAGTGCGGGTATGACATTAGAACAAATAACATACATTATTTAAGAAAAGATAATAAAATAGTCCATACAGTGGCTTAGGGGGGTCACTGGCAAGTAGCGTGCCGTCGTTGCGAGCGCGGCTGCCGCTCTCTTCGAGGTCTGAGTCGCTATCGGATTCCTCGAACGGTGGCTCTGGAGGGTGCCTTTCAACTGCAGGTCCTGTGAATATGACAATTCATTTAGTGTGAGTATTTAACAAAAAAAAATCTTACAAAATATAAAATTTAAAAAAAATATTGTCTTCTTTGTTTGTATTCTCCCTTCGAAGTATATATCATTTATTCAACTCTTAGCTCACAGTGTCGATTTTCATAACGCATTCTTTTATCTACTAAGCAAGACTTATTAGGTCGGGGAAAAAGTCTTTTCGCATAACGTAGGTATAAACTTATTATAATTTTTTTTTGACTGTACTATTTGTGTCTGGCTGGTTTTCGTAACATTAAAAAGGTTCCATTATAAAAAAAAGAAAAAAATAAAAAAAAGTTGTTTCCCGCTATTTTTCATTTGTTTTTCTCTCCGTAAAAATGAGTGAATCTAATGAAGAAATTCGATACATTTTAAAATTTTATTATAAAAAAGGCAAAAATGCAACTCAAGCAGTGAAAAAAATTTGTGATGTTTATGGACCTGATGCAGTGTCAGTAAGAGTAGCACAAATTTGGTTCAAACGTTTTCAGTCCGGAAATTTTGATGTTAAAGATGCACCTCGCTCTGGTCGCCCTGTTATGAATAAAATGGACGCCATTTTTGAAAGAGTGGAGCAAGATCGGCATATTAGTAGTTACGATGTAGCTGAAGAACTGGGAATTGACCACAAAACAGTTTTGACCCATTTGAAGAAAGCTGGTTATACAAAAAAGCTCGATATTTGGGTGCCACACGAGCTCACTCAAAGAAACTTAATGAACCGTGTACTCATTTGCGATTCATTATTGAGACGTAATGAAACCGAGCCGTTTTTGAAGAGATTGATAACTGGCGATGAAAAGTGGATCACGTACGACAAGAACGTGCGAAAAAGGTCGTGGTCGAAAGTTGGCCAGGCTTCACAGACTGTGGCCAAACCTGGCCTAACACGAAATAAGGTGATGCTGTGTGTATGGTGGGATTGGAAGGGCATTGTTTATTATGAGCTTTTACCGCCCGGCAAAACCATCGATTCTGATCTTTACTGCCAGCAACTGATGAGATTAAAGGAAGCAGTCGAGAGAAAACGGCCGGAATTGATCAACAGGAAGGGTGTGGTCTTTCATCACGATAACGCTAGACCACACACATCTTTAGCCACTCAGCAAAAATTAAGAGAGTTCGACTGGGAGGTCCTAGTGCATCCACCATATAGCCCTGACCTTGCGCCTTCAGATTTTCACCTGTTTCGGTCTCTGCAGAATTCTTTAGGTTCTGTAAGGTTGACCTCAAGAGAGGACTGCCAAAACTATTTGTCCCGTTTTTTTGATCAGAAGTCCCAAAGTTTCTACAGTAACGGGATAATGTCTCTGCCCACAAAATGGCAGAAAGTTATTCAACAAAACGGTACATATATATTGTAAATAAATGTATATAAACTTTGAAAAAACTTGACTTTTCATACAAAAATACGAAAAGACTTTTTCCCCAACCTATTATATCACGTTTGTATGTAATTTTTTGGCAACTGAACTGAAAAGGACTATATAGGACAAATACCTATTTGTTTTGTTAGGGATGTTTCCTCTGTACTGTAAGTATGCACAGTTTCGCATATGAATAGTAATCATTAACAGCTAAGTTAAGTTAATAAAATAAATTAAACTTTAACAATTGATTCATTTATTAGTCAATCTGTTGAGGAAATCAAGTTAAACATTCAAACATATGCAATGCATATAAAATGAATACAATGTAAAGAACTAAAATGCAATCACTGATACCTAGTGTTTAACAAGATTAAGTATCAATAACACGAATTTAATCACAATACCCTTACACCTTGATATGTGAGAGGAGGCTCGTGCTCAGTAGTGGGACGTTAATGGGCTGAGATGATGAACACGAATTTTGACACTAATCTCAAAGTATGTCCCGCTATATTTTTTTTAAGCTGCACATAGCTAGGCTAAAGTCTCGTCTGAATTTTATGCCGTTTAGTACGAAAGAAGTTCAAAGAGTGTAAAAAAAAGCTTAGGATCACATATTTGAAGTCTAGTTATCACAATATATAATAAAAAAATAAAACTTTACCTTGCCCATTAGTGGGCGCCCGTGGCGGCCGGTTGGGCGGTTCATTGCCGGACACCACGCCCAGCTCGTTCAGTTGTGCAGCTAGTCTGTCCAAATCCTAGAAAAATCAATATGATTAAGTCACTTATGATTTCACCAACAGTTCAAAGTAGTTCAGTTCTGCCCTTTAGTTTAATACCCAAATAAAGAATCAATATATGCCAAGTATAACTCATTTGTAATCGTTTTTTTAATGACTACAGCATGTTTAAGCGATAAAAACTTAACACAAGTGAAACAAGAAGTGTTGATATTAAATTACCCATGAATATTGTGTGAGTTTCATAGTTCCTAATAATTTTGATGTGATAAAAAGCTGAATCATTTTTTTAAAGCTTTGTATTCTTTTAACAGACTTCTATTGGCATTGGTTTAAATAACTGGTACAGAAACAAGTATAAACAACATATATTAGCAAAGTAATTTTAGTGACAAAAACAGAAATAAACAAAATAAACATATAAATATGTTCTTGATTATAAAATTAAAACCCTACCTCAGGCCTTCGCGGTGGAAGCTGCAGTTGAAGAAAAGTGATGTACAAACAAATGTAACAGCATTCACATGAAATAAATGAAAAGAAACATAAAATAAAAGTGCTGGAAAATGATATAACAAAATAAAACGTTAAATTATAACAGAAAACAAAAATACTTTTTTTGGGTCTTTTTGACAATTATGGTGTGACTGCGTGTTTTACAACACTAACTAAACAAATAGACAATGTTTGTTGCGCATTATCCTCCGAAAGGATTTAAAAGATCCAAACGATCATGACTGATCAAATGATCAGTATTGATATTGTATTGATACACTTGAATCATCATCTCAACGCAAACTCACTACTAAAGGGTTCACAACTTTTTGTATGAAAAATTTTTGGGTAGGAAAAGTATCATGAGAAGTATTTTACAAATGAAAACAGTATTTTATTTTTTGGTGTTTTATAAAACATATATTTTTGATCCTTTTGTACAATTTATTATTACTTTTGAAATATTAAAGCACCGTGTATACTTTTTTTTATATAGGACAGTAAAAAGTATTAACAAGCGAAAAAAATTATGATAATGTTTTTAATAGTATGGTTGCGTACCCTACTCACTACCGAGGCACGGGCACGAACCAAGGTGAGTGTGTATTCGGTGATACTTCTCCACAAAATTCATGTTTCAGATTGTAGAAGTATACAATTGAATGACGGGGTGAAAGTCACCTGATGAGTGCAACGTACCATAGGTTTGAACATGTGATGCGAGCCCCTCTGTGGAGGCTGCGGTCCACTAGCTGGTGGTGTACCGTTGTTGGAGCCTGAGCTGTTAGACGATCCCGAGGACTTTGGCGTCGGGGGCAAGGGCCTGCGAAAACAAGTTTTATTAGCAACACACCATTTTCTTACTTTTAATATCTACTTACAGAGCTTTGCAGTCAAATTAATTGATTTTTTTTAGAGTGATGCTGGAAACACACTGTCTTACATGTGTTTCTAACAAGACTAAATGTAACAGACATTCAACATTTAATAGACATTGATTAACCAAACCATCCTATCAAATTTAAGATTTATGGTTACATACTGTTGTCGATATTTTGTATGTATGCATTGAGTGACTTTCTAACTCTTATTTTGTTAATGTCTATAGGTCTAATTTCTTTACCTTTATTAATATTACATACGCATCTTTTGCACTGACTACTATCACATTTGACATACAGCAGCCTCATTGTATATATAACCTTACCTATATCTATTTGGTTGCTGTGTCTGTGGATCTGGCACTACAATCAGTCTTTGTGGAATTGAAGGCCTCGCCGGCGGACCAGGCTCTAAAGCATCAACAAACAACATGAGTTAATGTAACACCACAATAGCTACTAAACAGTGTCACAAGAGTTAGAACTTTTATTACCAGGAATTTCCTCACGCTCCTCACGTTTACTATTGCGTTTTGGCGGTGGCTGCGGCTGCGGAGGTTCCGCAGGTGCTCTGGGTTAATAGAAAAAACGTGGTTAAACGCAGACAAACACAGTTAATAGGCATGAAGTTAGTAATTTTAAAATCTATCACACCTGCCCTCTTGTATTTGCTGGAAGTTCCTCCTAAGAGTGTCCCCGCCCTGATGCGGAGCGTTATGGACGATCGACGAAGGCTCCCCGGCTACAGCACTCTCTTCTTCTTCGCCCTCTGATCCTGAATACTTGTAGTCTTCACGGACAGAGTTATCTTGCTTTCTCTTTTTGCATCTATCTATATGATCCTTCAACTGTATCCTGACTTGCCGTTCAGTAGGTTGATCTCTGTAAAAATAAACATTAATGTAAAATTTAAAAAAAACTTTTATGAAAATACAATATCATTCAATATGTAGGTGCGCCAAATTTCAGCTAATCTGACTCAGCCATTAAAGAGATTAAGTGATTGAGTCACAAACTTTCAGAACAACAATACTTAAGAATAATTATGTCACAAATTTATAACATATGCAGAGACTTACCTAATAAAAGGATGCTTTAATAGTTGTTCAGTGTAAGGCCTTTGATGGTAGTCTTTGACAAGAACAGTTTCAATAAAACTGTGAAATTTCTTAGCCCATTTCTTAGACTTCAAACGAGGAGGTGGATTTCTGTAAAATATAACAGAATTAAAGAAAAAGATAAACAGCTAATATTTATATGATGTTTAAGTCATTTATTTCTTTTGTTGTTACCTCGGAATAAGAAATAATGCTCTCATGGGATGTAAATCACAAAGGGGCGGTTGGCTTTCAGCCATCTCTAAAGCTGTGATACCTAGAGACCATAAATCAGACCGATTGTCATAAGTTGCATCAGGGTTTTCATCACATGCAATGACTTCTGGAGCCATCCAATATGGAGTACCAATAAAAGTATTCCTTCTACCAATTGTTCTGTCCAACTGAGCAGACACTCCAAAATCAACTGCAAACAAATTAACCAAATTTAACAACACAAGTCATCTACTATGTAACAAGAAAAATATTGATAAGTAAATGGCATTACCCAGTTTAACTTCAGCATTATCAGTAAGCAGGACATTTTGCCCTTTGATATCCCTGTGGATCACTTTGTTGGAGTGCAAATAACTAAGGCCTCTGAGTATTTCTCTGCAGATATATGAAATCCACTCTTCTTTTAGTGACTGTCCTTTAGTTGATTTTACCAAATCTGTTACCGAGCCTAAAATAGATTGATCATAGATAAAAAGTTATAAAAAATTAAGATAATAAATTAATAAGGGTTACAAAAAACACTGTATTGACATACCAGCCCCACAATACTCCATGACTAACCAAAGCTGGTCATCTTTGCCAGGAGGGCTTTTCTTAATAAATGCACCATAATATGTAGCAATATTGCGATGATTAGAGTACTTTTTTAGAACATTGATTTCAAGTTTTATTTCTTCTTCTTCATCTTGTGTGACATCCATAACCTTAATTGCAGCAAGTTGCCCAGTTTTAGTGTGTCGACCCTGATGAAAAATTATTATTATTACAGTAAATAATAATCCTAAGAGAAGTAGATACTAGAAATATAAACCCTTTTAAGAAAAATAGTCTGCTGGTTATCCATATTCCTTAAAACTGTTACCTTCTTAAAACGGCAGAATATTATTATAGTATTAAAAAGTTTCTTAACCCATAAGGTGACTTTTACTACTTTTCATGCATAATTTTTAGTTATTATAAATTTACATAACTAAAACAAATATGGCCCTCAACAGGAATAGGCACTCACAATCTTGGTATTCATAAAAATCAAGTGTAATCAATTAAACCATTCTTCTAATATCATGCTTTGTCTTGTGGTTGGTTAACAACTAAAATTACGATAGGCCGAAATTTTTGTCAGATCTAAAATATTTAAATATAGATAATGGTGAGACAACAAACAAAACATATAACTTGGGTAAGATAAGTATACTGAGAATAAGCCTATGGTATCATTGTGCTTGTATATTAAATATGATTAAAAAAACAATTTTTAATTTATCATTATTTCAATCCACACCTAAATTGTGTTAATATGATGTACATATCTTAAACTCAGGTGGGACCAGAGATATCCAAAGTAACTCAATTTACATGGAGATATATTATATCATCATCTCAGCTAAACAACATGACACTTTTCTTTTCATAATTCAGTAGTTTTATTTCAAAATTGAATAGATTTGCCTACAAATGCTTCTTTAGCAGCATAAATATAATGTTATTACTATATAAACCTATTCTTATGTCAGAAAGAGCATTATATTCAATTGTTCAAAAATTTACATCAATCAACAATACATGTAATGGATATGAATTTCTATGAAAACTATTGCACTTGACCTCAGAGGTAGTAATTAATTAGTAAATAAACATAGCCATACAAGTTATTAACAATAACCCTAATTATGAATCAAATGTTTATTTTGTATTACTTATCTAATACTACACATATGTATGAGCTCCAAATTTAATATGGTACCCTTTATTCTTTTAAAGGATTTTAATATTAGTAACTAAATAATTGGTTCCTAGCCCCTTTCTATTCCATTACCCATTATTTCATATACTATGAAAGGTAATAGCACAGTAAAAACATTGGTTAAGACAACGTATGAACTTGACTTTATGTGTAGAATTTCACAAATAGGGAAATAAGATACAATAATATCTCTTTAGACATTCATTTACATTATCATTTTGGCATAGTATCGAACTTCAAATTTGGGCAAAACTTTTCACTAGCTATCCGCTGTACCTTTTCTAGGTAATAATAAAGGTTTTTACTACATTAATCTTTAATAAAAGATTAAATTATTTTGCTACATCATAGACTTATTATAACTTAATAATTTACATATATAACAATAAAATTTCCAAGATAAATCACACATAATACAATATATATCTCCTTTTACTGAAAGACTTAAACAACATTACATTACTACACCATAATAAATAATGGGATTTCAAATTAAACATTACATTCTTAAGAATATATCTAAATCCTAAAGGTTTATATTGTCACACCTACTGTTCATGATACATTCATTGACATTAATAGCTTGAACTCTCTAATTGTGCTACTTTCATTGAACTCTATTAAGTTTAATAAGCTTCACAGCAGGCTGACTGCCCTCACTTGGTGGTAAGTAATTACATACTTATTATACACAATGGGTAAGGATTATTACGATCTGTCATCTGACAATAATTGGGCAGGTAAATAATACAACTATTGTACGTATAAAAGCAGAGTTATTTACAAAAATATTACCTTGTAGACTTGTCCATAAGTGCCATTTCCAACTACTTCAATAAGTTCAAATATCCCAGCTGGATCCTGAAAAAAGGTATAATGCTAGTATTCCAGACAGAGATAAATTGAAGTACAATTTTCTGTAACTACATTGAATCTACACATATGATTCACGCCCTGTGAGATCATTGCCCTTTTGATATAGTTTTATCTAAATTATGAAAGTAAGGGGCCCTGTGCGGTATATGTACATTACAAGAAAGGATAGTAGAGTAATCCTAAAACTTACTTTTAGTGCACTGAGGTCAATGTCGTCCAAAGAACAATTTACAGACGGTGCTAGTTGATGCGCCATTTTGAGTATATTGACACACACGAAGACAAAGCACGAGCACCTCACATCAATGTATTTATCATACAAACTCACTTATCTAATACATTGGCAAAGAGATTGCTAAATATTAATCTTTTACGGAGCTAATATCATAAAAAACATTGTTTACACTCAATTTAAGTAATTTACAGATACTATTTTTAAGTTCCACACACACCCGGCAGACAGGGATGCCATGACAGAATATTTTTTTCTACAGGTCACTCAAACTCATTCATTCGTTCGGCGTGCCATAGATAAAAAATATCGTTTATTTATTAGGGATAGAAAATTGTTTAAAAAAAAATTTGATCTGTGCACTAATGGTACCGAAGTCGCTTTCATTGTATGTATTTTTTTATGACAATTGTTTCTGAGCTAGACGAATTGGATTCGTGAGCTGCTATTCGACTAGAATAAAATGAAAACCCATACCCATATAGTATGACATTGATTGCTAAAAACTTTATATTCTATGCCAATTTAATACGTGAATATAAGTATCAATAACATACTATTTCACAGGTTTTTTTACCGCTTACGTCTATTTTATTTTCTTAATTGACCGCCATGCAAATAAGATTGCGCTCCATTACGTTTTTTGATAAAAGCCTCTTTTCTTCGATTCTAAAAACGTTTTTACAATAATTATGATGACATAGAAACATCTGGCAATACTAACTTGTAGCATTAATAGAATTATTACTCATTCATAGATGAAGCATGGATTTAATACTCAAACAGGATTATGTCTCATTCATTAAAAAAACTATCTAATAGAAATAACATATATACCTACACCTTTAACACAACAAAAAGTAAAAATAAAATATATTTTTTTGAATAATTGCAACATGACACAAATGCGTAAATGTTCGCCATGACACGGACAATCGTCGACTTGACTCAGAAACGCTGCATTTTTGCAAATAACTCGATTAATTAAATTACTTGACACCGGCAAATACTCTAAACACTAAAAAATCACTCTCGGCTTCTTTTTCCCTAATGGTATTTATAGACGATAATGAGTTTTACCTTTTCATTCGTTGTTTTACCTACGGATAAAGTATATTGCAATAATTTGTCATTTTGACAGTGCTCAATCCTATATGAGTATTAACCCATTACAGCATAAAGTTTGTTAATGAAGTAAATAAAGGTTTCATGTTATATAATGGTCAATTGGGGTTACTTGGAAGACATAATAAGCTAAATATAGAACATTTAGTTATAGTTTTGATTTTATGACCCGTCCGATATATCGGACGCTATGCATAGCGTACCAATGCGTTCCTATAAAGAAGACTTATGTGATATAAATAAAACAGAGGAATAAGAAGCAAAGTTTATTAGAACGTCTTACACAAATACATTATTGAATATGGTAGTCCATAAAGCACTTAGAATGAAGTCCGATGTCACATTTCACACATACGAATTTAGCCTTTCCTCCGCATTTATGCACACCGGCGTTCTATGCTTATGGGCACAATCCAGTGATCTTTACCATCATACCGGGTGTTAGATAATGGTTTGGCTGGCTTTTGTCCTTGATGAAGTGGAATTCCATGTGTTGTTAGCAAGCTGCGAGCAACATACCTTCTAAATGCAAATAGGGTTTCCGTCTCGCAAGTAGCCAACTGTTCACAATGGATACATCTCGAAAGTAAGCAAAAATTGGCCACCACCATTTTCTAATACGCATTCTTGTACGAAGGTTCGCTACAGCTTGATCACATTTATCCACACCACCCATGTGCTTATTGTAGCTTGCTATCAGTGAAGGTTGGGGGATGGCAACGTTATTTGGCGGGACTTTGCTCGCTTGTAGAGAAGAAAGTGGCTCATTATCTTCATCATCACTTTCCTCACTTGATAATGAAGACGGCAATAGTGGTTCATCCGAATTAGTTGATGGGATGGTTGACGACGCATCATCTCTCCTTGGTCCGAAACGTTGTAGCTCACATCTACTTTGAAGCCAATTGCGGCCCAAGTGGTTTAGATTGGCACCATGATCATCGTCTGAAGCATCACTGTCCTCATCCATAGCCTGTTCACTCCGTACGATAGGTGTTTCTACATAAATAAGGTTTTCCCCAGTGTCACTATCATTTTCGTATTCCAAAGCCGATAAAATTTCATGCACCTTCAAGCTGTAAAAAGTAACAAGAAAACCACACCGTAGTGCCCACCATGCATAGCGTCCGATATATCGGACGGCATTCAAATCTCGCTGATTAGATGCAAATTAGCAATATTCATAAGCATAAAAAAAATTGTTTACGTAGCTAGATAATATTTGATTAAACAGAACTAGTTTTATTTTTTCTATCTATAAAAAAATACAAGAAAAATTTAATAATGCTTACCACTTTTTCACGCAGCTGCGATTTTACTTCGCCATTTTGGTAAAAGAAACAATTGACAATATTTTTAAAATTTTTATGTGCACGCGACGTTGCCAAATTCAAAAACATGTATTTTACTTTCGTTCGGAAACAAATATCTGTCAAATATGATTAGTTTTATTATTCTAATGGCCAATTATATTGCGTCCGATTTATCGGACGTTATGCTGTAATGGGTTAACACTAATACGATTAAGCACTGTGCACAACTCCAAACGGCATCAACTTGACAACAATATGACTTTGTTTCCACGTGTTGCTCCAGTTGTCGAGACCAAGTCCGAACAGATCAGAATACACTTTCATGGCGCTACTTACTATATTGCGTTTCTGGTGCTAAGTACATTACATTAATATATTGGTCCCGGGGTACCAGCGAAAGGCACGGTCCGGAATAGAGACAGGGGACATGACATTGACGACCGATAAAAAAAAATCAAATTCATATAATCAAGTTTGGCTCGGACTTCTTGGTGGGAAAATGAAGCGTCATGTCTGCAGTTTTGTTTTATTTTCTAAAACTTGTGATATTTCTAACATTATTGTGTAATAACGATGGATTATTAACCGTTAAGTGTTTGTGAACATACATGACTGTTGGTAAATCAAACAAAACAGTGCAACATCACTTTTTAAATTTTCTCTCAAGGAGTCCATGTGAGATCTCAGTATAGTCCCACATCTTTACTGAGGACTCAAGGGGCTTAGGGGAGGGTATATCATTTACCATTTATCATCTTCGTCACCACTCATTCTCATTTACTATGAAGTATATATTATTAATATATCACTTACTTGATTCGGCTAAATGTGCTAGGCGCACGAAGCCATTATTTAAAATAAAGTAAAGAAAAGAAGACTTCTTGGCGGGAAAGTGAAGCGTCATGTCTGCAGTTTTGTTATTTTTTCTAAAATTTGTGATATTTCTGACATCAATTTGTAATAACGGTGGATTATTAACCGTTAAGTGTTTGTGAACATACACGAGTGTTGGTAAATCAAACAAAACAGTGCAACATCACTTTTTAAATTTTCTCTCAAGGAGTCCATGTGAGATCTCAGTATAGTCCCACATCTTTACTGAGGACTCAAGGGGCTTAGGGGAAGGTATCGCATTTACCATTTATCATCTTTATCACCACTTATTCTCATTTACTATGAATTTTATATTTTTAATATATCACTTACTTGACACTGGCTAAATGTGCTAGACGCACGAAGCCATTATTTAAAAAAAGAAAGAAAAGAAACTAGCGCGCCCATTCACTGCGGGCGGGAGCTTTATCGTAAAAGAACGGGCAAGAAAATCGCCAAGGTTAGTTTTTTCTCCCGCCAGTTACAAGAAAATGTACTTAGTAGTAAATCGTCAATCGTCAAAGTTTGTTTTTTCTCCCGCCAGTTACAAGAAAATGTACTTAGTAGATATGGCGTGGTGGCGAAAATATCCGCTCTCCGCTCCTAAGGTCGTGGGTTCGATTCCCATACAGGACATCTTTGTGTGCATGAACATAAATATTAGTTCTGGTCAGGGTGTTTTTCTATGTATATTAAGTCATCATCATATCCTAACATTATCCCGGTTGCCCTAGACCTAAGCTTAGAGCCCAGGGTCAGCTCACTGGTTCAACCAGATTTGACTGACTTTCAGTTATTACGTGAAGCGACTGCCGTTTGACCTCCGCAACCCAGAGGGAAACATCATTCTATGGTTAAACCAGCTGTCAGTCTGTTAGAAGGCACTGACTTTCTCATAACGACTGCCATAGATGTTCAAGACAGCCAGGACCAACGGTTTACGTGCTTTCCGAGGCACGGAGCAAACGATAATTTCTCACATAACTTCGAAAAGTCATAGGTGCGCCACCAGGGTTTGAACCCAAATCCCTCCGAAATGAAAGGCAAGGGGTCTCGCCACTGGGCTATCGTCCCTTAAATGTATATTAAGTATGTATTTACCAAAAAAATAAATATTTATGTATGTTTATCCGTTATTTAGTATCCATAACATAAGTTCTTAATGATACTTATCTTGGAACTAAATATGTGGTGTAATTGTCAGACAATATTTATTTATCCCCCCAAAATCGTATAGGTCAAATTGAAAGTCTTCTTAAAATAGTAAAAAAAATATAAAATTGTATGTTGTGCAGTAAACTCTTAATTTGCTAGGCAACAAAAACTGTGTTCGTCATAATTTTGTTGTTGCGATCCAATTTGGTTGTTCTGTGCGGACTGTGTTCAAAACAATCTTCCGCTGAACGTGAACGTAAAGTGGGAACATGGGCTCAGGACCCTGGACGATGATGGTGTTCGAAGAAGTTTTATGCATTAATAATGTATCATGTCTTCCCTTGGAAACAAAATTTTGTGTATAACAAATAGACTACGACTAGAAAACTATACTACGTCACTGTTTATCACTTCCAAAGTGAATTCATGATTACTGAGAGATTGGGCCTTGTTTGTTGTAATTTACGTCCGTAATTTATGTCCCGTGATCGAAATTCGTGTTCACTATGTTTTGATCGTTCGTGTGTACACAGCTTTAGGACCCTTTCATACAGAGAGTTCGATGTAACGACTTTCAATGTCATGTATCCTGGGGTCCCGGAATAGGTATGGAGATACATATAGAATTCTGTTTAGCAATAATTTACCATTCATCATCTTATTATCATCCCAACTCGTTAATGTGCCACTACTCAACACGGGCCAGGCCTCCTTTCGCTAACCAAAGTGAGAGGTTTGGTCATACTACACTACGCGGATCCAGTAAGGATTGTGGCGTCCTGCTGTTAGCGAGTTCTGTGATTTACCATTACTAATTTTGGAAGAAATTGTTGTGCTGTTTCGCGATGGGTTTGTTTTATGCGCATGCGTAGTCACGAGGAGATTGAGATTACAGGTTTATATACTACCGTCACTATAATATTAATTATTACACGCCTTTGTTATTAATGACTCCCTATGCTGTGTGGTACCGGCCTAGAATAGTGCCAACCCCTCTTATCTCATTAGGAGTCATGAGGGTCGACGAAGATAAATTCAACCGGATGATGGGCAGCAGCGTTATCTCGTGTCCTAGCTGAGTCTACAATCACCAACCCGCCTACTCAGGTTTGTGATTATGGGCAAATACCATCAATATAAAAAACTGTTGAAGAGGCCAACGTTCATAAGTAGACTTAAACAAATCGGTTTCATTAGAAATAATGGTAGATGATGTGACCCGCTCCAAAATTACAGGCTACGACACTATGGAACAATCTTATATATTTTGGTGCGATATCAGAATGTGATGCATTGAGACGTGTGGGGTAACGTTCACTTGTTATATGGGTCGTTATTTTTTTAGGGTGCATGTGCTGTTTCTGACAGTTTTCAGGGACTGATATTGTATTGCTCCATGGGAATTGTATTCGTTTGTAATGCTTTGCTTCAGCAAAATAATCTGCTACCAATTCCGATTCTGCTTGAACCTCTTATTAAATCAAAGTCAAAATCATTTATTCAAGTTAGGCTCAATAGAGCTCTTGTAGAAGTCAAAGTTAAAAAAGAAAAATGGTTGCCTGTAAAGTCGTTTTTACGGGCGAAGATTTTACGTGACAACGTCTTTTTCTCGGTAGAATATTTATTGATATGAATATAATTAAATTGCACAATAGGAACAAGGAATTGAATGAAAATAAGAATTGCACAAATTTTAACTATAGAAATATATTTTGTTTACTAAAACATTGTACACTAGTGCTGCGCGCGCGGCAGACCGATCATAGTTGAGTGGGAGAGAGACGCAAGGCATTCGCCGGGCCTCTCTCTCGTTCGGTGACTCATCGTAACGTTACCGAGCGTTACACTTTTTCATAAGTGACTCCCAGCCGCAACCTAATTTAAGACGTTGTCACGTCAAAACTAACGCTCTGTTTAATCTGTTTGTAACTTTTATATAGTACAAACAATTAATACTAGATGGCGCTGTATTGCACAAATCATTCAGTATTTATATCCCCACTTGCTTTCACTTAACGTCAGTTAATGCAATTCTTATTATTTTCTTTCAATACTAAAAATTTTAAATATTCAGTAGTTTGCTTCTCAAGTGTAGGGGCTTGACCTACTTGGGCATGTCACTGGTTTTATTGAATCACAATTCTGGAAGACATTTCTGCCTGTCCAGCTTTAGGGTAACAACTTTTTTTTCTTTAAATTACAAATTCCTATTCTTATAAATTAAAAATGGATAGTGTTATATGCTAGTACGTAAATAAATAATCCTAGTAATATGTTTTGTAACCTTGATTTATGGGTAATAAAGGATTATTTTCTTGTTTCAGTGTTTGTCGTGTAGACGTCGTTGTTCAGAGGCTGTCTAATATCTTACCTGAAGATGCCCTATGCAGAAGTGGAACACTTGTTGCGTTGAGTTGTTTTATTTTGGGCAAAATAGTAATTTTTAACTATCACTCGATTATTATTATGAAATGATATATAAGACATTCGCTGTCTAGGCCAAACTACCTCAAGTAATAAACTAAATCGTTCTAAAAAGGATTTCGATTTGACGTACCATTTATGCGACGTGCCATCGGTATTGTAAAGCCATGTACGCACAAATGAACCACAAACACTGTGTTCGTAATAAATTTTCTTGGCGATTCCATAGGGTTGTCTTGTGGGAACAGGGGCCCAGAAACCACGATGATAATGGTGTTCGGAGAAGTTTATAACAATTAAAGAATTTAGAAAGGTATGCTTAAATAGTTTGGGCATGTTGAGAGGATGAATGAAAGTAGACTCACGAAAGTAATTTATGATGGACGAGTGAATAGTGTTGAGAGGGGAAGAACATGATCAAATGCAGAAGGTTTTGTAGAAAGAGCAGGTCCCTAAACCGACGGGCGTATAAATGAGAAAGTTAATGACTGTAAATCAAGCTAAGAGTGTGTACTGGAAGAATGTGATTTCTGCCTACTCCTACGGGAAAGATGCGTGACATTATGTATGTATTTCGCTACGGTTTTCGTACACAACTTTTTCCCATCACCTAGGGGTACAGAACTGATCCTTGGAAAAAAAAATAAGTAAATCACAACGAATACGAAAAAAATATGTTGGCTTCTTTATTGTCGGTTGAGCGCGAATACAAGTAGAAATTGTTCGTTTTGCTGATTTGCGTCCACGTGAATGAACGATCCAAATGTTCCGTGATCGATTTACGTGTTCATCAATGTTTTAGCCGCTTGTTTGATACACCACCTTAGAACCCTTTCACACAGAGAGTTCGATGTAACGACTTTCAATGTCACGTAGAATGTCCCAGGAATAGGTATTGAGATACGTATGAAATTCTGTTTCGCAATGATTTTTATTAATCATTTCAGCTCGTTAATATCTCATGGGCCTCCTCTTAAAAGCGGGCGGGCCAGGACAGGTCAGATTGGCCGCGGGCGGGGTGTCAGAAGCTTTAAGCCTTGACACTGGCCACTGCCCCCTTTTTCAACAACGGTGGGCGTCGTCGGAAGATTTTTAGTGGATAGGTCTGCCGCAGTGAACCCCACACTCCCCTCTCGACGTACATAAAAAAAAGGTGGCCTGCTGTTAGTGAGTACTGTAATTGTCCATCACTTATTCGTTATCAAGATTTCGAAAGAAATTGTAGTGCTACTTGGCCCTTTCATAGGCGATGGGTTTGTTTTATGCGTCATTACGCCCCCATAGTGCGGCGGTAGTTGTAGAATACCTTGGATATTCCAATAGTCTGAAATAAAAAGGGGCATTCCCCAGTAAATACACATTAAAAAGTCTGTGACCATTTCTTAAAGTATTATTTTCTGGAATTTATCTCTTCTGGTGATGCCCAGTATAAGTAGTTAGATAAAGTAGTCAGATAAAGTAGTTTTATGGTCTTGATTATTTCGTTTTATAAATAAGTTGCTATTGGTTATCCTTTTTGTTTTTTTCCATTTACGCGATTATACATAGTGATGACATATATTAGGTCGGGGAAAAAGTCTTTTCGCATAACGTAGGTATAAACTTATTATAAAATTTTTTTGACTGTACTATTTGTGTCTGGCTGGTTTTGGTAACATTAAAAAGGTTCCATTATAAAGAAAAGAAAAAAATAAAAAAAAGTTGTTTCCCGCTATTTTTCATTTGTTTTTCTCTCCGTAAAAATGAGTGAATCTAATGAAGAAATTCGATACATTTTAAAATTTTATTATAAAAAAGGCAAAAATGCAACTCAAGCAGTGAAAAAAATTTGTGATGTTTATGGACCTGATGCAGTGTCAGTAAGAGTAGCACAAATTTGGTTCAAACGTTTTCAGTCCGGAAATTTTGATGTTAAAGATGCACCTCGCTCTGGTCGCCCTGTTACGAATAAAATGGACGCCATTTTTGAAAGAGTGGAGCAAGATCGGCATATTAGTAGTTACGATGTAGCTGAAGAACTGGGAATTGACCACAAAACAGTTTTGACCCATTTGAAGAAAGCTGGTTATACAAAAAAGCTCGATATTTGGGTGCCACACGAGCTCACTCAAAGAAACTTAATGAACCGTGTACTCATTTGCGATTCATTATTGAGACGTAATGAAACCGAGCCGTTTTTGAAGAGATTGATAACTGGCGATGAAAAGTGGATCACGTACGACAAGAACGTGCGAAAAAGGTCGTGGTCGAAAGTTGGCCAGGCTTCACAGACTGTGGCCAAACCTGGCCTAACACGAAATAAGGTGATGCTGTGTGTATGGTGGGATTGGAAGGGCATTGTTTATTATGAGCTTTTACCGCCCGGCAAAACCATCGATTCTGATCTTTACTGCCAGCAACTGATGAGATTAAAGGAAGCAGTCGAGAGAAAACGGCCAGAATTGATCAACAGGAAGGGTGTGTTCTTTCATCACGATAACGCTAGACCACACACATCTTTAGCCACTCAGCAAAAATTAAGAGAGTTCGACTGGGAGGTCCTAGTGCATCCACCATATAGCCCTGACCTTGCGCCTTCAGATTTTCACCTGTTTCGGTCTCTGCAGAATTCTTTAGGTTCTGTAAGGTTGACCTCAAGAGAGGACTGCCAAAACTATTTGTCCCGTTTTTTTGATCAGAAGTCCCAAAGTTTCTACAGTAACGGGATAATGTCTCTGCCCACAAAATGGCAGAAAGTTATTCAACAAAACGGTACATATATATTGTAAATAAATGTAAATAAACTTTGAAAAAAATGTCTTGACTTTTCATACAAAAATACGAAAAGACTTTTTCCCCAACCTATTATTATGGAGTTAAGTCGCGGTTTTATAATCTATTTTTACCCAGACGCATCATGAAAGAGACTCAATCCTTTAAGTCGTTTAAAATAAGACTGTCTCTTTTTACACGACTTTGCTTTAAAATTAAGACTGTAGCTATTAGTGTTTAATAAAACGACTCAGTCAATTAACGTATAAGACTAGTTACGCTAAAACGACTTAAACGCCTAAAACGACTTATACGCCTAAAACGACTTAAACGAATAGTTATTATTATTGATTCACATTATTCACAGTAATATTCAATAACTTTGGTGATTAAATATAATTACGCTTATTGTATTTATGATTAAAACTTGAATGCAAAATGTGTGATTATGAGTAAGTACCTATCATTAGTATAAATTAGACATATATACACCATATTTTAGGGTTTCATTTTTCATGCTAATGGATAGTGAACCGGCTTACGGCTCTCGACTCCTCAAGCGACGAGTCGCAAGTCTTTTAAGCTGTTTAAGTCCTTTAAGCTGTATAAGCTATTTAAGTAACTCCTGAGCATTTTAAGTTAAAAGACTTCGACTAATAAGGCTGGCCTAATGACTAAAGGTTGGGGACTAAAAAATTGAGTACTGCCTCACAGCTGCGTGAGGCGTCAAAAATAAGGCAAGTCTTTGTTAACAGCCTTAAGAGCCTGTGTCTCTTTTATCGCTACTTTACAGTCATTCCTAGGCATGGGGCAACTGAGATAACAGGTGCAGAGTTAAAATTTAGAAACTACAGTCACTAAATAATTAATTATTATACACGTTTGGAAGGTTAGCTATAGAAGCATATCGTTTTTGGCCATAAACTGAAAATGCATAATGTTGATTACCATAATCGTCACTTGCCATACCGCTATAAAGCATAACGTTATAACGCATAACATCATATCGCCGTTATTTGTTTATTGCCATAAAGTTTACAAAATAGAGGTTACAGTGGCCCCACACTAGGCAAGCCAGTCCTGTGGGTACCCGATACGTTTTAAAATGGTCCACATACAATGCTCGGGCGACGACAAAATAAAATAAAAATAAATAAAAGAAGTAAAATTCATAAATCTTAAGTCTAAAGTACAAAATCAATATTCATATTTGGAATGTAAAAATTTTGCCTTATTAGGTATGAGCAGTTTAGAGAATAATTATACAATCAATAATAAAGGCAACCAATAAATTCTCAGGATAATTTTGTAACGCAGAATCATTAAGAGGCATAATTTAGATAAGCATAGGTAATGAAAGGCATATTTTTTGTTGGATATAATTATAATTATTATTATTAATAAAAATTAACAATAATAATAGTCAGGTGGGCAACTGTTATATGACTATTATAAGAAAATACTTTTTAATAGTAAGAAAAAAAAATTTTCTCAACTGCGCCAGGAGGGTCTTAGGCAGCGGGGGCAGGGGGTCCCTGCTGTCTAACCATAGACCCTCGGGACAGTCGGCCACATACGCTATGGTCGCACGGGGAGGTAGGAAGGGCGTGTCCACTGCGCCTCTCTGAGGAGGTCCTCCCGGTTTTGGTCCAGGGGACGTTGGCCGCAGGCGGGGTGTCAGAAGCTGCAACCCAGGTACTGGCCCCCGTTTCCTTTTCGTAAAGCGGCGGGCGTCGTCGGATGATTTTTAGTGGGTATTACTGCTGGCAGCCGCGTCGGCCGCTGGTGAGTCCCACACCCCCTTTCGGTCCCCCTTTGGCCGAAAGGCAGTGCGTAAATGCATTTTGTTACCGACGTAACACAAAAAAAAAAGTTAAGCTAACTTAAGAATTCAAGTTTGATGTCATTATGTCTAATAAATTTTATAACTTCCAAAAAGTACGAGACGAAATTGTAAGTAAATATGAAAAGTTTATAGGCAATGACACTTGTAACTTTGATAAAGAATGCTTATGCTTATTTTGTTTTGACAAAGATATGAAAAACCGCCGGTCACTGTCCAGCTTGTATATTCGTGCATTTTGAAACGGATCATGACACTAGATGGGGTTCTTTCTTAAAGGCTTATAATAAGTCTTGATCGAAGCCCGCTTCAAGATGTTACCAATTTGTCAGTAAATTCTTTCAGGTATGGTAATACTAATATTTTGGCTAGGGTGTAAAGTTTGTGAAGTTACGCCTTATAGAGTTGGGGCGTGTAGAGTTTGAAGCTTGGCTCTATGTGCGATTTGATAACTTTTTGACAGTGCGAGTCACAGAGCTAGCAGAGTTCGCCACTGGGGAGGCGATTATGGAGGCGTTTCCTTTATTCTCACCCTGTTGAACGGGAAATCAGAAATAATAATATTTTTTCACACCAATTATTTAGGTACACGGTAAGTATCATTAAGAACTTGTGATAAGGATACTAAAAAATTAAAACATACTTAAATATTTTTTCTTTTTGTAAATTCATACTTAATATACATAGACCAGAACATATATTCATATTCATGCACACAAAGATTTGTTTTGTTGGAAATCGAACTCACGACCTCGGGAGTGGAGTGCTGATATACTGACCGCCACGCCATATCCGTCGTCATGTATCGTTTCATTATATCTGATAATAACTTTATACTATAATGCCCAATCCACCTTGTGGTTTAAGATATGGGTCGATAGTCCATTCAGTTTAAGTGAAATATTTTGATTCTTATTCTTTAATAGTCTATTATTTTTTTATTTTAGTTGCATAGGCTTTAATGTCTCATAAAATTTCTGTAATTTACTGTACTTGAACATACTGATTTTGAACAAAACAGTCTAAAGCAGAAAAGTACTTAAAACGTAATGATACAGATTGAGCATTTTTTGTAAGCTACAATCAGTTTTATTACAATTCCAATTGGCAAAAACTGAGTACAGTCAACCATAGCACAAGCGCAACACTTTGGCATATGAACGCACCTTAACGCCTTTTCGCAAAAATTACTTTTAAATTGACACGTTACAGACGAAATGCGTCGGTCCATATATCAAAACATTCAGAATTAACTTAAAACAGTTATAATTTTTTTGTAAATAAAGAGCTTCCAACATAATGTAGCTCTAATAAATAGATAAGAAATAGTATGACCGATTCTAATAGGAAAAAATTAAATGTGCTTTTTTGGTGTTTATTAGATACCGGTTCCTGGCCCAGTTACGGGCGCGAGGCGGGCCGACGTGACGTGTGCTGTTGCACAAACACCAAACTAAAATTATTGACCAGATATTACTAAAGTAAAATATAGCCGTGGTGCTACGTGCGCCTGCGCGGCCGTGCACACCGAATCGTAAGATCAAAGCACGCATAGGCACTTTTACACACACGCGCGCGGGCGAGTGAGGGTGCCGCGCACACAGCTAACGGAGGCAACACTTACAAGAGTACATAATACTCTTGTTGCAGACAGAGGCACAGCGTACGGTACTATTTGTTTGGAGGGAGGTTGGAGGCACTCATAGTTGCGGGGGAGAGGCTGTGCGGCGGCCCGCCAGTTTACCGTTGCGAGGCGTGCAGTGCGGCCGGTCCCAACGCCCGCGCGCCGCCGGCTCTCCCAGGATACCCAGGACTCTGTGCTCCCACACACGAACTCCACCTAAACCCACCCCCATAAACTACATAAGGACTAAGTGCTTCGACTCGTGCTGTTTCACTAGTGTTCATGCGAGTTCTGCATGTTTATTGGATCGCTTTTTTCCTCGACGAAGGTAAGTTACTTGTAAGAATAAGACAGTAGTAACGTTTCTTGTAAGAACTTTTTAATGTAAAATAAAGTAGACGTAAGTTTATTTTATTGAAAATGTACAATTAGAACTTATTTATGAAAGTTTTCCATTAAACTGAAACTTTAGAATCCTTTTGGACATGTTTATAAGAATATTCGACTTCAAGAGTTAAGTCTAAGAGCGTTTATGAGTATCAAATCAGAAGATATAGATAAGAGAAGAAACTGTTTATAAAAATGTTGTATTGTTTGTGATTACACTAGTGTCAAGTGAGAAGAGGGTATCATTAGGCCGCGGCGCTGCCACGCGGGCTACTCGCGGCTCATAGACACCAATTATAATGACAGACATGTTCTCTCACGGCTCGTGGCACCATTGCCAGAATATTTTAACATCATCTTTTTTAACATTTCAAGACACAAGTATTCAGACAAAAGTATCCAGACAAAAGTATCCAGACAAAAGTACCCAGACATAAGTAGTCAGACAGACGAGTACTTAAACACAACTGTAACACTATTGTTTTGTGTTGTCAGTCCAGCGGTCGTCTGCCACCGCACAGACTGCAGCATTATTGATATACGTTTATCCCATAACTTAAATAGTATCTTTGCTAAAAACTTAGCTTGTTAAATTTTCTTTTCGTTATTATTGGATTGGAAATTTCCTTGTTATACTTATAATTTTACTTATTATTTAGAGTTGATATTATTATATGACTATGAAAAGCATTAAATATTTTGTTTATTTTTCTGTTCACGTGTGTGTAATGGATAGTTTTTGTACCGAAATTATAGCCATTATTTACGACATTATCATATTTTTTACTATCCATTTTTGTGTGCAGATGCTTTAATCTGCATAAAATATAGTGTTGAAAGGGTTTTTATATTACTTTAGAGTTCCATAAAAAGTATGCAGACACAAAATTGTACAACAGTATTAAGAGGTGATTTCTGTATCTATCTAAAAAAAAGGGACGGCTTTCCCATTATTCCTCTTCTTCTAAATTATTTTAAAATTATTTATTAACAAAGAGCTTCTAAACTAGCAAATTATAGTTTCTGTCCTAAATATTTAGAAATATTATATTTTTGCGAGCTTTTTGAAAGAATTATAGATAAATTAATAAAACAAGCTATTAAAATATGGTAATATAAAGATTTAAAGACCGGTTAAGCAGTTAATTAACACCGGCGTCTGTCCACCATACAATCACTTAGCCTGTTACTTGACAGGCACATTAACTACAAACACAAACAAGAACATGACATTTTGTTTTTAGGCAATATGTATATGCAAAATATTAGTCTTACCTATTCATCATTATTAATCAAATTAAAATAAGCATGTTACATATTAATGTTTAAATTAATTAATGTTTGAATTGACATTGAATAAGTCTTGTGAATATCGTACTAACTTAGTTGTTAGCAATGAGTGCATAATTCAGAGCGCGTTGAAGTCTTTTGTTCACATGGAGATGTATCAAACGACACGGGATGGGTGCATTTTTTCTTAACCAATCTGTACTATGTTACTAAAAGTGCAATTCGTTTGTAACTTCAGATCCAATATTAATTTTTTTTTGCAACTAGACATAAAGGAAAATCTCTTTACTTACCTTTTTCTCTTTTGTGCTCTCACTTGGCAGATTTATCAGTGTTGATATTGACGATATTGATAGCTGAAATTAAATTATTGCTTTTAAGTAGTAATAAAACGCTTTAATTGTTGTTTCTTATGTCTTTACAGAAAAACGTAACATCGTTTTTTGTTTCCAATCTGAAAGAAGTGTATCTCTCTTTATAAAATAACAACAATACATTCCACTATTTTCAATCCTGGCACAAAATATTACCTTTTAAAATTAATTACACTAAAGTACCTCTGATTAGGAGCCATAGTTTAAAGCCTCCAAAAAATATGTGTAAATAATTGGAAACAAAATAATCTTATCCTCGGGTTGATAATTATTTAATAAGTGTTTTTAATTTCTAATAGCATCGTAATTATAATGCATGCGTGTCACTTACAATATGGTGAACATTATCACATATGATAACTGTGAAAGTGTTTCTGGTACGAGTGGGTACATAACGAAGGTGTCGTTATGTATCGGCAAGATTTGAACTCGGTTCTCACTGGTAAAAACTCTAAACTAGACGCTCAATCGATAGGCTGTGATCTCCCAATATGTATTTGTATTCAAATAAGTTCATTCTTATTACGTATGAAATAAAACATTTACACACGTACAAATTAAAAAAAAGACGTGACATATTACAATTCCAGGTGGGCCTTTCAATAGCTGCGCTTTACGGAATAGTGTCGCTCAGTTCAATTTGTGTGCCTCCAATGCCTCCAGTGTTTACAGATCTAAAAAAGGTTTCCTTGAGAGCCTCTTACTCGAGTCGAGGATTTCGCTTGTGTGTGTTACTTTTCCGAACATTAGAGGTGTAGGTATATTTTGATTAGGATTTGTATTATTATTTGATTTGACCTAGACACATTAAAATTGTTTAATCCTTTTAACAGACTTGAAGAGGTTGAAATTTGTTATCGATTTTTTATCCTACCTGAAGTTCATAGAGTTAAATTTATGATAGGAATGTAAATGGTATACTCGTAAATTGGAAATATATTTCCTTGGTTACAATAGAACCCCTGGGCAAAGTTTCAGATCCCAGTAGCTAAGGCAATGATTTGATTCGTTAGTTATTTTTTCTTATTATATTAGTTAGGTAATCGCTTGATGGTTTGAGTTATGTATTGGATTAAACAAAGGATTAGCAATGGGGCACCGTAAAGGTTTGATGCGCCGCGTCTGTGGCGCGTGGAGTACAATGAAGATGGCATTAAGGCTGTTGGCGGGGGGTGCGGCAGGGGCGTGGACGCATTGTTCGACACTCGCGCTGGGCATGAGCTGCGCCGGCGCCGTGATCCGCGTTGCGTAACTCGCATGCTCGCAATACCTAATATCAACCATAGCACTCAACTTCACGACTTGTCCTTTTTGTCTCGTTTGATCGCGTCCCAATTTCATACGCCTCGGCAAAATTGTTTCGCAGCTGGAAATGGTATAGAATGCCTTCTGATTGCATCCAAATGTAGTCGTGACTGCATGTTTACTGTGATGACGCCGCGCCGGCACTGCCGAGTTCTGTGGCACATTCGAAGTGGACAGTTCACACAACCTCACATTATTCTGAATTACCATTAATTTGTATGAAATTGAAGGCGATGCAGATATTGCGAGGTAAATGGTGGAGAATAAGATATTTCTTTTTTTACCATTGAGTAATAGGACAATAAAGAGATGCAAGAATATAAATCATTAAATCGTGAAAATTCTCCTATAGTTTAATAGCATTTTTGCTCGCGTAGAATGAGAAATTCTGTTGGTTTTAATATAATGTCAAGAACACTGAAATATGTGTTTATTTATTTGAATGAACACTGAAATATGTGTTTATTAATTTATTTGAAATTTATTTGCCTTTATTTTCTTCTTCTTAGAAGTCTTACGTGTTATGAAAGGATGAGTATATATATGAGTATATGCCATGATATTTTATAAGTAGAGTCCAAAATTAAAAACTAAAACAACATTTGAACATAGATTTTATTCTTAGAAAATATGCAACAAAATATAAAGTTAGCAGAGTATGGTCAGTGTTCCGTATGACATTCGATAACGTCATTAATTATGGAACAGTTGTAACTCATCGTTCATTTGGCACGTACATATTAATATGTTCATTATAGTACCTACCTTGCGCACAGGCAGCGAAAATAGAGGCATGCTGCGCTTACGCTGCTCATAGATAATGGCTTGCTATAGATCTCATATAAACTAAAACAAAAAGCTTCATAAAACATATTTAAACACTTATTATTAATTTAAAGACAGTTAGTATAATTGATAAGGAAATTTAAACACTATGCAACAATATAAAAAAATTACAGAGTATTGCCAGTGTTCCATACCCAATTGGATAAAGTCATTAATAATAGAAAGTAAACTAAAACAAAAAGCTTCATAAAACAATATTTAATCATACATTTTACCTTCAGAAAATAACGTTGCTGTAATTATTAATTTAAATAAAGTAATACGTTTAATAAGGCCATTTACACACTATGCAACAATATAAAACATTAACAGAGTATGGTCAGTGTTTCGTACCACATTCAGAAACGTCATTAATAATATAACAGTTGTAACTCATCGTTCATTTGGCTCGTACATATTAATAGGTTCATTATAGTACCTTGCGCACAGGCAGCGAGAATAGAGACACGCTGCCATAAAGCTGCTCATAAACAATGGCTTGCTATAGATCTCACATTGCTGGAAGTGGTCAATTTAATAACCAGCTTGAATGTATCTATTAATAATGCAGTAACGAACAAGCGGTTCACAAAAGGCCTCACTTTTAATTACACCAAATGTTAGAAATATTCAAGAGTATTTGGTTTTTACGTTATCATCTTCGATTTGACGAAAGCTTCAATCCTAAGATGTCAACTTTTATACAAAAATCACATCTTAAGTTATATATCTACTATAGTATAGTGTTTTGAAAACAGTAGAGTTGATCTAGATAGACTCATTTCCATAAAGCACGACAACAGTCATGGGCAGTAAAAGAAAATAGTAATATGAAGATCTTTTATTGTGATTATTTTGCATATTGCTTGTCCTTTGATACGTATTTGTAAGTTTCCCCTTTTTATATAAGCTAAACGTTTGACTTACTATATTTAAAAAAATACAATATATCACAACTTGATTTTTGCAATTTACTTGGTGCGAAAAACTTAACCTCGTATATGCTTATTTTATGAAATTGAATATACATTATTTAAGGTCAAACAACAATACTCTATATATTTTTCAAGAGCACCGATCCGCACAAGTTTTAGTAGAGATGTAGTTATTGTATGTAAAATTTGAGATCCGCAAGACCTTAAACTTTTTACATTAATTTATAGATATATGCTTGAATTGTGCTTTAAGAAGATAATCACTACCATCACCTATTATCATGTAACAGTTTGCTGTTAAAGTAACTCGACAGATTGAGTAATATGACATTAGATAAGTCCTTTACTTGTAACTATTACTTCATTCAATGAACAAAAATCGGTGTGAATGGCCTCTCTTTTTAAATTAAAGTCAACCAAATTCATTGTCAATCATTCAATTAAGATGTAATTGGAGTTTTTAAAAAGAAAAAATGGAGCAGAATCCAGCCTTGACCCCGGGCGGCCGGCGCGGCGGGCGGAAGAACGGTGCGCGCCCGACCGTGACGCACTCCTGCGCAGAAAGTGTGTGTCCTTGTCACTCCGACACGGACAACCTTTGGCCCAAACAAAAACAAAGCTGATGTCGAATAGGCTCACTCTACACGATCTCATTACGAGCCATTGTTTTCAATGTAACCTAGCTTTGCAACATGCTCAATATACTTATATAGTCGATGCATAATTTCAAACAGTGAATTGATGTGAATTCAAGTCACGTGGCTAATCGTTAAAAGTGTTTTGTAGTTAATCGTCTAACTTTGTGGAAAAGGCCTTACAATAGTGTATTCGTTATTCCATGAAAGCGTTGTATGGATTTTTCACTGCTACTTATGTAACTAAGAATGCCCCCGCTTTATAAACTATAAGACGATGAAGTAGGAAATTTATTTGTAGATTTTTTTAGGGTGACCCTAACATTATCTATTCTCCTCTATTGTATTACATTGTTCTATGATTTATTCCTTGTCAGTTCTAATAACACATGCTTGCTCACGTTAAGTTTTCGATAAATTGTCATTGAATAGTCGATACTCTAAAGACATCGTGTAAAAACAATAAAATAAGCGAGTGGTGAGATATGCGCTTTGCGGCGAAAATGTTCACACTTTTAGTGACATCGTGTGGGTATTAATAAAATTTAAAAGTTAATAGAAAAAGTATATGTCATAGGTCTCATAACAGTGTTAAAGTGAGAGGTATATCAGAAATAGTAACCAACATCTCAACGTTGCGTCTAGGTATGTAACACATATTAGCAATCATCAATATTGATTCGTTTGAAATGTATGACTGCAGATGATTTGCGTATGACCAATCGATCAAATTATAACCGACGTTTTTAAATACATCAAAATCCATAAGGTGACATGCATCGTTATTATTACTAATGTTATTTACATACTAATTGGTCGATCAATTATTCCTGTATGCACAACGTAACATGAAACTTTGATTGTATAAAAAAGGAGATAAAATATTAATCGCTGATAACTGTCGTAAGATACCAGTTGTTAAGGCCAGAACCACACTGTATTCGGCCTATAAGGTGGGTTAATGACCTGGTATGCCATTTTAGGGTCAGTACGCACCCTATATTAAGTTTCAGTGAGCGTGTAAGGTACAACTTGTCGATAACGAAAACAGTGAATAAATAAAATAAAAACTGCTATAATAAGTTCCGACAAAAATCCAATCAAAATCACTATTTTCGTTTTTGGAAATGTATCCCACACAAATAGCGTATGTTTCTTTTAACTTTATAAGATCTGGACAGTGAATACTCCTTTTTCCAAGCCATAAATTTGCTTCGTACTTTCTTTCGTTTATTGAATTAAGTGTTTTCTCGGTAACGCCATTAATATCATATCACAAAATGAAACCACGTTTTAGTCTTATTTTCGGTAGTTTAATGTTTCAAACGATCTTGTTTCTGTTTAAGGCTGAGGCGTGACTAATTCGCACATTAAGCACATGAAAATACACTCAAACCTTGCCTACTAGCGTTTTCGTGTTGGTGTTCACGCGGGCACACACACTAACATGTCAGAGGTTTTTTCGAATATTAGAGCCGAAGAAACCGCCGAATACCGCTAGCGGTGCCGTCGGTTATTGCTCTCAGATTCCGCAACAAATTAACATGCATTCAGTACGACTACGTATATTTAGCGAATTTTACTTACATTTTCCTATTGTAAAAATCCGGGTTTATCCTTTTTATTTTTTGCGACATATAAGGTCAAATCATTGTAAAAAAGCTATTGCAAGACGCGAGCAATAATCGAGTAGTGCTATGTGTGTCAACAATTAGGCGGCGGTGGTCAGACGTAAGAACGAGGTCATTCTGTTTTGCATTTTTAGTTAAGTAGCTTTTGTCTTCCGGGTTCTTAGTATTTGTCGCTTAAACATAATTATATTGGTATTTTATTAGCACTAGTATGAATATGTGAAATTAATTATCTCCGTTCGAGTGGGGCGATGTCGAGGAGTTTGTGCTCTCTGCTTCTAAGGTTATTAGTAAAATTGCCACATTTTTGTGTACCACTAGTTGGCAGTTAAACGTGCGGCCTACCTGGTGGAAAGTGGTCACCGCCAATCCTACCCAACCGGCAAGCGCGTTGCCGAACCTGTAATAACCGTTTCACACCCTTTTTGAAAAGCCCCATGCTGTATTCTCTTGGTAAAAACTCACCAGGGAGCGCATTCCACAACGCAAGGGTACACGGCAGAAAGTTTATTTTAAAACGAACCGTCATATCTAAGGTATAAGTCTCAAGGCATATCTTATATTAATAAGGTAAGGTATGGATAAACGCCATGCCGATGGCGAGCGGTGCAATCATAAAAAGAGGCTGTTTGGTAAATTATATTTAACTATCTGATTAAGAATACTTGTTGTAGTGTACTTGAAGTACTTATGTTATTAAAAATATAATACAATTTGTCTTTGTTTATTCGTATTCTTTTGTTGATTATCCAAGCTATGCTTAGTTTGAAACTTGACGGCGCTGAGAGACATGTCTGAGCATAACTTATCTTACTAATAATTAAAACGAGAAAGTTTGATTGTTAATTACGAGTGAAGAGAATTTGCCTCCCTTAATTTGAATGTTTCCTAAATTTGATTGAAAAAGGTATTTAAAAAGCTTTATCCATTTTACATACTAAATATTTATAAAAAGGCCTCGAAATTAAAATTATATGTTTTCTTTAAGTTCGAATTATCTTCTTATATTTTGTAGGAATAAAGAATTATGTAAACCAAGTTCTTTTATTCAGTTTCTGTAAAACTTCCATTGGCTGTTTCTTATAATTGGTTCCTTTATAATGTTCGTTATCTATACAACTAGATCTGTAGGCGGGACATTAAATCGAAAGAAAATGTAAAGACAACTAAATACATTAGCAATACTGCTGCCAGGTAATGAATGCTGCATTGCTAGATAGATTTCCATTACAATAATTGAATAAAGTGACTTTTCAAATGCATTTCCTATAAATAATAAATAAATGATATTTCGCCAAAAATCTGGTTAGACCAGTTAGCAGATCCTGGGCCTTAAGCTTAAGTCCAGGGCAACCGGGATAATGCAAGAATATGATGATTCCTATAAAGATTTAGATTCCAACAGTCTATGTTAAGCCAGACACGCTGTAACTGTGTTATGGTCGATTCTCCATAACTACACTCGAACGAACTATAATTAACCAAATTCTGACTTATTTTGTTTAGAATGGCATTTTAAATAACATTATTATTTACCCGCCGAATTTTTATTGTATGATTTGAAGAATATTTTGGGATATGAAAGGTTTTCATTACATAAATATATTGAATAAAAACAACTTAAAATTCGTAAACTTAAATTCAATAATTTTCTGGTGAATATTTAATTTTCCCAATATGTATGCTCGCTGTATTACTGGAGCTTACATGCCACGGATACTTTATGTTTAGTTTCTTAAAAAAAAACGTAATGAAATTCTAAAGTTGAGTAGGATTCAAATCAGAAGTAAGTGGCATAACCGGCACCGCTTCGAATAAGTATTTTGACGAGTTCTAGCTTCAAAAATATGAAATACTGTATCTAATTCCTTACAAGTATTCTGCATAAGAACTGGTTTGGAGTAGGTATTCGATGATAGAGTGTAAGTGAAAGTCATGATCGACGAATGTAAAGAGTTCCGGTTTATCTATGTTTTTTTCGTTAATTAGCGAGTCTTTCTTTTTGTGACCAAAAACAAATATGCAACAGCTCTCGGGCTCGTAGCGTGCCACTCACAGTTTACGAAAATATCCAATACAAACAAATGAAGCCCTTTATAAGAAAACTAAACACAGGAAAATGACAGATCTAAAAATAGACACAACATTAATTCACAATATTAAATCTTAAGGCGCTAACAACAAGAGCGTTAAATTGACGACACTCTGAAAAAATAAAACAGTTATTTTTGAGTAAATATTTGTCTAAAATTCATGTTTATGAATAAAATTGCGAATCAAAAATTTTGAACTTTTTTAATAATAACAAGTACCTAAAATAATTTCTTAAACCTTGATTTGTGAATAGAACCCCTGGGATTGGTACTTGGATGTAGATGGGCTAAGACTACTTTACTGAATTGCAAAAAGAAGTGTCTTTTTTATATAATTATGCCATTAAGTGCGTTAGATTAATGAGTCAAGCACGATTTTCTTAAATACAGGATGCTAATAACAAAGTTTGCCATTTAATGGATACTTTGATATTACTAATAGACTTTCATCGTCGTTGTAAAGTTACTATTTCAAAGATAGTGAAATTGAATTGTTATATCTAATACGTTTTTCATTAAAGGTAGAAAAGTTTCCTTAAGTAGTCCTTATGTTGAAAATGAAAATGTGTTAATGAATTGTGACAAAAGGGGACAAATTATCAAGTGCCGTGAGCCGTGAGCATTGTCGTACTCTTAAGGCTCGGATGGTGTGGAAAATTTCGATTTTCTGGGCATAGTAAGTTGCTGCTCGTAGTTAGTATATTGTTATATGTAATCTTACTAGTATATAAGCTCATTATACATCTTCTTCTCCCAAAGGCATTTGTGGTATCCAAATTATATTGTTAAAACCAGTTCATTAAGGCAGGAGCTTGGTTTAATAGAAACCAGGACAGAAGCTCGCGATGGTATTATGTCGCAGGCAGATAAAAGAAATGCGGCATTTTACAGAACGATCAGGCAAATTCTGAAAGTATAGGAAATGATTTTGTTTATATAGCATACAATGCAACTTATTATGACACCTAACTTCGATGAGGGGTAGGTAGGGCAAGGTAACCTAACAAACCACTTGCTTTCAGGGACAACTTGAAAAAAAACACCATACTTCACAATTTGCTTTGTCATTTTGAAAAACGAGGCATCCTACAATTTGCCTGCAACAACTTTAAGGGACTATAACCGACAGAGAAATAGCGTTAACAGTGAATTTTTCATACAAGTCATAACTATGTAATAAAAGAAGGATATGTTTATTAGTAAAATCATCATCATCATCATCATCTCAGCCATCTGACGTCCACTGCTGAACATAGGCCTCCCCAATAGATTTCCACATTGAGCGATCCTGAGTCGCCTGCATCCATCGGCTTCCCGCCGCCTTGACCAGATCATCGGTCCATCGCGTGGGAGGCCGTCCTCTACTACGTTTACCGGTTCGCGGTCGCCATTGCAGAACCTTGACGCCCCACCGGTCGTCGGTTCTTCGAGCTATGTGCCCCGCCCATTGCCACTTCAGCCTGCAAACTCGCCTCGCTATGTCGGTCACTCCAGTCCTCCTACGGATTTCCTCATTTCTGATTCGATCACGTAGGGACACTCCGAGCATAGCTCTCTCCATTGCACGCTGAGCGACTTTGAGCTTTCTAATGAGGCCCATAGTCAGGCACCAAGTCTCAGTACCGTACGTCATCACTGGCAACACACACTGGTTAAAGACTTTTGTCTTAAGAGACTGAGGTATTTTTGACGAGAAGATATAGCGCAGTTTCCCGAACGCAGCCCAACCGAGCTGGATTCGACGATTGACCTCTTTCTCGAAGTTGGACCTACCCATTTGGACTTTTTGTCCCAGGTATACATATTCGTCGACAACTTCGAGAGCCGAGCCTCCAATAATTATTGGGGTAGGCTTAACATGGACATTCGACATAATTTTCGTCTTGTCCATGTTCATTTTGAGACCTACCCTTTGGGAAGCTCTGTCGAGGTCTTCGAGCATTGTGCCCAGATCCACAAGCGACTCCGCTATGACTACTATATCGTCGGCAAATCGAAGGTGAGACATATACTCGCCATTTATGTTGATGCCGTAGTTTCCCCAGTCCAACATTTTGAAAACATCCTCCAGGGCAGCAGTGAACAGTTTCGGAGATATGACATCTCCCTGTCTCACGCCCTTCCGCAGGAGGATAGGATTCGTGTGCTGGTCTAGTACGCGTACGGACATGGTGGCGTTTTTGTATAAACTTCTCAACACTTCAATATACCGATGGTCAATGCGGCATCGCTGCAGGGACTGAAACACTGCCCAAGTCTCGATCGAATCGAAGGCCTTTTCATAGTCCACAAACGCTAAGCAAAGTGGCTGGTTATACTCCTCGGTCTTCTGTATAACCTGCCGCAGCGTATGTATGTGGTCCATGGTTGAAAAGCCTTTTCGGAAACCGGCTTGTTCGGGAGGCTGGAAGTCGTCAAACCTATGACCGAGACGGTTCGTGATAACCCGTGAAAACAACTTATAGACGTGGCTCAGTAGCGTGATTGGCCTATAATTCTTCAAAAGAGATTTGTCACCTTTTTTGAAGAAAAGTACAACCACGCCACTGGCCCACGCCTGTGGCGTACGTCCCTCGAGGATGACGGTGTTAAAGAGCCTCTGAAGTACCTTTAGTACCGGTGTACCACCCGCTCTCAGAAGCTCTGCTGTCATCCCGTCTTCACCCGGTGCCTTGTTGTTCTTCAGCTGTTTCAGTAATTAGTAAAATAGGCGCCGACAAATTGATCAGAAGGCCATAAAATGATTCTTTAAATGTTGCTGACTATTATAAAATTATTTTGTCAGTAAAACTCAATAAGTATCTTAGGATAGTTATTTTAAAGTTGCAAATTACATAATTACGAACGAGAACGCAAATTCACAATAACAACGTTTCAAACGTCCTTCATTGACACTTCGACACGGAAATTAAACAAGCAACGTACAAAATTACTACCCATACCTAGGTACTTCGGCCTGGCCAATACTAAGAATAACAATTATATTTTATTTAAATAAACTTTATCTGAGAGTAAAATCGATTAAATTCGTGTCAACTCATGTTATTATCAGATGAAGCTAACTGTCTTCATTTGATCATTTTGTTAGAGGAAGCTGTGTAATTCAGTGACAGAAATACAAGTTTTAAATAAGGATACATTTCTTTATAAATCCTGTGACTGATTTTGGTTTCATGTTAGAGTCATTCATTTATCGACCTTATTATTTAACGGATCTTAATTACTTTTGTTGAAAAATTGTATAATCAATAATTGACTTTACATAATAGGTATGTGAATCTAAATAACAATAACATCTCGTCATGCATAATATAAAAATGTGTTATCTTTAAAAGATGATTCATGGTTTAGGAAACTTTTACCTGGGTTTTGAATTACTGAGTTTGGTACCAAGTGTTGAAAGTCCATTTTCTTCAAATCAAACTGTACTTTGCAAAAAGTTTTCATTCTAAATTTTCATTGAATATCAACTAACGTGCCAGTGAAATTACATATTGCGTGTATAATTAATACATATAAAAAATCTCAATTTATGTCTTTTTATAATTAATGCCGCGAATTCTATAATATATTCTAGAAATCATTTTCTATGTTAAGCCCATCTTAAAATTAAACTGGTTCTCATACTTTGTGGGCATATTATATGTGAAATATTCATTATACTCCGAATAAATCGGAAAAGATTTCACATTATAAATTATAATTAAACATCTTTCCGATATATGACGCATATAATCGGCAGAAGAGGCATATTTGTGCCTAAATTTCGCCATTTCAAAATATTTTTATTCCATATATTAATATTTACTATTTCAAACATAACCATGATGCCGTAATAAATAAATAAATGACCAGTAGCTGCACACAAGCGCAAACTGGTTTTTATTTACCATTGACAAGTTACCAGGTAATATTTTTATGACAGGTAAAAAGGCGTGCTACGGAATTTAGATACATTTTATAATTAAAAATCTAACATAAAATAAAACGTATATTATACTATAGTATTATCTAATTAAATCTCAAACTCTCTCAAGCTCTGTTAAACTTCGAAGTTCCCCGAAAGCGGCAATAGACTCGCCACTTACGTAGGACCAATATTATAATAGGCGAAATGAGGGCGTTTAATATGCGTCTGCCTACACCTTCGCGTGTATGTATGTAAGTTTATATGATTTCATGTTCGCCTTTTGTACATTTTATTTAAATTGTGCAAGAGAGCTTAAATATTAATAATACTAGATAATTATTCACAGAGTAGATTGATTGTATTTGATTTTTTTAATAAATGAAAAGGATGAATAAGGTACATTGCGTACGTATAGTTTTGTTGTTGTACAAATCTATACACATAGTATGTTTGTCTGTATGCATGTCTCGTGCGGGGCCCAGAATGTCGTTGTGACGCGGTGCGGAGCACCTGTGCCGGCCGCGCTAGCGGTTTCGCCACGGAACAAAAACGCTATTAATGTCATTTAATCGGTCTCTCGAGCGTGGGATTACGAGTGTAGTTTTAGGTACAAATTAAATTTTAATTTGTCCTGTACTTTTCCAGTGGAATTGTTGACCTTCGGGTTTTAACGATAAAGTCGAATCATTTAACTCGCCTTAAAAGCTAGTAAGAACAAATATTTTTTTCTCGGTTCTTTATCGTCACCTTTTCCGTATTATGTCTGTGTCATAAACAGTGTTTTCAGTAAAATATATATCGGACATGGTACGCGGCATGATTAATGTGATGTTATATTTAAAGTTATGACCATAAGTGGAAACTTGTAATTGGCATAATTATACTTGTGCCTTTGAACGCTAAACGGCTGACAAACAATAGGCTTCCTATAGTGTCTGTGACCGAAGGCGTTCAACATGTAAAGAAAATGTTAATGTCGAGAATTTAGCATGAGGTGTATATTTTATTTTGTGGTAGTTAACTTTATCGGGTGGTTATCATATTTTTATCGATCCATATAATTTATCTATATTATAGTGTAGTTTTCCAGCTTGACGTAAAAGATTAAAAATAAACCTTTGCGTATTTCTTACCAACATAAAAACTAAATATTTTAAAGGAAATCACTAATCGTTTTGTTGACGTATTTCCAAACATGGAATAAAATCAAGAGCTACTCGTATATTTAGTTTTTTGCAACGCTCTAAATGTAGGAAGTGCTCAATTAGGTGTTCCGTTCTTGGATACTTAAGAATGTTATTAGATGAATCTTCGTGACGAATAATGCCGCAACAGTGGTATCCAATTAAGTGGATTGCTAATAAAAGTGAAATCGAACGGAGTGCAGTGGCCGCGTCGCCGTCGCCACACGCCGCCTGCGCCGACGAGCTACTCATTATTGTATCTCATTCAGTCCTTTGCACAAACATAACAGTGGACTACTCATTATTGAATTCCATATGTCATTTATAAATGTATTAGAAATAATTCTATGACATGTAAAGAATTTCTATCCCGGAATGTTATTTGCGGAGAAAAGCAGTAGTTGATGTCATTTCCAGTGAATATTTTGTATGTTAATCTGTGAGGTGACGGATTGTTTCCGCGAGGCAGGAAAGAATAGAATTTTAATTTTGTCATAACCGTGTCTTGTAAGTTTAAAAAGTAGTGTATTTCTCCTCTACACGAAGTTATAGATAATACTGTCAATGTGCGTAATTATATTATTGTAACACCATTTCAATAAACAAAATATGATTGGAACAAAGCGCCATTGTTTATCATTATATATAGAATTTTGTTTTTATAATATTTTTGAAATTTTTAAGTAGTATCAACTGCGTAATTAACATCTAACACCAACCGACAGCCAACGCATGACCTAAATTGTTAAGGCGGGACTCAAATAGGAAAGCACGTACTTATTTGAAATTCAAAGCTGTAAAAGGGAATAATTATTAACGCAGGGACCCAAGCCGCGGAAGGTGGTTAGTTAATTCTGAAAATAATGTCCATATAATTAAAGAGAGTGCTTTAGTTAGTGTTTGGTATGATAGCAACGTTTACGATAGGCAGTTGTTTAAATTGAGGTTAACGATTGGTTGGCGGAATAGAGGCAGTTTGTTTCAGCATCTCAACGTCAGGCACACGTGGAATGGGGGCATCCATAGTTTTCGTGCAATTGTGATGTCAGTTTGGCGTGCCAGCTGTAAATCCAATAGTCGGAGTCGTGCGAAATCGCTTTTCAATTACTATTATGCACGTACCACAACCAGACGTAGTATGCAAGATTTATATCATTTAATTAATTTACTGCTAGATATTTCTAAAGATTTTGGTTATTAATGATAGAGTGCTGGGTATTTTATAGGCGGCAAATAAGCAAAGAGCATGAAAAACAAATTAGAAGGCAAATTAAAATAACCATTTTTTTATAAAGTGTATGGTAACGAATTGCTTCCTGTTCTTTACCTACAAGGAAAATCATTAAATTGGAAGTATACATATATATTGCTTTCTTCTATAAACACGCTTACACATACTAAATCAAACATTTCAAATTTAATTCGTGGTTTATGAAACTATTTTTAATCCAACGTTACGAATACTTTACTTTACAGTGTTTCATGGTCACGGCGAGACTGAGATGACAGTTGTCTCCATAGATGAAGTTACAAATCTAAAACTACCGGAGCTAAAGCACTAATCAATTCAGACGTTTGAATTCATACCAATTGATTTTATTTTTATTTTATTTCATTTTATTTATTTTAGGAAAATTTACAGCTTATTATATTTATAACACACAGTATAACACAACTTAACGCTAATTACAAATTTCCACTTATAAAAGACTTTAATAAAAGTAACACTACTCACACACTTATGCTTTTTTTTTTTAAATTTTAAATGTTATTAAAAAATTGCTCAGCTAAACATCGCCGTACTGAATTAGTGGTCGCACTAAATAGTTCGATATCCTTGTTCGATATCCTTGAGCTTACTAGGTACTTAAAAAATGTTTGAAATGTTAAAGCATTGATACGAAACTCACGTGCGTAAAATGTTATTCTATACATAATACTCATCATATCTTAGCATTATCCCGGATGCCCTAAACTTAAGCTTAGGGCCCAGGGTCTGCTTACTGGGTCTAACCAGATTTGGCTGAATTTCAGTTATTATATGGAGGAGCTGCCGTCTGACCAACGTAGCCTAGAGGGAAACATCATCATTACACCTGAATGAAAACCTGATTTATGATTTTATAAATTAAACCATAACAAAATATATATGTGTGTGTGTATTTGAAACACTAAAGATTATCACGCGAACTTAATGTTGAGTTATTCGTTACATATGTGTTTCAAAATGCTTACCATTGACCTACATATGCTGCAGTAACGATTTCGGCAAGACGCAAATGTAGTTTAGTATGTCTGATCTGTATTAATTAAAAATATTTAATTACTTATATTAATATGTGATACATAGTGGAGGTTTTCATTATACAGGGTGAAATTATTTTCGTGTAAAACTATGTCAGCGTACTAAATTTAAATTACACATGGTGAAATTATTAGCGAAACTAATTCTGTCAGTCTATGTATTTGGTAAATGGAAAGTGACGACAACGCTTACGTCAACGGTCTTAATGGAACTGGATTTGTAAGGACTCATTACATTACTCTTGAAATAATAATTGTTTATTTTTAGGCGAAATATCTTAAAGTTAAATCTTAACAAATAAGAATTAATGTAATGTTAAATTTTTTTGGGTTCTACACAACTACTACAAATAAAAATTGTAAGTGTAAAATTAGTAAAAACATAGTAAATGACCTCTTTTCTTCTTTTTTTATTGTTGATTTTGTCGATTCCGTGTCTTTTTCCGTCCACGTTTTCTAGTTTGTATATTGGATCCAAATATATAAAAGGAAAACGTAACGGACAGCTAGACCCATTGGTCTTAACGGTTTGATATTTGGCGTACAAATAGTAGTTACTATGTGGCGTATTGTTATAATTACCATTTTGTATGAATCAGGCATACCCATACTTAATCTCACAACACTCGAACGAAGTTTGGTAAGTCAGGAACGACTTACCAAACTTCTTCGTTCGAACGTGTAAGCTCTGAACTCTCTGCCGGCTTATTTGTTTCCTAGTTTCTATAACCCTGGGGGTTTCCCGCTTCATAGCGTGCTTACTTCACGGCGTGAAGCGCCTTATTTATTTGGCTGCATCAACTTGTTGATTATATACTTGACACTGGCAAATTCTCTAAACGAGTGGGTTCTTTTTTTTAAAACAAAATAAAACTCTTTCAGTCGTTGTTAAGAATTGACAGTGAGTTACTATCGTATGTATAATAGTGGCACTCTCTCGTTTCGCTTCGGTAGCCATTTATGAAGTATTTTACACCTTTACCTTATTGGAGTTTTAATGGGGATCCAAATACAAATTAGTCAGAAATATGGGTTATATGAGATAAAGTAAAATTTTAATGGTAAACGAATTTCTGACATCGGTCAAATATTTATTAAGTTAATTAATTACAAGCATCGGAAATTACAAATCTTCCCTCTTTATAATATTCGTACGATAATTAGTAATGATATCGTTGACAACATTGATAGGAAACTTGCGAGACTTTTTCAAATACCCAATCGTAGCTCAATGTATGTAAGTAGTGCGACTCGCCGCGTTGGGGCATGATTTATCGCGGGCCTAGATCCGGTTAGTGCAGCACCCACGCCTTATTTTGCACTATTATCGGACCGAAATCATCACTCTGCGCCTTAATGCCATGTTCTTTGTTCGCTAAAAGTAATATCGAGTTTTCAACAGAATCGTTTTAGCAGTTACTTGCTTTTATTTTTATTGATCTCAATAATAACAATAGCAACGGATATCGATGACAATAATAATATTTTATAAAAGGATTAATGATATTTCTCAATAAATCCATTAGGTTCAAATTACAGCGAAAGTGTGGTTTGTTATATTTCTAAGAGCTTAATTATAACTTTTCTTACCAGCCACTTACATTGTCAATGATAGAAGTTGTGTTTTGCCGCCCTCTTTACATAAACTCAATCTAGTTTTAGATATATATATATATTAGATTTATATATATTTAAATAAGACTGCTTGTAAGCGATTTATTTATAATTGTTTTGATGGCTGGATAGCAAAACTGATACCATATGTACTACTTCACTGTAAAAAGAGTTGTGATTTGCAGCACATTTTATTTTTTAAATATTAATGCTATTTTTGTAAAATTCCCTTTATCCTGTAACTTGAGTATGTCATGCTCACTTTAATGTTTTTGTGGTGGTGGCGTCATGTGTCGGGTCAGCATGTTCCTTAAAATATGGTTGAGCGAAACGATGGCTGGTTACTGTACTTGTGATAATTTAGCTTTACTATTTTGGTTCCTATAAACAAATAAAACATTACGTTTTATTAATAATAAAAGTAGGATCATTTATGCAATTTTAGTTCATGTATTGTACCTACTTAGCCACCAAGTAGTTATGCAACGAGACTTGCGTATTAACAGAAAAGTCTCATCTTACTTTTTTATTTCTTTTTACTAATTTAAATGTGAAAGGCTGTATGTTAACACTTTTGATTCTCTCTCTCCTCCTTAACGGCAGAACAAAATTATTTAATGTTTGGCACGCAATAAAATGATGACCTAGATCTTTAAACTCCGGTAGTGCATTTTAACGAGACTATAATATGATTATATGCGTGTATAAAGATCATACTAACATCGAAGGAGTCCAAGCCAACCTCACCTGCAAGTGGTGCACCTGCCGGTTAATGGACGACGCTCTGGCATACATAAACGTTCCCGGTTAGTGGCAATAGGCTCGCCAACTATTACGTGGGACCAACAATACAACTGGCGAAATATGCCTCTTTCTCCCTTTCGGGGAAACAGACATGGATATATGATGATAGTAGTCGTCCCAGACATGGTATACTGTCGACAGCGACTCCCTGTTCCCTCGGTAGAGTTTGGGCTTCTCTTGCAGGGCTACTTGCTTGTTTGCAAACTTGAAATTGAAGGTAGTAGTGTGTCCGTTCGGGTTGGCTGGTAGAGATTTCTGATACCACCGCCAGTCTACAATTGTACATTTAATATCATATACTCTATGTTTGTTTTATTTTTTTGTGATTATTATTATCAATCATAAACAATATTTATGGTTGGTATATGTTATGTAAATGTTACATAATGATGAAATATGATTTTATATAAATATTTTCATTTAAGTCGTGTAAAAAAATGTTTAATGTCACTTTATTTTATTTACTTCACATTACAATGTAGATTCACAAATCAAGTCCAACCCAACTACAAGTCATACATAAAAAAAAGAAATAGAATAATAATAAAATAAAATATGAGTTATATAAAACGCGTTCAAAGTGTTTGTATCATTGTTGTCTTTCATTTAAGGATTATAAATAAGCGTTTTAAGTGATTTGACGTCGCTAGTTATTTAACAGTGGAAAAATGTCATATACTAACGTATTGTTAGTTGATATTTGCGTCGTGTTGATAGAATCTTCGGCGAGGTTGGTGCGTGCTTCCCCCGTGGCAGGGAAATGCCGTCACGCCACGCACACCTCGCCACGCCTGCGTGTAATCTGTCTACACACTTCTTTGACAGAACTAAATACTACGTGTTTGTCCCAGCGTATAGAGCTTAAATGTTTGTATTGCTGCGATTTAGGGACTACTGACAACACACACTTATTTGCGCATAGAATAACAAACGCATAGAATAACTAATGCATAGAATTGACTGCTATGCGTTCCCATAGAAATTCGTTGTTTTCTATGAATTGAATAAGTGTGAGTTGTCTCTTAAGTTATGAGGATACGAATGACTGCTGGGATAATATACATAAAGGTTAAAAATATCGATTATTTAAATGATACGCTTTAGTTAAGTAATATAAACCCAGGCTTATGAGAATGCGACATAAACTCGTTTTAATGTTAATTATAAATTACATAGATGGTTTCATGCCAGTGCTGGAGAGTCTGTCTAGCAGTGTTATAATAAGGGCACCCAAGTTATATAAGCGATAGATAAGGTTATAGATGACCGCTAAAATACTGCCCAGGATGAAGTTTACCACGAGGTGTTAGTTCACATTTTAATAACGCCGTCAGCACATTTGCTTTCATATATTTGATCCGCTAAATTGCACTTGGGCCGCGTGGTGGAATATGACCTGAATAGCTCTCACCTTGGATAGTTTAATGAGGCCTGAGCCCGGCAGTTGGAATTTAATAGGCAGTGATTTTATCTTAGTTTTTAAAGTTTATAGTTATTAATTACCTCCTTACTTACATACAATAATCTTTCGCCCGCGTTATAAACATACTAAATCACTTTTGTACTTTTAAATAGAAGTAAGAGTATATAGGCGATTTAGTTATGTGTTTCGCTTTTACGCCCCTAATGTACCTAACGAAAGCATAAGATTTCGATATTCTTTATTGAAATTAATAATTTGGAAAGGTCTTGCTTGCTACCTTTTAAATGAAATAAAATCAAATAATTTATTTGCTTAAATGCTGGTATTATTACGACGGATTCAAAACATTTTTGACCTTACTGGTTGGTTGGTTGGAAACGTATCATATTAAAATATGATTTAATACATAGTTTGACCAATGTTACCAATTTTTAGTCACACCAAGAACCTTGAGACTGTACGCGTGTCATACACCCACGTCAGTGGGTACAAGGAAAAAGAACCTAAGAAGAGATATCGAACAAGACTAACTGTTGCTTTGAGACACTCTAAGAAGTTAAGCACATACTACAGTTCCGACCACTTGACATCACTACGCGTTAAATTCAAACACCGCATGATTTAATAGCCCATATTCGTGTCAAATTATTATTTTTCTGCGAGATTAACTCAAACACTTTTGCGGTGGAGGCATCAATCAGCGCACTCCGCGACGCTGATGGCCACTTTCTTCGCCACCCGTCGGGCCCGTCACTCAATGCATCATCATTATTGATCGACCAATTGACCCTCAGTGCTATTCTATTTGTTTGCTTTCTGTACTATGACAGTAGCCATAAATTAGTGTTACACCTGTTCACTGATTGAATATTATTAAATTTTTAATTGCAATAAGCCAATATGAAAATACTTATGAAATTTAAGTAAGCTTATTCCTCAGTGGAGAATTAGTTGAAGCATCACCTTTACAAATATGGCCTATACGAAATGGTTTTTTTTTTTGATTGATTAAGTTGCAAACAGTAGCTATAACGTCTATGCAATATGGCACTTGAAAAGTTGTTATTAAATTACCCACTTGACTCTTGATTAGTAATGTTGAGAGGTTAGAGATGTTCCACTGTAAACATACTCGGACATGTTGACAAGAAATGGAAGTCATCGTAACGCTGGAATCGTATAAACTACAAAACTATAGATCGTTTTAATGCGATAAAATGTTCACTGATTAGTAGATTTTCATTTCATTTCATGTGAGAATGTTGATGTGTGCTGTGTGTTCATGAAATCTAATAGTCATAATTTCTGGCCCATTCTGGACTTTATTGCCTTGGGCTAGGTAAGCTCGATAAATTAGGAATTTGATAAAATACAGCTGAAGCATAAATTTAATGACTTACCATAAAGTTTACGCTGCAATTACAACTTTCTAAACATTAGGTTTAGCTAACGATCAATAATGATGTTAGGGGCATCACACCGCTATAATTAAACAAAAAAACGAATTAGACATGGTTGTTTTAATATGATGGTAGAGGTAGTCCCTAATTAGTGGGTAAGTAGTAGTATAGCACATCGGGCGGACGGAGGTCGCGGCGGTGTGTTTGAGTACGACCAGCGTACATTAAAATTACTTCGCCTAAAAGAAAAAGTATACCAACTGAGTACTGTAAGAGCTAGACGTAAATCAAATTGAAGATGCCCGATAAAGTGGATAATAATTAGTGGATGACGTGAAAGCGTTGGGAGAAAAATTCGTGAGAGTTTGTGTTACTGTGATTGTGCATTTGGCGTACAACATCCGGTTGGAAGGCCTCGCCGCTGTGCAGGCCTGCACGCCATCTGCTTCGACGCCAAATATCGGTTAGTATTAGATTGCGGGACTTCAATTGGCTCTTACGATAGGTAGTGCCACGTCTTCACAACTAAGTACACAATACGTAGCGGAATACTCGTCGGTAATAAGCGGCAATGGGCTCGCCACCTATTACGTGGGACCAATATTACCCTTTCGGGGAAAGAATAAAAGAAAGAATGCGTGATTGTATGTATGTAAACGAAAAGAGACTCTTCTCCATTTTTTCAAGTCTTTTAATAACCTCCTTACTTAATACCTTTACTTAGTGACGTAATGGAATAATCAGTTGTTATTATGAGGCAATTCCGTCAAATAGTGCTTTCTCCAATGTACCAAGTAAATAAAAGTCTTAAAGAATATTAAAAAGAATAAATTTCGCAGTTACACTGCTATAGGATAGATAATTTTATTTATTTAGATTATACTTTAAAACTGCACCAATAACCCAAATTCTTTTATGTTAAAATTTATATAACAAGGCTATTATTGTACAGAAATAATAATGATTAAAACAGTACTCAGAATGACCGATGTGTTACATTACATACATTATCCGAAACTATTAGTTAAGATCGCCTAAGATAACGCGAGGAACCGGTGTACAATAGAGATGTTTCGGAAGTCATTTTAACGGAACTTCGCTAGAGTAGGAGGTTCAATATTTGATTTATCGGAAACGAAGTAGGAACCGGAGGCGGAGTTAGAAGTGGGTAAAAGGCATGCAGAACTAAACAATGGGACAATTCAGTCGTTTTGATCAATTATACTTCTTTAGGCGTAAAGCGGCAAGACTTAGAGTTAGCGGCAAGTTTAGTCGCAAAATGTCTAATTCTCAAAATGTCCCGTGAAACTAAACATGTCTATTTTCTTATTTTATAACCCGACCAACCCAAGATTATGGTAAATTTTTTAACCAAGTTAAATTCATTTCATGAATGATTTATGGTATAAGTAGGTATGAACAATATTTTTTATAAAATTCGAGAAATTGATATCTTTAAACTATCGCACAATGCATAATTCGAGAAATCCACCCAATGTGTACTGATGTAAACTAGCACGCACAAATGCGAAACTAATTAGGAACAGGTAGTATATTAAGGGTTATAAAAAAACGGTTCGATACTTCGAGTTTCGACATTTCGAGTCGATTTTGTAATTTGGCCATTTTTTGAATTAGGCACTACGAGACTAAACTTTAAAAGCAGTTTAATAGTTTATAAACTTAAAAAATACATACTTGTCGTCCTACCTACTCAATGAGTTAGATAGATAACTTTATATATTGTTGAATTTATTTTAGTTACTTACTGTTATTTTAGTTAGTAAATAGCTATTTTAGTTAGTAATTAGTTATTGTAGTTAGTAATTAGTTATTGTAGTTAGTTATTAGTTGTTCCTTACGTAGAATTGCTCAATTATGTTTGAGGTACAATGTGCTATATCTCATTTAAAAGGTTTACAATAGCCTAGACATTTATGTTCTCCGATATATTATTTAAATACTTCAATTGGCATCTCAGCCAATGAAATCGCCAAAGTTGACCGCAATCTGTGAAGTATTTAATCGACATTTCTATTGTGTTGCCGTATTGAATATCACGTATATTTATTTGATATCAAAACTGTTTGCGGGCTTATTGAATTACAAGATAATATGTTTATGGTTGACTAAGCAGTTGTTTAAAACAACAGTTAAATTTACTTTGTAAAAATAGAGTATAGTTACCTAACCTATCATCAAAACTTTCAAATGTCAATCTGGTTCTATAATTATAAGCGATGTACAAATTCAATGATAGTTAAAAGCTCATATTATCTAAACCAGAACTGATGAAACCACCCTAAAAAAATACACTTTCGTTTTTTTGGCATTTCTATGAACCATCGGTTTTGTTTTAAATTATTAGAACGAAGATACCTCATATCTTCTGTTTTTTAAACAAATTTACACGAGTATTATTATTATTAAGAATAAGCAAATTGTTATCTTGTTCTCCATTATTTTGAAACGAATTACCTTATAATGGAGAGCTTCTGTAAGAAATTATTTAATACCTTTTCATTATTAAGGTTGATTAGATCGTAGAAAGCAATGGGCGTCTGGGCACGAACTAAGTGATCTCACACAAAAGCCGGTAATTGAACTTACCTGCGCGCGCGCTTAGCCCACCAAGGACGCAATTAAGATGTGTTTAATTACCTCTATTCGTTTAGAATGCTACTCAATAGAAAAGTAATTATGATTTAATGTAAAGCAGTAGCGATGAACTGCTTCAGACATGCCGGTACCAATCATGCAATCAGCCGGACTCAGTATCGGTATGCTATAAAACAAAGATATTTTAATGGTCCGGTAGCTCCGTGACCGGCCCTGTGCGGCGATTGCGGATGTGCTTGTTATGCGTTGTCGTGAAATATCTAAAGCAATACCCACAGATAAGTACTCGTTTACGTACTCAGTAAATATTAATAGCAGACTAAGCAAGGTCACCACTTAACAAAATTATAAGGCAGTAACAGTCTATTGGTTCTGTAACCCATAGTTCAGGTAAATATGATATAGCAGCGCGAATTGTATAAATGAATGTAGCATTAGCAATCTTACTTATCTCACTACCTTATCTTACGGTCTTAATAACATTATGAATGTGAAAGTTCAGATATTTAGATGTATGCTCGATCACGATGTGAAGTTTCAATTCGGCATACATGTAAATAACTAGCACAACATGTAGGATAGTTTTAATCACAGTATTGGATATCCTTGGGATAATGATCCGGCTTTCATTTGTAAGCTCATTACGCAGAAATAGCCGTGAATGATGCTAGTCCTTGTATAACCCACCGGGACGACTTTAATGTTTTTTTAAAAACAAAGCTTAAAGTCAGAATGATTTTACCTACTTTATATATATAATAGATAGATATAGTCTATATTGACCAAAAAAAACTCAAAAAATACAACAATACGTCTTAGCCTAAGTCACCTGAAGTTTATTCCGACCCAATGGCATCGAAAATTTGTACGTATGTTTATGCAAGAAACTGTAAGTCACACGGGCAAAGCTGCTGGCGAGAGCTAATAATTTTAAAATAAAATTAAAAACCAACTTGAATCTTGTAAAATACATACTCAACTGTAGAATTATATTTAGGTCCTTTGTATACTTCAGAAGTAAGTTCAAAAATATTTTTTAAGGATAGGTGTATTTGGTCAATGTATTTAAATTAGATAAATAGTAACGCAAAATAATATTGTGTTTCGGTTTTGTGATGAACTAATTTCAGGAAAGGTCATTAACCTTTCCAAGTTCAATAATTATATTTTTTTTGAATGTAGTAATCAGCCCAGTCTGCTTGAAATGTGCATTCAAAAAATCCTAAATACTTCCATCACTAGCTGTCTAAGAAATATGACTGTGTATTACTTTTTTTTGCTTAATAGTTTCACTTAAACCGCAGCCAGATAAACAGTTTTAACGAACCAGTAGAGTGAGAGTGAGTGTTTGTGTAACGTGAATCACTTACGAACAGTTTCGAAGCACTCGCTCGTCCAAAATAATTGTAAAAGACAGCAAGTGATGCGAGATATTTTGCTTGAATGACAGCCGCAGACTCCAAACCAGCGTATACAGACCCGATGCGAGTTGAACAAAAATCGCAGAGAATGGGAACAGATTTCAATCACTGCACTATACCTACCTTTCATATACGTTTAAGTCTTTCTGCAATCCTTTACTGCAACTATAGTATATCTCGCAAACGACCAGTCGTTTTATATTCCACTAATGATAAAGTAAGTATCCAGTAAGGTACTGCGATCGATGCGTCTGTGAAAACATTTCTAGTTTTTGCTGTTGTGCAATGGCGGACTGTGTTTGTGTTTTGTTTGAGCGAGACGGTTGTTCACACGCAGGTGTGGGCGACGACGTGAAGTCAATGCTGATGGTAAACAAATATATTTATGAGACTAACACATCGTTTAAATTAGAGTTCGTATCTAATAGGTAGGTCTAGCGAAATTAACTCACGGATAAATTGAGCTGTGTTACATAATGATTCACCGGTAAAAGTAAGTACGTTACGAAATAAAAGTGGCTAGATTAAAATAAAAAGAGCGTCGAGTAGAATTTCTCCTTATGATTGACATGATAACTTGATCTCATTGTTGCGTGTATTCGCCCTCCGCCCTTGTTATTCACAGTAGTAGTGATATTATTACTGCTATAGTGATATTATTTGTTATGCCTTCACGTCTAAAACACAAAGCCGACTTTGATAAAATTTATTGCAACGAAAGTTTGAATCCTGGAAAACGATAATCTTCGCTGATATTTAGTTCGCTAATAAAATCAAATAGTTTACAATTAAATTAATTAATTTATGTAGAATAAATTAGAGGATTTTTAAAATCGAGTCTGTGGCTTCTTGCTGTTAGAGCTTTTTCAGCGTCCTACTTGATCTTCTAGCTGGGCTAAACTAACGACTGCGTCATGAATTAATAGGGAACTTTTGGGGCCTTCCGAAACTGGTAGCGTAATAAATGCTCACATATCTAACGAACACTGTTTAACTTCGGTGGTCGATTCTCACAGCCCAGATTAGCGGCGCCACTAGGTTTCGGCTTGAAAAATATGTGATACATTTTCTTGGTCATTCCACATGTATTGTATTCCACTAGTAAAGGAGGTGCCGAGGGGTACCGGCCCAGAGTAGTGCCACCCTCTCAACCCTTACCTCACCCCACCCTAAGAGTCGACGAAGAGAAATCCTACTGGATGATGGACAGCAGCGCCATTCTGAGTAATGGTTTATTAAACTCACCAACCCTCCTGCTCAGCGTGGTGTTTATGGGCAATAGAATGTAATCTATTGGAGACGCTAATGTTCAGCAGTGGTCTTTACAAAGCTGATATGATGATGATGACTCGTAAAGGTAATTACTTCCTATAGATGAAAATTTTAGTTTAATACATCCTAAACTAAACAAAATATTTTAATTTCTTAATTTTATAATATTTTATTTGATTTTGCATTATTAGTAATTATGTTGCGTTGTTTACGATCATAATCATGTAATCAGAAAATAATTTTCATAGAAAGTGCCTACGAAATCCCTTCTTTATTATCAAATGTTAATTATGTTTTCCTACACTTTCACTTAATACTGCTCATCTATCACCGTACGAAATCTTTGCTTTAACTGTTAACATTACAGGTTAACTTCGTCTGTCATCGAGTAAATTATATTATCATTATGCTGTTTGAATTCCATTAAAACAGATCCTAAATGAGTCCAAAAAAAGAGGTGAAGGCGAAGTTATGAGCCACCAAACTTGCGTGCGTCTTATGAGAAAAACATTTCAAGTCGCTGACATTGATGAACGCACCATGAAATCCCAGCACAATTAGACTGTCTATTATTTATGGGTTGATTATTAACTTTAATGCAGCAGTTTAGTGGAGGCCCACTATTTCGTTCCTTCGATAAACGTTCCATTACTTTTTTAATTTAATTTAACGGTAGTATAATAAATCAAATTTGTCACAACGCACAGCAGACAAGTTACTTTAGTGATAGATGCATATTCTCTAGGCTTCTTTAATAACTGCGGGTTTTCTGTAAGTGTTTAGACTTATATTATATACAATATTCCTTACATTATTTCTTTGTAACATTACATTATGTCATTATTACATACAATAAGAGTGATGAGATGAACGAGTCATACACCTAATAAAAGTAGTATTGCAATACTACTACTACTACTACTATTCTGCCCCCTCATATTAATTTTGATATAAGGAAAAGTCTCAATCGTAAATACGAGACATTAGTTTAATTTTATTATTACCGAGGCGCCCTCTGCCATAAAGAGAACAACAACCTAAAAAAACTTATCCTCTCATTTAACAATGTAATGCAGTAAACTGAATAAAGAGGGGTTTATTCCAAAACGAGATCTAAAGTTAGACCAGGTTTAAAACTAGTGCTGTCACTTTCATTCGATAAGATGAAGACAAAAAGTATGGGACTTTTTAAAAATGGTTAGTAATTACAAGCCAACTTTAGTCATGGAATGTAATCAGTTTAAGCAAGAAAAACACACAGGGATTTCCTAATATACGTTGCTTATGGATTAGTAGAGTTATGTATTCAATTCAAGATCACCTTATACAGCTATGTTATTGAATAACTCTTTTGTTTTCGTGTTGTTTAAGCAGCATTGCTGCTCTTCTATGTTCTTCTACGTTATATTATTTGTTCATGTCTTTTGAGATATCATAAATGGGTGGGCCATTAACAATAACTTGTTGAAGAGGTTTCAAAAGTTCAAACCTCCTACGACCACCACTACGTTCTACTACCTTCCACCGTTTACGAATTCCCTTCTATCACTATAGCAAATTATAATGAAATCGTCCCAGCTATGCAGTGCTTTATACGTCAAAGCCTTACAAAAATATAAATTTATGCGTACTTGCATGTATTTGTGATTAGTTTAAGATGTTTAAGGCACCTTATGAACCTCTAACTATTAGCTCGCTAAATATACTTGTCTTGATAGAATATACAACAACATTAAAAAAATCATTTTCTACTAGCTTTTGCCCTCTTTTCGCTTCGCTTTTTTTCAGGATTATCAAGCCTCTGTCCTTCTCTTTCTCTTTCACCAATTCCATTATAATCATCCCCTTTCTGCAGAAGTTTATACAAAAAATCGCATTTATATTACGAGTATAATTAAGGCATTACGAAAAAATATTACTTACTTTGGCGAGTCTGTCAATTGGGAATCTAAAAAGATTCCAAAATCACTGACATTATACTTGCATCCCCAAATTAACCACGTTTTTGACAGAATACACAAATATTTCCTGAGTGGGTATTATCGTTACGACCATTTAAAAATTAAATGTTAACGACAAACCACTGGACAAATTTATTATGTCTAGCTTTAATATCTGTTGTGAATGTGCGCGCCAGTATTAAGTTGTCTTGGCATTTAAGTACAAGTGCTTTATCGGAAACCAAATTGAGTATAAACCATTTTTCATTTTCAAAAGTTTATATTTGGCGATGATAAATCAGTCAGTTAGGACATAGTATTTAATAATATTAGATTACTAGCAGCGCCCTGCGGCTTTACCCGCGTGGTCCCCGTTCCCGTGGAAATATCGGGATAAAGATATGTCCTATATGTTAGTCCAGGACTGCAGCTATACACGTACAAAGTTTCATCACAATCGCTCCAGTAGTTTTTGCGTGAAAGAGTAACAAACATCTATCCACACATACAAACTTTCACGTTTATAATATTAGTAGGATAATTTTCTTACAATCACTCCCAATTATTTAGTTCCAAGATAAGTATCATTAAAAACGTGTGTTATGGATACCCAATAACCTCAATAAAGGTTAAACATAAAGGTTCTTAATTTTGTAACATACATATTTAATATTTAACACTCAGACCAGAAAAAATATTTATATGCATGCGTGTCAAACCTACGACCTCAGAGCGGAGAGCAGGTACATTGACTTCCACGTCATATCGGTCGTCAATAAATCGTCGTCTTCGATAGTCGTTCAAAGTGGTAAGAAGAAATGAGTTTTTATGAAATATGTAGGTCTTAATAATAATTGACTGACTGTACTTGAAATTTTGTAACAAAGTTTTTTTATGCAAAAAAGGAATGCGTTTGTAAAATAAAGTAAGAATTCAATAACTATTTATATTACTCCTTCACACATCTAGTTATATCAGATTTTAAGAGAAAGCTTGAAAAGGCTGCCTGAGCTGCCTTCCAAATTTCGAGACCTAGTTCGATGATTTACTATTAAACGTTAAGTTATCTACATTTTGTTTTCCAATACAAGGGCGAAAGTTTGCCGTCTTTTGTGAGAAAGACACGAATAGTCAGACATAATAATGCCACAAGGCAACCGATTCAAACCTATAAAAAGATTAACATCTATTCTCTTTACTTAATAAATGCACGAAAGTATGATCGACTGTGGTTTTTGCCTAGCATTTAAACATCCGACTCATAAACAACTCGAAATACAAGTGACTAACAATGAACAGCTGGATTTTTATTTTATTAATTTTAAATTTGTGAATGTGGGGTTTATTGTATTTCTTCCAAATATCGAGCAATCAATAGATATTGAGATTTACAAAATATGTATGTAAAAACATAGTAATATTCAAAGTAGAACTTTTTGGACTTTGTCCGGCACATCAAGTATAGCGTTTTACGTCTCGTGTACGTAAGAGTATTGAAACATAGTCTCTCTCCTATCCCGACCTACGCTTGCTAGAATAAGGGATCACACCTTCCGTCCATCAGCCGAAATTAATTGTTCCTCTCTAGATCGAATTAGCTTTAGACTCTTCTGACGCTTGTGTCTTGTGTTGTTGCTATATTTAAACTTGATAGAGGTGTGAAGGGGCATTTATAGAGCTTGCCATTGTGCATTTTAGCAATTGATTGTGAACCTCGTCCCTAAACAGTGCTTTTACATAATAAGGATCTCACCAACTATGTGGAGCTAATCCTCCGGACAAAATTGGGTAAGGTGTGGCCATTTCCACGTGTCTCTGTAAGATATTTAAATTTATTTGGTGTTTTCCTATGTATATTAAGTATGTATTTACAAAAGAAAAAGTATTTATGTATGTTTATCCGTTATTTAGTATCCATAACACAAGTTCTTAATGATACTTATCCTGGAACGATATTATTGGTGTAAGTGTCAGAAATATTTATTTATTTAATATGTTAGACAATGTGTTATAAAAGCTACTAAAATTATATTTTTTATTTTTATGTTCATTCTCGTGTTATTTTATTCTTTATGAAAATTTAATATTTAACGCTGCAAAGTAATTGCTATTGCTTCACCTGAAAGGTATAACTCAAGTAATGAAATAGTGTTTGCCATTAAAATGGGAAGTATAAAATATTGAAATATGTCATTTCTTACATTAGTATGAATTGTAAAGAGTACATAATATCCATTAATAATATGAACTTTGAAAGTCTAGATGATTTGTTGCTAAACGACTTTCAACTCTAATTAGAATTTGCTAAAAATTTAGCACACATATAAATATTTATTAGGCTTTGGGATAATATACCGTTTACAGGTTTCCGTGTGCTGATCATAAAGTCTAGTTCGACTTTATTTTAAAGCTTATAAAAAGGTTAGTTTTAGATAAAGTAAACAAGAATTTGGTATAAGATAATAACAATACTTACCACACATTTGACAATGATGGCGTATTTAAGTATTCAAAATAAGTTTAAACTATGTTTTGATAAACCAAATCAAACTACATTCAATGCTCGGCTTCCCCTACTTTTTAGAGGTTTTGGACCTCGAATAAAAGATTATAACTCAATTTATTGTGGTTGCTATTAAACAGGTGTATAATAAATTTGAATGAATGTCAATAGGTTGACTAAGTTATGATGATATAAAGGCTATATGGCTAATGGTCTGTATGTTGTAGTAATTTACAACTAGAAACAGCAGGAAGTAGTTTGTTGAATGAATTTAGATAATTGCCCGCTTAGTAGGCACAACCTTTAGCTGAGTGTGACGCTGATAATTACGTTAATCTATTTCTTACACATAATGATAACGAACAGTGAGCAGTACTGATTTAACTTTAATGAATCATCATATCAGCCTTCTTAATAGATTTTTATTTAATTGGTGGTATTTGCCCGTAATCACCACGCTGCGCAGGCGGGTTGGCGATCGCAGTTTAAGCCAGTACGCAGATTAACGATGCTGCCCATCATTCGGTAGGATGTCTACTAAAGACTTCCCATAAGATTGTGTAGCACAATTCTAGGCCGGTATCGCGTGGTATGATTTTATGAATAAAAGTGTTCCAGTTTTACAATTTCTTATGGCTAGACTTAAGGGACTTAACAGCGAAGGCCGACAAAAACAGTGCCATACAGATTTTTATTAAATGTAGTAAAGTAGTATGTCAGTCATATTTTTTTTATTGGATATTAGCATGCTTGTGACACACCTTTTAGTTCGCATCCCGTTTGACTCGTAATTCTTAGCACTAAAATAAAAATTAATAGAAGCGGTATCTTACATCTGTTATGTAATTTTTAATGTCTACTAAAGTTTGATACTTTATCGTAAATTTATTTATTATAAGAAAGTATTTAATATAAAACTATATTATTAACAATATGAAAATTAATCATCATTTCAATAATTTCACGTTCTCTGCTGAACATAGGCCTCCACGATTGTTTTCCACGTTAATCCATCTTTGAAATTATGGGCGTTTACTATTTAGTTACTTTATATAAAGCAAAACAAAAATAAAATGATAATTATATATATCCTATAAATATATTTATTTTTACCCTTGAAGATTTGTATTTGTTGAAACATATTTGTGTGGGGCGATAATACTTGGTAACATTAATTATTTATAACCTACAATAAAATTTTACATTAAATCTTTAAAAAAGTATAATTGCCATAAATAATAAAGTACGAAATCATTTTTATAGCTCGTTACGATTTAAAGTGCTCAGTGTTGGTAAATCGTGAAATATATTCAGTCTTATTCGATAGAAAGGACTCGGAATCTCAAGTGAAAGGCAGCTCAAATTTTCATTTTGCTTAAATTCGTGTGCTATTGACGGGTGCTCTGAAAATATCAGTCAAGTTAGCAATTCAGTCCATTAACTAATGAAGACTGTAGTCGGCGTCTCGCGGCGGTGGTGCCCGGAACTCGCCGCAACCGCAACCTTTTGCAATCGGTTAAATTAAAGCACTTTTGTATAATTATGTAGTCTGATAATTAAAGTTAAAAGAAGCTTACATCGATGGATGTAAATTTTATTAAATCGATTTACATTTAGCCGGGCCGTGGCGATGGAATGTCGTGCACGGTGATATTTACATAGCAAATGCGCGTGCGCATAACGTGACTCGTGACGATGATTATAGAGCTGCATTAAATCGTGCGCCTAATGCAACGCCAAGCTGCGTAATGCTCAGACAATAGACCGCTTGCAGTGAAAATACAAACGCGGAAAGTAATTAATGCGGCGTCCAGAGAAAATCCAGAGAAAAAAACAATGCCTAATAGTGTTTTGTTTACACCTACGACTATTTAGAAGATTGTAATTAATGGCTATTTATGTCAAAATGTAGTCAGCCGGTATCACAATAAGCGTAACTATTATGTGTTAAAAAGGTATGTATGCATTTCACTTGCATCAGCTTTTGAAGGCTTGTATATATAAGCGTATGTCGGAGGCTATTGCGGTCGGTTTCTTTCGCACTTGTGCCCTGACAACTCGCCGCGGAGGCGTTTTGAGTGCCTTTTTTGGAATAACTCGAGCAAATTTCGTCGAAAACTTTTATTTCGCTCGGCTTAAGCTGCACTCGGAAATCGAATTTTTATTTTAATGAGCCAGTTTGCGTCTCGCTCGCACCCGCGACTGCACTGAATAAATAAATGAGTTGCTCTACTTTCTATGAGATCGTTTCTTTGGGCGGTTCGATGAGACTGCGACCGGGCCCGGCTTTGTTCGCGTCGTGCTGCCGCTATCGCCACCGCGTGCACATCAACAACATCGCTCTTTTACTCTCTACACAACAACAATCCGCGCTATCTAGAGTTACATTTCAGTCACGATTTACGCTGCAGAAATTCATTGCGCGCTTATAAAATACCAACGACTCTCTCACAACTAACAAATAATGTAAGTACACCTACGTTCCACTTAATTCTGAGACGAATCGCAATTACATTAAACGTATTTATAATGATGATTTGACACTTTATCTTTGGTTTTGTATATCTCGTACAGGACCATAGCCTAGGTACCAGACCATAAACTTAAGACATGTTTATTATTATGTGAAAACAAAATTGAGATGTTTTTGGTTTATTACATTTTACCGTATCGTAGCACTTAATGAACATTATGGTGATAAAATGAATATATTTTTATCAACAATATAAAGCTATATTATTAAATCTGAGGTTTGTAGCAAGTATTTCTCGCCATTGCACCCTAAAGACATAATAGCATCGATGCCCTTTGTAGCCAACCATTAAACACCACCAAAGGCAGACAGTGACGGATTATCGGCGAAATTAACTCAGGGCCTTATATGCTCATCATCATCAAACGATGACAACTTATAGTTGCTGCTCCGAGGTCACACTGCATTACGGAACCCTTAATGGAATATTAAACGCAAGTTTATACGGATCCGGATCACATCGAAAAAAAGAGCACGGTGTATGACAATTTTTGGTTTTTTTCTATTGCCTCTTTTGAAGAATCAATTTTAGGACTCTTATACAAAAACACGTTGTGACGTCGTCGTCTCGTGGGAATCTACGATGAGGTTCATACAAATACACGTGTAAATTTTGGTGTTTTTCGCAACACTGACTTGTAATTTTGTTTGTGTCCGGGAGTGGCAGGCACACCATATAACTATACATAACTATAACTATACACATTACTAATTTGTATATTGATGTTTTTTTGCAATTAGCCTACCTAGTTTGTGTTTGAAAAAAGCAAGTGTAATTTATAATGAAAAGAAAAAAGACTTAGCTGAAAAATCATAATTGAAATGGATAATAATAAATTGATAATTTTCCAGATGTTCTAAATATCTAAATGCCGAATATAACAAAACGAAAAAATAAGATGTCACCTAGAAAGTTGAACAATGAAAACACTGAAAAATGGGTCTTTCGTGTTTGACAACATTCCCATCAATTAATTTGTTTTGGACACGAAACTACGTGAAAGAGAATAGTTTATTTTCCACGTTTAGTTTTAACACTTTGATGGTTTCTACTTGACCAAATTTCGGAGTTTTAAAATAGTTTTATAATGTTACCTAAGAGTTTGAATGAGCGTTTGTGAACACTAGTATAATTTATAAACAAATATACGTATATAAAAGTTATTTATCCATGAATTCTAATGCAAATAACAAATACCGTTAGCATGCGTGGGAGTATTTTAGTATCCGTTGAACTACCGGGATGTTGGAAGTAATAAAATAACCATACAGTTATTTTTTTTGAAAAGTCCTACGCACTGCAAAGTAGATCCTTTAATAATGTATTTCCCCGTATACTAGTACAAAAGTGTCAATTATAAAGAACAGAAAAAATCCCATTACGATAGTGGAACGCTATGTTGCCTACCGGACATGGAAAGGAGTCGTTGTTAGTGCAATGCACTTGTATGCGTCACAACGTGAAGGACACGCTTTGTCTGGATCAGGTGGTCGCGGCGGCGGCGGCGGCGCAGGCGCAGGTTGGGGGGAGGGGGGCGGGGAGAGGGGAGCTTACCCGAGGCCGCTTCCTGTCGCAGGACTGGTTGTGCAGTTTGCACCACTTCGCTTTGCACCAGTTTCAAAACGCGGGCGACCTCTTAACAGTAAGATACGCTTACTCATTGTAGCTACCAGAAATGGTTAGCGGAAAATTTTAAAAGCTGTATACTTATTTTTTATACACGGCATTTTAAAATTTGATTGAGAAGCAGGGTGAAAAAAGTTTCCTTGAATATTAAAAATATTACTAATCTTTAGAGACTAAACAGACTAGTGTTTAATTTATAATTCACAATTAAAGCTGTTCTGATAGTATCGTAATTACCTACATTCTATAATTTGCCGCTTTCATAAACATTTTTTTTGGTCAATCCGAAGATGAATGATAGGATAATAATATAATGCTTTGCATACGTAACTTTGATTGATTATCTACGTTTTTGTAAACTGCATTTCTTTGTCTATTATTTTGAACCACAACAAAAACTTGAAAGAGAACGCATAAGGTTAGGAAAATTTTCCAGTAAGTGAGGACGTAGAGATTTCCCCTGCTATGGGCGGTTCATTAAACTAAGTAACCTTCTCTGCGGATAACAGTGATATAACAGAAAATAGCTTCCATTCCTGCATATCTTATGAAGATTCGCATTGAGTACGGATGATATAAATACTTTTCTTTAAAATTGTAATTAATAAAAGAAATACTCCGTTAAAATTATTTTCAGTTTTCAATTTCCAGATTTTCAGATTCACTACTCAAAATAATTATTTTCAATGATTGCTAAAATGTTAATTCGATAAGATATTTAAGTACCTACGTAAGAAAAGTACCACTTTAATTTAAAAAGACGAACAACTTTAAGTTAAATTTAGTTATTTCTTGCCAAAATAAATGTCAGATGTTGTTTGCATCTTGTTCTTGTAGCTTAGAGCCTCATTGTAAAGGGTGCTTGGTGGAAAGATTTTTCAATTATAAGAATCCCACTGCTTCTTTTATCAGGCTCAAGGGCAGGGTATTAGGTTTTTCTGTGACCGATTGTCTAGTAACCACCGTCATGTCTGTCGCCATAATAGCTTGCTGTGTTCCGGCAGTAAATGTAATAGGTTGGGGAAAAAGTCTTTTCGTATTTTTGTATGAAAAGTCAAGACATTTTTTTAAAAGTTTATTTACATTTATTTACAATATATATGTACCATTTTGTTGAATAACTTTCTGCCATTTTGTGGGCAGAGACATTATCCCGTTACTGTAGAAACTTTGGGACTTCTGATCAAAAAAACGGGACAAATAGTTTTGGCAGTCCTCTCTTGAGGTCAACCTTACAGAACCTAAAGGATTCTGCAGAGACCGAAACAGGTGAAAATCTGAAGGCGCAAGGTCAGGGCTATATGGTGGATGCACTAGGACCTCCCAGTCGAACTCTCTTAATTTTTGCTGAGTGGCTAAAGATGTGTGTGGTCTAGCGTTATCGTGATGAAAGACCACACCCTTCCTGTTGATCAATTCCGGCCGTTTTCTCTCGACTGCTTCCTTTAATCTCATCAGTTGCTGGCAGTAAAGATCAGAATCGATGGTTTTGCCGGGCGGTAAAAGCTCATAATAAACAATGCCCTTCCAATCCCACCATACACACAGCATCACCTTATTTCGTGTTAGGCCAGGTTTGGCCACAGTCTGTGAAGCCTGGCCAACTTTCGACCACGACCTTTTTCGCACGTTCTTGTCGTACGTGATCCACTTTTCATCGCCAGTTATCAATCTCTTCAAAAACGGCTCGGTTTCATTACGTCTCAATAATGAATCGCAAATGAGTACACGGTTCATTAAGTTTCTTTGAGTGAGCTCGTGTGGCACCCAAATATCGAGCTTTTTTGTATAACCAGCTTTCTTCAAATGGGTCAAAACTGTTTTGTGGTCAATTCCCAGTTCTTCAGCTACATCGTAACTACTAATATGCCGATCTTGCTCCACTCTTTCAAAAATGGCGTCCATTTTATTCGTAACAGGGCGACCAGAGCGAGGTGCATCTTTAACATCAAAATTTCCGGACTGAAAACGTTTGAACCAAATTTGTGCTACTCTTACTGACACTGCATCAGGTCCATAAACATCACAAATTTTTTTCACTGCTTGAGTTGCATTTTTGCCTTTTTTATAATAAAATTTTAAAATGTATCGAATTTCTTCATTAGATTCACTCATTTTTACGGAGAGAAAAACAAAAGAAAAATAGCGGGAAACAACTTTTTTTTATTTTTTTCTTTTCTTTATAATGGAACCTTTTTAATGTTACCAAAACCAGCCAGACACAAATAGTACAGTCAAAAAAATTTTATAATAAGTTTATACCTACGTTATGCGAAAAGACTTTTTCCCCGACCTAATATAACAGCTAACAATTTGTCACGACTATAAAATCAACTGTGCCCCAATTTTGCAAATTCTTTTATCGTGGTATTTCATGTGGAGTGGACACCAATAGAGGAATAAAGCGTACAATAAAGCTTATGTCATCATATCATCGTATTCGACTTCCTATATGAATTTAAAAAAGAATTAACTTTTGAGACACTTATTAAAATTTTACTTTGATAATCGTAACAATTATAAAAAATATTGGTTTGAAAAAACTTAGATAAATTACTTTAATGACAAAAGAATTATTTAATAGTAGAAACAAAATAACGCGAAATGTTCAATAATTTTTTTTTTATTTATGTGTTAATGTGTTATTAGACATCAAAAAGTAATTTAGTGTGACTTTGAAAAATCACCTGAGGCAATAAGAAAACATCAGTAATTATGGTGTAGTGCAAATTCTAATCTTAATATAGATAATGAGTGCGTAATTAGATTTGCTTTCGCGGAGAAACGATTTGTCTTAATATTTTTAGAATGAACATTATTAGACAAATTATCTTACTAATTAGGTCAAAGTTTGAGTTTAATCTATCAATATAGAAAGTTCTATGGATTTGAATAATTCGTTTCTACTCTGCTACATCTTCCCTTACTGTTTCAAATGCGAAAGTGTGATTATCGCGCTGACGAAGGCGCGCTAATAATGATTTAAAACAACACAGTTTCAAAATTTTTTAGACGAGAATAGATGAAATTTGGCATATAGGTATTCATTAAGACAAAATAATTGTACTTACTGATAATATATTTCTTAAAGATTCAACTAACTCCTCTTTGTCAAATTAAATTATCAAATGAAAACAAAGTTAGTGGCAATCACTCCGCGGCCAAATGCCAGTAGGTTTATCAAGAGTCAGACCACCTGCAACGGTTTTTGCTGACTTGAGTCCATATTTGTCGTACAATAGGATTATCAGTATGCTTGCGAAGGTTATGGTCAATAACCAAAACGTGTAGAAAGCAGATAATGCTTTTTTTTTTTCGTGAGTTCCATTCTGATATTTCTCATGATAATAAAAATACATCTGAATTCGATATCCCTGCAGATGGCGAACTGGACCGAGCCGAAGTAGAATGAACAACAACAAATAAACGCAAGAAAATCGTGCCGGTTATTGCTTCTACCTCACAACTTGCATGCATAACTTTTAATATTATTAGGCATTTTATGCAAATTTTCAAGGCACACCTAAGATGCTTACTACCCACGTTTGGTCGTTCAAAATATTGTTTATCTGTTCCTTGTTTCTGAATTAATAATTAAATTTAAAACTTTCCCCTGCTAAAATGTTTCAACCATTTATTTATATAGCTTCGTAGCGTGTTAGAGTTGTAAGATAATTGTAACAAATGTTGTACAATAAAATCTTTGCTATGGGTGGGTATAATCATTTGATGCTAATAAAAGTCAAATAGTGTTGCTAAGTAATTTACGACTTTTTAATGGTTTAATTTTGGCAGAGTTTTGAATAATTATTCAAATGTTGTTGGTTTCAGATCGGTATCCGGTTTGGAGTAATTGCGCCTAACACGTGTCAATAGGTAAGAGTCATATTTAAGTTCAAGTTTAATTAAAACATCTGGCATTTAAAGATATAAAACTATGGAAGTTTTATTGAAAGCGTTATAATTGTCGAAACTTAGAATAATTAATGATTTATGTGTATTGAAAGTGAAGTTTGTACTTGTTAAAATCTAACTTAATTGATTGCTAAACTGGCATTGTACCTTCTAATGGAGAAGAAAGTTATATTTCTGCGCTTCCATGCTTCAGAAGGCACGTTAAGCCGTTGGTCCCGGTTAACATTAAATTTGGTAGTCGTGAAGCCATGTTAAAGGGCTACTTGGGCGGCTTGAAAAATTCTAACAGCAGGACGCAATACAGCCTCCGCCAATCCGCACTGGGTCAGCGCGGTGGAGTATTAGTAGTGGGACGTTAATGGGCTGAGATGATGATGATGATGATAAATAAAAATAACATATAAGTAGATATCTTTGCGTTGTCTTGTATTCAAGCTCTACTTAGTTTGGGGCTAGAAGACTTTAGCGCTGTGTGAGATATCCAAGAATATTTATTTATAATTATTAAAAAATATACAATACTGAAGTAATTCGAAGACAACCGGGTGTGGTGTGGGGCTTCGCGGTTTTCCAAGTGACTGGTTGCTGTGTAACCAACTCAACGTAATATTTGCTTACTTATTACCATTTATTACAGTACTCTGAAGGCATGGTGTACGTTTAAATGAAACCACAAAACTTCACAATGAGGTCACTAGCAGATTTTTTATAAAACGAGACAGTTTTAATTGGTAATTTATAGGACAGGTTTTATGTCTTACAATGTAACAAGCAAAACATTTTTGTCGGAAACTTGATACAGCGCCACCTAGGTACAAACTTATTGGATCTTGTGGTTTAAAGTACGGAAAAATATTGGCATAAAGTTACTCAAGTGCAATCAAGTTCACAGATCACAAATGAAACAATTCAAGGAACTTGTAATAAGTACTGAAACAAAACAAGTATGTTCTCCAGAATACTACTACTCTATGACACATTACGTAACTAAAAAAACACTACATACTGCTATTATTTTGTATATAAAGTATCGCAGTATGTAAAGGGATCCTACCAAGACCTACAGAGCCCAAGCCAACCTCACCTGCAAGTGGTGCATCTGCCGATCAACGGACTAGGCTCTGGCGAACTTAACAGTGCCCGGTAAGCGGCAATAGGCTCGCCACATATTACGTGGGACCAACTATATAATTGGCAAAGTGTGGGCGTATAATATGCCTCTGTCTGTCCCTTCGGGTAACAGGCGTGAATATATGTATGTAATGAACTCAAACTAATTTTGGTTTTGTATCATTTTTCGGACAGTCCTACTAATATTAGAAATGCGTAAATTTGTGAGTTTGTATGTATGTTTGTTATTATTTTACGCAAATAAATACTACTAAACGGATTTGAATGAAGTTTAAAACAATGGTAGATTATAACCTGAATTGACATAAAGCATACTTTTGTACCCTGTATTCATACGGGAACGGTTACATTGTATTGAAATAAGCCACTAATGAGGATGGGAAAGTGTTAGTAAAGGATAAGATTGTTGAATTTTGCATCATTGAATTCGACAAAAGTGTATATAAATTGGAAATTTATAACGATGAGAATTGAGTCACTTGCGACGTAATTAATGATTGCATCTCGCGATTCTCTTTTCGTACTAAATGTAAGTGAAAGTAAGTATGGTATTATTCAGATCTATATAATTTGACGTACTGTACATTCGGACGAACGGGTAAGATGAATGGGAATTCATGAATTGTGTTTATACAGACAGACATGATTTAGTTGTCAGTCATATTGACATAATGACAATTAGACAGACGTGCACGTGTGGTAGCAACAGTGCTGCCATTTGTCCTCGTAGATGAGCCTGGGAGCAATTGTTTGGCACATCGAGATTATTGAGATAAAACTCTGACCATGATTTATTGCAGACGTTGTCGGCTAAAAGTCAAGGGCATTGCAACAGCTTATTTGTATATTGAGTAAAATGTATTCGTAAGAGAGTATTCTTTCCTGAATGTTTTAATATAGTTTTATGAAAAGTCATATTTTTTTTATATAATATTGCTGTAAAACAAGACAAGAACGTAAAAAATAGATATTTAAAGAAAATTAAAAACATGTTGACTCATTCTGACAACAGCAAGAGTTGTCAGAATGAGTTCAAGACAACTTATAAAACAAAATAATAAATCAAAATAATATAACACAATAATTTTCTTGAAACGTGTGTATGCGATTTTGTAAAATAATAAATAGCGACAGTGTTTTTAAACAATGTCATAAACACAAATAGTAATAAAAAGCCAATTAAAACTTCGAACACAAAAAGGTATCAGCTGCATATCTTTTATAAGCAAGTTTTGCTCTAATTTATTGAAAAAAAGGCAACGATATAGTTATTTTTAGTTGTCTGGTGCGCGATATTGGCGGCGCAGCGGCCTCGACTTATTTCCGCGTCGGCTACATAGTAAAGTAATAATAGTAATACGTCTCGGGCCCGGTTATTGAAAAAATCGTACGTTACGTTTGTGGCGCCCCGGTGCCGAATCACCAAGGCTGTCATCAACACACAAACACGAATGACGGTGCTTGTTTTACCAGAGTTATAATAACAAATTGCCAATAAACACGTTTTTATTATCATCATTAGCATTCATGCACACCAATGATCATAGTTGGCCTATATTTTTCCACTCTGGGAAATTGGCCTCTCCACTGGCACGCGACTAAACTTGATCCTCAGCTTCAGTCACTGCCAGCCGTTTTGCGTATATCGTCGCTCCACCTAGCTAGAATTCATGCCGTAAAATCTTTTAAAAATATAAGTTTTTTTTTTTAATGTGACACGTTATAATGACTACATACTGCCTGATGGTAAGCAGTCGATGCAGTCCAATTGAAAATGAAAGCGCTTCATACGTGAAATAAGCACGGTACAAAGCGCATCGACTCATGACGGTGAAACGTCACGCCCCGCTTAAAAGACCCGGGATCATAGGAAATAGGAAACACATGAGCCGACAGCCAATTCCAGAGCTTAGTGGTCTTGCTCAGAACCGACTTCCCAAATTTCTCGGTTCGAGTGCTGACATAACGAGCCGTTTACATTACTACGTTCTTTCATATTGTTGGACATCTCACTTTACAAATATTTGAATAATGGTTGTCAAATGTGCAACTTAAATGCTAAAACGTCACTTCTGCAAATGATGTAATTTTTAAAGAGAAGCGTTATAAAAAATTTCATTTTATATAAAGGATAATTTAAAGGTAAAAATCAATGTATGATAATTTGGTACATAAGTAATTTTTTCTCATACTTAGATAAACTTTGACAAAATTGCATGTTACATTGTAGATGTAGGTTCTCTGTTATGGAAAAATGATATATAAATTATTTGTACAGACAAAGTTTAACAATATTATTGAATAGCTTATAGCTTGGAAATTAAAGGAGATTTAATATAACGGTGATTAAGAAAAAGTATTTTCATAGTCATAATGCGAGAAGATATTCTAATTTGCGTTTTATAACATATAATTATCATATAAATAAATTAAACATAAGCTTGGAAGCTCAGAAATCCGTTGGCTTCTTGATATTTTCTAAGACAGTCTAAAATTAAATTTATCGGTCGGTAATGAAGTAAAAACATGTTCATTACAATAAGTTACTTAATGGTTAATTTAAATTGGCATATCTTACAGTAAAGATTGTGATTTGACTAAGAATTTCTATTATCGATGTCGGTTACGCAAAAATGGTTAGTTTACTTTCATTGTTTTCTAATTAATCTTTGTTATTAAAGGTTTTACGATATATACAAAGGTGACCAGTCGAAACAACGTGATAAGAGTGTATGAATCTTCATACTGAAAACAAAATATATGTATTCAATATTTGTATGTAATTAAAGTCAATCGTTTTCAGACGAGTTGAGAGGTCAGTCCTACTCGATGTGATGTGTCTTGTAATTACATATTATTACGATCCCAGGACCTTGTATAAAAACACGAAGTGACATATACAATATGACATCGGCGACAAGAAATAAAGTAAAAATCATTCAAGCCTAGAATGCGACAGCCCACAAACAGGTTACTAACTCGAAATTATTCATATCGGAACCAGTATATCGGTGTAACTTAAATAGCTAAGAGCGATTTAAGAAAAATTCTTTATCAAAACTTATTGGGTTGCTGAGGTTTTTATTGCGCTGGCATGCAGCAGAACCAGTTGTTCGTATTTTATAATGTGCTGCATATACAGGATGAAAATAATATACATTTTTAACAAAAAGCCCTCATTAAGAATTTCTGTTTTGTAGGTACCACTTATTAATTTTAATTTAATTCCCGGGCATCAGTTACATTACTATGTCTAATTATTCTCTATGAACCACTGGTCCTAAATGTGGAAATAAAAAAAAGTCCTTTTATATCAATTAACAAGTCGTTTGGACTTCTTGGCGGGAAAGTGAAGCGATATGTCTGCAGTTTTGTTTTATTTTCTAAAATTTGTGATATTTCTAACATTAATGTGTTATAACGGTGGATTATTAACCGTTAAGTGTTGGTGAACATACATGAGTGTTGGTAAATCAAACAAAACAGTGCAACATCACTTTTCAATTTTTCTCTCAAGGAGTCCATGTGAGATCTCAGTATAGTCCCACATCTTTACTGAGGACTCAAGGGGCTTAGGGGAGGGTATCTCATTTACCATTTATTATCTTTATCACCACTCATTCTCATTTACTATAAATTATATATTACTAATATATCACTTACTTGACACTGGCTAGATGTGCTAGACGCACGAAGCCACTATATAAAAGGAAAAAAAAACAAGTCGTTTTTTTACGCCGAGTGAGTTTTTGTTTGTTGATACTTGGGAGAAAAGATCAAATTTCCGGTCAGCCTGTAGATTCGCCAATTCTCGTAAATACTTGCCTAATCAGTAATGCTTGGAACGTATGAGTGCCGAATTGTGAATGAACACACCCTGCCTCAACTGCCAGTGCACTGCTCGATTTCAATATATTTTTCATGAAAATATATTTAGGTTTCGCCACTACGCAATGGGTTCACGGGGGGAAGTTTGACCTAAATCCTTCTTATCTTGATATTCATTCAGCTTCTTTTGTCAGGCCCGAAGGGGGCATTGGAGGCCCGGGCTCAGTTAGTTTATCGTTATCACGTTAAACGTGTGGATTGTTCTATATAATGAGTCTGATTTCGGCTCGATATAGTTTTCATTCTAGTTGCCAAATTTAGTCTAATATAAAAAATAAATCGTATGTTAGCATATGTTAATTAGAATAGTCAAAACATTTTAAAGTTTTAGATTAATGGCCATTTAAATCCGAAAACTGAGAGTGTAATATATGTATATTCAAAATAAAATATTAACATTTCAAAATTATTTATTTTTTACATGTTTATACCAAATATATATAAAATATAATGAAGCGCTCGTAGCTCTGCGGTGCTCGGTGGTCGGAATCGATCGCCGAAGTACAGCAGAGTTTACAGAGGTCAGTCCTTGGATGGGTGACCGTTTGTGTGGCATTTGATATCGAGCGCTTCCGTGCTTCGGAAGGCACGTTAAGCCGTTGGTCCCGGTTATCACTAAATGTGGTAGTCGTTAAGCCATGTTAGAGGCCTAATGGGCGGCTTGAAAAATTCTAACAGCTGGACGCCACACACCTGCCTCCGCCAATCCGCACTGGGTCAGCGTGGTGGAGTATGACCCAATACCCTCACACCTTGATATGTGAGAGGAGGCTCGTGCTCAGTAGTGGGACGTTAATGGGCTGTGATGATGATACCAAATAAAAGGATAGATTAGTGGCAAGATCATAAAGAAACAACCATGTTTATACCAAATAAAAGGAAAAATTAGTGGCAAGATCATAAAGAAACAACGCATCGCGACGCCCCCTTTTCTTGTATCATTGTTTGGGCCTAAAAGGGTTTAATAAATAAATAAATATTTATGACAATTACACCAATTATTTAGTTCCAAGATAAGTATCACTAAGAACTTGTGTTAATGTTATTAAAAATCTTTGGTTAAAATTCTTTATTTATATAAGTAAACAAAATAATTTAAATTTGTGTCTAAACTAAACGTGAAAGCAAAATCGCGAATATAAAGCAGTATTTTCGCAAAAGAGGTCCTACATCTCACAGTCAATGTACAATTATTATTCAAATTTACATACACAAGAATCGTCTAATTAACGGTTCTTATATATAATCATATATAATAAATTCTTCAAATATTTATAATAATATACATACTCGGGTAAGTTTATGATTTTCTCACCCATGTTTATGGTATTTGAACAGTGTACTATAGCATCGATAAAACTGCGCTGTCAAACCCAATGCCGCTGAACACTTGAGTATCGCCGCCGATGACGATGTGGCTGCACATCCTTCCCGCATGCCATTTCCCCAGTCATAAAGGTCTTGAATGACACATGTTTCGCTAACACAACCTCGAGTGCTGCACTCCATAAATCTACAAGTTTGACATTTATCTTTTAGACATGTTTGTTGCGTATGCTAGCCTCGTCTACAGACATTAAAATTTATTTTAATGACAATAACTTGTATTTCCGTCAAGAATGTTGATGAAGCTCATATCATTAATAGTCTGATGTAGACTAATCAGAATACCTATTTATGAAAGGACTTTTAAACCCTTAATTCAATTTGGGCTTTGATGGGGTATGGATTGATAGCTAGGTTACATAGAGCTTATTTAAAGAAGAACTATTTCTATTTATGCGTCTGATATTGATGTAATACTATCTTCACATTCAATATGAGAACCAATGAACATCGAATGCTCAAAATTTTCAGTTTAACTCACGGCATTCATAACTGTTTTCGAGATTACACAATGAGACTATAAGGAGATTAGTTTTTAATAAGGACATTGACACCATGACAACGTTCAAAAGATATCTCAAGGTATAACTGTCATACTAATTTAAATTTATAAAAAGCCTTTATTTAATTTAATTTTAACCATAAGGTTATAAATCATTTCTTATGTTTACATAATCTATCCTGAATAATCTGAAGACAGACCGATACCATATATCAGACGCTTATAAGCAAAGATTTTCTCTGAGTAGTGTTAGAAAATTAACTTAAGATGTAAAGCATCTATCCTGATGCAATTTATGTTTCAAGATGCAGATTAATAATTCTACACTTCTACATAATTGTGACGTTTGGATTGTAATCATGCTTATTATCTTTAGTTTAAAAAAAATATATAGCCATTGTATAGTATGGTTCTCATTGTGTACCGTTCGCCACGTGTCAGTTTTGTCGCTACTTTGAAAACATTAAAAGAGTGTCACGAGACAACAGAACGACCAAAAGAATTTGTGAAATTGTTTTTTATTTCTTGGCGGTACTTCAAAACATAAAAAAATACTATTGAATGCGTAATAATAATAAAATAAAAAGGCAAGGTTTCGCCAGTAACAATGATACAAAATTTAATAAAATTAGTCCATCTGAGGTTATCAAGAAAATTATACCGAACTACAAGTACGTACAAGTACGTCTAAACGAGTTATGCAAACAAAAAAAAATGAAAAATTTTCAAGTCATTAAAGATTTCGATCGCAATTCGAAATCGATTGTGTTCGAGATTACCGATCTCGTTTTTAATTTTTGTGTGTCAGTCGCTTTTGAGCAAGACCTTGTTTAAGTAGGTTCAAAGCGACATTCAATAATTAAAGCAACTGTACTTCATATTATACTCTTACGTTATCTTATTGTCGTTTTGAATTCATCAATTTGTTTCTTTACTATGTTGAACCTATATATTTTTATATACAGTCAGCATGAAACACATTGAATAAGCGTTATTAAATGATATCTGTAGAAACATTTTCATAGAAAGTAAGTTATTAACTTTGAGGAGGCCTCTGGTAAAGTGAGGCTGATTTATAGAGGTCAGAGGAGTCAGCACGTTTGGCGAGATGAAGCACTTGGCGAGCCGCCTCACTACGGAGATTAATTAAGTACACCTCGTTCGAAGGTACTTTACACCGCCCGCCTGCCTGTTTATACACAAATCAGAGTTCACAGCTCTTGAATGCTGCAAAGAAATAGTCAGCCTGTATGAATACAGTAAATAAAAACCGGCCAAGTGCGTGTCGGGCCACGCGCAATATAGGGTTCCGTAGTCACCCTTTGCCATAATGTCGCTATATGAACAGGTTCAGCTATTCCCCGATAGATATCACTACTACGGTATGAATGAAATTTTAATACATTTAATACAAAAATTTATTTGATTGTCGTCCATTACTCGAAAACCAGTAAAGCCTACTTAGCCGTGATAGTTTTCCTTTTAACTTCATTATATATACTACTATTGTGAATTTTTTCAGCCACTCTGAAAGTACCGTTTACCTGGTGGGGGGGCGGATACTGAACTCTATCAATTTTTTCTACTTTAAAGCTTAATGTTTCGAAAACGGATCCCTAAATCGAAAAATGGTTTTAAGAAACTCGTATTACTTTTGAAAGACCTTTCTAACGATACCCAACATGATAAGATAGACTCGAGAAAAAAAAATCATTCCTACTTTACGTGTAGGGGAGGTACGTTACAAAACAATATTTTTAAAAATTTTATTCTACAGGTTTGTCGACGTGATTAATATGTATACCCACACCAATTTTCAGCTGTCTAATGTTAATAGTCTCTGCGCTAACCCGCGGACGGACGGACGGACGGACGGACGGACGGACGGACGGACGGACGGACATGGCGAAACTATAAGGGTTCCTTGTTTACTACGGAACCCTAAAAAGGAACCACTTCTCACTTATTTTAATTTCACTTTTACTGCTACGTTGAATAATTTATTGCCATACTCAATGCGTGCTTTTAATATAAAGTCATTGAAATTGGAATATCAGAGTAAATTAGACTGACATCAACCTACTATGCTTTACAAATAGAAATAATGTCGACCTGTCTAATTAAATGTTAATTGTGGGCATGCAACTGGTTTGAAGTTGGCGAGACTCCATCGCGAAGCTTTGATCTAACTACGTGACTCGGTCAGCTGTTAGAGTTCTATCGGATAAAAATAAGGATATTTCCTATCGAAAAAAGCATTGGCCTAATCGGAAACTCCAATGGAACAATTATAATAATATAGTGTCAGTGGTAAAGTGGAACAAGGAACTAGTGTAGTTAGCGATTGGTACGTTGAACTGCGCGCGTTAGTGTGCGTGCGCGGCGTGCCGTACGCGCGGCGGCGTGTGCGTCTAACGCAGGTGTGTTCGTGTATTAATCTGATTCATGGCACTCGTGATACCTCCATAGCAGCCGTTGTTGCCTTAGCCGCATAGACTTCAAGCGAAAATTTCGATGCAGTAACTCTGCATGTTGTAATCTCCGCTACAATATGATATGCTCAGCGCTCATTGTTTGTGTTGATATGCTGTAACTATTCATTTTAATAACTTAACTATACCACTGACCTATTTTTTTAACGATAGAACCAGCTCAGTTAAAATTGTTATATACTTTTCTATAAGGAATATATAGCGAATATCGCATTTAAATGCAGTCTTTATGTAGAAATTTTAATCTATACTACTTTAGAATAAAATTTCAAATGAAGATTGTACTAACAGAAATAAGTAAGTTTTTGTAGCAAATAGAGAGACAAAAAATCCATTGTTTTCAAACAGATTTATTCTAAAATTGCACTTACTATAATGTATGTTGTAGATTAATTATATGTTAATAAAACTATTCTTGTAAAGATGTGTTCTCTTCAGAAACGAACTTAAATCAAACTATCGGAAAATAAAGGTGAATAATGGTATCTTTTAGAAATACCGATCCAGATAAATGTTAGATTGCGATAGTCACGACTCGCCTGCACGGGAGCTGCCGTTGAATAACTTAATGAATGATTTATATATTTACATGGAAAAACAAATCAAAGTACAAAAGGTAGGACAGAAATGTTTTATGAAACAATGTTTACACTGAGCGTGAATCATCAATCACTCAAACACAAATATGTTACATTCAATTCTCATAGTTATGTGTTGATCAATTGCTCAGACCCATGTTGTATGTAAAAAAGTTTCGCTAACTATTTGTGTAGTTAATTTAAGCAGTTAAAATTGATTTTGACCTTTTATGAGTTTTGTATAATAATTATGTATTCTGTACAGAGAATGTTTGTACTAACATAGTTGTTACCATTTGTGGGGGTTCGCCCTAGTAGGCGAAATCTTCCATGACAGATTAGGTACGACGTATTTTTTTAGCTAGTCTTAAGGTTCTTGCATTTTAATAATGAAATGCTCATGTTTGCCTTAGGTTAGATCAATTTGATAACTACTTTTAACAGATATCAGATATATTTTTTCTACTTCGGTAGTATGGCGTGGTGGTCGTGGGTTCGATTTTTCCCACACAAGGCAAATATTTGTGTTCAATAGCATGAATATTTGTTCTGGTCTGGGTGTTGTCCTATATGTAGTAAATATATATTTACAAAAAATAAGTATGTTTATTATTTATGTTCTTTATTGCACAAAAAAAACAATAACAAAAAAAGCCTTATGTGAAAAAGACGAAGTACAAAGGTGGACTTATTTCTTAAAAGAAATCTCTTCCATTCAACCTTAACTGAAGTGGGAGAGATAGTTAGCGGGCATTAATATCACACTACAATATGATAACATTACACATATACATACACAAAAATATGATATAAGATACATATCAGATAAATAAACCTACTTATATACGTAAATAAATACAAGGATTATATAGAATATATAATATAATATATTATTCGATATTTAGTATTCATAACACAAGTTCATAATGATACTTTTCTTGGAACTAAATAAATGGTGTAATAGTCAGAAAATATTCATTATATTATTTTATAAATTTTGGTTTTGATCGGTTATAAGTTGTTACTGTAATGTCTATATATCAAAATGAAAACCAAAATCATTTGCATAACTTCAAATATACACAAATTATTCTTGAAATGCACTTTCCTGCATTTGAACAACCATTTTAAAGACGTTAAGTTTAGCATAATGTGTTTCAGAGTAATATTTAGAACCGAAAACCGCTGGTACTTTCTTAAATTTGCACTACACACTACTGGTCATTTTTATCATTCAATCTTAAAACACAGACACAGAAAATGAAATATATGTAAATGCAAGTGCATAATAAATGCCTTCGGTCTCGCTTACTTCCATTTTCTAATTGACAACAAGTTTGGCGTTTCTAATTTCTTATCTTAATTTATGTATCTGATTTCTGAATGTGGAATTTGAGACTTTTTATAGACAGATAGCAATGGTGGGACAAAACACGGTAAACTCTGGAGTCTTCTTGCCCGGGTCGTCTAAACATTAAAAATGGTTCTCTTCTTAAGTCTTAGTTTCTTGTCAACTCTTAACTTTCCTAAGTTCCTCTTTTGCAGGTTTAACCGAACGTTTTCAAGCGGGGCGTGAAACGGCATTTTAGCAGGCCGTCATGAGTAGGCGCTTTGTACCGTGCTTATTTTACAATATAAAGTGTCTTAATTTTTTTAAACTGCATCGACTACTTACCATCAAACAGGATGTAGTCATTAAGACATTTCAAATAAAATAAAAAAATGCAGTGTAAGCTATGTTCTATAAACATTTATTAACCTCAGTTGATGGCTTTACTGGATTATCGATCTAATGTTCATTAAAATAGACTAGCGTCATCAAAGTACCTTTTTCATTAATCTGATTAAGCAACTGATACTTTACGAAATAAACGCTGTGTATTTTTACATATTGACATAGAGAAATAATATTTTTTTCGTGAAATATATAGTTTCAATATAGACTTTTGTATAAATATGGTAGTAATTTTTTGGTTAAAGAGACTGCGACCAAACTTTTTTTAAATGCAGTAAACTTTTTAACTTACGATACTTCTGGTAGGTAACAAACGGCTACAAATCACTTTATTTACAACAATTACACGTTACATGTTAATTTAAATTGTTTATTTTAATGAGTAATATGGCGATGGCGGTAGCGTTATGGCCGGCCGATTGCGACAGGTCGCCGGCCCGTCCTTGCTCGTTGCTCAACGTAAGTGCTCAGTGCAGTACGCTCGGCACCACATTCAGGGCGCCATTTTTACACTATAACTTAAGGCGATTCAGCTATCGGGTCAAAATATACGATGATATTTTTGACGTAGTTGGGTACAAATTTGAGATTGAACCGTAATACACGCAAAAAGATGTTGTAATCGTGAATTTACACTTTTGCGTTTATTTTTTTTATTCAGCAAATTTTGTGAGATAGGTAGAAAAACACACATTTGAGACTGAACGCGAAATGAATGCTAAATGAAATAATGCAATCATCTTAATGTACGTTGTTGGCGTTTATTGTGTTAAATTAAGGTAAGTTGTTGAGATTTAAAAACACATTTGAGACCGGACGCGAAGTAAAGTCAAAAAGAAATGATAGTGAAATCTTCTTTTCGTACTTTGGCGTTTCTTGTAAAAATTCAGCTATGACATGCATGACATAGTGTTGTTTTATTCCCTTGAAATTCATAAATCACAGCTTTTTAAGGTTTATGTAAGCTGACGGCTAAAGCTCATTTTAACATATATATGCATAAAGTACACATTTATTCAGAACTCTGAATTAATTTAAATAAAAGAACAAATTCATGTTATGCATATTAAAATAGTCTTACGCATATCCGCAAAACTAGCATACCTTATTATCTACGGCACATATTCTAGATACTCAATTATGCAAAAACAGATCGGCCTAAAGTTTTCCATGTTTTTAGTTTATAACTAGATTCTTATATTTATAACACTGTATTAATATCTACACAACATGTATTACAATAGTATACAACTTAATTTCAAATTTAACGCTTATCATATAAAGTTGTAATCAGTACGAGCTTAAAAATACCTCCATGACCATGCGAAAACGCAACGCTATAAAATCTTACGAGAGTCGGGCGCCTGCCACGTGATGCCGAAACGTATTAACGACATTACATTAAAAGTTTTCGTGCACGATAAAAGCCAATAAGAGCAACAAGTAATTAAAGAAGGTCGTAATTGTTTTAAGTAAGTGTTATGCGACCATTAGGATGATTCTATTTGTGACTGGCCATTGTGGTTTCAAAATAGCGTTTGTACCTTTGTGCCATTGAATTTATTGAATATATTCTACAAAAAGTCAAATTTTAGCGGTCATCTCTGTGCCTTCCCTTTCATTCTTCATCAATAATTTTGATTATACCGCTGTTTTGATTGACTTGCATAACCAAAGCCTCAACTAAAATACACATAGCCTCATGTACTATTTTGTAGATAACTGACAATCACTATAAAACAGTATTTTTTTTCAAGTGTCTTGAACTATTTCTATCTAATTCATATATTACTTATTTACAAAAATACTGCCTATCAAAGGATACAAGACACTTAATAATGTATTATAATTTAGGTGAAATAAAATACATAATCTATTGAGAAATTCTGGAGTAAAATTTTTATAAAAAGTTATGAGTTAGAAGGGTCAAATTTGTTTCTGGAAGTCCGTTAATAAAAATTCTTTGGTAAAAAATAATAAACATGTGGCTTAATATCCACGTCAAATAGCCATTGCAGAATAAAGTACTTGATCACCTTTAACATTTATAACTCGTCTTAGCTCAAATTCATCATAGCTTTAATCGATAGATATCAATTTTTTTTTTACTAGATGGCATTAAAAGTAAAATTTTGTATTTTTGGAGTTACGCAGTTTGAAAATTAGACTGATGATACATATCTCGGGCGGAAACACTATATAGATATAGTAGTATGAGATGTTGTAGTAATAATGTGATAAAAAATGCAAATCATACACATTATCTTATTTTACACATACATTATTATATTATTTTTATTATGTTTCCTTCTCTGTTGATGTCAAGTAATCATTGTACGGTACGTTGAACTCATGAGTGGCATTGGTAAACATGAGTAATACATCAAATATGTTTACTTATGTGTTTATATTCTTGTATCTTGATGTCTTAAATATACTATGTTTTATTTAATTCATAATTGCATTTCAGGTAAAATAATCTATTTGGGCTAGTTTCGTTATTATTTTTAATCATTTCACAAAAATAAATGTACCTAATATTCATAAGTGTTCCGTGTTTTCAACACAGTTTACCCCATCTTGTAAATTAATAAGACATGATAAGCCGTGTGGTATCGCCCTAGAATAGTCCCACCCCTGCGATGGCAGATGACTCCCCGTAAGATGTTACGGGGAGTCATAAGAGTCCACGAGGAGGAATCCAACTGTATGATGGGAAGCGGCATCCTGCGTACTGGTTTGAACTGCGGTCGTACACCCGCCTGACCAGCGGTGGTAAGTATGGGCAAATGCCCCCAATGTAATGTAATCTATTGGGGAGGACAATGTTTAGCAGTGGACTTCAGAAGGCTGATATAATGAGGACAAGCGTCACCGTTTGATATTGGTTTAACCAACTAGGCCCTCGTTAATATTAGTTTTCACATTATAGTCGGGATCAAAACTGGCTTAAGCTGTACATTCACTGTCCTAAAACTTGGATGGACTGACCTTTATCCAAAAACTGACCGTGAATATGTAATTGATTTGTAAAAAAATAAATAACCTATAAATTTTTGAATTTTCGTCAGTCCAGCAGAGTTTTAGTACTTTGAATTTCCAGCTTATAAAAGTTCCAGAATTTTAAGTTTATAATAGTTCCAGTTAATAAAACAGTTTCTATTCTGACTGAAGCGTGGCAATCTAAGTCTTGGCATATCGATGTGGTGAATTTAAACTAATTTATCTTTGCCTATATATTCTCCGCCTGCCTATATTGACATATGTTTGATGAACAAAAAATATTAACTTTGACTGACTATGTGTAATAGCAGACTACATTAAAAATTTCTTGAAACAAATATCACTGATTATATGACACTGGCAAATTACTTATTTGCCACCTATTAAGTGGGATCAACAATATAATTAATAAGCGTAATATACGCCTTTGCCGAACCCTCCGGGGAAACAGGTATTTATACTGTATTTACAAGTAATACATTTTAATGTAAAGATCGACGGGAGTCTATCTTTATATGAAATTTCACATAAAATGTTATGCTATATAATAACGAAAGCAAAATAAACAAACTCACTTTCTCATTTACAATAATGAGGATAGAGAAAATATATTCTAAGATAAGTAACATAAGATATGTTATTGCGTAAAAAAATTGTTAACACACAAAATGTGACGTCTTTTTCCCAATAAGAATAAAAGATATATAATTATACATCGCGGTCCGATTTGGAGCATAATGGAGCCACGTAGGCCCGCAGTATTATATTGTTAACCACATGTATTGCGTAATGCAATTGCAATTTATAGATAAATGCCACTATAGCGCGATAAATGCGATCGAAATCTGCTCTTGCAGTGGCCTGTTACCACTCGATTATATTTCCTGTGCCCGAAATTAGTTAACAGTTACACAGTGTAAGGTCATTCGGTTGTGTGTTCAATATTCTCAATTAATTTATAATGCATTGTGTTTACTATCGTAAATAAATTAATATGGTCTACTATTGTGTCACGAAACAATTGGTTTGAAATTTGAAGCTTTTAAGAATAATTGACGAGGTGTCAAGCATTATCTTCTTTCTTTTTCGTTGTTTCTGGGCGGTAATCAATAGTATTATTGAATCGATTTAATTATTGTTTGATCTATATAAAGCGATATTATTCGTTATTAATATAGGTTAAATTTTATTCAATCGCTTGTGTTGCCAGTGCAAGGTTTGAACTATGTGTCAATTGACTTCTGACCAGACGAAACATTCCTTGATCATTCAATATACAAAGAATGTTTTCGTAGCCTGCTCACATAAATTAAAATAATTTATTCAGGCGCCCGTAGATCATCGAAAGCTCGACCTAAATCCCTATTATGAGCATAGGATATTGACCTTAAAAGCGAGCACGCGATGAAGAACTCGATAGTATCATATTTATGATCCTCCATATAAATTGTCTCTAAAAATACATTGAAACGTATGAATTTTCATATTATATAACGGGTAGACGTTTTTTAAATGTTTTCCTTTCATTGCAGTTAATAGACGCTCTATATAAAGTGGAGGTCATTTTACTCGTTCTACTTCTAAAGGTCGTTGGGCTAATATTTGTGTGTTTATAGATATGGGGCTTGGTTTGAGTGTCTTGAAAACAATACTATATTTATCTATTATCTTATACCAATAGTACAAGCTCGTGAACTTATGCGTACAAACTTTTTATTAACCCTGTTTTGTATCTGAAACTCGGTAATCAAGGGTTGGTTCAAAAAAAAATTTAAATATCAAAAATTGCAAGAATCGCCCATTTCACTTTGTCGTTCCATTTGAGTGTTGATTTAATAGTCAGACACATTATTCCATTAATAAGACATAGAATATAAATCAAATAAGCATATCAGTAGCAGTAAAAGACTAGAGCGCACATTATGATCTCAATCTATTTACAATGCAATAAAAAAAACAACATAGATATCTACAAAATACAAGTACTAATTCTCGGTAGTCGGAATTCGTGGCATTTATGAGTCGAATTCCGTAATATCCGTTAGGAGTAATTCAATGCGCGCACACATGGAAGGCGTCGACGCTGCGCTCGCACACCAGCGGCGATGGTCGACGCACACAGCCGATGTTTGACGCACACAGCGGCCACACGTGGAGTAACTCAGCCAAGGACGCCGGCCTAACGGACACCGACACCGGGATATTTTCCTATTCCTTTTTCGGGATTCCCGCCCTGTTACGTAATCGTGTTAGGATACTAAATACATAGATCCCGCTCTTACAGGTTTATAAAACCCGTTCGTGAGATAACCCTTGATCGCTTCGTTTACCATCAATTTCTTTTTGCTTTTATAAGTTTTTTGTATTCATTGTTCCTACTACGATGTTTATTTATGTGTTTTTTATAGAATTATAATAAGAACCGTTTGACCTATATAAGTAGGAGGGCGATAGCATTGTTTTTAATTAATTGGCGCAGATATTTATGAATAGAACAATGACATGTGTAGTCAGCTATCACAGATATTTTTTAATTTGTGTTAGCAAATTTGATGTCTAAAACAGCTGGGTGGTTTTGTATGAAACTTTGCAGCTATTTATAAAGAGCACGACCAAGAAAGAGTCAATAAATAACACATAGCTTAAAATTTATAGTTTTTATGGCATAGTTTGACTGTAGTTAAAAAGCGCGAGCATAGTAAGTATTCCTTTGTCTCGGTCGCTCCATATATTAAATAACCTTAACTACTAGTTAGCCAGTAAGTCTGATCTATACCTAACTTTAAAATGCCAAGGGTGAGTTCCGCGGCCGTACAGCGAAATGTCGAACGACATTGTTTTGTGTTTGCATCACTGGCCGCCTGGGAGCTAAATCTCAACTACGAGAGCATAATCGACATATCCTAAATGAAGCATTACTCTTCACAAAATTCAATTTTAAGTTCCTTCGCCCGGCCATCGACCCTAAAACAATATTTTTCGTCTCTTTCTAACACCTGCAGCGTAATAGTTTCGTCCCGCAATCACGAATACCGCTGCTCTGTCTTTATTTTGTTCCATTACGGCCAAGAACAATGAGCGTTTGTCGATAGGAGCGCGCGGCTATAGCGGTCTCTGTCTAGCGCGGGTCGGCGCAGCGGGTGCGAGAGGGACAGCGAACCGCGCACGACCTACGCTAAATGCTTTGGATTCTTATTGGGCCGTGCGGAGCTTAAAGATGGCCACTTGAGGACCGTTTTCTCGTTACGATAACCTAATTCCCTGCTATTAGGTTCGCGGTAGTCGGCCAGCTTTATTTCTATATGTAAAACGGGTTCATTACGTCGGTACGTATTGAAGTGTCACAGGTATCGACCTCGTGTCCCCCCCTTCCCCTGCCACTCGTACCCCGCAAGGCTCTCACGGCGGCGGTGATTCAACCGCGTTCGGAAATAGCGAAGGTTTGCCGGACGTGGCTGACACGGAAATACCTTCAGGCACTCGCGAGTTTCCAGGTATTTCATTAATACTTTTTAAGTATATTTTGATCGCGATCGACATCGCTATAAATGGCAGACACGCTGTGAATAAAAGTGCAAACAATAATAAACAATTAATTGATAAATGAGATCAGCTTTTTTCTATAACGACTGATAATGCGCGAAGTTAGGCGCGCTCCTGAGGTGGTTAGTTCGATTCCCACACGGGGCATATCTTTGTGTACATGAATATGAATATTGATTTTGGTCGTCCTGTTTCTTACTTATATAATATTAAATTCGTCATTTCATATTCCTAACCCAAGTTCTTAAAGGTTTTGGAACAAAATTATTAGTGCGATTATAAGAAAATATTTTTTTAATTCTAAATACGAATATACCCGTACATGTAACATTATTACTTGAGTGTAGGCAAACTTTAGTTAAGTGGGTCGTAAAAATATTTATGTAAATTACATGACTATTACCGCGAAACTATAGCGCAGTACAAAAGACATCAACGAACCGCCTCAAGCGCGCACGTGCGAAAACTACACTGAAATATACAAAAACTTCGCTTCGATATCTATTTTATATCTTGGCTTATATTATAGAACTAAGGATCTCTATTTTTTTTATTACAATATCCTATAATACTCAGGGCTGATGTAGCATTCTATTAGTTAAAGGATTATCGAAATACGTCCAGTAGTTCATAGTTCTATATGTGCATCATGTTGTTCATATAGATTTTAATGTAATAAATTGCAAAAACATAACAACATATTTACAAATATTATGTCAACATTTTATATTACAATTAAAACCACAAACTATATGAAATAAAAATGACAATATATATATTTTAAACGAGCTGACCCGGCGAACTTTGTTCCGCCTTAATGGCAATAAATAAGCAGATTGTGTTTTTATTTTATTGGAAAATTACAAAAAAAAAAACACTTACATTAATCATTCATTATTATTTCTATATTTTATTACAAAGTTTCTCTTCACTTAAGTACTTTGTGATACACGACATTTTTTTTTTATTATTATTTATTGAGAAGCACGAAGTCGAACCATACTATTGCGGCGATGTTCACGTGCAATTTCTTGTTCTTCTTCAGTCCTTTCATTTCCAGTATTTCATTTGTAAATTAATGTGTGCTCTGTATCGACAATGTTGTGTACGCCTGTTATCGGTTCTCATGTGAGTCCGGAACCTATACCTTTGCTAAATGTTTAAAGTATGCATGTGAACTTGTTGGTGTACCTATTTAAATAAATAAATATTCACATTCCCGCCAAGAAGTCAGAAATAGTTTGAATATTGATTTCTTACAAATATCAAATTGTCATCCATACGTCACTACATAGCTGTCATTTGCGTTTTGTTATATCACGTTTTATAGTGACTGACGTTTCATGTCAAGTCACACGGGAACGCTGTCGAACGGGATATAAAGTATCCTATGTCCGTCTCCTGGCTCTAAGCTACCTCCCTACCAATTTTCGCCCAAATCTGTTCTGCCGTTCTTGAGTTATAAGTGCTGTAACTAACACGACTTTCTTTTATATATATAGATTAGAACCCAATTATTGAAACAAAATCATAATCAATATAATATGTCATTAAAATCAAACTAAACATACAAAAATAATATACTATGTCAACAACAATTAATTTTTGAGTCTATTCATAACAAATATTTATTCAAAAGTACAAACCATTTGGATATTAATATAATTTTTTTTTTAAAAAAATATATAACATCACTATGAAACATAATTATGAAATAGCTTAATTAACGGACTAGGAACTATTAATTCGGTGACTTGCTACATTGTTACTTCCTTAGACTGTTTCAACGTTATAATTACATTACTTTTGTAAAATGTAGTAGATAAGAATTAAGGTAACAATTGTTGGTACCAAAATAAATAAAATAAAATAAAGACGTTTTTTTTAAATAAATATTATTATATACAATGAAAGCACATACTTATCAAGTAATTAACCATTTAGACGGCTGATTTGACTTTAAGGGTAAGTTTATTAAATCACGGAGTTCGATTTCCACATAGAATAAATCTTTGTGGGTTTACTATTAATATGAATACTTGTTCTGGTTGTGGGGTTTTCCATGTATAATTGTTAAGTATACATTTAAAAAAATAAACAGTATCCACGTTTATTTATCCATTATTAAGTAGCTATCCAAAACAGTAGATTTTGATGATATACTTATCTTGGAAATAATAATTGGTGTGTTTGTGAGAGATTGTACACAGACATATTCGTTTTATTTATTTGTATCGAAATAAAAATTGGGTGTAGATAAATCATTCTAAGTAGTCATTGTTTCTCAATTATGATTGAATTCAATGTCAAAATCGTTTATTCAAATTTGTCTCAATAAAGCTCTTATGAGCTAAGAATAAATTTAAGGAAGATTTTTTGCCTACTTATTTATTATTGTACACAATGAAAGCACTGGGGTCCTTATACAGATATGAACAATTAAGGTTGTACGTAAGTGCATAGTGGTAGGTGATCGTGATAGTATTGACATTGCATTGTTGAGGAGACCACGTGACCGGCTCGCTCAGACTCGCCGTCTGTCCCTTGCTTTCGATTATGTGAAAATATACTCGCGAGCAACTTAACTGACTCAACCGTTACATCCAAACATTGTTTTAAGTAAAAGTATAAAAACAAGTGATGGATTATAAATATCTTTGTAACAATTCTCGCGCAACTAAGATTTAATCCATCACTTGCTTACAATGGATTCCCGCAAAGTAACATCTGAATCAATAAATTATTTACAAGTATAAAATTAATATAATATATTAATGTAAAGTTTATATTGTATATTTAAATTTCAAATGCCATATGGTTTTTATATAAAAGTTGTATACTTTTACTTGAAACAATGTTTGAATGTAGACCAGCACTTACTACTGGGGCATTTCACGTGAAGCGGACAGGGAAAATAAAGTGAGGTTCTGAAAATCGACTATATTCGGCCCACATGTACTTCTAGCAGGTATGAATGGGTACACAAAATATTTTTTTTGTATAGTGTATATTTACCAAGTTATAGGTTTCTAAAGAATTGTTGTGATTTTAATTACTATTTTTCTTAAGTAATTTTTCGAATATCACAAATATATTAATAAATATTTTTCATAGCGGCACATATTAAAAATATACTGTTCTTTTTGACCATAAATTAAAATTTTAAAAAAAATATTTATTTCCTGTTCAAAACCGGAAGTGTGATTGGCAATGTCTCCTCCATTCAACATCAGTTTAACGTTTTGATGGTAAGTACAAACGCATACAATATGTGTTTCGGAGTCGCCTGCGAGGATACATTGTTTAGGTCTTAGTGTAAAAAACTTTGTTAAGCCTTGATGTTCGGATATTAATATTTAAACTTCTGATAAAGTTCGTCAATGTTACAAAGCAGGAACCCCGGTTTGCGTCTACAATCACCATTCCAGAAACCAGAAAGTTTCACAGCTTTATTCCAACAACCAGAGGCATTCTTGTAAAGAGGACCAGTTCTGCCATAGAGTCCCATTGTAAAATTGTGAAAATTACAAAATTAACTAGTTCTTGTGTTGTTAAAATGTTGTTTTATTATGTTTTAATTATTTTATCACAGTAATTTATACAAGCCATGTTGTTTGACGCACACTAGCTGATTTAACCAAGCGCCACATATGACCCCTCTTGCGACGCGGGTGTATATTATTTAATGTAACTTCTAAACTAATAGAGATCCCATTTCAAATTTTCTAGTCCACTTTTAATATCCTTTAAGCTATAATTTGAATGAAAAAAAAAGAAAATAAAATTGGTCGAAGTGACTGTAATTCCGGTTTTAATAGTTCACTTCCGGTTTTGAACAGGATATACATATTTTTTTTTTAATTTTATTTTATGGTCAATAAGAACAGTATATTTTTAATATGTGCCGCTATGAAAAATATTTATTAATAAATTTGTGGTATTCGAAAAATTACTTAAGAAAAATAGTAATTAAAATCAAATCAAACAACAATTCTTTAGAAACCTATAACTTGGTAAATATACACTATACAAAAAAAATATTTTGTGTACCCATTCATACTTGCTAGAAGTACATGTGGACCGAAAATGGTCGATTTTTAGAACCTCACTTTTTTTTCCCTGTCCGCTTCACGTGAAATGCCCCTACTACTAAAATAAGTAACACGAAACTAAAACTAAAAAAAGCTCATATAAAAAATTACATTTTTGCTTTGACATTTTTCATTACGTTATAAATTTAATAATGTACAAAAGCATTATTTCAAATGGCTTAGATAAATGGTTCTAATTTGTCATTGTTTCTCAATTATTTAGTTGTTTTTATTGCTTATTTATAATTGTACACAGTGAAAGCACATAGGAACTCAAGCAGTAATTCGTAATAATTCGAGCAAGTGGCGGATGATCGTGATCGTATTGACATTGCATTGTCGAGGAGACCACGTGACCGGCTCGCCCAGACGCCTTTGGTTTCGATTACCGATGTGAAAATATTTATGAGTAACTATGTAAGATAATCACTAAAATAAATAATGAAAGACTTTTTTCGATTACCGTTTCTAAAACGAAAAAAAATGGAGTATTTATAAAATTTATGTTATTGAAAGTTACTTAAAAAAAACTCAAACTATGATTGTTTCTAAATTGAGGTAAGTGGAGGTGTTAAATAGGTTTCAGGTAAAATTTAGCAAACCAATCAAGAATTTGGCATATTCACATATTTTTAATTAAGTTTCAGAAATATATCATTACAATTTAATTAGGAAAATAACATGAACATGAATAGGGATCCTGCCAACATCTTAGGAGCCCAAGCCAACCTCACCTGCAACTGGTGCAACTGCCGATCAACGGACGAGGTTCTGACGAACATAAAAGATTCCGATTGCCGCTTAATAGGCTCGCCACCTATTACGTGGGATCAACAATATAATCGGCGAAATGTGGGCGTATAATGTGCCTCTGCCTACCCTTTCAGAGAAACAGGCGTGATTGTTAGTATGTATGTATGTACTCTGGTGAATAATACCCGGGTATCGAACTGTAATATTATACTATTGTTATTGCCTATTTTATCCTAATCGTTGAAATAATCGTATCTACTGACATTGATAACCTATTAATGTTTTTGTTTAAGTCTATTAATTAACACATGTAATGAAATAGTAGAAAAAAAGGTCCTGATTGGTAAACAAAAATGCCTAAGGGCTCTTACACACCACGTTTTTCCTGGCGCCCGTTTGCTTATATGATCACCAACATAACAAACATTAATAATAATATAAAAACTATCTTAGCAGTATTTAAATGTCATTAGAATGATAATGGCGTAATATTAGTGCTGCCTTACGTGAAAATATAATAAGTGCTTTAGTAACATCGCGTTTGCAGCGTGTTAAAGTTGTGTGCGACGGCGCTTCAGAATGCGTACTATGCATAAGTCTTTAGTAGGTTGTCACGTTTAGCAGGGCCGATAAAGCGTGATAGCTTCACAGGCGTCGCTGGCGCCGGAAAAAACGTAGTGTGTCTTGCAATAATAATCATAATAAAAAAACTAACAAACAGGATGTGTCGCCGAATCCGCGTCGTGATCAAGCGCTACCGCTGTAGAACAAAAAATGGGTCCCGAGAACAGTTTTATGAAATAGTTTTGCCTGTAATGTTTTGTTATTGTAAACAGATTTGACATTTTTTTAAATGTTTATACTTTGAAATCACATAAACATTACAATGCTATATATAGTTACTAGCGACCCGCCTCAGCTTCGCACGGGTGGCATGATTATATGAATAGTTACCCATATTACATAATTACAGAATGTCTCTATATAGGCCGCCTATACCTATCACCGCCGCAACCATAATTTATCGATTTAGCGTAAGTTTATACGTTTGATATCTTCTAAAGTACTGATCGAAATTACATAATGTAAAAGACAAATTTAATCTATGTTTAATGCCCAAGCTTACTGACATGTTTATTTAGATAAGAATTTATGTTATATTTACTTAAAATGGCTTCGTAAATAAACCATTATTTCTAGTAAAAAGTAAAAGATAAAGGGTGGTTATTGTTGGTAATTCTTGAGAGACCATCGTGGACTTTTTTGTGGATTTTTTTAAGTTGTACAATACTGTTCCATATTATTTTGACCAATCTCTTAGGGTATGGCCAGCGTTTGCAATATAAGCGCAAAAAAGTAAGTTGATTTACGAAATCACATTAGGAATTTCAAAAATTTACAGTGTTCCTCTACTACATTGTTCATGTATTATACATATAATTATTTCTTAAGAATTATTCTAACTATTAACAAAAACCGTATCAAAATCCGTTGCGTAGTTTTAAAGATCTAAGCATACATAGGGACAGACAGATAGCGACTTTGTTTTATACTATGTCGTGATAATACGAAAATTTAACTAGAAAAAATCAACCTGTCCGCTGTAGGCGGTAAAAAACAGCAGGTAAACATTTCGTCTTTGACCGAGATTTGACCTATTAAGCAGAAGTCAGAATCTTGTCGAGTTTCGTGCCATTTTCTTAACATAGCAAGCTCCTGCTCTAGCCAATTAGTGGTCCTAGATTTAAGTGACGGTTACAAACGCGTCGGGATTCATTTATTTATTTAGCCAAGCTATCTTAAACTAGATTGAATTTAAAAGCAAGTATAAAAATAAAAATTGCGAACTCTCTTTCAGTATCATAGTTTTACTAGCATCTGCTTGCGTCTACGCTTGTGGATACAGTTTATCGGGGTCTACATAAACCAGGCATTTTATTAAGATTATATTATTAGCCTACTTCTTTTGTAAGGTCTCATCTACAATACACACATAATACACCATCTTTCTCTTTATATAAATTATGCTAGTTTTTACACATAAAAGCGTAAAGATCAAATACACTCGTTTATAATATAACATAACCTCAGTCTCAAAGTTAACTTAATATTCGCAAAATTATTCCAAATCAGGCTATTAACATTATTTGAAGGTGACCATGTCTATCGAAAAGTTTTGTTTTTTAAGTTACACACGTTAAATTGTCACATTTTTTTAAATAATAATATTATCAGAGATCAGAGCAGGTAGACCTATTTCGGTTAAGTATCTGCATATGTTGATGTAGATAATTGGGATTCTCAAAATCTGGATATTTGAATAAATTATATTAATATTATCAATTAGTGAATAATGTGTCCAGAACCAAATTCGGAGTCATATCTCGGACAATTACATTGTTTTTTAGGGATAAAAGATGGCTTGTCTGTAGTGTTGGCAGTGAGTGCACGACGTTGTCAAACTTATATTATTTTGTAAATGTGGGATCGCTAGGCAATGTCACATTTAATTTATTATTATGCTTCCAACATTCGTATCAACTTTCAGCTCTATGTGAATTATTGTAAGCATTTCGGGAAGGTCCGTATTAATACAAAGTATCGCAACATAAAAAAATAGCTCTACGTTTTCCAATCATTGAATATTATACATATTGATCGACCGTATTTCCGGCTTTAAGAGACGCCCCCATACTATATTTAAATTCGCTTGTTAACGGGCCGGTTTTTTCGCCAGAATCTTGCTCTCCACTCAATTATGTAAGACAATGAAGGATTGATCGCGCGGTCCGTCGACGACGGCGCATTGTCTAGCATAACAGCATACGACCTGCATATTCGCAAGACGAGCGTTGTCTATAGTATCTGCAGAAACAAAAGCAGCCTATAATCAATAAATACTTTCTTTCTTTCTTTATCAGACTGACTAGCCGGAATAAAATAGTCAACAGCATTTTAAGATGAATTCATTTAATTGACCATATAGGTAGGATATCATCTCATCCCGCGGGGAGTCGTAAGAGTCGACGAAGAGAAATACAACCGGATGATGGAAAGAAGCGTCATCCTGCGTACTGGCTCGAAATGCGATGACCAACCCGCCTGCCTAGCGTAATTATTATGGGAAAATACCCCCCATAGGATGTAATCTATTGGGGCTAATCAAAAAGGAGTCAGGCACGCTTGACATACACAAATTGTCACGAGGCAATAGGCTCGCATATTACGTGGGACCAATAACACAAATGGCGAAGTGTGGGCATATATTATGGGTCTACCTACCCCTTCAGAGAAACAGGCGTGATTATATGTATGTATGTCATTCCTAAAGAGGTAGGTAGATCATATCCTTTGCCTATTTATTTGCTACGACTCTGGCAACACTTTTAGCTTAATTCACACTCATTAACATGTTCATAACCTCCCGTCGGTTTCGTATTAACTGCCCTTTATTCAAATACTATTTGGACTAACTAGTATATGTTTCCTCGTCCGTTAAAAGGAAGGCCTTGAAAAGCTTACACGTGAAATAAATCTTATGACATTTAACAAAACATTGCATAAGTAACGGCATTTTCTTGAAGATACGTTCCGTGACAACAAGTCACAAAACGTATATATATTCCACTATTGCATATACATACATTTATGACAATGTAAATAAAACTAATAAATTAAATTAAATTTTTCTATTACAATAAATCCAACTGTTCAGTTCCTAGATAAGTATCATTATGGATACTAAGTTACTGATATACATACGTAAATATTTTTTTCTTTTGAAAATAAATTCTTAATATAGATGGGAAACACCCAGACCTGAAAAAAGATTCAAGTTCATGCACACAAAGATTTGTCATGTATGGGAATCAAACCCACGACCTCAGGAGCGGAGTGCGGGTATACTGACCTCCACGCCAAAAATGTGTTATTAAATTATTATGGCTAGATAACGTTACTTTAGTAATACTTTTTTTTTGGTATGCTCTAACTGATTATAAGAACCTTGCACACACATTTATATTGACTTGACAATTTTCGCCGATTTTGCATATGACATAACTCCAAAGCTAGGAATTTAAAAAAAAAACCTATAAGAATGTAGTATCACCCGGAAAAAGTTGCAGGCACCTAATATTCGTAAGCAATACTTCCGAAGCCGAAACTAACGTTGTTTCAATTTGCAACAACCATCGGAGAGTAAACAGTTACACTCGTGACTACATTAGCCCATTTTTCGGTATTTGCCTACGAAGGCCTCGACGTGAACACAATGTATTGTAATAGATGGAAATAAGATAATTCGATAAGTAAATGAATACATAAGCTCCGCGTAGTAAGAAACGAGAGCAAACGGGGCGACGCTCAATCTTTGTCATTGTGAACCAAATTAATCATAAGTGAAATTCGGTAAGTTCTATGTAGTTTATTTTTGTAATGGACGGCTACCAAATAGTTTTTCAATGTTTTTTTCGGACGTACATTGGAAAGTTGCATAGTGGTTCGATTAAGTGCGTACTTTTAGTCTTATTTGGATGATGATTTTTAGTTGTTCATTTCTTTGTTTTTTACTTATGTTCATTATGCTTTGATGAAACTTACATTTTAATTCCACACTTATGTAAGGCTTCAAAAGGGCGTTTGTTGTAGAGTTCACGTGTAATACGGAATTAATTTGAGTTCCTCTTCATCAAATTGCGATATGTTATTATGCATTATAATTAGGCTGTTATGTCTGTAAGTTGATTCAACATTTATGGGTTTTATGTCAATTAAATTAATATAGTTTTTAGTAATAACCTAAGTATTCACTATCACAAGTATACAAATCAAGAAGATATAAAAATAAATTATAAAAATGTTACTTATACAGGGTGACTTGAAGATGGGTGCAAAGCTGGGAAGCGAAAGTAGTATAGACTATTTAGAACCATTTGAGCCATGGTTGTCTTAGACGAAACTATTTTTTTACATCTTGTAAATATTGCAAGTAGTTGTTTCCATTTAAATTTATTTTCGTTTGGGGTCGGGCCTAAGAACTGGTGTACACAAATGTCGAGATAAACACAAGAGAGCAATGAAGATGGAGATGATGCTGAAAATAACCACAACAGAAGTGAGAAGACGGGCTCGTGCTTGTATTAGGAATGGCGGCGGTCATTTCGAACATGAAAAATAAAGTATTTCAATGAATATGTTGTTTATTAAAAACTTGCCTAAAAAAAATAATTTTCTCTCTCATTTAGTTTGTAGGTCCTAATTTCAATAATTTGTGAGATATCTGCATAAGTGATACCTCAAAAGAAAGAGCAATAACTACACATGTTTCTTATAAGGTTTTCACAAAAAACACTATTTGTTTTTTTTAATGCAGTCATAAAGCGGTTTTATTAAATCTTCGAAATTTTGATGACTCCAAATGTCTGTAAAAAAATGTTTGATCACATGAATGCTTAGAACATATTTTGTTAGATTGCTTACACTTAAAAAATACTCAATTATCATTAAAATTGGCCATTATTAGCAATTAATTGTAAAAGTTTGGGTTTTTTATAAAGAATAACATAATAAGTATTTTAAAAAATATAGTGCAAGTTCGTCTAAGACAACCATGGCTTAAATAGTTCTAAATGGTCTATACTACTTTTGCTTCCAAGCTTTGCACCCATCTTCAAGTCACCCTGTATAATTTATTTTTGTATCTTCTTTTATGAGTAACTTTCAAACCATTATCTATATTATAAACAACATATAAATGAACGAGGTAATTGGTTAGAGATCGGATTAATAGTTCTATTATGCCACATTCAAAACGAGCTTCTAGACTTTGTATAAGAACTAATACTCTAACCAGCAAATTTTATTACCATCCATAAACTAATATAAGTAAACCCAAGCCGGGCAGATTGTAAAGCTTCGCATTAGTCGAAGAGCTCCACCATCAGTGTTTAATGTCTATTTGCTTTAATAATAAGCTTTATGGTTGTGTTAAGTCGTATTAAGGTGCAATGGAACATATGGCAAGGAGGCAGGAATTACACACATTTGGCAGGCATCTAATCCACTAACGATTTACGGGGAAACGAGGCGCGTTTCGCAAAGCTGATTGCGGAGGTTCGAGATTGGTTCTCGTGTGTAGTGTATCTAATTTATCACAAGTGCACATCAGCCAATGCTGTGCGAGTGCTGTACAGCCGCCGTGAGAATCGCTTACGATGCGCGGGTTGCAGGTGTCAATCGCATGCATTATAGCGCAAGAGACATAACGGCTTTGTCACCGGCCAGCTGTTACCTAAGCAACAGGGAATGAGGGGCTTTCGATAATAACAATATACGGAGCTATTTCGCAGGCGAATAATGGTTGTTTGTAATATATAGTGATGATCTTTGTTTAACGTAAATACAAACTTGTATTTATATTAAACATAAATATGTGTGAAATAATCCGTATTACTCAGCTCGGATATTTCGGCATGTAAACCACTTCAATTTTTTGTTTCGCTAAAAGTAATATACATATTATTATGTTTACTGCACACTGTAACTGTAACTACACCCGGGTAGTTTCCAACACAAACAGTACGTTTATTTAAGATAAAACAGCAGGTCACGTGGTACCTTTAGAGCGAACGCACAATAGAGTTCTTTTTATATCATGATTTGTAGGCCAAAACGCTCACCGGGAGTAGGGCTTGAAATAAATGCCTTAAATAGCATATTCAGAAACTTAATAAAATATGCAGAAGGCGTCATCACGACCACCAAAAAAATTTAAGAGAGCATGTCGGACTGGACAATAAATGAGACTAATTGCACCAAGTATAACATTTAATAATTAGGTTTAAAAAATATTTAACGTTCTTTCGGTTATACTTTTCAGAAAACGTCGGTCACGAATTCACTTAATTACCAATATTTGCACGGAGAAATGTGTAATTTTACAAAACCCTTAAAATTTTTCAATTAAAATTAAAAACTTTTGTAAATATTTCACACATTTTGTAACTTTTTTAAAATGTAGCTTTTCGTGCGTGTAATTTAGATAGTTAGCTCTTAAAAAAATTCGGATTCCGGATTTTTCTGATAATTGATATATACTTAAACTTTGGTAGATACTAGGGTTATTTTAGAGAAATCGGTGTTTCTATTTTGTCAATTGTGTAATTTCAAGAAGTCATTAGGCGAACGAGATTTCATTTGATACTAAGTCTTGCAAGTATAGAATAACTCACTTCTAGTTTACTCTTGCTAATATTAAGCAAAGTTCTATTTCAGGAATATCTTGATTAGCACTGCACTGCTTCCTATCTCAATAACATATCAATTGGTAAGCCACATATATCCAATTCTATTCTGCTTACTCTAGTAAAAAGAGTAGAGAACTGTCGAACTGCAAGCCTGTGTAAAAGGGCTACGGCTATTAAGAGGCAGACTACGACGATACTGTAAGAAGACAAATGAAGTCTAATTAGTCCTAGTACTGTGCAAGCCTGTGTAAAAAGTCTACGGCTATTAAGAGGCAGACTACGACGCAAAATTTTGTCTGTGCCCTACAGGAATGGTACAGTATTTAATGATAAAAACAAAAACTGTGCAAAGTACTTTTAGAGGCAATAGTTGAGCTATTTAGTATCTAAATTATTAAATGTGAAATTTCGATGAAGAAAAAGGGCGCTTCATATTGATTTTTCATTGACATATAAAATGATATGAAATCAAAAACACATTGTATAATATGAATGGGTGCGTTAGTTTAAGAGATAGAAGAATATCTTTTCACACATATAACATTTGCACAAAGAACAGAGTAGTATAATAATGGTATAAATAAGGGTTTAGGTAACTGAAGTCTATCTCCTAGACCGTAGGATATGTGGTAATGTATGCGACCCGGCACGCAGCCAGGCCAGTGAGAGTCATGTTATACCAAATATTGCCACGGTGTAATATACAGTTTACTAATATTAGGCATAAACGGAGATATGTAAATAAGCCTGGGACCAGCATATCGCCTCGAGTCATATATGAACTTTCCAATAAATACCATTAAAGCTATACGGCAAGTTAGAGATGCACATGAAAGTTAGATCAGGAAAAGCTGGAATGATGTCGATTATGACACTCATTACATTCATACTAATTCCATCTTTAATATGTTCAGTATTATCATATAGCATAAGTGCGAACCGATGTAATAACTCTTCATCATCTTTTGCGAATATATTTGCCGTTGTTTCGTGGGATACATGTGTCCGGAGTCTTTGTAGTTGGGGTTTCACAGTTACTGTTCAAGATTCTATATAGTGTTGTTTAAACGTTATTTAAAATTATTAACTTTATTTATCATGTAAAAAATACGCGCGCGAAAATATGCATTTTTTAAGGCGCTCAATATAAAAAATCTATTGGTAATGAGATTTAAATTGTGAACAATTTAAATAAAAAGTTGTCTTTGTGTTTATACATGTCATGTTATGATAGATAGATTAAACTTTTAGTTATAAAAAAATTATGATTTTATGAAATTAATTTGATATGACACCAACTTTCGTGGATTATCTTGAACATGTTGTTTCACTGTAGCTAGATTATTTTTTTTGTATTATATCTTTTGGAATAATAACAAAAAAAAATGTATATCAATAAGATATTTTTAGGAATTATATAAATAAGATACAGTTCATTATAAAGTAATTAACATGCTTACGCAAAGAGCAATCGTATAATCATATTGAAGGTATCATAGCTGCCACCTCTTTGGTAATTTATAGCGTTATATATATATCGTTACCGGTCGTTAAATTGATAAAAAATCATTTTATTCGGCCTAGCCGTTTCATAGACTGTTTTTTTTTCAATGTAACACGTCATATTTGACTACATTCTGCACGATGGTAAGCAGTCGATGCAGTCCAAAACTTTAAGACGCTTCATACCGTGGATCACAGATATAGAAAACAATACCAAATATAACTTAGATAGTAATTTATTATGAAATAAAAAACCATGTTCTTAAAATATATCTTTTCATACGATCAGCAGGCAACGAAGATATAAACAGTATATAAATAGTATATACATATATACATTATTAAACTAAACAAAAAAGAGAGTACAGCTAATAACATAGACAGCCTACTAATCATCCAATCAACGACACTACGCACTGCTATATTAAAACTGTTGCAACTCAAAATAGTCGAATTTTGATTTAATCTATGTTTCTGATTCTCCATTCGATTACTTGTATGAAAATAAAACCGTAGTAAATTACTTCGGCAAAAGCTCACTAGATAGCATAAGGAATCACTATTGTTGAATGACCGCATTTGCCCCGCTACCGTTAAAACTAAACTATTGCTAGTAATCCCACAAAAGTCTTTTTTTGAGTTGATATAGTTTCAATATAGCAGAGCGACTAGATGCTTGCTATTACATTGCTATATTGAGACGCTAACTCCCACAGCACAGCGTATTAATTAAATTGGCGGTTATTGCTCCATTTCCAAGAGCAGCATGCCATAACGTGTGCAGGATATCTTTCCAAGGCGAGCACTCTCGACATCCTTGTTTACGGAATTACTTATCTTAGCACTAAGGCTGTAATTATTGAATTTAATTAATATTTTAAGAGATTATAAACGTTTAAATTGGATTTTATGAGTTTATAAGGGTTTTACGACATACGTTACTCCGATAAATAGACAATATTAGGAAAATAGCTCTGTATAATGGCAAAGATAATTTACATTGATAAGATTAGGTCTTTATTTATTTCTATAAGTTTTTTGATAAAATTAGAAGATATTTTCTTTACAAATAAGAAATAAGTTCCCTAGATAAGGTTATTCTGTTCATAAAAAATTGTTTCTTAGAAAATTGAGGTTATTTTTGTTTTGAATAAATTATAAATTTCTTATATAGCTTTTACCTATAAACACTTGGGCATATGCTATACTATACTGGACGCCTATATTACAGTATTATAGAGTCGAAATTCCGGTTTAAACTTGGAGAGGCTTCGATTCCCACACTGAACAAATATTTGTACGTGCATCTGTATATTTGAACCGCGCATATCTGTTAAAACATCCGCGTAACTAAGTATATAGTATGTTTGTTTGTTAACTAGTATCCATAGTGAGTAGTGAGTGAGATACCACATGGCGCAACAAATATGTTGTACACCTTATAAACACAAAAAACAAAATAGGTTAGTGAAGCCAGAATTTAAAACGCTATTTAATATTATTTTCAGAAACAAATGACTTCAAATCTAAAAAACTTTATCTACAGATACTTGATTAAAAGTAATAACAAATAATATGTAACTCTATAGGGTTGCAAGAAAATATTCATATATTTAATATAAAAAACAGTATCTTTTTAACTACTCACATATATTTTGTAAATGGGTTATATATAGGGTTGCAAGAAAATATTCATATATTTAATATAAAAAACAGTATCTTTTTAACTACTCACATATATTTTGTAAATGGGTTATATATAGGGTTGCAAGAAAATATTCATATATTTAATATAAAAAACAGTATCTTTTTAACTACTCACATATATTTTGTAAATGGGTTATATATAGGGTTGCAAGAAAATATTCATATATTTAATATAAAAAACAGTATCTTTTTAACTACTCACATATATTTTGTAAATGTGTTGCATTAATAATTAATACTGACATATTATATAAAAATAAAAATGTCACAGGATAGTATTTTATTGATTAAACAATATATAATATTGATCGACTGGTAATCCCCAAACTATTACTAATACCGAGTACCTTGGGGCAAGGCAGCTGCAAATATTTAAGGCATATTACATGATTTAAAAATTATTAAGGTTTCCTGACCAAGATACACAGTTTAATTGCTTTAGCATGATTGTATGAACTTAAAATAATTTTAAAGTTGAATGAGTGAATATTGAGATAAAAAAACCAGTGCCGAAATGCTTTATCGAGTTCGAACCTTACAGTAAATGTCAATAACTGGAGCACTCCAAAGGAAAGTTATTAAATAAAATTATGTTTTCACTTAAAACGTGCAGCAATTACCTTGATAAACCGTCGCCCGCATTGGCCCTTCAATTAAAATTACAATTCCGGTTTTAAAAAAATATACTTACTTGTCGTTTCTCAAGAATTATAATTTGGCTATATTCATTACGAAATTCACTTTGCAAAGATTTAATGGTGTAGAAGCATCGGTATGTCAATTTCTTTGATTGTCGAATTCTCTATAACTTGCCCATATAAAGCTGAAACACATTAAACACGCCAAATCGAGAAGGTAAAACATCCTGCTAACACAATGTTTAATATTAAATCTTATTTTATTATATGTTATTATTGGGCAGTTACGGCACCAAATTGACACGAAAGAAGTGCGTTAATGTCACGACATGAAAGTGCCTACCTCTATAAGGCTAATAGAAATTTATTAATTTGTCTGCTATTAAATCTTACACGCTTATTAAAACAATCGTGTCAATGGCGCTCCAAAATAGACGTTAAGGTGTAAAAAACAAGCGTATCAATTAAAAAGTCCATTATCGATGAAAATAACGTTCACGTTTATCGATTTATATTGCGAATGATCGAGTAACACGTCGGTCCGGAGTCAGTTGTCCGGTGGCCGCTAGGGGCCGCCACTTGCGTCGTTATTCCAGTTTAATTGGCACCCGAGCCCAACTGTTCCCCACACAACAACGACATAAACAGTTACTCGAATTTGTTCTGAACCATCAAAATATTTTGCGCTTAATGCTCACTGAAGATGTGTTGACTCGTGGGATTGGACAGCGTCGTTACTCAATTATGTGGCAGTGGTAAAGTGTGTGAGATTGGATAGATGATGTATGATGTTAATTAATATGACAACATTCGTTGAATAATAGTTATAAGAAAATTAATCGATCTCTAAGCAAATGGAATTTCTCTTTCATTTTAATACATACTTAATTTCAAACGTCTCCCAAAAAGGAGGAGGTACATTATGCTCACAAAAAAGTTTACATATCTTAACGCAATCAATGATTGCTATGTATACGAAAAAAAATGTTTGAATAATTTTCTATTTATTTCCCATCAATCTTAATCTCTAAGAACAGGATTTTAAAATCATAAACCTAGATTACACAACATCATTATCTTCTTATCACAAGATGTCCACTATTGAACAGACCTCACTTTTACCCCCAGACAATAGACTTTTCATGTAGATAGATTTCATGTTCTTGTCTTGGGCCGTCTGCAAATATAGCCTTTTTGCTACCTTAAGCAGATTATCGGTACTTCAGGTGCCACCGTCCTTTACTACACATTGACATTCCGTGTCCAGTACAATAATGCTTATAGTAGTGATGTGGCTGGCCCGATACTGCAGTGCGTCGGGTATGTTATCATTTAGCTTATTTAAAATGTAAATAGGTTGGAAATGTTTTTTTATATTAAAAAAATGAATGTAACTTTAGTGTATTGTATATATAATTTTTATTTGTTATTGTCTTTTCTGTAGGTGGGGTATAATTTTCCTAAATAAAAAACTTGATTAAAATTTTATAGGATATTTTAGACTACCAGAATACATCAATCCATTATTCCCACGGGAGATTACTATATACATAAAGTCAAACTGTTTCAACAGTTTTGTGGGACATTAATATGTCCGACTATGAACTTTACGAATAAGTAAATAAACGAATTCAAAGCAGGTAGTTAGTGTAATGTAAATGCTTAGTGAAAATATGCCATGAATTACTGTAAATTATCAGAAAAAATATTAATAGCCTAACAGAATCAGTTCACGAGCAGTGAACGTGGATTGCTATGTAATTTCACGACATAATAAATTGTACCGTCAAATGTAACGTTTGCATAGAAATCGAGTTTATAAATGTTGACCAAATGCAACACAACACAATAGGTCTGAGTCGGTCGGCTTCGTGCTCAGAGCGCCGGTGGTCCAGCCGTAAATCTGCGCGTTCGGATCTATGTTAATCGATAGGACATTAACAACATGCAGCGGTAATGGACAGTCCTGCGCTCAAGGCTGCGCCTGCGCCGCGAGCTGCGTGGTGAAAGGATGCCAAACTGGACCATCCCGCTGGCGGTCATATTGCTAGTATATCTGCTGTTTCGGTAAGAAACAATAAAGCGTCTAATTCAAATATATAAAAGGTAACAGCGACCGGCTGATCGACTGGGCTGTATGATCTATTAGCGCATACTTAGACCATTAGACCACTGGAAATGTATGATACATATATAAACTATGTCGCAGGCAATTCCTAGTTGAATGCCTGCTTGACCTTATGAGAACTTAATATCAACGCGCCTACTATAATGTTGTATTACGTTAAATTAATTTATTCCTAAGATGCTTAAGCTGATATTTTTGGTGAAGAGTCAAAAATAATCTTAAAAATTACCATACATTAAAATTAAAAATCGGTTCATTAATCCTAGTAAAACAAAAAAAATAAATTTTCTCTGTTCATAACATAAGTATACTTAAATAGATATTCAATACTGTACAGCTGTGGAAAAATCCCTTCGTGTCGGATTTGTTATGGGTTGATTGATAACTATCATAGATTTGTTATGGGCTGCCTATTTAAAAACAAAACAACGATCAATCATGGGCACCACGGCTCATGCTTGACCTGCTATGGGAATGATCTTGGCGACGTTTTGAGAAGATAGTGTGTTCCAATTCTCATGTAAAATAACACCGAAAAGTTAACTTACACCTAATAATGTCATTGCTGTATGCCTGGATTTATCCAAGCGTCAATTTGTGCTACGGTAATAAGTTTATTTAAGTCAAAAATCCTAATATAATGATATAAAATTGATTATTTTTAGAACAACACCTATATGGAATAACTACAACTTAAATTTTATATAACATTATTTAGATTGGATCTTTACTTAGACAATTTGTATTAGGTATGTTTATATGTAAACAAACAGTGGTTTAAATAAAGGAAAAATATGTATGGAATGCGTTAACAGACTCCAGTCTCTTTTGCATAGACGATTCGTGCGATTCGTGTGCATCTTGGAAGGAACATTTATATTGAGAATTGTCGTTTGCGTGCGACTCTCTGACGGTAACCGATCGCGTTCTCTCGAAAATGCACTAACTTTGATGCCGCAGCGACGTTAAATAAATTCCCCAATGGCGTAGTCTTTAGACTTATCTTTAAACTATCTGTTTGAATTACACTATGATTTCAAGTAATCTGCGTTCGTTCAAATAAATCTCTAGACACTTTCCCAGTGAGGGCTCTTGCAGCTTTAGAATTGGATAAATATTAATTCGCATAAAATTTATTACAAGTACCTTCAGTTCAATGTTTGATAATTATTTTGTGAATGTATATGGACGTAAATGATATGGTGGAATTATAAATATTGAACTGTCATTTTGTGTCATTGTAATTTAGTAAGATACCGTTAGTCTTGGTTTGAGTTATACAGGCCGCAGAGTATGCAAACGACGTGCCGGCGACTGTAAACTTGCGAAATGCCCCCGCGATAGACGAGATATAGGCATTATCACGTAAATAAGTGCGGACTAATAATGGCAGAATAAATCGATTCAAGTGAGATCACGACTCGACTTCAAGTTATTACCGAAGCATCAACCCAGCACACTGTGAATCATCATCAGCCCAAAGAAGTGGACTGCTGAGCATAGGGTAAATCCTTGGATGAGTGAAATTTTTGTGGGGCATTTGATATCTCGATATTCTTCCTGACTTCGGAAAGTAGATGCAGTTATTAGTTTAGACAATTCCTCAATTTGGAAGTCGTTATGTCACAAAAAAATGTAACAGCTAAACGCCACACGCCTGCCCTCGTCAATCCGAATTTCGGGCTTTGAGAAAACGCCCGTACCCAAAAGTTGACACACATGCTGATGCTCACGATACAATATGTAGTAAATTATTAGTGTCATATATTAATAATGTAACTGTAAAGTATTATTAATTAAATTTTAATGAACTTTATACATTGTCAATATTAATGATACATTTAACCAAAAAGCTATAATCATAGAAACGCAATTGCAATTAAGTAATCATGAAGTTAATTCGAGATAAACACACGACATCTACAGTTCTGCCTAACAGTTATTAGCAGATGCAATGTAACACAATTTATTGCCTGTTTCGTAGTTTATACGAGCTTTATTGCTATCGAGATAACGTCATCAAAATACTAGCGAGATGTTTCAAAACGTTCAGTCCGACGCCTGCAAACGTAAAGCTAATATATCGCTTATCATATACTATAATATCGATCATTATGAAACATACTAATATTGTAAATGTGAAAGTTTTGCATGTGTGTTCATCAATCGCGCAAAGATAGCTTATAGGAAGCTTTCATAAGCTATATGTCTTATTTAACCTATCTGAAAAGCATATAGTTTCTCACCTGGATTAACATATTAGGTCGGGGAAAAAGTCTTTTCGCATAATGTAGGTATAAACTTATTATACAATTTTTTTGACTGTACTATTTGTGTCTGGCTGGTTTTGGTAACATTAAAAAGGTTCCATTATAAAGAAAAGAAAAAAATAAAAAAAAGTTGTTTCCCGCTATTTTTCATTTGTTTTTCTCTCCGTAAAAATGAGTGAATCTAATGAAGAAATTCGATACATTTTAAAATTTTATTATAAAAAAGGCAAAAATGCAACTCAAGCAGTGAAAAAAATTTGTGATGTTTATGGACCTGATGCAGTGTCAGTAAGAGTAGCACAAATTTGGTTCAAACGTTTTCAGTCCGGAAATTTTGATGTTAAAGATGCACCTCGCTCTGGTCGCCCTGTTACGAATAAAATGGACGCCATTTTTGAAAGAGTGGAGCAAGATCGGCATATTAGTAGTTACGATGTAGCTGAAGAACTGGGAATTGACCACAAAACAGTTTTGACCCATTTGAAGAAAGCTGGTTATACAAAAAAGCTCGATATTTGGGTGCCACACGAGCTCACTCAAAGAAACTTAATGAACCGTGTACTCATTTGCGATTCATTATTGAGACGTAATGAAACCGAGCCGTTTTTGAAGAGATTGATAACTGGCGATGAAAAGTGGATCACGTACGACAAGAACGTGCGAAAAAGGTCGTGGTCGAAAGTTGGCCAAGCTTCACAGGCTGTGGCCAAACCTGGCCTAACACGAAATAAGGTGATGCTGTGTGTATGGTGGGATTGGAAGGGCATTGTTTATTATGAGCTTTTACCGCCCGGCAAAACCATCGATTCTGATCTTTACTGCCAGCAACTGATGAGATTAAAGGAAGCAGTCGAGAGAAAACGGCCGGAATTGATCAACAGGAAGGGTGTGGTCTTTCATCACGATAACGCTAGACCACACACATCTTTAGCCACTCAGCAAAAATTAAGAGAGTTCGACTGGGAGGTCCTAGTGCATCCACCATATAGCCCTGACCTTGCGCCTTCAGATTTTCACCTGTTTCGGTCTCTGCAGAATTCTTTAGGTTCTGTAAGGTTGACCTCAAGAGAGGACTGCCAAAACTATTTGTCCCGTTTTTTTGATCAGAAGTCCCAAAGTTTCTACAGTAACGGGATAATGTCTCTGCCCACAAAATGGCAGAAAGTTATTCAACAAAACGGTACATATATATTGTAAATAAATGTAAATAAACTTTGAAAAAAATGTCTTGACTTTTCATACAAAAATACGAAAAGACTTTTTCCCCAACCTATTATATATACAATTACATACATGCATACATAATATCACGCCTATTTCCCCGAAGGGGTAGGCAGAGGCATATTATACGCCCATATTTCGCCAGTTATATTGTGGGTCCCACGTAATAGGTGCGAGCCTATTGCCGCTTACCGGGAACTTCTATGTTTGCCAGAGCCTCGTCCATTGATCGGTAGGTGCACCACTTCCAGATGAGGTTGGCATGGGATCCTCAGATCTTGGTCCACCTTTGTATACTTGTACCTTTAACATATTATAATGAGCGTGGCATAATCCCTAAACGCCTTAGGTTATCTTGATGTACCTACCTACCTACGTACGCAAAGCCAAACACAACGCGTTTTTAAATATGTGCACTCGTTTTTTTACAAGTGTGATACTTAAATAAATCACTCATTTTTTTATTATTGTTAAAACGACTTCGTCTGTGACATAAATAAACGATACAGACCAAGAAAAACTGAAGTTTATATAATTGAAACAAAAAATAAGGAATAAATACAGTAAGTTACAATAAAAATTTAAGTATCTCTGTTATAAAATATAGTTGTACGTTCCTCTCTCCGAAAACAAGGTCGGAATGCTATTTTGCACAAGATTTTTTTTTGTTTCCGTATTCAATATATAGGTACCTACTACAAAAGTAATTTTGTTCAGAAAATTATACACAATTACCTGAAACGGGTTTATACGGCTAATTAATTATTGTTATTACTACATGTGAAGTAAATATTTTTATGATATGCGTGTATATTAATATGTTAAAGTTAAAAACAAATTACATTCACTTATCCAACATTAGCCATTGTTATAGAGTAACAATTAATAGTAAAGAGCACATAACTCATTAGTATATTTTTTTAAAGTATGTATCAAAGAATAAGCTCTTTATAATTGCAATGAAACTCAACTCGTCACGTTAAGAGAACAGTAACGTATGAAATTAATGAGGATGTAACATGGAAACGCACATTGAAGGCTCGACGTCCACCTGTCAAGCTCACCAATATTAATTGAGCTGATCGATTCCTTTCTCTGTAGCGTAGCGCTACTTCTTTATATTCTCAGCGAAATTGATTGTATATTTTTTCTAAAGCAGCTGTCAAACGATAGATGTACCGCTCGAGATCCGCACTGGGCGTGCTTTATTGCTTCTACATAAATGAGTCTGTATTTTAACTACCAATTAGCACCCTCATTTATTTACGTCGCGGCGCTGTCTTAACATTATCGTATTTGATCTTTTATTTATTTAGTCACGGACATTATAGCCACAATGTTGTATTGACTTCTTAACTCTCCAATTCATTTAGCTTTTGGTTGGTATACATGCGCTTATTATGACTATTCAATTTGGAAAGTTTGTACGGTTAGTGATGAAGAAAATCATCGGATTGAAATATTTTTTCTATATTCCTTAAGCAATTGCTGCCAGTTACTACAAACCTTCTTTTGTTGGTAATTTTTTCAAGAAACAAACAAAGAGGTACTGTATGTTAAATGATACTCATTAGCTGAGAAACCCCTTCACAAATTTTGATTTAGTTTATATCAAAAGTAATATCAGTTTTTATATAATCAGTTCTGCTGTTAGGTCACTTAAAGTTAAATTTTAAAAATGTTTTGATGTTTGGTTTTGTAAAATATAGAATTATTGTTATTTAGTATTTGTTTTAATAAATAATGATAATTATGGTAACGTATAGGTAACCTTGAAAACATTCATAAACAGCTGCATACCGGATGCTTACCTAACTTTTTTTATAAAACGCTTATTTAATTTTGACTTCATTAATTATTGCATATGCGTAATTTTATTATAATTAGGAAACCTTATATGGAATGTTGCGCAGACAGTTTTTTTTATAGATTTTATTTCTAGATATTAAACTTACAAAACAGCGTATTAAGTGACTAGGTTTAATATGATACTTTTGTAATACCTCTTGACGATAGATTTGGCGCGGAGGTTGGTATACTCGCTCTTTGCTTTTTAAAGTAATAGGTTCTGTTCCTACTCTTAAAAATGTTTGCGAATATAAATATGAACATTATTTGTCTTAATATAGGTGTAAAAGTACTTAAGTACCGCTAAGTGTCTTTAATGTCCAAGTTTTTTTATTTATTTTTAGAAATCATCGATATTTACATAATTACTTCGTTACTCCATAATTTTATTTGAAGTTTTAAGTATTTATTTAACCACATTTAATTTTTTGATATGTAAACTATTTTACATCAGTAAAATTAAGTTTTATAACAAATAATGATTACTCGGTCTACCCCATTTAAAGAAAGCAAAAATTTTGATCACGTACACACTCACACTTTCGGTTCAGTGGCCTATATTGGACACGAAACAATATCGATTTTCATTGCGATAATGCCAGTTAAGGGGCATTCTGCGAATAATACTGATTAAAGCGCCATAAGAGAGTGTAGGTAGGTGTTTCGCGAAACCGTATCGAACCGGATCCAAATCGGGGGGAGCAATCTGTAACTGGAGCACACTGCGCTGTCGCGATGGCGGCGTCTCGGGTGTCACCCTTACCACGATAATAACATTTTCTTTCGGCCGTTTCTCTTTTTTTGTATGCACCTGCGATGTAGGGCAATCTCGGCTTATTACGAAACGCGTGATTGACGCCTATCGACATAAATCATACATTTCACTACGGGAACTAGTACCTTCACTTGAGGAAGACATAAACGGACCTCATTATTGTACAATTTAGTACAAAATTACCAGCTCGGAGAAGAGGTGTATTTGGCATATCAGAAAGTTGTATATAAGTGGTAGGCAGTTGTGTACTTACATGGCGCTTATTATACCAATTTTCATGAATTTGCAATGTTGTTGATAACGAATTAAACTTGAATTAAGTGTAAAAAATCTTGGAACTGAAGCTACTTACATTTCTTAGAAGCTTCAATTCCCTCAAAATACTGACAAAGGAGTTGTTATATGAAGTGAATAATTCTGTAAATAGCAGTTAAATATTTTCTATGAGTAGAAACTTTAAAAGGCTGTTAGACATAATGTGACCTTTAAAAAGCTTGTTAACATAGATTTCCACTATCATGCCGATGAATAAAGATAGGTTTATGTGAATTACGTTACGTTTAGGAATATACAATAGGGTGAATCGGTCATCGCCGTATAAATTTAGCACAAATGACCCGCCAAAGACAAACCTGAATTACAAGATTAGTTGACTTCAAAACTTACCGAAGTCCGTTAAGGACTTGTGAAATAGAAGTGAAGTTCGGAGATATTTTTTTAACACATTTATTTATTTTTCAGCACACATAAAACATTATAAAATTAGAGTTATAAAGACTTGTATAACGGTACTGAAACGGTGATACAACACAAAATATGTGTCAAAGTCTGTTTTGTAGATGGTACTTCTGCTTGTACATGATGTACAATCCATATGCTGCTATACTTTGGAATTCTCTTATTCCCAATTTAAAGTCCATGTTAGTATATATATATAGTTAAGCGCAGACGATATATAGTCAAATTTGATGTAAACATAGAAACTACATATACAGAAGACTAATATTTCAAACAACTTCAAAATCTCTAGTTATGCCGATGCGATGAATATAAAGATGCTAAATAAATAAGTCACCTTTCCGCGTCAACTCATCGTTAATACATATTAAGCATGATGACCTAATAAAGATTTTTAGTTCATACTAATTTTAAATGTGAATATAGCTTTTAGTCTCAAGCAATATATTATGGGCAGCTAAAAGTGAGTCAGATTTATCGATTTCCTGCTCCGGACCAACCAGCGTGTAATCTTCAATCAAAAGAATATTTGTTTATAATTAATCACGTTGAAAGACTTCTTACTTACTGCTTGTCAATCATCTTAACTTCGATTTTGTGTCCATGGGAAATGTTCTCACGACGAAATAAATTTTATGCATATTCTATACTGTATGAGGCAGTATATAATTATTTCTGATATAGTATCAAATTATTAGTAATTCAGTAGGACAATTAGCAGTCGCTTGAACTGGCACCTATATAAAATGTCTGATTTATGCGAGAGTTTAGGGTATAGAGGTATTTATCGGTATTAAAATTTGTTGATATCGAAACTGCAAGTCCGTGGGAAACTAGCGCGTTAAGATTGTATTTCATATACAGAGGCACACAGAACACCATATTTTACGTCGAAATCTATGGCAGGCGCGCGGCGACGACAAAAGCTCGCCGCACTGTGGAATCGCTGAGACCTTCTTTTTAAATCAGTACAGAGTAGAAGTTTTGAAAACTAAATATTCCAACTTAAAAATAAATACACAAATAAATATTGTTAGACATTTGCGAGGTATATAGATGATATGTCTTTGTAACATTGTATTGTAATTTTTTTTACACAAAATCAGAGTCAATTTTCGCCTGAGTGAACCTACTCATTTTTGGGATATTAGTCCTTCTCTTAGGCCTCGTCTGTCTGAATACCAGATTCCAACAAAGCAGTCTATGGTTTGGGGTGCAAGTGTCCCAAATAACTTTTGCATTTAAGTATCAGTATCAGGTGAATTAGTACCCCAGATCTTTAAACACCTCTGAGGTGTTAGTATGAAACCTATATATCGTCTGTCAAACCCACTGTTCGGTCTGCGCCAATATCACGACTACACGACTAGATTGTGCATCCTTGCAACGCACCGGTCGTCTCGCGGTCCCCCGCAATAAATCAACTTGAGTCGTAACCGCAATACAACCGTAAGTATTGACATTAATGGTCCCAAGTTACACTATGGTATCCCGAACGTGTCAGTATTATCTGTAGGCTTAATTACATGAGTCGAACTTCTCTAACTAATTACTAGCTGAATTGAATGGCACTTATGTACTGTTGCATCAATGTATATTAGTTAATAACTTTTCAAACAATACTTTTATTGGAAGCTCTGATAGCAAAAAACTGTTGGTCAATCAGTCATCATGATAATGATAATAAAAAAGAAACATACAACTCAAATTAAAACCTCTTTGAAAAATAGAGACAATTGGAACATCAAAGTATCAAAATAAGAAATAACATTTATTACATCCAATGCGCGAGATCTTCCGCCAGCCCCTCGGCAAGATGTGTTATGTCAGTTGTTACGATTTAAACGCAGCATGTGCAAACGTCAGCAGAAAGCTGTCAGGTGGAGCTTTGCATTTACAATTCTCATTTGAACCGAGAGAGGTCGTTAATTGCATTAGCCGCGTGTCACTCTAGATACACGGTTACGTGTACAGTGATAATCTCACTTCACGAGCTCGCGAGAATATATAAAAATATAGCATAACCTCCAACAGCCACGAAGGCGACAGAGCTCAAAGGTTATGTATGCAAATGGTCATCTTCTAAAAATGTCAGAGGTCAGGATAGCGCGGAAGGACTGGCGCCCGATCTGGTATGCACCCATTTAAGGCTGGACGACTTGTTGATCTCACGATCATACATCAGCGAATAATTAATCCGACATGCAAAAGCTTTCATTATATATTAAGAAGATGGAACGTTGATAATTCAATAATTATACTATTGTATTTATAAAGAACACTAGTACTATTCTTTATGTATGGGTGTATAGGGATCCTATCAAGACCTAAGGAGCCCAAGCCAACCTCACCTGCAAATGGTGCACCTGCCGATCAACAGATGAGGCTCAGTAAGCAGCAATAGGCTCGCCGCCTATTAAGTGGGACCAAAAATATAATTGGCCAAATGTGGGCGTAAATTATGTGCCTCCGCCTACCACTTCGAGGAAACAGGCGTGATAGTATGTACTACTCTTTATATATGTCTACTCTTTATAAAGACTGCACGAGAAAAAAAACGAAGTGAACTTTATTGTAATTCGCCAGATAAGTTTTTATGAGTGTTGTGAAAGTTTTGAACTATATTCGACCGCTAATTATATTATACTTAATCGAACAGTCTTACATAAAGTTCTAAAAGCCTTGTAAAGTTTGAATGCTTTCTTGATTGTATGGAATTCTCGGAGGCTATTTAGTGTATTTAATTAGTAGTTAGTATTCAATCTGATTGGCTTGGAGCAGTTTTAGACTGCAGAATTGTGTAGGTACTTCTCGGTGCGTTTTACATCTGTCAGCCACCAACTGACTGCGACCAATTAAAGCAGGCTCATTGACACCGCATATCTGGATGGAACACAGACCGCCTGGCAGCCGACTATCACAATTTCAACTTCATTAAGATAAATCAATAATATTAACATACACTACCTTGCGATTCCGCATAATTATCGGATAGTTTATCGGATTTCACAAGAACCAATTTTTTATACCAGTTCAAATCTTGCTCATCGTGTAAGCGTATTATTAAATAATAAAGTCTCTGTTTCGTTTATTTTTTCTCTTTCACTCCATTAAGCCACTGGGCTGATTTTAAGGACTAAAATAAATAAGGTCAAAGCCACAGGTAAACAAAAGACAATGCAAGGTACGTAGGCTGGGACACGAAAGAATTCGCAGACGAAAGCTAGTACTACCAGCTACTTATAAATATTGATCGAATCATGACAAAGTAGACTACATATAATATTTTATTTTCATATTAAGAAGAGTAAGAGTAACAGTGATATAAAAAGTTGTTTTGATATTACCATGGTGTAATTACCTTATTAGGTAGTTCCTGTTAGATAGCACGTCCCTCTAGGGCTGCCTTTATTAGATGGGAGTCGAGAAGTTGTTAATCTCTCTGTCAGGGATGTTGGGTTAATCGAAATGTCACTAGCAACTTATTGCAAGTTATATGTATGAAGCTAAATTTACGTTGTATTTTTAAGTAATATTTCTAGCTTAGACATTTGAGTATTCCATTTTAACAGCTTTTCAAATTATTCCATCAAATTTAAAAAGATATCATATGACATAATAATTAAAATATCCCATAGAGATAATTTTCATCAGTTATTGAGCCTATTATACCGTTATACTGAACAAAAATTGGCAACTCCGCAATAAAAAAATTACAATTTATAATCTTCGTATAGTTGCCCAAAAATAAATGTCATAAATGGGTGATGCCTTTTTTATTGTTAGTCCATGTATGAGTCAATAAAGTATTCTTCATGTTGGCTATGTGAAACGCTTGAAAAAAAAAATGATTACGAAAGTCAAACAAACTGTCAAGATAGGTAGGTACTTAATTATGTTAAACCGATAACAAAAGTCCAAAGTCTAGCAAAAGTTTTAAAAGCAATTAATGACATTTACTTATAAGGGCTATATAAGTGCATTAATTTCATAGATATCTTTTTGCAAATTCTTTAAAATTGCTCTTCTAGTTTAGGAATGGAAATAGGCATTAGAACCAGTAAGTGTGACTAGTGGATACAAGCCGATAAGTACACACGCTGTCCAACGTTTATAAACTACCAAATGCTGGTATCTAGTAGTTTGCAATAATTATGTCGAAAACTAGATCGCGATACATTCAAAGTTCGCGTCGCTACCTCGGCGTAAGATTACAGATTCCCACGGTGCGGCCCGGCGACTTGCTAGCTCTACAACACTGCCAATTTATTACTGAATATATTATTACGTACTCATCTTAGGTATCCTCCTGGCTTATACTACAGCCTAGAACAGGGTTTGGTAACTATTAGTATACATAATTTAGTAGCTGCAGTTATGATATGTTATGTTACTAACTTGCAACTGGGTCGAATTCATTTAAGTAGGCACATTTTCCAGTGGAAATAAGAAAATTTTCGGTGATATGTTATCATATATTTTGTAACATAGGTATAGGATATATGTGTGCAAAGGGATCCTACCATATATAAGTAAGATTCAAGTGTTTGTACTTTATATATTAAGATAAAAACGACACTACCAATCCTGCCACCAAGTCTGCCATTACTTTGTAATAGGAGTTAGGATTATATAGTGACGTCAGACAGGAGTCATCTTGCTTGAGCTGACAGGCCAGCTGAAGTGGTCGAAGTGACCGAAGCGGCCGAAGCTGCGGACGCGTGGTGTCGCAACACACTCGTTAACCCACATGCACCGGTGCTTCAGATCAAATTCTCATCCAATCGGCTCGCTGCGCGCGTCGCTCGCCGTCAACTACCGGTGACGGTCGATCAAGCTATGCGACTACTTACCGGATGTCAAGATAGGAACACCGTTATTAATATTATAGAATTAATTATTTTATCACATACAAAATTTTTAGATAGACCAATGATATGATAAAAAGTTTACCAAAAGTTACGGATTTCCAACCAACATTGAACGACATTTACATCCCTTATGGGACTAAATGAAAAAATAACAGTAAAATGTTGAATGGAAAAGTATTTCAAAAAATTTGAAACAAGTTCAGAAATACTTTTAATGGGTTTAATAACTGCATAACTTTGATCTTTACACACTGTTCACAATTAATTGTACGTATATAAAATATAAAACGTACAGAAATTACATTGACAAATGGAGGAAAAAATATTTTAAAAGAAATATTCCTGAGAGAGAGGGGGTGGCACTATGCTAAGCTGGTACCACACGGCACGCGACACGTATTTATAATGTCAACTGCCAATTGTTTTACGAGTCACCAGCGATGACCAACAGGGCGGTTGCCCAGCTGGATGATTATGGGCAAATACCACCAATAGAATATAATCTATTGGGGAGGCCAATGTTCAGCAATAACCTTTATAAGGCTGATATGATGAAGACTATAAATACAGTAAGGCCTGAATTCACAGAAAATCATAAGTGTTGTGCACTTTAAAATAATGTTAATTTGTATGAGAACGCGGATACCATTGCGATAATTAGTAATGTAATAAAACTTAAGCAAAGGTTGCGTAAGCCTAGTCACCGAAGCACAAAGGTCTGTCATTTAAATGTGGTTTCACAAACTCTGTGAGTAACCCTACCAATATTTCATGTGTCATTAACGAATAAATATAAATATGTAAAATAATGACAAATGATCATAACATGTATACATTTCATAAATGTTAACGAATTATGGATTCGAGACCGTAGTATTGCATACTTAACCCTTAAATGCTATGCTTTATAAATTTTAATGCTTTTGTAGCAAAAACTATTTTTTTAGACAAAAATATTATTGTGTGATAAATCTAACTATTTTTATATAATTCTTCATACATCATTTGAATACATAAACACGTATGTATTAAGTAAAAAACTACATAAAAGTATTAATTATTTGAAAAAAAAAAAGCCAGACGGACAAGGCTTCTTCCAGTAAAACTCAAAGACTTTTGAACTATGCTATTTATACGTAGAATATTTTAGATATTTAATTGGTGCGTCACAAAATTTTTAATTGAAAACTAAATACAATTGAAATTATAATTGATTTTCACTTAAAATAACATTGTACGACATATTTTTTTTATGCTAAAACTTTTTTGTGTACTATAAATTGCTAATTCATTTATTCTCTTAAGTGGCATCAATCTGCCGGGAGACAGCACACAATTAAATCTCAATTGTGTCTGTATATTCTTGACTTGAAATGTTAACAAATCCTAGAGCAGCGAAAGTAATATCATTGTACACGACTTTTATCGTAATAAACTGACATAAAACAATGAAGTAGATACTAATTATATATAGCTCGTATTAATAAATATTGTCCGATAATTTCAAACACATACTTATAATTCTGTAGGTACGGTCGGCTTCGGAACACCTAAGTACTACGTCGCACCAATAAGTTTATACGAATATTCAGGTTGTATCTCTAAACTAGCATTCTGGCTAAAGTGACACAGTAGTAAATTGTTCAGCGACTTCTAAGGCTGACTGTACCGATACTTGTGACATGTGATGCAAAGACTTAATTACTAATTGAATTTAATATTTTACGAGTGTTAGCCTGTAGTTGCAACATGATTAACAAGAGTTTACAACCGTCTCTGTTTAGTTTTAACTGAATTTCTTACATTGTGGAGTTAAGCGGGTAAAAAGGTAACATACTTTAATTATGAGTTATGCTTTATATTTATGATAGTTTAGCTGGTTGTAAAACTAAAATACACTTATACTTTTCTAACTAGTCTTCTTTAAGGGACCCTATGTAAATATCTAATGACCATTAAAAAAATATTCTTCAGTAGGTACCTCTGAAAATAGATTTGAATGAGAAAAATACTTAAGTCAATAAAGGCCGATTATCCATAATATTTACTCAATTATATAGACAAATGATCATATTTTTGGATTTTTTGAAAATATTAAAACAAAAGACGAAATTATTACCATAAAGCATGTTTTGCTAAAATTTAAAAAATATTGTCCTATAAAGAAATCTATCTGAAAACGACCCTAGGATTGATGAGCCTTACCTTTGCGCCATTTCGGTTGTCAATGCCTGTTCATTCTTATTGGAATCATAATACGACATAAATCTGTAATGCTATTTGAGACCTATACGAGATCAACATCAAGGTAGCGACAATCTACTTCATTATTGATGTAGCAAAAAGCACTTAGGTGTAACAATTGCGAAACTGATCATGAGATACATTAAAAGTTATAGTCATTTTAGAATACGTTTCTGAAATTGTTTTATAACCAACGGGCGATTTTACTGCCTAATTTAACGATATTTAATATAAGTTATATCTAACATAGCTCTGTTTTATCACCTAAAAACCACTAAGATTTATAAACATCAGCTCTTTTAGTTCTAGTTGGTTATAATGAGTTACAAATAACCATTTATGAGTCAGCGATAATTAAAAATCAATTTGAAGAGAAAGCTATTGTGCCTCAGTTCAATCATTCACTACAAATGTTACAACCTACATTGTGTTTTTCTTCCTTTCATAAGCCCGGTAACATGAAATCCATTTAAGAATTAATATTATTGAGTTACTTAAACATAAGTTGTACGATAGAATATTTATTATAAAATTTACTTAGAAAGTGACATTGGAGGTGTTGCCTAGCAGCCGTTACATGCTTATTGTACAACAATTCCACTATAACGTATTAGACGTACGTTTTGTTATACAGAACATAGGTTCTAAGGAACATAGGAACATAGGTGTATGACAAAACGTACGTCTAATACGTTAACTAATTGTATGTAATTTCGCATTATGTATGGAACAAAATTAAAAGTCGAACACTGTTCCCGCCGACAAGTTGTTAAACAGTTTGGTGGGTTGATGTAAATGTAAACCGTTTGTTCCAAATAATGTGTTTTTTTTGCAAATATCTGAAACCTGAAGTGCTGTAGGGCTAATTGTTGACAGAATGCAACGTAAAATACTTTAAAAACACAGCAAACGCCTAGTAAACCTATAAAACATCGACTTCCCATGTATTATTTTTGGTAAGTTCCCATCTCTCTTCGTATTGATAACACATTCCCAGATCTAAAAAGTTACGATATTGTAGGACATTTTTTTAAGTAAGCGTCTAATTTCTAAATAGAAATTATTACAATTTTCGTACAATTATTTGTCGAAAAGAGATATTTCAAAGCAAAGGATGATATATTTTTTGAAATATATCGTCTAAGAAATTAGAAAAAGAGGACATATTGGAAGACATAACCTAGCGCTACAAAAATTAAATAAAACTCGACTGTAGGCACGATAAGAGAAATTAGTTATTCATGGGCGTCTCTAAAACAGTCAATACGCAGATTAAAACTTATCGAGTTAGTTTGTTAAAACTGTCTTATATAGTATATAGAAGACATATATGAGATAGGGCTCGTACCAATCCAACCTCACCTGCAAGTGGTGCATCTACCGATCCACAGAGGAGGCTCTGGTAAACACAAAAGTTCCTGTTAAGCGGCAATAGGCTCCCCACCTATTACTTGGGACCAACAATATAACTGGCGAAATGTGGGCGTATAATATGCATCTGCCTACCCCTTCGGGGAAACAGGCGTGATATTATGTATGCAAAATATGAAACTTTTTGCAATGAAATAATTTACGTAGGTAGGTCGTAGTATAACCAGCGTTATTGACCAAAAACGGGTATATTAGAGTATTATTTCGTGAATATTGAGAGAGCTGTATCGGCTGACAGTTGAAACGTTACACCGCGTGTTTCGGTCCCGCGCGCCGCCCCACTTCCATGTGTCGCTGGTGACAGACATATTTTCTGATTCCATTCAACCGAAAATTTAAAAATTCTAACAGCAGTGGGTACTTTTGTTTATTGTTAAGCCATATATATGTTTTTTATACTCTAAACAAAGTACCTAATATTCGGGATTCTTTTAAAAATTTCGCAAGCCCTTAAATTTATCAATTTTGCTGTGTAAGTGGTATCATTTACAAGAAATGTATCGAGAATACGTGTGCGGCGCAGGCGCAGCGCGACGTGATGCCTGATAGGCACGCCGCGTGACTCGCTTGCCCTGGTTTCGTACAGGATCTAAAGCACGAACAACGCGGGCTTGTTAATTAAACATTCAGTAACGGCTATATTCCAATTCTGAGACGAACTACATTTAACCTGTTACAGTTTCATCTTAAGTAAATTGTACCAATTATATCTCCAAAAATCGTAATACATTTTTGTATGTATGTAGTAACAAGACTATTTTCTCTTTTCCAGATCAACACATCATGGCCGTTACCGTGGAGTACCACATCACGATAACTGAAAGTGAAACAAGCTAAGTTCTTGAGAAGCAGTGTTCGGGGTTGGGGTGAATAATGGGAAAAAGGAACGCACGGATCAAGTTCGCACATTCGATTGGTCCGCCGCCACCGAAAGCCTCGCGTGCACCGCGCTCTGCCGAGTAGCACCCCAGCCCTCCCTGCGTACACTCCCCGCACTCTACCAGTTACCGACGCTCAAGCGACTGCCAATAAAGTACAAGTCATACCGGGTTATATCTCACTTATTTAAATTTAGATGTATTTATTGTAGTACAAACACAAAGAGAACCAACACGGTGAAAGTTTTCTTTACTTCAAATCTGATGTAGAGGATCGAACCGAGTAGTCGTTTTCGGTTGAATAATTGAAACGGTAGACATGACGGCCACTGCCCCAGAACTGTCAAAGTCAGATTTCTTTGATTTCGTGACGTCAAATGAAGTTACTGATGCCCAGTATAAACTACAGATGCGCTCTGTGAATGTGTTTATGGAATCTCCTGATTCGCGATCAAACCCATTACTTTCTGAGGAGCCAAAGGAACAGAATAACAACAGCTTGCTAAGCGTTTCAGGCCCTCAAGTGCCTGTTAACACCAATATGGCGACGGCCACTACGTCTACCACTTTACAAAGTTTTGACTCTATATGGAACGTTGATAGGGATCGTGATCGCCTAGAGACTGCGATGCTAGAAGATCTAAACAAATATTATTGGAATCAAGACAGTGAACTGAATAATGCACACACTTGTACGGATACAGCGATATCAAATAAATTAATCAGCAATACCGATGGGCAAATATACACTCTCACGGTTTTAAATCAAGACATTAATGAAACTAGTTCAAACCGCTATTGGGGAAAAGAAGAAGACGTCTCAATGTCAAGTCCAGCCGACATCGAACAACCACCTTCCTTAGACCTTGAGTCAATATTAAATATGAACGGATTTCCAAATGATTTCAATCAAGACTTACCAAAAGTAGAAGGCTTCAACTATGATGAAAGTGAAACTGAAAATTTAAGCACGGACATGAATTTAGGCAATATTGTAAAAGTGGAACCTTACTTCGAAGAAACGGAATTTTCGAATAGTGAAAAGAATGATAATCCTCACAGTCCAATTTTAGGAACACCGACTGTTTTAGAAAGTCAAGTCGAATTTAATAATAATAACAATGACTGGAAACTAACAGACCAGAATACGGAGTCCAACGAATCTTTATTAAGAAGTGCTCTACAGGGAAAAGCTTTCATTAGGTATAGTGCAGTACAAAAGAATTCTTTAAAGTTGCACGGAAGCACAGAGCTAAAAAGAGTAATTATAAACAATAACAATAAATCAGATGTGCCCTCTATGTACCAAGATAACAAAGTCAGTGACCAAGAGCTTCTGATGGCTATTGGACCTAATAATAACTTGAATATTTCCATATTACTGGAGGATCCTAATACAACAGTTATCACTAATGGAGATAATCCGTCATCAACACAGAGTGTAGATGACATTTTACTTTCGCAATTAGATGCTAGTTATCCCGAGGACTATGAAAAGTTAAAAAGGATTGCTACTGAACTAGGGGAATCTATGCAACCATACTGCACGGTGGAACCCATCGATCCCTCCCGAAGCGTGTACAACATTCACCACGTGAACGGCGAACTGGTGACTATGATTCCTGCGGGAGATGTGCAGTTACCGCAGCACCTACAGATAGTGACAGCTTCACCAACAGTGACAAGCACTAAAAGTGCAAACAAAAAATACAACAAAAGGTTGCAAAATAAAATTTCACCACCAACTGTTCAAGCGCAGTCGAGCACAGCTATTCAAGTAGCGACATCAACGTCGAACGGTGTCAGAAAGGAGAGGTCACTCCACTACTGCTCAATATGTTCTAAAGGCTTTAAGGACAAGTACTCAGTGAACGTTCACGTCAGGACACACACGGGAGAGAAGCCTTTCTCGTGCTCATTATGTGGTAAAAGCTTCCGACAAAAGGCGCACTTAGCGAAACATTACCAAACTCACATCTCACAGAAGAGCCCAGCAGCCAACGGAGCCGTCAAGCCCAACAAGCAGAGGTAACACCCAGGCGCACCACTCCGGTCCTACTAATCGGTAGTTAATTAAATTAAATCACAGTGATAAATAAACGTGCATTAATCGAATACCTAAAGGCTGAAATATCACAGATGAATTTGGTAAGGTGCTAATTAATATAGTAGTTTTAGAAAATAAGGCAGCTGTAAAGGAGCGAGATTTCAAGGTCCTTGACCATTAATTGTTAATTCGTTTGTAATTCCGTCCGTTACCGAATATTATTTAGCTTTAGCAAGCTTTAGCTAATATAACAGATACGTTAAGTGTTTTAATTACGACATAATGATAAAGTGTTCATTCCATATTTAGTCATAATTTTATTAGATATTATCATAAAGTCACGTATTTTCAAGCATTTCAAATTAGGGGTGTTTGGTTCCTTGATGATTTCACCGAGTTGACTCGGACCCCAGGTATCTAAAATAGAAGGTGGCTTACTAAGCATCTTTTTATTTTCCGTAAGTGCTCTAATCCTATCAATGTTAAAATGAAACGAGGCATCAGATAAGCACCGCCGACAATGATGAGCAGCGCTCGCTGGGATTATTGCTTGCAGCCGCCGTAATTTCTCCCGCAGCGCGACCGACTAGACTTTCTAAAAAAAATAAAAAACAGAGTAAAAGAACGAGTATTAAATACCTACAATCTTTCACCGCTTAAAATTGCGTCTTCGCGGTGCCAGCGAGTGTCTTTATCTGTGGGGTTTTTCCCACATACTAGCACATTGGTTAAGAGGTACACATATTATTTCAGTACCTTTACTCTTATTCTTATTAGTCATATGAACATGATTTATAATGTTTAATGAAAAAGCTTTTTATAGAATAGAAAATCACTCAATTTGAACTCTTTTTAGAAATAAACCAATTTAAAAGAAGTAACAGTCGATTTGACCGAGTCTATCGGTAAAGATAAACGGTTTCTCATTCCAAATAATACATCTTTCGCTTCATACTTGGAAGCCCTGATTGCTCCCAGATTGCTATAAATTAGAAATACAAGTGGTAGTTCAACCATGGTCTTTAAAATGGTGCTCCCTTTCTCGTGTAATAAATTGGCCTTTCTTTGTTGAAGTGCTGCACTCACATCAAGTGCAGAGCCGCACCCTGCATTGTTTACACTGCGCCGCTGAAGCACAGTAATCATTTCCCTGCACCTGCCTGCATCGATAAGTTCGAACATGAAAGCAACTTGAAAGTGCAACTGTTAGTGAAAAGCAATCACCAACCATCACTGAGAACAACATCCCATAATCTATTTCGTCGTCGCTTATAAAGCAGATTATATTGATAGTAATTAGGTACCAATTTTTAAACAATGAGCTTTCACGTTTTTGTGCAATCTAAAGATTATTATCGTCTTATAATATTTCACAATCTGTGTAATTTGCGCTTAACCACAAACATCGTACTTTGTTAGAAAATGTCTGTTCATTAATAGATTACGCAGCAGATAATGTGTAAAAAGTAAAATGAGTTTAATTCAGTGCGACCTCTATACTATAGCCGGAAACCTCCGGTGTAATGAGTATTGAACTGGTGGTGACGCAGCGAATTTCGCGAGCGTGAAGGTGGCGCTCTCGGCTTCGCAGTTTCCGTCCCGCTCATAACTGGCGCACTTATTTTTTATTCAATTAGAGAAATTACAATAAAATATAGCATGATTACTTGAGTAACACATCCGTGTATTGAAGTATATGTCGTAGCCTCGCGGCAAGAGTAAGAATATGTTATGTTTGACAATCTGAACAGTGACTTTGAATATAGTATAAGTAATTTGCGATCTTAATAACATGAAATTGATCCAATGATCGAGACAAAAGCTTTGCCGGCAGTAAGGTCGGGTGGCGCTAGAATTCGGCCGCCACACGTCGGCTCGCCTCCATTGCACGCCACAATGTCGCCACACGACTGGCACTGGCACGTCTCAGAAACTATTTCATTACCTACATTATAAGGTCAAAATCTAATAATGCTGATTTCAATCTCATCAATTTGATTTCATATTGTTTACAGATCTTATTTAGGTATGGTCTTTTATTGTAGTTGTTGCGTCAAGGATAACACGTTATATTACGGTGCCTGTAATAAGACGTTATTCATTATCATACACTTAAGTTAAAACGAGCCGTTATTTTAGCGATGCCTAATACCTTTTGAACAAAATAATCTTAATTTTCCTGCAGCAGATAGTTAGGCATCATTTGGCAACCATCAAGCAATGCTTGACCATCGACAAAAGGCTGCGTTACATAATGTAGGCTTTATGGATAGTGGGCACGAACATCGGAACATAATTCGAATATATTTAGACACGTGGTTACCGAGTCACTGAGATGACTTTATTATCGAATAATTATATAAGGAACCAATACACTTAGTCAATATTGTAACAGAATCAGAACAAAATTTATGTATATGATAAGAAAATAATTTTGTTTACAATAAAAAACAAAACGAGATTATGTATTTTAGAACAATTACGAATTACCTGTATGTGGAGAAACTTATGTTGGTTTTTTACAAGTCTTGCCAATAACAACTCTCAGTTACAAATTAATTAAGTTTTATTTTAATAAACACTGCCCTTGAATGCTCCTATCTGACTGATCTGTGTATTATTATTTATATGTTGTATATGTTCGTAAATTTTGTCATGTAATTGCACCTTGTGTAGAAGTAATTTTATTATCTAAATGATCTAAGCAATTTGTTTTAAATGTTTTGTATTAACAAAACAATAATTTGAAAGTTTTTAAACCTTAATCTTTCTTATGACAACATAGATTAAAAAGGTTTGAAGACCGTCGAAGCTCATCTGTGGACCTAGCCCACTTGTAACAGAATATCTTTAAGGTTAACAAGTTCTACCATTAGATGTATTTTTGAAATAATTATATTAGGTCGGGGAAAAAGTCTTTTCGCATAACGTAGGTATAAACTTATTATAAAATTTTTTTGACTCTACTATTTGTGTCTGGCTGGTTTTGGTAACATAAAAAAGGTTCCATTATAAAGAAAAGAAAAAAATAAAAAAAAGTTGTTTCCCGCTATTTTTCATTTGTTTTTCTCTCCGTAAAAATGAGTGAATCTAATGAAGAAATTCGATACATTTTAAAATTTTATTATAAAAAAGGCAAAAATGCAACTCAAGCAGTGAAAAAAATTTGTGATGTTTATGGACCTGATGCAGTGTCAGTAAGAGTAGCACAAATTTGGTTCAAACGTTTTCAGTCCGGAAATTTTGATGTTAAAGATGCACCTCGCTCTGGTCGCCCTGTTACGAATAAAATGGACGCCATTTTTGAAAGAGTGGAGCAAGATCGGCATATTAGTAGTTACGATGTAGCTGAAGATCTGGGAATTGACCACAAAACAGTTTTGACCCATTTGAAGAAAGCTGGTTATACAAAAAAGCTCGATATTTGGGTGCCACACGAGCTCACTCAAAGAAACTTAATGAACCGTGTACTCATTTGCGATTCATTATTGAGACGTAATGAAACCGAGCCGTTTTTTAAGAGATTGATAACTGGCGATGAAAAGTGGATCACGTACGACAAGAACGTGCGAAAAAGGTCGTGGTCGAAAGTTGGCCAGGCTTCACAGACTGTGGCCAAACCTGGCCTAACACGAAATAAGGTGATGCTGTGTGTATGGTGGGATTGGAAGGGCATTGTTTATTATGAGCTTTTACCGCCCGGCAAAACCATCGATTCTGATCTTTACTGCCAGCAACTGATGAGATTAAAGGAAGCAGTCGAGAGAAAACGGCCGGAATTGATCAACAGGAAGGGTGTGGTCTTTCATCACGATAACGCTAGACCACACACATCTTTAGCCACTCAGCAAAAATTAAGAGAGTTCGACTGGGAGGTCCTAGTGCATCCACCATATAGCCCTGACCTTGCGCCTTCAGATTTTCACCTGTTTCGGTCTCTGCAGAATTCTTTAGGTTCTGTAAGGTTGACCTCAAGAGAGGACTGCCAAAACTATTTGTCCCGTTTGTTTGATCAGAAGTCCCAAAATTTCTACAGTAACGGGATAATGTCTCTGCCCACAAAATGGCAGAAAGTTATTCAACAAAACGGTACATATATTGTAAATAAATGTAAATAAACTTTGAAAAAAATGTCTTGACTTTTCATACAAAAATACGAAAAGACTTTTTCCCCAACCTATTATTATATATAATGGTAGAGCACACTGTACAATTTTTTCTCATATTTTAATTACGTAAATACCTATTTTCTTTTTAGTTTATGAACAAAAAATTAATAAAACAATTATATATTGTAGTAACAAACGCATTAAAGCAAAAGGTATCATTCAAAACAAAAAACTCATGAATTTATTTTTTAATTATATGTTTGCCAGATTCGCGGGCAGAGTTGAGAACGAAGAAATATTTTTTTTGCATGAATATACATAATATTATTATCACTAAAATATATGTTCTTATTATGATGATTAGAAACTGATCGGTTTGCGAATAAGAGGGGATAAAACTGACACAGCCTCGTCTATAATAGTGTGATTCATTCTAAATGTCAAATTCTACTTCCAAATTGAATCTCAGCAGCTGTCGAAAATAGCTATTATTTACCGTTGACCTCTAGACAATAGCAAAACGGTTTCGAATTACTTATTGATTAAAAAAATTTGCTTGTATTTTAAATACTTATATATTGACGATTATTATTAAAAAGAATACTTCAGAATAAAATAAAAAGTATTTAGTACAAATTATGCGTAAACTTTTATGTAATTTACAAATTTTATTATACCAATTTAAATCACGAAGTTAAATCTGTCAGTTTTTCATTGATTTTAATTTAAATCACAGGATTAAAATCAAAGTTTTTTATTGATCCTATGATGTCATCGCTATCAGATCAAATCATGAATGCTATTGTATTTTCATAATGTATTTTTTTCAAATATTTACATGTCGTAATATATTCACGACCTTATTGTTGCACACTTTTTTTAATTGTCAAGAATAAGGATCGCTATGTATAAACTAAGATATGTTCGAAATACTCGTACATAAATATAAATCTTTTTCAGATTGCACTTTTATTATAAAAAACAATTAAACATGACGCTGTGAAAACATGATATTATATATTTTAAATTATAAAACACAGTTTTATAAGATTTTTCTACACAAGGTGTCATATAAACATATTGCGAGCATAAACTCTGTATGCCCTAGGTATTCTTATAATTTCAACTTTATATTGTAAGCCCGTAGACACTCTTATACAATACTCACTAATTATTGTAAATATACAAACGAATGATTTTGATGAAAGTGATTTGTGAAGTAAATTTATACTCTACCACTTGTATCTCATTAGATGGTATTTTGAAAAGTTAGCGAATTTATAGGTTTAGTAAGGTTATATTAATGTGGAACTTTGAGAGATTTACCAATTTATTATAAGAGAGTTATTGATACCTATAAACGAAAACGCGCATGCGTAGATAAATAAATGGTTGTTAATATATTCATGAAATATATTATGTTGGTTTCGAGAACATATTTCGAAAAAGTTTTATTAATATTGATCGATTTTTATTGCATTTGTTCCTGAGTTGATAAATTAGATTTTATAATAATTATTACGTCTTGTTTATAAGAATTTTATGATAAAACGTAGGTACGATACGTGCATGATTAATTTAATTAAATCTTTGTAGTAGCTTTAAGGATGATGTGAACGTGATCGTAATGTAGAACACTACAGAGCGAGGGACATTATGTAAATATTACTTATTTATTTTTTTGGACAAATGTCAACTAATCAATTTTGTAGCGCATACTTGATCCTTGGACGAATACTTAAAGACTGCGTCTCGGATTTATTCGTCCAAAGGCGCATACGACCTACCTTTTACGGTAACATTGTAATGGTTAGGGTGACACTGACAACCTTAACGTTCCACTCCAGAACTGTTACCGTCCATCCCGGAAGAAATGTCCACTTCATCTTTAAATTAATACCCGTCCTGTACAATATTCTCATTATTTATTTTTAGAATTATGGTTAAAATGAAAATGGAAAACAGATGCATAATAATTGTATTTTTGAACAACCGGAGCTGTGATTTTTGCTTATCTGTGTACTTATGGCTATAAACAGTGTCATTATTTTTTCATGTGACAAAAAACATTTAACAGCGATACAATCACTAAGGTCTTCCAAAGGTTTACCGCTGATAACAAATTCTATCGAAGCAAATACTTTTTTGAGTATTACCTATAAATGTAAATTAAAAAATTAAGTGATAAAAATATGTAAAAGGTGAAAATTTGCAGAAATATCTGTCAGATCAGATCTGGTCACAAATATCAGTATCACGCCGAAAGGTCTGTTTAATGTAAATTAAATGTAATAATTATAGCTACCATATTTTTTACAGATTTACAGTTTTGTATTGATTTTCTTATATTTTTACTTTCCTACGTTAGTTTGCTAATAAAATGTTTTTATAATAAACTATAATCTTTAATTTTCCGTCTGCTTTTCATATAAGAGTGTGAGCCAGCAATTGAAAGTATGTGGTGTGTGTTGTGTATATCATAATACAACGTTATTTAGAACGACAATATTATTATAGAGAGGGAGGGAAATAAAGGTCTATGTATAGCTTAACACTACTGTTTTATTTTCTTTTTAAACGAATAAAAAAACAGGACAGCCTGTAGAAGAATTCAAACAAGTCTTTTGAAATCGCCACATTGATTGTTCCATAGAGCGCAATCCTGCTTTTATATAAAAAAAACCTATTACAATAATATTTCATTCATTAAGTTAAAAGGAAATATACTTACTAAACAATAGTTTGACCACCATCTGAGTGTAGAAGTCACTTTATAAAAATTGTGCTTAATTAATAAAGTAAGACAAGTCATAAAAACATCTTATTTAGAGGGTTTATTATCTACATACAAAACATCGTTACAAGTACTTAAACGAGGGAGCATTGACATTTAGCATAAAAAGCAGCACAAAGCTAATTAACCTTTTCCGCTGTAGTCTGATAAATAGTGAAGAATATCTCAACGGGCAGCGAGAGGAACTACAAATCTTCGAGTGTAGACAACAAATCGTAAGTAACAAGAGAAAAAGTCCGCTAACCTGTTTTCCGGGCTTTTCAACGGGACGGAGAGACGAGCTAGCACGGCCCGCTTGCAACTTAGAGCCACGCAAACGATGCTAATAAGTATGATTTATAATGATTGATGTCTTAAGAATATGTTATTATCATTTTGGCACTTGGTATATTTACTTTTATATTAATAGAAATTAATCTTTTGCAAACATACTCGGTACAACAGTTTAACTAATAGAGTTTGCGTAGAATAATTACAGAATTAAGCCAGAGCTAATTTTTATTACCAATCAGCATTAGGAGTGTAGAAACATAAAAAAAACTAGTATACACTGATTAACTGACCACTGAATACTGAAGTCAGATAATTTCGTTCAGAGTTAATGAGTTTTGTTTTATGTAATACATATTAATTGATTCCGTACAAGAAAAAAATAGGTAGAGGGCCCAGCTTATCCCATATTTAAATACCTTGCAGCTGACTCGTGGAAAAAAAGACAAAAAAAGAAAGGCAATATTACTAGTCAAAATAACAGATACATTAGAAACACGATAGGTCTCATAATTAAAATAATCGCAATTCAAATTAGAGTGTATAGGGCTGCTACTAAGATCGAGGAGCCCAAGCCAACCTCACCTGCAAGTGGTGCATCTGAAGATCAACGGACGAGACTCTGGCGAACATGACAGTACCCGATAAGCGGCAACAAGCTCGCCAACTATTATTACCTTTTTTTTTTTTTGTTTTACGTCGGTAACAAAATGCATTTACGCACTGCCTTCCGGCCAAAGGGGGGCAGAAAGGGGGTGTGGGACTCACCACCGGCAGACACGACCGCCGGCAGCAATACCCACTAAAAATCTTCCGACGACGCTCGCCGCTTGTTGAGAAAGAGGCGGGGGCCAGTACCTGGGTTGCAGCTTCTGACACCCCGCCTGCGGCCAACGTCCCCCGGACCAAAACCGGGAGGACCTCCTCAGAGAGGCGCAGTGGACGCGCCCCTCCTACCTCCCCCTGCGACCATAGCGTGTGTGGCCGACTTCCCGGAGGGTCCATGGTTAGACAGCAGGGGCCCCCTGCCCCCGCTGCCTAGACCCTCCTGGCGCTGCTGAGCGAGCTGAGCAGGAGGGCTCCTGGCCTACGCGCAGCGCCCTCCATAGGTCCCTCTTAGTTTCCCCCCCGGTAGTCAGTACTAAGGGCACCCAGAGTCGTCGGTCTCTGGGTGTTACCTTTTCCCTAGCGCCTCCTGCGCCCTACCGGGAGGTACTCAGCCCCCACACCACGACAAGGTGGAGACCAGTCGGGGGGGAACTATTATTACCTGGGAAACAATATAATTGGCAAAATGTAGGCGTATATTATGCCTCTGCCTATCCCTTCGGGGAAACAGTCGTGATATGTAATGTAATCGTATATCGAGTTTTCTATTATATCATAACATCCTTTTGCACATCTTCCACTTCAAAACAACTACAGAGATAAAGGTATTTGGAAAGAAGATTGTAACTTAAAAAGGACAATAGGAAAGTTGCACAAATTTGGTAACGTGCAGACGAAATTGGACTTAGGTTTTCCTTGGCCGTTCTATGAATGTAATAAGTCTTTTTATTGACAATGATTTTGTCAGATTTTATTTCAAAATTACTTCATACAAGTTTGGCTCTAGCTCTCACTTCTGGCATCACTGACTGGCAGGTTTAACAGATAAGAAAAGAAAGAAGATTGAAGTCGGAATCTTTTTTAGAAGGCAATTGGAATCCGGCTTCTGGGTCTCATAAAATATTATTCCCTTTTAACCCATAAATAATTATGTAAAGGAATAGAATGATAAAAAATAATCAATGCCAAAACAGAAAGCCACTAGTAGTTGCGAATATTCGTCTACTACGAGTATAACCACGCCTTATAAATTATTATTACTGTATTAATTGGGCGGTGTGGTATCGGCCTAGAACAGTGCCACCCCTTCTCATCTCATGGGGATTCGTAAGAGTCGACGAAGTGAAATCCTTTTGGAAGATCGTATAATGGAGCGTCATCCAGCACACTGGCTTAAACTGCGATCACCAACCCTCCAGCCCAGATTGTGATTATGGGCGAATACACCTACTAGAATGCAATCTATTCGAGAGGCTAATGTACAACAGTAGAATGTACAACAGTAGAATGTACAACAGTAGAATGTACAAAATAGAATGTATAAAGCTGATATGACGGTGTTCTCAATTCATCATAAAAGTGAGCTGATGATAATCAGCCTACTTTCGTCTGCCTGGACGAAACTCGCTGGACATAGGCCTCTCCAATAGCACGCTACTAAGCTCGATCTTTAGCTCTTCGTCTCCAACGCTATGAATTGCCTAACAAATAAATTATTTACTCAATTAGTTAAGAAGAAACTGTAATAATGGTGTAAATGAATTCATTACAATTAAGTGGACAATCAAAGATACTCGATGAAGATTATCCCTGCGATAAATTGAAGCATATTAAAGCAATGAATGCTTCCATCTTTGGTTTCTCTTAATCCGCCTGTGAAGGCATTGTTCCTCTTGCCGCCGACATGCCGGTGTAGGCCACGGGAGGTAATTAGTGCCATTGTGCGGGCCCAGGGTCGAGTGGCCGATCCTATCGACTGGTCGACCACTTCCGACGACTCCGTTCCGAACAGTTTCCTATTCCATTCATTATTGTTTGTCGTTATATTCGTTATAATTATCAAAGACTGCTGAATTATAGGGTACAGTTTTCAGATGGCAAAATCCCTTATAATTTGGTTTCTCAAACTATTGTTATGAAACTTTGAAAGCGTGCGTTGCGTAAAACATAATATTAATATGCTAAGAAATCAAACAATATTTTATTCTCGAGCACATTAATTGCATGCTTGGGCAGACTTTCTAAAATTTATTTTTACTCTAAGCAAATTGCAATTTTGGAAAAAATATTGTTTAAAATCAGATGTTATGTTTTGTTTAGGAATTTATCTGGTAAAGCTCTTCTTGTTAAGGCAGATTATGTAGCCTGTCTGGTTACACAAAAATCCTATACTTTGTACTGAAAGACTAAACTGGACGATTTTTTTGCCGTATTCTTTCTTCTCTATTAGATACTTAAGCCCGCGGTAAACGCGCTCTTGATTGATTGCGTTGACGTTTCGTAAAACCTTATTGAGTCAAACCTGAATAAAACTTTTTGACTTTACCTAGTAATACTTACTAGAAAATTGTTCAAAATGTAGAATTAAGCATTGTGATCATGAATAAATAAAAAAACGGACGTGTGAATATTGTTAGGCGCACCAACTTTCTCCTTCCGACGAGATGGGCCGAAGCCCGTCAATCAACATAAATTAGAGGCGATTTTCCAGTTATCATTTTGATAAAAGTTCAGACCACGGGTCATGAAATATATTTTAGTCAAATATCATTACTGATGGGAGAAGAAATGTTGATGCCTGTCTTCAAATTTAACTGTGCTTGATTGATACCTCGTGGTCATCGAAAGTGCTCAAGTTGTATCTTTGCAATCAACGCACACATTAGAAGGTAATTCATTAGAATAAATACTCGCCTAATTACTCGAGTTCTTCTTATGTTTTTTTAAAGTTTTCAATTCGTAATCGGACTTAGTCACGTATTAGAAAATAGATTAAAGCTACACCTCATTAAAAAGTTTATGTAAGCATTGAATACTAATAATAAGCTAGCTAGTTAGCTAATAATAAGTTACTAAATTGCGGTCGGGTCATTTTTAATGTCTGCATATCTGCAAAACTAATAGAAATAATGTTTAGCTATGCCCTATATTTCTAAATTACATAAATATACAAGCAAACTAGCTAAACATAAATCTAATTTAATAATATGAAGCTATGCCCTATATCTAAATTACATAAATATAGAAGCAAACTGGCTATACATAAATCAAATCAAATAAGAAATTATTTGAGAATCTAAACCACTCAGGAATCTACTCAAATAAAGATTATTAAAAACGGAATGAGTGCCACAAATGTAAGGAATAAAAATAATAATATACATCAAAGTATTTAATAATAAAGTGCAAACTTTGGTTATTAATACTTTTTAAATAACAAGTTTAAAGCGGAATAGTTTATATCGTTTGAAGTAACATTAAAGTTTTAATTTGCGACCTGCCTTAACAACATATTTCTAAAGGAAACCGTTAATTTTCAGTGAAAACTTCTCATTCTGCATCAATCGGACAGCAGGAATCCCGCCTCATCATTGTAGGTGCTTTATTGCACATAATTCTATGAATGAGCGAAGGCCTATGTCGCTGCACTTAAGTTGCAATCACAGCTACAGCACCCAGAAGCACAGTTGGAAATGTTACTTTGATTAGACGCAATAGGACAGAGTCCTGTAAAACACTAATCATATAATGACTATTACATTTAAAATATATTTTGTTATGTAATAGTCGTCTAGTTCATAAAGATATGAACTACAACAACCTACTGGAATACTCTTAGATACAAATTTTTATTAATAGATTGTTAGGCCCATCGAAGAACATAGTCTTAGGTTATAAACGTAGGCACTCTTGGTTCGACGAGCAAAAAAAAGACATGATTACTAAATTGTGCGTGATTACAAAATATTTTTTTGGGAAGTTTGTACTGCGAAACGATTGGGTTGAAGTACACAGCTGTCAAGAATGGGATATTTCCTTAGATCAAAAAGGGGTTTGGTGAAGACGTCACAAAACTTTCTTTTGTAAGCAATGAGCTGAATGGAAACCAGGGGAAATGATTATGTAGTACTATTATATGTACGAGGAGGCACTGAAAATTGCGGGAATCAAGGAAGTGACACAACATTTTTTGTGCTTTTTGAAGTATTCTTTGCGAAATTTGACACATTTTTCCATACGATGAAACCAATAATTGAAGCCACACATTCCATTCGGAAGTAGGGTGCTCCAAAATGGCCGTGTTGTAAGCCTCCATAGCTTCTTCAGGTGATGAAAATCTCTGACCACGCAATTTATTCTTTATTTTAGGGAATGTATAGAAATCATTAGGGCTTAGGTTGGGGCTGTACGGCGGATGCTCTAATTATTCTTCTAAGAGTTCAGAAACGACCTGTGGCAAACAAATGCTAGCATACCATTCTGCATTAACTGTTCTTTGTCCCTCAAGAGGAATAGTCGCAACATAGCCGGTTTTGGAGACAAACGTGGCCACCATTTTTATTGCCACACTCCGTGAACGAACAATTTTGTTGGCTTTAACTCATTTTTGAACACCCAAACTCGTGACTGATTTTTGTTTTGGGTTCGTACGCGTATAACCAGGATTCGTCACCTGATACGATGTTGTATACAGCATTTGAGGATCCTGCATATAATCTATCGAGAGTTCTGACGCATCAAGTAATGCCAACCGCTTTTTGCTCTTCACAGGGCGAATGCGGTATCCATCGGGAAAACAATTTTTTTACACCAAAATGTTCATGCAAGATTATTTGTGTTTGACTTATGCCAGTATTGTATGCTTAGTCTGAATTTCGGGGTATGTCACATGTCGATCTTTCTCAATCAGCTTACGCACAGCATCAACGTTTTGTTTATTTATTTATTTAATCTTTATTGCACACAAAAAAGTAATACAAAGGGCGAACTTAATGCCGAAGGCATTCTCCATCAGTTAACCATAGGGTTAGCAGAGAGGGTTAAAGGCGGAGCTACAAAGTAAAAAAAAGAAATATTAATAAACTTACATAAATCAACACACTTAAGAAAATACTAATAAAGTACACTACATATACATAAATATACATAATACAGGCAAGATGATATTTGATATTTGATTTTTATATATTTTTTTTATGATGTTTTCTTGAGTGACTGCAGTTTATGGACGGCCTTGACGGAGCACATCACTGAGCTTGACACGTCCACGTTGAAATTCAGCAAACTAGCAATAAATTGTGGTATTGGATGGGGCTTCATCACCAAATGCAGAAATCATCTGGTCAATACACTGTTTTTGTGTTAAACCACTTCGAAAGTCATAATAAATCATCGCTCTTGAATTTTCTCGAGTCAATTGCATTTTCTCAACGACTAAACAAGTATGACAAGACCTTGTGACAAGACCGAGATTTTTTTTAAAATAAATAAATTGTATTCGATATTTAAAACCAAGTAGTTTTTAAGCAAACAGATTTTAATATTACAGGAACAGTGGAAACAATTCCATTCCCGATACTTTAGAGCAGCCCTCGTAATAGTACCTATTGTAGCTTTTGACAACGTGACTCTAGCAATTTTACGTTAGCAAAATTGCGCTACTGTAAACTATAACGCAGTTAATACAAATTGAGTGCGGGCCTTCTCTGAAAAACCATCTAATATACGTTTATATCATGTTAAAATATTTTAAATTTAAGATACGTGTAGTATGAACACGTCTCGTCACTTGAAATGAAGTCTTGAAATAAATAGTTATGTAAATAATAAAACGGTTGGTTATTATTATTCATTAAACCATAAAAAACAGCAATATGACGGCGTAGTTTATTTTCGTTCAAGACATTTTAGACAAGTAACATGAGAATGTCATGCTCACTAAAATGTATCGGCGCCTGCGCTGCACGATAGATCCGATTCGTCCCATCTTCCACGACCTTTGAAACGAAAAACGGATATATGGACATCCGCGTCATAACGGAATTAATTTCATCAAATAACTATATAACCATGTAATACTAATAAAACCATAGACATAGATAAGAAATTGACTATACAACTTTGACGAATTTATCAAGCTTCTAACTGGGTATAGAAGTATACAGTAGGTTTTAAAACAATTAGAAAATAATAAAACTCATATTTTAGTAGTAAAATATATTTACGTACCTAATAAAAAACTTATTTATAATCTTATTATAAATTCACATAATATAAATTAACTTAATGATATACTTATAAAACAATATAATTTAAAGTACACAAAAAGTTTGGTAAGTATATTACTACTACGGAAACAAAATACTCTATGTTGACGTTTGTTTGTAAAATTTATTTTAAAAAAAAATATATTTTACAAACAATTGCTAGCATAATTTATTTTCAACGAAAACTTTACGTCTTATATTATCTAAATATCATGGTGACGCAAAAAAGATCAAAAAAAATACAGAAGATTTAAATTTTCTTGTTAGAAATATCTATCAATTAGTCATGTTCGTAGCCTAAGAAATAGATGCAATGTATAATATGCTCAAATCTTTTAAGATTATTGTCTATTACTTTTAAATATTTTTACACAAATTTTGAAATATATTTTAAAAGCACATCAAATAAGCTATATTTTACGCCACTGTTTTACGCTCTGTGCAATAAATTCTACGAACAGTGTTATCTTAAAAAGAATAAAGACACTTTCTCATTCATTCGATTTCAACTTATACTTTGTATTACAGTACAACTTTACCTTACACTCTGTCATGGACGCCACTATAAGCCAATTGACAATGGAACGTAAAATAATAGCCTACGGTCATAATTTTAGCTGTCATTTCTAAATCACAATTTATACTAAAACAAATTGATTATGTTAAGCAGATTTAATGAAAGAATTATCACAACTATTTATAAAGCCTTGGTCCCTTATAAATCCTTAACTTTTTGCTTAATTTGTTAAACATATTATTTCTTAATTACAAACAGATAAACTCAATGTTGCAGGTATTTTATGATATGCCCTTCCATAGGATAAAAGTCTAACTCTAACCCGAGTTTAATCGGACCGGGTTATCTAGCCAAATTTTTTCTTTATCGTTTAGCTATAAACGTCGCATTTTATTTGTAATAGTAGTCATATATTAAAAAATATTAATAGAAAGTAGACAGAGAGTCATGTACTCGTAGATAGTTAGATTCTATACAAGAATGGGAAATCAGTTATCAGAAGTTAGTAATAGCATCTACTGCCGTGCAGTGGTCGCTACTGAGATACAGGCCTAAACAAACGAGACCAATGATACTTTTTCCGTAATGTGAAATGGCTAGCATATACCCGAAAAAATGTGAAAGACATAGGAAAAAAAACATAGAATCTGTACTGAATACTGTGGCAGATAAACCGCTCCTGCCTTCTTATTTAAGAAAAGTGCGTGATTACTTCTTAGGGTCTCTGTAGACGCCCATGAAGAGTACAGAAGCGGTGGGGCGCTCATAGATGATGTACACGAAGGGGAAGTTGGCTACGAAGCGGCTGGGCTCCGCCGGCCTCGACGATCGGAACCCAAAGATCGCCGTCGCAGCCGCGGCCACAGTCCCTGCGAATTATCAACAATCATGTTATAACATTAGATATCAAATTGGCGATTTCTTTTGTTATGACCACTTTGATCTATCTATCACTTTGGTAAAGAATTCCAAAATCAAATAATAAATCCATATAGCTGGTACATTTAAGTTTATAAAACAATCATTCATTTAATTTTGTGATTTCCATGTTAGTTTGTGTGTGGCAGTGCAAACAGCCTCCACAGAGTTTATTGATTCACGCCCCGACGTTTTTCTAGTTACGGGTACATTATCACCATTATCCCTAGCATTATCCCGGTGGCCCTTACGCTGAGGAGTCAGGGTCTGCTCACTGGTCTAACCACCTTTGGCTGAATATCCTTCCTTACAATGAAGGAGCGACTGCCGTCTGACCTACGCAACCCAGAGGAAAATATCATTATATGGTTCAAACAACTATCAGGATATAACAAGGCACTGAAATCCTGATAACGATAAATGTACATGATAGCCAGGACCACCGATTTCTGAGGTAAGGAGCATGAGATAATGACTATAGGCAGCAGTTTGGCAGATTGCTGATGTTATAAAGAGTAATTTAGGCTACTTGATAACTTAAAATATGACAAAGTACCAGAAGGTCATCAGTAAGTAATAATATTGTGAACTCACCTTCTTCATCGAGCTGTATCTTGGCTTTGTGCACGGCGTCATCGAACTGAATGCCAGGCTGCTCAGTCAGCGTCGTAAAGTCCGCACTCACGTTGAACAAGTCGCCAACTCCCACAGTTTGAAGGATCTAAATACAAAATACCACACTTACTACTTAGTTACAGTACACACATATATACATAATATCACACCTATTTCCCCGAAAGGGTAGGCAGAGGCATATTATACGCCTGCATTTCGCTAGTTATATTGCAGGTCCTACGTAATAGGCGAGCCTATTGCCGCTTACCGGGAACTTTTATGTTGCCTCTTAGAGGCAACGGATTAGCCAGAGCCTCGTCCGTTGATCGGCAGGTGCACCACTTGCAAGTGAGGTTGGCTTTGGATCCTCAGATCGTTGTAGGATCCCTATATTCTTGATTATGATACTGCACATATCTCTTTCATTGTTGATAAAAAAAATATCGAATAACCTGTTTGTAAAAATTTTACGAATATAAATGATTTTGTTGATCTTAAAGACATGAAAGTATATGTGATATTATTTAATTTTATACACCAAACAGTTAGTTACAGTCACCCAATAATATACAAAAGAGCGAGTCATTTTATAAAATCCTTGTTCAGTCAAAGATCCAACCAACGAGCCAACTGTCATTGATAGCACTTCACACAAGACCTGGAGTGAATGTGGGGTTCTAAATCTCAATTTAGCTCCCCGTAACTACTAACCATTAGGCGGTTTGCCTACTCCGCATTCCGCAGATTTAAACGTATAGAAAAACATAATTGAAGAGTGAGTTGTACTGAGATGCTTAATTAAACCTGACCCACTTATATGGGCATAATATTATCCGCTATCAAATGGTCCTACATACTGCAAGTTCTTAGTAATCAAAGACCGTACCTCTCTGAGTGGGAGACTTTTTTCAACAGTAAACTTGGGAATCTCGACGATGACTTCGCGACCCATGTAGCTTTCTTCAACGACTGCTGCTAAACGTTCTGGTGTCAGGTTCTGAATGATGTTGCTTACTCCTGAATATATAAAAAATTACATTATTCATAGTAGTCAATCTCAAAGCTCCGAGGTACTTGGTGACTGATAACGATTACCGAAGTTAAACATAGTTCGGTCAGTCAGTCCTTGGGTCTCCCCCGACTGGTCTTCACCTTGTCGTGGTGGGGGGGCTGAGTACCTCCCGGTAGGGCGCAGAGGGCGCCAGGGAAAAGGTAACACTCAGAGATTGGCGACTCTGGGTGCCCTTAGTACTGACTACCGGGGGGGAAGCCAATAGGGACCTGTGGAGGGCGCAGCGAGCAGGCCAGGAGGGCCCATCTAGCAGCGCCAGGAGGGTCTTAGGCAGCGGGGGCAGGGGGCCCCTGCTGTCTAACCATGGACCCTCCGAGAAGGCGGCCACACACGCTATGGTCGCACAAGGAGGTAGGAGGGGCGCGTCCACTGCGTCTCTCCGAGGAGGTTCTCCCGGTTTTGGTCCGGGGGACGTTGGCCCGCGGACGGTTGGCGGACGGGGTGTCAGAGCTGCAACCCAGGTACTGCCCCCGCCTATTTCTCAACAAGCGGCGGGCGTCATCGGAAGATTTTTAGTGGGTTTTACTGCTGGCGGTCGTGTCTGCCGGTGGTGAATCCCACACACCTCTCTCGGTCCCCCTTTGGCCAGGAGACAGTGCGTAAATGCATTTTGCTACCTCCTTGCCCGCCCGCTGCGCCCTCCACAGGTCCCTCTTAGTTTCCCCCCCGGTAGTCAGTACTAAGGGCACCCAAAGTCGCCAATTTTTGGGTGTTACCTTTTCTTTAGCGCTCTCTGCGCCATATGCAGTAGACCTTTTACTTCTCTTCTACCACACACAAAGGAACTCGTACGTGGCTTTACGGGCATTTGAAAAGTCTACAAACGATATACCTAACCTACCATGTAAAAATGATCTATCTATATAACACTGCTTAACTATAATTTCTTTCAGTGATATCATATTGCTTATATATCTATACATTTCACACTAGACGTATATGGTTCCAACACTTCCAACTAACCTTCCTTCATGGAGTAAGGTGGCAGCAGAATGTACATGCTGATGTCGTTGCCCTTGTACGGCAGCTCGAGGATTTGAGCGCCTAGCTCATCGCTTACCACTGGAAAGAATAGAGTACAACTATTGTAATAATATTTTTACAAGAAAGTGTCTAAATGATGCTAGAAAGTAAAATAATATCGCAAAAACATCGTATAGCAAAAAATAAGACTCATCGTCCTCATATCAGCCTTATAAAGACCACCATATCAGCCTTATAATAGATTACATTATATTAGGGTTATTTGCCCATAATCATCTCGCTGGGCAGGCGGGTTGGTGATCACAGTTCAAGCTAGTACGCAGGATTTGACACTGATCCTCTAAAAATATATATATATATAATTTTGCATCAAATGATTAAATTGGGGCTGAGTTAGTATTATCGATGTGCATTATTGTTAGGTTATAAGTGATCATTGTCCCACCTTTTGTCAATAAGTAGCGGGAGTCATGACATTTTAGTGGATAGGGTGAAAAGATCCCGCGACATTACTTTTCCAATCATAAATGACGAATATTTAAGGAAGTGAGAGAACATTAAAAATAACTTACTGTAATGGAAGGTCCCTTTTTGCTTCATGAACGGTACGAGCGTTTGCCTGGTCTCAGACACGAAGAAAGCTTCTTTCCTTGTCCTCTCAGCGGGGAATCTAGAGGCCCAGACGCCCTTGAAGTACGCGGCGTTGGCGAGCACCAGCTTCGTGGAGTCGCTCACAGCGTCTGAAGGCAACAGGTCCTTGATGTTGTTCTTGGTCACTTGGGCCACCCAGTTGTTTATGTATTCACGAGATTCGGCAGGGTTCGCTTGGAAATTCTAAAAATCAACATTTTGTATATATTATTATTTCATCGAGAGAAGACCCTATTGAACATACTAGTATATAACTACTTACTAAGCAGTAAACAGTTATCAATAAAAAAAAAAAAATCATTTCAAAATATAGTACTCTATCTATCTGTCCATTATGACCAGGCTCGTTAGCAACAGGGCAAACTGGAAATTCGAATATATATGTCACCGTAAAATTGTAAATAACGTTAAATTATAATCTATCCCGCGATATTGTAATCTGTCGAAAAATTGTGATCCGAAACAAACTGCTCACAATTTAACGCATTATTTTTCGATAGATTATAATCTATCGAAGACAAACCGTCAGATTGTAAAATGGCATGCGAAAGAACGCACCTCGCGCTCTGATTGGTTGAACTTCATGGTCCCCGCTCAGCCGCCCGTCGTCCCCATCTTCGGTTGTTATTATATTAGTCAAAATTCATTCGTTGTGAAATGTAAACAAACAGTGTTTTGGTTAAAACATTTTGTGTTAATAATAATAACGCGTTGTATTATAATAAGTTGTACGGAGTGTTAACGGACCTGTGATAACCTAAAGAAGTGCAGTTAAATAATAAATAAGAGAGTGGTGGGCTGGTCTTGATGGCAAGACCAGCCAATCATGGACAGGCTTTAAACAGTTGACAATTTAACGCGCGACAGATTGTGATATAACGGGTTGTCTTCGATATATTATAATCTATCGAAAAATAATGCGTTAAATTGTGAGCAGTTTGTTACGGATCACAATTTTTCGACAGATTACAATATCGCGGGATAGATTATAATTTAACGTTATTTACAATTTTACGGTGACATATATATTGCATAGGAATTTGTCCAACAGCCGATACACCAGCTCTTCGCTCTTGAGTTCTATATCCACAGGACAAATATTTGTGTAGGTACTTAAAAACGAACATTGGTCTTGGTCTGGGTGTTTTCTATAAGTATGTATTTACAAAAAACTAAGTATGTATGTATGTTTAAACGTTGTCTAGAACCAATAATACAAGCTTTGCGTACTTCGGGGTTAGAAGCGCAATGTAAGATGTCCAATATTAACTTACTTAGAAACATTGGATACCGAAAATCAAACTAATCTAGTGAGTGACTCTAAATACATGTTCTCTAAATAAGCACCTCAATTACTCAATGTAGCTAAACAAAGATCGTGACCAAGTGTTGTGAAACAACTTTGATCATTTGCCTTAACAAGAGTCGTCAATGCGAGGCAATCGTGATTGTTCAGGTTAGACATCGCGGTAAGTGTTCCAGTGAATCATTCCAACTACCGCGCTTGTTTTGCAATGACACTTCGAGCTAAGGCTGGGCTTCCCAGTGTAATAAATGAAGTATGAACATACACTGGTATGACCTCTAGTAAGGACAAATAGGTAGTACCCGTATACAGTCAGCTTCATATAGTTAATAGCACCCAAAGAGCCATATTATGTGCGCCCTAACGCTCTTAACAATACGCACCCTTATTTCGAAACCTATTTTTTTTACGAAAATAATCTAATAACGCCAGGTGCGAATAATCGATCTTCAAAGCGCTTTGGATGTCAACAATTATATAACGCTGACTGTACTATAGCTTGACTATTAGCGCCGTACCACGGACTGTTGTAAAAGATTGACCTCATCGTGTGAATAATGGAGATGTAAAGTCCGTCAATTGACTGTGATTACCGTAATATGTACATGGGAATAACGTGTCACTTGGTGATGACCGGATTCTGTGACTGTACTTATTTATTATTGTCCCGGTCAACAGCACAGCTTTAGTGATTTTTTATACCCCTACTACTAAGCGGCGTGCGTGGTTCAGGTCCCCCATCAGTCATGAATCGAACAGCTGGTAATTGTTGCTGGTAGTTGCAAGAGTTGAGATTGTTGAGATGCAAGTAAATGTGAAGTTGGATGGACAAAAGAACAAGCTTTTAAATACCAGCAGTCTAGAGTACACACAATAAACTCAAAGATGAAGCAGACTTTGTTGTAATGTTAAGTGAGTTATGTACGACTTGTGTGTATTTTTTTTGTTGTGTCTCATATTATCTGATACCATTTTTGATTACAAATGAAAATTCTATTCAAGATTTCATTTTATTCTATTAAATGGTCTACACTAATAAGTGGACTAATAATAATAGAACAATTCTGCAAAATCTAGTTAGTCCAATGAGCAGTCCCTTAGGACCCTGGGTCTGCTCACTTAAGGGACAACCGGGATAAAAGCTGGGATGATAATGACTGTATACTCACAAGGGGTTGCAGCTCTTCGCCGAACAGCTCGAGCATGCACTGCCGCACGCGCAGCTCCTCGTCCACAAACAGCTTGTTGGCGCTCGTGAACTCGTAGCTGTCGCTGTTATTGTTGGTGTCGCGAGATCTTCTGTCCACCTTATACGCCGTCATCAGATTTATTTTGTCCTGTAATTATATATTGTTATACACATACGCTATTTAATAACAGTTTAGCATATTGGGATACCACCCAGGGTATTTAGCTAGTCCGCGCTGGTTACGCGTATTGGTGTAAAATTTGAATGAAAAAAAGATGATGATGTTGGTTTATTATGACAGTTATTCGTTAAACAAATCTTGACAAGTGAAAGTTGAGCTCGCATAAGGCGGGTTCTATAAATTCATTTCGCATAAATTTTCTGGTAGTCTATAAGTTTTAACGTATATTTTGGAATGAATTGTTTCGAAATCATGGGCTAAATGAACTGTAAAACTAACTCTAATTTAAAATTTAAATAAAGTCATTAATTAATTTTACTTTTTCTTTTCGAAAAATTCGTACGACAAAAACCATTTATAGCATATGCAATTTATTTTGAATACTTACTGTATTACTCAAGGAAATTCTCAACAGACAAAACACAAAGCAACAATAATATCAACATGAATATTTCATAACTGACGAAGGACATTTTGTAGTCTGGAGACGTCCTAGCATTGTTTTTGGATGATTCGTGCTAATTTATAGAGGCCAAACTATAGTAAATAACAAATAAAAAAAATCAAAAAAGTTATTTTAATTTCAAGTTGACACATTCTTTATTAATTTTTGATGTCTATGTAGTACATTCATCCGTACTCTCACGCCCATATCCCATTTTGGCAGAAACCATGCTATAGCTATTTGAAAAGGGCAAAAATCTATATACTTTTACCACAGAAATCTTTATACGAAACGTATCAAATCGGGGGAGGTCGTAGAGATTGTACCTATATTTATTAATCAATGATTCAAACTTACCAGACTGTCACTAATCTTTAAAGACTGCTTCAAAGCCTTTTCTGTTTCGCCTCCAGCACCGAAATAAGCAAGCAGCAATGAATGATACACGGAGAAAGGTGAGAAGAAAATGTTTTCATTGGGCATTTCTTTGTTGATGGCATTGAAGAGGTTCAGCGTAAAGTCTAGCTGTCCTCTGTAGAGGTTAGTCCTCGCCTCTGGATCTAATTTCTTCGATGAGTCATCCTTATAAAAACACTGAGCGTTAACCGTAGCAACGGCAACTAGCGCTAATAAGGCTATCTTCATCATTTTTCCACCGGCAGTTCCTGTAACAAGATAATTTTATGCTTTATCGATACAACCTTGCGTACTTATCTGCTACGAGAATTACAATAAACGGTATGGAAATCACGGTATTTTATGCTAAACGTGTACGACGTTAGTAAATAATTTGTCAAGTAATTTGTAAGTATTTTCATAAAATATTTTTAAATAATAAAGGTATATTCATTATAGTGCGTCCTAGCCTTGTTTTGTTTCCTGCCATAGCCTTTGTCAAAAGTATTAAGATCAAAAGTATTGTGTAAGCTCTTTTTGCTTTTCTTTTTTAGCCAATGTGAAAAGTTAGAAAGTAATGCCTGATGGTTGTATGTAGTTCCGCAAAAATTTTCTACAAACAACCGACAATTAATGGGTAGGTAGGTAGTACAACTTTTTTTTTAACAGATTTTTACATTTATGGAAATGGTTAAGGAAAGTTATTAATAATGAATAATATTGTAAGAAATTTTCCAATACAATTAATGTACATTTGTTCATCAAACTGCGCGGAGCGCGAAGGTCAAATCTGATGTTGTCAATTCTGTTGTCACATTATGGCTAACGAAGGTTTATAAACCACACAAAACTCTACATTCTATGTTATCTAAGTTCACAAAAAATAAGGTATGAATTATTTTTCTTTTTCAAATTTTCTTTTTTATATATCTTATCCGTAAATGTACTGTAATAAGTACTTTTGTGTTTAGACCACCTTGTTTGCAAACTAAGACTTTTTTAAAAATTTTAAAAAAATTTAAAAAAATATTTTTTTGTGTTGTTAATTAATCTACATACCTTTCACAGCTTAAATTATTTGTGGGTATGGGTACATCTGTAGTTAGTTATTCTTGTCTATATTGTATGTTTATAGCTTTGAACGAATAAACTATTTTATAAAAATAATTTGCCATAATCATAATATTAACTACTTAATTAACTTAGTACAAATTGGGGTAAGATTTAAAAAAAAAGTGTTATCTACCTAAACTACAAAAACTAACTATGTCTTAAGTAACTATTATCGTGTTAGATAAGACAAATTATATCTCAGCATATGAAGTAAATGCTCATCGGCGTAGTACAATGTAATTGAAGAAGTAACATTGAATAGGACAATGAATGTGGGTGGTATGATCTTTGCTCTCCCTCTCAATGCGAACGTGAATGGCCAATGTGGTTCATACGAAGTCGAACAATGACATGTCTCGAGCAAGTCTCACTTCAACAATCTTCAAGATATTCGAAAGATGCATTTCACTCACTTTCTCTAAACGAGGGGGAGGAGGGCGGGGCGTCTGTCTTGTCATTTTGGCGCGCATTAAATAAATATTCAGATTATACATATATGTAATTTAATCTTGGTTTGATGACACGCTAGTCCTTACTTATTATGGATAAACAATATATTTTTCTTATAAGCGAAATAATTTTAAATTTCTTTCAAGTAATGATATTCTATAAGCCGAAACGTGACAATCCATTATTTTTTTGTAACATTAATAAAAATAATATTCTTATGTAAAATCCATTTCAATTGGCGAGGGTAGAGTAATTTCGTTTTGTTTAGAGTCCGCACCAGTAGGCACAGGACACGGCGTTAGGGTGCGTAACGCGTTCTTTGGGTTAATAAAAAAGAATTGAATTGTGTAACTAAAACTTGAAAATAGAAATTAAATTTAGCACATGTGAACCTGCGACCAAAAGCCAAAGTATGTGGTCCTCTGTCATTAGATTCTGTGATTAGAAAAAGGTCTTACTAGATCAATTTCGAAATGTAATGCTGGTATGGAACATCAAACATTATTGATAATTGTCTAATAACATTTAACTATCTATAAATATTTTTATATCTTTTATAGGTATATTGATTAGATTCTATTTTAAATTTCACCGTCCCTTATATTTTCGTTTCTCTAATTTATGTTAATGTTGCTAGAATAAATAGTTCCAGTTGAAAACATAATACGCATGTGACTAATGCCAAATCAGTTATGTATGAATATTTCTTGCTAAGAAACGTTTCATACAGTCATACGCAATAATCTGCAAAATCAACAGAAGCATGTTTTTTTAAATACGAAGTGATTAATTTCTTTATTTATTTAAATAGGTACTGTTGGTGTACCTATTATGCATAAAGTATTTGTAGGTACAATTAGAGTCTTATCGTATTAATGTTGTCTTATATCTAGGCCAAGTTTGACACGCTTGTAGCTTCCATGAGAGCATTTGTTCTTAGAATACTTCTTACTTTGAATTGGTGTACATTTCGACATTGGGCGATTTCGTGCTTTGGAAGGTAGACACGTTAAACCGTCGATCCCGGTTTTCTTTCTACATGGGTTTATCACTTTCACCAATGTTAATTGTACACCACTTATTTTAAGTGTCTTTTAATATGTTTAAGCATCTTTAGTATGGGAGAAAATAAATAAATATTATAAAAAATATATATATTATAACTGTTAACTTTACCCAAAAATCCCAAGACGATAACAGCCATAAGAAATATCTAATGATTAATATGAAACAAATATGAATTGTCTTAATCTGGTAGTTTTATATACAAATGAATAGAATTAAAATAATTAAATTTAATACAATTAAATTTAATTTAATTCTATCTACTAGAAAATACTTAGAAGCATATGCTATTATTCAATATACGTAAATTGATCGTCAAGAAAGGTTCGGTAATCATACAATATGCATCTTACAAAGCGGTGGCTCGAAACTCGGAGTCTCACTTACACTTCATTTTTTTTTAAATTGTTTTGTTGCATGTTATGGAATCTAAGCTTCGTGATTGTAGTGTAATCATATGTTGATTGTTTTTATATTTAATTGTGACGTTTTCAAGTGCTATGTAATAGTTTATGAAATAAATATATTTGAAATGCAGTAGAAACTGCATCATGTACATGTAGTACGCAAGCACCAGCGGGAGCGATTTATCTAGCTAGTTTGCATACCTCCACTCAAGCGTCAATGGAAAAACCAACAGATTATCCGCAGTAAGCAACATCATTATTACCTTGCCACTTTTTTCTATCAAGCGAAAGATGGCGAGGTTTTCCTTAGGTATTACAGTATGGAACTGTTCTCAAAGGGCCTGAAGTAGTTTTTAACGGGAAAGGTAGAAATTGCGATGGGGTGCCCTTGTTATTGCAAGTGGCTGGGCTGGTATATAAGAAAACTACTAAAATAATTTAAAACATAATAAAAATTTGTTCGCAATATTTTGTAATACTTCTTCTAAACACTGAAAAATATACTTGTAATTATGATAGCACTACAATCGAAAATTAAATAGAGCTTTTGATGATTAAGTTACAAATTATTCTTGTTATGTAATGTGTATGAAATATTTCAAATAGAGACTTTTTTAACGATCTTTATAGAGGTTACAACAACGCAAATCAATATAACACTCCTATATTTTTATCAAGTAGCATAAATACCACTAAAGACGTTATTTTTAGTACATACCGTCAACTTAGTTATAAAACACGTATGTCCTTATCCTCATGTTTATATTCATCGCTTCCGCCTCGCCCCAAACATAAAAAAAAGAAGTAAAAATTTACTGCGTTTGTTAAGTTTGATGAAATATGATCGAATCGGCGAGGTTACGTTGAAATGAACCTACAGAGGGAAACAGCGAAAGTAATCAACTCACGTCATCGTCACCGCGGCGACTCATCAGGTTACACAACTGCATACCGATGAGGCGTTACGCTCTTAATACCTTACCTTGTTAATACATAACGTACTATGTACGAATACGTTGTACGAATCGTGCCGTGTGGTAGAGAAACATCCAATGAATTCTACTACCCCAGTACTTAATATATTATGTAGGAGTACGTCGTATCGTATAGCGAAGTAGCGAAACCTCCAAAGTACTCTAGTACCTAATGTCTGTCCCGAGGGTGTGGTAGAAGGCGACTGGGGATATGAGATCCTGTCTAATATCAACGTGGGCGAAGAAGAAGATTACTTACTTGGCACCATTTGTCACGTTTATCTCTATGCTAAAAGGGAAATTTGCTGCAACCCATTACAATTTACCCTTTTTAATAGAAGTTTCTGCCCACCCCAATTCGGATATATATGGGCGTGCGATTATGTACATTCGCTCTGGAAGGCACCAAAACAGTGTCAGATAATTTCCATATAGCGATATGTATCTGTTAATTGGATGTGTAATAGAAGCATATTTGTGTTTGATGCATGCCTGGTTAATAGGTATAATAAATATGAGACTTAATCGGGCATACAGTCATGAACAAGTGGTCATCTAATCATAAATAAATAAGAACATATATTATTATATAACCCTCCGGCTTCCCTTTTGAAATCAATTTTGTTTCCTATTGTACAACGATTCTAACATTTCTCAGTAACGTCATCTAGAAATGGGAAATTTAAAAAAAATGTGGTCGTACAATAAGGAAAAATATATATATTTTACAAGAATCATATGTCTCTAGTATTGTTCATATAAAAAAATACAGATGTTAATACGTTTTAAACCAATTAACAGATGTTGATACGGTAAGAATGGTATACTTTAGCTATTAGCCTAATGTCTTACGGTATTCTTATGTGGGGAATAGCAGCAGATATAGAAACTATATTTATTTTACAGAAGCGGGCTGTGAGACCTATTTTCGACTAAGCTCACGGCCAACTCTTAGAGAAATCTTGACTGTTGCCTCTCAATACTTTTATATTTTATCGCGCTAATGATGCAAGCGTGCTTAGGCTACCGTGACAGCAAAGCCAATTTATAAGAACTAGGTATGCTATGTAAGATGTAAAAGGCTATGTAGACTCAGTAATAAGTCATAAAAGCCTAAGTACGTAAAGATTTTGTCGTTTTGTGAGTTATCCGAAAACAATATAAATTTATTTACTTGTTTCAAATTATCTCATCATCGTCAATATTGAAGGCGATGGGTTTTTTGGAGACGGAATGTTCTTCTATACATAGTATAAAATGAAGTTGCGAAGGGCGCCCAAAATGTGTTTGTTACCTAGGATCTCAAAAACTACTATATCAATAGCTATGCGGTTTACAATAATGGAAAGAAGACATTCCAGGGATTCTATAGGTGTATAATTTAGGTGTACCTACTTAAGAAATTATTAGAGTAATCGTAACAGTTATCAGACGGACGGAAGAAAAACGAGCTTTTTGGAGGCTTGCATTGCGTGCGCTGCTGAAATAACTCAAAATACAGAATAATAATGTATGGGGGAATTATTCTTCTCAAAAAGTTCTATAAAAAAGTCTGCGATAGCATATGTCTATCCTTTAAGGTTTAGCCACAATAACGATTTTAGTGGTGTTCAAGTTTAATTTACGAAATATCTTATTTTTCAATTACTCGACGTTCCTACCGACATAGACCAATAAACATAAAACAAAATGGATATCAAATTAAAGCTGATGAAATGAGGATTCCGAATATATACATATCATAACACTTTTATGTTAATATTAATACACAAGATGCATTTACAATGCCGAGGGCAGAGATGGCGGCGGCGGCGGCTGCGTTCCGTCGTTGTGTCAGTCAGTCGGTCCGCATAGCACGACAGTGGCGGCGAGTGGCGGCGCGCGGCGGCGGCGACGGCGGTGGTGGAGGTGGGCTCATGTTGAGGTGCGCGACCCAAACGGGCAGACACGTGAGGGCAGACAATGTTGATGGTTGTGTCGAATTATAAAATTTTCAGTGCGGCACGGATTTTTAAAATTTAATGTATGTGATTCATTTTATTATTATCACTTTGAATTGGAAGGAGTTTCTATTTTCATAACTACAGCTGTAAAAGTCGAATATCCGAGCGAAGCCGGAACCGCGGGCTGCTAGTATTTTATAAGTGTCAATGTCACAGTTGCTCTGTAAACGCTCAACGCAAGTCAGCTTGGAATTTCCAGAGGCTTTTGTTTGACAAAATGGTTACATCTCGCGGGCCACACTCACAAACCGGATGCGGGCTCGACGCCATTGCAACACCAGTGTGTTGCACACTACATATTATAAAGCAATGTTTGTATGTTCGTCTCAAAAAACTCAAAAAGTGAAGTTAAACGATTTATATAATAATTTTAGAAGTGTTTTAACAGACTTTTCAAATGGCTTTCTATCAACAAAAAAATGGTCACAAACAGTATAATACTAAGGCCGGCTTGCACAACGTATCTTAATTTGATTTAAGCTAAATTTGATTAAAAATGTCTTCGCATCTCTGTCATTTGTTTGAAGATGAGAGAGACAGCACAGTGACTGTGCATAAAAGTACAAAGCTGAACTTATCTCAAGAAATGATACCCTTTTGGATTGTCTGGAGTCGTAAATTTAATTGTACGCGACTACATTTAGATTGATCTGTGTAAATAAAATACAGCAAATGTAATGCCAAGTTACGAAGAAAAAGGAGTACAATTTAACAAGGTTTTATATAAATAACTGAAATTCAGCCAAATCAGTTAAACCAGCGAGCAGGCCCTCGGCCCTACGCCTAGGGCAACCGGAATAATGTTAGGATATCTAAAATTATTATATAAATCGTTTAACTTCACTTTTTCAATTGTCTTAGGTCAAAACTTTAATGTAAGCAAATTGAAAAAGCTTCATCAAAGCTCACTTCAACTATAAAAACCAAAATGGTCGACATATTTTCAAGATGATGGTTCCCTTTGTGATAGGATACTTGGACAGTACTAACCAATAGTGCTAGTAACTCAAGTGAAGACACACACAAAACTACATTAAATTTTTTTATAATATTTTAAAATAGTGCTGTAGTAATTGAGATTGTTCTTAACTTACTCTATTTTTTCTATAATTAATACTGGCAGGCAAAGCAAGGAGATGTGAACGTTTCGTTCGTCTTCTCACTCATAGATATTAAAGAGAAAATATGAGAGTTCATGATGCCCGCTGTTCTATGTATTGTTTACGACTAAGTAGCAACACAAAAAGTATTAAAAGATAGATACTTTACAGTATTTTGATGTATCTTAATAATGTGATCTTGATCCGAAGTATCGTATTATTACAGTACATATTCTTGCTGGATATATCACGATAATCCGAATTTAGAAACACCAACCTGTCATTAATGTGAATTTTTTTTACAGTACAGCTTTTTAAATACATTTTTGTTTGTTAAATAAATACTTAAGTACTTATTTTCGAAGTCAAGGCAAGTTGTCCCATTTCTTACGACGAACGACAAATTTTAATACCGAGGCCACGTTTGCCGCCAGCAAACAGTTAACAACAATACGAATTTATGCAAATGTGACCTCTATCACGGTTCCGTAAGGTTCACGCTAATAATACGGCGTGCAGCGCTACGTAACTTTTGCATAAGAGCCTCGGAGCGGAGTGGAGCGTTACCTGAATACCAAGAGACCCCGTTCAACTATTCTTTTTAATTTGTTTCCAACGTACGCGTACCGCAATCTATCTATATGCATGCATCCATAGGTATTTTTTTCTCAATAGAGTAGCAAATTAGGTTTTTCATACAATTGTATTGTTTTTCATTATTATAGCTCATTCACTTTCAGCTTGATGGTTAATAAAGATGGTTTGGGGAGTAGCAGGCTTCTGAGCACGGGTCTCTTCACAGGAACAATAGTCAAGTGGTGAAATAGTGAGAGGACTGAATTAGTTCATTTGTTTAAAATAATCAGAAATATTAAATGTGATTCATTAAAACTTGATTGTAATAATAAGTCACAGAGGTTTTAACTCGCACCGTCCAGTGCATGTCGCACATCTACATTCCATGCAAGCCAGAAGTACAAAACTAATAATTATAAATTTATATTTATTAATAAAAATAAATTTAGTAGCTTTCATAAAAAATAACGGTAAACGGTAATAAAATTATGCTTCACATTAATTATCTAACAATTAAATACCAACGGGAAAAATATGAAATATAACAAAACAATATATTACAACAAAAAGAACATTTAATAAAAAAAACTATATCAGGATTCATGAAAGGAGGATGCTTGGTCTGTGGAAAAGTTAGATATTAACTTCCAAGATAAGTATCATTAAGATACTTTTTACATACATACTTAATATACAAATAAAACATCCAGACTAGAACAAATATTAATATTTGAGCACACAAAGATTTAACCTGAATGGGATTCGAGCCCACGACTTCAGGAGCGGAGTGCTGGTATAGTGACTTCCACGCCTAAATCGTCACGTCTACATTTTATTATATTCAAAACTTCGGTTTGCGATTTTCCCACCTACAGAAGATGCTATCGAGAAAGTAAGCTGAGACTAACGAGATAAATAAAAAGTGGGTAAAAAAAACAGTTTCAAAAGTTTTTGTTGAAATTCAGCACACACTTTCTCATTTTCGAAATGCAAAATGAAGAGCACAATGATAATATGGACATGCATTGTCGGCCAAACGGAAAACCGTCAACTCGACGGACAATGGGGTAATCACATTCACATACAACAATTGGGGAGTTTTTATTCATAACTGTGTTTAGTCTGAAAGATGAATGATGAATTGAAACGTTTAACTGTACTGAAATTACTGATAACTATTTTTTAAATTAACAATGTGTGGAACTCGTTTTATTAATTTTAAATTGACCTCTTCATACATTAGTGCTTGTTAAATCGTTGAATATCAAATGGCCGTTTAGGTTGTCTTATGTGAGACCAATGGCGTTGAACGCGTTAAATACTTTTCGTCTTATTGTTATACGGCATAGGTATAGCTCTTTCATGTGTATTAAGGCAGAAAAATGAATTTAGCTACTGTTCTGGAAATTACTCTTAAGAATCTTAATTACTTGTAAGACCTTTCCAGCATTTCCGAGTATTTCAAAGTTTGTATGAAACTTCTATAGTTTGGATAATATGATTTCCAACTTACTAGAAAATCCTCATTTTCCTAAAAAGATATTAAAATGTATGTTATTATTTTTACAAACAATCCTTACAAAGGGGTGAAATATGGGGTGTACATTTGTATGAAAAATCGTTAATTTTAAAGCTATCTAGTCTAAAGTCAAAAAATATACTTTTCACTAAAATTTAAGCTGCGCTGTGCGGGACTTTCCCGGGAAGATCTTTTCCGAAATGCTTGTCTTGATTTAGACGGTACTGCTATATTAACAGACTATTTAACCTGCCAGAGCGATTTTAAAAAATCTTTAATTTATAGCAAGCTTCATTATTTGTAAGTAACATACGCTTAAGTGAGCAGGCATAGCCTTCGAATTCAGAGGGTCTAGGTTTCAAACCCTGGTGGCGCACCTATTTCTTTCGAATTTCATTTCGTAATTTTGGCTTGCTCTGTGCCTCGGAAAGCACGTGAAGCCATTCTGTCAGCTGTCATGAACACCAAGGCAGTTGTTATGAGGAAGTCAGTGCCTTCTAACACCCTGCCAGCTGGTTTTACTATATAATGATGTTTCCCTCTGGGTTGCGGAGGACAGACGGCAGTCGTTCCATGTGATAACTGAAAATCAGCTAAAATTAAACCAGTGAGCAGACCCTGGGCCTAAGTTTAACCCTTTGACAGTTGAGCACGTTGAAAATATTCATTGGTTTTCCAATCGCATTAGGTTCAATTTATGGTGGTCATATTATATTGACCACTGCCTGGTAAAGGGTTAATTCTAGGGTAACCGGGATAATGCTAGAATATGATGAAACATAAACTTAAGTCATTTGAATTAGGGATCCCTACAAATACTCCAATAGTGTATGCCAATGTGTAAAATATTTAGTTAATTGCTACCGAAGCGAAGCGAGGGCGTGCCACTAGTTGTATTATAACATTAAATGTACAAATGCAATAAAGTACCCAGTAGTAGTACTGGATGTATGACGTAGGCCAATATGTTTAAACTTAAATCAACAGTTGTGTATTTTTATGATTGCGCTATGTAATTTCATGATTCACATAATATAATGCGTATACTCGTAGTAAATGGCCGTAAATACCTTCTGTAAAATGCAGAAAAACAAAATGTCATAAATACCACAGATAATATTGAACGCTACTTGAAAGGCTTTTGAATGTAGGGGTTTATTTATCCTTCGAAAAGGAATCTTGCCCACATATTGTTATTATTATTATTATTTTCACCGCTTGATAAGAAAAGCAAGACGTTTACTTATTTGAGATAAACCTCCTGTGCAATATTCTTTTTTTGTGTTGTATTTAAAGTGTAAAGCGCTCGTAGCTCCGCGGTGCTCAGCTAAGTAAAGCAGAGTTTACGGAAGTCAGTCCTTGGATGGGTGACATTTGATATCGAGCGCTTCCGTGCTTCGGAAGGCACGTTAAGCCGTTGGTCTATTTATCACTAAATGTGGTAGTCGTTAAGCCAGTTAGAGGCCTAATTCGGCGGCTTGAAAAATTCTAACAGCAGGACGCCATACACCTGCCTCCGCCAATCCGCACTGGGTCAGCGTGGTGGAGTAATACCCTCGAACCTTAGTATGTGAGAGGAGGCTCGTGCTCAGTAGTGGGACGTTAATGGGCTGAGATGATGATGATTTAAAGTGTCATCAAAAATAAAGCAATAAATTATTAATGAATACTTGAAATTATTGCCATTGAGCATGTACTTTAGTATTTTTGATGCACAGTGAAACCTTATATAGTTTTTTTTTAATTTTGCCTTTTATGCAAAAGCAATACGCTCTGATGTGTTAATTAGTCTTTTTTTTTGACAAATAGCCACAATTGTATGTTTACTTGTTATCCCTTTATATATTGTGTATCAGTATAGTATAGCATACAATAATAACTAGTGAGAGTGTTTTTATTTATGAATAAGAATATTTTAAATACTACCTATATCACCTAAGTATGTAAGTTTCATTAATTCATAACTTAGTAAGCGTTTGAAGTATTGTTGCGAAATGGATGAATATCAGTTTTGATAAGAAATGTGTGAACATATATGTTAATAAGTCGTTTTTTTTAATAAACGTTTCAAGGAAGAATCTATATGAAGAAACAGACAAATATTTATTCAGCACTTATAAAATTGTCTGTCGGTTGTATTTAACAGAAATACATGATTTTGGTGTATGAATCGGCTACGTCTTGGCATGAGTCACTCTGCCCGAGTGAGCCTGGTTGTGGTTGGTGAAGTAATTGTAAACATTAAGGTGCAATTTATAGAAGCTAAATTTGAACATCGTTGCACTTGTAGTATTGTTAATTATATTATCCGCAGTATCGCCTATTTCGGCCGTGGTTATGTTGTTTATCTATGGTGTTTGGGTATATTTTAATTCATTGTTATTGGAAAGGAACTAATCATGTTTCGCTGCTGTACAATCAACATCAAATAGTTGGTACCACCCAAAGCGTCATATATAACGAAGCACGCCCTAACGATCTTGACAAGAGACGTGAGTCGATCTTTCTGAGCTTTGGATGTTACCAAATATATAACGCTGACTATGCAACTTTTAGTAAGGACGCATTTCCAATGGATGGAATTGAATATACAACATCAATATGCTCGCTATGTTTCGGATAGGGGCTGTAACACCAGAGGAGCCTGAAGTTCTTATAGCAGTAGGTACATTGACCGTATTCAAGGGCACTTTATAAAGATAGCTATGTTATCTTTATCTTCACATTTAACTTTTTAAAGTAAAATACAAACTTATCATTGTTGTCGAATTTTGACATCGGGTGTTATGGCAACCACACTATCGAGTGACTGCAAAGTTTATTAACACTTTAATATAAAACTAATCTGATATAATACTTTAATGTAATATATTTTTTAATAATAATATATTTTTAAGAGAAAAGTCTCATAAACACTGTTTTATGTGTTTATGAAGCTTTTCTCTAGCTAAAGAAGGGTCAGTATATATTTTTTTATAAATCCAAACCTCAAATTGACTTGTACAATTTTAGTACTTTGCTGTGATTTCTGTATTGAGAAATAAGCTGAAGAAAATATAGGTAGTCACTAACTAGACTGTGAATAAAAACGACATGGATATTTGTGTTAGGGCAGCAGTTGCGAAAATTCGTCACAGTAAATTAGAAAGCGTGGATGATACTCGCGCGCCGGCGAATGCGAAGGCACACACACCACAAATATGGACTGTGCACAGAGAGAATTAATGAAAAAAAAACACAATTGAGACTTTATTACACGTCTAGTGTGGGAAAACTTGCTTGTTGTTGAAAGTATGTGGAAGCTATACTGCTTGGAAACTTGGTACTTCAGAATCAAAACGTAGGTAATGAAATCAATTTGCGTATGCGCAATTACGCTTTCATTAATAGATGTAAGTAACATAATTGCTAGATATTTTCTACCTACACCACAAACTATTACTAATGTGGAGGCAGTTACCTGTTCATTGTAATTCAAATTAATAAGTCACCGCTAAAATACACATAAAAATTGTTTTGAATGCACTAGTAAAGGTATCAGAATTATAAATATTGAAATTAAAAAAGAAAAACAAACAACACTTACTCACCGAGTATTCGCTAAAGGTCCAAACTGATATTAATAATTTTACCGTTGCAGCTTTAGAAAATAATATAATTTACTTATTTCAACAAAATATTACTTGTAACACAGATCGATAAAACAATGACCTACAGTAAATACAAAATTCAAAAGCGCATAGCGTAGCGCTGTAGTGAGACTTGAAGGCAGACTGACTCGATGAGAGCCGGTTGATATCCCCTTTATGTTTGGTATAGTAAACTGGTATGCGCCCGCGCACCTACCGATGCCAGCAGCATCAGGTAAAGTTAAATACTTTTCACTTTGCCGCCTACACAGTAGGAAGTCGGATGCTAAGCTAAGATTAAATCTGAAAATAATTAATCGCAGCGATGTTTACCGCTACATCAGCTGGCCGTATAACTGTTTTGGACAATTGTAAATTAATTGACAGCAAAATCAGGAACGTGCCACTTAAATCGAGGCTAAAATGCACAGCTTTCTTAAGACTTATTACAGAATTTCTAGAACAAAATATAAGTTCCAAAGACGAGTGGATGAGTCATTATGTAGGCAGTGTTCCGTACTATTTTACACATTTTTTATGGATAACATAATTATCTGAACAACAACAAAAAATTATGACCATAAAAATAGACACTAATCTAACCTAACCTTCTGTTGACGTTGGTGGTAATTTAAGTTTTTTAGTCATCATTCACTGCTTTTTGTATGCAATATAGTTTATTTCCATGTTTTATTGACAATATTTATAGCCAAGTACAAGCATTTTTGTTCATGAAATGTTAAAGAGGTGAGATTATGCGTACAGTAGAATTAAGCTCGAAACAATCTGTATTTGGGTAAGTAATTCGTATATTATTTGACGTTTTCAAGTACATCCGCTTCTTTTTTCTCTTGCATCCGCTGAAATGTCTTCAGGGCAGGGCCCTGGTTTTTCCTGTGATTAATTATGCGGACATGTGTTACTTGGATGTCACGGAGATGCTTCTAAATAAGCTTGAAATACTGCAGTATGCGTGTATCCGTTTCGTGTATGGCTTAAGAAAGTTTGATCACGTGTCAAGTTATCGCAAGGTTCTGAATTGGCTTCCCGTTCGAAGGCGCAGAGACTCTCGTATCTTATGTCTACTGTAATTTTTCTTTTAATCATTCCTATCCCTTGTAACTTCGTGAGCGGTTTTCTTTTATTCACGCGCCTGGTTTCTCATGTGGATTAAATCTCCTTTTACGCCTGAAATTCCCCTCAAATAAATAAGAATATTTATTCTTCTTATTTATTCTTACAATCACACCAATTATTTAGTTCTAAGTTAAGTATCATTAAGAACTTGTGTTATGGATACTAAACAACGGATAAACATACTTACATACTTTTTTTTTGTACATACATAAATGACTCTGATTTGTTTTCTTATTCGCATGCGGTTAGGCTATGAAATGCGTTGCCAGTCGTTATTCGCACTTCACTTGACTTCTGTAAGGAATCACTTTCTTGTTGCCTGAAAGCTAGTCGTATATATTTTTTTGTTTAATTTTAAAGTATTTTTTTTCAAGTTTTTTGGTGTTACTGTTCTAATAAACAGTACCGTTGAACAGGTCTGTTATAATCTCTGTATTTTTCTATATTTCATGTGTGCATAAATAATTAAATAAATAAATCCTATGAAATAATGAATTAATAATGATATTGATTATGTATTATGACCTTGTGGTAGGAATAAAGTGTTTTGACCGTCTGTCAGGTCTAAGTTCGACGCACAAACCAAGAAGTTAAGGTTTATACAAAGTGTTAAGCTTAACCTGTAGCTGTATCTACAGCATATTTTTCAACTTTTCTTTGCGTACCGACCATTCTGTTGAGGGAATTGGGACGAAAGTTTATGATGCAGTGATAGGTATATAATACAACACAAACGGTCACACATCCAAGGACTAATATAATCTGTTTTTTTTTAGTTTATTGTCCAATTTATTATTTAGTGGAAAATTGTGCCAATACCCCCAACGGTTTTCTGGCATTAGATGAAGTAACTGTTTGACAATATCAGATACCTGGGCTTAAAATTATCGTTTTAATTATTTTTATTCTTTGAAAAACTTCATTTCATCATCAGAAGTTTTCATTACAAACCCAAAATCAAATCTGGATGCGGTGTATCGTAAATTGAAAAGCGATTTTGTATAATGTTTCAGAAACTACATAAGTACTTGGTTTGACCAGTGGTGTCGTATTTTGATGTTTATAAAGCAATATTGAAATCTAAAAAAAAAATTTCGACGTCTATTCTTTTTACAGTACCTAATATTAGTTACGAGGTGTATCTATGTGTATCGAAAACTACGGAAATTATCGACGTCATTATTCCTTTCATCTTTTTGTTCATGAAGTCAAAATCATTTATTCAAGTTTGGATCCAATAAAGCTGTTATGAAAGTCAACTTAAAAACTAACGCGCCCATTTACTGCGGGCGGGAAATTGATCGTAAAACAAAGAGCAAGAAAATCATCGAGGTTAGTTTTTACGCCCGCCTGTTACAAAAAAATGTACTAAAACAGTTTAATAAGTTTACAAAACTTGTGTTCTACAGTTAGATTTTAAGGAAAAACCGAAAAAAGTTGTGAAACTCATCGATAGTTAGGTATGTCTTACTTCTAAAAGTCAAAAGTTTCAAAATTGACAAGCAAAGCAAATAGGAAAGCAGTGCCTAGGTCTTGTTTTGAGCAGCGCAGTGGTTTAGCCAGAGTCATCATATCCTAGCATTATCCCGGTTGACCTAGACTTAAGCTTAGGGCCCTGCCTACTGACTACTGATGCCTGGTCTGCTTACTGATTTAACCAGATTTGGCTGAATTTCAGTTATTACATGGACCAACTGCCGTCTGACCTCCGCAACCCAGAGAGAAACAAGTGGTCTAGCTATAGTGTTTTATGCTTAAAATTTGTGATTATGTAAAAAAAAGGTACAGAAACACAGGCGAATGTGTCGATCGTGATACATTAGGTGCCAAACTTTCGATATATATATTGATATTGAGTAATTTTTCGATAATATCAGTTGTGGGCAAAATATAGATACCTACTATAATAACTTATATAGACGAGGGCACATTATCACCTTTTCAAGATCTACTGAGTAATATATAGTGTCACTGTACCCACTGGCCTTGATTATTCATTCAACTACGCGGGCGCAACAGACACAGGAACGCAAAGACGCAGGTCGGGTACCGTACCAAATCGCGCATCACCTCGCTTGATTCATAATACCAAGCCAAAAAGACGTCTGTGAATACTTGCGTCATTTTTATTAAGTGCCATATACAATGGTAGCTCCGCGGTGCTAGGTAGTCGGAAACGATCGGAATAAGAGTTCACGGAGGTCGGTCCTAGGATGGGTGATCGCTTGTGTGGCATTGTAGACACGCAATACTGTGGGCAATTCAGTGGGGATATAAAGAGCATTTATCGCGAAAAACAGTGCGCCCGCGCCCTGAAAGATGTATTTCCATGGACTACCTGCAGACCGTTATTCAAAGAGTTAAGTTTGCTAACACATCCTTCAATGTACATCTACGAAGCCTGTACTTTTGCGAAACAGAATCTCGATTTGTTTACAAGGAAAAAAGACATGTGTAATTTCAATCAATCAATCAAATTTTATTTGTAACTAGCTGACCCGGCGAACGTTGTTCCACCTTAATGGCAATAAATAAGCAGATTGTGTTCTTTTTTTAAATACCTACAAAAAAATTAAATACCTACATTAATCGTTCATTATTATTTCTGTATTTTAGTACATAGGTTGCTCTTCACTTAAGTACCTTGTGATATACGACATTTTTGTTTTATTATTATTTATTGAGAAGCACGAAGTGGAGCCATTCTATCGCGGCGCTGTTCACGTGCAATTTCTTGTTCTTCTTCAGTCCTTTCATTTGCAGTATTTCGTATTCTTCTTGCATTACGGCTTTGTCGGGAAAGATTCGATCGTCTTGCTCGCGGCATTATTAATTAAACTTTACTTCACTTCAATTCATCTAAAAAAAATATTTCGAAACTCAAATTTTCAACCATACCGAGTTTGATGGTTCACTTCACTGTTTATACGAATGGGCAATAGCACTATCATCATCATCATCTCAGCCATCTGACGTCCACTGCTGAACATAGGCCTCCCCAATAGATTTCCACATTGAGCGATCCTGAGTCGCCTGCATCCATCGGCTTCCCGCCGCCTTGACCAGATCATCGGTCCATCGCGTAGGAGGCCGTCCTCTACTACGTTTGCCGGTTCGCGGTCGCCATTGCAGAACCTTGACGCCCCATCGGTCGTCGGTTCTTCGAGCTATGTCCCCTTACGGCACTATCATTACATTATAATTGTTCTTCTTCTTTCTTTTAAATAATGGCTTCGTGCGTCTAGCACATTTAGCCAGTGTCAAGTAAGTGATATATTAATAATATTTAATTCATAGTAAATGAGAATGAGTGGTGATAAAAATGGTAAATGGTAAATGAGATACCCTCCCCTAAGCCCCTTGAGTCCTCAGTAAAGATGTGGGACTATACTGAGATCTCACATGGACTCCTTGAGAGAAAATTTTAAAAGTGATGTTGCGCCGTTTTGTTTGATTTACCAACACTCATGTATATTCACAAACACTTAACGGTTAATAATCCACCGTTATTACACATTAATGTAAGAAATATCACAAATTATAGAAAATTAAACAAAACTGCAGACTTGACACTTCACTTTTCCGCCAAGAAGTCCAGTCATTATAATTGTTAATTATTTATTTAATAGAAATTGTTTCTTTCTTTCTTTTAAATAATGGCGTCGTGCGTCCAGCACATTTAGCCAGTGTCAAGTAAGTGATATATCAATAGTAAAAGAGATAATTCGTAGTATATGAGAATGTTTGATGATAAAGATGGTAAATGGTAAATGAGATACCCTCCCCTAAGCCCCTTGAGTCCTCAGTAAAGATGTGGGACTATACTGAGATCTCACATGGACTCCTTGAGAGAATTTGAAAAGTCATGATGCACTGTTCTGTTTCATTTACCAACACTCATGTACGTTCACAAACACTTAATTTAATAATCCACCGTTATTACACAAAAAATTTTGAAATATCACAAATTTTAGAAAATAAAACAAAACTACATAATATGACGCTTCACATTCCCGCCAAGAAGTCAGAAATAGTTTGAATATTGATTTCTTACAAATATCAAATTGTCATTCATACGTCATTACATAGCTGTCATTATTCGTCAATTACTTAGCATAGCTGTCATTTGCTTTTTGTTATTTCAAGTCTGATTCTTATTTGTTATACCACGTTTTATAGTGACTGACGTTTAATGTCAAGTCACACGGGAACGCTGTCGATCGGGATAAAAAGTATCTTATGTCCGTCTCCTGGCTCTAAGCTACCTCCCAACCAATTTTCACCTAAATCTGTTCTGCCGTTCTTGAGTTATAAGTAGTGTAACTAACACGACTTTCTTTTATATATATAGATAAATGTGGTACATAGTAATGATGAAAAAATAAATACAGCATCTCACACTTAGCCTTTACAGACATACAAAATACAATCTTGTCATATTTTTTAAAAACGAAAAGAAGAAATACAAAGATAACCACAAAATGTGCAAAATAATTGGGTTATCTAAATTCGTCTGGAACTATTAAAGTACTCGTCAACACAATAAAAACAGTTTTGTATCAACCAAAATTTCAACTTATGTCTAAATGGCACTATTGTTAAATTCTTAATTTCATCATGTAATATGTTATATATCCTAATTGCCATACAGTACGCATTTCGACTATACAGTGAAGTCGTTTTAGAAGGCTGTACAAGTTTATTAGGATACCTAGTGTTAAAGTTGCAATTTGTTCCCTTACGCACAAATAAATGATTATTGCACTTCACAAACACACAAGCTTCATAAATATACATCCCAGTGACAGTTAGGATGTGGAGGTCTTTAAAAAGAGGACGGCAGGATGTGATAGAACTTACGCCATAAATAGCTCTTATGCATTGTTTCTGTGCAAGTAACGCCTGGTAAGCATGACATGAATTACCCCAAAGAAGAATTGCATACCGTAAACGGGAGGCAACATAACCATGATACGCTTGAATAACTACCTTTCTAACACTAATCCTTTTAAGCTTCCATAGCGCATATGCAAAAGAGTTTATCTTGCCACATACCTTTTCAACATGTTTGGCCCAAGAACACCTATCGTCTAATACGATTCACACTTAAACTATGTTTTTTCCCATTTTTATTTATAAATTGAATAAATGTCGTTTTTGTCAGATTCACATAAAGATTATTATTTTTCATCCATGTTATAATATTATTAATAGTAAAATTTATTTCAGAATTATACGTTTTAGTATTGTTGCATGGTATGACAGATACATCGTCAGCAAAGAGAGTGCAGGTATATTCTGTAGCATCCGAGAGGTCATTGATATAAAGAAGAAACAACAATGGACCCAAGATGCTCCCTTGAGGAACACCAACTCTGTTGAATTTTGTGGAGGACCTGTGATTTTCTATTTCAATTTCGCGATTAATTTTAGCAATCTCTACATACTGCGTTCTATCACTTAAGTAGCTACGTAACCACGAATTCGCTATGCCCCTGATACCCATTTGCTCACATTTGTCAAGTAGTATTTTGTGTGAGACAAAGTCAAAAGCTTTGCTCATATCAAAGAAGACTGTTGTGACAGGGATCCTTTATCCATACAAGTAAGCACTTCATTCATTAAAGAAAATGCAGCTAATGTGGTTGATTTATTGCCTTGAAATCCGTTTTGTTGGGATTTAATCACATTAAATTTGTTTAAGTAACTTGTTAAACGTAAATGCATTCCTTTTTCAAATATCTTTGACATAATAGACAAAAGGGATATAGGTCTATAGTTGTCTACCTTATCTCTAGGACCTTTTTCATATAGAGGTTTGACTATAGATAGTTTTAAAGATGAAGGAAAGGTACCTGTGGAGAACGATAGATTTATCAAAAGGCTCAGCACAGAAGCTAGTATCATTTTACACGATTTTACAATATTTGTATCTATTTCGTCATAGCCAGTAGCACTCGTCGGGTTAAGCGAATCTATTATTTTTGTAACTTCACATTCATTAGTTGGAGTCAAGAATAAACTAGTTTGTCTGGATTGTATGAGGGATAAGTCACTTTTTAAGGGTGTTGCATAATTAAAATTTGTCACAGCTATATAATAATTATTAAATATTTCTCCAATGTCTATAATAATATATGTCTATTAATATAATAATTATTAAATATTTCTTCAATACCAGATATCCCGATCCAGATATATTTAAAAGAAATTGTTGTTGTATGGTGATCCAATTGTACAATAACCTACCATCGGACATTTGTAACTTGCATTTAAATATTTTTAAAAGACATTTGTTTAAGTAGTTGGTCCACAAATGTAACTATTCTGTCTCCGAATATTTGAATGATAGTAATTAAACATTTGATATTGACATACTTTAAATAATAATGACTAGTTTTATTTGCATATTTAGTTTTTATTTTTTGGTGCTATCTTTTATGACAACTATTGAATTTATTATTTTAATTACTTGGCATGTCCATATTTCTCTTTTATTATTGTAAATTTTAATTATTATCTGTATACTTATTTATCTGTAATTTAATTTTAATGTAACTTTTGCAAGCTAGAAATGGTAAATGTGCTGTACTTTAGTGCAAATAAATGATTTGATTTGATTGAATATCCAGCGCAACGGAAGGCACGTTAAGTTGTTGTTCCCATTATATGTAGTAGTGACGAATACCACATATAGACAGGTCTAACCAAGTACAAAAGTAAGTAAGTACAAAACAAATTTAAAAAAGCACTATATTGGTTTAAGTGAAAAATTGTAAGTTTTTTATATATAAAATTAGTTGTAATGTATAAAGTAGTATAAAAGAGACTGTGACCCACAGACAAACCAGTCAAACGGTTTTGTGGGATATGTTTTTATATAACTTGTATTATTTAAACGAAATAAACGTATTATCTATCTATCTATCTATCTAATTAGGCGGTTTGGATGAATAGTGTGCGATGGTCGGGGTATATGACATACGTACAGGATGGAGTGTGAAGTAAGGCAAGGGGGCATAACTTGGGTTCTGCTCTTGAACCTGTACATGAATGACCTGATAGTCGAGCTGAACAGCACTAATGCCGGCTGTCATATAGCCGGCATTATATATGCTGACGATATGGTGTTGCTAAGTGCCTCGGTCTGTGGCCTCAAGAAGCTTGTGGCTGTCTGTGATATGCTTTAAGTCACGGTCTAATATACATTGTGGTCTTTCAGGCCACAGGCGAAAATACAGTTCACATCCCTCAGGTTAAACTTAGTGGAGCTCTACTGTGTACAGGTTTAATATCTGAGACATTTATTAACCTCTGACCTCAAGGATGATGACGATATTGAAAGGGAGCGGATGGCGCTGGCGGTGAGGGCGAACATGATGAACATGATGCTCACAGATTCGTGCGTAGCTCTAAATCAGTTAAACCCACTCTGGTTAGATCGTACCTACTGGACATCTTCTTACACCTGCGGTCTGTGAGCTGTCCTGATGTGTCCCTGTCTGGTTTAATAATGCGTTCAGAGTCCTGATGGGGCTGCCAAGATTCCGTAGTGCATCAGGCATGTTCGCGGAGCACTGGGAGATTGCTTTTATGCCACTATGCGTAAAAGGCGCGCATCTCTGGTGCGCAGGGTTCGTGCCAGCGGCAACAGCATATTGGGTTAGATCGCTAGCAGGCTGGGGTGTGTATTAGAGATGAAACGGATAGCAGTTTGGCCGGATACTAGATACCGGATATTCGGCCGACCAAGTGGCCGGATAGCCGAATATCCGGCGAAACTTAGCCGTTTTCGTAGGCGTCGCGCGTACGACCAAGTGCAACGTGAAAAAAGAAATGCGATAACCTGTGAGCTGGATTTTTATCTCAAGCGATCCTTATTCTTGGTAGGCAGCTATGCCAGACAATAACCAAATTTAACAAAGTTTGCCAAAATCTACCTTTCTGCTCCTTGCAGCAGTGTGTATAGCGAAAGACATCCGGCCGATAGTAGCTATCCGGTATTCGGCCGGATAGTAATATGGCGGCCGGATAGGCCGGATACCAGATGGTTACCGGATATCCGTTACATCTCTAGTGTGTATGGGTATGTAGGTCACTGCCGCGCGATTTTAAGTGAGATTGAGCAGCATTGACTTGCATATAAAAGTTAATTTAATTCCGGTGTACCAATGATTTTATGTGACGTAGATAGATAGATAGATAGATAGAAAATTCTTTATTGTACACCAAATTAAAAATAAAACAAGAAAACAGTTGCAAAAGAAAAGTGATACAATTGGCGGCCTTATCGCTTACAGCGATTTCTTCCAGGCAACCTTAGGATGGAGAGTGATTAAAATTAAATGAAAACCGGGGGTGTAGAAAAGAATAAAAATATATAGTTGTATTTTTAATAAACATAAACAAAAATAAATACTATTAATTAAATTAAATAAACGTACATACATAAATACGTACATGATATAGGAACACTGAGCAGCAGGACATTACTTCTCTAAAAGGAAAAGCTTCTTTATTCCAATTTTGAACACATTTAGTGATTGCGCTTGTCTTATAGTAACTGGGAGAGAATTCCAGAGACGAGCAGCTTGTACAGTAAAAGATGAATCGTAAAAAGAAGTGACATGTGACGGAATCTCAAGGCTCAGACTTTCCGATGACCGCAAAGAACGCGAATGTAAGCAGGGAAGGTGACGTAATTATTTCATATTATGTTATAGTATATTATATTTAAATAATATTGTAGATTGATAATCAAAAAGATAGAATATTGTATTTATTATAAAAATTGCTATGCTATCGCATTAGGTTAAGACACCTGTAATGGTAGCATAAGATTATAAATAAATAAATATTAATTCCTTACTAACACTTATTTATAAGATATATATTGTTACTAACAAAAAATTAGAATAGGGTCTGAAATAAAGAATTATTATCTATAATTGTTTTTTTTAAATCTAACGTCACCCACCTGCCTCCGCCAAAACATACCTACTAGATCCGCGTGATGCAGTATGGCCCAAACCCTCTAACGTTTTATTGTTATTGTATTAGATTTTAATACATAATTTTAAAAAGCAGAGATGAGTTTCTTTAGGCATTCTTCTCAATCTCTTTGCCTTTTTGGAAGCCTCGTTAGTCACCGACAGACTGACTTACTGACGGAAAATCCCCTCCCCCTTTAGAATCACGACAGGCTGACTGACAGATTCCCCCCTATAAGAGTAACGGACAGACTGACAAATCTTGAGAAAAAATGCACAACCGACAGATAAACTGACAAACCTTGACAAATTCTGACAAAGAATCCATTTGCTTTTATTTCCTGATTATAGTACAGCTCATATATCTCTTTCATTGTTGTTAAGAAAAATTATGGAATTTTCATATTGTGCATAAAAATTTGACGAATCTAAATGATCCTGTTGATCTTAAAGACAATAAAGTATATTTTATTTTATTTTGAGAGGAGATATATTTTCTTTTCTTTCCCCAACATTAAGTAATGAGACGTTTATGGCACATGCGTGTGGGCCGAAACAAGTTAAGAAAATACCTACTTTTATTTAATGTAGGATGCATTAAGTAGGTAGATTTGCTCTTTTGCTTTTTTCAGTCAGTCGTACGTGAAGATACACGCGTAGCCTATAGTAGGCTACAAAATAATACCGTAACAAAAGGAAGAGTTCATCTTTGGGTTTCACAATACAATAATACACAAAGTAAAAACTGAAGTAAATTACTTCAAAAAGGTATGCTATTGTTAGATAACATACTTTTTTTATATATACGGATGCAAAATATCAATTACCTACTGTGGGTGGATGGAGAGGGAGTCTCAGACATTTACTAACCATCCATGTTCTTTCTAGAGCTCTTTGTGTTTCGCAGTGAGTTTTTTTCAAATTTCTAGTAATTTCCATCAATCATCATCTATAGTTGTGTACTTGTGTCGACAGTAGTAAGTACAAAAAGAAAAATATTTTTTACCTATTAAATAACACACCGATAAACCATCAACAGTATGAAAGTATAATAATTTCCTTAATCATAACTTCTAGTGTGACAGTGAGTTCAGAGGGAAAACTCTTTTTTATTATGCAACCATCACTGATATTGTACCAATTACGGAAAAGTGTTAATCTACCGTAGCAATGGCCAGGAAGTTTGGTGTGTATAGTGTATATAAACATTCATCATCCAACCGCAGCTTTTGCAGTTTAGTGTTTGTCAGTTATGCTGAATGCGGTCTAACTTTAATTAACTTAGCTAATTAGGCACGGTATCCACCAAAGCAGAGCAAAAGGGAAATGTGTTTTAAATAAACAATTAGATTTCGTTATTTTCACAACTTCTCTTCGCTTAGCTTCGGTGTTATGATCAAGCAGACTGACAAAGAGTTATACATGTAGTTGGGCAGCGCTCGCGTTCCCCGCTGCCTTCTTCCCGTACCGCGCACCTCCGAAAGCGTCATTCGATCGAATGACCTTGTATCACTGCTCAGTACAGCTCATATTACCTACATAACCTGCCAGCTTCGCAGCATATCTCTCGTCTTCTCCCTCCGCTTTGGAGAAAACCAATTTGAGCCTTAATGACTCAAGTCTCTTCTGACAACTATGGACTAGATAGATTGTTTTTTTAAGTCAACGACCGAAAAAGAATTAAACTTGGCAACAGAAAATCACTAAGAAATAAAAAACGCATAGTAAATAAATTTTTTATTGACAAAATATGAACTTTTTATAAAAATACTAATTTTAACACAATAAAAAAGTGATATCTCTATATTACTGCTTAGAGTAAACTTTCATAGCCCATATTAAAATTTCCACAATCAAAAATTATAAAGGCACTGATATCTATTAATAATTATCATGTCCAATATTATGCACAAATGTCACATGAGATTACTACGCTAAATCGGAACAAAATTGTACTTTAAATTAAAGACAGGAATGTATCAATGCCATCGACTATATACCTGCATAATTACACAGAATTATTATTAAATTTATGTATAAAACAACAAAATTATTATGAAGATCCATGCTAAATACTGATTTCTTCACTTGGGCAGCTTGCCAACTTCATACAGATAAGCAGCAAACAGTTTTATCTACAAACAAACAACAGTATTACGTAAATAAGTATGTAGAGTAAATTGAAAGTACTTACTAGGTTGGCTTTAAAGAATAAACATATCACTATAAAAAATACCTATTGACGAACGGCACTGCGTCTGATTATGGCCCTGATAAGATCGCTCAAGGTCGCAGTGGAAAGCTATGTTCGAATATATCCATACGTAGCAGAATCGGAAATAAGGAATAGAAAAGCGAATTTGCAAGCTGAAGTGGCACTGGCGGTCTCAAAAAATCAATGATTTGGAGCGTTAAGGTTTTCCAATGGAGACCACGAACCAGTAAACAGTACGATTGGCTGATGATCGGATCAGGATGGCAGGTAGCCTGTAGATACAGGCGTTCTTAGGTCAAGAAGAGCCTAATAACGACAAGGTCTCTTATCAAAGGTTTCACACAGCTCATTAGTCTTATCGCGCTCCTCGGAAAGCGTATGTGCTGGCTAGACCAGTTAAGATAGATCACGCGGGCCCCGGGCCCTTAAAGCCAGAAACGAGATAACGCTTGAATGATGATTAAAATGACATTATTAAAAAGTTTGAATATACTCACGCCCTCGATATAATTGCGGACATTAATCTTTTCATTCTGAGAGTGAGCCATATCGTCCCCAGCACCCATCGGCAACAGTAGCACGTTGCGGCCGCTGGCTTCCTGCAGCGTGATCGTCACCGGGATCGAACCGCCTTCGCGAGACATGTCGGGTTCAGTCTGTAGACATAAGCATTTTAAATTAATAAATATCTTTGCACAACACAATCGTACAATCGAAGCTACTGACACAAAGGACAGAACTTATATTTTTCTTCAAATATTACCTACCTATATCGCTTGCTTTGAAAAACACAATATTATATCTGTTCGACTAAAAACGTACGTTACGGTGCGATACAAAATGCAATATCTTTAGAGATAATTATAGAGTATAGACAGAGTAATAATAAATATTTTCTGACAATTACACCAATTACTTAGTTTCAAGATAAGTATCATTAAGAACTTATGTTATGGATACTAATTAACGGATAAACATACAAGAGTAGAATAGATTACTAGTGTAAAATCGACTGTTTATCTTATGAAAATACCACAATATTTGCAAGCATCTATTGCATCTATGTAGACTAGAGTTTACTCGTGGCGGAGTTATATCGATGATGTAAGTTGCGTATAGAAATGGCGTTTCCATTATCTTTACAAACATTGACTTAGTTACAGACATGTTTATTTGATCAAGCGTAGGTAACAGGGGCCATCCTGGCTTATTTGGCTACCAATGGATTGGATGGCTCATTCAATCCATTAGTAGCCAAATAAGCCTATTAGCCTTAAGTCAATTCGGTTGCTTGCGAGTGTATATAAGAAACATCCAGACCCAAACAAATATTGATGTTTATGTACACAACGATTCTTCTTTTGTAGAAATCGAACACAGGACCTCAAGAGCGGGAAGTTGTTGGATTTCTAGGTGAAATCTGGTCACGATCACGATGATCACTATGTATAAGAAACACCCAGAGACGTGTCAGATAAACAAACTTAAAACTAAACATCATGATCTCAGCTCATTTACATCCCACTACTGAGCACGGGCCTCCACTTAGGAAACAAGGAGATAGAGTATTCAGCTGTATTCCACCACGCGGACCCAGTACGGATGGGCGGAACACATAACATACCTGGTAGATAAGTTTTGTCGCGCGTGCGGCAGCCTGGTAATGGGGGTGGTTGGGGTTCTCAGTCCATGCACGCCCGCTCTGCGCGGTGATGCGCATCTTGTTAGGAGACCCACGCTGCTTCCACTATAAAATTACAGTCACATACAGTTTTAAGCAGTCTAGAAGCTAAGATGTCAGCAAAAACCTTCGTAAGTGAAACATATTTTTAAAAGACACAGCTCTACTTTGTAAATGGTAAAAAGAGAACTTAGGAACTTATGCTTTAAAATAACTGTACTAATATAGCATATCCTCTAATTAAATCTTTGTAGTTTCCTAGTAATAAGATAAAAAAATTGATTGGCTGGAGAGCAAACTTGACGAATTTCTTGCACTGAAGCTCCTGCCCGTAGTAAATTGGCGCGTTATATTTGAAGTTATCTGAACATTCATAAGTACTTTATTGGAATCCAAAATGAATAAAGCATTTCTCTTTTAATAATAATATGAAAGTAAACGTTAGTAAGACGAAAGTTATGGTTTTTAAAAGAGAAGACAAAGTGACAGATTGTGATATTTTCATCGGAAGTGAGAAAGTAGAACAAGTGAATGAGTTTGTGTTTTGGGATCGAAATTTACGAGAGATGGAAAGTGTGAAAGCGATATCGATAGAAGAGTGAATGCTGGAAACATGTTGAATGGGGCACTTCACGCCTTTGTAAGCAGTCAGAAAGTGTCTGAAAAGGCACGTCTGGCAGTTCATAGAGGTGTGTTGGTACCTACACTAATGTATGGAAGCGAATGCTGTTATGGCAGAAGAAACTTGAAAGTAAGATAAATGCAGTAGAGATGAAAGCACTCAGAAGTATTCTAGGTGTAAAATTGAGTGATAGGATTAGGAATGAAGTGATAAGGGTTGAAGAGGGTGTAAAAGAAGATATAGTGACAAGAATTGAGAAAGGTATGCTTAGATGGTTTGGTCATGTTGAGAGGATAAATGAAAGTAGATTAACGAAAGTGATTTATGATAGACAAGTGGTTAGAAGTGTTGGGAGGGGAAGACCACGTAAGACCTTTCATGACCAAATACAAAACATTTTAGAGAAAAGACAGGACAAAAGTACCCTAAGCCGACGGGCGTGTATGAGGAGGTTAATGAGTGTGAATGAAGCTAAAAGTGTGTGCCAAGATCGTAGCAAGTGGAAGGATGTGATCTCTGCCTACCCCTACGGGAAAGAGGCGTGACATTATGTATGTATGCATGTAATAATTTATAAACTAATTATGTTTCCATACAAGTTTTTCCTGATGCCCTAAAGACATTTTGCATTTACATTTAATTATTGGAATTGAAATGATAAGAATAACAAAAACCTTATTTCATAACACAACAATTTGATTAATCACATTTGTTTATCTTACAAACATGGGCGTATTCACAATCAATATGCGATGAGTCATAGTCATAAAAATGGGAGCAGAACAATAGTTCATTGTACACATAACATTTGCAAGAATTATAAATGAATAAGGAGAGTAATGCATAAATAGTCATCAAAACACTTACAAGGTTATTCACATAATCAAACACCAATTTTTCCACTTCTTCTGGTTCTTGGTTTGGCACTAATCTAATTGAGAACTTTCCAATCACTTTTCCTGGAATTACAGTCTTAGCACCAGGTTGGAAGGCAGCACCTTAAATCAATTATTTTAATAAAATTTATGACAAAATTACTAATACAAAAGTATATAAAACTTAAGAATGAAAAAATAATGTGTATGTAATAATGGGCAGCCTGGTAATGGGGGAGGTTGGGGTTCTGAGTACATGTACATCTTGTAAGGAGACCCATGCTGCTCCCACTATAAAATTACAGTCACATACAGTTTTAAGCAGTCTAGAAGCTAAGATATCAGCAAGAAACCATATGGGAAACATATTTATAAAAGACCTAGATCAAAGCCGAGAGTGACGTATTCTGCCCAGAATTAAGACATGTTTTATATCAATAGCCTGCGAGTTATTGGAGATTAAAGTAATTAAACACAAAATGCATACACCAGAAACAATTTTGTTTCCAAACTATTTTTTTTAGTTATGTCACTTGTTATGATGAGTAGAATATGTAGCCTTTGGGTTGGATCACGGACTTTTTACCGCCTGTACTTTAAAGTAACTTAACTATGATTATATATTATGAATAGCATAATTTATTACATGTATACTATAGTGTTTACCTTCAATACCGTGGAGTGACAGAGTTGGGTACCTCCAGCGATGCATCAATATCTGTTCCTTTACTCCATTTTGAGCCAATTTATAAGCACCAATCGATTTTCTACAAATTATAAGATTTATTAAAATATTCAAGTCAGCCTTACAAGTTAGGATAACAAAATTTATTAAATTTCAGTTTACCTGTAAGCTTCAGGATCAAAATCAATACTGGGATACAGTTTTTTTTCTGTTTCAGTCATAGGTGCCACAGATTTGTAAATATCAGTGACTAATATCTTTCCATTCTGATCAACAAGTTGGTTCATGAGATATATCAAGTCAGTCATTGCTGAAATAGAGCAACCACTTGTGATTAATAAGAGTCATGAAGTCAAGATATTATTTTAATAAAGCATAGGATAGCAACAGCCTCCTTTTATTTTTTCTCGTCTATTTGCTAACTACAAGTATTAGTAAAATTCATTATTACCTAAGCTATTGATGACTATAATGATATCATATTTAATATGTAATTAAGAACTGGTGTAAGAAGGCACATATGGGATTGGAACTTCAAATAATATCATATCGTCGGGGATAGTGCAAATTTGCGAAACTATCATACGTAAAGGCCGAGTATCAGCAATAGATATAGTTTGACAGGGGAAGGTAAAAAAACTTAATAAGTTTCTTATTTAAAATAATTTTGGGCTCATTTTTACACATGATATATGTAATTCATTTTATGTTCTATCTCTTGTTTTAAAAAGTTTTTTCTGAAAGTACAAAATTTGGGCTCTGCGACAGTTTATGCCCATTAACTTTAATTAGCAAAATTTTTCAGTTACGCTGAATTATCCAATGCTAGTTACGCGGATTTGCACTATCCCCGATGATATGTATGTATCTTCTTTGTATCTCTTCCTTCCTCTTGAGAGATTTTTGTCTTTGCATTGTTTCTTTACAAAATCAAAAGGTGTTGAAGTGAATATCTCTCAAGGATACATATGGTATACTATTCCTTATACTTAAAAGTAGATAAGTCTTTAAAAAACCGACCTATCCCAGTAGTGCTCTTTAGATTATTGCTATTTGGGGCATTATAGACACTTTCTGAGTTTTGATTAAAAATATTTACAATGGGACTAATATGTTATCATTATAATGAGTAATTAAATTTAAAATAATTCTATTAAGAGGACTTAGTTTTGTTGTACTAAATGATATAATAGATCTGCACATAGCAACATATTTAAATCTTAACAAAATATATTTTTATCTTCTTGATACTGAAAAGTTATTGGACTTATTCTGATAAGTTAATTAGTATGATAGTGCTATCTTTTATTTTTAGGTACGTGCAAATCATCACATTGTAGACACTTTTGAAGTTATGATTAAAAATCTTTTAATATTGTAAAGATTCTCACCCTCATGAACAGTTCCTCCATAGACTCCACTGTGTAGATCCATTTTGGCGCATTCAACTTCAAGAAAGTAATAGCTGATTCCCCGCAGTCCATATGTAATACAAGGTTTGGTAGTTCCCAACCAGTAATTGTCAGAAATGCACACATAATCAACATCTTCGAAGAATCCTTCAGGTTTAAGCTGTTCTATGAGCAGTGCATCAAGTCCTTCAGAGCCAGACTCCTCCATGCATTCAAAAACGAACTTTAAGTTTACTGGCAGCTACAAAAAGAATAAAGTTAAATTGGAAAACAAATAAAACAAATGAACAGCTTCAATGAAAGTGTCAAATTACCTCATCGCCAACTCCCTTGTAAGCATTGATGGCATGTACCCAACCAAGGACAGGTCCTTTGTCATCTGTGGAACCTCTCCCAAAGAGCTTTCCATCACGTTCTTGCAAATCAAAAGGTTCAGTTTCCCAGCCATCAGATTTCAGAGCAGGCTGTACATCTAAATGGCCATAAATGCAAATTGTATTTTTTTTCGGATCCTAAAAAAGACAATAAGTAATTATCACAATTCTCTGAAATGATGCTGGTATGTGGACGACAATAGGTCGGAAGGAAATTAAAAGACGTAAATGTACTTACGTTTCCTAAAACACCAACTAATACAGGCGGCAATTTAACCTCTTTTCCATCAATAGTCTGAAAGCCGATTTCCCGTAGCTTTGTGCTAGCTCCAACCTCTTTCAATTTTTCTTGCATCCAATGCACCATTTTAACACAATCATCGCGATAATTAACATCACATGATACAGATGGTATAGCTACAGCTTCCTTTAAAAGTTTTTTGTAAACATCTGTATTATTATCAACAAACTTAAAGATTTGTGGTAATAATTTTTCAGCTGCCATTTTGTCCGGATATTGTTTATGAGAAATGGAATACGACTGGTCGCTTATTTGATATCGGTTGCTACTACTACTTATCAACGAAGCTCTAGACGCTGTTAGTCTGAAACCATTACAAACACGCAATGAATTTAAAATCAATGAATTCATTCTAAAATAGTAGAAGAAAGATAATAACCCACCGTCACGTCACGCGTCATGCCGGTCACCACAAAATGAGTTGACAGATGTCACTGTCAAGTTTGACATTATGAAAAGCTTTTTTTTTTTTAAATAATGGCTTCGTGCGTCTAGCACATCTAGCCAGTGTCAAGTAAGTGATATATTAATAACATATAATTCATAGTAAATAAGAATGAGTGATGACAAAGATGATAAATGGTAAATGAGATACCCTCCCCCAAGCCCCTTGAGTCCTCAGTAAAGATGTGGGACTATACTGAGATCTCACATGGACTCCTTGAGAGAATATGAAAAGTGATGTTGCACTGCTTTGTTTGATTTACAAACACTCATATATATTCACAAACACTTAACGGTTAATAATCCACCGTTATCACACATTAATGTTAAAAATATCACAAATTTTAGAAAATAAAACATAACTGCAGACATGCCGCTTCACTTTCTTGCCAAGAAGTCCTTGTGGAATTTAAAGCTTGTAATTATACAAATCAGAAATGACATTGCTGACGAATTGGCAAAAAGAAGATCTAGGTGCTAGATCCTCTTTTTGCGGAAAAGAAAAAATGTTTTAATGGTAAGATGGATTTCGTACCATGCGGTATGGTCAGCCGTGTGGTTTCCGGCTCAAGAATAGATCCAACCCAAAGCTAGGGTGTTGTAAAAGGCAACTAATGGCTACCCATTCAGCAAAGGCTCTCGCCTTCCAATGCAAGCCACCTAGCCTTCCGCTAAGCGTGCACTCATCCGACAAGGCTTCCCGCCTTCTAACACACGCCACCTAGCCTTCCGCAAAGTGTGCGTCTATCAGGCAAGGCTTCCCGCCTTCCAACTTGCGCCACCTAGCCTTCCGCTTAGTGTGCGCCGCGTCGGTGCCTCCCCAGGCGCCGATCGCTTCAGATGTCGCCTTCATGGTAGAAATACTAAAGGCTATCACAGGGAGAGGTTTAGTCGGTTCAAGTCCGACATAACCACACACACCGGGTGTGTGGTATGCGGGGGCATTATCTCCCTCCTCCCACCGTGGGGGGTAGTTCCAAGTAGGGTTGTTGTTGGTTTTCTGGAACGCAAAAAAAAAAAATGCGGTATGGTGATACCGCATGGTATGAAATCCATCTTTCCATTATCTTTAAAAGTGGAAAGCTGCAGGCAAGTTAGACTCGCACTACCACTGATCGAACCACGCCCCTCAAGGACTCTATAGGTCTAAGCCCTCTTCGACGCCTCCTCTCCAACTCGGCAAAAATAATTAATTTAAATATAGACTTTAAGTATTGTGCTTGTGATATACTTTATATTGGCAACATAAATTAGCAGACGGCTCGCTGTCAGCGATCTAACTGCTATCAGATTCGCTTGTAAAGTGGCGCTCCTAAAATCAAGTTACGTTCACAAGCCAAGCTTAAATACATACATTTTAATATTGCGTCTGCTCGGTAGTTGACTTTTAGCCTATCAAGCAAGCGGTCTGTGCAGTGTCCTGTGACTCTTAGCGTTCGCCACGGCGATCGGTCTTCAACACCCCCGTATTATATAAGCCATTCTCACATTTTCTAAACAAAAACTGTGGCGCGTGGATTGCTGGAGTCCACTAGCTGTCCACGTGTGTGCTGACGGTATTGGAGCGAAGGCGTATAAGTGGGATTTGCTCAGTGGGCATTGTGTCTTTTTTCTTCTGTCGTTAAAAAAGAGTCAGCTCCGCAGCCATAAGGTACCTTATCTCATTAGAGCCACCTAGCATCTACTCCGCACCACCTTGTCGCACGGCGTTCACTCGTTGTCGACAGTTGGTCCACGGGCGCACGCCGCGTTATAACCAATAAACGTAGCGCAGTCAACTAGTGAACTTCGCTAGGTCCACAAATTTTGAGTAGTCTGTTAACAATTGGCACTAGGTCTACCCGTACAATCAATGCAAGGCAAGCATGCGAGCAGCGAGATTTTAACAAGTGGTCCACCCTCCGCGCGTAAGGAGCTTACTATTAAGGCGACCCGGTGACACTATGAAGCCTATATAAAGAATACTAGCCACAGGTGCGACGCGAAGCGGAATGGCCTATGTTTAAGGTGTTGGTGGAGTGAGTTAATGTTTAATTTAGGCAGGGATGTCGCTGATTTTTACTTACACTAATTTTCTTCCGAGCCATATCGGAAGAGCCCCCCATCGATACTCTCGTCGCGACGATATAAAAACAGCTTTTAAGCCCGATACGGACAATAATTGTGTATAAGCTTAAAATTTATATTTTAAACACATGTGAACCAACTATAAAATAACAGCTTTTGAAACCAAATAGAATTATCCGCATTACTAAATAAGAGCCGACGAATTGAAAACCGAAAAGAAAATTCCTCCTTTTTATATACCTTTCTATATACCTTGTAAAATTCCATAAAAACCGGTATCATGGTTTATCCGGAAGCGTAACAAACGCTCTGCTCATTTATAATATTAGTGAGGATAGTAGCAATAGTCATGATAGTTGGCATACAAATTTATGGGCATAAGCGATTTAACGGATTTTAAAATCATCCAGAAGATATATCAGAATAAAACCTTTACAGAAGATAGTAAAAAAGACCTAGATCTTGGACTGCCCACTGCAAGTCAAAATGACGTATATTTTGACTTGTGTATCGTTTCCACTAACGATTAATATTTCCGCAACCATGTAAAAGAAGTAAAATATTAATAATTCAACGTTGGTGAAGTGTTAGGTCAGATACAGTTAAGGCTTTATAGCAACAAATTTAGAACTAAATATCTTTTTTTTTATATTGGTAAGTAATTTTTATTTCCTACTAAAACTTTAGTTTGCTAGAAAGGTGCTTAACATAAGATCTTTCTTTTAGATAGTGTTTACTCGGTTCACCTATTACAGTAGACTGATTTCAAATTGAAACAATTATACCGACTAAAAATATTTTACGGATTTAAATCGCGATTTGATCAATTATTGTAATCCCGATGTTTCGAATACTTAATAGCCTAGAATGTAACTTCTAGGTTTATTAAAAAACATCCTAATGGATATTGAGCTAAAGGAATTAAAATTTATAGGGTTGATTGTTTTTGGTTGATAGCACAAGAATATAATAATTAAAATGAAGTTATGACTACCCAGTTCTATAATCTGTCTGAAGTCATATTACTTATTTCTTTTTTCTTTCATTTGCTTGATTATACATACTAAATAAAACATATATATACGAATTTTAATCGCGGCTCAACAATTTTGATCACGACGACGTTTTTAATTATGTACTTTACAGCCATTTGTGGCCATTAAAAACATCCTAATTTCAATAGCGAAGGAGTGAACCACAAGGTAGGGATCCGATACTATATTTAGTGAAGTCCAAAGCTATATTAACTCATACAATATCTCAAGACATGTAACCTCATTTTGTGAGAATCCAAATCGTCGTCGTCGGGATAAATATATGCGATTAAAATTCGTAAAATTAATTTAAATTTGTATGTATAATCACGTAAATAAAAAAAAGTTAAAAGATAATAATATAACAGACTTTAGACAGATTATATATACAAAAAAGTAGTCTCCACTTAATTTTTATTATTATTTTCCACTACCCAGTAAACTTTGGGAATCGAGCTTGGTGCTCCATTATGAACTTTGAAAAATCCTTGTATTTTTTTAGACCTCGGACACTTCACCAATAAAGAATGAGTCGTAAAAATTACAAAACAAGTAGAAAAAACCGCAACAAAAAAGACTACTTGGAGAAAAGGATATGGGGAATTCATGTTCTTAAGACAGAAAGACGTAAAATTGAAAATTATAATTTGTCAAAAGATTCCCTAGTGAATCGTGAATATATTGATCAAAGAAATACTGAAATTAGTTATTATTTAAACAATATGATGCATATAAAGAAGGCGAAAAATAACTTACGTCTGTATGAACCTGAAAGAAAAATATGGATATATTTAAAATTAGGAATTGACAACTATCAAAATAATATATGCCCTAAAACAAATGATTATGCATTGGTAGAAAAACCATTGCAACCTCTCTCTATTTATAAAGAAGCAATTTTAAATTTCATTAACAATTTATTAATTTTTATTGGCATCAAGAACATACTAGTCTTTATTAAAATAACTTTAAATATTATTCAGAAACCGAATTCTGGGTACAGAACACTGATACTTCCTAGAATTGATTTTAAGCCAAACGATAACAAGAATGATCATGTTGTAATATTGTTTAAATCACCAAGAGGCATTCAGAATTGCGTTCCAGAGAGCGATTATAATTATCAACCATTCTTAATACACCAGAAATCTGAAGCTGATTGTGTGCTCAGCAATCAAGTATTATGCAAGAACGCATCAAAGCAATCTTTAACGATCTGCTATTTGAAGTTTGAAAAGCTTGTCTTGCCCTTTATGTTTTTAAACGTCACTGACATGTCATACAATGTATTTTCAATTGTTTCTTTCTCGGACCCTTGCCTACACAAAGGAAAGATGTATACAATTTTCCATGATCTTCTTGTAAAATTTTGTAAGGGCATAAATATCCTTTCATCTCAATTCAAACATAACAGTAGAAACTATGCCCTTTCTATTTTTATTCGCAATTGGAACTTCATAAACTTTTATCATGGATACGTTGTGGGGATCATTCTGAAGTATTTGAAAATTAACACTCTTAACACCTTCAATAATTCATATTTTGTATTGATCGGAACCTCTGCTCCGTATCTTGTTGTGGAAATTAATATAGAAATTAAAAGCGTCTTATTCATGATTTACAAAAGTTCTGAAAACAATTACTACACAACATTTTTAGAAAAAGTATTGAACGATATGACCAGCAAAATTTGCCAGAACAATTTTCAAGAGACGAAAATAAAATCCGTGGTAAAATTGGACAACGACGAGAGTAATATTTGTAACGTAATATGCGTTCAAAAAACTGTAAATGCATCCTTTTACAAAACAATGCCTTGTCGATGCGAAGAAAAGCTTAATACGACAAGCACCATTTTACAATCAAAATACTTAAAAGAAATTTTAGAAAATGTTAGAATACGTCCAATAATTCACAAAAATCTCGACTACCCGACATATCCGGATGGAGATGTTATCATGAACAGTATATTTGAAGACAACCATACGATTTACACTTTAAATTATCTCCATAGCAAACAATGGCTTACAAAACTATTCAAAAGTACTAAAGGTGAGATTGATACTAATAGTCACAGGTGTTGCTGTCAATTTAAGTATATTCTGGAACTAAAAGAAGCTATATTTGAGAAAACTGCAAAGCTTTTCCAAGAAGCCAGAAAATCGTATTGTGATCACATTACGTCGCAGTTTGTTTATTCTCACTTCCTAAAATCCCTTGGGCACTCGCTAGCAAGTGTTGTTTTCAGTACATCAATTTGGAAATAAAACATATGAACATTTGCGACAAGTTTTATTTAGTGAGACTTTTTTTATTGTAACATTGATACTTAGTTTCAACAAAGTGTTTTTGATCTAGTCATTACAAAAATTGTGAAATTAATAAGTAGGAATTGTTAAAAAAAAGTTTTATAAGCGAGTTAGCTCCTTGAATATGAATCGTCCGGTATGTGCGACTTGTGCTGCACTTTGTCTGAGTGTGTAATGCGCAAACGTATGACAATTCTCATCTGTATCAGGTTAGGTTTGGGAACAAGCTATAAATCGTGTGTATGTTAACGCGACACGTTCGTAAAACACAAATAAATAATACTAAGTTCATAAAGAATCATAAAGTTAATAAAGAATCTCTTATAATTACACCAATTATTAAGTTTAAAGATAACTACAATTATTATTAAGAACTTGTGTTACGGATAAATATCGGATGAATATACATGAATACTTTTTATTGTAAATACTAGAGCTGAAACGGATATCCGGTATCCGGCGTATCCAGCCTTGTTCGAAATATACATATACCGGATACCCGATAGTAGTTCAGTATACGGCCAGATACCGGATTTCAAATAAAGACTGAGGGAACTTTATTTAACAAAGAGAATCATGAATATTTAATAACTAAAAAAATAATTAATACTTAAACTGCACTAAGGTCAAATTATGATGAATAAATACCAATTTCTCTGTGTTATCAATAGAATCGCTGCGCTGCGCGAAGCTAGATTAATGTAGCTACACATCCTCGCTTATTTCGGGTGGAAACGCACCCTTGAGAGGCAGCAGATGGTTTTGCTTGTCTTTGTATACATAACCAGCTTTTGAAAAAGTAAAAGCTATATACACCACTGCAGTGGGCGGGGCACATAGCTCGAAGAACCGACTACCGATGGGGCGGTAAGGTTCTTGAATGGCGACCACGAATCAGCAAACGTAGTAGAGGGCAGCCCCCCACACGATGGACTGATGATCTGGTCAGGGCGGCGGGGAGCCGGTGGATGCAGGCGGCAAAGGATCGATCTACGTGGAAAGCAATTGGGGAAAGCAATAGGCCTATTCAGCAGTGGACTTCAAATGGCTGAAATGATGATGATGAGGGCGCTGAAAGGTATACTCTAGTAAACCGTAATGTTTGGGTATTGTACAGCATTAGCTGACCACCAAAAATAAGGATCACGATCGCGACCATTGCGCCACTGAATTTAGATAAGAATCAATTTCACACGCAATTACGTTTTTTCCTTGATCGTGACTTTGAATAGTGTCGTTTTCTATCGCTACCTCATTAAAGCAATCCCAAAAGGTATCATGGGCTTCGCGAGATACAGTCGACTGCTCTCTTCTGCTTTTTTTGACAGGCGATAAACATGAACTGCTGCTGGAGGCTTTTTCGCAAGACATTTTCAGAATTTCCAATATTATGTTCTGGCGAGCTCTCTCCGCTTCAAAAACACCCAATAAGTTTGTTCTAAATCTGGGGTTCAGGTAAGTTGCAACCAAGTAGTTAGTCTTGTTTTAAGTAGTTGAAATTTATTCTGCTCTCAATGAGACCCTCATTTCTTTGCTTAGATTCATATTTCTATATATAAGGAAGAAATGTGTTCCTATTTTAAATTGTGATGCCCTTGCAAGGTACATTTGAGGACAAAATATTGTACACCAAATGAAACAATAAAGAATTATGATTATGATTTGTCTAAATACTTTTTTAGGGCTGCAACGCTAATTTGGTTATTTCTTCAGAAGGTTTCAGTAAATTAATACATTTCTCCATGGAAAGTACCACTTTTGGTGAGTTTATCATGATCAGCAACATACAACGGTAAGGTCCGCTTTGTTCTAATAGACGTTCTATCCTATAACGAGACAAGTCGCCACTCGACTATGTTTGGCCGGATATTCGGCTATCCGGTTTCAAGGTTGGTCAGAAATTCGGTATCCGGCATAACAACTATCCGTTTCATCTCTAGTAAATACATAATAAATATGCATAGAAACTAAAACTCAAAATCTCTAAAAATAAAGCCTTGATTTACATTTTGTTTAACTTTGCTTACGCTATGTGCATTAACTTGCCACAACCAGTCAAATTATGAAAAGAAAATTATAACACAATAATCGCATTAATATTTTTATTACACATTTACACTGGCTTATTCTCAACATATCATCACACATCACATGTGATGCTCAAAAATTTACTTCGATACCTATTTATTTATGTAGGTACCAAATCAAGGTTTAATTTATATTTAATAAAATCACTAGGAAATACAAAAAAATAAATTATTAGCCTTATTAGGGGGAAAATACTAAGTACTGACAGCTATCAGTTACCGTGGAACGATTAAAAAGTATCTTACACAGCCTGTTTACTATAATGTTTGCAGTCTTCAACAATTGACACTCCTCAGTATTCTGCAACAAGAAATGAAATTAGATTAGGTATGAAAAACATGATATTTAAAGTATTTAAATCGCAGATTTATGAGGCTGGTTTATTTGTTTTTTTTCACTAATAAGTGGTCAAACATCATCATATCAGCCTTATAAAGTCCACTGCTGAACATTGGCCTGCCCAATAGATTACAGTTATTGGGGGTATTTGCCCATAATCACCACGCTGGGCAGGCGAGTCGGTGATCGCAGTTCAAGCCAGTCGACTCTTACGACTCCCCATGAGATGAGAGGGGTTGGCACTATTCTAGACCAGTACCACACCGCTCATCTAACATAGTGGTGGTTTATTTTTTAATGACCAGACCGACGATGTCCTATACGAGCCAGACGGCATTATCATCTTCGCGTACGCCTAACTAGAGAGCGAAGATTATATGAATGTGCACTGAATATCGTTTAATACTTTCACAGCTTGAGTCAGTCTCTCCCTCTCCCCCTCTCTCTCTCTCCCCTCTCTCCCTCTCTCTCTCTCTCTCCCTGTCTAGTGTCCCAGTGCATTCTTATTTATTCAGAATAATAAGAAACTTTTTCAAAGATTTCAGACTAGAAAAATAGAAATGAAATAAAAAAATATATACTTTATTGTCTTTAAAATCAACAGGATCATTGAGATACGTCAAATTTTTATACACAATATGGTAATTCCATTTTTTTTTAACAACAATGAAAGAGATATTACCTTCCATGATGATATTCCATCATGGAAGGAGTTTTCCTTATTAGAACCCTATCAACCACTGGACTAGTATTTTTAATACCTAGAATAAGGCTGTTGAAGCTAGGGTTTTAATGATGTTGATTTGCATGTCCTGTTTGAGCAATGTTGAACAATTAATGTTTTCACAAAATCTTTATCAATTTCAATAATAGTTAGTCTTGTTCGAAGTGATATGCAACAAATTATTTGCATTTGAATTAGTCACGGGCTGCGCCGCTAGTATATTATAGTCCTTTTCATCTTGGATAATTTCTGTGACACTTCATCGTGTTTCGAACTACGCGTTTTTTGTTTGAAAAACAAAAATAGTTTTATCGTATATTTTTATTTTATGGTGAAAAATGTAAAAATTGAATACCTTAAACTTATAAAACAAAAATAGTCTCGCTAAGTGTAATTCTTGGCCGTGGAACGGAACGTAGAAAGAACATAAGGCTGAGAAATCGGCCATCTTGTGATCACTCGACAATCGCTCGAAAATGCAGTAAATTGTCTGTCAGTACATTGAACTATAATATATAATTGGATGAATGTCGTGGAGAACAGATTAAATTAAATAATATTTAAGTTTTGGTTTATTCAAATCGATTTTATTTTCTTATAAATTATTATCGATTATCGGAAACATTAGATAGGATTTCATTAAAGGACATCTCTATAAGTGTCAAAAATTGATCTGTCATAGAACTCATCCTAGGTGAAAAGGACTATAATAAATAAAATAGTATTCCTCGTAGTAGATATCTCACAATGCTTTCAGCCTCATACTTATTTTATTCAAGTTCATGCACATATAAATATATTTTTAATGTGTGGAAATCGAAGCCACAACTCAGAGCGAATGACGGGAGTGCAAATTAACTGATCCCCGATGCTATATCTGTCATCTTAAAAAAAATAATTACCCTGCAGCAGCATCTGTAGAGGTCAATGCAGTAGCGGCTTGTCCAAAAATACGGCGTGTACGACTTCGAATCCAGATAGTAACGACCACAGACAATACCGTAGTAACAGTGCCAGTGGCCGCGGCGATTCTTGCACCGTTTCCACTCGACGTCACAAACACACGCGCCCACATCTGATGCCACACACTTTCCGTCCAAGTCGAAAACTCGCCAGACGCGAAATCGTAATCTACAGAAGATTATAAAAATTTAAATAAAATAATATGACAGTATCACAACTTTACTCAGAAATCTTTTTTGGTTCTCAACCACTAGATAAACTATATAAATATTGTAATTGTCCTAAGGCTATTGTGGATATTATATAATATATTCATTTGCATCTAAACTTGTGTGCCAAGTTCGTAGAAAGTAGAAGGAATCTGTTTACCCCTGCGGTAATAAGACATGACAATATGTATGTAATACATTTCCATTTAAACGACTAACTAATTAATATGTGACTTGGACAAATAATGAAGTCTCTTCAAAAATAAGAAAGTAAAGTGCACAAATCCTTTCTTATGGTAACACAATATAGATTAGTGTAATTTTTAAAATACCATAATAATGTATTATTAATCTGGACCTTGTAATTTAAAGGATTATTTCTAGCATTAGACGGAAAAAGGGGATATTCTAAAAATAAGGGCTTATTATTTTTAACTTACCGTTAATTATGAAAGCAGGGCTTAGTGCTTGACTAAAGTTCATTGTTGTCTGCATACAAACACCCGTGTGGTTCCATCCCCTCAGCCAGTAGTACGAGTAATTCTACAAAGTAAATTGAAGTATATCTTTAAATCAAGTGAAGTTAAGTTATTCGTAAGCAGTTTTTTTGCAAATATTAATTTAGTCTCAGTAATTTTATTAGCAGATACATATAACTATCTAAATTTTGAATACGCTATAATTAATACAACACCCTTTAAAACAGAACATAGTGTTCAAAGTTACCTATATCATATTATACTACTCTAGTAAATATTCTATTTAAATATAATAAAGCAAATATTTTTATCACAAAACACACACACATTTTAGTATATGGACTTTAAAAATAATTAAAAGCATTGTATTAGAATATATTATTAAATAGAGAAGAATAAAAAATAACAGTTGCAAGTTGTGTGTATTTATAAAGTTTATACTTACAGCGTCAGTAGCAGAGTCACATTGAGCTCTCTCTGTAGAGAAAGCAGTGCCGGCAAGCAGAGCGAGCAAGTGGCCAACGAAAACGGGCGCAGTACTGGCCCAAGACGACACCCCGACGTATAAAGGAGCCGGGCGTTCCGGCAAATTGTCGTCGCCGCCTCCGCTCTGAGCATAGTCCGCCGCAATGAGTAAACGACATGACTGGCTCTTTAGGAAACAATATAGCATCTCATCCACCTGGTGAAATAAACGGAAGATTTTTTCTTATACAAGTTTATCAATAACATTAAACAATAACAGTTTTACCTCAGCTCATTAACGTCTCTCCTATTAAGCACGGTTTTCACCTTATAAACTAAGGTCATCATACTCTATCATGCTGATCCTGTTCGGATTGACGGATGCAGTTGTGTGGCGTCCTGCTATTATAATTTCTCAAGCCAATTTAACGTGGTTACCACAAAAGGTAAGTTATCTTAGACTATCATCATAATAATCTTCTCAGCCTATTAACGGCCTACTGTTGCCCACAGGCCTCCTCTCACGAACCATATTGGAGCATACTCCACTACGCAGACGCAGTGGGGATTGGCGGAGGAATATAGTTCTACGATATACGATCAGTTTTTAAATAACTTACCAAGTGGGCTGATGCTGCAATACTGCCCGAATAAGTTTCACCAACAACTTTCTGATAAAGAGTGCGAGCTAGAGCAGTTGCCAACAAAGATATTTTCACTTGCGGCTCTGTACTGTTCATTGTTCCTTTTGAAATGAGATCATCGGTGGATATGACTGGAATTTATATGAAAAAACTGTTATATTCTGCAATACAAAAGAACATACTTGAAGAGGTTCTTGCCTAATTTCCCTTTATTTAAGTTCTCATGGTATTAAAGAAAATAAATAAAGGAAAAGGTGTGTTTTTAATGACACAAATACACTAATGATTTTGCTACGGAAAGGCAACATTACTTAGCATTGTGCCTGCCGTTATAAAGGCACCACGACCCTTATCTTTCTCGTAAATGCAGAAGAATAACAAAAATTAAGTAATCGCGTCATTCTGAAGTGTTCTATTGGAGCCTAAATTAAGTAAGTCATTTTTGGTGCAACATGTTTCGTACAATATGTTAATTGTTTCTATGCAAAAATGCGTAAGAAATGCACTTCCCTGGTGGGGATTGCGGGTGAGCACCAACGGCATCCTGATAATGATTGCAAGCAGATTGGACTGCACCTGTATCAATCGCTCCTGTGGCATATCTAGTGGCATGGCACGTAAATAGTATTATTAGTATAATAAATACTGTATAATACTAACATAGTTTGTAAGCAGAATTGTAATAAACAAAAATGTATACATAGAATCACGCCTGTTTCCCCAAAGGGGAAGGCAGAGGCATATTATATGCCTACATTTCGCCAATTATATTTTTGGTCCCACGTAATAGGTGGCGAGCTTATTGCCGCTTTCCGGGTAACGTTATGTTCCCGGTAAGAACAAACCCCGGTACTAACAAAAATAAGTAAAAAAATTACTTGTGAAATACTTATAATATTTTTTTTTAATATATTTTTCGTTGACACAACGAAATAAACGGGAAATCAAATAACTTACAAGTTCCACCCTCGCCTATACTAATGTTGTGATAAACAAAACCAATTTTGTCACAACTGTCTAATGCTGAATTGTAGAACAAATTGGAGAATTTGTTTTCACTGTGGTCTGTGATCAGCAACTGTGTCATCGCTCCACTTTCAGTTACATTTTTGAGAATTCGTCTGAACGAATGCAGAGATGAAGGGGGCAAGTTGTTTGTTGATGTTAATGTCAAAGTCATATTGTATATCTCTAGGTTGGATATTAGTTCCTTGACTGTGTCTGTAACCTGTAAACAATCATTACAACTTTATAATTAGGCTCGTCTTATGAATTTACCCCCAAAGCACATACATTATGGAGGCTAGAGTTAAGGAGCACAATCTCTGTGTATGCAAGTGTCCTTTAAAAGACTTTAAATCGGAGTGGTTTGCAAACGGCGAGGCAAGGTCTTTTTGACCGCAAAGCAATAAAGACCGCGTCTGACCTTTGCGGGACCGCCCCCCCGTGCCCCGCCGTTTGCAAAGAGCTTTTTAGGTAGGTAAATTACAAAAGCCACCACCAGTGATTTGGAGTTATAATTTACAGCTTTTGGAACTTAGTTCTTTTATATGGGCTAACTTTAACCTGTACCCTCATAAAATATATATCGACCCGATCGTTTAATTAGCCAAATCGTAAAATATGCCCAATATTATACAATAGTATCAATAGTAGCAGCCAATCAATATTTGCAGTTTAATTATTTAATTGTAAGCCATAAGATACTACCTAATTAACTAAACCTCTATTGAGAATGGATGAATAAAAAGTGACATTTTATAAAACGCCCAATCATAATTATTATATAAATTATTCTTACCACATCCAAGTTATTACTGTTGATAGAGCTGAACACTTTTAGAGGCCAATTGCTTTCGTTACTGTGCGATAGTAGCGCTCCGCCCACTTGCCCTAGCTCGATATGAAGAGGCACATCTTCTGGTTTTAAAGGTGCGCCAGGTGGCCATTCGCCACGGCTTAGATCATACGCCACCCGCTGTGACCCGATGTAGTCGAAAGACTCGCCGTTGAAAAGAGTCCAAAGAACGTTTTTGTCTAAAAAAATATGAACTTTTAAGTTAAAATAAAAAATTTCAAAGAAAATAATATTTTTAGAAATCAAGCTACTACTACTAAAATATTGTCAAAAAATTACTGTACATAAACATACAGTAATTTTTTGACAATATTTAAACTTTATTTCGCTGTGTATAATATTGAAGTTAAATTTTACTCCTTAATATTGCTGTCATAAACGTAAATTTTAACTGGTTTTGCTAGTTAAAGGATTAATTTTTTTGAACTCTTGGTAACAAAGTTTGACCTTGGTCCCTCTTGAGTTACTTATATACATCGGAGATCATAGTGTTGCCACATTATTCCTTTTGATATTGTTATAAAGTAAATTGAGAAATCATACCGTAACTTTTATTTTCCGGTATCATCTTAGAGAGTACTGAAGCCGCTGTTACTAATGTAACCATCCCAACCACTGAGCTAGCTGCGCCAGGCGTCAATCCTATATAACAATACAAATACGTTAATAACACTCCTAATAAATGAGACACATAAGAAACAACTGCTTTCAAGAAATGCGCTGTCTTAAAGACTGTGAAGGTACTGACATTTGAAAACTGACATGCATTAAGGCACTTTGCCCACTATTTTAACGTTGTATGCAAGTATAATAGTTCGAATAGGAAACCCACATTAGTACAACGCACCGACCGGTGCAATGGGCAAACCGCCTTAATCAGTCATTACCCTAAATCCCAGAATGTTCAATAGTCGGAAGTATGTGGTTCTATTATTAGTTTATCCTAAATGTTAAACAATAACTTACCATCAAACAAGGAAGAGGCATCTATCCTAGCTGTAACTAGAACCACTGGTTTTTTCGCAGATTCTTCCTCCTGGAAATATAAAGCAATAAATGTAATTGTGTAATATCACAATAATAACGTTAATAATAAATTAAAATATACATGAAATGTAAAATTTTCGTCATTTTAATTCCGTACATCAATGTTAACTTCTAATGGTAAAATATAACGCATTTTTAGGAATCAGACCACACAAGCAACAGTTTTGGGTCTGTTCAACATAGGGCTCAAATCCTTTGATTTGCGGAGATTTAAAAGCGTAAGTTAATTTTCTATCTTAACAGACACCCAGCAAACGTTTTTCCTTTTTTGGTATAGAACCCTAAAAAGTATAAAAGTATTTTGGATTTAAATATATTTCTATTTATATACGACTCCACTATTTACGAGAGTATTTATAAAAAAAAGGTCATGAAAATCGAGTACTAATAATTGTATAATATTTTGTACATAATATAGAGGTATAAAATATCATACAAACCTTAACACGTGGAAAGAGTGAATAATAAACATTATTATCTCCTAAGGGATCACATAACTTTGATTGCCTCAAAAAGGAATTTGTAGATCTGAAAACAAAGAATTTATAATTTGGTTAAAAATAACTATTAGTATTATACTATTAATAATAGTTTTATTAACTAGTAATAGTACTTAAATGTTTATTAAAGATGTCCAGAAAGTCCTCAGACACAATTTATCATAATTAAGTAACGAGATTAGAGAAGTATAAAGAGATTTTATTATATTTTCAATATTATTTTTGAAGTCCGATATGGCGTGTGGGTATACCCGCACTCATGAGGTTTTAGATTCGATTCCCACTCAGAACAAATCTTTGTGTGCATGAACATGAATATTTGTTCTGGTCGGTGTTTTTTCGTATGTATATTAAGTATGTATTTACAACAAAAAAAGTATTATTGTATTTTTATTCGTTAGTTAGTATCCATAACACAAGCTCTTAATGATACTTAACTTGGAAATAAACAATTGGTGTACCTAACTCTCAAAGAAAATGAAAAATTTTAATTTCGTAGACTCTAAAAACCATTTATTTTACAGTGCATCTTTTTTCACAAAATTTTACAAGTTTGTTACTACCCTTGAATAAGCATTTTAGCTTTGAGTTGATATTCATAAGAGCTATTTTAAAATAAATTTGAACAAAAATGTTTGACTTACCTTCTCATACAAATACTGCTATCCACTGCAGCAAACATAAAAGAATGTAACTGAACTGAGCATAGAGGTGCACCATTTTGATTGGCTTTATCCAAGTTATACCTGAATAATGAAAATAATTTTGTGTTATAAACAGTGATTGTCACATATTGCGCTGTTTCGGTTCATTGACCACAAATGTTTATTTTAATATGGACATTCCTTAAGACTAACTGAAAATCCAGTATTTGATGCAATTGACTGCCAATAAAGAATCAAAAAAAATATTAGTTAACTTCACCAGGCTCACTCAGTCTCGAAAACAAAGAATTCAAGGAATGTCCATATTATGCAACAAATTGTTAATATTAAGAAACAGCTCTACCTGCTGCGATTCCTGGTTATAAAGCATTAGCTACACATTGATAGAAAGTACTTAAATATTTAACAAACCTTTTATAACAATCTTCAACTTTTTTAATTTCCTCACTTCTAGATTCTGGCAAAAAGAAGATGGAAAATAGAATGTCTCTCCTTATAAGGTCAAGTCCTATTTCATTCCATGTAGGATCCTTAGAATTGGCTGAAGAGCAAGTACTATCGAGACCCGATGAATATTCATTTGGGCATTTCGACTCTAGTGAGAAAGCTGATGCACTGAAAGAAGTATGAATATGTAAATGTGAATAAAATTGTAATGGGTTTAATGAGGATAAGGTTTTAAATAATAAACAGTACTTATTAGCAAAAGGCACTTGAAATACAAATTAAAAGCTAGGTTAACAAAATTAGGCAAGTAAGAAAACCTCCTTTATAGAATGACAATCAAAGAAGAAATATGTATAACATATGTATGAGGCATTCATACCCACTGACCCACTTGTGTCAAGCCTTTAGGCTGCAGAGTTTTAAGTCTCATAAATTTATTGATTCAGGCGTTACTTTGCGGAAATCCATTGTAAGCAAGTGATGGATTAAAAATATCTTTGTAACAATTCCCGCGCTACTATAATTTCCCGAAAAATCGAGAAATTATTTAACACAACATGTGTTTAGCCCTTACACAGGGCATCTTCACGTAAGATAGGAGCCTCAGAACAACGATGTCTTCACGACCAATGCTGAAACAAGAGTCTCGTTTTTTTAATCCATCACTTGTTTTAAGTCTCATTGATATGCTATGGATGCTACACTCACAGTGTACAATGATATTGACTTACCGATCATCAGGACTATCATATAACAGAATTCCAGCAATATTTTCTGGTTTGCTCATAAATATTTCTATAATATTGTGTAGAAATGATGTGGTTACTACAGCTACATATGGTCCTGCAGTCGCATTTTGGGTAAGCCAAAGGGCATCATTTAGATCTTTTACAAAATGTACCACACCCACTGCACCATTCTCTGGAGCTATAAACATAAAACCAATACATAATTATATCTTATAATTAAACATTGTTACACCCTCTTTCTATAGGGTAACGCAGAGATTTTGAGATCTTCACACTTGCCACAATTTTGGCACACAATTATAGCTCATACACGTTCTCAAATACTCCCGTTGGTTTAGGGTAATTTTGACATTTCAAGTAGGTATGAGAGGAAATATTAATACAGAATCAGTATAGAAGAAACTCACATGAACATCCAGCCTGGTGGGTTCCATTTAATCTTCTAAAACATGGTAAACCTCCTTCAATTGAAGAATAAATCTGCTCAGTTATTCTTTGACCATTTGAAACTGGAATAACATATACACTAAGTAATTGCCATGGATCATTACATCAATAGCACTAGCAATAAGGAATATATATTCAGATGATTATAATTTTTTATTTGTGTAGGCCCCATGAAACTAATAAGTAATAATGTACTTTATGTCTGACTTTAAGCTACAAAATTATGAAATTTAAGAAACAGTAACAAGTATAACAGCAGGCTAATATGAATTAACGTTGCAGACTACTATACTTCAATAGCAATATTATTGTGACAGTAAAATAATAATTAAGTCATATGAAAATTGAACACAAGCAGCAACCAATTCAACGCCTACTGACTGAGTAGTAGTAGTGACTGCTCTTGTTTGTTGTTTTAAAATCAAAAAAGTACAAGTTACTGGTTCCCAACCCAGTGAATTGGTTACTCATAGTATTTGAACTTACCTTCACATGATAGAACAACAACAATGATAGTGAAAACAAAATTCCTAAACATTTTAACTGGAAAATTATACCTATTTATCTTTAGAATTTGAACTTGAACATTGATAATAAGTAAGAAAAATGTATTTGTTGCAATATGTCAATCAAAAAACAAAGTGAATTTTTTAATGGTTTTAACAAGTATTTATATTTTTCCGTAACTAGTTTTCTAGTGTGATTAATTACTTATCAACAAACAAAGTAAGCAAAAACATTAATATTAATAAACACTGCAAAGCAGATAAAATATCTGGCAACACGTCTGTGACACATCAGGCAAACAATGACAGTGACAGACATTACTCAAATCATTCAAGTTTTTAATTCTACTAAAAAGATTCCAAAATATACTTCCTAACATTTTTATCTTGTTCTCTCCTATGTATTGTGGCCTCTCGTGACCCCAATGTACTCTAGTCTAGAATAAGATTTTTATAAGTTTTTAAAGCGGCCATATCGGTGCCTTGTTTTTAATTTGTTATTATGAACTAAATACTACAGTACTAACCGTGGCCAATAGCTCTTCATTCTTCATTTATCAATTCACGAGTATTAATCACAATCAGAAGTCGCAAAAGATATGAAAGCGCTTGATTTCAAATATCACACGAACGGTCGTTCATTTAGGTGCTGACTTCCGTCAGCTCTGGTTTGCATTGACCATTGTAAACAAACGCAAATTAAATCAACGTAAGTTTGATGAAATGGCGAAAGGTCACTGCAACAATATGTGACCCGGGTGACAATTGCAACAAGATGTTAAGAAATTATAAATGGTGACTAACCTAATAAAATGGAATAAAATAAGATAAAAATTTGTGTGTTAGAGGTAGTACATAAATACACCTCTATATGATATAAATAAATTAAATCGATTGTTAGGGTACCGATTGACATTATAAAACAGTTAACTTTATAATGTAAGATATTTGGTTAAAAAATCTATTAGTATCTTTGAATATTATCCATTTCATTATCGTTTTTTTTAATTATTCTAGTTAAATAGATTTTTGTTTTTTCATTGTACTCAATATTTTTGTAATTTTATTAGCAAAAAACTTATAAAACCCTACTTCTTTATTCGTAAAAATATATTAAGCATAAATATTATGCGATTAATTTATTCTTCAATTGAACATACTCATCTAATCACATCCCTATTTCAAGTTGAATGGACCGAAGTTGACCGAAAAGAAAATTTGCCACAAAACGACGCCATTTGTAGAAGCGACAGCTGTGTTTCAATTTCTGTATTCAACGTTTGTTTTTACGTTTAATTAATGTTTGTTGCAAAGTCCTGATTTTATTTAGTATATTATTTGATTAGAGATCTAAAGGATGGCGGAGAAAGTCGACACGAAGGTTGGTATATAATACGTTATTTCTAATCTAAAATACAGTGTCTTCCATTTCATTGTTCAGCCTTGTCCGTTGGTCGATATTTTTACGTGGATTGAATTTGTTATTTTGTTCTTCATTTTATGAAGCGTGAATGAAAATTATTAATATTATATAGCAGCAGTAACTACACGGGCATGTAGATAACAAAATGGATACCTACCTTCCACTAAAAGAAATGGGCTATACTTAACTGGAGAAACATAAATTTGATTTATAAATAACAATTTACTATAGTAAAAGTAGTCATATAAATATCAGGTAAGTGCATAACTAAGTAGACATTATGGATTTTCTGCGTGTTTTATTACGTACCTTCGAACTACCTCCTACTTTGAAACAAGAATAATGTTGAAAATGAAAGGTTTTAATAAGGTTGTTAAATTCAAAGTATTACCTAATGTGACCTTCGTTAGTCTGCCTGGCTTTGCAAATTGATTATAGAAAACCTTATTCTTGATTGACTGATAGAGAACATTGCATAGTTTATTTATGATTTAAATTTCCACCTTCTTTTTTTGTAATTTGAAAAATAAAAAAAACCTGACCATTTGTTTCTACCATTCTTATCTATACTGCATTACTCGTAGTGTTTCGTGAGGCTCTAAGTGACTGAGTAAAAAATACCTAAACTTGCCTGGATAACCGTTTAAAGATTTAATTATTCTGCAACAAAGTTTTACATTTTTAAACTGCCACTATTGCAGCAGAAATATACAAACTAAAAGACTTTTGTGTTTATCTAAATAAGGTTTCAAATGATCTGGGCATAAAATTATTACACAAAAAAAAATTAAATACTGTGGAATGTACTAACTTGTCGTTTTAAAGTTTCTCAAGACAATGAGTCACTTTTTAGTGCTACCCTCAAGTCTCATGACAACTAATACCGCTGAATGCTTTGCGATACCTAAAAAGGCACAATTTAGCTGGCATGATTAATTCTGCTGTGGCTACTTAATTATTGCAATAACTTGTTGATCTGTGGAAACACCAGAGGCCTTAATATTTTACTTAATATCTTTAAACACTCTCCTTTACCGATATGTGGTTGAAGCTGAATAGATATACTTTTTAGCTGTTAAAAAAGCTGTCCCAGGGCCTGTAAGGTTCAACCGGGATAATGTAAAGATGAAGAAGAAGAATGTAGACTACTAAACACTTTTTTTGATTGTGCATTTTACTTACATATATTATCACAACTGAATTAGATTTGTACATAAAATTAACACATACATATATTGTTTTTTTACATACAACTCAAAAAAAAAGGATCACAGTGCGAGTTTTGTTACTGGTGTGGCTTACATCTGTAACTCATTAATGCAGTGCAACCTGTCATTTTGTCATTTTATTAAAATTTCAGGGAACATTATAATAATACTTATAGCCATACATACAAATTCACTAAGCTAGAGACATGTTTACAGCGTACACTTTTTATAACTGAAGCTAGAGTAATCTATTGCGAAAGATATTATCCTAAAATCCTAGTACTTTATTTATTCATTTCATTATCATAATAACCTAACACTATTCTTATGAAATTACTGTTGTTACAGACTGAATCTCTGCCTGATCTTGATGACCTGTTGCAATGTCCCGTGTGCTATGAGATCCCTTCGGGTCAGATCTTTCAGTGCAATGAGGGACATCATGTTTGCGGTCGTTGCAAAATGCGCCTGGACATGTGCCCTGTGTGCCGTGCTCTTTTCTTTGGAACCCGTAATTATGCTATGGAGGAGCTCATAGCTAATGTTCGAAAACTTAGAGCATTTGTAAGTGCATACTTATTTTTGAAATATGAAATATGACAAGTTCATAAGAAAGAATGGAATCTATTACGTAACATTTGATCTTTTTAGAAATTGGGTGGAAAAATAACAACAGGGACTGACACAATTGAAACCAATGCAGAAGTAAAAGATGCTCCTGCAGATGCTGATAGTGAAACAACAGAGGAAGAGGAAAATATTCTTGATGTGACTAATGTAAGTAAATTTTTTGTATACGACATAGTGGCACTGACGAAAAGTGGTTACCTACAGATGCTTGTAAAATTATTAAAGAGATTCAGCTAAAGCAGTTTTTTTTAAATTTTATATTATAATTTTTTTTGCTTTGGAAACTACAGTACTATGAAGGGTCCATGCATAAATGCCTAATTATGTGGTCCTATGATGCTACTGCTCTAGCTTTATCTTATCAACTGACTAATTTATCTATTATAATTTCAGCCTACCGTGTTGCGACCTCCACAAGCTTGCAAGGGGCTATTTCGTTGTCTGTGCTGCAAAAATGGAAATGGCGAACGTCTTCCAGCAGCTCGTCTGCTAAACCACCTGCGTTACTTCCATGCTCCAGAACTTATTGAGGTATGAATTAATTTTGTAAGCATGTCCATCCCACACTGTCACAGGCTATCGAATGTCTTTAATTTACTACCCAAAATATCATCCCATTTGGCGTAAGCAGAAATTACGCTACAACTATTCAAAAGAGATTTTTATAGTTATAGCAAAGTTCACTTTTAGCACAGAAATTTCTAATTGTAATGTGTCAGTTGTTGAGAGGTGGCCAACCTTTCACCACATTGGCACTAGAGTAGAACTTATATCTTCTTATGTTTATTTATTGTTCAATTGTTATCAATTGCATGACATCAGGTCATGTTTGGAAATTATCAAGCTGTTGTTCTTAATGCTGTTTCTTTTTCTAACGCAAAGTTATGGGTTTTTGGAGAAACTAGATTAACTTTTTTTTGTTAATTTTCAGGGACAGACAGAAAATGGAGAGTATATTCAGGCTTGGCAATTTTCTACTGTACCAGCCAGAATTGTTACAGCAGTCAGAATCTCCGATATGGGCATATTCTTTTTCATCATTGAAATCAGTAGTATGTATTTATGTTCTATGTTTATCCACTTATTAAAGCACTTGTACCTCCATTGAACTTGGTAGTCAGAATCGATCTCTAATGTAAATCATGGTTCACAAAGGTCAGGTTTTTAGAAAAGAGATTGTTTGCACGGCATTTAATATTAAGCTTTCTGTGCTTCAGAAAGAATGTTAAGCTATTATTGATCCTCACTATGTGAGGTAATAATAGTTAAATTAGTTAACCTTTATGGTGGCTAAATTCTAACAGAAGGACGCCACACACCAGCCGTCACCATACCGCACCGCGCCCGAACATACATAACATACATTCACGCCTGTTTCCTCGCAGGGGTAGGCAGAGGCATATTATACGCCCACACTTCGTCAATTACATAGTTGGTCCCACGTAATAGGTGGCGAGCCTATTGCTGCTTACCGGGCACTATTATGTTCGCCAGAGCCTCGTCCGTTAATGGGCTTGGGCTCCTTAGGTCTTGGTAAGATCCCTATACACTCAAAAAGTCATTCTAAAACTTAGGATGACTTGATTTGTAAGAGGAGGCTTGTGTGTTAATGGTATGATGTAATTATGCTGTTTACGCAATTAGTTTTTACAGTAGACCATTACTTTTATACATCAATCATACTACTAGCTGGTGTATGTCAATAGGTTGTGTAGGTACTTTGAAATTTATATTATTCTTTGTGTATTTGTACTGAAGATTGATTGTCTTGTTTCAGACAATTCGATTTGTGCTTGGTTATCGATGGCCGCCTCGCCGTGGGTAGCACATGAATTCAGCTATACAGTCACCTTATCTGGGAATGACCGAGAAGCTATCTTTTCAGACTGTGTAAGTATAATCTCTTTAAATATTTTATTTTTCTATATAATTTAATAATCATTTTATTTATTTATGGTGTTGTTATCTGGATAACTCAAATCATTAAAGAAAAAGTTCCATTCCTCTACTGGACTCGTTTACGATAAGTACCTTTACGACCGAAATGGCGTGTAGCGTCAGTATATCTGCAGTCTGCTTTTAAGGTTGTGAGTTCGATTCCCACTCAAGACATAATAATATGTATTTGAATGTAATTTCTTTTCTTGACTACTACTAAGCTCGCTTCTGAAAAATTTATGCAAGAAAAGAAATTAGTTATTATATATGTTTAGGATATATTTAGAGAAATCAGTGCTTCGTGTTTATCGGACATGGTATGCAGTGCTTATTTGCATGTATAGCGTGAACACCACAGAAGATATGGATGTTGATAGAAGTTAATTAAGCTATATTTAACAGGTGTGGTCTGTGAGATCTTGTGAAGGATCTTTGAGAAATCGCGGACACTGTTTGGCGGTAAACGGACTAGACGCGCGTGCTTTGACGGCGCCGGGGATATTAGGAGGGAAATTGTCAGTTCGTCGCACACCACCGGAGCGCTTAGCCCAACTGCCGCCGCCTCGAGCAGTTCTTCGTGTGGCTAGTCGAGGCCCCACTGAACCCAGACTGGAACCTTTCTTACAAGATCTGCAGGTAGGTCATCCTTTCCGTCATAATCAGTCGATGCTGTCCCAATCAAATTAAGTGCTTCATATTGTGGATTATGTGTCAATATATGACCACCATAAATTGAACCTTATGCGGTTAAATTTTCAACGTGCTCTGCCTGTTAAAGGGTTAAATCATACACTAAAAAGCATACAATCCGCGGTGCATCATTTGAACAATAACCTTGGAAGCGGTTACATTACCGGGTTACAATCGAAGTGCGGCATCGGGAGTAGCGCATAACTAAAGTAGTTATTATGTAAAGTAATACTAAAACAAGTGTTAGTGCGCATAACTGACGTGACTCAATGGAATTGAATTTTTTAACATGTAAATTAGTGCAAAGCAAATTGATTTTTATTGCTAGCATATGAAAGGTTTAAAATAAAGTATGTATATATATATTCTTTATTGCACAAAAAACAATAACAAAAAAAAGCCTTACGTGAATAAGACGAAGTACAAAGGTGTACTTATTTCTAAAAGAAATCTCTTCCAGTCAACCTTAACTGAAGTGGGAGAGATAGTTAGCGGGCATTAATATCACACTACAATATGATAACATTGCACATATACATTATATTATAAACCTACTGATATACACAAATAAATATAAGAAAGAAAAAAAACAAAATCATAATGCCTAGCTCGATAGCAAGTGCTTCTTTAAGTTTGTCTTAAAAGACGTAATTGAAGGACTGTCCCGGGCATCACATTATGTATATGAATTTAAATATTTAATCATCATACTCTACCTACCCTTAGAACGGGAATAGCTTTTTTCGATATCCTGTTAAAAGTGGTATATTAAGTACTTATTTGTTAAGGCATGACTGGCTAAGTAAATTGAATATACAATTAGTCCCTACTCCTACTGGTGTATCCTAAATCCCATTAGAAGCCTGAAATAATATTGTATCATAATAATGTGACATTATGTTTAGAATGACGTGAACCGCCTGTCTCGCGCGTTCGCTAACCTCGGCCGGGAAGCCGACGCGCTCGTTCGCTCTGAAGCCGAGATGCGCGCTCGCATTGAAGCCAACTCTCGCAATAGGGTAAGAAAGGCTTAAAAAAGATTCTTTACATTGAAATTGCTTTGTAGTGGTTGTCTTTGCCTTGTTGAAAAGTAGCTATTAATAGTTGAGATAGACTAGATGAATGAATTTTTTGTTTATAAAATTTTCGTATTAAACTCTCGCTCTTACCCTATTGGTAAGATTTGGTAAATTGGCTTGCAATGGATATTTTACATAGAACTTGCTTTGTAGTGATTGTAATTTCCATATTCAAAAGTATCTAGTATTAGTCAACATAGAATGTGCTGGGAGAAGTTATAAACCTAGAAGTGATAAAACTTCTTAAATACATACATTCACGCCAGAAGCACCCAGGCCACGGCAGAGGCATATTATAAACCCACACTTCGCCAATTATATAGTTGGTCCCACGTAATAGGTGGCGAGCCTATTGCCGCTTGCCGGGCACTGTTATGTTCGCCAGAGACTCGTCCGTTGATCGGGAAGTGCACCACTTGCACGTGAGGTTGGCTTGGGCTCCTTAGGTCTTGGTAGGATCCTTGTACTAAAACTTCTTGTTTATTTAATTTTCGTTTTACACTCGCATTTAACCTATCTTACCAAGATTTGCTAAATTGGCTTGCAAAGAATACTTTAGAGAGAAATTGCTGAAATTGTATTTGTCTATTTTCTATTTTAAAAGTAGCTATTAAGTAACCGCAAAAGTTTTTATTACAATACATGTTTATTTAAATTTCGTTTTTTAATTATGTATAACATTCGTTCTCAAAATCTGTTATGAGCTTTATAATGTATATTTTATGGCATTAAGTAAATTTTAATCTTATAAAGTTTTGTTGTTGTACTCTAAGCTATCAGAGCGCGACTGGTGAAAGTGTCGGCAAAACATGCGAGACTTAATATATTTCCCATCCAACTAACTTTTCTTTCTTTATTTTATTGCTGGAATAATTAATTAGTTTCTATTTTTGGTGTCATGGTAGTAAGACCTATCAAATAAATTGTTTATACTAATGTCAAACAGTGAACTCTTTTACACTTACGGCTTAACAATTTAGAACTGTTATACTCGTCCCCACTGAGTGTGAAAGAGAAAGACTTAGGTGCAAGTTTGTAGCCGACTGCACACAACAGCAGCAGACGACGTGTCGTCTCTACAATACTAGTTTCTATATTTTTCTATGAACTGTCATCGGCCGCTCGACGACGCGTCGCTTCGTGCTACTAACTTCTGAAGGAACTTTATAGAATCAAGTAGTGTAGCTGCTGTTGCTGTCTCACATTTTGTTGCCCCGCGAGTGTTTGACACTTTTATTGTTATCTGACAAGGCAATTTCGGTACATCTATAAATTAATTCTTCTGTTTAAATCAAACGGTGCTTGTATGACACAGATCACATCAGCGCCTGATCGGCCCGTGCCACCGCTGGCAGCTGTCACCCCGCGGGCGGCGCCACCGCGGCCTGCGCCCCAATTAGGCACCCCTCCTCGGCCGGCGCCACAATTGAGTGCTCCCCCTCGGCTGGCGCCACAATTGAGCGCCTCCCCGCGACTCGTGCCGCAGCTAATCGCAGCCCCGCGATCCGCTCCGCCCGTGCCCCCGCCAGAACTCGCACCCGGGCCTGAAAGGACGCTCTCTCGCAACGCGCGTCGTCGGCTGCGGCAGAGGCTACGTGCAGCCTTCAATCTATCGCCTGTTGAAAACCTGCCACAGGTAACTTTTTAGTTATCATTGTATATTTGTTAATTTTGGAACACAAATTTGTAAATAGTAAAATAAATTGATATTTTTTATGAAGAATCATGGGTATTTAATAATTTATTTTTAATTGTCAAATATTGTTGGTTGCAAGTGAATCTAAGCTTCGTGATTTCAGTATAATTATATTTTGATTGTTTTTTTATATTTGTTATAAATTTTGACGTTTTTAAGTACTATGTAATAGTTTATGAAATAAAAAGTTTTTGAAGTTTGAAGTGTACGATAATTTACCACAGATGCAAAACGGCCACGTCACGCATAGAGTGGGTCTCGCCATAGTCCAAGAACCGCCAGTACCTCCGCCCCCGCAGCCCTCCAGCGGCCCTTCTAACCAAAATAACAACACACGCGCCAACAAAAAACGCCGCCGTCAACGTACATAAAACTATAAAAACCTCAATTTAGTATAGTTACATTAAAACCGATTGTTATTGACTACGTTCGGAGTCTTCTCTCACTGCTCTGGGGGGTGCCTCATGTAAATAAATATTTTCGTCTATTGACAAACGCAATTTCTACAAGTGCTGTGATATAAATACTGCGTGGTGATCCCACGCGAAGAGAAATAATACTTAAAACAACTACTTAAAAGTACCCCAGAGTGAGTAATTATGTTGTGCTGATGCAAATTTCATAGAATAATTTGTTAGAGTTTCTTTTTGAGTGGGACCCTGACAATTGATTTAACATTAAATGAGGGATTGCTAAACAATTTCAACTACTTTTTTAAAGTAATGAATAGTCGTGGCCTCAATCGCCTGATTACTATGAAGAAAATTTCCAGTGCAGGCTCATATTTTATGATCGGCGTAACACTGCCCGATTACGTATGTGCAAAGAATGTCGACTTTATAAGTGATCATTTAATGGCCGTCCATAGTACATGTTAATGTAAAGATAGCAGAAGACTTCAATCAATTAGGATCTCTCTTGCATAAGAATAAATTTCACTGTGTGCAACAAATTTTCTATTAGATACGCTTACCTAATAAATAAGGATTGCATTTTTCGAATGTTGGTTACAGTGTAGATTATTTTTTCTGGCTTATTTTCTTATTCCTTTTCAGTTTCTACTGTGTAGACAAAAAGTTATTTTTTCCTTGTAAACAATTTTGGAAGTACAGTCAATATAATTTTCTGCGGATCTATCCAATATACCATCGAACTTTTCGTCGCCTGATCACTTTTAAGGTCACTGCCAATCACATATACACATTGAACTATGTTCTTAATATTAAGCAGGCAACTGATGCCTCTATTGTACATACAACCATTATCAAGTTTTAGGGTTCCGCTAGATTGAAACTTGTTGATTACTGTTATGAGTAACTTTGTATTTCTGTTGAAATGCATTTGGTGAAATATTTTTGATTATGATATTGACTTTTATTAGTACCATTTGACATACAAAAAATATTATGTATATATATTATTATTACTATACAGTAGGCACACTGGATTGACAAACGTGTTACTTGTTTTTAATTCAGTTGATGAAATGCATTTTGTGAATGTTTTGATTATGATATTGACGTTTTATGACTAACATTTGACGATTATATTATATGAATTGATGAATGTGCTTGTTTATCATTGTAATCGTAAATTCTGTTGTAGAAATAATATCTACCATGTTTAATTATTAAGATACCTGTTAATCGCCTCGGCAGAATCTTAGTTTTAATATTAATAATTATTATAAGAATTCTCAAAAACTTGTCTTTAATTTATACCTGAAATGAAACTGCTGACCCAGACTCATTTAATACGTATTGAAATTATTATCTATTATAAGGCAACTCTTAAATAAAAGAAGAAATACATCCACTGCACCTATATTCTAATCGAGGTAACCCAGTACCTCAGTGCGGCGCCAAGTCGATTGGTCATACGTCTGATTGTAGAGATCCTGCACGACGCCGCATTTGTGGCCTTTCAAGTACAAAATCGGCATTATGAACCTATCAATTTGCATCGCGGGGTGACACAACGGGACGTCATTTCGATAAAACTTAAAAAAAGATGGGACAATCTCGGCTCTGGGAGGAAGCCAAGCATCGACATCAATAACGAGTACATCTCACACTTGAATTTTGAGAATGATATCGTTATTATGGATGAAAATTGCAAGACTGAAATTTATGTTGACTAGTCTGGCCTAAGCCTTCTGCATGCATAGGTCTCCGGAAGAACTTGGACAAAGCCAAACATCTACCTTGGCTAAACGCTTGAAATCCCGGTAAAAAAGGTTGACCATGGCTTAACCTCGTAAAGCACAAAGACCTAATTAAATGACAATTTTTTTTTCAAATTACTTTCCATTAAATTACGGCTCAGCGACCTAAAATTATGACATGATATTTAAACGTATTTTTTGTTTTTAATTATCCCGCCAATTTAAATCTGCCATCGATAAATTAACCTTGAATGCGTCTCTATAAACACTACTAACTCAAATTCTGGGCCGCAACTACTTGCACCTATTTTTAGTACATTGGGCCGTAATATATATCGACCTAAATTTAGGTTGGGCCTTACGAGGTTAAGCCAAGGAAACAATTGATGTTTAGGTGAGATGGGGTAGTACGTAAATAGTGTGTAGCATGCATAATAATTATTGACATAAATAACCTAAGGCAAAACTTTTTACATGATATTTATATTTTCCGTATGATAAAAATATTTAATACCTTTAAAAAAAATTATCTATCATCTGTTGACTATTGTAGTAAGAATAGTCTATGTGAATCCTTTAAAACGCTGAAATGAAATTATTTGAGAAGGGAAAATTAAAAGTGAGAACAAGAGTGGTTAAAGAACACAACCCTGAGGAAACCTAACTGAAATGTAGAAATCTAAAATTAAGAGGCATCTACATTAATACGTTGTCAACGATGATATGGAGTATGGGTATAATGTTATGAGAATTGAGCTGAACAAGCAGAATGTTAAGGGTTAACAGTATAAATAGTATTACTGGAATCTAACTTTACTGATGTCATCAGAAATAAAGCTATTTGTGTTCTAAATGTTATAATTTATTTGTTTCTGTGCTATTGTTTATTATTTTGTTTTGACATTGTTCTGTGCTCAATATGGAAAATATAAAATATCGCATTTTTAAAATACGAGATCCATCGTCCCATGAGCGCTGCAGAAACAGCTCGAAGGATGAATGATTTGTACTTAGAAGCCACTGTAAAAAAAACACGGTACGTTTTTGGTTCTAACGCTTTCGTTCTGGAAATTTGTACCTCCAGAATAAACCTCATGGACGGCCGAAGATCCTAGTTGTCAATAAGGAATTGAAAGCGATCGTAAAAGCGCTCCATTTCAAACCATTTCAGAGTTGACTGCAGACTTCGGTGTGAACGATAAAACTATCTTGAATCATTTAAAATAAATTCAAAAAGTATCTTTACTTTTCCGTCACAATAACGAGGGGATTTTGTGTGATGAAAAATGGATTCTATACGACAATCGGAAACGCTTATCACAGTGGTTGAACCCAAGTAAACCGGCCAAATTTTGACCCAAGCGAAGGTTGACCTAAAAAAGGTACTGGTTAGTTTATGGTGGACCAGTGTTCGTGTCATCCACTATAGCTTTCTTAGATCTAGTCAGACGATTCCGGCAGATCTGTATTGCCAACAACTAGAAACCAGGATGGAAAAGATAGCCGTTAAACAACCGAGATTGGTCAACTGCTGCTTCAGGACAACGCTAGACCACACACTGCAAAACAGGCGGTGGCGAAACTAGAGTAGCTGGGATTGGAATGTCTCCGTCAACCACCATACTCCCCGGACGGTGCTCCAACCGATTACCACATTTTTCGGAATTTGGATAATTTCTCGGCTAAGCACGGAATGTTTCTACATGTTAGAATCAGAAATGAAGAAATCCGTAGACGAATGGAGTGACCGATATACCGAGGCCAATGTGCAAGCTGAAGTGGCAGGGCACATAGCACACTTTGGGTGCCCTTAGTACTGACTACCGGGGGAGAAACTAAGAAGGACCTGAGGAGGGCGAAGCGGGCGTGCCAGGAGGGTCCGTCAAGCAGCCCCAGGAGGATCTTAGGCAGAGGGGGCAGAGGGCCCCAGCTGTATAATCATAGACCCTCCGAGAAGTCGGCTACACACGCTGTGGTCGCACAAGGAGGGAGGAGGAGCGCATCCACTGCGCTTCTCTGAGAAAGAAAGAAAGAAAAAGAATTTATTTTAGAGAAAATCCTCCCGTTTTTGTCCCGGGGGACGTAGACCGCGGGCAGGGTGTCAGACGCTGCATTCAATTCATTCTGCCTCTTTCTTAACAAGCAGCGAGCGTCGTCGCAAGATTTTTCGACAAAGACAAACGTAGAAAGAACGGCTCCCACCCGATGGACCGCTGATGGACGATGATATGGTAGAGATGATGACATCAGTAGCAAGTGAGATTTTTAATGAAAATTAGAAACAAGTAATTGAGGTATCCATTTTACTAAAAACAGCGGTTTTTAAAGTTTTTTTATCGTTACTTAGATTTTTAAATTAAATTTCACATGATTTGTCTATTACCACTAAGGTTTGTCGCAGTGTCAACGAGTTACGCAAGCTAGTGTACATTCATAAAAAATTGTTAGCATCTAAAATAATTTTGAGCCAATCGCTTGTAACTGTTTCGATAACTTTTTTCTAACTTAAGATAATTTTTTACTTACTTTACATAGAAAAAAAATGTATTCAATGGAATAACTAATATCAATTCTGATTATGATTTTCGAAAGATCAAAAGATACTTGCGTATCCAGTAGGTAATAATTATTGTAGAATAAAAAAGATGAGTCAGTGACCCAGAATTACAGTAGGTACACAATATTTGTATAGGCAGGTGTCTCGAACTAGTTAATTTCGCTTATAGCGCCATCTATTGAAAAAGTTTGTCATTACTGATCTAGCGGACATGTTCACTTAAGTAAACGAATGATATGAACTGTATGGTAGACAGTTCTACTACCTCACGACAGATGGCAATGATCAATAATTTAACTATCTACAGCATTAGATTATTAGAAAGATATAATATGACGTGGAATAATTTCACATTGCATAATTGCACATTGAAGAAAATGTATATATTTTTTTAATGTGACACGTCATAATGACTAGCTGTCATGGCAATGATGGCAAGCAGTCGATGCAGTCCAATAAAAAAATGAAAGCGCTTTATAACGTGAAATAAGCACGATATAAAGCGCATCCACTCATGACAGCCTGCTAAAATGCCGTTTCAGGCCCCGCGGACCCGGGATCATAGGATATAGAAAACACATGAGCCGGCAGCGAATTCCAGAGCTTAGTGGTCTTGCTCAGAAACGACTTCCCAAATATCTTGGTTCGAGTGCTGATAGTCTGCACAGTTTGAGGATGGTTTCTAAGACCAGCACGTGTTGTTCGGGAGAGGAAAGAAGAGGGCGGGATGAGATAGAAAAGCTCCTCAGAACACTCGCCATAGTAGTTCCGGTAGAAGAGACTGAGAGATGCAATTGGTCTACGCAGCTGTAGATCCTCGAGTGAGGCTGGTACCTCAGCATCGTCATAATGCGAACCGCTCGCCGCTGCAGTCTGTCAAGTGCGTCGAGGAGGTACTTAGCAGAACCGTCCCAAAGATGGAAACAATACTCTACACTCGATCGCACTTGAGTCTTGTACAACAAACAGCGCTGCTCGGGAGTGAAAACCCGCCTCACCTTATTGAGTATACCCTACTTATACGGGAGGCAGTTAAAATAACACCCTCGATGTAGCATTTCGGATTTAGGTCCTGGCCGATGTCCATGCCGAGAATGCTGAACCTAATTTCGACGACCGATATGGCGTGGAGGTCAGTATACCTGCACTTCACTCGAGAGGTCGTGGGTTCGATTCCCACTCAGGACAAATATTCATGAACATGAATATTTGTTCTGGTCTGGGTGTTCTCCTATGTATCTTAAGTATGTATTTACAAAAAAAAAGTATTTATGTATGTTTATCCGTTATTTAGTATCCATAACACAAGTTCTTAATGATACTTATCTTGGAACTAAATAATTGGTGTGATTGTAAGAAAATATTTATTATTTATTTAATTATAAAAAAAAAAGTCAATTTTTATATTGACAAACAATGTGAACGTGGATAAGACAATAATCAGATTAAAGTGCACTTGAATAAGTTTTAAAATTACATTAACTTTTTTGCGAAAATATCATTTTAAAATTATGAAAAACTTGTAGAAAATTTTATTATTCAAACATCAATCACATTAAGTGACGTCATTTGTGGGTAATCAATATCGGTTTGTTTACACACAGATGACATCACGCACTTTCCAATGATATAACGTGCCGTTTGGGCTCATTTTGAGTACATAGAACGCAAATTTAAACACTTTCAGAAAGTTTATCCGATCCCCTATTTGTGCAAAAATGGGGACGGGGGATTTAAGGATCAAGTTATGAACGACACTATTAGTTAGACAATAACTTTGAGTAGCTTTAACAATATATTTCATCACACTTAACGTAATGGAATCATAACAAATGGAAGTCACTATATTAAGTCATAATTAACTCCATAACGAGATGAAATTGAAAATATTGAAAAATCGATGATGAATAATGAAGAGATGATTCGCTGCATTAGCAGCTTATAACCATAAATACAACAACAAATTAACCAAGCATAATACCGAAAGTTTAACCTAAGTTCCGTTACAAAGTAAACATCAAGTAGACCATAGACATGGACTTCTGACATACAAAACTCAAAAAACAAGATGGACAGACTTTCCGAGATACACTTAAATATCTAAAAACGTTGTTGAGTGAGTTACATTTGGCTTGCATTTGAGTCAACCTCCAATAAAGTGACGAATCTGAGCGATTCACTCCGTTTTGAATTTCGTCCGAATGACGCGCACTACTGGAAAGTTCAAACTGAAACTAGAGGGAGCCTAATTTCAGGATATTCCTTCTCATAAAACATAATATAATATTTATAAAAAATTCATTAATTATTTTTTTCATTAAATACGTACTGAGGCCACTTAGCCTTATTTAGGATGCCAACGGATTGTGCATGTGATTGTGATTGTTGTAATCAAGACAAAATAAAAATCAACTTTCATTTAAAACAATTTCAGAGGAAAAATCTCATTATACCACGAAAAACCGGTAATACTCCCGAGGGAGTAAAATCTCCAGGTTATCGAGGCTTGCATTGACGTTATTTTGTATAATATTGACCTCAACCCTTTTAACATCGGTCGGAAATAACGTATTAGAACTTAACAAATATAGTTTAAAAGTTAATGAATCTACTACCCACTAGATGGCGTTGCTGGCAAAAATGAATGGGGATTTAACACTGGTGTTTTTTAACAGATGGAGCTAAAAATCTTACAATGTTGACTCTTAAATCATTCGTTCTAATAACCTAACATAGTATTTTCGCAGTTTATCTTTCTTTCTTTATTTTACACAGCGGGCTGTGGCTATTGGTTGCCTCTCAGTGTGTGAAATGACTCTACTACAATTTTATTAAATACTTCATTCAAACTTAGTTGTTTGTCAGTTTAAAGTAAATTTTAAGACCAGCTATTTCTAAGTGATGTGGAAATAAAAGAAAATGGGATAACAGGTGTTGGATGGTTTGCTGGCCGTCTGTTTTGTTCGCCAAGATCCATGGAAGTGTGCGGTGACACAGTAGTCTCACAATTTTTTGTACAAAAAGTCTTAGTATGTGATCGATCTTACCCCCTTTGAATACATTCTTGCTGTTTTAGTTAACTATGGAAGGTGAGTCCTAAAATCCTATTTGCCACTGCTACTTAACGTCATGACGGAAAGTTTGTTTTGATTGTGCCAGTTTGCGCTTACGTCCTAACGTTTTATATACTTGTCTATTTCTTTCGCCATAGCTTTGGCGGCAAATTTGATTACAGTACCAAATAATTCTGATGATTTTCACAATAGTAGCAATATTAGTTTATTAAGGACTAAACAAAATAAATGGTTAAATGCATAAGGTATTTCAAAATCATTTTCTTTATTAATGAATTTTAATAATGTCAACATCTGTTTTATTTGTTTAATAACTTTGTTTTCATGCTACTTTAGGTTTGTAATTTATCTCAATGTCTTCATAATCTGTTTAATTCTTTTTTAGATGACAAAATGATAGAAGTTGATCCAAAACTTTTCATAACATGTCGCTTGTGTTTAGAAGATATGGGGATTTACCAAATTGTCCCAACAGTGCAGAAACAGATTAAATACTGTTTTGATATTACTGTAAGTAACTCTAATTTTTATTTTATTATTTGGTATATTATACTGATAGATTTTCACTAGGTCCTTAGCGTAAGTCTAAGGAACAGCTGGGATAGGTGCTAGGATAATGATGGTACTGATAGTCAAAACTAACATAGTCACTAGTGTATAGCCACTATAAATTATGTTATTGTAGAGACGTATAATAAATAAATAATTATCTGATAATCACACCAGTTATTTAGTTCCAAGATAAGTATCATTTAGGACTTGTGTTATGGGTACTAAATAACAAATAAACATACATAATTGATTTATTTCTTTGTATTTATAGAAGCATATAAAGTATAAATATAACATAGGAAAACACCCAGACCAGAACAAATATCCTTAATACTACATATTACAACAGCAATTACTTGAATAATCTTTGACCTATTTGGGAAGTATCAACAGTCACAGTGGTTATATATTTTAACAAGCTAAATCTAGCTTACGACCACAAATATAAGCTATAACAAACATTTTTTTCCTCAGTTCAATGTTTAGGAATAAAAATAAAATAAAATATACTTTATTCTCTTTAAGATCAACATGATCATTTAGATTCGTCAAACATTCAGACACAACATTGAAATTTGATATTTTTTTTTAACAACAATGAAAGAGATATGAGCTGTACAATAGAAAGGTCATAATCTCCATATTTTATTTATTTAGTACATAAAAATAAAAAGTAAATTATACAAAATATATATACTAACGAAGGAAACAGCAAACAACATAACTACAGCAACATGAAGTGTAAACATTTAAACAAAACCTAACAACAGGACAAAAAGTGAACTTCTTTTGAAGTGCTCCATGGGGTAGTATATTAATGACCTGAGATAATGTTCTTATGTTTTGTTTTGATACTGGTGATAGCTGACTGACATGGAACATGTGGATGGAATTTCACTTCATCATATTTATTTGCAAAAACAGTAAATTTTACAAGCTTATACTTTACGAGGGCAGCTTGTAAAACTCACTGTAATCTTAATGTAAATTCCAAGTAATTGTTTCTGACCACTCAATAATAATAAGCTATGATTCCTTTATTAGGTGATTGTTAAATGCGTTTAATAATTTGCGATTGTGTGCATTTGCCCTTATTTCACTATGATTAAAACTTTTTCAGGTGGAGCTTTTTGATGGTCTTCCGCAATTACTGTGCAAGAAATGCAAAGTGTTGTTAGACGAATACTCAACACAGAAAAGAAGATTTATTGATAAACAGGATTCCCTAATAAAACAGTTCAAAGCTAAAAAGGTATGTAAATTAAAATATTTTTTAAATAATGGATAAACATATATAAATACTTTTTTTTAATATACATAATGTGCAAAAAATAATTCAAGTTTGGCTTAATAGAGCTCTTATGAAGGTCAAACTTAAAATTTAACACGCCCATTCACTGCGGGCGGCAGCTTGATCGTAAAAGAACGGGCAAGAAAATCGTCAATTTTGGTTTTTTCTCCCGCCAGGAATATAGGAATACACCCAGACCAGAACTAATATTCATGTTTGTCCACACAATCGAACCTTAGGAGCTGAGTGCGGATATTCTCGCCACCACGCCATATCGATAGTCAATTTGTAAGACTTATCAGGCTGGTATAATGTCTTCTTAAACGTTTTGAGTCTTTGTGACCTCAGACCGTATCTGCGACTTGCAACAAATTTAAAATACAATGGGTCAAATCTCAACTAGGCTAAAATAGGAAATCCAAACTAGTCTGAGTGCAGAACCTAAATTCTAAAGTTGGTTGTATTTTATGAGCACTCATCTAATAGTAGGCAGTCACTATGTGTATTAATCATTGATTTCCAATTCATTACTTCTTTATCATAAATGCAGTAGAAACATGGAGTATTTGATTAAAATTTTAAGATAATATACTATGTTATTACTTTTAACATTCTGTTAATGTCTTATTATGAGGCGGTAGTTTACTTTCGATATCCCTGAAGTAAAGAATGAAAAAGCAGTGCTATTAAACATAACTCAAGATTTAGGTAGTTACTGATATAGATTTTTATGATCAGCATTACACAGTGTACTTAAATATAATTACTTTCTTGTGATTTGGGTATGATTAGATAAATATATATAATTTGAAGAAATCAGAACTTCATTAAAGTATTAACATCTAAAACAATATCAATATAAAACAACTACATATATAGTATTATTAGTACTAAAATAAAATAATGAAACATTTGCATAACAACCCAAGTTATCAACTATATTTTTAATAAGTATCATATTGCAGATATCAACAAGAGTAATTTCGATAAGCTACAGTAAAATGTATTGTAAAATCACCGCATGCGCTGCATACATTTTTAGTGAACTTCATACTTAGTTAGTTTTGTCATTTTTCAAGTCCCCCAAAATTAAAATTCTGGTCAAAAAAATCAACAGATCATATAGTTAAATGCTCTTTTGGACTACAAAATTGCAAACTTGAATGCATCAATAGCCCACATAAACTAAAAAAGTTTTTATAATGGTTAATGTGCTATATTTATACTTGAAAATCAGACCTACATCCTAATGCCTTTGGACATTTGAATTAAATTTTATTTAATATTGTATTAATTGCATAGAAGTCTCAATATTATTATAAAGATTTCTTTGATTAATTGTTATTTTCAGGAAAACTCTGCAGAACTCAAAATAAATGAATCAATACCCAGTGATGTAAGTAATGATCGAGGTAATTATTCTAGAACAGAGCATGAAGAAAAAACAAAATTACCTAAGTCCTCAAGTTTAGTGAAATGTGCTAAGGTAAAGAGAAAAAGAATAATATCCAGTAGCTCCTCAGGAAGTACAGCTTCAATAGAAGAACCAAACCAAAATTCATTGTCATGGCAAAGAAGCTATAGAAAACATTATGTGTGCATGTTCTGTTCAAAACGATATTCAACAAAAGAAACGATAAAAATACATTTATATGGTCATTCTGCTATAAAAAATAAATATCATGCCATTATCAACAATCCATGTAGGGTAATAGTGCCAAAATTTGACAAGAAACTTAATACCACAGGAGACAAAAATACAATTATGCTTACTACTAGGAAAATTATACAAAATAATGGGAATAGCTTTTATCACGTTTTGTACACAAAAAATAGCAATAAAGAGGGGGCAAAAAAGTCTTTTAAACATAATTCTAATGAAAGTTCTGATGATGATTTCATTTATAAGAGGAAAACTCCATCCAAAAGAAGGGTATCAAGAAGCTCTAACGAAACAGTAATTATCGAAAGGAATAAAAGTCCTCTGAGTTTTATAGAAAACGAAACAAACTTAAATGAAACAAATGGTAACTCCAATCCTAACAAAGTATTTCAATCTAAAAATTCGGAATGCATTAATATTGATGATTCGTCTGATGATAATTTGGACATTAGTTCCTCAAACATAGGTTCCAGCCAACAAGGTGGTTTAATTAAGTATAAATCCATAGATAATATTATATCAGTCTGTAGAAATAAATTTTTGAAAAAGTCGGATACATCTAACTTAATAAACAAAATACCTATTTCAGCAAATTTTGAATCATCTTTAAAGCATAAAATTTTGAGTATTGGTAGAAAAATTATTAAAGATAATTTTGTCAATTGCACTGGCTTATTAAGATATACAGAACATAAAAATTTAGATATAACGTGGCTTCCAAAATCTGCATCCAAGAAAGACTTGGTTAGAATAAGAACGAAATTAAAGATATCGAGTCCCACTGACACTAAAGATAACAATTTCGGATGGAAAGATCTGCCTGAAATAGAGGCAGCTAATTTAGAGGAACTCATACAACAGCACACTATACAAGATGCACCCTTACAAACTTCCGATCAATCTACTGATGTGTGTGCTGAGCAACCTAAAGTCCAGGCTGATCCAATTCAATCAACCGAAACTATAGCTGTTAAAGAAATCCCTCAGCATGTACTACCTGATGCTCAAGAAGAAGTCAGTGCAGTTTTGTATTCTGAAGCATCACTTGAGGATTCTGAACTATATTCTACAAAGCTTTTGAATGAGAATCCTGTTCTGAACCCGAAAAAACTTCCAAAAAAAATGAGATCTAAAACGAAAAGTACTAATGAAAAAAAGGAAAGCCAATCATTTTTAGTAGATTTTGCACCAGAAAATGATGTCAATACTAACAACTTTAGTCTGCCCATTATAACATCAACTACTTCTTTAGCTGAGTTCAGTGTAGGAAAGCAAAAAGAAGCTAACAAAAACCAAAATGTTGTTGATGGGACAAAAGAACCGGCCAAACCTATGCCTCTACTTAAATTAAAGCCAGTGTCAGAACTAATGAACCCTGTACTATGTAATGAAAATCAAACCAATGTTTGGCCTTTAAATTCATTAGGTGAGACAGGTCCGCCTAATATAAGAAATGTATTCTTACAAGGTTTATTAGTGCCTCAAATTCCAAACGTCCCAACTATACAGTTTCTCCCTGGTGATATTTCAACGGAAAAATCACCCGAATCGATAAGTACCACAGAATGTATAACCTTAAACACTATTGAATTTCCAAACACAAAAACTGATTGCCCTTTTCATTATTTTAGAAATTTACTACTACTTCATAAAATTAATTTATTAGAGCCTAACACTCTATTAAATCCTGATTATGTTTGTCTACTCAAATTTAAAGTACAGTTTAAACAGGAAAACAAAGACAAACCTGTTGTTTTGTGTCTTTCTTTATTTTGTCGTGACAATTATTTCTGTATATGTATCAGAGATAGCAATCAAATTGATATACATATGACTAAGATATCCGCAAATTGGCAATGGGAAATAATAAAAGTATTTCAGGGAGAAGTGTCAAATAAAATTCTACAAAATGCTGAAAAAACAGGCGGCGATACATATTGGAAAACAAAAACCTTTTTATGTCTTCTTAAATCTATTAAATGCGTGTAAAATCAGTTAATATATTTTCAGTCTTAAGTCCTGGCTCTTAGCTGAGGGCGGGACCGCGCGCATGATGCGGTTATATTTTTATTATTTATCCTCCAAGTATTTATCTATATTTTAAGCCTCATAACATGTGATAGTAGGCGTTTAGAAAGTATAAAGGTTAATATGACTTTATTCTGTTAAGTGGCGGACGGCTGTCGGGAGACTGGTAATTATAGAATTACAATTGATGCCCGTGTCACGAAAACTGTACATATTATGTTTGATGTGGTGAGGTTGGTTTAGGCCAGGGTATTAATTAACTCCTTTATGCTTCATGTTCGTGGAGTTTCGTTCGGACTACGGCTCGGTTTCTATGGCCGCTCACAACATTAATCATTGAGGAATCATTGCTTGTTCGAGGTGGCCTGTGCCGTAGAGTACCTATTAAACCAATGTGAAATACTCGCTGCCTGCAGAGCAATAAATGTGGGATTGCGACTCTTTCACACTTATAGGCTTAATCAGGAACCTTTATAAGCCTTCCCAGTGACATTCATGAAGTCTCTAATATACTCCACAGCAGTAAGCTATGATGTTTGTAACTACTGCAGCAGTTTAATTCTAAGTACTATACTAAATCTATGTTTAATAAGGAAGACTGTATTTTCTGTTGTTAAATTTAGAACACTGTTATGTTTAAGAAATTAAATTTATCATTGTCATAAATGCTTTCTGTTGAAATAATGTTTACGATATTTTAAGTAGGAATATAAAATTTTAGTTATTGAATGTATCTAGTTTACATATTAATATAAATGCAAACAAGGTAAAGAATATAATTAAGTTATTTATCTATTATATTTGCATGTATTTTTTAAACATTCTAATATTATTAAAAAGAAGGATCATGACACATTTTGAAACGAAACGTAGAAGATCTTCTGTTGTATAATTTGGTTTTTAAGTAGTCAGGTTAGTTTGACTTGTTAATTTGTGCTCCATTGAAGCACTTATGAATAGAGATGTGCCAACTCGAAAAAAACACGACTCGAGAGAAATCGAGTTGAAATTTAGGTAATTCGATTTGAATTAATAAAAGTTGAAGTTAGCAGTAACAAAACGAGTGTATGATTTCTTTTGCTTGATTCTTTAATTTACCACCAGCCTAAATTCGAGTCAGCGAGAATTCAAATCGAGTTAGCTCGAATTTTGCACAACTCGAGTTAACTCGGGATAGTATGTAGAGTTGACATATATTATTGATACAGGCGTTACTTCGCGGAAATCCATTGTAAGCAAGTGATGGATAAAAAATATCTTTGTGACAATTCCTAATTATAGTAATCACTTGAGTTGACATTTCTCTACTTATGAATGTAATAATAATACAGCTTTATACTAACGCGCCCATTCAACTACGAGTAGGAACTGACGTGGACAAAAATCGGGCAATAAACTCGTCAAGGTGTCAGTTTGTCTTGCTCAATCGTTAGCTTTATTATTATTTAGGCAATAATAATAAAAAAAACTTGTGTTATATGAGTAACTCAATTATTTAATAGTTTACTTTTTGTCCAACCGAGAAAGAAGAACGTTAAAATCTCATAAGTTATTTGATTTTTATTTCATTCTTTAGCCCGTAACACACTTCAGCGATTGCTCTTTCACAATGTCAATGAGATACTCCGCAGTTATAATGACTGATCCCGTACTAACGTTACTCGGACCTTTTTTGGTCATTGGGAATCTTACAATATACTTCATTTAATTAACTAAGGCGATTCTCACACTGCCCCGCATGATGCAGCGTTGCGCGTGGATGCGTGTTCTTCCGTTGCTTGTAAGTATCTCCGTTTGTATGGAAAACACGCACAGTCTAACACACAGAAAATGCATCCACGCGTGTTCATGCGGATCACGCGCATACACGCTGAGAAACATGCACCCCCGCGCGTAGTTGCGGGGCGAGACGCAAGGTATGGCACACCGAATCCCGCAGTGCCGCGCGTGATTTTGAATGGGCGTGATGTGTGTGTTTGAAAATGGATCTCGATATCGATCGATTTATATTCGAAATCGAAAACCACCCAGCTATCTGGAATATGAAGAAGTGTAGTTCGTGTAGTTGAAGAATTTCTCTTCATATATTATTTTCTAAGATCCCAATAATTTTGAACAAATGACCCATTAAAGATCTTGTTTGTAAATAAAGTTGTACCCAGCATCTTCTATAGGCACGATTTCTTTTAATTTGACCGTACAAAAACCAAACAGTTAATATAATGGCAGCGGCAGCGTCCTGAATGAGTTTCACAACATTAACCATTTTTATCAAAACTATCGTGATGCTCAGTACTGCACGACCACCACAGAACGGCGCCGTGCGTGAATCTACAAAACGCACCTACGCGCGTGAGTGCGCAAAAAACCCGCACGATAATGCAGATCTGCACTCCCGCAGGAACGCGCGTAGGTGCGTCGACACGCAATATGCAGCATGATGCGGGGCAGTGTGAAAATCGCCATAGTTGTTGTAGTCCGAGAGATGACGGCAGACAAAATTTTGTCATTATATAGTTGTATAAAGTTTAACAAGTTAATAAAGTTTAGTTTATTGTACTTTACCTTTTGACGAACTAAGTGAACCTTTTAATGTATCGCACCTCTAGTTCTATAAAGACAGAACGGAAAAAGAACCAGAAATTAAGTTAACAATGTAAGCAAATTCCTAATAAGTTTATAAACCATTTTTGTTCACATAAATACATTCACGCCTGTTTCCCCGAAGGGGTAGGCAGAGGCATATTATACGCCCACACTACGCCAATTATATAGTTGGTCCGACGTAATAAGTGGTAAGCCTATCACCGCTTACCGGGCACTGTTATGTTCGCCAGAGCCTCGTCCGTTGATCGGCAGGTGCACCACTTGCAGGTGAGGTTGGCTTGGGCTCTTTAGGTCTTGATAGGAACCCTATTCAGTACGGCACAAAATGTGAAGATCATTTAAAAGCTCTCTTACAAAATGTTAGTTTAAGACTGGGTTTGCGATAACAAGTTACAAAGTACCGGTTCTGGTTTTTAGGTTCTTAGTAGAGAATATATTTTTATATCATGTGATTGGTTATTTATTACGCACAGCACAAATAATATATACCTAATTATGTTGCCTATTTTATTTTTATTCTGATTGAAAAACCACACCGCGCCACGTATCAAGAAGGGTTACAAAATCAGAACAGGATATTTTAATCGCTCATTTTATTGACTGATTTTATTGATCTGGATGCGGTGTCGATATACCGCAACCAGATTTGTGACTGACTTTCAGCATTTTTATAATACTTACTTCGATTAAAACCCGAATTTTCTCGTGTAGGGTAGACTGGGCATGGTTGAAACAATTTTACTTTGACCGTGTGTAATAGATTATCTATAATACTTACAAGCTATATTTTTATATTGGGTTTATGGTACATTATCTGTTTCTTAAATATGACATGCTTGATAACTCTATTTAAAACAGTTAAGCTACAATAGCCTTTTGAAGATTACGGGAAAAAGCGGTTCAATTGACCACATACCTGTGTTAATTGAAACAGCATGTGGGGTTGATTGAAACAGTCAAATATCTTCGGAGTTACTGAAGTGTTTCAACTCGTTTTAATCGTTTGCATTAACAGTACAGCATTTGGTGATGTCGTGAAAAATCGGTCAATATAACATAAATATTACATACTTAATTCTGTTAGACATAAACAAGCTAAAATATTTTTTTCATTAATTGAATTTAAAAGGTTTTTATTATACCAATTAGTAGCATTTGATGTAATCAACTTACTTTTAATAAAATATTAGGCTAGAACGTGATAAAGGGGTAGCAATAAGCCATTATCAATTTCATACAAAAGTACATGTTTCAATCATGACACTGTTTCAACCACTACGTAGGTAGGTACTTGATGTAAGTGAATACATAGGTACCTCGCCTAGTAATCACTGGCGGAGAGAGTGGAAATGAAATACTCAAATTATAAAACAGGCAAATACGACGCAAAACTCATAATAAACGAGATTTCTTTGTCTAGAATATAATAAGAAATAATAATCGGAATAAAATGACGTATGATGTTTTTTCTTTTACGGATATCAAAAAGAAACAAAATTAAAATTGAACGTTTTATTTATTATAAATTACGTTAGTACTTTTTGATATAAAATTGATCGACATTATGTTTGTTAAAGCTTGTTGCTCGAGCCAAGCTTGTTGCTTGAGCACATCTTACTGATAGCTCTGGATGGCGCTCTAAAAAACCTCTAAACCATTCTACTCCGGCAATCTCATTTGTGTCCCAGGAAGCTGGCTTTGGTAGATTGTACCGCAAAGTCAAGTCATAGGCCAACTTTCTTAAATCTTTAGTCGATAGGCCAAAATAAATGTCGGCTGATTTAATAGCATACTCCGCAATATCTTTTTCTTGAATATCTGTAAAAACCCTTTTGGCTGAGTTATAACCCATAAGAATATCTTCAAACGGCATACCATCCGGAGCATTCTCCCTTTTCTTTTTGTATCTTCCTAACGACACGTGGTCTAAGTTAAACATGTCTGCTGCCCGTCGCACAGATTTTCCTGTTATGATTTCTTCATAGGCATGCTGGTAAGCAAACAGGTCTACGCTATTCCTCTCCGTCACATGTTTCCTTTTTCTAGGCATCTGTAAAACAAAACTATACCTATTTACCAAACTATTTATTATGGTTTATTAACAATACCACGATCAGAAAATAATCTACTGTAATTTTTTTTTAATAAATTTACCGAATTAATCCATAGTTAATCATGGACATGGTCTAAACCATGCCTAAGCATGTGATGCGGAGTCGAAAAAGTCACGAATATGAGTGTGGAACACGGAAATGTGGAATGAGCAAGACCAAGCAAAAAATTTATGGATTGCAATTTGACTGCCTCTGTCACTTAGTGATATGACCATTGGTCTTAGACCCTGAGTTCCCGGGTTAGGAGAGTAGACATTATAGGAGTAACCAAAACGGTTACTCCTATAATGTCTACTTCCCAATAGTCGACTTCCCCAAAACGACTATAAATCAACAATTTCCAGAACGTCCTCTTCCCAAAATGTCTACTTCCCCAATTCGCTAGCTTCCACTATCTTATTTTAGTCTGTCGCCTTAACAAGAATGTTATCAGCATTGTTGTGTTCCGACAGTTAGAGGGAAAATAGCCAGTTCCTCAGTGGTTGAGGATTCCAGGAGAAACGCGTTTCCACCTTCAGTGAAAACATGAGTGTTGAGATGATAGCAGCAAGCAAGCAAGAATGAAAGAAGAAAACTTATTACGCCGTTAAAATAAGTTAACAAATCCTTTTAAGTATGATTATTTAATATTGGCTTGAGTTTCGGTGAATTTAAATATAATTTACACATTGAACAGACATTATAACGTATAAAATGTTGGTATCAAACCTTTTTTAAATTTTAAAAATCTTTATTTTCATTCGATAATATTTCATTTCTCTAAGTACCTATTCTGTAAGGATACTGTGGACGGTTAAAACACCGGGACGTTTGAAACGTTTCAATTGACCCCAGACTAATTGTTTCAACCGTACCCATTCGACATCACCTACTTCAAGGCCAATAATATACGTTTTAAAAAGACTTAAACGGTGATCTATTGCAATAGGACTACTCTTAAATAGTTAAACAAAACATTAAAATAAAAACAATGGTCAAAACACAACAGTTGAAGAAGTTATAAGAGAAAATACATATTTTTAAATACTCACAATTAGGCGCGAAAATAGTTAAAACGTCGTAGACACGGCTGCGTTGCTCGCCGACTGACGTGCTTCTGGCGGTGGGTCTCAACGTGTGCGACGGAAGTTACAACTGTCGCGGCACAAGCGTAACTATTGTAGTTTTCGAGAAATTTGAGCTGTTTTAATCATGACGCGTTTCAACCGTCCCCGGTCTACCCTAGTAGTTTCTGCAACTAGCATCCAAAAAGCGCTAAATCGCCGCTATTTGCGTTTGAGGCGTGCGTGTAGTGCTCATGCTCAGTCGCTACAGATAGAGGGTAAAATGCTGATGTCCGTGCTAAAATAAATGTCTCTACGGACGCCATTAAGCATTGAGCGCTAAGTAGTCTGCGGCGCATAAGTTGAACAATGACCTAGGGTGCGCAGTCTCAATCGAAGTGCGACATGGGAGGTGGCGCGTAACATAGTTTGTCTATGGTTTTAATTGCGCAGACAACCGCCGTTTTTGTTCAACTTATGTTCCGCTGTCAAAACTTAATACTCCTTCCATAATCGGACAGTGAAAAAGTTAGAAGCCTAATATGTAAAAAAAATTGTGATTAATTTACTCTTTTGATAGGTCGTCAGAGTAAGTTTTAATATTCCTATAATAAATTTACAATTTAATTCACCTACAACCTAAGTATTTGTTAAGGATTTGATCAAAAACTCTAAAGTGTTTGTACTTCTATTTTTTTGTTTATCTGAAGTCTTTTTTATTGTAACGGATTATTATGTTTTACTCAAATGTCGATATTTAAAATTATTGTACCCCATAATAGATAGTAAATTTTACTAACATAAAATAGTTGTTGTCCATCCTCTTTATCTTGGTTTTGCATTTATGGTAATATATTGATGGTTTTTAAATTGTTTTTCTTGTAGAGGTACATGTATATATAAAAATATGCTTTAAAAGAATAAGAATTTTGTTTACATATGTAGTTCTCGTATTCGACAGTATACGATACTAACAAAAATATTCATTATTTTTAAATATGTTTTTTATTTAACCTATTAAATACGCATCTACATTTATATCACAGGCGAATTATTGCTATCCAAGGGTCCATATTAATTCCACGTCAGATAACACGTGTTCAGGAGGCGAATGTTTATGGAACATGAAGTATCCCTGTATTTGTGCTGGACTTACAACCTTCTTCTTTTCTATGACCCTGCAAAGAAAACACTTTTTATTAAAATTCAATTGGAATAAATAATTAAAAAAAGAAATGAAAAATTGTGTTTGGATTAAACACGTTTATTCTCTAATTGTGTCTTAAAAATAAATAAAAGCTAAATTGATATTGTTTTTAAATTTCGGTAAGCATACATATCATTTATACATATATACATATAGTATATTTCCCTTATTTAATGCGTGCTTTGGGACGACAATTTTGTAAATTTTATATAAACATCAACAAAGGGACGCACGGCACGTCCATAGTACATCATCATAATCATCATCATCTCAGCCCATTAACGTCCCACTACTGAGCACGAGCCTCCTCTCATACCATTGTGCGAGGGTATTGGGTCATACTCCACCACGGTGACCCAGTGCGGATTGGCGGAGGCAGGTTGTATGGCGTCCTGCTGTTAGAATTTTTCAAGCCGCCCAATTAGGCCTCTAACATGGCTTAACGACTACCACATTTAGTGATAACCGGGACCAACGGCTTAACGTGCCTTCCGAAGCACGGAAGCGCTCGATATCAAATGCCATGCAAACGGTCACCCATCCAAGGACTGACCTCTGTAAGCTCTGCTTTACTTCGGTGACCGTTTCCGACCACCGAGCATCGCAGAGCTACGAGCGCTTCTTACTCCATAGTACATACTAAGTCAATTATATGGTATAAAAATCTTTATATAACGCTTTTCTATGACTATCTCATCATCATCCTTTCAGCCATAATTATAGTCCACAGCTGTGCAGCCGTGCAATGTGCATTAGCCTTCCCAATATTTAACTTTATATTGGGGGTATTTGCACATAATTACCACGCTAGGCAGGCGGGTTGGTGATCTCAGTTTAAGCTAGTACGCTAGCTTAAACTGAGATCACCAACCCGCTTAACCAGCAACCAACATTAAACTAGTGACGCTGCTGCCTATCAACTGGTAAAATTTTCTCTTCGTCGACTTTACGACTCCCTCCTGAGATGAGGCACTACTCTTAGCCAACTATCTAAAATTACGAAACTTTTAACGTCTGTGATGAGAAATTTGCATCTCCAATAAAAACGAATTATTTAAAAGCAACGACAATCGCGTGGGATAGGCTATAAAATTATTATTATGTCCATTTGAGACTTCTTTAAAGAATCCCGATATTTGGAAGACAATTAGACAATGCACAACTGCAACTGATATGATAAAATATGACGTTTAAAGTCAATAAAATGTTACTAAAACTTACTTTTCAGCAAATTGACGAGCGTGATCTGGGGCTTGTTCTCCTTTGTAGAACCTCAAAAACATGAGTTCCACTTGTTCCTTGTTGCAGTGACCTACAAATTCTTTCATATCAACTCTTCCTGGTCGTATTAATGCCGGATCTAATCTGATAAAACATTATAGATAATTATTATGCGTAACATATAAAATTACAAAAAAAATATTTGTTTATTTTATGTTAGTACTCCATTTGGATTATCTTTTATGAAGAAATAGCTTTTCCCATTTGTGTAGCATTTTATTAAGGAAAAATAAATTAGCAAAAAAAGATTACAACAAAACACTTAGTGCATTCACATGATAAGATAGTTCGCTTTAAAAGAAACCTACATCGCAATTTAGAAGCTTCACCAGGTCTGATGTACTATAGCAGTGCATTCGATAAAATACACTAAACTGCAATGCTAATAATGAAGCCTCCTTTATAATTCGTAAGGTGGCGGACCACTGTCGAGAGACAGGAATCAATAGAATTTCAAATGTACCTGAATAAGTAATTATAGATTCACGCATCTGAACATTTAGAACTGGAGTTCTACAAGGAGCAATTTTGGGCTGTGTCCTTTTTTCAGAGATTTTATATAACTTCGCTGTTAACTACCTTATATCATACTTTATAGAAATATGGTTTTATCAATCATAGGCACCTCTCCAAGTAGTTTGTAGTCATGAACACTATTCGGGCTTCAGTAGACGCTACGCCATCTAAGCAGTTAAGTAGGCCGCTAAAGGTGACCCGATTGAGGCCATCATAAGCAGCTTTCTGCGTAGGACTATCTTCTCGAGAAGCAAAAGCAGCATCTATATCTTCTAGGAGTATTATCGATTGCTGGGGCGCGACACTGAAATTAAATAGTTCAAATAATGTTAATGATTAAGCAAATAATATAGCCAATATACATAAAACAATCGGGAATAGTTATTAAAAAATACTGAGTTATTATTATTTATAAAACCGAAAGTAACTAGTAAATATATCATGTTCAGAATTTAAGGGAAGAATATGTAATTAAAATAATAATACCTTAATAAATGGTTAAGTCTATCATCTGTGAGGCCTCTCTCAGATAAGTTTAGAACGCAAATGTTGTATTCTAATTCGCCAGCTAATGCCATGATGAAAGAAGATTTTCCACATCCAGGAGGACCATACAGCAAATAACCTGAAAAATCAAAAAAAAGTTACTTTAATAGACTATATAGTGTGAATTGAAGTGTACAGGGTTACTACCAATATCTTCGAAGCCCAAGCCAACCCTAACCTGCAACTGTTGCAGCTGCCGATCAATTGCTATGGGATCCATAAAAGGACTTACCGGCGCTGGTAGACTCGCCACCTATTACATGAGAACAATATAATTGGCGAAATGTGGGCATAAAAATGCTTCTGCCCACCCCTTCGGGAAAACATGCGTAGTCATATGTATATTCGTAGAGAAAATAATTATAATTTCTGATATATTCACTACTTTGAGGAAAGTAATTTAATTATATATTAAACAAAACCTCTTCTGTAGGGAATGCCTCTGTCGGTGTACCATTGGGGATTATTGATAAAGTCATCGCAGTCAGCTAAAATGCGGTCCGCCAAACCAGCTCGCAGGACAACACTGTGCAGAGGTCTCCTCTTTCGGGGGTGACCGAATTGGCGCCATTCTGAGCCCATAGCTGTGTACATTAGAGTCATCCCTTCATGTTGTTTCAAAGCCATTGTTCTTGCTGAAACATATAATAACATTAGAATCGTCATCATATCAGCCCATTACGGTCCCATAACTGAGCAGGGCCTCTTCTCATGAATCAAGGTGAGAGGGTACAGGGTTGTACTCCACCATGCTAAGCCAGTGTAGTTTGGTGAAGAATAATTTAAGAAAGATATTCAAAATATAAAATTTGTAAGGTCACCAAAACTTGGAAAGCAATATTCTAATGCAATTGTTAAACTTACAAATATTCTAGTTCAACATAAACTAAGGTTACGAAAATATGAAAAGTTTATATGAGCTTAAAGAATACACTTTACCTTCTTCTAGAATATTATAATAGATTTGTTTATCTCGTCCAAATGCTGTCAGTGTGACTGTCTCCCATGGAACACCCATGTGTAAATCTAGAGTATGTTGTTCTCTTGTGCGGTCAACACGGATCCATGAACTGCCATACCTTTATTGCATAAAATGTGATGGTACCAATTAACTACTTATAAGAACCAAAAAGAAGCAATTGGTTGTAAATTCAACTATAAATGTCTTCATTGACTGGCCATCCTGATGCTAACGCATAAGTGGTGTGTTATTATTTCATGTAATTTATGCATCCAGACTTTAAGTTATGTTTAAATGTGGATGCGTTATAAAATAATATATTCATGGCAGTTTAGCCAGAATGCAGATCTTACCGTTTGATATTACCTTATTAGCATATAAGAGATTTGCTTTATATTTTGTTCTTTTCTTGGACAACATTTATCCCATACAACTATTTAGTTTACAACTGCTAGGGTTGGCTGGTAGAGATCTCTTCTAGAGATAAGTCCACCTTTGTACATGTTATTTTATATACCTCATGTAATATTTAAAATTATTTTTGTGCAATAAAGGATTATTATTATAAATAGAATAGTAAAATTTGTGCAGGTTATAAAAGATATTGAGACACATTGGTACTATACTTCACTGCCACAATTGATCAGGTCGGCGTTCCTGCAGCACTAGCCTATAAAGGCATGTCGGAGTTAGTGCTAGTGCTCCATACTTGATTGCAGAACAAAAAATATTGAAATTTTGTCTTACTACTAAATATGCAGTAGTTTAATGATATTTTTGATTGTTTGAACTACCATCTATGTATTCTAACCTGAAAAAATGTTGACCTATACTCGGTATGAATTCATATTTAGTTTTAATCTGGCCTGTGTCCTTTTGTAAGAAGGAAGTCTCCACACTCAGATGTTGTGTCTTCTTTGCACCTTTTTTGGTTATCCACTGAAGTAGCCATTGATATGACTTGTCTCTACAAGGTACTTCGAGAGTGATCATGCAATGTCTTCTGAATAAGAGCATCGAGGTTTGAAGACCCTTTCTTAATACAGCGGCACTCGCTCCAATTCCGAACAACCCGAATCCAGCGCCAAAGTACGGGTTTTGCGACAAAGATGCAACATATTCAGCGATAGTCATTCTGATATTGCGATTCAGTGGTAATATATATACGTAAAATTAAATTACAGTTTAATTCAAAAGAATCATTTTCAAACTTAGATTTTTTATAAGCTTACAGGTTATGTCATTTTATCTTTGTTTTGACAATCAGCTGACCTAAATTGTTCTGCTGCCCAAAAAGGCCAAGAGCGGTTCCATACAGCTGTTACCTATGTAATTTAATCAAACAACTTTCTAGTGAATAAATATTTTATTGCAACAAATCAATTTTATTTGTAACAAAGTTGCATTTTTCATAGGCATTGGCGTAGAGAGACGGCATATTTTTTTGTAAAGTGTGCACATTTAAGCGGGCCTGGTATGTATCAAATATATATTTTTTTATTTGCGCATTAAAACGTCCTTCTTAAGATTCAAAATATTTTTGAATTTTTCTACTATTTTAAAAGCTTTTGAAAAACATTGAAAGGAATTAATGAATGGCAATTGTACGGTGGTCCGCTTGCGGTTGTAAGCCGCCGCTCGCCACTCGTACAGTAAGAGGAAGGAGGGATTAGATGCTGTACCAGGGGGTACCCTGGCCACCAGTGGAGAGGAAGGAGTGCTGTACCAGGGGGTACCCTGGCCACCAGCGGAGGGGAAAGGAGTGCTGTACCAAGGGGTCGCCCTGGCCACCAGCGGAGGGGAAAGGACTGCTGTACCAGGGGGTAGCCCTGACCACCAGCAGGAAGGGAAGGGAATGCTGTACCAGGGGGTGCCCTGGCCACCAGCAGGAAGGGAAGGAACTGTACCGGGGTGTAGCCCCGGCCGACAGTAGGAGGTGTAGAGAGAGGAATGAGACCCAACACGGACGGTTGAAATCTAATTTATTGCTTATAATTGTATGGTTTATATATTAATTACATGTTGTGTACACATATAAAGATATAAAGATGTGCAACGTCTGTGTAAAGTGCCGACGCTGCACGTGGATGTTGCAACTGGGCCGACTCGCCGCTGACCACGCTGACGCCAAGTCCAATGTACAAGATGTAGACTTGTACAGCAATCTTCTATAAAAATCATTCATTCCCTGTGTACAACGCATTAATTGAATGACGTTCTATTTGACGTGAGTGAATTGGATAAGTTGGAAACACAAAAATCCATACTTGTAAAAAATTTACAGTGAACGTTAGTACTTAATTTGTCTACCTGTCACAAGATGGCGTTGAGCGTTGTTCCTCACCTAGTCACTAGGTGGCAATACACACAAAAGTCATTAATTTACACATTCGCAGCAGTCAGCCCAACAAAGATTGAGTTGTATATAAATTTATACCGTTAACAAAATATTTTTTAAAGATACGTCCGGTAAATATACTTAAATCCTTCTGTTTGTTCAGACCTATCTGTTTGTAAGTCCCATTTGCCCAGTTATTTATTTAGCTAGATATAGTAAATAAGAATAGTCGGTAAGTCGGTAATTGTCAAAGACGCTACCTGAATCATAAACTGTGATTTTGTATGTATTTATATATATGTATATTTGGGGAAATATATATAAAACTCATTTTTTCTTATCCTATTGTCTGTTAGTTTTATTATTATACGTTGTTGCTATTTAATAATATGTATATGTTTTCTTATGAGTTTTGTGTATGTATATATTTGTATATATTATTTGCTATTGTATACTCTTACGAAATTTGTTGTTTTGATTTATTTTGTTTTACTTTTTTGCATATGTATTTTACCTATGCTTGTTTTATCTTTCTGACTCCTCATGAGGTTGGCTGGAAGACATCTCGCCCTTGTACATGTCCTTTTTATTTGTAATGTTTTGTTATTTTTTGTTTTATGTGCAATAAAGAGTTAAATATTTTTTGGAGACTCTGTCCTCGAAGTTGTCGCCAAGTAAGTATACGCCTATGTTATAAGAGGAAATGTGCAAAAATCTTTTAAAATCATACCTTAGCGCTTATAATCAGCATGTATAAATCTCTCGTGTACATTCCTAAATGAGAAGTGAATTAAGTTATATGCCTGACGGAGAAATTTTTAAGCGGAGTGTGCCTCAGGGAATTATACTGGGACCATTACTGTTCCTCATTTACATACATGACCTACTCAGTAATATTAAACAGAGTATGGTCTTATTTGCCGATGATAGTACCGCTTTAATATAATATAATAAAACAATTAACTATGAATTTGACTCACTTAGAGATATTATTAATTAGCTTGACGACGATGAATTATTTATTCAATCCCTTAAAAAAACAAACATTATTCATACTTTTAAAAACAATGTATAACTTTGATGTAAACTACATTGACAAAAAAAAAACTAAGAAATGGTGGAAATTTACTTGGAAACCCCATACGGATCATGCCTGTGCAAAACTAAGTAAATCCATGTTTTAATGTACTAACTCTCAAAAAAGTTAACATTGAAGCTGTTACGATAGCATATCATTGGATCATATCACGGGATCATATCACCCATTTTGCGATATGGTTATATTTTCAGGAAACTCAAGCGAAAGGGAAACAGTTTTTAAAGCTTAAAAACGGTGCATATGGACAACGTGTGGTTTAAAAAGTACATATAGCTGCGTGCCAATATTCAAATCCTTTGAGCTACCAACACAGCTATCTCTTTAGAAGTGTGCCAATATGTAAAAAAATATTTTTAATTGTTGGGTAGGTCCAATTTCGAGAAAGAGTTCAGTCGTTGAATACAGCTCGGTTGGGCTGCGTTCGGGAAATGACAATATCTTCTCATTCTAAATACCTGTGTCTCAAGATGAAAGGCAGTCGATCAGTGTGCGTTACAAGTGATTACGTATGAGACTGAGACTTAGCGCCTGACTATGGGCCTCGTAAGAAAGCTGAAAGTCAGCGTGCAATTGAGAGAGAGATGCTCGGAGTGTGGAAATCCGTAGGAGAACTTAGCGAGGCGAGTTTGTAAGCTAAAGTGGCAGTGGGCGGGGCACATAGCTCGAAGAACCGACGACTGATGGAGCGTTAAGGTTCTTCAATAGCGACCGCGAACCGGTAAACGTAGTAGACGACGGCCACCCACCCGATGATCTGGTGAAGGCGGCGGTGTATGCTGGCGACAGGATCGCTCAATGTGGAAATCTATTGGGGAGGCCTATGTTCAGCAGTGGACGTCATATGACCGAGATGATGATGATAATTTTTTTAAATTGTATTAATTTACTAATAAAAAATAATTAATTCAATAGAGCACGTTTTACGAGTAGGCTTACGTTAGTAGTCGGCGTGGTTTGAAATGAGTGTCAACTGCTTTTTTAACTGCACGCTTAACAGTCAGTCTCGCGTAAAAATAAGGACCAAATTATTATGGGTGTTATTTAACGTGTCTTCAAAATTAATAAATTGCCAACCTAACCTAACCTTTTTGTGCATCAAAATTACTGAGTGAGCATCTAATGAGGTGATTAGATGCTCACTCAGTAATTTTGATGATCAAAAAAGTATTTTTTAGAGGTTCAGTTTATTATATTCCAATTATTATTATTTATCTAGAGGAGAAGTTATTTATATGGTTAATTTTTTTATATAATGCACCTTTAGTATAAGCGTTGCAACGCCAACTTATAGGTACAACCAGATTGGTCGGAACTCGGAACTAACACACAAAAAAAACATAACTACAGCCTGGAACAATATTGTCCACGTTAAAAGTAAAGTAAAAAAAAATTATTTATTTCATAAACTATTATACATAGTACTTGAAAACGTCATGATCACAAATGAAAAAAAAAACAATCGAAATAATATTACACTAAATCACGAAGCTTAGATTCACTTACATGCAACAAAACAATTTTCAATAATTAAGTGTAAGTGAATCTAAGTGCCAGTTCCGAGCCACCGCTCTGTAAGAAGAACTGGCAAGAAACTCACAGGCTATGCTCTTTTAAATATGTCCATTAGTTTGGTACTAGAATTACAATCTTCATTTGTCTGTGAAGCTATACAATGCAATATAACATAACCTTAACAATATTTATGTTTTCAAGTCATTCATATTAGAATAGCCTGTATGAAACGGCAGTTTAATCCCAAGCATTTTTATCTGCCATATAGTCTTTAATAGAATAATATCCCTTTGAAGACAGCTTGTGTTTTATTGTTAATTTAAATTTATTTAGGCTCAATTGCTGTATGTTGCTTGGGATTTTATTGTAGAATCGCACACATTGACCTTTAAAAGATTTGTTTATCTTTTGGAGCCTAGTGGCAGGTACAACTAATTTATGCTTATTCCTTGTGTTTAGGTTATGTACACAGCTTTTCTTACTAAATTGATCAGTATTCTTGTGTACATAAACCAGGTTATCATAAATGAATTGACCGGCCACTGTTAAAATACCAATTTCTTTAAACTTTTCCCTTAGTGAATGTCCACACGGGAGATTATAAATTGCTCGAATAGCCCTCTTCTGCAGCACAAAGATTGTTTGAATGTCTGCGGCACAACCCCACAGAAGAATACCATAGGACATAACACTATGGAAATAGTTATTTAGTTATTCAGGATACAGAACACTTATAAACAGAAATCTGTTATTCCATACTTTCAAGATATCAGTTTAATATACGAGTACATAAATATTAATTTTTTATCTATTTCCATCGTTTAACAAATAAATACTACTGCAAGACCTTCATCGTGCCTTTATTGGTGTATAATGATCCTCCCAACATCTTAGAAGCCCAAGCCAAACTCACCTGCAAGTGGTGCACCTGCTGAACAACTGACGATACTCTGTTAAATATAAAGCTACTGGTAAACGGGAATAGGCTCGCCACCTATTACGTGGACAAACAATATGATTGGCGAAGTGTGGGCGTGTAATATTATGCCGATGCCATCGGGAAAACGGGCGTGATATTACTATAGTGACGATAAATATTTTTTTTTTGATAAATTACATCTTTATTTATTCAAAAATACACAATGTTTTGCGATTTTTATAGGTTTCGTGATATGATTTTGAGAAGTAGTTCACTACTTAAAAATATTCTATAGAAAAGTAGAAGATATGTTAGAAGTTTTTTGTATTGGACATAATTTTTCATAAATTGTTCTTATATATTGCCAGTCTGGAGACTGAAAAAGATTTCTATTTACTTTGGAACTATAAAGTCACTTGCTTTAATCTTTAATTTACATATGAAAGTTTAGGTCAATATTCGTCGAACGAAAAATTTCCACATTACACTAACATTTAAAAATTAAAGTTTTTAAAAACCACCGTTACATACATATACATACATACATAATGTCACGCCTCTTTCCCGTAGGGGTAGGCAGAGATCACATCCTTCCACTTGCTACGATCTTGGCACACACTTTTAGCTTCATTCACACTCATTAACCTCCTCATACACGCCCGTCGGTTTAGGGTACTTTTGACCTGCCCTTTCTCTAACATTTTTTGTATTTGGTCATGGAAAGTCTTACGTGGTCTTCCCCTCCCAACACTTCCATCCACTTGTCCATCATAAATCACTTTCGTTAATCTACTTTCATTCATCCTCTCAACATGACCAAACCATCTAAGCATACCTTTCTCAATTCTTGTCACTATATCTTCTTTTACACCAGCTTTAACCCTTATCACTTCATTCCTTATCCACCACCGTTATTACACATTAATGTCCGAAATAACACAAATTTTAGATAATAAAACAAAACTGCAGACATGACTCGTCACTTTCCCGCCAAGATGCACCGAACATATTTCCGACATTTTTACAGAATATTTTTTTATAGTTCAGATCGAAAATTAAAAAAAAAATCATAACTCAAAAATTATAAAAAAACGCGGAACATACGTAGGGTTTTCTCGGATAGACAATAATTTATGCTTTTGGAGTAAGTAACTATATAAATAAATATATACGCATGTGCTCCTAGGCAGTGAGTCCCCAGTTTAATAAAAAAGTAGACGGTGCGGGTCACGCGACCCCTATCATCAGCGGGGCGCGCGGCCCCGTTGCGGCTGCGGCATGCCACGCCACTCTCATTATTTATCTCGTAATATTAAATATCTACTCCTTCCTTATTCAATGACTATTATTTTTCGTGCACTTCATTCAAAAACAATATTTTTTATTTACATTGTAACTATGTAAGTATGTATTTCCAAAAAAAGTAGGTGTATACGAACCTAAGTATGTTTATTTATTGTCTAGTAAGTACAGACAGTCTAGTCAAGTCTTGTAACTAGACTATACAACCTTTGCTTGATTGTTTTTCGTGATGTGTTTAATGTCCAGAACTACTTATTTATTTAAACAACCAGCTTAGCCATTTCTAGTAAACGAAAACCTTATTTTCATTGAAGTGACATAAGTTATTTCCACGACAAAGGGTTTCTCAAATCTATGTATCGAAGGTAGGTTTTTTTAATAAAACAAAGGGCACTCAAAGGTTCTTGATAAAAAGTGGTCATCGCACCTTTTGGGCGCTTTCAATACCAGGGGCATCCCTATAACTTGACCCCGATTTTTTTAAAACCGCTACTAACATTTTTTTTTACTGATGCGACCTTTTTAGCGTAGCTTTATAACGGACATATTAATGTATAAACCCCATGTTAGACGAATGTCGTCATACTTCATTTTAATTCCTATACGTCACGACATAACATGGAAACACTGTTTATCTATCTATGTGGCTTTCAAATAATTGTGTGCAAACTTAAGTAACACAAAAATGAAGCTAATATTATTATATTGCCTGCTTCATCCTGGCTTGGCAATAATGATGCGCAGTTTGTTTTAAACAAAACGACTATAAAATAACTAACACACTAAAAATAGATTACAATTTATATAATATTTGAAGTCATATTTATGTAGAAACCCTAGGTCTACGTAAACGATATAGAAAGTTAGACCAAGTTTAAAACGAATGCTGTCACTTTCATTTGATAAGGTGAAGACAGCAACAACAACAGCAGCAACAGTTTTAAACCTGGTCTAACTTTATATATCGTTTTGTAATAAGCCCCTCTATGTTTAAAATAATAGGCCAAGGTCTCCGTTCGAGACGAATGCCTTAAAACGTCATTCAAGTCATTTTTGTACGTCATGAAATAGACACTAACACTAATCTACTTGGCTTTGAAATAATTGTATTGTATTTATCTTACACAAAAATGAAGCTACTATTTGTAATTTTCTATTGCCTGCCCCTTGATGGCTTGGCGATAATGGTTCGCAAGTTCGTGTACCAGAAGGACATGTCGGAGCACTGCCGCCGCCGCGTGCTGCCCTCTATCTTTGTCGGGAGACATATCGCTGAAGCACACTCGCAAATACTCCACTTCTCTAAGATGGAACTGCCTTACAGCTGTTTTATAAGTGTCAGGTTGATTTCACCATATTAATAAAGCCACAATGGCGAAGCTTTCGTTGTTCCGTGGTACTTGATAGTCGGAAACGATCACCAAGTGAAGCTCAGTAATTTTTTTCTGTAGTCATGCGTATTTTCTCGTTTGTTTGATTTGCATAAAATAACAATAATATATAACATCTTCTTCGACTAAAACTTTTTGGAGTAACGTAAGCAATGGGAGGAAGTAGAGTTCAGAAAAGGAATGTACTTGGTAATGTGAAGTTTGTGTGGCATTGAATATCCAACGCTTTCGTGTTTTGAAAGGCACGTTAATTAAATGTTGATGCTGGTTATATAGATATTATGTGGTAGTCGTGAAGTTCTGATAGAGGCCCTAAAGGGCTGCTTGAAACATTCTAACAGCAGGATGTCACACACCTGTTTCCGCCAATCTGTAGGTACGGGGACCGCGTTGTGGATTGTGACCTATTTACCTCTCACTTAGTAATTCGACGTTAATGGGCAAGGCAAAAATTATTTAGTTTTAAATTGCACCATTGAAATAATTCATAAATAAATCGCAACCAATATCAAATCAGAATCCGTATAAATGATAAGAACCTGTTAGTAGTAGTTAGTATTTTAAAGATAGGTAAGATGCAATTGGTACTGCAAGTATACCCTCCGAAATGGTCTCCACTTTGACGTGGTGGGGAGGCTTAGTATCCTCCGGTAGGGTGGAGGAGCCGCTGGGATAAAGGTAACACACAGAGGCCGGCGACTCTGGGTGCCCTTAGTACTGACTACCGACTGACTACTCTTAGTTTTCCTACCCTACCATGCTAGGAGAACCCGCCAAGCAGCGCCAGAAGGATTATAGGCGGTAGGGGCAGGGGGTCCCTGCTGTCTAATCATAGACCCTTCGAAAAATCGGTCACACACGTAGGTGAGCGATAAAGGGCGCGTCTACTGCTCCTCTCTAAGGAGGTCCTCCTGTTTCTGGTGTCGATGGCCGTATTACGCTGCATCCTAGGTACTGGCCCCCCGCTCCTTTCTGTCAACAAGCGTTGGGCATCATCGAAAGATTTTTAGTGGGTATTTCTGCTGGCGGTTGCGTCTGCCGGTGGTGACACCACACCTACACCCCTTTACGGTCCTCCTTCGGCCGGAAGGCAGTGCGTAAATTTATGTTGTTACCAAATTAATAAAAAAAAGGTACTGCAAGCATCCGTGGCCTTTAGTGACCACTTTCCGTCAGGTGAGCAGCATGCTAGAGTGTCACATTGTGGCATATAAAAAAATATATGTATTACGCTGGCCAGAAACGATTGAGCTCTGAATTCTGTTAATGATTTATTATAACGTTTCTAGGACTGAGTCCGGTAGCAACATAATTTTGGTGGTTCAGCTGTTGTCTGACGAGAGCCTGGTGCGTGCTTGTAGCGAGAACGTCAACCAGTTCCTGGTGTATGAGATGGGAGAGACTTTCGGCGGGTACTGGGGTGCCATCCCCGACTCTTTAGTTAGGGCCCAGCCGCTGCACCACAAAAGTTATATACTAAAAATGCCTTCACCTACCACAGAGGACGTACCGAGGTCTGCTATTGTCCTTTTTATTTAATGTAATAAAAATAGAAAACCATACTTTGCAAAAAGTTAAAACCTAAATGGCTTTACATAATTTAATATTTTAATTCATTTTTTAAATAAAATATTGCACATTTCTAGAACTTTCTTTTTTAATTTGTTTTAAATCAAGGAACATGTAATTTTATCATTATGCAGTTGACAAATATTTATATGTTAGTATTTGAAAGCATGGAATTTTTATAACTAAACCCTCTTAAATTATATAAAATTATTGTCAGATTTATTTTAATCAAACAAATTGACACAGTCTTTTGTTTGTGTAAATCTATTCTAAAACCTTCTAGACGGGAATTATAAAATATAACATTTATTGATTACTTGGAAGCAGCACAACAACGGAGTTACCAGAAGAAACTACCACTGATTTGCCAACAACTAATCCATCGGAGATATTGACTACTGATGGAGACTACGTCAGAATGGAAATTCCATTGCTCAATGTATCTGGAGGTCGTCTGTCGGATATTAAGGGTGGATTCCACATTGAAGAGTTGTTCGATGCTTTTTATGACGTCGGTCCTCGGTAAGTACTCGCTATTCATTCATATTCTTGTGTCGAATTCTTTGGTAAGTACTTTTATTACATTATAGTTTGATATGAACCGCAATGGTCTCAAGGCGAAAGTGTGATACTTATAACCTTTTTCTTCTTAAATCAGTGTAGTATTTTTTTTTATTTCATAAATTATTACATAGTATTTGAAAACGTCAAAATTTAATATAAATATAAAAAACAATCGAAATATGATTACACTGAAATCACGAAGCTTAGATACTCTTACATCCAACAAATCAATTTAAAAACAAAAAATATTTAAGTGTAAGTAAATCTAAGTGCCAGTTCCGAGCTACTGCTCTGTAAGAAGAACTAGCAAGAAACTCACAGACTATGCTCTCTTAAATCATCTATTGGTTGGTTACAATATTCGTTTGTCGGTTCGGATGATTCGGATCCCAGTGCTCAGAAGTGGGATGTTATTAGGATGAGATGATGTTGAAAGAAAGAAAGATATAGTTACTAGCTGCACATAAAAGATACAAGTACAATTCTGTATAAAGTTTAAGCAAATATTTGTGCAGTCCAATGGCATTGCTTCGTTTGTCATAGCTGCGCTGGTTTTCAAACAACACCATAACGATTCGTACAGCTCGGGTGTGACTTACCTCCAAAAGACCACTTCGTATTGAAAAAAATAAAATAAAGCCAATAATTTTCAGCCCGGAAGGAGAATATGAGACCAGTATGTTTCCATTGGTCCAGTTTTCCATCGAAAAGGAGCCTAGCCGGCGCTTTGGTTCAGACCGGGAACCATTCCCTCAATATGACCGGAAGATGTCCACCACGAACACAAGGTTACATTTATTTAATTTCATTGGTTATATTTTTGGTACTTGTCTTTTTTGTAACTAGCAGTAGTTCAATCTTCTTGCAGTTAGGCACCTCTAAGAGATTCTACTAACCTATCTCTTGCCCGAGGTTGTCGTAGAAGACGACTTAGGAAATGGGGGGTCTTGTCACTTGGAATTTTGAGAAGTTATTATTTGAGAAGTTTTATCTAGGAATCTCTGTGCTAAAAGCGATATTTGCTACAACTATACACATTCATTTTAAACAGCCATATTAAGGTTTCTATTCTCCCCAAATGAGATTGGTGTGAAATTATGTTTGTATGGACAACTTAATTACTCAACATTGTATTCTTCCTGAATGGAAATTAACAAATTAAATAGAAGAAAATAACGTCTAATGTTGCATTTATAAAAAAGAGGTATTAGTAAAACTAGAGTGGTATTTATACTTTAAATACTCAAATACAAGTACTCATTTATTGGTCATACAAAATAACAAGTCGCGTCACATTTACCCATTATGTTTTACCACAGTACTCCTGTATGGTATTTACCGGGTTGTTTATTTACAGGCTTCAGAAATCCACAACCAAACGAATGTCACAAATAAAACAACAGTTTGATAAGTTTATAAACTTTAATAAGAAAACAAATTCCTTATACGTGACACAGAAACAATCGCATTTTGATTCGTATGTAAATTATTTTGTTTTATCACATGTATAATTATACTTAAAACTTAATAAACAAAACTTAGTAGGCCTAACTAATTATATTAAAATCATAGACATCATCAAAAACTATAGATTTTTACAATTTAGTGCGAAAAATAAATACCTCAAATTTATTCAAAGGCATTATTATTCCAGAGTTTGGTCAGAAACTACAATACCAAGCTTTATTCAAAGAAATCGAAATGATTTCGTGGATTCGTTTAATGATTCGATGAAGACTACAATTGAAACTTGGGAAGACATTGACAGTATATTGAAGATGCTAAAACAAGGATATTTAGAAGATGTAAACACGACTGCAAACGAATCTATAGTTCTAGATGCTATTTTGAACATAAACGACAATTACAGTGGTAACTAAGCCTTTTAAACTCATTTTGCTTTACTTAAAACATGTTTTAATAAGTTCTCAACAATAAATAAGTACAGTACACAACCACAGAGTTTACTTTTTAAAACTACAGCAACAGTGTTGTAGTTTTAAAAAAATACTGAAAACACGTGAATATATGTTATTCTGCCTCATGTAGCTCTGTTTTTAATAAAAAATGTAATCTGCGGTTTTATTAATATTTTCATAATTTTATTTATTTGATTTCTTATAAGTTATCGATTGTTTCATAATACATTACATAAAGTTAATTACATAAAGTTAATGACTATATTTCAAACACAGTTCAAATATTCTTTTAACAGTTCACTATGTTGAAATGGCATAGATATACAACGTTAACCCGTTTCGAAAGTTTTAAACACAATAATACAGACGTATTTTAAACGATCTCATAGATATTTCGTATATTTTAATAAAAAACATTGCAGCTTATTTAGATCCAACAAAGGCGACTATATGGGAAAAAAATACTTCTCCAGCAAAAATGTTTTCGAGAAAACTTGTACCTAAGTTTCGGTCGTAAGTATAAACAAATTACATTATTAAGTGCAATGATCTTATGAATAAACTGTCATCAGTGATAAAATTTATTTAAACATTTTTAGCACACATATAGACCATTTAAATCCTACGACAAACTTAAATATTACATACAAACATGACGTCACTTCGCAATATCAAAAACCAAGTGAAAATATAGTTACTGCTACAAATATTAATTATAATACCACAGTGAAATGGAACGATACGATTAATACAAATTATAATGGGACAACTTATGATAAAATGGTGAAAGGTAATACAACTTTACACTTGTATAGGTCTAAAAACATATACATAATAGTATGCCTGTTTATTCGAAGGGGAAGGCGAAGGTACTATACGCCCACATTTTGTCAATTATATTGTTGGTCCCATGTAATTGGTGAACCACTTTCAGGTAAGGTTGGCTTGGGTTCCTTAGACCTTAGTAGGACCCCTATACGTTATTTTATAGGTCACCTCCACCTCAGCCTATTAACGTCCGAAGCTTTTATATTTTTAAGCCGCCGTAAAGGCCTCTAACTAGACTTAAAGCCAACTTAATGACCGAGACTTACGGTTTAGCAGCAACGGCTTAACGCAGGCCTTAGACCATTAGCCTTAATAACTTTTGTACATACAGAATTGCCATTACAATGTTCTGTACGTTTCAGTAACAGAAAAATCAGTCATCATAAATGATTCTACGACATCAACAAAAACATCGTTAGTGACCCAGAACAGTTCAAATGAAAGTAATCCGCAGACAGAAGAATTCAGGGCTACGTAAGCGAATAAGGTTTTCTGTTGATCTAAGGTATCAACAAGAATACTATCTAGTATTCTTGTTGTAATTAGCTCCTATGAAAATTACTTACATACACGTACATACGCCCACATTTCGCCATATATATTACGGGGGACCAACAGGTGCACACTTGCAGATCAGGTTCTGGACGAGGCTCTGGCGAACATAGCAGTGCCCGGGAAGCGGCAATAGGCTCGCCACCTATTACGTGGGACTATATAATTGGCGAAGTGTGGGCGTATAATATGCCTCTGTCTACCCCTTCGGGAAAACAGGCGTGAATGTATGTATGTATGTATCTAATGAAAAATTTGGTGTCCGCTGTCCGCTAACAGGCAGCAAATATATCTTATGATATTACCTACTAGCGAAAACGCCACTTATCCGCGCGTTTCATATTATAAACACGGTTCATGACACGGTGGATATATTTTCATGCACTTTTAGTGAATTCGCCAGAACTGCGTTAAATATAATAAGTCATCAGTTACGTTAGATTTAGAACTTATTTTGTTAATATAGGATGTAATACTAAAGTTATATATCAGGTAGGCTAGTTTATGTTATATTATATTATATTTAAATAATATTGTAGATTAATAATATATTGTATTTATTATAAACATTGCTATGCTATCGCATTAGGTTAAGACACCTGTAATGGTAGCATAAGATTATAAATAAATAAATAAATAAATATTTAGCTAAATTTAGAAGATTTTGATTCAAATTATCTCTATATGTAGCAACTTATCGAGTGGGTTGAAAAAATTAAACAGCAGAATGTAGAACTTGCACTCGCTTATACGCCCTGTGTTCGCGTGGTGAAATATGACTTGTATTCCTCTCACATTGGCCAGTGATAGAAGCCGCAGCAGTGGGACGTTTATTTGCTGGGAATCTGACGATTCTATCCCTTTACAGATGCTATACATACGGTAAATTACTGGTCGTCGTAATCTTAATATTAGCTTTTCGTATATTTATTATTGAAAATCACATTAGTTGTCATGGGGGAGGCCTATGTTTAGCAGCCTTGTCAGCCAGGACGTCATTAGAACGATAATTATGTACATGTCCAAGAATCGAAATTCGAAGATCACGGAACATACATGGGAATTATTCGGGTACCCCAAGGGGTGCTCACTATCTCTGGACTTCCCCTTGACACTCGTTTCTGGGACACCCTGTATATTGTTAAGTATAATACAATAAAAGTGTACAGGGCGTGAGCGTGAGATACTCAAGAATTATTTCAGCTCACCTTTGACGGGTCTGATGGTAGACCACGAGTCTTGGGAGAACGTTGTCCAAGCGGCACCTGTGATGGCTATACTCCTCAACCATACGTCTTCAAGTCCTGAAAACCCTGGGATCAAGAACGACTCCCTGGAAGAAAAGTCTACAACGTACGTCTAAAATTTATTAAAATTAAACACAAAACAAAGCTGGCACTTATATAATAGGTGAGATTGAAATAACCTCTTTTACTGTCGTAAAAAACAGATCCCTGTTTGTTTGACTTTTAAGGTATAACTTATAAAAATCATATTATTTAATGCTGAAATGAGAATGATAGGAACATTGTGACTGATTACGCTCTATGGTGTTGTCTGGTGCTTTGCATATCATAGATTTTTTTTCATCATTTATAATCAAATCAGACACGAAAGGAAATAACAAGTGATTGAAAGCCATACTTAACTGTAGAAAAATAAAAACAAATTTTACGGATTTAAGTCGCGTTTTTATCCCATACGTCATCCATAATATCACGCCTGTTTCCCCGAAGGGAAAACTCCCACATTTCGCCAGTTATATAGTTGGTCCTTCGTGATTGGCGAGCCTATTGCCGCCTATCAGGAACTTTTATGTTTGCCAGAGCCTCGTCCGTTGACCGTGCACCACTTGCAGGTGAGGTCTTTAGATCTTGGTAGGATTCCTATACACGACGTTTCAAATACCTGTTCTTAAATGTGTTTTATTTTCTACGTACATGGAAGACAGCAATATATAGAAATATTACAGGCCGATGCGGAAAAAGCGCACGATAGAGCCAATCCCGGTGGAGCCGGCCCGCCCGTCCATGCTGACCACTCGTCTGAATCCTTCCACCGAGGACACGTCTACCTACGGTTTGGCAGACCTTCAGGAATTCGCCCATCTCGTCGAACTTCAGGATGATGAGGTTTATCCGTTATACTACCTTCATACAGCGACACGTCTATACTGACCGATCGTTCGAATTTTTCCACCGAGGACACTTCTATCTACGGTTTGGCAGTCTTCCAGGAGTTCAGCCATCTAGTGGAGCTCCAGTATTGTTAGGTTTATACTCTTATTTCATCATCATCACCATTATCATATTAGCCTTATTAAGTTCACTGCCTATGCCTCCCCGATAGATTACATAATCACGACGCTGGGAGGCGGGTAGGTAATCGCAGTTACAGCCAGTACGCTGAATGACGCTGCTGCCCATCATCCGGTAGACTTTCTCTTCTTCGACTCTTACGACTCCCCGTGAAATGAGAGGGGGTAGCACTATTCTAGGACGGTACCACAAGGCACGGTACTTTATACGGTACTTCTTTATACTGCAAGCCAAATGTGGTTACAACTCTTTTATCTAGTGCACTTTTAGCTTTTACCTAGCAGATCTAAAGAGCTTCGTCTCGAAGATCAGCACTTTGAGTGTTCATTCAATAAAAAAATGCAATAGGTAGCCAGTACATCGTGCTTACCACTAAGTAGAGCACGTTTATCAGTCATCATATGACTAGATTCTCAATGAGTTCAAACTATTATTATTTCATTATCTTTATTTTATAGCTTCATGACCGCATTGCACTGCGGTACATGCGCCAATACGTAGGCCCTTTGCTGTTCAATATCTGCGAGTTTAACGAGCCGAAGACAAGACACGTATTCCTGTTCAATTCCTCCAGGATTGCCATTGCTCTAAATAACTTTACGGTATGTATATTTCTATATTACAAATAATTCTTTATTAAGAATAGATAAATTTTTTAATGAAACAAAGGACACATATGCATATAAAAACAATAAAAAAATTATAACATCACAGAAACTAAGAGTAAAATACCCCACATGTGTGCCGCAGCGCTGCAGTGTGGCTACAGCTCAGTCGGTTTTTTGCTCTGTAGGAGAGAAACATTGATTTTCAGCTTAGAATAAATAAAAATACTTCGAAAATTATCTCCTCTACCTTTTTCTGTCTAAAACAATTAATTTGATTAATATAATTTTCAATTATAAGTTAAACTTTTTTGTGCGCTTTGGTCAATTTAATAATAGAGCGAACAAGGTTACATAGCCATACAGGTCTATATTATATTTGCTACAACTTTATAGAGATATTATAGACTCTTCAAGAATAATTGTAACAAGGCGCACGCTAATTGGGATGCCCATATATCCTATTTGGGAAGTAAGACTACGTGTATGTATTTACGTACTTGCTTTACCTGCCTTTACTTTGACCAGATGGAGAGGATGACTGTGATGCTGACTCCAGCGCGCACCATCCTTGGCGGGGGCAATGACAAGTGCTCGCCTGCAAGCCTGGAGTGCCAGGTGTTCGGCACCAGAGTTTGTATTGATACCATGAACGCATGTGACGGCGTGCCTAACTGCGGAGCATATGGTAAGTACCTCAATCAGCCAACTGTCCATCGTCTGGGTAACAATTGTGAATCCTACGATACTAACTCGCACTCAAGAAAATACCACTGCATAGCTCAGGTGAAATAATCAGAGGAGGTTCATGTAATTTGTACAGGGGTTTTCTTATACCATGCAGGCAGATAATCCTAACACTCATTTGGGTGAGTGTGTCACGGGAATTCAGACACATCATTTATGCCATCATTTCTTGTCTACCGGCACTTGTTACAGAATGAAGCAGGCTAGAAACTGGGTAAAGTCCCGCTGGATTTAGATCTGGAGCTGGTTAAAAACTGTAAGCAATAAAATAGTATCAACTAAGCATAATTAAGGACTTGAAACAAATTTCTCACTAGACATATATGATGAAGACCGTTTGATGTGCGGGGCGGCGATCGGCCTGCAACACAACGTTTACCTGGCAGCCATGACCTTCCTCGCCGTATTGTTGACGCTCCTCTACACCGTCCACTACTGGCTGCGGCGGTGTGTGCCCAAGGTTTCGGAGGCCTTTTTCATCTACACAGACGAAGCAGACAATATGTTAGTCATTCATGTTTTACTTGTACACATAGAAACAGATACTAAAATATTTAAAAGAAAAAACAGGGCACAGCATATTCAATAAGCAAAATATTTTTCAACTGTCCCGTGAAAGGAAAAACTATAGATAATGTAAGCAATTAGGTGCAATTCATTAATTACATCCAAAAATAAACTATACAATCAAAAAGAGAGAGGAAGATAACATACAACAGATTAATACAAGCAAATTAGATGTAAGTACAGGTTTGTACGTTTGTTCATCAAACAACAATCATTTCTAAGTAGATTCTGATAAAATCAATGAACAACAACTGATGTGTTTACGTGAATGTTAACTTTTTAATTTTATTCTTTTTTATCAGTCAATTAGCCAATTTAAGCCAAAAAAAGTATCAAAAAAAAGTTACCATCCTATTTAGAAATCTTATCATTTATTTAAGTGCTGAAATGTGTGTTATTCAACGGCTATCATTGAACTGGCCTTTATAATGTAAATGCCTTAAGTTATTTCTGTAGTTATAATATCAAGCATTTGGTATCTAATACTATTAATGTTCTATACGCGGCTTACATTATTTTAAGAAAACGTCAAGGTTTACTTCTGATTCTTTTGTAAATATATATTTTTGTTGCAGTTTATATTTGGAAAGTGTTATGCGCTCTCCAAATGAACTCAATTACAATCCCAAGTTATACGAACACAGCAGTATAATAGAAAATGGAGATAAAATTTGCGCGAAATTTGCTACCGAACGTCAGAATGGGTTTTTACAATGTATGAAAGCTTGCTTTTTATGCATCTTCTGTAAACGTAGAAAAGTAACCCCGCCGGAATTTGAATTTAAGAATGAACCTAGTTCTAAATTGGGAAAAACGTTTTCATTTACTGTACAAGAACTGAATAAAATGGCCCCTAAGAAAGGAATTGATGAATGCGTTCAGACTGGAGAAAGTATAGAGATGTCATACATAGACGCAAGGAAAGAACAAGATACAACTTCGAAACTTCCGCATAATTATGAGCGACGAAAAGCTAAACATCTTATATCAGTTGATTCTACAGAAGAACGAAGGGATTATAGGCTTATTGAAGAATTAAACATGTTGAAATATTTCAAAAAAGAAAAAAATGATTCTATACAACAACGTGAGCCAGAAATTAACCGTATTTCCTTTGATTCGACAGAAAAACAGAGTACAGAAGAAGAAGAACTAAATATTCTTACATATGAACAAGAGCGTCCAAGCACATCGTATGCAAAACAGCAATCATTTGAAGATATAATTGAGCCCTCTGTATCTTATAGGCCACGTCCAAAGCATTTGAGGTTTGAAAAAATGACTGCTGCAATTCCAACTGAAGGTGAAGAAGAGAACGAATATGAAACTTCATCATATATCATTGGGGATGAAGCAAAGAAGAAAGGTCACGACATGGGAACAATAGCAAGTGACGATGTTCGTTTAGGGATGAATCGAGATATTAAACGATTTTGGGTCGGGAAAGGCAAAAAGACAAAGAAAAAGTTACCTCTTTCTAAACATTAACGGGCTTACATAGCTAAGTAATTAGCTAGCTCAGTAATAAAAAAGTTCAAAAAATCTATAACTTCACAATCACGCTAAAGGTCATTGGGCACTTAATATGGAAAAAATATGTTGGTTTAAGTAATTGGTTTGGATGTTTAGTTAAACGTCCCTAGTTTACGAATATATATGTCGCATCATTGAAGGGTGTGGGAATCTGCCCAAAAAATAAAAAAATAGAGTAAAAGTTATCCTCTAGTGATGAGACATTTTCCGACTATTTCTGTTGGCGTCTTGATTACACGCTGGAGCAACTGAACTCGACCTGTTCGTCTACTGGCTCTATCAATACAAGACTTTTGGGTCTAACAATACAAGTCGGTTGGGCACCTCAAAAATAAAAAAATATATTCTTTCTCCTTATTCAGTGGGAACAATAGCCGTTTCACTCGCACGTTGTTAAGCGCGCCTATTTATGTTATTTAGTTTTTTTTATTGATTTACAATACTTAATTATTTTGATAGGTAACTAATATTTTTAAACATATTATTATAGTTGTTTTCTACACTTCTTCCGCGTTGAAAAGAAAAGAAAACTACACAATATTAAAAGTAGACTTGCAATAATTAATTTACCAATAATTTGATATCTGTAGGAAATATTTCGCAAAACGGGGCTGATCATGCCCAATGACCTTTTTCGACTTACGTCAATATAACGGATTTTTAGGACGGTAAATGGCTTAACACTTCTTAACTAAGTAATGCATCTATGGTGTTTATGGTTTCAGACTAATAGGCTTTTGAGTGGAGTGACTAATTCGGTTACAATTATATATAAGTTTTATGATTTTAGTGCAAGTCGAAAGACGGCGTCCGCTTGCCAGGCTATTTCCTAATTAAGACCAATTGTACACCGGATGGACACGTGCCAAAATGTGGTGTCTTTATTCATTCCGTCATTGTGTACATTTCCATAATAACTGGATACTTTTGTTAATGCTGTTTGGAAAATATTCCTGAGTTATTTTTAAGTTATTTTATTTAAAGAAAGGTTGATTCCTTAGTATCTAAAATATAGAAATAAATATTGTGCCAGATGAAATATTCAAAGAGATTTTTTTTTCCAATTAATTTGGATTGGATGGTACCATCATCTCAGCCCATTAACGTGCCACTACTCATCACGGTACCTTGTGGTACCGGCCTAGAATAGTGCCACCTCCTCTCATCTCACGGGGACTTCAAGAGTCGACGAAGAGAAATCTTATCGGATGATGCGGCAGCAGCGACATCCTTCTTTTATTTTTAACGTCGGTAAAAAAAATGCTGTTTACGCACTGTCTCCCGGCCAACGGGGGGACCGGGAGGGGAGTGTGGGGCTCACTGCGGCAGACGCGACCACCGCAGTCCTACCCACTAAAAAACTTCCGACAACGACAACCGCTGTTTAAAAAGGGGTGAAGGGCCGGTGCCTGGGTTTGTAGCTTCTGGCACCCCGCCCGCGGCCAACGTCCCCCGGATCAGAACCGGGAGGACCTCCTCAGAGAGGCGCAATGTGAAGCGCCCCCCCTACCTCCATGTGGGGCCATGACGTAACTGGCCGATTTCTGGGAGGGTCTATAGCTAGACGGAAGGGGCCACCTGCCCCCGCCGCCTAAGACCCCCGGGTGCTACCGGACGGGCCCTCCTGGCCCGCCCGCTGCGCCAACGGCGTAGCCGTAGAGAGAGCGGATCTCGCTCCCTCTCCCGCTCCGCGGCCTCCTTCTGCAATATCACCACTTCGCAAAAGGAGGCCATTGCCTCCCACGCCGTCTCACTGTCGACCATCTTTTGCATGATGGCCGGCAGCGAGAGGGCGAATCCACCCAGAGCCGCGGCAAGCGCCGACCGCGTGCCCGCTCACGCAGGGCACGCTACCAACGTGTGCTGCGCAGTGTCTACCGCGCAGTCACAGTGGTGGCAACACCAGGTCGATTCCCGAAGCACCCGTGCCCGGAAAGTACCTGCGTGAGTCGGAAGGTCATCGACCCGCACCGACGGCCGACCCATCGCTCTAAGATGGGCCCGACCGCCTCGAGGATACGGCGTCTCGACCCTGGCTCCGGGATTGCGCGCCACGCCAGAACACCGTTGAGCCTCTTGTTGAGAAAGAGGCGGGGGGACAGTACCTGAGTTGCAGCGTCTGACACCCCACCCGAGGCCAACGTCCCTAGGGCAAAAACCGGGAGGACCTCCTCAGAGAGGCGCAGTGGACGCGCCCCTTCTACTTCCTTATTCGACTATAGCGTGTGTGGCCGAATTCTCAGAGGGTCTATGGTTACACAGCAGGGGCCCCCTGCCTCAGTCGCCTACTACCCTCCTGGTACTGCTTGGCGGGCCCTTTTGGCCTTCCACAAGTTCCTCTTAGTTTCCCTTAGGTTAGTAAGGGCATCCAGACACGCCTTTTAAATTAACCATGCTTCTTGTTATTTGAATGTTTGATTTTGATTGTTGAAATCTTAGTAACAAATGTAAAAACTATATAAATACGTAACAAATATATGATCTATCTACGAAAGGGTCCATGTTCCATTAAGCATGCAATATATTCGGGTAAAAAACTCCCCCTAAAAGTTAATATACGTATTTTATATTTGTAGAAACATACTACTCGTATTACATAGAAAATTTTTCAATTCAGATACATAGGAATTGCCCTTACCAAAACAAATATCCATGTTCATATCCACAAAAATAAGACCTAAATGGGATTCGAACCCATGATCTAAAGAGTGGAAAACAGATATGCCTACGCGCCATATCAGTAGTCAAAATAACAATTTGTACTCAACTAATATTTCGTTCAAGTAACAGTTGATGTATTCAGTGCTGATTGACTGAAAGCATAAATCCTAAACAAATTTCATAGCATATACTATTGTATGCAAAGAGCACACACGTTTGAGCGGCTACTTTTATTGACTTCAATGATATTTATCTTTGCTTTTATGTCAGCTCCAAAAAAGATAGATGTAAAAGTGTCAGACTAGAGCCGTACCCGGTGCGCGAGGTCATTTCAATTGAAATCAATTAAAGCAATTGAATCCAATTGAGCGCTCGGAAGATTCTGCGTCGCGCCCGTCGCCGAGAGATTTTATGTGAAGCGCCTACGCTGTCACATGACTCACAATAACGTACCCACACGAATTTCTAAACCACACAGCAGTATATACCTAGTGTACAAAATAATAACTAAGCTTTGTAGCCATTTAACCGTAAAACGACTAATAAGATACCTGAAAGTAATTCCTTTTTGCACGTATGATTTTGTTTGAAGTACCATTTTTTGATACTGATAATTATATTGCTAATTTATATTTTATACAACTAGCAGTTAAACTGCTTTATGCATAATTAGGTGTATGTGTCTCTCCCCGTTTCCTTCCCTTTTGCTAATGTATGTATATTTGTGGTAAAGCAAGGTATGGTAAAGGTATGGTATTTTGCAAGACGTGTTGATGTTTTTTGACGAATATACTTGTATTATTTTTAAAAGTCCTATCTGCTACGAATTTGTGTAGGTACAGTTTTTGATAGAGGACGTCAACTACTAAAACAGAGCCAGATATTGTGCCAATAAGTTTTCTGGTTTGAATGGTAGTACGGCTAAAAATCACAGTGTGACGAGCATAAAAAAGACTGGTGTGGTTTTCTACACACCAGTCTTTTTTTGCTTTTTGCAAAACTTAGCTGGAACTAATTTTTATAGCAACACTTTCGCTTTTTCTCATGTATATTACGAGTAATTATCCATTACTAATAGTGTTTTGTTTCTTATGCAAAAATAATGGTACAGGTGTACAACCAAAAATTTACGTAATTACAAGGTGTTTACATTAGATTCTGTAGTTTATGGTAGAATAATGGACTCGGAGTGCAGCATTTGAATTTGCAGCATTTTTAGTAGATTTTTAATTACTGGGAATTGTTAGAAATCATAATAGGCAAAGAATTATCTTTAAAAACACGAGCAGAATACATATTAAATTCAGTTGTTACAAAAATTAGAAACCGATTTCAGAAATAAAGGTTATTTCTAAATAAACTTTTTAAAGGTCACTTTATTTATGGTTATGTAAAAAATATATCTACTGTCAATCCAATTGACAGGCCTAATTCTTTTATAATATAAAAACCGACATAAACGATTTAATACTTCAATATAACAAACTTACTTTCCTACTCATATTGATTTCATAGTATAATAATCATTTAATATTCAGATTTGAAGAATGCTCTATATCTAAGTCTTACAAAACTTGCATCGACAATCGATTATTACTTTTTAAATTCTTGAAACAAATTCTTGTTATTTTTTTTTGTTTCCCCCGTTATTTATATATATTAATTCATTATTTCTTATTGTGATCCCACACACTAATCTCCGACACTTCTGCTAGGGTTGGCTGGAAGAGATTTGTTATAGAAATAAGCTCACCTTTGTACATATTTTTTTGTTACTGTGTTTTTATGAATGTTTATGTGCAATAAAAGATATATATATATATTCTTTAGAATCTTATTTGTACAGGTCTGTTCAAAAGAAAAGATAAATTTCGAATTTTTGCGGGCTTTGTACATTGTTGTCTTATTCTTTTTTTGTTATGATGTGTTATATTAAACATTATGTTTATCATATGTAAGCATTATCATCAAATTAGGATTACTAGTTTGTTGTTCACAACTGAAATCGTTTTTGTGTGTTCTTTGATCTGTTACTTTTGAAAAATACTGATCAAAGAATTTTGCGATATAAACGGAATAAAGTGCTTTAACATAATTAACACTTGAAATGAAGACGGTGGCATTTAGCGAGTCCACTTTGTCTTAAACAAGTGTTTATAAGTGGTACAAGCGCTTTACAGAAGGCCGTAAAGATGTTGATGGCGATGAGCGTCCTGGAGTTGAAGCAACGTAAACAAGCAAAGAAAACATCGAAACAGTGAAAAATTGGTATCTGGAAAATCGTTGAAGCATTAGGGAAGTTGGAAAGGATGTTGACATATAAATCGGCTCATGCCATGCAATTTTCTCGAATGTTTTGGGCATGAAATCTATGGCAGCGCCGTTTGTTCTGAAATTGCTAAACTTTGACCAAAAGCAACATCGCATTAGTATCGCTCAGGAGTAATTGAATGTCGTCAACGACGATCCAGATTTGCTCAAAAAAGTCACAACTGGTCATAACGGCCCAATCATCCTAATGGAAGCGGCTAGAAGAGCCAAGACCGAAAAAAGTTTGGTCAAATGTGACGGTTTTACTTCGATTACAAGGGCATGGTGCATCATCGAAAAAACTAATTTTCTTTTGAGCAGACCTCGTATATGCCCGGAGTACTTTTGTTTCAAAGAGCTATTACAAACTGCTACTCTAATTTAGGTAGGTACATTTTCGAAGGGAGAAATGATACCCTTTAATATGAATTTTTATATGAAATAGGCCGTCATTACTGTAAATTTCTATCTATGTATTCATGTATTGTTTATTTGCACAAAGTCAGTGTGCATAGCAGAAAAATATATATTAAATACACAGTAACGACTTCATAGCTATCAAAAACATTAAAAAGTTAAAAAAATAAATTAAACAAATAAATTCTGTTTTAAAACTTTTTATAACTAAATAAAATAATATCTTGCTATACAAATATTCATATAGGTACTTAATTAAAGAAATTACTTAGTGCGTATATTTTCGAAGTCGGTGTCGGAGAATTCTCAAATTAGAAAACTAAACTATCAAATTAAAAGTCTTATAAACTCCCTAATTTTAAAACAGGTAAATTTTGTCAACAAAATATATTTGTAAGAAATATATTTATTTTGTTAATGCTATATTGTCTAAAATGTCGTCGATATATTCGTATTTTCTATGCTTTAAATTGTGCATTGTAATTTTTTTGAGCCATTTTATTGATTACAGATTTCATTTGGGGCTCGCCCGCATGTATTTCAATTTTGTATATCGCGACTTACCGTGAGAATTTGGATTTTAGCAACTAAAATTATCGACAATATTATTATTAGCAAGTGGTGGATTAAAAATATATTTGTGACAATTCCCGCGCAACTATAATTTTCCAAAAAATCGAGAAACAAGTCAACACGACACGTGTTTTGCCCTTCAGGGGCAGGGCATCTTCAGGTAAGATATGAGCCTCAGAACAACGATGTCTTCCCGACCAACGAGAGTAAATAACAATTATTATGCTCAATCCTTTTTCGCATAATTTGGTTATTTGGGTACACACAAAAAAAAATTATTTAACTTATTTTTACTACTTTATGTTCACTTATATAGTTTATGTTTTTATGTGTTTACTAAACAATATAGAGGCCTCTCGGTTGGTTAGTGGAAGGATTGAATCTGTGATCCGCGGAGTTAAAACGAAACACGACCTACGACATATTAAATAAAAATCTAATGTCCATGGATCACTGCATTCCAAATCCAATGCGTATGACGAGGGACCCTTTGAGAAGTTGATTCAACACTTAGATCGTTTATTATTAGGTTTGCTTGTTTTTCATAATTTGTGAAAATGATATAAGCTTTTTTCAATTTGTGCTCCGATAGAACACATATAAAGGTTAGTTTCAATTAATACTAACGCACTGTAGCTCTATGTTCTAGCTTCTAACGATCTAGTCAGCGTTAGAATCTAGCAACTAGAGTCTTCTTTCTTGCTGTCATTATTACCCTTCCTAATCTCCGTACGGAGATCTGAGTGATCTTATTGTAATTAATATATTATTTGAGATACCTATATAAAATTTTAATGATAATAGGGTTTATTCAGTTACAAATGAAAGGAATAACTTATAAAAACACTAGAGCGCGTTATTATAGCATTTTTTACTCGCGCAGCATCGCATTTTTACTTTATCAGCCTAGCTTTACCTCTTTTTATCTATCCAGAAGCGTTATAACTCCGCAACGTTCATCGAAGTAAAGCAGAATTCACAGCAGTCATCATTGCATGGGTGGTCGTTTGTGTGGCATTTAATATTGCGCTTACGTGCTTCGGAGGGCCCGAGAGTGACAAATGACGCTAGTGATATATTAAACCTTTTTACAGCTTTATGTCTGATTGTATTGATTTTTTATGAATATTAAAATAAAATAAAATAAACTTAATTTCTTTAAGATCAACATGATCATTTAGATTCGTCAAACATAAACACACAAAATGGAAATTCGATATATTTTTTTAACAACAATTAAAGAGATATGAGCGGTACCATAATAAAGAAATAAAAGCAAATGGGTTTTTTGTCTAGTCAAGGTTTGTCAGTTTATCTGTCTGTTGTGGTTTTTCTCAAGATTTGTCAGTCTGTCGGTGACTCTTATCGGAGGGATCTGTCAGTCAGCCTGTCGGTGACTCTAACGAGGCTTCCAAAAAGGCAACGAGATTGAGAAGAATGCCTCTAAACTCATCTCGGCTTTTTTTAAAATTATGTCCTAAGATCTAATACAATTTAAGGAAATAAAATATTAAGATTACCGCTGTTCTTAAAACTAACAAAATCTAATATCTAAAGATCATATCTCATCTTATCTTAAGAAAGAAAGAAGCAATTCATGTCACTTCCAGGCAGACTTGTCTATACTAATATTATAAAGAGGAAAGATTTGTTTGTTTGTTTGTTTGTTTGTTTGTTTGTTTGTAATGAATAGGCTCCGAAACTACTGGACCGATTTCAAAAATTCTTTCACCTTTGGAAAGCTACATTATCCCCGAGTAACATAGGCTATATTATATTTTTAAAAAAATTAGGGATCTTTACTAAAAATCCAATAATGTAACCCAAGGTGTAAAAAAATGACCTGAAAAATTCCTTACATAGCGTGCGCAGCGAAAACTATTGATGATAGAACAAAATTATGTACTACGACTTTGCAGTACTCATCATCATCTACAAAAAGTGTCGCGACAGCATATGTCTAAATATTATAGTTACGTCACAGTAAGCGGTTTTTTATTCTAAAAATTTAATTTATATGCCGTCGCTTGAAAAGGCTCTATATTTGTACCTTGGTATTAATTCTTATCAAAAAAAATTACTTTGTATTCAAGATGGCTTCAATACCTTTTCATAACTTTTTGAATTATTCAATTCGGACATTTCATTAGGAAGATATCACGAGTTTAAAAATGCAAGTATTAGAAAAAAGTCGCGTGGTGCCGCTCACCGCGCTCAGCTAGCCAGCATGCGATGTAGGCTCCATGTAAGCGTCACTGGGGTGGTACGGGGGGGGGAGTCAATGTAATCTATACTAATATTATAAAGAGGAAAGATTTGTATTTTTGTATGTAACATATAAACTCAAAAATTACTGGACCGATATTAATAATTCTTTTTTCAATAGAAAGCTACATTATCACTGAGTAACATAGGCTATATTATAATTTCGAAAAAAATAGGGTTCCGTAAAATATTTGGGTTTTTCGGACACAAAGTGTAAAAATCAACCAGAACAGTTGCGTACGCTGCCTAAACTATAAAAGATAGAACCACAAAATGTATAAATGAATTAAAGATCTTATACTACCTACTAAAAAGTCCGCGACACACTATACCTATATATGGCGAGTGAGGCACAACAACCCTTTTTTTTATTTAAAAATCTTGATTTGTTTTTTGTACTATATTTATACGCATTTATTTTATTTATGCTATTAATCCCTGTCAAAATTAATTATTTCATCACTAAGTGCAGTTTATGTAGATAATATTTGGTCTTGGAATGATCAAAATTGGACGTTTGTTTTTGAAGTTATGGCGAACTTAAATTATTACGATTTCTGCTGCACAGCGCCCTATCACGGGTCGGGGCTCCCGACCATCAGTTTATTTTGTCACCTAAAAATAATTTAATGTCAAATGTTGTTTATGGGGAAGATTTACAATAATCGCTTTAGTTATCTATCCCAAAACAACAGGTTGCTCTCCGGGACTGCCGGTAAGAGTAAAAACTAAGTATTAATTAGATTTAAATATTTTCATCATTAACAACTTCAACATCCACATAAAGACAATCTATGCAGCCTGCGGATAATGACTGCGTCGTCGATGTTAGTGTCCGTGTCTGTGAATTGATCTGGAAATCATTTTGCTGACCGTGTCTTTTCTGGGTAGGCATTTTACAGCGGTAGCCGACATCCACGCGGGCGGAGCCGCGGGCGACTGCTAGTCGTTCATAAAATCTTTCACGCTATAATAAGCCTTCTGGCACAATTTACACTTTATGTAATTTTTAAATTTATTTATAGATAAATTAGCCACATCATCTGGCAGCGTATTGTACATGCGAATACTGTTCCCCGCAAAATAATTTGTAACTTTATGGAGCCTATACTTGGGCCAGTTTATTCTTATTTCTTAAGTTAAAATTATGTCTATCTATTTATTATTTATTATATAATGTATGAGTTTTTTTAGCCCAAAATTTGCTTGAAAATGTCTCGTGATTTTTAAAATCTTGTCTCAATGTGTTGTTTGCACAAATATATAGAATAACATTGAAGTTTTAGGTTCTTACACACAATATTAACAAAGTTTTGGCAATGGTGATTTAAACCTACGGAAAAAATATTATTTCTACCGCAGGACTGTCAATTTAGGTCGTCGCTTGAAACAGCTTACATAAGATGTAGAAAATGAAATAAGGAATATTTCATTCATTCATATATCGTCGTCGTCGTCGTCGTCGTTGTATCATTTATTCAAGTTTGGCTCAAAAGAGCTCTTATGAACGCCAATAATACAAGGCAAAAATATAATATGTGAAGAAATCGATAAGGGTAGTGTTATTAAAGAAAAATATTGATTGGAACTGACTTGGCTCCCCTGAGATATCATTGGTTAAGTCTTGTGATCACCATCATCTCAGCTCACTATAATGAATAGGTAATAAGAACCTTTCACAGTCACGGGACCAACAATATAACTGGCGAAATGTAGGCGTATAAATAAATAAATAAATATTTCTGACACTTACACCAATAATGTAGTTCCAAGATAAGTATCATTAAGAACTCGTGTTATGGATACTAAATAACGGATAAACATACATGAATACTTTTTTTTTGTAAATAAATACTTTATATACATAGGAAAACACCCAGACCAGAACAAATATTCATATTTATACACACAAAGATTTGTCCTGTGTGGGAATCGAACCCACGACCTCAGAGTGGAGTGGGTATACTCGACACCACGCCATATCGGTCGTCAAAATGCATATAGTATGCCTGCCTACCTTTTCGGGAAAACAGGCGGGATAATATGTATGTCGTGTCGTAGAATGAAGTGCTCGTAGCTTCGTGGTACTAGGTGGTCGTGAAACGATGGCGAAGCAAAGCATAACTATAAATATTATCTCTTACCCGCACCGCCTTTAATGTCTCTGCTAACCCCAAGGTTGACTGGTAGAGAATGCCTAATGGCATTATGTTCGCCTTTTGTACATTGTATTTTCTGTTTGTGCAATAAAGATTAAATAAATAAACTCACAAAGGTCCATCCTTGAATGAGTGACCGTTTGTGTGCCATTTAATATAGAGAGCTTCCCTGCTCTGAAAGGCACGTGAAGATTAAGGTCCCGGCTATTACTTTATGGTAGTCTTTAAGCCATGAAGGTGTGGTTTTATAGTGAAACTTTCCGTTCGCGCTGGTAGTAAGCGCGACCTGTGAGTAATCATAGAACAACCATGCTTGTTGGTTAAACTATGTAACGATCCAAAAGATGCAAAGCTCGTGTATCGCGAAGCTTACCAACCGCGCCGCTGAAAGCAACACTGTAAAAGTGCACTTAGAGACCTATTGGACGGTTTAAAAATACTGATAGCACAACGCTTAGGTGTATAGGGATCCTTTTTTTTTTTTTTTTTTTTAATTATCGTCTGTAAAAAAATGCTGCTTACGCACTGTCTCCCGGCCAAAAGGGGGAGACCGGGAGGGGGTGTGGGGCTCACTGCGGCCGACACGACCACCGCAGTCCTACCCACTAAAAAACTTCAAACGACGCCCACCGCTGTTGAAAAGGGGCGAGGCACCAGTGCCCGGGTTTGTAGCTTCTGGAACCCCGCCCGCGGCCAACGTCCCCCGGATCAGAACCGGGGAGACCTCCTCAGGAAGGCGCAATTTGCAGCGCCCCCCCTACCTCCTTGTGCGGCCATGGCGTAACTGGCCGACTTCGGGGGGGGTCTATGGCGAGACGGAAGGGGCCCCCTGCCCCCGCCGCCTAAGACCCCCCGGGCGCTGCCTGACGGGCCCTCCTGGCCCGCCCGCTGCGCCAACGGCGTAGCCGGAGAGAGAGCGGATCCCGCTCCCTCTCCCGCTCCGCGGCCTCCTTCTGCGACATCACCACTTCGCAGAAGGAGGCCATCGCCTCCCATGACGTCTCGCTGTCGACCATCTTTTGCATGATGGTCGGCAGCGAGAGAGCCACTCCACCCAGGGCCGCGGCTAACGTCGACCGCGGCCCCGCCCACGCAGGGCACGCCACCAGAGTGTGCTGCGCATCATCCAGGTGTATAGGGATCCTACCAAGACCCAAGGAGCCCAAGCCAACCTCACCTGCAAGTGGTGCACCTGCCGAATAACAAACGAGGCTCTGGCGAACATTACAGTGCCCGGTTAACGGAAATAGGTTCGCCACCTATTACGTGGGACCAACTATATCATTGGCAAAGTGTGAGCGTATAATATGCCTCTGCCTACCTCTTCGGGGAAACAGGCGTAAATGTATATATGTATGTAACGCTTAGCTCCTGCATGCCAATCTGCACGGGGTTCGAGTGGTGAAGTATAACCTAAATACCACTCACTTTGTCTCGTGAAAGGAGGCCAGTATTCAGTACTCCATCACACGGACCCAATGCTTATTTGGAGATAAAGCACCCGCGAGGGGATTAGGGCTTTAACTTGGCTTAACGACTAACACATACAATAATACCCGAGCCCGAGAGCAACGTCTAAAAGTGCCTTCGGAAGCACAAAAGCGCTCAGAAGCAAATGCCATAAAACTAACAGCCAGCTATCCAAAGACTCAAAAGGAGAAAGCGTCCAACTGTCCATTTGGACAGTCAAAACCACTAGACAGGTCAGGCTAAAATTGAGCTAATAAGTTTTGACGACCGGTATGGCGCGTGGCGTGGAGGTCAGTATACCAACACTCCGCTCATAAGGTCGTGGTTTCGATTTCCACACAGGAAAAATCTTTGTGTGCGTGAACATGACTAATTGTTCTGATCTGGTTATTTCTTATGTATATTAAAGAAAAAGTATTTATGTCCTTTTTGTCTGTTATTTAGTATTTATAACACAAGTTCTTAAGATACATATCTTAGAATTAAATAATTGGTGTGACCCTAAGAGAAAATATTAATATTAAATAGCTGCTGCAATAAGCATCCGCTTATAGAAGCTTTTAAAATGTATCTATTTAGGTGTTAAAAATTGATTTTTTGTAATAGTTATCAAAAGCTAGAAAGGTATGCAATATATTTTGGTAGTTTACAACCTCTACAGGGAATCATTATTTAAATCCTTAAGTACTTTTACTGAGGTGCCAATATCAAGTCGTTTTTTGTAATCGTTCGTTTGTGTCTGTGTCTGTATGTTCCAAAATATATTTGACAGCTTTCACTTATAAATTGTTAACGCTACAAAATCTAGTAGGTAGGTATAATAATGTTTAAATATATTTTATGTTTTAACATTATTATACCTTTTTATTTAACCGTTTACTCATGGCAGAATACCTAGTCTTCATTCAGTAAAAAAAAATATCATGAGTGTTTTTATTATAATGAAATAACTAACTTTATTATAAATATGTGGCTTACTTACTCTGATAAACATATATCACTTCATCCATATACACACCTACTCATAACTTCATACAAAATCCCTACCTATCAAAGTAGGTAGGCATTCGAGAAATCGACATATTATTCCGTTCAACACGGCGCGTCATCAGTGAGACTCCACGCGGGTGTGCGATAGACGTGGAGCATGACATACCTTCACATGCACTTCCTCTTTTCACTTCATCCCAAATATTCATATCACCCGATTTCACTAGACCTTTGATAACGGGTCATCACTAATCAAATTTCCACACTCAGCACTAATTCACCTATAACCGGCCAGGTGACCGTGAACCACTTTTAAAGAACTATAACTGCAAATGCGACGAGAAGTGCATCAACGAGTGCAATTCGTGTTGTCTGAAAGTCACCAATAAGCCCAATGAAGCAGAGATCCCGCTGGCCGCGCCAGCACCAACCTAAATAGACTCTGATCATCTAAATTGACTTCAATTAAATAACAACCGAAATTGTTGAAATGCGCCATTACTCCCTCCGCGTTAATCTAAGTGCCAATAGTCAGGGCGAATGTTTTATTAATAATCTCTGGCAATAACTGTTAATTAATAATTAAGCGATCGTGTTCCGATCGGGCGGCAGTGCGCGTGCGCAAGCCGCGCCGAGCCAGCCTGCCGCGCGCCCACCACGCTGCTGCTTGCTTCAACGGCAGAGCTTCAGTTCTAGTTCCCTCGCTTTTTTAAGATTAGGTACTATTAGCTGGCTATATTTTGATGTTTTCACATTCACAAAAAGATTTTTTATAATTATTTGTTCAATTATCTAAAATTTATAAATAAATTGTGAAGTGGTTTGGTTTTGAAAGAATCTGCAGATAGTTTTCGCGTCTGTAAAAATCTAAGAAAAAGAGGGAAAATATGGGGTTATTTAAAAACTATTCAAGATACTTCACCTATTGTTGCCATAAATCTGATAGGTTCCCACGGCTATAAATCATTGAAAAGACATGTGAGTAGTGTTGATACCGATTTACAATGAAACGTTATGGACTTTCAAAATAATGATGTGGGCGTTCGAGCCCTAATACTTTATGGAAACAAACAAAATATCGGGTGAGTTTGTGGGAATCCCGCATGGTGTGTGGAGCGGCGACGGCTCTGCGGCCGGGGAGGGGCGCGCGCTACCATTGGCCGCCCGAGGCACGGCACATACGGCCTAACCACCAACCCCACCTAACGCAAACTCAGGAATCCCACATTACAATACGACGCAAACTCCATCAACACATTGAACTCCCTGCCGAGCGCAGCGCTTCATTCATTGGCCCCGATCAGGCACCGCGAGCCGTATTATGGTAATATAAATTGACCAACCGTAGAGCAAATTCGGTTAGTTCGTTAAAGTTGATTAAAGCCATTTAACCGGGAGCCGAGGATACGGACGGGGCGAGCGTTCGTCGATCCCGAGTCGATTAGATGAAGTTAAATAGTTGGTGAGCGGAGGTCAGCGCGACGGAGGCGAGAGAAGTGGGTCCGGAGGCGGAGGTGCCGCCGGCCGGCTACATGTTCGTGTGCGGAGAGACGGCGGCGGGGGCCCGGTTCGACTGCGCCTTCGAGCCGCCGGATCAGCCCTTCGAACCGATGTTCGGGGACCACTGCGACCGCCACGTTCAGCTCGTGGTGCCAGACCTGCAGTACCGAGAGGAACTCCCCGTCTTCACACCCGCCGACCAGAAACGCAAAGACGAGCCCCTTATGCTGCAGCCTGTCGACTCCACTGCACCCCCGCATCCCCCACCACCGCCGCCCACCACCACGAAGAAGAGCGAGAAAAAAAAGAACGACAACAACGGCATCAAGAAGAAGAAAACTAGGTAAGCTATATTTTTATAATATACTGTATATCTTTTAATAGATTACCACATTCTTTAACGGTTGCCTGGTAGAATTTACTTAAAGCGATATAGTTGCTAATTGTATGTACTTTTTTTACATTACTTTATTTTTGTGATCTACTTAATGATGTACTGTTAATAAATAAAATAACTTTATTGATACGATCTCAATAGCAGAATAAGTTACTGACTCTGAATCCTATGGTTTCAATATGGTATAGGAGTCAGTGCCTTTCAAAATGTGACATTAGTAATTATCAACACATCTCAAAAGGTTTTGCTTAAACCATCGTTTAAAAATACGTAAGTTTAGTAAGAATTTCAATTGAGAATTTTTTATATTTGAGTCATAAAATACGGACTACAAAATAAGCTATATAACTTTGATTTAAAAATACCTGTATTTTATATGACAATATATTGAAAAAACCTGATAGAACTGTCTGTAAACAACTACGATGACGGCTACAAGAAAATGGCTTGTATTTAACGTGTTATCAGAATTAATAAATTGCCAACCTAACCTAACCTTTTTGTGCATCAAAAATACTGATTGAGCACCTAATCACCTCATTAGGTGCTCACTCAGTATTTTTGATGATCAAAAAGTATTTTTTAGAGGTTCAGTTTATTATATTCCCAAGAAAATGCTACGAAGAAATAGCTGCTACGAAGAAACAGCTGCTACGGCGTAGCATTTTTGTAGCTTCGTTCTGTATTATTTTTTTACTAATTCTAAATACAAATTGAAAAATTAAATTAAGAACAAAGATATCGTTCAAATTAATTTAGTGATAAGTTTAATATAAGTTGTACAATAAATAAATCCAAAACGTTGTATCAGTTTTAAGTTTACATTGAAACGATTTCAACTAGTTATATAATCTGACTCCCTCTCAACTTGGTTCATGAAAGGATGCCTGAGCCTATTAGTTGATCATTAATGAGCTGAGCTGATAACAAGGATGAACAAGCACTTTATAGTGCACTTGTTCTTGACACGCTTGTTTGTTGCTAAATCTACCTTATGATTGCGTGGAATTTTTTAAATACTTTTAATTACTCACTCTTGTAAAAGTGTACAAAGTTTCAATAATTTCAGTCCTTTTACGAATTTTAACTATCGATAATGAATATTTATTTATATAAGTATTATCTGTGTTGACATCAGAAACTGTCGGAAATTATTAGTAATCAAAAAGTCAGATACAGCTGATTTGATATGGTTGATAATAATATTTTATTTATTTAAATTTTAATTGCTATACAGGATGTATCAAAGCCAAAGATATATTATATATACAGTTTACCATCAGGATATTGTTTTGTTTGAGACCTGTGAAACCTGTCAGTAATGAATAATTTTTATGATTTTTAATTGAAACTAATTTTAGCGTTAATTCTTATTTTTTTTTAAGTTACGTCGGCACGTTATGGCTGCACACAAACGATCTGTTGCGCGCATTTCGCTGTTCTAATCAATACTAATTATATTACACTGATTACACATAACTTAGAAACGAGGAAGTTTTTAAACGTTATCCCTATCGTTATAGTTTTCTTCACAAAATCAAAAGTTTAAATTTAGGCCCAGATAATATAATACTTTAGGTATTGCGTAAGTGGTTTAAATGGATCAGTATCTACAGTCATACACATAGAAATACATACTAAAAACTCTATTTTATCTACGTATAAATTACATATGAATTGCCTTTAAAATAATATAAAGTAATCGCAATGTTAGCTAATGAAGTTTAATAGAACTTAACAACAAGAGTACCTAAAGAAAATAAAGAAAAAAGACTGCGTTTTCTTGAACAACAGCAACAGGTAATTGTTAAGCAAATGGTTAGACGTCGTAGGTTTGACTTAAAGGTAATGGCCCATTTAGTGTGAAAAATATACCCACGGCGTACAGAAATAAAATACGGCGGGAATCAAAGACAAATGATTATACTTTTCAATGATAAGTGGCGCATTACTGTGGCTCATGGGGATCATGAAAGAATAATAATAAAAAAATGTAATCTACCTAGTATGAAAACTTAACTTATAACTTGTGGTTTTAGGGAGGAGAAAATAAAATACATTTTTTTTTTGAATGTTTATTCAGCCCCATCAATGTCCAAAACATTGTCCAAGAAAGCCGCAGGTGTTTCAATATTTTCTTGATGTCTGGCCCAGGATAAAAAGTACACTATGCTCACAATATGGGCACAACTTCCTATAGTAAAATAAGTTTGTTTGTTTCATTTTCATTTCATTTATTTATTTATTATTATTATTATTTGGAGTCAGACATAGTATACTTTTTACCCAAGTGACATGTTTTCATGGATAAAATAATTTACAGACAGGCGAAACCGCTAATTATTATCCAATTTTTATTGGTCTGCTGCAAGATTTCTCCAACGAATTATTTTTTTCTTTTTACATATAATGAAAAGTGGGTTATGCTTGCATTATTTACCACCATTTTCGTTTTTGTACAAAAACATTTTTGAACCGGGTCGGATTATGACCTTTAATTATTTCATCTAATTAATGTTTTTGTGACTGATTAGGTATAAGACATTCTCAAAATATTTTTAATGATAATCATCGATATGTTACAAAAAAGTTAATTTTGACTTCATTTGAAATATCTTAGAAATAAAAATTAAAAATTTAAATATCTAAGAGTATTTGTTTATTTATAAAGGTAAACCTCAAATAACCAGATTTACAGACATATTTCATTAAAAAAATATCTGTACCCTACTGTACCCATTTTTTTAAATTTTTTTTTTGAAGGGTGTACTGAATAAATAACAACTCCTCACAAAGCATAGCCAAATTTTGTAAATTCCAGATTTTGATACTACCCTCAAAAATATCACATAATTTTAAATGATAATCGTCACCACGTTTTTCAAGAGATTTAATAATGTATCACGTACATAATCGTTATAAATAATCGCTTAGCATCGTTAGCGAGTTATTTATTAATCATTTATCTTATCTAGGTTTAAAAACTGAAGTTTTCATAAAGATCAGTAATTGAAATCAATATTAATATAGGCTTAGTTACTTACAGAGCCTATGCTTATGGGCCTATGAGCCTCATAAGAAAGCTCAAAGTCGCTCAGCGGCAATGGACAGAGCTATGCTCGAAATGTCCTTACGTGATAGAATCAGAAATGAGGTAATCGGCAGGAAAACTGGAGTGACTGACAGCGAAGCGAGTTTGCAAGCTGAAGTGGCAGTGGGCGGGGCACATAGCACGAAGAACTGACGACCCATGTGGCGTTAAGGTTCTCCAATGGCGACCGTGAACCGACAAACGTTATCTGACTAAGGCGGCGGGAAGTCGGTGGATGCAGGCGACTCAGGATCGCGATAGCCATGTGGAAATCTATTGGTGAGGCCTATGTTTAGCAGTCGACGTCGTATGGCTGAGATTATGAAGCTTTCTATTTTACTTTTCTAGAGTTCTATTATTCTAGAATTTTCCAAATCGATATAGTAGTTTCGATGCCTATTCAATAGAAACAATCAATCAAATCTTTCTTCTTTACAACATTATTATAATGAACAAAATATCTTCACAACATTCAAACCACTAATAGTGTAATAGTATTTATTGGGTGTTTACTAACAAAATAGGCACGTGTCAAAGAGGGTGCTAGTCACGCGCCCCGCTCCACCACAGGTGACTCCCTCCGCATTCCTAAACAGTACATAGGAATTCCCAATTATAATAATCAATTATTTTGTTTTCTCTTAATATAAATATATATAATAGGTTGGGAAAAAGTCTTTTCGTATTTTTGTATGAAAAATCAAGACATTTTTTTCAAAGTTTATTTACATTTATTTACTATATATATGTACCCTTTTGTTGAATAACTTTCTGCCATTTTGTGGGCAGAGACATTATCCCGTTACTGTAGAAACTTTGGGACTTCTGATCAAAAAAACGGGACAAATAGTTTTGGCAGTCCTCTCTTGAGGTCAACCTTACAGAACCTAAAGAATTCTGCAGAGACCGAAACAGGTGAAAATCTGAAGGCGCAAGGTCAGGGCTATATGGTGGATGCACTAGGACCTCCCAGTCGAACTCTCTTAATTTTTGCTGAGTGGCTAAAGATGTGTGTGGTCTAGCGTTATCGTGATGAAAGACCACACCCTTCCTGTTGATCAATTCCGGCCGTTTTCTCTCGACTGCTTCCTTTAATCTCATCAGTTGCTGGCAGTAAAGATCAGAATCGATGGTTTTGCCGGGCGGTAAAAGCTCATAAACAATGCCCTTCCAATCCCACCATACACACAGCATCACCTTATTTCGTGTTAGGCCAGGTTTGGCCACAGTCTATGAAGCCTGGCCAACTTTCGACCACGACCTTTTTCGCACGTTCTTGTCGCACGTGATCCACTTTTCATCGCCAGTTATCAATCTCTTCAAAAACGGCTCGGTTTCATTACGTCTCAATAATGAATCGCAAATGAGTACACGGTTCATTAAGTTTCTTTGAGTGAGCTCGTGTGGCACCCAAATATCGAGCTTTTTTGTATAACCAGCTTTCTTCAAATGGGTCAAAACTGTTTTGTGGTCAATTCCCAGTTCTTCAGCTACATCGTAACTACTAATATGCCGATCTTGCTCCACTCTTTCAAAAATGGCGTCCATTTTATTCGTAACAGGGCGACCAGAGCGAGGTGCATCTTTAACATCAAAATTTCCGGACTGAAAACGTTTGAACCAAATTTGTGCTACTCTTACTGACACTGCATCAGGTCCATAAACATCACAAATTTTTTTCACTGCTTAAGTTGCATTTTTGCCTTTTTTATAATAAAATTTTAAAATGTATCGAATTTCTTCATTAGATTCACTCATTTTTACGGAGAGAAAAACAAATGAAAAATAGCGGGAAACAACTTTTTTTTATTTTTTTCTTTTCTTTATAATGGAACCTTTTTAATGTTACCAAAACCAGCCAGACACAAATAGTACAGTCAAAAAATTTTTATAATAAGTTTATACCTACGTTATGCGAAAAGACTTTTTCCCCGACCTAATATTTATGATTCTTAAAAGTAAACAAACGCTATCTTTGTGAAGGTGTCTATACCTTTAAGGCGTTAGTTTTTAAGAGGTAGTTTAAAAGAACTTTTATGAGCCAAACTTGAATAAAACAGATGTCTTTGGACTGACGTCTAAACTAGGGTATTCACTATGTGTTGCGGGACTGTTCGAATGGATTACCGCGGCAGGTAGCAGGCTCAAGAAGGAACATGGATGGTTTTTAGTCAGTAAAAGTCTGACACACCCTTCCGCTCCACCTACAGTAGAAGGTAGACTTGTATAACTCATGAGCGAGTAGTTTAATTGAACTACTTCTAAACAGTGAACTCATTGAACGACTTCACATTGGCAGCGCATTTTAGTTCACAGTTCAGTTGAAGAGTTCAGCGGCTTGTCGTTCCCGCTTATAGATAGAGTAGTTAAAATTGGTACCTACAAATTAAATAGTGAGTAAATTATTGAAAAGTATAAAAGTAATTGTTAATTTTCTAATTAGTAGTCTTAAAATTATTATATAAATAATAAACTATTAGAAGTAGTACCTAATTAATGGTCGATATGTAAACAAAAACATGTAATATAAAAACATAAAATTGCAATACAAAACAATCAAATTAATTATTGTACATATATCCGATTTAAAAATAAGCCCACTAAAGTAATATTTTCATATTTGTTTATATTTATCACTTTAGTAGTCAGTCCTAAGCCTGATTAAAGTATGAAAGAAAATCGAATAAATTCTGAACTAGTAGGTATAGTATTAGTATTCGCTGATGAACTCAGAGCGATATGAACTGTAGAATCACCGGAACTGTAGAACTAATATAATCTAGTCGCTCTCAGTAACTGAACTTATAAATCTAGAACGACATGAACTAATGAACTCACATAGTGAATTTAATTGAACTGCTGAGCTGTTTAGCTGAACTAGTTCGTTTTACTGAACTAGATTTGTTGAACTAAATCAGTAATGTGAACTGTTTTGCCCAAGTATAGTGGAAGGTCATTTGATGATTTTCCATCCAAAGAAAACTGTGTGATATTTTACCAGGCCCCTTACGTCTATAAGTACTATTGGACAAAAATAATAGCAAAAAGTCAAATAGTTTATTGACATTGCATAAAAAATAGGATAAGTGCGCGCATTGGGTGCGTGTGTTTGTTTGCGAGTGAGTGTGTGTGCGTGTTAGAGGGTGCCAGTCACGCGCCCCGTTCGACCACCACAGGTGACTCCCTCTGCAACCCCGAACAGTGCATCGGAATCGCCACTTATGCACCCCACGTTCATATTTGCATAACTAATTCAATGATATTTATGAATTGATGACAACAGATGGTTTGTGATGTTTTTGAATTTAAATTTTAATCGCTTTTTGTTTATATTTTTAAGTTATTTTGTGTTTTGTTTGTTTTATTACGATTTACGAAAAGTATTTAGGGTTTTTGGAAAACTAAACATTATAAAAACAAGCTTAAATTACTTATTTATAATTTTAATAAGTTAACTTTTTGTTGAATAAGCATTTTTAATTTGTGGTAAAAGTTTTTTTTAAGGGAAAATACTACACCCTATCGCGAAGGTCTGTAGTATATGAAGAGTATTCAACTTAGTGCTACAACTGACATATTTTATTTATATGATTAACTTCTACGACATTTATTTCTCACACTCATGTGTACGTTGTGAGTAGTTAGTGTACAACTGTACACCAATTAATTTTATATAGTATATAATTATGTTTTTAAGCCATTCTCGACCCACCTGACATTAGGTTTTTTTACATAAAATTCATGACAATACTATTTTAAAATATTGCTTGGGTCCCGTTACAATATATTATTAGGTTCGATTTTCAAACTTATTGCTTGTTACAAAGAAATCGCACGCAGCGCAATGTCTTTTGCTTTACAACTTACTCTAGTAAAAAAGCTTTTTACTGAACATTTCTAGTTATAAATAACAAATAGGATGCAGGCGTTCGTGTCCCGGCAATACTGGCTTCATAAAGAAGGCGTCACTTTAATTCCGGGTTAATTACCCGTATGCGTATGACGGCAGGGCGCAATTGCCTTATCGCGTCATCTCGTCCGCGGCGGCGTCGTTTGAGCAATATGGCGCTGAGTTGATGGGTAGAGAAGGGCGACTTCGTAAATCAAGCCGGTGCCCTCTGAGGCGGTATAAGCAAGTAGGTTATTAATATTACATTGTATTTAAAGTCTCGTCATAATTAATAAATTGCCAAACTATCTTCACCTTATTGCAAATCAGAAATAGTAATACTAGGCTTTAAGGTGATGGGTAGAGAAGGGCGACTTCGTAAATCAAGCCGGTGCCCTCTGAGGCCGTACAGTCAAGTAGGTTATTAATGTTGCGCTGTATTTACAGTGTCATCATATTGAATAAATTGCCAATCTTATGCAAATCAAAAATACTAGGCGCTAAGTTGATGGGTACAGAAGGGCGAATGGAAAATCAAGCTGGTGCCCTGAGGCGATAAACTTACGTAGGTAATTAATATTTCGTTACACTTAACGTGTCATCACAATTCATAAATTGCTAATCTAGCCTTACCTTTTCACAGATACTTACACACACTTTACACATCACAAATATTAACTCAGCTCTTAAATTTTATAAAATGGTCAAAGTGTTTTATAGATAGATAGACGCTTTTGTTTTTCAGGAAAATAAAAATTCTGGCACATTTTTTGCTGTAAAAATATTTTACATAACATAATCACTTTACTTATAGGAGATCAGTTTACTACATTATATCATCATAATTTTGCGTATAATTAATTATGTTTGTATGCGTGCAGAGACATATCGTGCTCTCATGATCTACAGACAGCGTCACAGGAAATTATCTTTAAAGTATAATTTACATCGCGTGACTATTTACAATTGTGTCTAGTTCCATGATAGCTGCTACTAAAAATGCTGAAGTTAACCTTCTGAACTTACAAACATTAAGCATGTACTTTAGCCGTAGTACACTCGGGTGTCAAAAGCTACGACACCGACATTTCCCGGCTGTCCTAGTGACGACTATTACGTTCAATGAAATCCTCATTTGTTCTCATGAATGAAAGCGGTACTTCGCGTGACTAATGACCCAACATGGATGCATTCAGTTGTTTAGCTAGAAATAGTAATTACTCTGAAGTAGTCTAAAGTTATGGTTTTACGAAGGAAATGAGAAAGATGCGTAAGTAGTTAGTGCTCATCTAAGTATTCGACAATTGAAATTCGAATAGCATAGGATGAAAATGTATAGATAAAACATTGACAGTTATGTCATTTTCATATATTTTCTTATAATTGGAGGATTAATTACGAGACATCATAATTACGTATATGCCCATCCCGTATTTTTCTTCCTTCGTATATCCTTGTTCTAGCAGTATGGAATAGTAGTAATAATTTTACAAGTGTAGACACATATATAATTGTAAATTCACCTTCTTAAACCCCGTGTTAAACCCGTGTGTGTGACACATAGCTTGAAGAACCGATGACCGATGAGGCGTTAAGGTTCTTTAATGGCGACTACCAGCTAGCAAACGTAGTAGATTCTTTGGGCGGCCTCCCACCCAAAGAAACGATGATCTAATCAAGGCGATGGGAAGTCAGTGGATGCAAGCGGCACAAGATCGATCAACGTGGAAAACAATTGGGGTAGCCTATGTTCAGCAGTTGACTTTAAATGGCTGAAGTGATGACGAGTTAAAACGTTAAAGTTGTTTTATATATGCAATGTTTAATAGCCAATTGCCTAATGACTTTCTATGTCTGGATCACCTAATACCTTAGTGCTTCCTCTTGTAGAGGAATATTTCAGGCTATTAATAATAGGCTCATATTTAATGTGTCATCAAAATTAATAAATTACCTACCTAACCTAACCTTTTTGTACATCAAAAAATTCTGATGGAGCACCTAATCCCCTATTAGATGCTAGATCAGTATTTTTGATGATCAAAAAAGTATTTTTTAGAGGTTCAGTTTATTATATTCCTTAATAATAAGCATTATAATTTTATTACTTATTTATACATATATCAAAGCTGTCTTGATAAATTATAATCGTATAATTATAGCCTATCCATACCATAAAAAAAAACTTTTACAGTTTTTTATGATAATAGTATCTCTCATCATAAAACAAGAGTAATAAAAAAAGCATGATTGATGGTGAAATAAAATGCGGTGAAACAATTAATGGAGTACCGTCATAAAGTGTCGAGTCAATTGGCAGGCAATTACGGCGGGTGGCGCAATGGGGGTGAATTTCGTTTTACGCTCAATCAATTTCTGCGCGGGCGCGTCCCGCAGCCATATTGCACGCGACGCGTCAGATGGTAGATACAATGTGCGATAACACTATTCAATGATATGAATTTGTAATTGAGAATATATTATACTAAAGCGATATTGTTATTAAAAACAGTTACCTACTTACGAATGAAAGGTCTAGTTACATACTAAATAGATAGCGATATTCGTAACGGGACTAGTTAAGTAGGAACGAAATATATGGAAAATAACGATATTATTAATAGGACTAGTTACATATGAAGGAAATATATCGAAAATAACGATATTCTTAATAGGACTAGTTACGTATGCACGAAATATATCAACAATAACGATATTCATAATTGGACTAGTTACGTACAAATGAAAGGTATTAAAACAAACGACCATTTACGTACATAAGATCAATATTCTTACGTCAAGCTTTCCACCTATTTTGATATACTAGTTCAAAGCCCAGTGGACTCGCAATTAAAAGGGCTCTATGAAAGATGTAACAGGTCAATTAAGAATTGACCTTTATCACATGGCAATAAGTGCAAAACAAGTGAAATTTACCAGCTAATCAACCAGTCGTAAAAAAGATACAAAGGGCCTTCGACAATGTGTGAAAAGAAAGAAAGAAATAAAACAAATTTATTCAGTATCACACACATCACACATCGTAAATTATGAAAAAGAAAAAACAAATGAACCAACTAGTAAACAAAATCGCAAATACTTAACCATAAATGCATTTTATTATGTGTACTGAATAGATCGTGTGGTGCCGGCCTAGAATAGTGCCACCCCCTCTCATGTCACGGAAAGTCGTAAGAGTCGACTAAGAGAAATCTTACGGGATGATAGGCAGCAGCGTCATTGTACGAACTGGCTTGAACTGCGATCACCAACCCGCCTGCCAAGCGTGGTGATAATGGAATGTAATCTATTGGGGAGGCCAATGTACAGAAGACTTTATAAGATGATTATGTTTAAGTATATCGTTATGATGATGATCACTGAATAGGTGTAGGACCGTAATAACAGATCGTTCGGTCCTGGAATTGAGTCCATAAAGATTAAATTATTTATATTTCCAATATTTCATCGGTACTTAGTAGCTATTTATTTTTATTTTACATTACCTACATTATTTTACATTTATAAAATGATAGCGAATCATAATTATGCAAGCCACTTTATAGTTTACTGAAGTCTTAATGATAAAAAGAAGTAATATGTAATATTTTCTTGTTACCAGGACCACGTTTACTGCGTACCAGCTGGAGGAATTGGAGCGGGCTTTCGAACGCGCTCCCTACCCCGACGTCTTTGCCAGGGAGGAGCTGGCTCTCAAGCTTAATTTGTCGGAATCACGAGTTCAGGTAATTATCACTATCAAATATTTAAAGACAAATATGATTTCCAAAACCCAGTTACTTCCAATATTTCACTTTATATAAGTATTAACACTATCATTTTATTGCTCGTTTTACTCAAATAATTAAGCGTATAAAGATGAGGCCCCAAACTCGTTGGTTGGTTGTTACCACGAATGTCTTGCCTTATGCTTACAGGCTATTTAGTTTTATTAAAAAGTTAAATAATTAAGCGTATAAAAATGAGGCCCCAAACTCGTTGGTTGGTTGTTACCACGAATGTCTTGCCTTATGCTTATAGGCTATTTAGTTTTATTAAAAAGTTAAATAATTAAGCGTATAAAGATGAGGCCCCAAACTCGTTGGTTGGTTGTTACCACGAATGTCTCGTTTTATACTTACAGGCTAAATCGTTTATTAAGAAGTTTAATTTACTTTTTTCTTAAAATGTGCGTGCAGAAACTTTTAAGTGGAGAACGTTTAATATCTACCTACAGCTGATCATAGCCTTCTTTTTTAAAAATATATTAAAGCCGTCTTGATAACCTCCTCCAAATTTACTTATTCAGAATAGGTCCGTAATTAATGTAACATAAACTTTACTGGACTTTTAAATGAAAATATAAGGTAGTCATGGACAAACCTAAATCTTTTCCCATTTACTTGCGCATTAGATTTGACCGTAGTTTTATTGTTTTCTGTAAATGTAATTTCTGTCTTGGATATTTGACTGGCTTGTAGGTATTGATTGTTTACTTGTATTACCCTAGTTATCCAATCTACATATGTATAAAAATACACAACTTTCAAAATGTTTTAGGTATGGTTTCAAAACAGAAGAGCAAAATGGCGTAAACGAGAACCTCCAAGAAAAACTGGCTACATCGGGTCTAGTTCACCTAGTTCCACCACCTTAGGCGGAGGCTTCCCCAGCATAGGGGGCAACCTGCCTGCTTTCCCCCAGAATGGGCTACCAGCCCCTGCAGACACCTGGTCGTACCAACACTCCTACGAACTCTCTTCACATCATTTGCTGTCTTCAGGCAGCAGTGGTTATCCAAGTTTCAACGCTCAACCGGCAGCATATTCTTACACGACTGTTTTAAATGGACACGATGGACAGATGTTTGCGCAGCGACATTCCTATGAATACGGTGAAGGAAGCCCACCTCCTTTGGGAGTACGTGACTATCCTATGATGGCTGCGCACTCCCCGCAAATGGAACCGCATCCACACGACGATAAGCTCGAATATCGCGTTCATGAACACGAAGATAAGTACTCCACTTGTGCCATGCAAGAAGAACCGCCTCGATATGCACCACCTGAAGACTATGACAAATGCGGAATGGTGCCTCACGAGAAGCACTATGAAATGGAGAGACACGACCTAGGGCAGCCGGTGGTCGTCAAAATGGAGCCCACTTCTGGCCAGCCCTACACCACCCTGCCTCCTTTTATGAATTGAAATACTCTTTTTCGAAATTATCCTAAACGACTGTGAGTATAATTTCGAAAGGGAGTATTGTCAATACTACAGATTTCAAGAAATAGCTACCATTTTTATTTCGTCTCTTTTGATGTTCGAGTTAAAATGACAAGCTTCAATGGTAAGCATTGAAAAGTTTATATGAATATTTACATATGATCGAAACATAATTTTCCTTTCAACGTTATATACATTGATTCGAAAAACCAAAAAATACTGTGCACTTATGCAATGATATTAAAATAAAATAATATTAGTCTCTAAATTCCGTTTGGATGTATGTTTTTTAACTATCAAAGAATCTTGTTCAAAATTAATAATAATGTTTTGAATTAATATCTCAGTGGTAGGTACCCACTTTTAAAGTAAATATAAAAACGCAATAATATGTACATACAACGTGGTTATTACTATTATGGAAAATTATTTTATCGTCGTCTAAAGTAAACATAAAATACATTCTATCGCTTGTAATATAACCCAAGAGACGACGACCATCTTAACTAATATGTAAACTTATATTAAGTAAGTTAAATATAATAATTGAAATATATGATATATAATATGTAGTAATAAATTATAGAAACTTCGCTTCTCGTGCATTCCGAGTGCCTTATAGTATGATATGGTAGTTAGTATTGTATGATAATTAATTATTAGGTCGCAAGCTGTGTGCATGCGACTGGGGGGCAGTACTGTTTACATTACAAACTACGATCTGACTATATTTGTATGAAGTTTTCATTAGTATTGCCAATAATTTTCTGCGATACACCATAATTATGCAACTAAGCACTGCATACCCTAAACCTATCTAAATAACTTCCGATATCTACCTAGGTCAACCTAACGGAGCTACTAGCGTTACACATTGCATACCCTACCTAAAATATCTGTGCGCGCTCCCGAATGACATATTCCTGTGCACTTATAATTATAAATACACCCAATTAATTGTGTAGCGATAGGACATCACAGGAAAAATTCTGCAGAAAGGAAATCTCCTTAAAAAGTTAAGGTTAAAGTAGAAAATTATTTGAGTTGGCAACAAATTTACCGCCGCATGTATACAGCCTATTCCAATGTCGCGTGCGTCCAATTTGCGATCTTTGTCTATTCAGCTAGACGAACCAAATAAAAGTAGATATTAGAATACGTATGTAGAGATACTTACTTTTAATAAGAATAATTTTGAATTTCATTGATTTATTTATTATTTCACTGAAGTAAAATTGTATTTGATTGAAAGATAAACCAACAAGATGAGCAAATTTAGAGAAAATAAGATTAAATTTTAAAAGATTTTGAAAAACATATTATTTCTAACAAAACTTTTTTATATTATTTTCCCTCTGTTTTCCTTTTAAGTGCTAAAATGCATTTTGAAAAACTTAAAAAGTAAAAAGTTACTTAAAACGTTTCATATTTCTTCAATCATTTTAAGTAAGTACGTACACATTATGTTAAATCGTTTTCAATACTTAGGTAAAATAATATCACATGTTTTTATTATTACTATTACTTGTGTTGTTAAAATCAGATAATTAAGTTATGTAAATAAGAAATTCAACTTAGTGAATGAATGTGCCAAAAATATAAAAAATAATTGCGTACATATTTAATTATTTATCAGTAAGATTATATTAAGGTTTTATTCAGTAAGTATGCTTGCATTTAGATAGTTCAAGGCAAGTATTCGATTTAAGATTACATAACTAAGACATGTTAATTAAAGTACTTTTGATATAGTAGGTACATAAGAAATGAATATAGTGCCTCAATATGTACTCTGTTGATCTGAGATCGACTTTACAATAATATAAAATTTTTAGAAAGTAACTTTAATAATATAAATAGTGTTTTTAATATTTGTTTTTAATACTCAATTTAATTGTAAAATATAACAAAAGTTCACAAAACGCGGTATTATTCGAAATTATTTACATCCGTTTTAACGGATTTAAGATTAAATTATAATTTAATGGGCTATTGATCTTTGCATCCTGAAATGCGAGAACTAACAAAAACCAAATATTATTGGAAGCACTGCAACACAGAAACACAAATGATCTCATTGTTATTGAGAAATCAAACGAATTTATTGAAATATATACAAAACTTATTCAATTTCTGCAATGCATAATAAAAATAAAATATTCAATATAAGGGTCAGTAAAGATATTGTATACATTGTAAAACCACAACAGCGTACCGAACGCTCAATGTAACGACTGTAGTTAGTAATACATTGCTGGGATACATTGGTTTATGATGTAACCTGGCCTTACCTGACTCGACGTGTATGCTATAAAGCATATAATTGCAGTAACAGGCGACAAGTGTCATCTTTTTGGCGCCTTAATATGTATCATAGTTTTGTAAATTACTATACAGATGAAATACGACTATGCAATGAGTTGTTCTTTAATGGATTTAAGAGCATCCACGGCATAGCTATTGGTCGTAATATAACATAGAATACTATGTATTATTTACTATGTTTAATCGCGTAAATTGAAGAGACACATAAGCTTACTAAATATTAAAATAAAAGCCTTGAAATTTTAATATCATACCATAGTATTTTAAAGTGTGTGTGCCAGTATGTGGATTTTGCTCTATATTTTTAATACAGGTACCGACCTACTGTTATTGCAATGTTGGATTTTAACTTTATGGTGACTTACATAAGATTTCGTATAAATTTATTTTAATTATGATTTAGCATGTTTATATGTTAAGTTTTCTAAAGCAATAAGGTAGGCGTTTTATAAAATTTAAATATAAGAATCAAATAATATACCAAAGTGCTTATTTACAACTTTATTTTTATTTTTACATCCCTTAAATTTATATATACATTAATTTAAAAAAGAAAATACTAGTTCATATAACTTCTTAATTCATACATTGAGACATATCTAATGTGGAACTACTACACTCACCTAATCGCATGTCTACTGTGCTCTGAAACATGTTCGCCTGATGCCCTAATGAATGCTATTGCTGCAGCAGCATATTGGGCTCACAAAATATGGGCCAATTTTATACTTTTATTTTATTTCACCGGTCCGGTGTAGGAGAGGCTGGTAATCTGTCATACAGGTCTCCTAGTGCAGATATCAGTCTCTCACATACTTTTAAGTGCAACAATAGTGTAAGCTTAATTTTGTAACAACCATTATGTGAGAGAATAAATAAAGATTATTATTATATTATATTAAATAAAGTTTATTATTATACATTATATATTAAATACTGGTTTGTCATCGACACGAAAGACGAAGAATTAATTGAATGTATTTGAAATGAGGTACGTAACTCTATTCTCTGATCACTGGCATTGCAAAGTATAATATAATAGATATAATTTGTTTTTCTACCAAAAGCTTACGCAAGGTAATTTATATAAATTTACTGCATTAAGGATTTATAGTCACAAGTTATAATTTCCAAGAGCTGTTAGTATTAAACATGACATTGCAATTAAGCGTAGGCTCGGACAGCAGCCGACGATCTAGTACGATTTAACTATTGGCCAGAAATCGGATTACATTTAAAGTCGTCTGTCGTAGCATTATCTCGATTGTACCCTAGTCTTACGCTTAGGGCCCAGGGTCTGCTCACTCGTCTATACAAATTTGGCTGAATTTCAGTTATTACACGGAGCGACTGCCGTCTGAAATCCGTAACCCAGTTAAAATAGCTGTCCGGATATTTGAAGGCACTGAATTCCTACTAACGATTGCCATGTTCATGACGTGCGGTACATACGCTTAACGTGGTTTCAGGGACACAGAGCAAGCGATAATTAGAAAACTTATTTTTTTTTGCATTGCAATCTATTGGGCTAGCGCTGGTTCCCTGACATTTATAATTAATGATAACATAATATTCATCTTTTACTAATATAATACTATATGTTTCTCGAAAAATTATAGTTTAATCAATTTTACTTTATCTCATAAAGTCGCAGAGGGCTTCACGTCGTGTTTGAGACCGTCTTGCCTAGCCCAGATGCCATCGCCGCTGAAGTGATACTTCTTTTCTATCTCGTATAGTACCAAACTGAGAATCTAGGAATGGATAATAAAAAAAATCTTAAGAACAGTTGGTTTCACATTGGTAGAGAGTGATAAATGTAATAGAGTGTTTGAAATTGAACTCTAATTTTAAATCAATAAGTTGTTTATTTTTTATTTCATTTCACTCAGTCAGGACACTTCTCACACACCAACGTAAGAAAGATATTTCGGTCACCGATGTACCTTTTACACACCAACCTGAGATTTTAACTTCAAGAACTAATTTATTTTAAATTAGAGCCTGTTATGTTTCTTAGGGTACATAGATATAATATTACGAAAACAACTGATTCTTACCTGACAATCGGTGAGCTGTCGAGGATTCAGCGTATAGTAGCTAGAGTCCAGCTTGATTTCAGCTGGTTCATTTGACTTAATCTCGCCATCGCGGAGTTTCAATATGACGCTCAGATAGCTCTCTATTTCTGCACTAGTAATTAGAATTTTATATTAGAAACTTATTAATTAACAGGTATTTATCACTATCTACCATAATTAATTAAATTATGCATCCATGTAAAGGTATTCTAACTTAAAAACTATTTCTATTGATGTATATATCAATCACGCTTGTTTCCCCGAAGGGGTAGGCTGAGGCATATTATACGCCCACATATCGCCAATTATATTGTTGGTCCCACGTAATAGGTGGCGGGCCTATTGCCGTTTACCGGGAACTTTATGGTCAACAGAGCCTCGTCTGATGATCGGCAGGTGCACCAATTGCAGGAGAGGTTGGCTTGGGCTCCTAAGATGGTAGGATCCCTAAACACCTAGGTTAAGGATATTCTATTCTTATTTATATATCAATAATTAATTAGAAATAATGAATTAATATAATAAATCCTCCCCTCTCCAATATTGATGTGCCCGACACTGTTCATGGTTAATAACTACTTCTAACTATAAGATCTTTAATTACAATGCAATGAAATGATTCAATTGAATTAAATAAAAGTTTCTTACATAGGATATAATAGCAGCTGACAGTGGTTGAATATAGATTCATTCTCGAACTTTTCCTTCAAAAACTGCAAATTTTCATCTATCACGCTCAGCGCTGAATGAAGGTAGTACTTGTGCCTCTTGAGCTGTTTCACAACTAGTTTAACTGTTTTCTCATCGTTGTCATTAACTGATGAACTCGACTTTACTGAAGATGTAATAAGTGTTGCTATATCCCGACCGCAAGCTTTATTTCCGAAGCTATTTATGTAGCTAAAATTAAATAGGTATATGATATTTCTAATATTATACGGTAAAATTCAAGCAGGCTTCATTCTCATAGAGAAATAATCAGGGCCATGAAACACTTAATGATTTCCACAGAGAAAATATGTAATTTTTTATTATTGAAAATTTACTAACTATCGAAATTGAGTTATAAATACAAACAAATGGTTTAAGAATTTGGAAAAGAGGATGTTTGTAACCGTCTTACCATACAGAGTTCAATACAGTTTTCTACCTTCAAAATTGTCGTCTTTTTGTGAATATAAATGTCCTCTTTAATTATATTTTTAACTATATATGTATGTAAAATTACTCACTGAGTTCGTTATTGTAATTGAGCCAGACCCGTATGACTAATACAAATAAATAAATAAATAATTGTAATAAAAAATGTGAGTCATGCCTACTCGTCGCGAGTTCGGGCGATTTTCGGCACCCAACCCAAATAACAATATGCTGATTTCATATTAATTATTTTGTTTTTATAAATTTATTCCAACTAACTACTTTTGTTTATTTATTGTAAAATTACATGTGAACATACTTACTTGTTAAACACTTTACTTGACGATATGAGGTGGTTTAGACTATAACACATTTTTTTTGATTCTTGAATTCTAGACAGTCGAGACATCATTTTCTTTTGATGTATGACCATACCAAGAACCTGTAGATAAATAAATATAATATTAAGTTAAGTAATACAAGTAATATATGTATGCAAAACGGGTTAAAATTCTTGCTCTCTTAAACTACACATAGTGTTTAGAATCCACCCTCATACTGTGATGAGTTTTAGTGGGTACTCGAACTAAGAACTTTGGTAAGTCATTACTCTGTAACGATGCACATCCAAACCGCAGTTACTTTTTGTTGAGCAATACGATAACATTCCGTAACATTAGATAACATACTGTAGCTTTTACACTATTTTAGCTGTACTGTATTTAACATTTTGTAGTCGGATGTTGATGAGTAGTACTTGAAAACGTTGCCAAACAAAAAACAACTGAGGTGTGGATGCATCGTAAGACCTTCGCTTCGGTTTATGGAATTATATGCCGACGCATTTTTCCAAGCTCCTATAGACCGGGACTATTTAAGCGGGGCGTCGAACGGCATAAGTGTTAGGCGTAATTGTTACGGTGAAAAAAGATATTAGATAAATATAAAAGATAGATAATAAAAGATGAAAAAAGTACTTACTCGAGGATTTGTCTCCAAAACTTGGAACTCCTTTAACTTTTGAAGTTCTTCCAATCTTTGCCGAACTGTCTCTGATTTCATACAATATATTTTCAAACCAACTCTCTGCGCTTCTTCAGATATTCTATAGCCCTAAAAAAGTTACTCATCAAAAATACTATTCATAGCATTTCATTAAATTATTATGTTTGTATAAGATTTTACCTCTAAAGTATTTTTGATATCAAGTAACGCTTTATAATTGTTTTTTAATATAGCTGGTTCTAGTTTAATTGCTTCTCTAATACCCATGCCAGCCAGTGATTCGAAATTTTCTAGAATTAATTTTGTCTTTATTGGATCAGATGATATAATGAAACCATTTCTTCGTATACATTCATCATCAAATTTAATATCATTTTGAGCTATGTCCAGGGCTTCTCGAATATCAGATATTGGTCTGTGTTTAAGGGGTAAGTAATGGCGACAGTATTTATGGAACTGTTCTGGAGTAACTGATAACCTCCAGTTCAAATATTTCTCTAAAACACTCAAACGGACAGACACTGAAAGAGAATTTGTTTTTATAATTAATAAAATGCAAATTGTGTATAAATATACACACAAAAACGTTCGGTGCAACAGATTAAATATATATTTTGGGTTCATCAATGCAAATTAAACTTAAGCCCAATTTTAAGTCATGAATGACGTTTGGTTAATTTACTATCTTGATTTTTTTTTATAGGCATGTGATATGCCAATTGGCTTTAAATAGTGCCAACCCCTCTATGACTGCAATATTTGAATATTTGTAGTAAAAGGTAAGGGGATGCACAAAGGATCCGATTAAGGGTCAAAGTGCGCTGCAGGCTTGCCTGTGGCCCCTGTGAAGAAAGCCACATTATCTCTGAGTAATATTGGCTATATTTAATACTAAAATAAATTTTGGGATCCTTTTAAAAAATTCAATAATGTAACCCAAGGCGCAAAATATTTATATTATTATAATAGCTACCGTGTACAAATAAACATTACACATACTTACAAATAGAGGTGTTTGAATCTTGAAAATTTTCAAGAGTTCTTAGATTTGCTGGCCAATCATAAAAGTAATTTTGGAGCACTTCTTCTAAAATGTAGTCATTTCTCATGAGCCCCTTCTTTTTTAAGTGTTTAATAGTTTTCGACTTTACAAGTGAATGATATCTGAAAACCAATTGTGGTATAAAGAGTTATGAGATTGCTCTTCTTTCCTGTCCTAAATATCACATGCTGATGTTAGGATCAACACATATTTTTTTAAATCCTTTTCTTTTGTTAAGCAAGAGATTAATATGTAAACTTGTAAGTGGGTCAGTGCACATCAAGCATGCAAAGAAGCACTGCATTCAATACCCTCTAGACCTGGACGACATAACTTTGGTGTCTACTTTTATTTTGCTTATAATTTATATACTTTTATATGATGCATTAGAATTTTAGTGAGGATTAAGAACATCTTTCTATCTATTTATGAATTTTATGTACATGTAAAATAAGTAAGTAGACCATTTTTGACCTTCATGTAACTGTAAATAAATCAATTTCCGTAAAACTTAATAATTTAATGTATTGCATTTGTTTGAATGTTTTCCGAGATTACTTTTAGTATAAATCAGGTTTAAAAATTTGAGTCTTATATTATGTTCCATACAACACAGTAATTAGGTTAATGTGTGTATAGTGATCTCTGTAGCAAAAACAATATTAATAAGTGAAAAAATTATGAACTACCTCCATACAACTCCTTCAACTTCCATAACAACAGATAGCCATAGATATGTAAATAAAAACTAATTACATACAAAAGATCAAAGGTGCAAGCTTATTACAAAAAATTTAACCCATTAATGTCACACTACTCAGGACTGTAGGATTTATTCCATAACTCTGGTGAGAGGGAATCTGGTCAAACTCCACGACACTGCCCCAGTGTAGATGGGCGGAATATATTATAAAAATAGGTATGTAGAAAATTTTGCCATTTGGAGTGGGTTTTCTTTACTCCAAAATAATATTATGGGTACTTGCAAATTAATAACATAGTGTCACTCAATGCTTAAATAAAAATAACTATTTTAAAAAATATTTGAAATTTAATGAGAGATTTAATAAATTACTTTATATAGTTTTATAACTTAATTTATATTTAATAATAGTTTAATATTTTTTATTGATCTACCTATTGTAATACTAACATTAGCAAATAAGAATAATTAATTGTTACTAACACTATGGGCTCTGCCTGAAATAAAAATTATTACTAAGTTAAAATACCTTATTATGTGCTTTGGTACTATATTGATAAACCCACATTCTTTAAGGATTTCTCCATAATTGTCCATAGTTATAGGGTTCATGCAGAACACATGAGGATCATTGCAAGCTTCATATGGTGTTATGTTAAATTTTTGTAGTATTTGTAAAGAGCACTGTAACTGCTCCTCTGTAGTATGGTCTATATTTACATGTTTTTTTATTAATTGTGGGACTGAGTTCTCTGGTATATCATGTCCTGAAATGTAAAAAAAAATTGAAACTTGGTAAGTTAGAATAAAGTTTTCCAACCCCAATTTTGCATTCTTACTTCCTAAGTTATGAATTTACAATAATAAGCTATATTGTTAACTTTGTTATGCGTATATAGCAGAAACTATTAGGACACATATTTATTTATATATATTAATCTATTAATTTTACCTGTTACTTTTTTATAAAAATCTAAAAATGGAAATCTATGATAGAATTTTATATCCATATAAGATTTAAGTGATGAAGAGTTATTAGTCTTATAGCAAAACCTCCCAATCCGAAATAAATCCATATCTATATTTTTATAAAGTGCATCAAAGCATATTATCTGAATTAAAAGTAACCTTAGAAATTGTTAAATAAAAACTGTAAAGCTAAACAATAACATAACCTCTAAATACATTTATTATGTCAGTTTCGAAAGTTACAAATGAAACACTGTCATCACAAAAACTTCAAATTCCAGGCCAGTAAAATTCTTATTTATAAAAATCAAAAAAAGTGATGCAATGAATTTTTATATAAAACCATGGTTGACACCTCAAAAGCAATGATCAAAGTTTAAGACATAGAGAAATGTAACAACTAGGTAAGTTTAAGATCACAGAATTTTATTCACATGGTAATTCAATTGGTTATAAGTTTTATATTATAAAATAGTATTTATGTTATTAACATGCATACTATAGTATAGGGAATCAAAAATGAAGAGCCTTATCCGTTAATCGGCAGGTGCACCACTTGAAGGTAAGGTTGACTTGGGCTCCTCAGGTCTTGGTAGAATCCTTAGACACCCTTACCTTATACACCCTTACCTTATACACCCTTACCTTATACACCCTTACCTTATACACCCTTACCTTATACACCCAATTTATACAATAGTTTTATTATAGTTCTTTCACCTAGAGGATAACTATTGGATCTTTTGATTTTAGTTATATGAAGTGATTTAATTTTATGACTACCAAGCACAAAACTTGACCTTTTTCTTTATTAGTTGCAAGAATTTTGTGTGTCCATAGAAAATCAGCGTCGTGACATTCATTAAACATCAGACTATTTATTGAGCGCCATTTTAGTACTCGTTTTTTATAAAAAAAATTATATTGTCTTTTCTGAAGTGCTGAATAAATATATTTATTTATTTTTTATGGAACATAATTTGTAAGCTTTTATGTAACTGCTCGGTTCTTTCCTTATGCAAGCCGCTCCAAATAGGCAAACAGAAATGAACAAAAAGAATTGACAGCCGGTAAAATAGTGAACATATTAAACTCTAACCTAAAAACGGCCGAAGTTTCCTCCTATTTGTATAATATACAATTTAATAAATTTTACTTAGTATATCTTATCCTTATTAAATTATAAATAATATATTATTACTAATGTTGAAAATATCTTGAAATCTTCATTCGTCGCTGCTGTAAGTATCGGTCTCAAAAATATTTATTTAGAATTACTAATAAGTTTTTAAAAACATGAATATTTTTAATTTTTTACAAAAAATTCCACTTTTAGATGGACTGGTCAGCTGTTCGACATCATTTCAAACAAACTTGGCTAACTACACTCCTTAGTATAGTCTTATTTAGTGGTGTAACTTATTTTTTAGTATGGGCAGAGGTAAGTATTACTTTTACATGGTTTTATATTGTAAGATTTATATATATATTTTTTAAAGACAAATTTTTAAAGTCAATCTTAAGATTAGAACACCATTATAATGTAAAATGTCTACTTTTTTTATATACTTAGAAAGTTACTTTTTTACAGAGTCAAACAATTCAGAGTAATTTAATGTTAGAAGAACTTATAGATGGGGCCAAGAGTATAGACGTCCATATAGGTGATGAATCTGCTCGTCATGAGGGGCAAATTGTTCATATTATTGGACCATTAAGGATTCTGGAGCCAATATCAGAACCGGATTACAATATTCAAGTGCAAGCTGTAAAGTTAAGGAAACGAGTTCAGATGTATCAATGGATTGAAGAGACTACGTAAGTTTAGTTTGGTTCTTATAAAAAATTTATCCATTACTTTTTTCTGTGTATGGAGATCTTATCATGATCTAAGGAGCCCAAGCCAACCTTCACCTGCTAGTGGTGCACCTGCTAATCAATAGCAAAAGGCTCACCATACCTATTACATAGGCCCAAAAATTTAACCGACAAAATGTGGGCGTATAATATGTCTCTGTGCACCCCCTCAGGGAAATATGCTGGATTGTATATATGTGTGAAGATATTCTTTTACGCCTATAAGCCATAAGCCTTAAGCTAATAAGCTGTATCAAAAGTAGGTTTAATTACTTTGAAATGAACCCTTTTTGCAACATATTAAGGTGCATAAAATTGTCAAAATGTTTTATTTGATATCTGGCTGTATGTAATATTATATTGTCTACATATTCTTTAGTGTTTTTAAGTCTGTCTCTACTGCGTCCGTATCTTTAGTGTTGAAGATCTGCTAATCATGACAATAGAAATATAATTGATAGTGTTTACTGTTTAATAAAGTTTAGAATAATATTTTAAAGAGATCAAGAAACGTTTCTATCTGAGACGGGAGATGAGTCCCAAAAGACTTATTGGTACCACAAAGATTGGAGAGACTTTATTATAGACTCAGCCCTGTTTTACATAAGACCTGGACATCACAATCCCACTTCCATGCCTATGTTCAGTGAAACACATGTTGCTGAGAATGTGAAAATAGGATGGCTGTATTTAGGTAAGTGGTTTTCTATTATGACTATTATTAATTGCATTGAGGTATGTCATTGTTTATTATCTCTAGTCTGTTTGTAAAATATAAACTGCAATAACTCTACTGTAACTAGTTTTATATGTGTATTTAGGGAAAGCTTTCCTGTCATAAATGAGATGTGTTCCAATAAGATGTGAGTTTTTTTAAAACTATCCTTATTTTAATGCCTACAAGTCAGTCCAAAAAAAATATGGATCAAAGTACTCACTGTATGGCAATGGGGAACATTGTATGTGTAGCCAAAATAAATCTATATTATTTATACTTATTATGTTTGTCATGGTCAATCTTGGGCGAATTACCCAGACAATTACTATTATGTTGTATCACAACTTTCTCATGTTCCTTTTCTTTACTGCAACTTTTGTGATTAAACCATAATATTCAAATAAGTGATTTAAAAATTATGAATTTTGTAAATTGTGTACTAATAACTGAACTGAAATTAAAATTATGAATTTTGTTAATAAATATTATGTTCCTAGGCCTAGATGTGAAACGAAAGGTGAATGATTATTACGAAATATGGTCTGACTCAAGGCCAGAGCGCAGTGATATTAAACTACATTCTGGGTTCTACTACCATGGGGACAGTGCTCTGGAACATCAAATTGGAGATCTCAGAATCCATTTCTCATACGCTGGCCGAGAAGATGATATTGTAAGTAATTTTAGTTAATACTCAACACTTAGAAACAAAATTTGTTCTCCTATTATATCATCACTATTCCAGCACACTGTTGTCACAAACGATTACCGAAGTAAGGCCTTGGATTGGAGACTGTTTGTGTGACATTAAATCAAGCCTTTTCAGGAAGAAAATTGTAACTGCCATTTTGCATTTCTTACAAGAGTTTTCTTACGAGGTTTGTTTATAAATATTTCTCAAAATAATTATAGCATCAATTTTAAATGTTATATCGGCGCCTCTCCATTAAATTGACTCAGAACTCTAAAATCACATACACTTGTCAATTTGGTTACTTACGTGGTTCTTCCTGCTCATGCTCAGAAAATGCATGCTTCTGAAAATGCTAGAAATATCGAGCACTTCGGTGCTTCGAAAGGACGTAAAGATTATGGTCCCAGTTCTAACTATACTTGTCTATAAGCTATGCCAAAGGCCTTATTAAGCGGCCTATAAAGTTCTCACACAACAGGACCCCACCTGCATTCGCGTCCGCGTAGTATCCTGATTTACCTTGATCTTTCACCTTGTTTTGTACAGGAGTCCTGTACTCAGTATGACATCATCATAATGTTCGAGATGATAACTTGTCATTACCCTGTCTCATTTAAAGTTTAATAAAGAATGATACTTGTTTCAGTATACAGCAGTTGGAGTAGTAGAAAATGGTGTTCTCCAAGCCTACAGTGCAACTCGCTTCCCAACAGCAGATCCTATAACCCTAATGCGTAAAGGGTCTTATAGTTTAAAGCAATTTCATGATCTGGAACGTCGTGATGCTAACATTCACACTTGGAAGTACAGGCTGCTGGGCTTTGTACAAGTTTTTGCATCTGCTATGACACTTCACCCTGACTGGGTTACGTTGCGTAAGTTTTAATTTTGTGTACTTGTTATTTCTTGTTTCATGGATTCTATGTCTGCTGCCTACTGCATTGTCGTGCAAGTATGGATTAACAAAAAAGTCTCTTACCTAATCTATTAAAGTTAGGTATTTATTTATTACATTTAGGGCGACTAACAAAACATACACCAAAAATGAACATAACAAATACTTTCTTAAAACGAAAATAGTGATTTGTGTACTTTGAAGTCCAATTCACGCGTTGGGCTGTAGTTTTGTGGCGTTGGCAGCGGCTAGATAGATAGATAGAAAATTCTTTATTGTACACCAAATTAATAATAAAACAAGAAAACAATTGCAAAAGAAAAGCGATACATTTGGCGGCCTTATCGCTTACAGCGATTTCTTCCAGACAACCTTACCCGGAATACACGAGAAAACAAAATTTGATTTAACTGATTTATCTTTCTTATTTTTGAGTTTATATATTACACATTATATTATGTTTATAAATAATTCTGATACACATAACAGTGAGAAAGTCTTCTGCACATCCAAAATATTATACTGTGGATTGAGTATGTTTCTAGAAATTTTCTTGATTTGAAGTCCAAGTCAGAATTCATTGGTTTCATAGTCCTATATAAAGAGTGTAAGAGATACTAAACAATTTTTCTCAAATACGTTCTTTCCATCGTATTCGTATTAAATTCTTTACGTCTTAATTAATTGACTTTCAAATTCTTGGTGGACTAAAGTTTGTCGAAATTCATTTTATGAGCGAATTTTTTATGATATTTTTTCGTTTCAGTCCTCCAATGCCAATGGATTTCAAGCAGCCTCAGGAGATGCACAAGAGTATGGATTAATTTTGTGTTATCGTTTTCATATACGCTACTTGTTATATCTATACCATGGTGAGTTATTTTTACTTATAATATTTATTTTATTTATAAATAACAAACTTATTTTCTTCACAAAGAAAGAACATTAATTATGGTGAAATTGAAAAACAAGTGTAGTTGGAAAGCAATAAAAAACCGTTTTGTGTGTATTGAGAGTTTTAGCGTTAACAATTACAGCACCCAAATTAAGTTTTGCGGGCATACTCGCACAGATTTATGCACTTAATCATAATGACATTTTAGTTTATTTTCGCAGTGTCATAAACACTATTTCCGTTTTATCTTCAGTACTTATTATTAAACCATTTAGCTTAATACTTTGCTTCTTTATCCTTGTACTTTAATATTTTGGGACTAGTGTGCCTTAAAGTTATAACTTCTTCTTAGGTTTCTGATGAATGGTTTGTGTATGAACACAATGTTTTTCAGGTTGCTCCACAAGCCAACATTTGGAGCAATAGTGTTGGGTGGGGCGATTCTTCCGCTGCTACATTATTCGACGTTGCTGACGAGACGAGAGGCCACTCCCGAGCCCCCTCCTTACACGAGGTGGAATAACGGCCCGCGTTGAAAGTGATCTTTATAAATATCTACCATAGAGAAACGTTAAGTAATTTACAGATCGTCGTCACTTAGAGCATAGTTTTTGAATACCCTTGATGATAGTTTCTGGTTACCAACATACTAAATTAGGATGTTGATTTGATAACACAGCGTCACAAACATATATTTCTTAAAACGAAAATAGTGATTTGTGTACTTTGAAGTCCAATTCACGCGTTGGGCTGTAGTTTTATGGCGTTGGCAGGGGATAGATAGATATATAGAAAATTCTTTAATGTACACCAAATTAATAATAAAACAAGAAAACAATTGCAAAAGAAAAGCGATACAATTGGCGGCCTCATCGCTTACAGCTATTTCTTTCAGGCAACCTTACCCGGAATACCCGAGAAAACAAAATTTTATTTAACTGATTTATCTTTCTTATTTTTGAGCTTATATATTACACATTATATTATGTTTATAAATAATTCTGTTACACATAACAGTGAGAAAGTCTTCTGCACATCCAAAATATTATACTGTGGATTGAGTATGTTTCTAGAAATTTTCTTGATTTGAAGTCCAAGTCAGAATTCATCGGTTTCATAGTCCTGTATAAAGAGTGTAAGAGATAGTACATAATTTTTCTCAAATTCGTTCTTTCCATCGCTTGCCCTAGCGACTAATTTTCATTTGTTTTATTTTGTATGTTTGTGGTCAATAAATGGTTTCAATTATATTCTAAAATAAATATTGGGCAGAATTACAACAGTAAATTTTTTTTTCTTTTAAATAATAGCTTTGTGCGTTTATCACATTTAGCCAGTGTCAAGTTCTAGATATATTAATAATAGTACATGAGAATGAGTGGTGATTAAGATGATAAATGGTAAATGAGATGCTCTCCCCTAAACCCCTTGAGTCCTCAGTAAAGATTCATTTACCAACAATCATGTACGTTCACAAACACTTAACGGTTTATAATATACCGTTATTACACATTAATTTTCCGAAATATTACAAATTTTACTAAATCAAACAAAACTGCAGACATGACGCTTCAATTTCCCGTAAAGTAAGTATATAAAAATTGCTTATAGTTTTTGAAATTAAAACTTTTTTAGCCTTTCTTGAGACTTAAGTCCAAAAAGATTTCCCTGTTTTAAACGTTGCTGTCTTTCGTTGTTATAAAATTACAGTTTAATTATTGATACATGCTGGAAGATATAAAATTTAAAATATATTTCTCTATTTGAATAAAAATTTAATTGTAGTGTAATTTACATATGCATAAAATCTAACCCTTGCTCAAATAATCTTCGGTTTTTAGTGCCTGCATTTGTAATAAAGGTTTGAAGTTTTGCTGCTGTGTGTTGGTTCTGCGGTTTGCCCGCTGCACCATGTTTCGTCGCGTCGCTCAGTTTTGTGCCACAGAGGTTTTACTCTAATTCAACAAGAAAAGAAGCTTCGTTATACCTATCTCTTTCACTCTCTAGGTATATCAGTATCTAGTGAAAGGGATGGGTATAACGATGTTTAGTTTTTCGTTGAATAAGCGTAGGCCCTCAGGTTTTAACTTTGTATGCAAGTATCTCAGTTTATATAGAAAACGCGCTTGGCACAAGCAAACAACACATTGACCAATCGGGTGTTTCTATATCTTAAAATTTGTCGTCATGCGCTAGTGCAATGGCCCAATGGGGAAACCGTTTCATAATACAGAACAATAATGTCCTTTTAAAATTAAAATTTTGTAAATTCTTATAACTTCATGGTACCGGTGACCATAGTTTTACTGTGTATGATAAAGTTAGTTTTTAAATTTATCAGGTAAACAATACCGTAAACCGATATGTAACTTGTAAATAATTTTCTTGCTTAATAAAAAAAAAATGAGTTGTACTTAATTGCGTTTGTTTTGTCTATAACTGATCTTAATAATAATCGCAATAAAACTAACTTAATAACTTTAAAACTAACTTAGTCTAATGTGGCTACTAAATAGTCAGATTAGTCAAATATATAGTTATAAGATATCATTATAAACATTCCCGTTTTGGTGTGCATGAATACTGAATTTATGTAACCTACAAATGTATGGTATTCATTTAGAATTTTGGGAAAAATGTCTAGGTCACCAACGGTTAAGAATGTAATAAAGTATATAAGGAAAGTTAAAGATTTGACTGTAATTTTAGACCATATCTTTATAACGAACCAATTATTAGTTTTAAACTTAGATTTAAGTAAAAGGCTTATGTATTATCCTACCTAACCCATTGTGATAATAGACTAAAAATCTCTTAGATAGTGTGTGACCGGAATTAATTAAGTAAATATTTATTCAACCATTTAGATATTAATGTGATTTCCAGCAGGTTGTGTTCATTCTAACTTATATTAAGTTGACATTGTATCATACGATAAAGAATAAAAATAGTGTTTAATTTAATTTTCTTTGATTTTTTTATTTTCATTGGCCTGACCTTGACCGAATCCCCAAATTGCCGTAAGGCGCCACTTTCAAATCGAGTGCAATATTGAGATGATGCGGCATTGCCGCGATTTTCACGCAGGCGCAGTACCGCTTACTATCTATCAGCTGATCACAATCAGCCCCAAAAGCTTTCGGTGTTCGCTTTTAAATCGGATTTGACGTGGTTGTGATATAATAGTTTATAGTTATAATGTGAAAGTGTTTCTCTTCATGTTCCATTATACCTGGGTCTATCGCGGTACGTAATATAATTCAAGAAACGAATTGCAATTTTATAAAAATTGTTACATTGCAATTAAATTACATGCAAAATGAAAGCTGCAGCAATGTCAGTTTGGGTATTTATCAATCTATTGTGTTTTGGAATGTGTGGCTACCTTTATTTAATTTGGTCTCAGTATTGGATGTATATTGAACGCCAAAGATTGTTTAGTAAAACACCGGGCACCCCGCAACGTACTAATGCAGTGGCCTCAAGTTACCAAGAAGTGATCGTAAACAAATTGAGTACAAGAATGTCTGTCAATTATTCCGCAGATAACGAATCAGTGCGTAAAAACAGAAGGTCGGCTATCGGTGTACTTTGGAGCAACTCCTTAGGACAGACTGCGAAAACGTCCAAAGTTAAACCGCCAACAAAGGTGCCCTTAAATCAAAATGTAGTGCTCCAAAGGCATGGAAGTCCACGATTCCCTAACATTCATAAGCCTATTTTAGAGTTCGACAGTGAGAAATATTTGTGTGACGACTATTTGACTCCCGAATGTGAAGCGTTGACAACAGAGTTCAAAGAATTGTTGTTAAAAGAATTTCATAGAGTGCTAATGGGTGATAGTAAAGTGTTTCGTTCTGGGTTAGTCTCGCAAAACATATATGATGTAAAGTATAACAATGCTCATCAAAAGGACCGGTCAAGAGAAGAGTTGTTGTGTGAGTTGAAGAAGGTTTCTGTAAGGACAGTGAGAGCCGACGACGAACCATTTGCGCAGCTTGGTTTCCGCATACCCCCTTCTTTGCAAGGAGGAAGGACGTTCGACACTTGTGCAGTGGTCTCGAATGCAGGTGCCTTGCTGGGTTCTCGCCTTGGCGAGTTTATAGGTAAGCCATTATCATTTTTGCCATAAGAAGTCAGTGGTGCCGAACCTGCCTTTACAATGTTTTAATTTAACTCATCACATATTAAAGATGCTGCCCGAACATTCATCATGATAAGTCAACCGCATGGTTGTTTTAATTGATATAAATCGATAGTGCATGCATATTGTTATCTTACTATGTAAAGAATAGCTAACAAGAAACCGATATCAAAAGAATCAGGTATTTCGAGAAAAAGTTTGTAAAGATTTCCTTATGTGTTATCTTTTATTAGAATTGAAAGACTATGAACTTATAAAATTATTTGCATCAGATTGCGCTTAAATTCGGAATAACTGTTTATAGAGATACAATAAATTTCAAAGAATCTTTAAAACTATATCCTACTTTGACAGAAATAGTACTAGTATAGTATTATATTATCTGTGGCAATAGTAAGTATAATAACTGTATAACACGATAAAAAAGCAGTGCAGGCCGATTACAGGGTGATCGACCGAACATTGTGAGTGTTATCGCAGGGATCTGTGTCTTTGTAAGTGCGCCAGCCGCCGAATTGGCATGCGCGGGCGCAGCTCTTCGCGGTATACGGCCCAAATCGTATGCGAGTTACTTGAATTGTATTACTGGCTGCAGAATTTTACGATATACCGATGATAAATTGAAAGGATTCTAAAGACAATGACGAATGGTAACCATCGATTGTGGTCATATTTCTAGGAAGTAAATACTCACTTCCTGATTAAATTATTCATAGGACTTTCCTTCTTTACACAGTCACACAGGCAGGACGGTTCTGAGATACCTACTATACAGCAGTATTGCGATTAGGCGTAGATTTCTAATTGCTTTGTTTATTCATCATCATCATCAGCCTACATTCGTCCACCGATAATCACTTTGTTTAATATGATTACTCGATTGCAGATCATAGGGCAGCCAACAACACGCACATTAACAATACCTACGCATTCGTCTATCGATTCATGTGATTTGTCTGTCTTATCGTCAGTATAATTTCATTTCACTACTAAGATCGTGGGTTCGATTCCCACATAGAAAAAATATTCGTAATCATGAATATGAACAAAGTCAAAGTACTTTTTATTTCATAAACTATTACATAGTACTTGAAAACGTCAAAATTATAAAAAAAACAAATAAAATATAATTATACTAAAATCACGAAGCTTAGATTCACTTGCAACCAAACAATTTAAAATAACAAAAAATATTAAGTGTAAGTGAATCTAAGTGCCAGTTCCGAGCCACCGCTCTGTAAGAAGAACTGGCAAGAGACTTACAGGCTATGCTCTTTTAAATTATCGATTGGTTAGTTACAATCTTCATTTGTCTGTGACGCTATACAATGCAACCTAATATAACAATATTAAAGCTTTAAGTCATTCATATTAGAATAGCCTGTATGAAACGGCAGTTTAATCCCAAGCATTTTTATCAGCCATATAGTCTTTGATAGAACAGTTGTTCCGGCCGGCCTATAAGGAATTATATAATTCTACTGTACCTAAGTGTGTTTGTCACTGAATTCCTCCTAAACGGCTGGACCGATTCGAATGTTTCTTTTTTGTATTCGTTTGCATGGTTAGATTCACAAATCAGCCCAGCAGATGAAGCTGCAGTCGATATCTATGTTATATCTAATAATAATATCATGCAGGGCGACTATACTACTACACTACACTAGCGGACCCGACGTCCGCTGGTCTATTATAAGTAGGTATGTAATTACAAAAACAAGGTGTTCAAGTAAGCACTTGTCTGTATCCGTTTTCTAAAAGGTAAAAGTAACGAAGGTTCGTTTGAAGCTGTATGACGCTGTGTGGAATGTCCGAGGACACTTATTTATTACTCTCTAATTTGAGAATGTACGTTGAGTCTACATTATTATTACATATTCTGTGACAGAACTGCACAGCAGATGAATGCCGATAAGCTGATATGGCTCGATCGCTTGCCCGAAGAATGCGCAGGCGCCGGCGCCTGTCTCTGTAAAACTTGCGCGTAGGTAATCGTCGGAAAATCCAGAATTAATCTATGGTAATATCACTGGTTGTTACATCTGATTGCCTTATCGTTTACTTAGGTATTCGATTCGCGTGTATTGGTAACCATTAACAGCCATAAATGCAATTAGATTGAACTGGATGGTCCAATCATGATCATTTTGTGATATGTATTTGCATTTTTGATCTGATCAGTAACTGAGTAGGTATGGTTGTAAGATTGAGGTAATAATTTTCTTGATGTCTATTTTTTTCGCTAAACCTTTTTTGTATGTATTTGGAAAACAAATCCACAAATCTGTGCATCGGTTTGGTGTAAAAATAAATAAAAATCGTGTTTATATTTTACATTTCCTAACGAAGTTATTGGCAGGGCCGTCTTTAAACTATTTGAGGCCCTGGGCACGTTAGGATCATGGGGCCTCTATGACCTTGAGAAAGCTCACTCACTCCCATCTGTCAAAAAGTTTAAGCTATGTTGTACACGGTATAGCTATGCGCATGCAGCAAGCTAAAGCTAATAAGCAAGTAGGTATTGGAGTAAGTTAGCATTAGATTTTTCAAAATTAATGTTTTTCGGTAATACTTAAATATCGGTTATTATTTGGTAATCTGGCAGGAACTAGGGGGGGCCCATAAGTTCCGATTTTGCATTCCTAGTAGGTAAAAGGCCGCTACACAAGTCGTTGAGTATGATCATTGTCTATCCAAGAGCAACATGCAATGCAAGTTCAACTCGGTTCTGCCATAGCGTAAACGTTCAAGTGCAAGGCAGTGTCATCAACCGATGAACCGCGATGTGCCTATTTCATGCCCCGAAGGCTTATTTTTCGCAGTGCCAGTGCGCAGATATATATGATTCATTTTGTTTTGGCACATATCAAATTATGTAGGGTTTTCTATATTTTTTTTAATGAGAGAAATCTTTATCTAAATCCGCCTGTTAGTTTTTTTTATTTTACTCAATATATATTAAAAAATACATACACATACATAATATATTCACGCCTGGTGAGAAGAGGCATACTATACGCCCACATTTCGCCAATAACATGGTTCGTGCCCACGTGGCGAGCCTGTTGCCGCTTACCGCTTAACAGATCCCGATATGGGGCCCTACCGCCTAATTCGATAAGTTTCAGTTATTTCATCTAGATCTAAATTTTCTAAGGTTCATCAATCCGTACCGGGGAATCTGCCGAAAGCCATAGATTATTCATTAACTTGGCAGACTAGTGAATCTAATTACTAATTAAATAAATTATTATTATTTGCGTTTCGATGACACATTTTTATGCCAATATAAATAATTTGTAATATAATTAAAAAAAAACAGATAATCACTGTAAAATTTTACGTCAATCCTTCAAAACTTGTATCTAAATGGAAAACGCCATCTTGTATAGAGTTCCATGTGTTCAGCGGTACGACAGAATCAATTCGAAATCCATTTTGTGTACTAATCGACTACCAGCAAGTTAGGAGGTAGGGCCCCTCTTACGTTCGCCAGAGCCTCGTCTGTTGATCAGCAGGTGCACCACTCGCCGGTGAGGTTGGCTTGAACTCCTTAGATGTTGGTGGGATCCCTATACACCCTATATTTAAAAATGGACATACAGCTACGATAATATACATAAACCTCCAAACTGTAAGACAGTTTGTTGGCCATAATAGCGCTCCTTTAGTAACTTCGATATTTTACAATTACATAAAATGTTTACAACTTAGAACCTACTCCACGAGGAGACCTAAGGCCTGTCTAGCAGCTCTACTTAAATAGGAAAAGGTTCTATATTTGACGACCGATATGGCGTGGAGGTCAGTATACCTGCACTTCACTCGAGAGGTCGTGGGTTCGATTCCCACACAGGACCAATCTTTGTGTGCATGAACATGAATATTTGTTCTGGTCTGGGTGTTCTCCTATGTATTTTAAGTATGTATTTACCAAAAACAAGTATTTATGTATGTTTATCCGTTATTTAGTATCCATAACACAAGTTCTAAATGATATACATCTTGGAACTAAATAATTGGTTTGATTGTAAGAGAATATTTATTTATTTATATAATTATGGAAATCTACGTTCGTGCCACTTATTTAGTCATACCTTTCACAGTACTGTCACTTAGCATTCTCGGGATTAAAGGGAGAATTACAATTGCCTGAAGTATGGATAACATTAAACGGAAAATAAAACTGTTCAATAATGTATGTGGTGCTTCAACACTGACAAGCTATTCCTATTGTTCATGCCGAACAAAAAACAAGTTGCAACACTAACGACAAACTCAGTTGGATTTATTAGACAATTAAATGAAAATTAATACGTAATAGAGATACGTAGAACCTACTACTGAATATATTAATTAATCTCGGTTTTTGCCATAGTAACTTATCATGTCAGCTTTGATAATATATTATTATCAAGATCCCTTACCCCGTTGTTTTTGACCCACCCAACTTTTTTTTGTACTACCTAACAGTTCGTGAATAGAGTGCTATTAACTCAACGTAATAAGTCTTTTTCAGGTGTATTTAAAAAAAAATTGTAATTTTGCTATTTGAAGTGAAGACGAATCGAAAAAATCAACGATTATTAAAATCGGTCCAGCCTTCCTGAGTTTTTAAAGGTATAACTAACCCGAATTTGTTTAAGTCATAAATACATGATAAATATTTTCTGCCATATATACATCAATTATTTAGTCCCAAGATATGATTATAATAATGAGAATAAAAATAACAAAAAATATATATATACTTTTATATACTCTATGAAATTGACATTACATAGGAGCTCGGCTTGTACTATATATAAATTATAAATATTTCTGACAATTACTCCAATTATTTAGATCCAAGATAAGTATCATTAAGAACTTGTGTTATGAATACTTAATTACGGATAAACATACTTAAATAGCTTTTTTTTGTAAATATATAAGAGTACTTATTATACATAGGAAAACACCCAGCCCAGAACAAATATTCATGTTTGTGAACACAAAGATTTTATCTGTGCGGGAATCGTACCCACGACCTCAGAAGCGGAGTGCGGATATACTCGCCACCACGCCATACCAGTTGTCAAATTTATAAATGTGAATTTGTCGTGTAAAGAAAACCATACTAATATAATAATTAGGCCCCTATAATTACGATTTCCACATGTAGTGAAAACAGGGACGAACGGCTTAGCGTGCCGTCCAAAGCACGGAATCCCCTCGATTTTAAACTCCACACAACCGGTGACTCATTCAAGGACACTGACCACAAAAAAAATATAATTGCTCTGCTCCTCAAAGTCGCGTAGACATAGTCTCGGCGATCAGGAGTCAATCAAATATTAATCATCATCACAATAATAATTAAGTTACAAATGGTATAGAACCTTGTGGTAGGTACGGATAACGGATAATAACCGGATAAATATGAGTAAAAAAAATATTTTTAGTAAAGACATAGTTATTATGCGTAGGACTACCAATGTGTGGGAAGTGTTTAATCGAACCCACGACCTCAAGAGCTGAGTGCAGGACACACGTCATATCGGTCGTTAAATCGAATCAAGACAGAGCTGATTGATACCGGAGTCCTTAACTATTTACTTATGTGTACGGAAAAATATTTCAATATTATGTCCAGCTTCAATATTTTACGATTGACGACAATGAATCAGTGCGTTGTTATTTCATAGTATACATATTAAATTTAAGCAAGGACGAGGAGATAAAACATAACAGTAATGACACCCTGAGCAAAGGTTAAAACATATTTTTGCCTTAAAATTGAGTGAAGCTCAAAAACAACGGTTATAACATATTTTTACATTTAAGTTACTTGATTGTCAGATCAAAACCACATCCCAATAACGTTATTTAAAGGATTGTGTTGGGTATTCTTGTATACCAAAGAATTCAGGCCACTAATACATATATCCAAAATCACTTTGATTGATTTGATGAGACGTGACTTGTGAAAGCAGTTCCATAAGGCCTTACATTATTTCAGTATTAACGTATAACTATTAACGTCCCTCTATTGAGCACGGTCCACGGTCAAAAGTCTAATTAGGTAAGTCCAACTTCGAAAAAGAGGTCAATCGTCGAATCCAGCTCGGTTGGGCTGCTTTCAGGAAATTGCGCAAAATCTTCTCGTCCAAAATACCTCAGTGTCTCAAGACAGTTTTCGACCAGTGTGTGTTGCCAACGATGACGTATGGGACTGAGACGTGGTGCCTGACTATGGGCTTCATAAGGAAGCTCAAAGTCGCTGAGCGTGCAATGGAGAGAGCTATGCTCGGAGTGTCCCTACGTGATAGAATCAGAAATGAGGAAATCCGTAGGAGAACTAGAGTGACCGACATATCGAAGCGCGTTTGCAAGCTGAAGTGGCAGTGGGCGGGGCACATAGCTCGAAAAACCGACGGCCGATGGGGAGTTAAGGTTCTTGAATGGCAACCACGAATCAGCAAACGTAGTAGAGGGCGGTCCCCAACGCGATGGACCGATGATCTGGTCTGGGCGGCGGGGAGCCGGTGGGTGCAGGCGGCACAGGATCGATCAACGTGGAAAGCAATTGGGGCGGCCAATGTTCAGCAGTGGACTTCAAATGGCTGAAATGATGATGATGATTGACCTCTCCTTCCAAATCAAGGTGAGAGGGAGTTAGGTTCAATCTCACTAGCTATGCTAGTGAAGCACTCTGTAGGAAAGTTACAATTAGGCTCACCGTCAAAGAACTGAACTCTGAATACGCTATTCAACTTCTGTCATCAGGCTTAATAGACTTGCGTAAATTTTCATAAGATTTACTTATGTATATCGACAGCCAACCACGAAAGGATAATTCTATTTCAATTCTTTAGCATAAGTGAGGGTAAAGAGGTCAACACATTATTTTTGTGGATCATTTATTCCTGCCACAAGAATATAAGTGTTTCAAAATATGATTTAAAGCGATTAATTACATACTTTTTATTAAAATAAAGAACACTAATCATTTCGCAAACTATATGTATAGATTGGTGATAGATATGGTTTGGAGGTCAATTCTCAAACTCGATTCCCACACGAAACAAAAATCTTCGTGTGCATGAGAACATGAATATTTGTTCTAGTAAAAAAAGAATTTAAGTATGTATATCCATTATGTAGTATTCATAACACAAGTTCTTAATAATATTTACTTGAAACTAAATAATTGGTATGATTGTAAGAGATGTACTATTATAATTATTATCATATCAGGTTTAACCCTTAAACTGTACAAAAAAAATTCTTAAAATCTTTATGTATAAAACCTTTGTAGGTTGTACGTTTACTTCTTCATATCATCCTTATAAAGTCCACTGCTGAACATTAACCCCTATAGATCACATTCTATAGGGGGTATGTGACCATAATCACCACGCTTGACAGGCGGGTTGTCGATCGCATTTCAAGCCAGTACGCAGGATGACGCTGCTGCCCATCATCCGGTAGGATTTCCCATCGTCGACTAAAGACTCCCCATGAGGCGCTATTCTAGGCCGATGTCACACGGCACGTTGTACATCGTACGTTGACCACTAAATAGTCAGTGATATTCAAGTGTACATTACGTTACGTTATTGCGGGATACAATGAGATTTCTCTAATTTATAATAGGCGTTGGTATTACAAAATCATTCAAATGGAGCGGAAATCGTAAATGTTGATTTCAAGGTTGCCGACTGTATGTCTGCTTTTATATTAGTTTTTCATAGCTATAATAAAGGTTTGAACTAATTTAGTTATATCAGATACCAATGACTTAAAAGTCACGATATTTTTTTCAGCCATGTTGCAATTTCGGCTTGCGCCTTCGAGACTAGTTTGTCGGAAACAATGAATGTTAAGCAGAGTTTACAGTGGTCTGTAGTGGAGTTTACTGTTTCTGCTTTATTTTCCATATAACGCTACAGAAGCAACAGAAAAGTTACCAGGCAGAAACGAATAATAATCTAATTGTATAGGTGTATAGGGATCCTATCAAGACCTAAGGAGCCCAAGTCAACCTCACCTGCAAGTGGTGCACCCGCCGATCAACAGACGAGGCTCTGACGAACATAAGAGTGCCCGGTAAGCGACAATAGGCTCGCCACCTATTACGTGGGACCAACTATATAATTAGCGAAGTGTGGGCGTATAATATGCCTTCGCCTCCCCTTCGGGGAAACAGGCGTAAATGTATGTATGTGTATGTATGTATGTCATCATTTATTCGTTGGTGCCGGGTCTGCTGGCCGTTAAGCCATATTAAAGCGGCCTTGCTGTAAGAGTATTAGTTAAATCTCTTACATTTTGGTTCTTGATATGAGGCACAGTCTCTGTAGTAGGACGTTAATAGGATCAGAGGTAGATGATTTGAAATTATCCTTTACATTCCATTTTATTATTTTTGAATTTCCTAAGTTTTACATTGTGGGGGACCAAATGTATCCTACTAATATTATAAATGCGAAAGTTTGTAAGTATGGATTTTCTTACTTTCTTACTCTTTCACGTAAAAACTGCTAATCGGATTTGGGTGTTTTTCTTTTCTCCGTATTCCTGCGGGGTCGTTTACCAATTTTTGTTATGCTGCATTGTAGAAGTGTGTTCTACATTTTATTAAACACATTTGATTCAGCTCATGAAGAAACCGTTTTCTCGATTAATTGAAAAGTACCTACTTAAATACATACAGTACTCTAGTAGGAAATTGATCTAGCGGCAATGGAGTAGTTGGAAATGATTATGTTGTTTGTTTCAGATTCCCACGACATGGTGATCAGGTTTAATAATGCACCGACAATTAACTTCACAGATGACGTCGGCTCTAAAACTACGTTACGGATATTGAATTCGCAGGTTTGGTGTAATCATAATCGTTTTATTCAATTCAATTTAAATCAATTATTCTAGTTTGGCTCAATAGAGCTCTAATGGAGGTCAAACTTAAAATTTAACGCTTCCATTCACTGCGGGCGGGAGCTTGATCGTGAAAGAACGGGCAAAAAAATCGTGAAAGTTGGTTTTTCTCCCGACAGTTACAATTGTATGAAACGGGAACATTCTCAAATTAATACTAATATCAGGTACCTATTTGAAATATAATATGAAAGACTGCACCAAAAGTGTTGATTAAGGCTCTCTTGAAGAATTTGGGGCATTATAGGGAATGTATTAATTTTACTGGATTTACTCGATTTACTGGATGCAGGCCGCGTACAATAGGTTACGCTGGAAAGCCATGGGGGAGGCTCATTTGATTTTGATGACACATTAAATATAACTAATGATATACTGATGACCGATATGTCAGTACATCTGTACTCCATGGTATATTTTCCTCCATCTCTATATTAAATATTTGTTATTTTTTCATTACTCCTATTATTCACTTCCAAGATAAGTATCATTAAGAACTTGTGTTATGGATACTAAATATCGGATTAACATACATAAACACTTTTTTTTTGTAAATACTTAATGTACATAGGAAAACACCCAGACCAGATCAAAATTTCATGTTTATGCACACAAAGATTTGTCCTGTGTAGGAATCGAACTCACGACCTCAGGAGCGGAGTGCGGGTATACTCACCACCGTGCCATGTTGGCAATATTTATGTCCATGGTCTATATTGTATCTTTTGAATACTTATGCCTGAGTATATTTAAGATGTCTATAATATCTGATTCTTACGCCAATTCACACTGGATCGGTTTGGTGGAGCATGCCCCAGTACCGTATCGCCACTGGGACTTTCATAGGCTGAGATGATGATCTGACGTATACCCTTAACTTTTCAACTGCCGTGGCCATCTTGGCCTTGATACAATGTTATATTGAGTGCTTAATTTTTAAGTAGGAGTTATGTTGATACATTTTCAGTAATCCCTGACTATAAATCAGTTAAACCTTCAACGAATTTCGAACATTCATAGAAGTAGATGCCATTGAATAAGTAATGTATATTATGATATGATAAGATTGTCTAGGGTCATGCATGTTTTCAGGTAGTCACGAAACCCGAGTACAACTTCCTGACCGACTCGCTTTACGACGGAATTACCATTTTAATCTGGGATCCCGCGAATTACAGCTCGACATTGGAGGACTGGTACCGTCACCCTGACTTTCCATTGTTTCCTGTCTACAAGAGGTACATATTTCTACTTACAATTAGCTTTTCATATACAAAGATTAGGTAGAGAAACCTTGACTGAATGCATAGGTCTTGTTGAATAAGTGAGAGTTATAATAACGTAAGTAATCTTTTGTATAGTTGTGAATTGTTTTATGCCATAAATTTGTACGCTGGTGTTTTTTTTGTAATTTCTTAGAGTTTGTTTATCATGACGACAAGTTTGTAGATTTACGTTAAGTATATACACAGGGCGTCAAAAAAATAGCACCTTTTAAAAATTCTCTATAAAATTTCTTAAACCTTATTTAGAGGATAGTGTTGGGTATCATTACAAAGGTAATAAAAAGGAGTATCTATAGTGTCGGTTGGTCGGTGGTTGCAGAAAAGACACACTCTCGTCTCGTCTGAGAAGAGAACAGCACTCCACTGCCCAAAGCGCCAATCAACGTGGACACGAGCAAACTACAAGCGGGCTCGCCGATGGTCTGCAGTCAATTTTAGACCCGTAGCAGCTGTGGGCAGCTATCATCTTCTCCTTCTATCCGTAGAGACACTCACAGTGCGTCTGCGAACTGCTTGGAGCTGCTGTTGCAACTCAACAGCGTTGAGAAGCGATTTCTTAACTATTTAACGGGCAGAACATGTAGAAGTTTTTTATTGCGTTTCTACCTTAACTCAACTCAATAATGTTGAATTTATCGAGGGAATATGTTCACCGTTGCCTTACAAAGGCTTAAAGAGTTCGACACCAGGAACCGGTCGTCTCTTTTCGAAGTGCAGCGACGTCGACCAGACCCATGTCTGCGGATGTAGCCACCGGTCTCTATGTAGCGCTGGTACACTCTTCAAACCGAAAAGTGGCTCAGGATCAGTTGCCGGCGACATCACACTGCCGCATTCCTGATTGAAGTAGTGCAACCACTTGGGCGGCTTCATCAGCTGTGGAATCCATCTTCAAGGTGATTTTTCTTCTGTAAAATCCTCTTCAACGGTTGAATAGCAAATGACCCACATTGACCCCGGGTAGACCATTATATACCCACAAAGGAAGCGCAAATGCGACTCTTACGGGAAACAAATTTGCATCAACCTTTTGTGATACTTTATTTATGGCATTTGTTTAGCAATTAGCAAAATTTATGTTATTTAGCAAGTTAATTTAATCATCTTTTAAATACAGCCATAATTGGTGCGGCTACTTGTACATTCAAGAGTTAATGACAGTTGAAAGGGATTTTCACAGAGTGCGATTTTTTTGACGCCGAGTGTATTATAGGATTCACCGGTCATTTGCATTGAAATGTAGAAGAGTAAAATTGTCTACTTCATAAGGGTTTATCAGATTATTGTCAAATTTAAATGGATAATAAAATGGATTTTTTTTAATATTCTCTTCAAACAAGAAGTTAGCCTCTATATAATTTTCTTTCAAACAAGTAAGGATGTTTAAAAATCAGCACACAATTGAAGACGAATTTAGTGCAAAACAAAATAAATGATACACACTGAGCTTTTTTATAATGAAGGCATTAAAAATTAGATTTTATACTGTTTTAAATTCAGTGTAAACAATTTATAACGTCAGTTTTCTTTTTAGGGTATGGCATGTTATATGTTAGCTCTTAGCTCTGCGGTACTTGGTGGTCGGAAACGTTCACAGAAGTAAAGTAGTTTCCACAGAGGTCAGTCCTTGGATGGGTGACCGATTAAAACTTAGCGCTTTCGTGCTTTGTACTTGGTAGTAGTTAAGCCGTGTTAACGTATTGAATGAATCAACCAGTAGAAAGTCACACACCTACCACAAGCAGGGTAAAGAATATTACCTAAATCCCTGTCACTTGTGAGACGAGGCTTATGCTCAGTAGTGGGATGCTGATGGGCTAAGATTATGATGTTTGTATAGGTTGCTGGATACGAAACCTGATGCCGATGTACACCTGTTGAAGCCGGAAGTCCTTTGGGATCTGTGGGCGGTGCTCCAAGACTCCTCTCCCTACAGACTGCGAAGAAATCCACCTTCATCGGGGTTCATCGGTATGATTATAATATCAAACATGTGTTATCCTGAAAACTTTTATTTACCAAATAAGTTATTACCGCAGATTGCAACTTTTGAATGAATTAATTATTAATGAGGAAAGATTTATTGTTGTGCTTTTTTTTTTGCCTTCAACCTTGTTACCGAATGCTATAAAATTCAATGAGTTAATACAAAGTTAGGAAGGTTTTTAGGTGGAGCGAAAGATTCGCAAAATAACTGGCAGCGGTTGGTTGGCAGAGCTATATATGAAGCTCAGGGCGTTGCCATTGAGAGGCCTATATACAGTGGACAAATATGGACTGATTATGATGAAATGCTATTTAGAATAAATGATCTGTTGAGAAAAATTGAGGTTATCCTGGCAAATCAAACAATATTATAAAATCTACTATTTTCTTCAACTCTACTAACTTTAGGATGGTTTATCATATGTCAATCCCTAAGATTATTGTATTATTATATTATTGCAGCTTTCCTTATGGAAAGTGAGCACCGCAAACTTCGCTTCATCCCCCCTTAGTACGCGGCAGAACATTTTGTTTTCAAAGGTTGTTCTGAGCTGTATTAGTAACTTGTTACAGGATTCTGGTATGCTCTACAAAGATGCAGACGAGTGCGCGTGTTCGAGTACGTGCCCAGTGCGCGTGCGACTCGCCGCTGCCACTACTATTCCAGCGCTACAGATGAAGGTTGCACCTTGGGCGCTTGGCATCCACTTGCGCAAGAGAAAGCATTGGCAGAACGAATGCGAGACAACATGGACCTAGATGTGTTCCAAAGAGGGTTTATTGATGTTCCTGGTCTTAGAAATATTGGGTGTTAAACTTAAGCAATGCTTTATAGTACACTAGATAAGTAGCATCCATTCGCGTAAGAGAAAGCCTTAGCTGAACGGATGCGAGACAAGAAGGACAAGGTATATGATATGATGATAGATGTGTTCAAGAGAAGGCTTATTGAAGTGCCTGTTCAAAGGAAAATAGTGTGTTAAGCAATTCCATGATGGTCAAACATAAATGCCAAATTTTTTTATATGAGGAGCACACCTAACGCGCTTCTAATTGTAGTTGAAATGCACAACTTTGGCACATCTATTTTTTACCTATAAAACGTAAGAAATAATCTATTATTACGCGGGAAACGTTCCATTCGCTGGCCCGATAGAAACCCTTTCTTACAGGCTGCCGTAGAGTTAGAATCTAGAATTGTAATGTGCCTAAAGTAGGAAACCATACATAAGGTTCCTTCCATTTTCAGTAGGAAGGTGTCCTAGTTCGTAATGTCCATCACTAAATAGTATAAAACAAACAGTCTGTCTATCCCATGTGCGGTTAGATCTTTAAAACTACGCATCGGATTATGATGCGGTTTTTCTAATAGATAGAGCTTTTTAAGAGAAACGTTTATATGTAGGTCTCGCGGACGAAGACGCGGGCGGCTGCTAGTATACCGTATATAGTGCCGAACGGTAACTAAACATAATTAAGAAAATCGCTCCTCGGGGAGTCATAATTACTGTGGCGCTACTTAAAGACATACTGTGCAAAATACATAAAGAATCAAAACTTCAGAATCTCACTTATAATGATTTATACTGAATTTATACATTTTACAAAATTAAGGGTCAAATTAATGATTGGGACATCAATTGATTGTTTGTTACGATGTGTATGGCACATAACGGTATAAAATTTTAAATTACGAGCTATTATTGTAATTTAAACTTTAAAAATGGTTTTGGTAAACACATCGCAGTTTTTCAAGTTGTAGTATACTGAGGAAAATAATAATATAACAATTTCTTGCAAACGAGAATATTAATTACGCATTATTGATGATTGCACGGCCATACAACTAAATTGATGTACTTTATATATTTATTACTTTAAAGTCTCAGTATAATCTTTTAATACATAAGAAAACTTACAGATTTGGAAAGAAGACTTTGAATTCCACCTGAATAACTAAAAAAATATTTAACTTCACTTGAAAACATTTAACGGAACAAAGAGGCTTGGTTTTTACTTCTTGGTTTTAGTGATAGTTTTTGTCTAGGTATAAGCTTATTAATAATAGTTATAATATTTATTAAAGTTTCTAAGTAGCTTTCAATATGTATACTGGTATTTGTTTGTGCTGTCTTGCTGGTTTCATAAAAATACACATTTCTTTCTTGCAATTTTATAGAACTTAGAATTTTCGTCAAACATGTCGAAAGTCATATGTTTTCTTTATTTATTTGAATTTGTGTCGACTTCAAGTGCCATAAAATTTGTATTCCACCATATATTTAGCAGGCGGAAAAATAAACAATGCAATATATACAACATACAACTTACTCATGAAAATATACTTGTAAGCGTATTATAAATATTTATTTATTATTCCATGTATGCGTGTAATGTGTGATTACTTTGCAATATACTAAACGGATGTCTTCCTGTAACCATAAGGTGTTAAGTATGTACAATCTACTTAGAATATTAATTTTATAAGACAATAAATTCGCTGTAATAAAAATCATACATCCTAATGTTTTTTTGTTTTGAACTCTTGCCTTATTTATTTCAATATAAACGTCTTCAGCCCTATTAATACTTATTAAGGATCAGACTTAGTGGTTTTAGAAGTAAAAACGAGTCAGTGGTTTTATATTACAGATAACATACAGAATAACTATCGAAGTTGAGCACATACGAACTATTCAAACTTTGGACACAGATTTATTTTAAAGATAGTTTTACCTTTATAAGTGTCTTTACAGGTAAATTTTTAGTGTGTAATAAAGAAAAATTAATTACTATTATTAACTATCTTTGGATAAGAAGCCCTTTTAAATATATTTTGTTCCTACTAAGTAGGTAGCTGATATCGCAGTCCTTTACATTCCTAAAAGTAACACATGTAACAGTAGTAAAATTTATTGACCCGGAAGCCAAATTTGATAGGCGGTTTATGAGATTCAGGTAAAATAGTCCTGACATCTGACCATGAGGTGCCCTTGCTCGGATGGTTGTATTTTTAGCGTTTCGCTGGTATGCTAGTAAGGTTGCTGGTAGAATACTGATCAGTGGTCGGCGCAGTTCTATTGTTGATTAGCCATTCTGCGCGGGCGCACGGAATTAGTGCTACATCCGAGATGTTGCGCACATGGTGCTACGGTAGGGTTGGCGCTGATTACTTAAGTTATGTTTTACACACCATGTTACTTCGTTTTCTTTAGTATGGACTTACTTGATTGTAGTATTTGCCAGTGTCATGTAATTAAATGATTTATTTATTTACTATTAATTATTAATTATTTATTTACAACAATATGTAGCGTTTTCGGCATTTAGTCACAGTTAAAGTCAAGTGAAGTCCGTTACGAGTTTATAAAAGGTTTTTATGGAGTTTTGAAGTTTACACGGAAAAACCGGAATTCACGGTAATATGTCTCTTCCATACGATTAAAATCCACAATATTTACACATAAAAACGCGAATTTACAGTTTTGGAAAATAAAACATTGATCTGGTGCAAAATAAGAAATGAGTCTACAGTCATCTTGCTAACGTGGGATTAAAATACTGTGATCAATTTGGCCCCAAAACCAGTGTCGGAACATGACTATGTCTCGATTAATGTTCTTTTATAACTCTTTTATAACTTATGATAAACGTGGCCATTAATTATAATCAACTGACTCTTCTAGTTTTGGTGATTTACAGAAAATAGCACTTATTCCAGCCCATTGGCGTCCCAGTGCAGGGCAGTCTTCTCACAAACTAAGGCGTGAGGCATTCGGGTCTTCCACACATTTACTACACCAAACAGACACAATATTTGTTATTTTTTTAATATTTCTGACACTTACACCAATTATTTAGTTACAAGATAAGTATCATTAAGAACTTGTGTTATGGATACTAAATAACAGATAAACATACATAAATACTTTTTTTTTGTAAAGACATACTTAATATACATAGAAAAACACCCAGACCAGTATAAATATTCATGTTTATGCACACAAAGATTTGTCCTGTGTGGGAATCGAACCCACAACCTCATGAGTGGAGAGCGGGTATACTCGCCACCACGCCATATCTGTCGTCAACTATTGATCTAATAAAAAGCAACTAAGAATACTATTGATTCCGAAAACTACATACATACATTCACACCTGTTTCCCCAAAGAGGTAGGCAGACGGCGCCCACTTTTCGCCCATTATAACGTTGATCCCACGTATACGTGACAAACCTATTGCCGCTTACCAGGATCTATTATGTTAGCTAGAGACTCGTCCTTTGTTCGGCAGGTGCGACATCTGCAAGTGAGGTGGACTTGGGCTCCTAAGAACTTGATATGAACCCTTTTCACCCTATACATTACTACTAGTATGTTGCATAAATCAACTTTTACTTTATTTGACGAAGTGTATGAGGACGCAATCTCAGAGATATTTGAGTGATATAATACCACTTGGACCTAGATGGGTTTGGCGGAGGCAGATTGAATGCGTCATGTTTTGGACAATTTTTAACCTAGGATAGAAAGTTTATGCTACAAGTCCAAAGGTCCCGATTTTAAGAAACATTATCTGCATGACATTTTAGTAGGTGTCAATGAAAGCAATGAGATCATTAGTTATCATCATCATCATCATTCATCATCACTACCATATAAGTCCTAATATAATATTAATATGTATGGCCACTAATATAATATTAATATGTATTTTATAATTGTGTTTATGAAGGGAATGTAATAAAAGTAATAAAAATGTACTCTATCTCTATTGTCATCTCTCTCACCTTACTATCTCTTTTATTAATACTTATATACATAAGAAAAGCAGAGCTTACAGAGGTCAGTCCTTGGATGGGTGACCGTTTGTGTGGCATTTGATAATGAGCGCTTATTTGCTTTAGAAGGCCCGTTAAGTCGTTGGTCCCGGTTATACTAAATGTGGTAGTCGTTAAGCCAAGTTAGAGGCCTAAATGGGCGGCTTAAACAATTCGGTCCTGCGACACCGTACACCTGCCTCCGCCAATCCGCACTGGGTCAGCGGGATGGAGTATCACCCAATACCCTCGCACCTTGTATGTGAGAGGAGGCTCGTGCTCAGTAGTGGGACGTTAATTGGCTGAGATGATGATGAATATTTACGCATTATGCTTGAACTACTTGTCAAATTTTGATGAAAATTGGTGTAGAGGTATAGTTATCCAGAAAAATACGTAGCTGAGGAACGTGATATAATATATTTTAATATGTTCATTAAGGTATTTATTATATGGGCTTCTGTTGTTAATAAACGATTATTATCATTATTAATGTACCAAGACTCGGCAAGTATCCTGGTGTGTCTAATGACACAGAGTAAATTTTATTAATATACTAAATTTTACTTGACAAGCTTGATAAAACTGTTTCTTGGACACCTCATATTAATGAAGTTAGACGGCGTATGCATTTTGCATACCATTCTCTCAGGTGACTTCAACTTTTTTTGCCGTTTAGAACAAAAATTATGCTTGCTCAAGCGCTTTTACTCCCTATTCTCGACTACGCTGATATCTGTTATTTGGACGCAACTGAAGAGTTACTTAATAAGGAACGTCTTTAGAACCTGGCCTTAAGGTTTATCACGTTTCGGAGTACCGGGCAAGACTTAAATGGCTTCCTATAAGGCTACGCAGAGATGTTCACATTTTGTGTCTGTTGTACAAAATCCTTTACCATCCTCAGCTCCCCTGCTTGCGTGTCCGTTTTAATATTCTACCTTCTACATCCCATCAAAAACGATCCTGTGTAACTAAGACCCTTATTTATACCCCTCCTTCTAACACAAAATTTTTCTTGACGCTTTCTCAGGCCGTGCCATACGAATGTGGAACAGTGTTCCCTCCCACATCACGTGAGGGTTCATCAGTTGTGTCGTTCAAAAGTAAACTGAGGAGTCATTACTTGTCAGATTTGGCACTTAGTTAGCAATTTTTTTACATTTGTTTTTCTTACGTTGTTAATTATGAGAGATATATGTATGTATATAAATAAATACGGCTTGTATAGAATTTTGTAGTTTCTTTTTTTTTACTTGGATTTGTAACTAAATTTGATCCCGTACCTAACTTAATTTACAACTGCTAGGGTTGGCTGGTAGAGATCTCTTCTAGAGATAAGTCTACCTTTATGCTTTTGTTTTTAAATTATTCTTTTGTAATGTGATTATGTTTTTATTTGCAATAAAAGATTAATATAATTATAATTTTTAAAAAATACGGGTTTTTTACCGTTTTTATTTCACGGTATGAAGCCTCTTTATTTTTACTTCGCTTACAATCAGGCAGGACGTAGTCATTATGACGTGTCATAATAAATATAAAATTAATAGAACAAAACAATATGTGTAATGTGTATATCCTTCCTAAATAGTTTATAAAGTAATTGTAGTGATGGTTTATCAACCAATATGGGTCTTAAAGCTTGAAATAAATGATGTATTATTAATAATAGCACATGGTAGCCCTGTTATTTATCACCTAGTTCGAAATCACAACTTCCTTGTCCACTATAGTTTTGTAAACAACGCGTTGCCAATTCACGAATTTATATTCTTCCCAATTTATACCAAAACATTAGTATTCCGTGCGTATAGTGATACGGATCACAAAGTTTGGTCGCATTATTTATGTTGACTGAAGTTTGATTTAATTTTTTGTTGTCAATTAATTATTTGAATTTGAATTTATTTTTCAATATAGATGTTGCTGAAACTGCTGAAGATGTCATTACACATCCCGGAGATTATTTGTTAAAATCTTACTCAATTTTTATTTAATCATGCTAATAAATTTATATTTAGGCAGGGATAGCTCATGCTAATCATGCATGCATGATAATCATGCTAATAAATTTATATTTAGGCAGGGATAGCTCAGTGATGAGATCAAATGACTTAAATCAGAGGGTATCGGGTTCAAATCCTAGTTGCAGAACTATGACATTTCGAAATGATGTCCGTGCTTATCGCTTGCTCCGTGATTCGATAAGCACGTTATGCCTTTTATCCCGGCTGTCACGAAATTCTTTGACAGACGATATTAGGAATTTCAGTGCTTTTATAATCGTGACAGCTGGTTTTACCATAGAAATATGTTGTCAAATGGGTTGTGGATTTTAGACGGCAGTAGCTAGCTCTGTGTAATAACTGAAACTCAGCCAAATCTGATAAGACTAGTAAGCAGACACTGTGACTTATGTGCGAAAGTGTCCTAGACTTAACAGGGATAAAGCTTAGGATAATAAATAAATATAAATGGGAATAATTTTTTCCCAGTCTGTGTCTCACACAGCGCTTCTAGCACCAAACTAAGTAAAGTTTGAACTGGGTTTTTGTGGTAAGGCGAATGGTATACAATTCGTAGAATGTCAATAAATTTATAGGTCGTGAATTGTAGGCGGTGACCGCGACAGGCACTGGATGAGTTCCTTAACTACAGCCATTACTGCGAGGAGAATACCAGGAAGTGTTGTATAAATATCAAAGTCTGGCTGCGATCCAGCGATGACAAACGGTTAACTGTACAATTATCCTTTATATGCAATTCATGTTGAAATAGGTACTCATATTTCAATATGAACTTTCAAACGCAGTAAACATAAATGTAATAAATAAATAATAATAAATATTTCTGACACTTACACCAATTATTTAGTTCCATGATAAGTATCATTAAGAACTTGTGTTATGGATACTAAATAACGGATAAACATACATAAATACTTTTTTTTTTTTTTATAAATACATACTTAATATACATAGAAAAACACCCAGACCAGAACAAATATTCATATTTATAACACACAAAGATTTGTTCTGGGTGAGAATCGAACCCACGACCTCTGGAGTGAAGTGCAGGTATACTGACCTCCACGCCATATCGGTCGTCATCATACTATTAATATATTACTACATACATATTTTAGATTGTTTTGAATGTCTTTGATATACATATGAGTCTACTTTAACACTAATTACGTATAAAAGGCGTTTGAGCTAGATTATATAATAGGTATAGGGATCCTGCCAAGATCTGAGTAGCCCAAACCAACCTCACCTGCAAGTGGTGCACCTTCCCATCAACGGATGAGGATTTGGCGAACATAAAAGCTCCCGATAAGCGCCAATAGGCTCGCCATCTATTACGTGGGACCAACAATGTAACTGGCGTAGTGTGGGCGTATAGTGTACCTCTGCCTACCCCTTCGGAGAAACAGGCGTAATATTATGTATTATAAGGTAGTATATATGAGTTAATAAAGTATTAGAAACTAATAGATACTTTAGTAATTATAAATTTGTTACTACTAACCTTCTTAGCCCAAAACTACTTTAATTCAAGACAATCACTTTTATCTAATATTTTTACAGTTAGTTATAGAATCTTTATCCTAACGTCATTAGTTAAAAAAACTTTAGACAACGGAAATCAGTAAAAACTATTGTTGAATAAGGCTTTGAGTTTTGACTGTAAAATACAGGGTGTAACAAGCCCCTGGTTAAAGCTAAAGGCTATCCAGTCTACACATTATAACAAGAGAAATACTCAAAAATGATTGTTGGGAAACGATTTTAATTTGTTGGAGTTTACATGAAAGGGTTTGAGCGACGATAGCCCAGTGGCGAGACCCCATGCCTTTAAATTCAGTGGGTCTCGGGTTCAAACCCTGGTGGCGTACCTATGACTTTTCGAAGTTATGTGCGTAATATTCGCTTGCTCCGTGCCTCGGAAAGCACGTTAAGCCGTTGGTCCCGGCTGTCATGAACATCTATGGCAGTCGTTATTAGGAAGTCAGTGCCTTCTAACAGACTGACAGCTGGTTTAACCATATAATGATGTTTCACTCTGGGTGGCGGAGGTCAGACGGCAGTCGCTCCACGTAATAACTGATATTCAGACAAATCTGGTTGAACCAGTGAGCAGACCCTGGGCCGTAAGCTTAAGTCCAGGGCAACCGGGATAATGCTAGGATATGATGATGATTACATGAAAGGGTTGACTTTCATGTAAAGCTTGGTAAAAGTTATAATTATTATTGTTAGTAATTGTACGTGGGCGGAAGCAGGAATACAGCCAGTGATGGCAGTTGATTCATTTGAATATAAACATTTTGTTTATGATTTTAATCACATGTTCATAGGTTTCTTGGCTAAGAACGAAGGTTATATATTTTCTACATGGACACTTGTTTATAAATAATTATTGACTTATCTATTACAATAGCTTATGTGTCATGTCTATTAATCTTCAGAAGAATATGTACGGAATAAATTATAATAATGTTGTACTGAACGTTCTCGTTGTAGATTGTTGCAGTTTTTTATGAAAGTCTCACTATTCTTGAATAAATAAATTTTTACTACACAAATCTTCATAAAGGAGGCAAAGCAGCTTGTCAGTCATTTAAGTACTCGCCTTATTGATACCTCCGATGACAAGGAGGGCAGCTTACTTCTGCCAGCGTATTAGCCTGGCAATTCAAAAAGGAAATGTTGCCAGCGTACTTGGCACCGTACCCTTGGGCCTACAGTTGGAAGATATCTTTTATTTATATATTTTAGAAATCTTCTTTAATCTTAAATCTTTCAATTTAATAATCTTTGAAATAATATTAATATGTAGATTTCTATGATTTTGACTAAATTAGTCTAGACAAATCAATAAAATTTTAGTGTATGTCATAACTACGTCCAATTAGGACGTAGTTATGCAAAATGGATCCAACCCACAAAAACGATTTTTTGAGATACTGTCATAAATGTCTAACTTATTAAAACAATACTAGACAGGAAGTAGATAACAATACCCAGTATTAAACAGGGATTCGAAAACAAACTACAGTTTTCATATTATGCTATATCAAATTTACTAAAACTCCTGGTTTCTCAAAAGTAAGTTTTTTAGGCCTGGATCCATTTTGCATAAATTTCAAAATAAGAGCTTTTTATTCAATGCATATGGTAGTAATATGGTAGGTTTAACAAAGAAATAATATAAAGTGTTTTTTTACGTATGGACGCTGCCACAATGTACATAGTACGGATGTTATAAGGAGTAACAAACATATAAAACATTCTGGAATATCTTACATAGTGCTTGATCTTTTTGTATTTTTTACAAATAAGATATCTGGCTTAGAACAATAACATATAAGATTTGGTTCATATATCAATATATATATGTGTATAGGGATCCTACCAAGACCAAAGGAGCCCAAGTCAAACTCACCTGCAAGTGGTGCACCTGCTGATCAAAGGACGAGGCTCTGGCGAACATAACAGTGCCCGGTAAGCGGCAATAGGCTCGCCACCTATTACGTGGGACCAACAATATAATTGGCGGAGTGCGGCGCGTAATATGCCTCTGCCTACCCCTTCGAAATCTTTAATTTAAAATACGGTTTAGAATGTAAATCGTATTTTGTCTTTAACTCGACGTGTTTTAGAAAACTCCAAAATCTCTCTCGTCTTACTGAAGTTAAGGAGCTAACGGTACTTGCATTCAGTTAGTAAGCCTTTGATGAATGAAAGACAGTTCAGAAATCAGAATTTATTTATTTCTTAAACATAGTACTTGAAAACGTCAAAATTACATATGAAAAGAAAATAAATATGACTTCACTGACACTGAAAACAGGAAGCTTAGATTCACTTACGAGTATGTGCAAAAAAAAAACACATATAATTATGTGAATCTAAGAGCCAGTTCCGAGTCACCACTCTTCGAGAAAAATCTTTTAAGTTATCAATTGGTTACTTGAATTACAATCTTCATAATATGTCCGTGACGCCATACAGTGCAATAGCATTACCATTAACAATATTCATGTGAATCCATTAATATTAGAATAGCCGGTATGAAACGGCAGTTCAATCCCAAGCATTTTTATCTTCCACATTATCTTTGAAAGCATAATATCCCTTTGAAGACAGTTTTCGTTTTATTGTTGATTTGAATTTATTAAAGCTTAATTACTGTATATTGCTTGGGATTTTTTTGTAGATACGCACAAGTTGACCTCTAAATGATCTTTTGAAGCCTAGTGGCAGGTACAGCTTTGTGTGCCATCTGATAAGGAACTCATCCGTGCTTTACAATGTACGCTAAGTCGTATGTTATAGTGTAGTAAGTGGCTTGAAAACTGTTGACAGCCGGACATCACACACCTTTCTTCTCCAATCGATTATAGTGATTCGCGTGGCCTGAATCTCTCTCTCCTCGATCTGAGAGAGCAGACCGGATACCCATCCCACTATGAGGATATTAATGAACTGAGATGATCACAATGACGATGAAAGTAACATGGACAATCGTTTATTCCACATTCAAAAATTGCGTCATGCTACCGTATAATAATGTTGATAATAATCTCGTTTGTGTATAGTCACGACATTGGTGACATCAATACAAGGAAATTATACGTACTTTCCTATAATATCTATTCTGATCAGAGAAACCAGTTATAACAAGGCGTAAGACGACGATTTTTAGCGGTACTTTTTTAATATCATTTTTTTATCGCCTTTTTTGTTAGTCTTAGTAATCGACGTAAAGACCCGTAGACATTTCTTATACGGTAGTATTTCTCTTTTGGTTTATTTTTCAACGTATTTTTTTCCTTTCTGCTAGGTGAAAAATATGTCTATTGTTCTTGAAAATGTATAAAAAAATAAATATTGTAACACATTTTTCACAGTTGGTGTTTTAAGCCCCAAACTAAGCAGAGCTTAGGATACTAGTTGACAGATAAACATACATTTTTCCTTATTTTTACATATACTGCCAAGACAAATATTCTTATTCATGTACATAAATATTTGTCCTGAATAAAATCGAATGGAACCGAAGAAGTGAAGTGCAGGTATATACCTCCACACTACATCGACCGTCATAAGCTTAAAGCATAGGTTTTTAAATTTTATCAAATTAAGGAGTTGTGAGCATCACTTCAAGCGGGAAACGACTAAACTTTTCTAGCTTTAACGTGACATAGCTCCGTAACTAAGTACCTCTTGAAAGAATTCAATATATTATAGTGACATAGAAATTTATAGTGAATTAATTAATAAACTTATAACCAGTGAATCACTATGAACTTGTACAGCAAAACATTGTATTGTATGTTTGTTGCATTTCGTTTTCCACGAACAAAAATTGCGTTGTATGGAAGCGAGCGCAAATTGGGACCATTATGAATCATGTGTTCAATGGTTCTGATTCATTTAGTGGACTTTTTCTTTTAGATTGACGCACTAGACCGGTTGCTCGGTTACTCGTGTGGGTGAAACATGTAGGGCAGGAGAGCTTGATTGTACTTATGCCTCACTTTATTTATAATTACAAGACGTCATTGACCAGAACTTAACTGTGTAGTGTGTATAAACACTCATAGTCTCTTCCTTATGCTTACGACATAATAAAAAAAATATTACCACCGCTTTTTTTGAGCGTGTTCGACGCCCGATAAGGATTTCTTAATAACCCCAAGTAAATTTTGTCTCATAAATTTGTATCATTTATAGAATAATCTAGCACTTGCAGCCTACAAGTGCTACACGCTTCACTGGGAAATGCTCGTAATTCATTTTTTGAAGCCTCCGGAATTGCAGAAGAAGACAGCAAACTCCATACCTTGACTGTGGGCGTCATAATATAAAAAAGCAAATATCTTGGTAAGTTAACTTAGCAAGCACGGATGAATACCAACCACCGCTTATTGAGAAAAGGGGCCGGTGGAATCGGATCATGGTGGGGATACCACTAAACCGCTAGTTATAAAGTGTTTAGTCCCCAATTACGAAAAATCATATTAAATTATTGCAAAATTTATCGTACAAGAAGCCTAAAACAACATTTGATAGTGTCGATTGTAGGCAATTGAAGAAATTATATCATATCCTATCATTAGCCTGGCTGCCCTAGCTAGACTTCCGCTTAGAACGCAGGGTCTGCTCACTGGAATAACCAGATTTTGGCTGAATTTCAGTTAGTACTGCCGTCTGACGTCCGGAACACAGAAGGAACTTAATTTTATGAATAAATCAGCTATCGGTATGTTAGAAGGCACTGACTTCGTAAGAAAAGGCTGCCATAAATGTTTATGACAGCCGGGACCAACAACGGCTTAACATTCTTTCCAAGCCACAGAGCAGACCACAATAAAATCAAACTTGAAGGAATTATACATTCAATTTTATCAAACATTATAATATTTCTATAGATTATATGCAGAATGTAGTGTTTTATAATGTTTTTATAAAGCGGTCTAGTGATATTCCTACCTAGTTAATAGATTGCGAAAACAGCAGAAGTGTATGTGATTATAGATTCTACATAAATATTTTCTGACAATTACATCATCATTACGAACTTGTCTTAAGGATGGTAAATAACGAACAAACCTACATTTATACTTTTTTTTTGATAAATATGGCAGATAAAAATGCTTGGGATTAAACTGCCGTTTCATACAGGCTATTCTAATATGAATGACTTAAAACATGAATATTGTTAATGTTATATTAAATTGCATTGTATAGCTTCACAGACAAATGAAGATTGTAATTAAAGTAACTAACCAATCGATAATTTAAAAGAGCATAGCCTGTGAGTTTCTTGCTAGTTCTTCTTACAGAGCGGTGGCTCAGAACTGGCACTTAGATTCACTTACACTTAAATATTTTTTGTTTTTTTAATTTTTTGGTTGCATGTAAGTGAATCCAAGCTTCGTGATTTCAGTATAATTATAATTTGATTGTTTTTTTATATTTGTCATACATTTTGACGTTTTCAAGTACTATATAATAGTTTATGGAATAAAAAGTTTTTGAAGTTTTAAGTATATACTTAATATACCTACATAGGATCAGAGTCTACTAGTCGTAGACATAATTATAAAGCAATTCGGAATAGATATGCTTCTAATATAAATGATTCACTATCCAGGATGGTAGCCGGAAAGTACTAATTTCAGGATCCCGTTTCGCACTCCTGCACGTGACTCATAACCCGTTTTATCGTAATCCAATAAAACGGGTTATTTATGAGTCACTATTTAAAATTTAAAGTAGAATACCTTAGTCGCGAACTCGTATTATGGGGAAAAAAATATTTACGCATGACGTTGGGTAATTTGAAGTCACTACACAGTCCACAAGGGCCCCAGATGGAAAACATTGATACTTGACGTTTTTGTGATCGGTAATCTTTTATGCAGGCATTGCGCAAGAGGCGGGGGCAATGAACTGAACAGTAATAATATGATATTATTTCTTTCGCGGATTTGTTTGAAAGAACAAATGAACGAAGAAACTGGTATGTAACGGTTCTTTAGCAGATATACGAATAAATTTGTATGTGTTAATTAAGTATATCAACAATAAAATTATGAATATAAAAAAAACTATTACGGAACTGAAAATAACCTATATATTTTTTATCTATACCAAAATAGTTTAATGAATTGGGCTCCACTTTAAGAAACCCTTTCTGTGGACTCCTAGCTTACATATCAGGGGTGGCACCCGAAAAAAGAAACCAATGTATATATAGCAATAAATAACAAGACAAAACAGATAGCGAGAAGTATCAAAGGTTGAAAGCACCGTTTTTACTACGAAATGAATGTGTAGATTGAGATTGCGACGCTTGCTCGACAGGATAATACGCTCTTCATGTGTGCCATCAGTAACGGGGCCAAATGAATCAGTCGGCATCTCCTTCCACGATGCTTCTCCGCTGTTTTATGTAACGAAACTGTTACAAAATTTACAGTTACCTACATTCGAGACTTAATAAGAACGGTCACCAATTGTTTCAGCTGCATGGTGTTCGAGTGAAAACAACTGAAGAAAATTCTATTGTTTTGTTTTCGAGGTCATGCTTGTGTTTGGGCTACACTGAAACGGATTGTTATATTAAGGAAAACATCACGTTTATGCAGTTTTGTGTCACATTTATAATATTTAAGTAACGTTATTAGATTATAAAAAGTATTTGAGAATTACTCTTCCCCCTATGTACAATTTATCTTATCTTATCTTATAGCGGGGGCCACAGATTAACCGTGGCGCACTTTGACCCTTATGCCGGATCTTTTGTGCATCCCCTTGCCTATCACTCCAAATCTCCAAATATTGTTACCATCATCTTTATGACAGTTTTTGCAGATTGGAGCCCAAATGTACAATTTAGAATGTAGTACTTTTGTGAAGACATATCCCTATTTTATTTGATTCGAAAATGGAAATGGCTGTAGAATAGCGAGACATCATGGTAAAGAGATAAAATTTATTTTATTATTGTTATTACAATGACTATGACTTTTCGAAGTCATGTGCGTATGTATCGCTTGCTCAGTGCCTGAGAAAGTACGCTAAGCCGTCGGTCCCGGGTTTCATGAACATCTATAGCAGACGTTATTACGAAGACAGTGCTTTCTAACACCCTGACAACTGATTTAACCATAGAATGATTTTCTCTCTGGGTTACGGAGGTCATTCAATTGATTTTCAATTGAAGGTTTAGGGGGGGCAATTGGGATCATGCAAAGATATTTATGATATCACAATGACTATTAATTACACTTATGTTACATTGACATTTACACGCTCTGCGTTTGGCAAAATAGAATGAATGAATGAACACTTTATTGTACACTAAATATAAAAAAAAGTAATAAAATCACATAAACAAATATATGGTACAATGCTAACAGCAATTTCTTCCAGGTAATAGATGTTTTGTTATGTAAGACATCAACCAAATATTAATCAATTTTAATGAATAACTATATTTTATTTCAGGTATTAAAAAAATGTTTGTTTGTTTGTATTGAGTAGTTTGCAAATTTACTGGACCTATTTGGAAAATAAGTTTACTAATAGAAAGTTTATTTGTAAGTAGTTATTACGAATGCCTGTTTGATTTTTCCAATTATATTGTTGGTCCCACGTAATAAGTGGCGAGCCTATTGCCGCTTTTCGGGAACTTTTGTTTTTGAACTCGTCCGTTGTTCGGCAGGGGCACCACTAGCAGGTGAGGTTGGCTTGGGCTCCTAAGATCTTGGTAGGATTCCTATACACCATACACACCTATACACCATAGATAATTTCTAGCTGTAATATATTTAATAATTAGCTATAGAAGCGAAGCGGGGGCGTGTCTTTATAAAGATGTTAAGCGTCTTACGCTAACGTAATTAACTACAATGGAAGGTTTACAATTGATCGGAAACTTGTACACGCAATAATTGGGCTTTCCAGGAAAATGGTTGATGCAAGATTTAAATCTTAGCCGGTAAGGAACTTGTTATTTATCATATCGACATGTGGGTCAAGTATGTATGTTTATCCAGAAATAGGGCACATTTTCCTGTATCCTACAACAAATGTTACGTTTTGTGATAACTACTGATAACGCCATAAAATTACGGAAAGTCTTATTTGCTTTCAAATATTTATATATCTCTTTTATCGTACATTAAAAACAAGGGTGGTAAAGGTGTAAAACATATATTATAGCTTCTTATTATTAAATTATTCATTGATCACAACCAGAATACTATTGAGAAAATCTATTAACACGAAAAAATTAAAATACTTTGTTCGATAAACTATTACAGCAGAATTATTTTTTAGGTTTTAATAGGTCATCGCTCTAGTGAAGGGGCGCACTTATATTTAAGTGTCGTTCACAAGTGCGTCAGAAAGTGGCCGAGTTTCAATATTTGAATTTAAATTAATATTTTGAATAAGATTATTTATTATTTAGGGAAGAATGTGAGCCACTCCATATGGCTGAAATGGCGTTGGCATTAGTCTCCCTAATATATTACATTATGTTGGAGGTATAAGTAATATTTTACCACTGGGCTACGGCTATTTCATATAAATATATAACGTTTAAAAATCAGTAAAAGAATTTACATAGATTTATTAATCTTCATGTTCAATTTATGTGCATTGGCCTATTGTGAACATTCGCCCATGTTGAAAAATGGCATCGTTTCACGCATTCCCGGCACACGACCGATTTGAATTCAAGTCGTCAGTAGTATTTACTACAATCATTTCTGCGTTTACGAGCTTATTGCACATTTGCATTGTTTTAGGGATGGGGTTTGGTTTAAGTATTTTTTTAAGTTAGTTAATTTTGTTCCTACAAAGGATTTAATCAAATTAAAAGTGAATCAGTTGAAAGCGATCGATAAATATCAGGCCATAATGTGCTGTGTAGTACTGACCTGGAATAGTGCCATCCGCTCTTATCTCACGGGGAGTCGTAACAGTCGACGTTAGATATCCTACCGGATAATGGGCAGCAGCGTCATCCTGCGTACTGCTGTAGCTGCAATCACCAACAACGACTGCCCAGCGGCGTGGTGATTATGCGCAAATGCCCCCAATGTAATAAACTATTGGGAGGCTAACGTTTAGCAGCGGACTTTATATGACTGTTATGATGATGATTAATACTAGGTAAACATAACACATCACTGTGAATTATAATTTCAATCACAACAGAGAGATAAACTGATAAACCTTGACAAATTCTGACAAAGAATCCATTTGCTTTTATTTCTTGATTATGGTACCGCTAATCTCTTTCATTATTGTTACGATTTTGTGTGTAATAAACATTTGACAAATCCAAACTATCCTGTTGATTTTAAAGAGAATAAAGTATATATTATTTTAATTTTATTTTATTTTAAATGGAAAAATAAATAAACTAAGAAACCATTATCGTTCATTGAATGTGACTATTTGTAAAGAATATCGTATTAAGCGTATGTAAAAGTACATGTTTAGCTATAAGCCGTGATAGGCGGTTAGTCAAATTTGAACCCATATTAACAGCAGGAGACCACTTCCTAACTTTCGCAAATTAGCACAGAGAACGCGCAGTGAACTATTTCCCAAATACCTTTGACCATTTTAGGAGGCCTTGTAGTGTGATATTAATGAGTTTGGAATGAAAGATAATAACCCTTAATAACCCTTGCAATAAGTGTATTAAATTTGTAACACATAGTTTCGACCAGATTGTTCTCGTGGCAAGCTTTGCTGTGATAAACTTTATGAGTATAATTTTGATTGGCACTCACAAGACGAGATTCTTATACATTTCAATATGAATTAAGGGTATTTTAATTCTAAATAGGAATACAATATTGCAACCCTAATTACATGTAGGTAAGTGTTGTGTTGACTTACACGCAGTCACATTTGAAAAACGGCAGGAATGTCGTTGAGTACGTGAGTTTTTTCTATTGCTACACGTGATACATCGACTTAAAAGGACATAAAGATTGTCACTGCACTTTTTATTACCTTCCTTTGCTTGAAGAATTTACTTAATTTTCCTACGTAGACAATCTTAGATGTTATCTATATTTACTTTAAAAACTACTAGTGGGCGTCCGTGGCTTTGTCTGTATGATTTACAGGAGTATTGTAATTTTTTGGGTACTTCTATTCAAAGCCTTTGTATAAAAAAAGAGGCCCAGTGGTTTATTATGTGACAGCGTGACCAGCGGACAAACATGCAAGAAGATTCAAATTTAGAGTTATTTAAGTATTTCAACGTGACAAAGTGTACAGGGGTTAAAGGAAGCCTCAATTTCTCTGTAATGTCCCATTTAACACTGGTCCAATATTTATGAAATTTGGCATACAGATACCAGAACAATTAACAAAAACATACTTTCGCATTTTATTATGAGTGTAGTAAGGATGAATTTACTAACTATAATACTTTATTATTATAATAAACAGTCCAAAATGCTATGTTTAAACCCATAGCCGTATATATTACCTAAAATCTCATCTTGGCACACTTTGTTTAGGGTGAGTTTTTTCAGTAAGTTTTATGTAGGAACTATCTTTTTATGTAGCTCCAACAATACATTCATAACTGTTCTACTGACAAAGAAAAAGTTTCTGTCATCGCCATACTTAACTTAGAACGCAGAAGCATAATTACCTTCAGCACAGTGACAGGACAAAAGTCGATATTCTAATAACGTAAAAGGTATTTCTCAAAAGACAATAAGGTGTAAATGTTAAGCTGCGTTTTATTGTACTTTTGACAGACAGTTTAACATATTTTAAAGCTTACTGTCCCTTGAGGAATTGTGGTATATTTTGCTTGTCTCTTGCCTCATTTGCATCGGCTGCAGTTTTGTTGACCTCTTGTTTACAGATGAAGTGAAGTTCCATTGTTCTGTTCACGGCTTTCCTATAACACGTTTAGTCAAGGGAAGAAGTTAAGGGAAAAAGAACACTTACTTATAAAAATATCTTCTTTGTACCACACAGTGGAATTCAAATACACAGCCCACGTAGTGATAAGTGGTCACCGTAGTCCATTAACTTCTTGCTGTAATAAAAAAAAACATGTCTCTTTTTGAAAAGTAGGTAAAGAGGGATTTAGATCACACTCCATCACGCAGACCTATTGGGGATTGGTAGGGGCACACAAGGGTACAACGTTTTTCTGTCAGATTTTGATTTTGAAAGCGCGCGAATTAATCCATCGAGCTTAAGAAACCAAAACCGGTAACCTAATCGCGAGATCATCAGTCATCTAACGTAATTGTCAGTAAGTGGTGAAACAGGCCCTTAATACACTTACCTATTACTGTTCGATTAATTTGTCACCATCGATCCAAGCTATAATTAAATCTCTTCCATTTGTAGGAAGTGTCACTCTCTCATGTACCCACTGTTGTAAGGAAACGTCTGGTGATGTGTAGATAACAGCTTAAGCTTTTCCGGACTTGGGAAAGAGGAAATCTTTCGTTTATTTTTATATTTTTGCTCGTACATTTCACTAACTGCTATAAAACTGCTAACTAAGCAGAGGTTGTATATACTATTTTTGGTGCTAGATACAGATAAATACTTCTTGTTGTACAGATAATTATTTATGAAACTGTACTATTTGATGTAAATGCATATTAAGGAAACACACAGAAAAAGACATTTTCACATGCAAAAATATTTTTCTTTTATTCCCATTTCATCGAATCGACCTTCGAAGGTTTTGAGATAAAAAGGTTGAGAATACTTTTGATATCTAAATTTATTTTAGGTAAGTTAATTATTTTTACTGTAGGCACCGCGTCGTAGAACATATTGTGTACTTTTTTAATATTTTTATTTATTGCCCTCTAAGTCATAAATAGTAAATTCGACACTTTATATTTTAGTATCTATATATATTAGTAAACCATTAAGGACTGAATTATTTTAAAATAAATAACCCATCACAAAACCCGGTTGAACATTAATGACATCATAATTTGAAATAAACTTGTCATGTTTGCAGCACAAAGGGTTAGAAAAAAATGACAGAAAGGTTTGATTATGTGTTTTGAGCCAATTACGCGGACAATTAGCGGCGGCCGTTGCGACACACCGTGACATGCGCCCGATCTTCATCTCTGTACGGACAGGATATTACAGCTTTACTTCGCTAAATACAGAGTTAGTAAATATAATCTTTTTTTTTTCTTTCATATAATAGCTTTGTGCGTTTAGTACATTTAGCCAGTTTCAAGTGAGAGATATATTAATAATACATAAATCATAGTAAATGAGAATGAGTAGCGATAAAGATGATAAATGAGATGCCCTCCCCTAAGCCCCTCGAGTCCTCGAGTAAAGATGTGGGACTATACTGAGATCTTACTTGGACTTCTTGAGAGAATATGAAAAGTGATGTTGCACTGTTTTGTTTGATTTACTCATGTACGTTTACAAACACGTAACGGTGAATAATCTACCGTTATTACACATTAGATAATGTTCGAACTATCACAAATTTTAGAAAATAATACAAAACTGCAGAATCAAATCTATAAATGTTTCCAGTAAGCGGCAACACCCAACTATATAATACACCGCACTATAATAAAATTGGCATATGATATGCCTCTTCCTACCACTTCGGGAACGATATATTATGTATATAAACTATATACAAAAATACCCTAAAACTAACGTACGTCGGAGGAGAAAATCCTGAAATGTATGACGTCATAAAGGTAAGATCACACTAGAGGCAGGCCTCCTGAATTCGATCACATTAGTAATCTTACAGGGATGTCTATGTTCAGCAATGGACAACCTTGGGCAGATGACAAAACGAGATATAAGATATAAATAATACTAAGGAAAAGTGTTGTTGCTTTAAGACACAATGGTATAATACCTGTTGTACAGAGAAGGATAAGAGCACACAGTTTTTATCGATATAGAAACAAAACCACTGATTATAGTAATTATCACTTCTAGTAAATTATTGAGACGAAGAGTCGTAAACCGCAACAGTTCATGATTCATACACAGTTAATAATTTAACAAGTTCAACAGAAGCTTCACGATAAATATTGGTTTTAACGAGGTTACTTATTTATCAATGTGCGATATGTTTTTCGTTCACTTTCAGCAGTAGATTTCCATAAGATATATAGAAAAAGCTAAAAATGGAGGCACCCAATTGATATATATTAGACACTTAATAAATGACAACCTACGACGGCTTGCTCAAAACTTTAAACATTATATAGATACAGACATATTGGATTGTCTGTGTCTCAATAAGAATAAAAGCGATGGACATTCTTGGTGTTATACAATTGGGTACTTGACAACATTTCTTCCATAATAGTTTCTAATTAAGATATAACACGGCCTCCCAACGTATGGACTGATGATCTGGTTGCGAAGGCGGGTGGTTGGTGAATGCAGGCGGCATGAGATCGTTCGATGTAGAACACGGTTGGGGAGGCTTACGTTCAGCAGTGGGCCTCAACAGGCTAAGATGATGATCATGAGTAAAATAAATAAAATAATAAAAAAATTAAATGAATGTATTATTTTTACCCGTCATTTGTTAATGCATCGAATTGACAAAATACGGCTGATCGCGCTTACATTAGGGAGAGTCAGGTTATGCTCAGTATGCTGTTGTATATTTCTATAAGGTATATCCAATGAACTGCGATGCTTTAGGCTCGTCTTTTTTACAGCACCCGGATGAACGGATCAAGTCACAATGCCGAGTTTATGGAATATTATATCATACATAACCTAGATATGAAATCACCCCGGGGAACTCGCAATTACATGACTGAACCTTCTGTTGCAAGAATTATTTACACGTCACCAAATAACGATACAGGCGTTTGTTTGATCGTGATAAGCGATCGTGAAATAATAATTCATGGATAAATGATTATGATGTAAAATATTCATTAGAACTGCTAGAAGGGTGAGTCGGGCAGGGCTGAATCACTGACCTTCACCTGCCTTCAGGGCCACCTAACTGTTACCTATTGGACAATACTACAATATTCGCTGTAAAGTAACCAAATCATATCGTTTTGAATATTTTATTTAAACTTATCCATAATATCTTTAGAATTCATAACTGAAAGTAATTCTAATTTCATTAATGAGATATATCTTTTTGTATAAATAACAAAATTAAATATTCTTGGACGTCATACACGGTTTATTTTTGTTTTTTTTCTTTAATGTCTCTGCTAACCCCTAAGTTGACTGATAGAGAATGCTTATGGCATTAAGTTCGCCTTTTTTACATTTAATTTTTTGTAATATTTCGCTTTAAAGGTTTCATAAATACACAGCACTTCTAGCCCAATACATGCTAAAATATGGCATAAAGTCCGGAGTCTACTGTTCCTTATACTTCAGGAAAACTTTAAATATTTCCAAAAGATACAATAACATATCAATCTTCAAGTAAGTACTTAATTAACTTAACTTAAATTATAAAAGAAAAACGTTTACATATTTTAAAAAATAAAAAATCTCATTAAACTTGGTCTAGCTGTTTCAAAGATTAACCACAACAAACAAACAATTTAATATAAGTATCGTCATACTTTGGTAATAATTTGATTAACAGCTTTTATTTTGACAATCTCTTTTTTTATTGTACAAATTTTATTTATTGATACAAATAAATAAGAACAGCTAACTGGCATCTGTTATACATTTCTGATTAATGTTTTCTCAGTCGTATTACAATTTATTTGTTTTCGTATTATTATTCATGGGACGAAGATTTATTGGTTATGTAGGCATTTATGTAAAATTATCAGATTTATTTCATTAATTAAGGATTATACCGTGGTATTCTTCGATGCATCCACGAGAGCAATAGAAAAAGTAGTGTTTTTCCTTGTAAGCAATATGCACGTGTACAGTACGATGTTTACTATCGTTACTATACACTACTGATTTGCGAGGCGCTCCTGTTGTTATTATAGGTTTTTTATTAATGTTATGTGTGTTTTACACGTGGAAAATATAGTGCAACTTACGCGTAAAAGATTTATAAAAGTAATAAAATGTTATATGTAATTAGAACACGACTAACAATTATTATAATTTGTAGTCGAGGAATGCAGATCGTAAAAAAAAATTAAGTATGACAACAATTGTTTTAGTTTAAACATTTGGATTATGAAACCATAAACTCTTTTTTACCATAAAATTTTTTTGCAGCTCGTAACTTTGACTATTTGGGCAATTTTTCCTATTTTCAGTAGAGGTTGAATTCCCGAATATTATTGTATAATGTAATGTAATTTGTAATTGATAGAAAGTTTCCTTATTCTTATTAACCTAAAGGCACTTCAAAGGCATCTAAAACCTTTTTTTTATAGTAAATAGAGTAAATACCATCACGTGTTTCTTGCCCAATTCTTTTCTGTTCGAAAAACCTGCAGTAAATTCGTCAACTTATCTTAGTATTAATAAGAGTTCCATCAAGACCCAATATGAATTGAAGTATATAATTATATTACTTACACAAAGGTATTGCCGTTGAAATAAAAACGTTGACATAAATCCTTCTTTAATATTTTTTTCATCCCATTAACATGAATAGGCAAACATGTCCTACATGCGAATAAACATGTAAAATGTTACTACCAAGAATCATTTGACCTTCACCCAAGTGACCTCATACCAAAGCTTTGCTAGGGAACCAACTACCCTGCTTAGTCACCAGACAATGGCTTTGTCAGGCGAAGGCTGCCTGGCACACTCATGCAATGTGCTGGAAAAGCGCTTGAACAATATAAACCGCATTTTCGTGATATTTGGCGAAGGTACCTAGTCAATTGTTTAACGATTTATGTATTTTTGTGTAGGGTCAAAGAAGAAGTTATCGCTTTTAACAAAGACTGAGTAATGTTATGTTATTTATTTCTTTGATGATTTTTAGACCATTAAATATATTATGAAGTCTATAATTTAACTAATTTAAATATAATTTATATGTCAGTTATAATTATGTCACTCTTTTTATTACATTTATTTCATCACAATATTAACCAACATAGTCTACACGTTAGATTCTTACTAACACGCTATGAAACTGCTGATCTAAAAATATAGGATTTTAGTTTGAATCAGAATTGGCTATTCAAAATATTTTATCTAAAAAATAAAAACGACTTCAATCGTTTTACATAAAACTTTGACGACCTATAAGATCTGCATTATGTAAACATACCTTAGATAAACCTAACCACTATGTTTGATTTAACAAGTCTCTAATTCTCGCAAAGGAAACTCATTTGTTTCAAGAATCATATTTGAGGCTTTCCAAATCAGGAACCATCATAATTTTAATAGTAATGTACCACGTACTTGGGACCCTGGTCTAAATAACTTGATTTATTAAATTACTTGACATTGGCAATACTGGTACTCTAAACAAGTGAGTGCATAACATAGAAGCTGAAGGAGAAAAGGAGTAATGAAATAAATAAAAAAATAACTGACATGAGCTGTCATATTGTGCTGTTCTAATGTGGTTCTAATATAATTCAAATACCATTTCCGATGCATATAAACAAAAGGGCCATACAACAAAATTAGGACTTTTACGACAAATGACGATGATTCTGGAACGACTTTTTCATCAAAAACTACATATTTTAGACTTATGGCTCTTTCGTTTATAAGCATCTTTTTGTGAAACGAATGAGAGAGGAAAAGTAGGGTAGGTATCGCTTCATAGTAAATTGCGTACATTTTCTAACGATGCAAATTTTTCCAAGACTATGACTGTTTCTGCTTAGCAAGAATTATTTATGCAGAATTTTAATACATAAAAGCTATAATTTTATATTATTTTGTCGATGGAAAACCATAATAATACAGCGATTGTTCTTCGAAACGCCCTAATAGATAATGTTAGCGTTGAAAAGCGAAGATGTTATGATTAATGACACCTATTACAGTTTCTTGTAAAACTCTTAGGAAAATATTAAATTATTATTTGCAATGGGATACTATATTTTCCTTATTATTTTGTATTTGGGGATGTATGGCGACGGAGTAATTTATCAATTCATATATACAAATAAAGAATATCAAAGTGCTTCTTTGTAATGTTCAAACAGTTTTTTTTAATAATTTATTGATTCAGGCGTTACTTTGCGGAAATCCATTGTAAGCAAGTGATGGATTAAAAATATCTTTGTAACAATTCCCGCGCTACTTTAATTTCCCGAAAAATCGAGAAACTATTCAACACGACCCGTGTTTCGCCCTTACACAGGGCATCTTCAGGTAAGATAGGAGCCTCAGAACAACGATGTCTTCACGACCAACGCTGAAACGAGAGATTTTTTTAATTTGCTACCTTAATTTTTGTGGCTATTCTTTAAAACAGTTAGACCAATTTTTTCACGTTATCTTTCATGCCTTATTTAATAAATATTGCTCCACTGGATCCTGAAGAGTAAGTACATATAACAAAAAAAATATCTTGGGTTGTGTGTATTCATCATCATATGAATATTATATTCATACACATACATACAATCACGCCTGTTTCCCCAAAAGGGTAGGCAGAGGCATATTATACGCCCACTTTTCGCCGAATTTACTGTTGATCCCACGTAATAGGTGGCGAGCCTATTGCCGCTTATCGGTAACTTTTATGTTGGTCAGAGCCTCGTCCGTTGATCGGCACGTGCACCACTTGCAGGTGAGGTTGGTTTTAACTCCTTGGATGTTGGTTACGATACCTATACACCTTATATATTATATTATATTCAAAGCAGATAAATAATACAGGAAGTGTGATATAATGTTCCTTCAAGAGACAATTCAGGGACGAGTCCTTAGACGGATTATTTCTGAATACAGGCACGATTGAAGCACTTATTACTAAATTGTTATTCTGCGCACTGCTGATATATACCTTAAATAGAAAATCCCCTTTTGTAATGTGTTGAAACAGTTATGCATCTGTCACATAATGCTCCTATTATTACTGCGCCATACCATCTGATTATCGTAATTAATTTACTAGCATTTTAGCCTTGTTTAAGTGTCATAGGTTTTATTGAAATAACTTCGTTTCGTTTGTAATGATTAAGTGAAAAAAAAATATTTATTAGAAGTTTTATAACAGAAATTTTTTATATTTTTTATTATCAGCAACTCAGCCAAATGAAGTAGGTACACAGCTGAAAATAAGCCTATACATGTGTTTTCCATTACGATCGGTCTAGACCAAATTATTGGTTCCATTGCGACGTCTTGTACTACGTTTGCTTAAATTGAATTTCGTTTATAATGATTAAGTGAAAAAATAATAAAAATTATAAGAAATTTTATAACAGAAACTTTTTGTATTTTTTTATTATCAGCAACTCAGTCAAATGAAGTCCACAGCTGAAAATGTATGTGTTTTTGTGACCAATTTTTTTAAGCACCTTAAGGCCAAATCAGACTTGAATTAAATACGTCATCATGATTCTCTCAACCCTTTAATGTTTCATCCAGCACGCGCCTTGTCCTGTAAACCAAAGTGAGAAGTTTAGGCCATACTTCACCACGCAGACCCAGTGCGTATTGGTGGGGTCACAAATAGTTAAGATGTGCTTAGCGTGTCCTTATTTATTTATATAAATAAATAAAATAAATATTCCCTTACAATCACACCAATTATTTAGTTCCAAGATAAGTATCACTTAGAACATGTGTTATGGATACTAAAGAACGGATAAACATACTTACTTTTTTATTTTTTGTAAATACATACTTAATATACATAGGTAAACAACCAGACCAGAACGAATATTCATGTTCATGCACACAAAGATTTGAGAAGAACAGGCGTGTGGGAATCTAACCCACGACCTCTGGAGTGAAGTGCAGGTATTCTGACCTCCACGCCATATCGTTCGTCCATTTATTTAATCATTATTGCCCACATAATTGTAATAAAAAGGCGAACTTAATGCCAAAAACTTTAAGCCGTACAAACGATTTTCCAACCAATGATTTCTTAACTTTGGTCTACCGGAAATAATTAAACGATCATCATTATTCTGTCCAGCTCCTATATCTATTTGGGGTCGGCGCAGCATATCTCACGTTTAGAATTGAAGAGACCTATCTCTAGAGGGTGTACTCATATAGGGCTCTAACCAAGATCTGCGTTAAGCGGCAATAGGTTCGCCACCTATTATGTGGGACCAACAATATAACTCGCGAAATGTAGGCTTATAATATGCCTTTTTTTATTATCGTCTGTAAAAAAATGCTGCTTACGCACTGTCTCCTGGCCAAAAGGGGGAGACCGGGAGGGGGTGTGGGGCTCACTGCGGCAGACGCGACCGCCGCAGTCCTACCCACTAAAAAACTTCAGACGACGCCCACCGCTGTTGAAAAGGGGCGAGGTACCATTGCCTGAGTTTGTAGCTTCTGGTACCCCGCCCGCGGCCAACGTCCCCCGGATCAGAACCGGGGAGACCTCCTCAGGGAGGCGCAATGTGCAGCGCCCCCCCTACCTCTATGTGCGGCCATGGCGTAACTGGCCGACTTCGGGGGGGGTCTATGGCGAGACGGAAGGGGCCCCCTACCCCCGCCGCCTAAGACCCCCCGGGCGCTGCCTGACGGGCCCTTCTGGCCCGCCCGCTGCGCCAATGGCGTAGCCGGAGAGAGAGCGGATCCCGCTCCCTCTCCCGCTCCGCGGCCTCCTTCTGCGACGTCACCACTTCGCAAAAGGAGGGGGCTTATAATATGCCTCTGCCAACCCCTTCGGGAAAACAGGCGCGATATTAAGTATGTATGTATGTGTAGACCTATCTCGAAAATACTAGTTTGTGGGAATCGACAAATTAAGCTTCACAAGTCAATTAATCATGGGCGGAGTGGAAGAAACCGAAGTATGAGTTTCTCTTTCTACGCTACTAGGTCTTTGTTTTAATTAAAGTCTACGCAAACTGTTGTCTAGAGACGTTTCATGACTCTTAGTCTACACCTTCAAATTTTGGATTAGGTCTTTATAATACTGAAGGTGCGAAATATTTACATTCCACTTACCTTGGTCATCGTCTCATCGACCCCCTTCTCGATTGTATAATTCTTCACACGAGTGCTTTGATATATAGGTACTATAATTTGATACATATTGTAGTTATATAATGCGAATTAGATGATGTTATTGCGCGGGAGCATCGGTAAACGCGGTAAATACTCGTATAACTCGATATTCGCATGTGCGACGCAATTATCGCTGCGACATTTTCACTCGGCATTGTTAATGATTGCAATAAGTTAACTACTAATTGATTGCTTCATTTCGAACAAACCTTCCCTTATTAGATGGTCTTGGGATGGAATGGGTTGGAAAAAGCTATCTCTTTACAACACACAGGTTTAAATTTTGAAACATCTCATAGACCGACGACCGATATGGCGTGGAGGTCAGTATACCTTCACTTCACTCCAGAGGTTGTGGGTTCGATTCCCGCACAGGACAAATATTTGAGTGCATGAACATGAATATTTGTTCTGGTCTGGGTGTTTTCCTATGTAAATATTAAGTATGTATTTACAAAAAAAAAAGAATTTAAGTATGTTTATCCGTTGTTTAGTATCCATAACACAAGTTCTTAGTGATACTTATGTTGGAACTAAATAATTGGTGTGATTGTAAGAGAATATTTATTTATAGTTACAAATTATATGTCTTATTGCTTTTGTTTAGGTAATAGAATAAATTCCCTTTAGGGGTTTTCCTAAAGCAGTTAAGCAAAGATTCCTTAAAGGGTGTTAAATGGACGGTTTGTAACTCTTCACACATGAGATGGGCCGTATGCTTAAGTATTTCCTTTATTTATACAAGGAAAAATCTCTTTATGGTTATTGCAACTTAAGTCTTAGTAAAAAAGTAAAGTAAGTAATAAGTACAAACTAATACAAAAGATATAAAACTTTTATTTTTGAAACAGATTCTAAGGTTATTTATTACGCTTGACAGATACACATTTGATCGTATTTTGTTACGACTTTCATGGTGATCTTACTCTGATGGACGATCTAGATCGATGAGCAACAGGTTTGCTTGAGAGCTTTTCTTCTGACATATATTTCGTCAATATGCTAGAGCCGCTGTAAACTCAAGTAACTGTGAAAGTTTAAAATTTTTCAGTGTCGCCGAAAGCACGGCAAGCTCGTAAGTTTATCGTTAGGGGCGGCGGAGGCAGATGATCGCGGCGGCTTTATAAGCGTGCGGCAGGCGCGCGGCGCACACTCGCTCACGACCGCGGTCCGCGATAGGTAGTGCCCGTGGCGCAACGATCGCAGGTCTCGCACCGCCGCGAACGCACATTTCCTTTGAAATTTCGAACATTTGCAAAGAAAACAAGTGAACGCGCCCAGTGTTGTGATACGTGTTAAGACTCACTTTTTTTTATAAAAATAATAGAAAGAGAGCTGCGGACGTGATCACACTAGTGGAACCTCGTTTCAAGTAGTGAGGATTGCGTGAAACACACACGGGACCAGTATTACAGGCAAGTTTATCATTCCTACCGTATCAGCTGTTAGTTGATAAGCGCTGAAATATTTGAAGTGATTAGATATACATCTAATAAGGCTGCGCTGGTGTTTTGGCCTCATTATGTTATTAATAGAACAGTAATGTATTACATTAAAAACAAACACCATTACAAGATAAATAAAAGCTTCTACTTTAATGTTACATTTGGGGCACGGTTCTAAGTTTTTTATTATGAACCTATGTAAGCATTTTCCCGAACTCTTCATAATATTTTCTTGATGTCATAAAAGCTAATAAAGCTTCGCATGTGTTTGACCTTCTTGCACGAAATGAAATGTTTTCATTCATATCCAGACATTTGTAATTTCTTAATGTTTATAGGATTTTAGGTGTTTATTCATAAAGATTTTCTTGCTCAGAAAACAGGAATAAGCAGGGCTACAAAGTTTGACTACGACTAGTACTTTCGGTATTTCTCTATCAAGCAAAGAGTCTTAGTATTTAAATATAAGACTACTTCCTGGGTTCCGGTAGTAAAAATACATACCTATACGACGATACGTAATGCCTATACGAGAAAACTGTCAATTGGAACTATAACTACAATGTCGTTGCACATTACACATTAGGTATGTGTGGGTATAGTACAGACTGCTCGAAATATACTTTTAGTTAAGGCTGTAACATCTAAGAAACTTAGATATAGTAACATATTAAAGTTAAACTTTATCGTAAGTAAAGTACTATATAGGCTGTCACTTACTCCATACTAGAAAGTCTGGCTACTTGACAAAGGACTGGACCTTAAACTTTATAATTTATACACACGCTTTTTACAAAATAAGCTATCTTTCATTAAAAAAAATTAAATTTCTACATATAGAGAAGACCTAAGTAAGTAAGTTTATGTAAAATTTTCTTCAGATAAATTGTAAGCAAGCACTAACTAACTGTTTTAAAGCTTACATGCCTAAAGTATACCACAATTTGTGCCCTGGTTCTAACTAGTTAATTTTCAGTTGTCAACTGATAAATTGAAATAGGCAATGACTTAGCTGTTCTGTCGATGCGAAAACTACGGGAACTGAGGTCTTATTCTACTTCTTTCAAACTCTGGTTTTTATGTGAACATACCAGTTTTTTTTAAAATTAAAGCCAGAACTCAAGTTCAAAATCATAACATAATATCTAAGTTACAATCGTTTATTCAAGTTAAGCTAAATATTATTTTCATAACGTGCATTTTTTGTTTTTCTGTGGGTGCATAAATAGACATAATATATAGAAACTTAAAAAAAATAGAAAGTGTGCAATAAGCTGCTGCAAAGTAGACACCAATGAATTAAAAAAAAATAGTCTAACTGTTACAATGAAGCAAGTGTATAACATTTTCTTTATACGTTCGTTATTGGTGCTGATAATATCTTAGAGTACTGCACTCTAAGATATTATCAGCTGCGTTTCATGAGCGTTCTGTGTACGTCGAACGACAGTAGAATCGGACTTCGTGGTTACTGAGCCGTGGCAGAAACCGTTTTACTGTCAGAGGATATTTTGATCGAGTAGGTGCACAAAAGATTTTCCTGTCTATTGTGGCATAGGTAATGGCAAGTAAGCGAATGATGACAGTTAACATTTAATAATGTAATAGCAACTCCCTACATTTACAGTTGGAAAAAAATATAAACACTTTGAAATCAGGGAATGAGCTTAAATTAGAATATATTTATCTCAGCCCATTATTATCACTCTATTTAGCACGGATTAAGGAGAGAGGAAATCAAGTCATATTACTTAACGCGTTCCTAATGCGAATTGGCGGATACAGGTTTGTGGTGTCCTGCTGTTAGAAATTTTTAAACAAAACAAATGGGCTTCTAAAGTAAAACTTGTTTTCAACGTTTTAAGCCACGAGCTACCGTGGTAGCCCTCATAATAATATAGTAATCATATTGGTAGACTGATATTTTCAGTCATAAGTGATTTCGGCCAGTTTTAAATTTTGACTATAATAACTGCGGGCAACCAAACATGCAATAGCAATTACGGCTTTTAACTTTGGAGTAACACACATTGTATATGCAACATATAGGATTCGAGCTTTTGTCATACAGAGTTATGAGATACAAGTAATTGTTAGCGATATCATAACAGACACATTTTTGAAATTGAGATTGTTTGGTAAAATAATTTGGGACTTTTTGTAACCTTTTTATAACAAAAGTAATTGGACAAAAAAAATTAAGATAGGTATCGAGGGCCGCTATAACTTAGGTTAATAGCAGAGCAGTGTGGGCAGGATGGCACCTATAGTGCAGTAAACAATATTAGTATATAAAATAAAATGCTTACATCACACAACTAAGCTTCTTACTAATAATACATACATTCACGCCTGTTTCCCCAAAGGGGTAGGCTGAGGCATATTACACACCCTCACTTCGCCAATTATAAATATATAGTTGGACCCACTTAATAGGTGGCGAGCCTATTGCCGCTTACCGGGCACCGTTTATGTTCGCCAGAGTCTCGTCCGTTGATCGGCAGGTGCACCACTTGCATGTGAGGTTGGCTTGCGCTCTTTAGGTCTTGGTAGGTTCCCTATACACTCACTAATAATACTTACATGATATAACATTTGGGCATAGGTTTGACTGTCAGTATATCAACCATGGCTCTATAGTTCATATACTGACTAATGCACAAATTGTTAAATAATAAAACCATAAGTGTCATGTGAGATAATTTGATATAAAACTTTTTTGAACTGATTGTATTTGACATTTCGTATTAAGTAATTTATTTCCAATTCTAATGTGTATTTTAATTTAATTTTAATTATTATTAAGTACAATTGCTATTCATGACTTTTAGTAGAAAGACAAGGAGTATATATTTTGAAATATTACGTGTCAATTACATATAAGAGCAATGCGTTTGAAGAAAAGTTATACAAAGAGGGAAAATGAATTTGGAACCAAGCAACGTGTTATCAGATAAGCCGAAAGGATAAGGACGTCATATATTTTTTATCTAAGTGATAAGAGTGAACAACTGATTTCAGTCTTCAACTCAAAACGGTTTTGTCTTTTGTAACGCCAATCATGTCTCGGCCGACACCCGTTTTACAAAACGTAACTGTTTCCATGACACAATAGTTTAAATTCCGTGATTTAATGTTTTAATAAAAAGTTGAGTGTTCTTGAAATAGATATGAAGTGAATTTAATAGAACCGACGCTTGTGATATGTAAGTCACACAATATTAATAACATAGTGTAATTTTCACCTGTAAGTGGTAGTTGTGGTAAAACACAGAGGAATATTATAACGGAATATACGTATATATTGACTGCTGATAATCCTCCATCATATCATATCATTATCCCCAGGGCCCAGCGTCTGCTCCCAGTGAGCTCTAGGTTTTGGCTGAACTTTAGTTATTACATGGAGCGACTGCCGTCTGATCTCCACAACCCGGAGGAAACATAATTCTATGGTTTAAACAGTTGTCAGAAATAAAAGGCACTGACTTCCTAATAACGACTGCCATCGATGGTTATGACAGCCGGGACCAACTTTCCGAGGTACAAAGCAAGCGATAATTACGCAAACAACTTCTAAAAGTCATATTTGCGCCACTTGGGTTGGATCCCGAGAACTTCTGAATTAGATGTCTTTGGGGCTCACCAGTGGGCTAAAATACTGATTGAACTACTATAACTATAACTATCGTCGCTTTGATAGCTTCAAATAAGTAATTCTAATTGTATGATATATCAACAGTCGAATGAATTAAAAGGTTTGCATTTTAGAATATATAGTTAAGATTAAGTAGTTAGAATTTTAAAATACGGGATACCGTAAAGAAAGACAATTAGACGAAGAGGGCGTTCACATCATTATAGCTCATTCGTCATTGAAATTCCTAAAAAAATTGATGAAAAATTTAATAAAAATTAAAAAAAAGTTATGACTTTTTTGTCGATACACCTGTCATATTATTCACCCCGTTATCACGAAATGCATAACAACAGTCTGGAAAAAAGAGTTGTTGGGGCAAATTGAAATTGGATAAAAGAGATGTTGGGCAAATTGAAATTTGAATTTGGGTTGAATGTAACTTGCCATCCAAGTTAATAAATTACTAACCTAACCTTATTGCATATCAAAAATACTAACTTAGTTCCCAAACTGTCAATTAGATTTTCAATTCGTACTTTTTATGCACAATTAAGTCTTATTTGAGGATCAATTTACCCATTGCTATAAATTTTACTCATGTTATGAATACCTTTAAAGACATGTAGATCTAGATAACTAGGAAACTCTGTTTAAATTTAACGACAGGTTAATGATCCGTTATCAAAATAATTCTTTATTTCATCATTAAAGTTTGAAACTCAACAAATAAAGCTATTTGTTTAAATATAAATGTTGCTTGTGAGTCAGTGAGGAGTGTCTTTGAAGGCTACAGGAAATTAGTTGTAGTCAATAACAAGAAACGTTTTTTGTTTAAAATTACATAGTTACATTTAACTTTATATACAGAATACTAATGTTATTAGGATAAACTGTTTTACAAGAGTTGTGTTATTTCTAAGACGGTGCTGTAGTTATTTATGTTCTGTTATAGTAAATACATACATTCACGCCTTCCAGGCAGAGGCATATTATACGGCCACACTTCTACCTTTTGCCGCTTTCCGGGCACTGTTATATTCGCCAGAGCCTCAGGTGCATCACTTGCAGGTGAGGTTGGCTTGGGCTCTAAGGACCTAAGGGTCTTGGTAGGACCATAGGGGTCCTCTACATCTACACCTTAAACAATTAAATAAATAATAATATTTGGTTTAATGGTAAAATAAAACACATACAATTAGTCACAGATGATCTGTCATAAAATAAAACAAATTAGGGTTAGGTCGTATCACAACGGATAAGCATATCCTGTTTTTTATTTTCGTAAATACATACTTATAAAAGATAGAAAATATCCGAAGCATGTCAAACATCTATCCAAGTTCATGCACACAAACACTTGTCCTATGTAACAAGGAGTAATATTAGGAGCGATGAACTTACCAACCTCTGCGCTATATACTAACGTTTAAACTATCTACCAAAGTGCCCTACATCAAAACAGACAAAGACGCGAGTGCACACTATATCAAAGTAAATACATTGTATCATGATTTGTAACAATGTCTCATAAATAGCAAACGTAACAATCATTATGTTGGACATCGATCGGAGTTATTAGTATTGTCGCCAAATATCCGGAAGAAGGAAGGGGATTGAAGGTCTCGGAGTCATCTCTTGAGAGCTGCGCTTGCGCATATTGCCTCTTTGAATGCAAAGCAGGTTGCACGCGCTTGAGATGGATAATCTGGCCACCAGTAAAGCTTGGTGTTATGGGACCGATATCCGTACATGGGAAATGATTCTATTGTTATTCTAGCGGTATTTTAATACCTTATTAGCATGAAGACTTTGTTAAGTATGATTGGTACTGATCTAAACTTGATCATTGGAGATTGACATGTAGAGATACTAAACAATTGACAATGTCTAAAGAGATGATGACAGTACTTAATTAGGTATTTATAGGCTTCATGAAATCTTCTTTTAAAATTTAGATTTACAGTTTTTGTACTGTACAGCATAAGTAAATGGATCATGCAATTGAAAATCATTTAACATTATTTCCTTGTTGTATAAATAACGTGAAATTTTTTTTCGAACCCATTTTTATTTTATAAGCATTGCGATACTCGTTATTGATCTACATATATGAGTGCTCATTAGATCCCCATGTTATTTGTTTTAATACATCGGACGGTTAACCACTATACTAACCGGCTATAATAGGCCACGACCGCATGAAAGCTTAGCTAATTAATATTCAGTAACAAAACACTTGGTCCTTGTATTCCACCAAAATCAATTTTATTGCGCTGTCGTAGCGCCAATTGATTTTAAATGCGACAACGATTGGACGTAGATATGCAAGAGAGACCTACAAAAAAATAATTTTCTATATCTGCCTTAATATTGTTTGCACTTCAACTTAGGTATCTTTAAAATCACATATAATATTTTTTTTAATTAAAGAAGACAGATTTCTTGCACCAACTAATTTTTGATCATTTTACAATCAGTTTTTCCAATCGAAATTCATAGGGTCTAGTATTCATTTTAGCAAAGGGCCCGCTACCACAGCATTTGACACATTTTAACCTAGAGAACACCTTGGTGCTAAAAGTATACTTTGTTACATTATAATACAGATCCTTTTAAATATTTCTAACAAGGACTATGAAACTCAAAACTCAAATGGGGTATAAGCTATTACTAGTAGCTATAGAAGAGCTCAGGCACACCTCAATCATTGTACACATAATGTAAAGCTTATTATTGTAAATAAATTATTACTTATATAAACATATTTATTAACAATGGCGTGAGATAATCTATGCAATCTCAATTCATTTTGCGTGGTGGCGAAAGCATAACTTAGACACTTTTGACTCTAGTCGGCTCGATAAGTTGATTATTCTGGAAAAAATATTTGAGTAAATAATCAGTGTTACCTAAGAGTCCAATGTCGGTGAAACCGTCACCTCTGGACACGCTTGGGCGAGCGGAACATTGTTGGCGACACCTAGCGCTGTTTGCGCTTTCAGTTTCGGCTGGATCGTTATAATCATCTATTGTTACTAAGTAAACAGTTTATCTGTTATAAAATTCGCTGCAGCTGCTAATCATGAAGCTGACTTCATCATTCATACATCCATAGCGCCATATATATAGGAACACGCCCTAACAGTCTTGACAATATACACGTGTGTCGATTTTTATGGCACCGTTATTACGCTTACTGTACAAAATTTAAAATGACGATACGCTAAAACAAAAACCCCTTTTACATATTATCTCTATGAGGGGAGACAGAAATCACAGCCTTCCACTGGCTATGATCCTGGCACTCTTGCATTGTTAAGTAGACGAAATGTCGGGATAAAATTGTTCAATAAATCCAGTTAGATATTAAAATAATATCAATTCTTTTAAATTAATCGCCTTGGGCTTTCTTGATGATAGGACTCACTAAATTTGTGTCCAAATTGTTGCAACAAAAAAAATGAGACAGTGTACCTTCAATACGTGTTGTAAGATTGAAGGACTTCTAAAGTATGGCAGAACATTGGGCTAATTTCTTTAGGAGGGATGTAACATCACAGAAGCCCAAAGAATAGCAGCTGTTTAAGCATAATTTATAGAAATACAAGAGATATAACGCCTTGTTACTTAAAGAAATTAAACAAAATATTGTAAATATTTAAAACAAATAGCTCAACGTCTCCACATGCCTTACATATCCACATTATCTTTTCTACTTGAGATAACAATATTTTTTCATACTAAAGGAATGAAAAGTGAAATAAAAAGGTACTCGAACCGATGCGTCTTCTATTTGGTTTTATTTATCTTTTCAATTGATAACAATGTTTGATGACAAGCCAATTTGGTTTGTATATTCAGGTCAGTGTTAAGTGTAGTGATGATTCTTATCAATAAATTCATTGGCTTTGTAACAACAGTTAGTAGGAAATAACTGTCATAAAAATAATTTAATTTTCTATTTTATACTTGTAGCCATAAAACAACAATATGAATCATAGCGTATGTGCAACATGACTAATCGTTTAGGATAACCTTTGCCTTAACATTACCTATATTTTATGTCTTTAAGATAAAATGGACGTAGTTATGCAAAATGGATCCAGTTTACAAAAACGATTTTTTGAGATACTGTAATAAATGTCTAACTTATTAAAACAATACTATACAGGAAGTAGATAACTGTACCCAGTATTTAACAGGAATTCGAAAACAATCTACAGTTTTCATAATGCTATATCAAATTTACTAAAACTCCTGTTTTCTCAAAAGTAAGTTAATGTGGCTTGATACATTTTACATTATCTACGTCCAAATATTGTAAGTTTTAGCCGCCAATTATCATGATTATTTTCTTTGTTACAGATTGTGATTCAACATATCGTCGTAGCTACATATGAAATATTTATTGCATCTTTTACCGATATTGGTTGAAAGTTATTTTGTAATGCAAGCCGTCTTTTTTGACAATTATTTTTAAAAGTATTTACATTACATAAGAATAAATGAATTTACAAAGCAGTTATAGAGAAACGACATCAAGTATGGCGTTCGTTAGTTTGAGGAGTAGTATGAGATTATTATGGACAGTCGTGGTGGCGCTGGTGTTCTTCACGAGGAGTAGCGCCGCGCCAACATTTGGAGGAACTGACAAAGCCATGGTGAGTATTCCCAGGTTTAACATAACCTTAAAATCGTTTGTCATGTACATACATTACATCATTTCAGATAAAATTAAAACCATACTCATTATCTCATATTTATCAGTAACAAAAAAGCTTTGCGCGGCTTAACTGCTCGCTGAAACAATTTCCAACCTTTTAAAGTAAAACATTCATTAAACTGATTGATTTCAATTGTTTGTATTGTCGTTTGTCAATAAGTAATTACTATTTGTCATAGTAGTTTTTATCTGTAGTACTTATCGAATGATCGCAGGTATCGCTCTATAGCTATTATATCAGTAGGAATCGGAAATGACTTGTTCACGAGATGGGGCAAGTGACTCAATGTTTCTCGGAACGCTGCGCACTGACGCTAAACGAGCGCCCCAAAATGATTAAATTGAATCCAAACGGGTGTAGTAAGAAAACACGTTCATTCATAACTGGTGAATACCCGACCAAGATACGTAGCTCAGTTTTTGCACAACCTTATGAACATTTCGCCGGCCTGCTCTTACTGTTGGACCTATGTTCTCGTGACTCATACTTACTAATAAACACATGTGTGGAAGTGGAAGGCTATTGGTTATTAGACTTTGTCAATGGACTTACGTCACCTGTGTAGTATTTGTAAAATACGATAGATAAGCCATTAAGTGTTATGATTTATGCCATTATGAATCAGTGCCTATAAATTGATTGAACAGAGTACTCCTGATATTACTGTACCATATAATAAATGTTGACATAGTATATTTTAATGCTAATAACATGGAAACATAGACGTTCTATTGAGGAAAAATGTTTTTCTTGATGGAATTGCACTTCTATAAATATTTAGATAAAAAACACGGTAGAGAAATCTAGAAAATAGTAATTTAGTAAGTGGTTTTTTTATTTGTTCCAAACACATACACGTTTATTTATTAAAAGATTTGATAATCTTTAAGAAAATATATTATTATATAGAAAAGAGATTATATGAAACTAAAAAATTTACTTTCGTCTCAATTAGTGTATTAATGTTTATTAGGAGATAAAAATAAAAAAAAACATTGCTCTGTCATTAACCTGCCACATATTTTATATGAGTCAGAGACCATAAGGGGTTTTGGATTGTGGAGGAAGCGGCATCAAAACCTGTGGTTCTCGGAATCAGTCGGGTCGCGGCTCACGGTGACTCAGTGCGCTAACCGGCCCACCAAGTTCTAGGTCATAAGCTGCGATCGGAGTAGATAGAGTTATACATAATGTTTGCAATATTTTGTATGCAATATATTCATGAAACGCCGAGTTTCGGGCGGTCAAATTAGACCAATAATTGTAAAATAATACGCTTACTTGAACTAGAATGTTGGATACATTTTTATAATTTAAAAATAAAAAGTCCCCATAATTTCCAAATTTTATTCACTTGTTTATACGAGTACTTTAACCTAATCTCGGATTCTCCATTACAGTCCTAGGAAACGTCCATACTAACATCAACGTTTGCGGTTAAATAACCGAATTAGCTCTACCTATCCGATCACTGGTCATTAGCCACCAACCACATATCTTTTGCATAGCAATAAATTCTTTCGATATAATATTATTCTTGAACCTTACCTTGACTATCTAACATTTTAATGACATAGTATGACGATGTCCGCCATAGTACACAACCTGTTATGTGTAACGTAGGTATGTAAAGTAGAAACCATAAACAAATTTAAGAAAAAAATGGCATGTAAAAGTTTACATTGCCTGATTAGTGAACCGACCCATTTACAACGTATTTTTGGTTAAAGGTTCTTAAGCTCCTACAACTCGTTTGGGAATTAGTTTTCAAAGGAAAAGTGCAAGAGAGTGAGGGAAAGATGAATTAATACCTAAATGTTTTTGGTATATAAGTAATATTTAAATGATCTGATGAAAATTAAATTGATTTGTTCTTACGGTGTCAAGGCTTGAACTTGTTTCATTGACCTGTTTGCGTAGCGAATCTTTGGATCGATTCGCAATGTTAACTATTTTGATATTTTTCGGTTGAGAAAGCTATAGGTTGAAGTAGTTGAAGGTCGATTACTGTTTTTTGTGTGGGTGCGTAAAGAAATAAATGATTATGATTATAATGTATTCTTTTAAAAATATCATAACAATTACATTTCAATATGTTGTTTGCCATTTAAAAGGTCGAAATAAAATTGTCGTTAATATTTGATTTCTTCTAAAGTTGCCAACAATTCGAAGCCATCCATTACAAGCATTTTTTCCTTAGGATAATTATACCGTCACATTACTTAACTCTTTTATGCAAAACTTAGTGGATTGTGAACATTAAATCAATTTCTAGAACTGTTAAGCAATCACAATTAATTGTACCGGATTTCAATCACCAATTAACTTATAACAAATGTATATAAATGAATATAAAGAAGACTATCTGGCTCCCGCGACTTAGTCTGCGCAAGATTAGTACTTCACACAATATATTTATAAATTATAGCCAATATGTTATTCTGTGGTAGAAGCTATATTATTGTGTAGTGTTATTAAAATCCATTCAATAGTTTTTGTGCGAATACTCAATTACTCAGCTCATTTATAGGTAATAAAGATAACACGTCACGATAAAGAAAACTGTTTATCATTATGATTATTATTAAAATCAAAGAGTAAAAGAGATCTATACATACTTTCGCGTTTATAATCTTAGTTAGAACTTTATTTTCTGTTTGCTATCATCGTGTCAGCTTTATAAAGTCCACTGCTGAACAACAGAACGACGCTGCTGCTATCATTCCGTAGGATTCCTCATCGTCAACTCATGAGAACTCATCACTCCCCGTGAGATGAGAGGGGATCGCGTTATTCTAGGCCGGCCCCACACGAAACATTTGATTTTTATATGCTATGTCACGTCTAAAGTAGAGATTAACGCCGCATCATCGGCTAGACCGGTTTGTAAATAACGTGTTATTAGTGTGTGGACTTAATTAAAATAGAATTGCAATTATGGAAAATCCGAAACAAATTGCCGGATATTATCTGCGGTTATCCAGCTGCGTAATCAATTTGATACCAATTATAACTCGTTCTTTAGACCATTGTGGACTTTTTAGCCTTTTAACTTTTTATGTTGTATTAACGTGACTTTGTATGCGTTTACGATTTACTCTTCCTTTTCATGTCTTTAGTTATAAAGTTGATAATGAACCTTTTTGACGTCCGATATGGCGTGGAGGTCAGTATACTTTACTCCAGAGGTCGTGGGTTCGATTCCCACACATGACAAATCTTTGTGTGCATGAACATGAATATTTTTTCTGGTCTGAGTGTTTCCTATGTATATAAAATAAATATTTAAAAAAAGGTATGTAAGGTTTATACGATCTTTATTTATAACACAAGTTCTTAATTATACTTATCTTGCAACTAAATAATTGGTGTGATTGTAAGAGAATATTTTTAATTCTTTTTTTTTGTCGAGAAATAATAGAGTTCGATAGTTTGTCATTTCATGAAACTACCAGTTACTATTTTATAGGTGCATTACAACATGTGGCAATGAATATTTTATTAAATTATGGAACAGAGACAATATGTTACGAACAATAATTTGTTAAGACATTTGCTCGACGGTTCTAGTCTCAAACTAAGCAGAATTTATACTATAGGTACAAGACGACGGATAAATATACATACGTAGATTCATTTTTTTTCGTATATACACACTTATAATACAAAGCATACCCAGACCAAGATAAATCGACAGTCCATACGTATGAAAGAACATGTCTAACTCTAAGGTTTAGAGGAGAGTAAAATGAAAGTTGAAATCGCTCTAGAAAAATATATTATTCACGTAATGTTTTCTTATATTTATTATTTTTTTTATTTTAGAGCGATTTCACTTTTTATTTCACTCTTCTGTAAACCTTAGTTTTAGACATGTCGTTTTATATGTAGGGACCGTCAAAATAGTTGTTATATGTACACAAATATTTCATGTGGTGTTTATCTAAATTATTTGTTTTACTTAGTCAAGTTTTATATTTGTAATTACTTTTAAGTAGATAATAGTTTAACAGATACTAAACAAATAAAAAAATGTCCTGTGTGTGAATCGAACATCATAAGCGGACTGCATTTCTACTGACTGTATCGACTGTCAAATTATGCACACTCGTTGCAAGATTCGGTTTTTACCAAATGCTTTTGTAGATACGGGTTGACGCCAATAATCTAAGCGGAACAGTAGCTTTTATGGAAAACCCTAAATAACTTCAAAAACCCGAGACACAATTTGAAGTTCTATATAAAAATACCTAGATACATTGTATAAAAAACCCTTTATTTGAATTTAGATTTGTTAAATAATAGGTGTTAATTTAAGAGTATTATATATTTATGTAGCTGAAATATCATTGTCAAAATTCATTCAGTATTACGAATGAAAGTTTGAACTGTCAGATATGAGTATTGAAATGCAGCTATCGTTACTAGGATACGCTTCGTAAAATAGAATGTCGTGTATAGCTCAGTGGTCGAAGTCACGATATCATTACTGAAGTCATACCCTATCTTCATGATCTCGTAACATCTATCCCTAATATTTGTACACCAACCATTAGTTATTCTATATGAACGTAATGCATCTTTTTCTGAGTAAAGCAACCAATAAAATTGCAGTTTTGACATTTCAGTCTAGCAACCAATTATTTGAATGGAAGAAAATGGTAATAATTATTGAAATTATTTGAATCAACTAATTTTAAAATTTTATCTTCATATATCACGAATATACATTCTACATTAAGCAAAATACATCAAAAAAAATGATTACATTTTACACATGTTTAGGATGTTATAAGCCATATGACACGAATAAACAAAAGACTCAATGTATAATCACATCAAAATATTCAAGCACCTGTACACCACGTGGCCTTTGTTGACTTTCATAAGCACTTTGGCACCGCATCGAATTTCCTGCTGGTGTATAATAAAGGTACAGTTATGTCAATCGTACCCTTATATAGAGGGTCAATATCCTGGCAGACACTCAGGCATCGAACAATGCCTTACCCAGAAAGTGCCAAGAACCAACGAGCCTCTTTGTTTTCATCATTCCAACATGATTCGATTAATGCGTTATAAAAATTCGGGTCGTGTCTCACTAAGCGGACATTTCGCGTAAAATTTCCTATACCAAAGAACAATGAACCCCGAGAACTTTAAAGCATCAATTTACTTGCGTATTTATTGTCCAGCAGTTTCGGTACTGCTAAACAGAGTCCAAATATGATAGGTCGAGAGATTACTCACTGTTTGTTTAAGAGACGGGTGATAACTTATGTGTGGGCTGGTACGCGGCGAGCATACTTAACTGTAAACTCGGTATCGCCTCCTTGATATGCGTTTCGGGAAGCATATATTTCTATATCTCGCGATCAGGACAGAGCCCATCGCCCCCGAGATGAACGTGACGAAAAACAAAGTAATTTTAGCACACAATGAGAGCCGAAACTTAACCCTAGTCACGACTCGGGCTCCTGGGAAATATTTTTTTCATCACAAATTCGAAGAAGATCACGATGATAACTAGATAAGTATCGACATTGTCGGATGTCAGACGTGATTGTTAAGTTCCGAGACACGAAGAGTAAAACGAGCGGTCCACACGCTGCGAATGGGCTATGAAAGTCGACACTCATTGCGGCTCGTTACCGTGATGATCTCGTTGTCACACTAGATAAAGCTGATGAGATGTAGACGCTTGCTAGCCGACATATTTTTCAGCTCGTAACCTCGAACCGGTGAAAACAAAAAGTGACCCGGTAACCTGACTAATACCGTAATCTGAAGAACTTCTCAAAACTAACGGCTACCGTTCAGTGCAAGTATTAGGTAAGTGTGTAATGGACTAATGAGATATACAAACGAGACTATTGGTGCCACACAGATGCGTCACCGCCGCGCTACTTGCGGTCAGTTGCCGTGCACTTTATATTTATTATGCGGAATGAATGATGGAACCATGGGAAACTTACTTGTCAATTGGATTGATTGGAGATTGCTTCATTCATTAGCATTATTGAATATATGATTAGCTCATTTTTTATCATGAACAGTTCAATAAACTGAGTTAGGAAGAAGATAATATAATACTAATTGATTACTGAGAGGACGTTTCAAATATCGCTATACTTCGTCTTAAATTAAGAGTACTTATTTCTCTATTTACACGGTAGAGCGACATATGTATAAAGAACTTCCAAGCAATGGTGAAATATCTTTTTCTATTCAGCAATGGGCAGTTCATGTTATTCGAAAATAATGCCATCTAATGACATAACTTTAAAATGACTTAAATTTATATGTCTAGTTGTGTTGACTGATTCCAAAATTAAATATCGTCGTTGTATATTTTTGTATGAGAGATGGGTATTGTAATAATATGGAGTATGATAATTGTTGACTACTATTCTGATCGGCATTTCTGAAAGTTAAAATTGTCATGAGATATGCCAGTAAGGTTTTTCTACAATCAGATAGGAAGAAAAAAATTGGAAAACGTCAATGCAACATTAAGAATATGATGACGCGTGATGTATCAGTGCAGATAATTATTTTCTTTATTATATATTATATATGAGAAATAGTTATCCACGAAAATACGTTTTTGTATGATGGAAAAAAGAAAAAAGATTACACGGGCAAAACCGTGGTCAGAAGCTTGTATTATAATAAGAGTATGATGACTGTGTGCTGATGGCTGAGATGTGAGTGTTGCCGAGCGAGTGGCGGCAGGCAGCGCAGGCGCATGCTTGTCACGCACGCAGGAAGCGGCCGCGACCTTCGAGCGCGTCACGGCCGCCGCGCTATTGTGCGCCTGCTTCGGCAGATGTCGCCGGTGAATGACTTCTAGCTTATTTGTTGGCAACCTTAGCTTTAAGCTAATATAGTAAGACTGCCCCTTCTGATGGAGTAACCCTTATTGAAAGGTCAATAATACTTAAGGAGAAATTGTTACTTTCAACTCGTTCCTGATTTATCGAATTTTCCACATTATCAGGACTATGAACAACAGCTTTCTATAAAATGGCAGTTCAGGCTAAGAAGTGAATTGGCCGGATTTTTCGAAAGAGTTACCGCGGCCGTGGAGTTTAAGGGCTCTAGAAGGAACATGGATAGTTTTTATTTAGTGATGGCTATGAAGTGGAACTGAAAAAAAAAAAACTATAAACTTGAGTGCGTTTCAGCTGAAATTTTGATATGAAGTTAATAAAGGCCCACCGAGATACACGTGTAGATAGAGAGATGTTGATGATTAGCAAACTGTGATTGGCTAAACGAGACAAAGACCGGGCCACGTGACAAACGTGAGCCCTGACAAAGGTGGCGCGGCCGCACTGGACACGTCGATAAAAAAATAATTTTCTACATTCTACCGCGGAAAAGTGGAGGTTCACACGCGATAAATTCTATTTTAACCTTTCGACAATCGCAACATAATTGTAACTAATTACGATCGCAATTATCTATTGCGCGTGCGGATGAATAAGCGCGTACTTCCAGCGCGGGCGCAAGTCGGCCTAACACTCGGCAGCGACTCGCGACGCGACAGAGAGAGCGAGCCGAGATATACATTGCATGGATTGGATTAATTAAAACTTTACTACCGATTTAAAAAGAATCAATGCATATGGACTAATCAAAATTGAAGGAATGTTCTGACTATGCGACGAAGAGAGCGAACGTAGATATACATGGTTTGATTGGATGATTACAAAACTATTTGAAAATCATGAATACATGAAGGCAGATGAAAAATATTTGACAGCACCAAATACATACCTCACTAAAACAAATTCATTTACACTAAGCTACGACACATGCTACAAAATTTTAACCCTTTGATGTTTGAGAACATATTTTATAATCCTCCGATGTTGCTCTATACTTTAATCTAGATTTATCCACCATACAATGTAAAGGTACACGTAAACATACACATATTGCTATGGTATTTTTTTTTACCATTTTCCGTATAGATTCAATGTTATAAACGTTATGTAACTAACAACCGTAGAGCTATGTGAACCTTATGTGTACATGTATGCTCTAATGATATGTTACGTGCTGTATAAGAGAATATTAAAATGGTAATATAGTATTTTGCGAGAAATTCATATTATTCAAGTTAACTAAAGAGTGCAAAAGTGATCTAAAATCAATATTTTTAAATTCAATAACATACAAAAGTATATAAAGATAACCTAGGTTATTGTTCTAAGAAACCGACCGAGACTTAATACTGTAAAATACTTATGCTGTGACATTACAGAGAAGACTTAAATATTCTATAAAAATATAAAATAGAGAAGTAAAGGCTTAAATAATCACTGCGGCGTCTATCGTCGTTTTTTTATCTTGTCCTTGATTTATAGCAAGTGTTATTAGAATTGATATACTTACATTGTTCCCTAATAAAAAAAAACTGTCAATTTTGACAGTATATATTTATAGATTTTTTTATCTGTCTATATTTATAGAGAATGAGCAACTATCGATAGAGCTGTTCTAGATTTGCATACTAAATAGGATGCATTACCCAGAAAATGCTCACGGGTTCTTTTGTTAAGCGCAAGCGGGCTGTATCTTATGAACTATATCAAATAAATAGTAGTCATTTTCATAAGAAGAAAAACAATCATAACTTGCAATAAAGACAAGGCTTTTTTGTATACAAGAACGGTTATTTTATTTAGGTACAAATCTTGTGAAATAGTACGAAATAATTACAACAATAGTTATTTCTTTTTACAAAGAGAGACGAGACACACCCATATTACTTACATACACATGTTTAAATACACATGTTTTTAATATCATGTATAAGTTACGACAAACAATTAAAACTATTACAATTAACATTGCGTAATTAAAAGTCTATCTGCATCTGTTTATTTGCGACATACTTTTCCATTATAACTAACCCATATTATATAAAATATCCTCTCCGGAATCCTAACGCGCATAACTTGATGTTACAATAACATTATTAATTAGGAAGCAATAACGACATAAACCACATGTGGTCTACTTAAGCCACGCTTAGTAAGTTAATGTAGTCCACGAGTTAGGTTTGGCGCAGTGCGAAAAGTCAGTCATCCCATCGGTATATACGTAGTTGCCATAATTTGAGAAACTTATGCTACTGCGTGGTCGACATACTATGTAATTAATACAATATCATAATATGTCTGTATATAAATTGTGCATACACAAAATGTTTGGCCGTGATCTGATATTTCATTTTTTTTATTAAATAATACATATAATTTTATGCAATAAACTCTTTCAAGTTTTACCGGGCATCAGTCGCGATTATAGTATATATAAGTAAAGTAGGTACTTCCATGGAATAATTTATTTTTAGGGATAGTACATAGCACAATATCAATTATTAATATAAACAAACAATTACAAATTAGTAGGCAAATTGCGCATTTTTATATGGTAACGAAATTCAAATTTATCTTATTTATTGACATTAAGTATACTAATAGTAATTCGATATTGTGTAATTATCATTTGCGGCTACAGGCAACGGCAATAGGCTCGCCACCTATTACGTGGGAGCAACAATATAATTGGCGAAATGTAGGCGTATAATATGTCTCCGCCTACCCCTTCAAATAACAGGCGTAATCTTATGTATGTATTATTTATAAATATATCCAAATTAAAAGATTAGTGGAAATCAATTTGCTGTTAAAGTTAAATGTTAAGTTTTGTTGATCGTTCTAAAATTTAATAGACGATAAAATATTTAGTGCTCAGAAAAATATAGTATACCGCTATTGAATATGTCCTATTAAAAATGTATGTCAAGAGTTGATATAATATATCATAAAATTGATAAAGTGTTGGACTAGACAAACATCGTTTGTTCAGAAGTTGTTATAAAGAAAATATTTGCTATTGCTTATAAAATGACACACATTAAATATGACCTAAACCTTTTACGTGGTATTTATTAATACTGTTCATTAATACCATTATTTTTAACTATTTAACTATAAATTGTTTACAAAATTGTGACGTCTTTGTTAGTTGTCACTTTTCAAACAATACATAGAACATACTTTGAATTTTCAAAAAAAAATTGTCAAAGTCAAATAAAGTAGTAAATATTTTAATAGAGGCGTCTACGTAGTTTTGAAATTAACACGGAAAATCACAATTCACAGTAATATGCTACTCTCTTTACTTATGTACGTTGCCGATGATGTGATGTGATTTACACATAAACACTCGACTTTACACTCGCTTTGAAAAATAAAACACTGCCATGATTTATCTTTTTCCGCGTTGGCGCTAAAACTTCTTTTATCTAGTTCTTATGGATATAAAGTACCTACAGCCTTTAATCTGCACTTGTTCTTACTCATGATTGAGTTACTCATCATATCCGGTTAACTGTGTCACAGCTGAATAATAAAAAATATTAGCTTTCGCTACATTTATACAATACAAAATATATTAATTTTAATTGTTGAGAAATGCATTCATAACTATGAAAACAAAAAACATTTTGTACATAACCGCTTGTCTAGAATAGTGTCATCCCCTCTTATAGCACAGGCTGTCGAAAGAGTCGACTACTTATGGGAAATCCTACTAAGTGATGGGCAGCAGCGTCACCCTGCGTACTGGCTTGAACTGCGATCACCAACCCACCTTAGCGCGATGATTATGGGCAATGATATCCAGTAGTGGACTTTACAACGCCGATATAATGATGATAGGAACACTGCTATTTTGGAATAGGGAACACATTTATGATCAAAAAAGCCAAAATATATCAAACTCACTTTAGTATTAATATTGTGACACCATTTCAATTTGTTTTAATTTCGATCTGTTTCATCATCTACAACATAAAACCGAGATAATCTCAAATAATTCTTCTTTACTTTATAACTTGCATGTAATTAGATTACTCGAGAAACGTGAATAGATATTACGAAAGATGTTTGAACAAATTTAAGAGAAATCGGATCTAATGTCAAGGCATGAGTTTTTTGGAAAATGATAGAAAAAAAATTGTGTAAACATCGAATCAAGGTCAATTTCACAGTCGAACTTCAGCTGTTTAATATTTGAAGACTGATAAAAAATTGTGTTTATATTATAAAGTTATACATCTACATGAACTGCTTTTGCCTGTTTCATAGGATGTTTTCTTGATAACCTTATAAAGTTGTTTACCTGATTCGAATTATAATTATGTGGATTTATCTCTGGTTTCCGATTGTCTATTTAAGGTTTTAATTTTTAAAAAGATATGTTGGGTAAATAGGCGTAATACCGAATCTTATATTGACGTGACCAAAACACAGAAATGCAATAGAAAAAAATTTATTACCTCCGGTTGAAGATAGAACATAGTAGTATGTATTGTGGCAGACGGCCGCCGGCTTACGGGAATCTACAGATATGTAATTTTATTTGGTCTGAATACCCAAAAAACAAATTAAAAAAATCTTGAAAATAATTTGACTATGAAAGTTATAAACATAAATTCAATTAAACTTAATTATCAAAGTTTGTTCTCCTTCATATACGTTTATATACACGTGTCGTAGTATGATTCCGATGTTCTCAGTAAGGCATATCGGCGTATCTCAGACTTCCATAGTCAGTTCCTAGAACAACGTTGCGTGACCATCGTCAAAATGTTTACAGCAACAACTTCTTGCATTAATAAATAGCATGTTATTGTACTGATAAGCGTAGAATAAAATTGTTTTTAAATACAGGCTTATCTCATTTATAAGCACATTTATACGCTAAATTTTGGTCGAAAGAGTTTACCGCAGTTCTGGATCATTAAAGGCTCAAGAAAGAGAACATGAACGGTTTTCAGTTAGTAAAAGTCTGACACACCTATCTGACTGGCTGTCTCTCATTTAATGTATTTCCATCCAAAAAAAACAAAATGTGTACAAGTGATTCTCAATTTTCGGTTTAAGTCAATATTCATACCTTTTGAAAATAGTCCCAATATGATTTTTATTTCAAATCCGTTAAGAGTAGAGTTTTGTCTCACTATTGTCTAGTCCAAATAAATTACTCAGAGTATATAAGAGTTCAATCAATCAAAATAGTTTATTGCGAACACAGGTTACAGGATAGGTGTTACAGTACAGGTTTAGATCTAGCTGCGGTCTGCCTCTTGGGCGTACAATAGTTGCGATTTCATATAACACGAAATCAGATTTTATGGATTTTAAAAGTAATACTAACAAGTCGGACTTTGTCAAAAGTTTATAGTGATAAGTCGTTTAAATATTCTTTGACATTATAATAACATTTTTCTATCAATAGTTCACGTAATTTCAACTTTAAGGAAGGCAGCAGACGAATTTGCTTAGGAATTTTGTTATACATATAAGTAGCACTTCCAATGATAAATTTTTTTAATTGTTTTTTTTAATTACAGTATTGTGTGGAATGGCACTTAATTTATCTTTATGACGATCAAGGGTTTTGAATTTAAATAGGTCTACATTAGATTTAATAAAAACTGCACATTCAAAAAGGTATAAGCATGGTAATGTCATTAATGCAAATTAAAAAAAAAAGGTTTACAGGAATCAGTTTTGTCAAGCTTTAACATAGCACGTATGCATAGCAGTTATGTTAGAAACTAGAATTAAAAATAGCAGTTACGCACACATAAAATAAATGCGTTAGTTTATGACTGTATATGTGTTACTTGTTCGTTCTTAAACACTTTTGGCACCAGAATACATTTTATTCCTTTAATTCTATTTCTATTCCGGTAAGCCTATAAGTTCAACTTTTAAAATTGAAATTGAAACCGCAGTCACAACTATATTTTTTATAAAACACTACCTATCAATCGTTACTTCCGATAAATACATTTGCACAGACAGTAGTTAATAGAATTATAGTATTTTATATTAAATCCTCAGTTCTGTGCTGAGATAATTATTAGGCTACGCGGTCAAATCCTGACACGACCTTAACTACTACTCGTACAAATTGACTACTTATAGCTCGTGTAGTTTACAATGCTATTCAGCTACCAGCGAAGTACGCAATCACAGTAGTCTGTCATTAAGTGCCCGCATGGCTTACACGTAATCGCCTATGTAGATAATCACACCATGGTCACAATGTCACACATGCATATTCACCTAATAGACCTCGTATTTTGTATTAGACGAATGATATTACTGCATTGTTACGTAAAATCGTTGTGTCGTAGTAACTAGTAATACGGGCTTCCTGTGTAGTCGAGTGTACATATTTATGTGTTTTGTTTGAAAAAATAAATACAATAAAAACATATAATTAGGTGCAGAAAATCCAAAATAAAAAGTTATTTTCTCGTAATGGCATCATTTATTGTCGTTAACGGATACTGGGATACAGGAAAACTTTTTTAATTTACGGAATCAGTGTTTTAGTTTTAAAACCAGGTTTAAAACTAGTGCTGTCACTGTCTTCATCTTATCGAATAAAGGTGACAGCACTAGTTTTAGACCTGGTCTAACTTTAGACATGTTTCTAGAAGCTCGATGATACTGTTAATAAGCATAAAGCTTCAATATAACTAATATACACCAGTCTGGGGAAGAGTGCTTTGGTTTATAGTTAAGTACACACCGACTATGAAAGTTGTCAACGAAAGTAAAAGCTATCAGTTCATACTCCAATTGTAACGACCGCTATTTGACTTACTTAATAAACATACCTTTCAATAACAAGAATACAACAATTAAGATTATATTAGTCATCCTTACTTTGAGTTTACTTTGTCCCGTCTCGTAAAGTGGACATTGATTCAACACTTACGCACTGTGTACATAACACACTCCACGAGCCTCGCAAATGAGTCTAACAATTATTGGTAAAAATTTGTAGGTACTTAAATGACTCATGATAATAAGCATACTTTTTTAGGATACTCTTTTATTTGATCATAATATACTAACTGTATAATACAATAGTGTAATCTATTAGGCACATAAAAGAAAAACATTAACAGTACTAACTGCAATTTATTCTAGAATTATTTTTTTGAAATAATGATGTTATTTTTTTTAACGACTTCAAAGTTATCATTGGTGTATTCAGTAAATAATTACACAACCTTTTATTTAAAATATGTCGAAAGTAATTATTTTCGAACAGTTAAAAAAGTTTAAAACTCATTTTATAGTGTCATAAAGAGAAACCAAAATATTCACCCCTACTTTTAACAAAGTGAAAACATTTTAAAGCCACGTTTGACAGACTTATTACAATATTCATGGAAGCGAGCTTACATTATACGGGTCCACATATATAATTTTCCAATTAGCGCTGTCGATCACCTGCGATAATCTTTTGGCGATATCCTGAGGCGTCCGAATTTGCATAGCAATGTAGGTCTGTGGAGCGGCTCGAGACGAGACCGTTACAGGCACACTGACCCCGATAAGGCTTTTGTTATACAACACTCGAAATTTTAAAGGTCAGCTATTGAAGCGTCCAGGTTGATTGAACGTTTAAAGCAGCTGTTTACTTATTGACACCTAAGCGCGGAATGGGGACTATTTTCCCACCAGACAACTGTTATGGCGTGGAAGTCAGTAGGTATGACTGCACTATTAGGTCCTGGGGTCGTGGTTTCAATAGATAGATCCTAAATGGAAGAATAAAAAAATTGGGAATATTAACAATAACATTCATAATATAATATAACAAAGTAATATTCGTAGTAATATTAGTATTTATAGACGTTTCCTTATTAATTTAAGAAGGTGTATATGGAATGTATAAATAAACACAGCATGATTGTTGTCTGATCCCATTTTCACACCAGGTCTAACATTTATTTTAATATTCTTAAGAAATGAGTAACTTGGTAAGAATTTCCTCATTGCAATTTCCTTTCTCTCACTACCGGGAAATATTACTTTAAATAGGGTTTGTTATTTTTAACAATTTGTCAATGTTTACTCACAAAGTTCGTGGATAAAAGCAATTTGTTCGTGAACTGAGTGAGAATACAACGGAACTTAAACTCGTAAAGTCAGTTATATCTTTTTTATGATTGTCCTCGAAAATAATAAATTTAAAGGGAAATATGCAACCTTCATGCAGAAATGGTGAGATTTTTTCATAATGATTACTTTTTTACAATAGCTTGGTATTTGACCTTTAAGGAAGGAAGTTTAAAACGGGACTTTTACAGAGTCCGACGTATCCGTGCGACTTATTTTTCAAAGTTGATGAGGCGATGATAAAGCGTGTCCTGAATAAATTATTGACTCTGGAGCTAGGCACTCTATTGTGAGCAATTGAAGGTTAAAAATAACTTTGTGACAACTCCCTTGTGTGGGAATGATCGTATGGAGAAGTTTGTTGCCAGATAAGATAAAACATTATACTGCAAGACGAAGCAAGTAATCCAATTATAGCATCAATAAAATACTTTCAAACCTCAGATTCTTTATAACATACGTATGAGAAGATTATTATCGTAAAATTTTTGAGATGTTCGACATTATACCGAGTTCGAATGTGTATTGAGTACGTATTTTTCATTATTTAAATACCCTAAACTCGAAGACCGCTGGTCAACCTTACAATTAAGTTTTGCCCTCTGAAAAAGCATAAAACAAACTTTTAACTAGAAATGTTAATCACTATCATTTAGTAACATTGAAAAAAATGTATGTGTCATCTATAGACCTTGTATTGGTGATGTGTTAACCAAACAAAGGGCAAGTCAGGAGTCAATGGCTTCGCCAGGTCGAGCTTTACACACCCAAACAGGCAGGACATGAGTAACTCCAAACCTTGTTTTAATCTTTATTCGCTATATACATACTAGGTTATGTACTACCATATGTATTGTGTATACTTCCTTAAGTTCTATAGATAATGACGACATTCTAATCTGTATAGAGATAAAAGTCTGAACACGATATATTTTATGGATCTGTTTAGCCGTGTCTTCAGCAAAACAGCTCAGAAAAATGTACGCATTTCTTTTTTAACACAATTTATTAAAAAGCTTAACACAAGATGTTCGTTTCAAATGAAAGTGGTACTTCAAACGCCCTCTGTTTATATTATTGACAACTCTTGGCCAATATTTTTTTATTCAGCTTTTTTATACACATTCGAAAAAGTACGACAATTCAAATATTACTGGCGTAAAGAGGTTAGGATAAATTGTTAATATCCCATTCAGTTCCTTCCCTTATAACCATTTAATTAGGAACCATAATAACCAAGTCATTAGACTTCATACTTTTTAATCAAATAACCATAACTGCAGTTCAAAAACCTTTAATGAATTGATATTTTCGTAAGGCAGCTGTTTATAAAAACACGTAAAGTTTACTGAACAATTAGGTGTAAGCCGCATTTGTTAGCATTCACTTTGAGCTGTGTAAACAATAGTAAATGCGGGTTTTTGGGGGTATTGACTGCTTAGTTATCTAGATATAAGATGCCCCTAGGAAACAAAGGATTTTGAGTCTAGAGATGGATGTTAGTTATTGAGATGCGCCTCACGCGCCACTGGACGTTGCGTTTGGTACTTGCAAGGGCATTATACACACAGACATACCTAATCTCGCGATTATATTTCACGTTCACGATAGATTTGAGGTGGGTAGCCTTGCTATCAACTATTTAAAAGGAATTCGTATAGTTGCAGCAAAGTTTACCTTTAGCATAGAAATCTCTAGGCGAAACATGTCCTTCCCTTTGCCCATATGAACACTAGACGAGACATCAGAGCATTATCCATGTCTTTGAAACCCTGTTCGCTGTGCCTTTGCTTGAGTCACTCTTAAAGATGACAAAAATAAACTCTTTATAAAGGCAGTAAAACAAAGGATGATCATTGATTACCAATCAGCGAATTGATTTGTGTGGTAGTATCTAATTGTTAAAGGAGCTATGTTCATTCTAAGAATCCATTGAGCATTCTTACACTTTTGCAATTTTAATTTTAAAATTATTTATTTCATAATTTTTATTTCGAATAATGAATTAAAGACCTGAGAATGTCTAAAGATGTTACAGTTAGATATTTTTTTAGATAGTTTAACGTGTCAACAACATTAATTTAACCTTATTTTATGTCAGTTTGCATTGTTTATGGTGCCTATCTTGTTATCTCAATTATGTGCGTCGTCGACAATGGGTGGATAGCCTTGCGATCTGCGATAACATCGTGCAAGCATTCTGCAAGATAACACGATCTATACAAACAAATTAACAGGTTGGAAATCCACGCGTCAATAAACGATTATGTATGGTTCGCATAAAAATCACGGCAATTTTTTTTTTGATTTTTTTAAATCAAAGTTTTGCTCGTAAAAATAGGAGTTTGTGAGTTTATGTTCACTTAAATTAATAGATTAGTTACATATAAAAAATCCAATTTAAGACAATATTTATTATGCTCAAAATAAAAAGATTTTGTTTTGAAAGAAAAAAAAATTATAAATCAGTCGGTCTCTTTTCCTAAGCTAATATCAGTAACTATTAAAGTAACTTTGATTTCGTTTATTTTATTAGAAAAACTAACTTTTGTCTGCTATGACGATGCTATACTGTAATACATGAGGGAATATCAGTAAACACAAGCTAGTCATATACTTTTTATTTTTTATAATATCGTCTAATAGTATCTTATTCTTAAAAACAGAGTTCAATTACTAACACGTTAAACGCTATCGGTCCCAGACACAATAGAAAAACTATTGTTTGTAGGTTATTTAATTGTTGTTTACAGACTTAACATACAAAAAAACATTACTTATGTTACTTGTTTTGTTGTCTGTACTATGATCTTACGATATATTAATACAACAGTTATGATCCCTGGCTTGCAACTGCTTGAAATCAAACCAATACGTCTTCGTTCGGTACACGTGCGCCCGTTGTACCTATAATGTCCTATAGTCATCGGTGTAATAGCCTTATATACCACAGGTATTACGGGCGGTAGCCCATTTGCATAAATCAATGAGGTTGGCTGTGTCTATGGCTCACCGGTTAGTAAACCAAAACGCAATAACGATTTCCTTAAGGAATTGTGTAAAATTAGCATAAGTTTTCTCTTTGATTTGTCCGTGCCTTCTAAAGAGTTTATATTTTATTCTTCAAGATAGTGTATCCCCTACTTTCGCGTCTATTGGTATATGTCGCAGGCAAATTAAAGGATGCATCGTTTTATAAAACGACAAGGCAGTTTGTAAAGTATGGTGAACCATTACCTTACCTTAAGTAATCAGTATTTGAAATAAATTAACAGAAAATAATATTAATAAGGATAATGGTCAGTTATGTAATTATTCAGTTTACTTAGTAACATACGTGGCATAGACTCTGGGAGCTTTATAATTAAACTTATACATCAGAATCACATTCATTTCGACAGCTATTGCTGGATTTATTTAAAAACAGTACAATATTTGTTTTAAGGTTATGCTTATTGCATAATTTTCAAACTCAAGAGAATGGCCTTGAGGTTGAAACTTAAAATAGGACAGATTTACGTTATACTTGTTTTAAGTGTTCAGCATATGCTGACGTTTAAAGTATGGTCAAGTGTACGAAGAATATAGCTAAGTCAGCTGTATTGCATGCTATGCTATTTTATTCATTTTAGAATCATGCACAATTGATATTATGCTCATTCATAAAAACTTTGTACGATGACCTTTCCTTATACCAGGCACATTAAGATTTAACAATGTTTGATGCCAATTTAGTAATAAGTAACAAAGCGACTACAGCGTCAATTTGTTTGTTAATAGAAATGACATTTCTCAATCAATTGGTACTTCATGTAAAAATGGAAGTGAAATTGCAATTAGACATTTCTATTATATACATACATACAATCACGCCTGTTTCCCAAAGGTATGGGCAGAGACATATTTAAGTTTTTTATTACTGAGCATAATATATCTAACACCTAGAGCATAAGAATCATATCATCAAATAACAGTCCATATCCTCCTCCGATGCGGCAGTTTGACGACGAGGCGTACTTCCAGATGTACCTGGCGCAGTACGGGTACCTCAGCCCTTCAGTGCGGAACCCCTCCAGTGGCCACATCATGGACGAGGGCTCGTGGAAGAAAGCCATTGCCGAATTCCAGAGCTTCGCTGGATTAAATGCTACTGGTAAGGAAGGACCTTGTAATTTTTTTTATGTTACTTGTCATATTGACCAGATCCGGCATGATGGTAAGCAGTCAAAGTGGGAGTTCAAAATATTGCTTATCATATTTTTTGACTGGGTGTCTTAAGTAAATATAGTCTGCTGTGCAAAAGGTGAATAATGATCTTGGATGCAGAGTAACATATTATTGGGTCTCAATCGAAGTGCGGCATGGGGGGTAGCGCGTAACTGTAGCAATCCGGCGACGCGACTGTCCCTTTCTTTGTTTTGTCTTCGATGGTACCTGCGCAGACCACTGCCATTTTGGTTCAACATACTTGCCGATCATTATACTACTATACATACTTTCAATATGTATATACTTACTTGACTGTGATGGAAGGTCCCTTAGTGCTACTTTATTGGTTAAAGCTTCGGGGGACCCGTTCAGTATCTTAAAATATTCACTGTGTGTTTTGTATTGCTATATTTGATAAAAAGAGCATAGCCTGTGAGTTTCTTGTCAGTTCTTCTCACAGAGCGGGGGCTCGGAACTGGCACTTAGATTCACTTACATCTAATTTTTATTTATTTGCATGTAAGTGAATCTAAGCTTTGTGATTTCAGAATAGTAATATTTGGTTTCCTTTTTTAATTATATTTTATTTTGACGTTTTTAAGTGCTATGTAATAGTTTATAAAATAGAGAACTTTTTATTTTTATCTTTTACTTATAGTGGTAGCGCCAAGAAGCCTCTTTAAATGCTACTATTTTACTATTTTCTTGTTTGAAGAATGTTTTTGCTTGTCATAATATGTCTAAGATTAGGATTTTTCTGAAATTATTTTTATCTGTTGTTTCTTTTACATGTATATAAAACCATGTGGTTTGGTTTATGCTTGGGATATAGTTCCCATTGAGTTTAATAGAGTCAAGCAAAGATAAATACGTGTTATTAAATAAACTATTTATCTATTTATCTCATTCTAATAAGTTATAATGTTACTATGCAAACGGAAGTAAATTTCTTAGTAACTATTTATACTGTAATTACGACAGAAATATATAAATTATAGTTCCTCTTAATTATAATTATATAGGAAATAAACTGCCATTTACTTAAACATACATTATTATTAAGTTTGATTTAATAAGCAATATAACTTTGTTAGGATGTACTATATTATTAGTAGGATAATTCAATATGTGATGATATATAGACAAATATATTTATGACTGATATGTTGTGGAGGTTCGTATACCTGCACTCTTCTTTCGAGGCCGTGGGTTCGATTTCCAGACAGGACAAATCTTTGTGTGCATAAACATAAACTTTGGTTTTGATCTGGGTGTTTCCTATGTATATACAAAAAAGTATTTAATTATGTATATTTGTTGTCTATTACCCATAAAACAAGCTCTCCTCTCCACTTGCCATTGGACACTTTTTATCTAAAGATCACTTTGCTTAAAGTGAACTAGAGTCTAGAGTTCAAACCATGGTGGCGCTTCTATGACTTTTCGAAGTTATGTGCGTAATTATCGCTTGCTCTGTGCCTAGGAAAGCATCTATGGCAGTCGTTATTAGAAAGTCAGTGCCTTCTAATATTCGACAACTGGTTTAACCATTGAATGATGTATCCCTTTGGGTTGTGGAGATCAGGTGGCAGTCGCTCCATGTAATAACAGAAGTTCAGCCAAATCTGGTAAGACCAGTGAGCAGACCCTGTACCCCAGGCTTACGTCTGGGGCAACCGGGATAATGCGAAGATATAACATTAAACGGTTTACCAAGATTTGGGCGCATTCTAAATGGGGCATATGATCGTGAGATTATTTTTGTTCCTTATGTTCCTCAGTGACCAGAAATTTGCCTGATGGTAAACGACATGTCTTTCATGATCTGTTTGGAGTCATTTCCAGATTATCCTAATAAGACCGCACTGCGGTTCTTATAAAATGAACATAATTATACAGCATTTCATCACTCATATGTTCAGTAGTTTTACAAGCTTTAACCACCCTTCAAATCGAAACTAAAGTATTGTGAACAATAGCAATATAGGAATTTTACAAATTACAATGTACAATAAGATCTACCTTTTATATCTGTGTTTCTCCAGGGATTAATTAATTATGTGCATAATTATGTTTATTGTTATTTATGTATAGTACCTACAATAAATCAAGTCCCAGGTGTCAATATAAAAGCGTGACGCTTAACGGAAATACCTTATGTGGTTATATGTCACTTCTAGAAATGTCCTAACATTGATACATTTCATCGTCATCTCAGTCCATTAATGGGTCATTGGTGGGCTCGGCCATATTTGAGCCAGTGCTGATTGGCGAAGGCAGGTGTCTGGCATCCTGATAGTATTTTTGAAATGCAATACATATGGACGAACATTGTTTTTCAGATCTCTGTAAATACGTCTACAATGTTTTTTGTAGGTGTACACATAAATAAATAAATATATCTGGACTTGACGGCGCTTCTTGTCCAAACCAAGCAGAGCCTTAACTATGGTTACTTAACAATATATACTATGTATAATATGTACCTATAATACATAGGAAACTTACAAATATGCATATTTAGCTTTAAACCGATAGCTTTATCTTTATATTCGTCCCTCCGTTTATATTCTGGAACTCCCCACCAAAGGCAAGATCTTCCAACGGGCGGATGTATGTGCCCGGCGGCTGCGGCCCAACCGTTGATGGTTGGGTGTTGTGTATATAGTTACGAGCTTGAGGAATTCCGATTGCGCGATTCAGGATTTCATTTGTTTTTTCTTTTCCTATATATATATATATAAGATAGGTATTTACAAAACAATGTATATTTATCCGTTATTTAGTATCCATAAAACAAGTTCTTAATGATACTTATCTTGAAACTAAATAATTGGTGTAACTGCCAGAAAATATTTATTATTTTATTTATTTAATTTCGTTAAGGCATAATGGCAGAAATGTAATAATATCAAAAAACGCGACAGCCGGACGATAGACAACATCTCATTAGGTCACAGTATAAAGCAAGCTATTATGATGGAGGTGCCTGCATATGAGATGGAATGACATAGCAAAATACAAGTCGCAGGAGTTATGTAATTTTCTCCGCATGCACGGGCACCTTGACCTTGTGCATTAAATGCTATGCCAGAAACTATGTTTGACTGCTGGTGGTCTAAAAAAACGGTTGTTTCTACACAATAATTGTATATATTCATAATAAGTGACCATTTAATTAAGCAGCATCAGTCCAGTTGCGAACAATTAATTCACCATTAAATTTGGCCTATGATGACGAAACTATGATTTTGATAAATATGATATATACTAAGGTCAAATTACTTAATAGAACTATAATTCACAAATCATTGTAAAGTAAAAAATCGCGTACATCAGAGCATTGTGGTCAGTTTTTACTATAAGAAAAGCGTTTCTTCTTCAAGAGAAAAAAAAAGCTACCGGTTTATATGAATGAAAATTTATACTATTTTTTTAAATTTGCGCTTTGAAGATTTTTTTTTTGAATCATTTATTAATACAATATCAAATATTCAACAACTTAATTAGATAAGTTTATATAAGAGCGTCCACGCTCTTTAAATAGGAGCTGAAGTGGAGAGGAAATCTGTGAGTGAGCAAACAATTAAAAATATTTTGGAAAAGCCACAGATTTAAAAATGTATGTTCGCTTGAAGCTTACAGCTATATGTCCCGTAACCGCCACGATTTGTTTTATTAACGACTGGAGAGAATATTTTTATGTGAAGACCTGTTATAGTGATGCACATTAAATTCACTAATAAAAGCGTTTTAAACAAAAGTTTTCTAAAGTCGATATAACGTATTCTAAATAAAGTCGTAAAGACTGTGCCGTATGTCTATACCATATAGCATTAAGTTTATGTATTGTTCCAATTATGTTAATAGCTTTATAGATAGAACACAAGCCACGTATTGGTACGTGTGTTGACACGAGAAGTAGTGTTGGTCCTAGTGACTAGCTATTATGTAAGCAAAAAACGCAGTAGTCACATTATATACATAATTCAGTGGACGGTCACTGCACGACTTCCACAGAGGCAGTTTCGAGCTAAAAGGGGTAATGGCATGATTGCTATTTAAGTGAACCTAACGCTCACGATTGATGTTCAATTATCACATGAGGATTGTGGACTTATTGAAATTGTTGTATTAATCTGTTTATTCTAAGGAAATAATAAATAAAAGTAATTTGCACACGGAATTTTATTCTTTGAATCCTTTGAAGTTCTTCTTTTGTTTTATGAAACTGGATTTATTTGAAATAAAGTCTCCTTTTCGTAAGTCATCTTTTGTTTTATGAATAAATTTGGCACAAGGATTTTTTTGCGAATATACAGTCTTTTCAAATTCTCTCAAGAAGTCCATGTGAGATCTCAGTATAGTCCCATATCTTTACTGAGGACTCAAGGGGATTAGGGGGAGGCCATCTCATTTACTAAAATTTATATGTTATTTATATATCTCTTACTTGACACTGGCAAAACGTGCAAACCACACGAAGCCATAATTTAAAAGGAAAAATAAAATATACAGTCTTCATATAACAATACTATTAAGGACTTAGAGAACCGTTTACAAATCCATAAAAAGCTGTATCCAGAAGCAATAAAGATCATAATTAAAAAAATTAAGACGAAACATTTTTAGCTTATCGTCTTATTAATATCTAGTCAGTAAAAATATTAATATCACAGCAAATACATGTCCCACCTATAACTGAGCATAGTCGAGATTAAGTAAAACTATTACGTCCAGCTTCCCCTTATGGACCCAGTGCGGATTGGCGGAGGATGTCTACTATGTGACCTTTGAACTATTTATTACGCGTACTTAGTGCGTACGTGACTAGGTAACGTCATTTAATTTAATTATATTATGTACAATTATTAATATCAATTCTTGTTGAATCATTCACCACCTATTTATGTAATGTTTGTGTGTATTAAAGTTATTTTGCGGCATATTATGTAATAAAACATGGGTCATGTTTCCTTTAGATAAACAGATGACGTCCGGTCAAAATTTTAATTTGTCTGCAACCGCTACTATGAGTTACTTTCAAATATAAGTTTTGAAAATTTTCAAGCATTTCAATACGGTCCCTTACCAGGTTTTTTGGCATTACAAGGTACAAGGTATCTACTTTCATCTTTTCGTGTAAATTCCACACAAGCAGATGCAGGAACTGATCCTCATATAATTGTGATCTTTTTTAACTTCGTACATAGTAGTAGTTAGAACATGCGTCGCTGCAAGCGCCTTCTATCTGATATCATAATAAATGGTTATTAAGATTTATTATGCCTTCGAGTACACTTTCGTAAACAAATAGTAGGGACAATGACTGTGGAGTGCTTTGTTCCCCTGACGTTTTCCGCATACTGGCCGTTGTGACTGTGATTACTTCCTTGTCATTCGTCGACACAAAAAAATCCCATAGCTTTATAATCGATTCGTTTGGATCCGAATCATTTATTTGTTAATGTTCGGTCAGAGGCACTTACTGAGTTGCTTAGACAGGGTCATGACTGCTAAAAGAGTAGCTTTCGTGCAGGTTTCAATTCTCATATAGGAAAAATATTTGTTCGAAAATACGGATATGTGTCTTAGTTTCTGTTACAATAAGTACGTAAATGATGATGCTTAGTATCCAAAATAAATGCTCTGCTTATTTTAGGGCTAGAAACGCTATGTGAGATATAATAAAATATTTTTTATATTTGTAAGAAGTTTAAATGAACGATAATGCAAGATTTATTGTCATCGAAGGTGATTAAGGGAATAGCTATCAATTATTAAAACTGGTTCACACGCGACAATGATGGAACTACAATTTACGTCTGAATGGTAATTAATCGATAATACGAGTATAAACATTGCAAGAATTCCCTAAAGGAATATTCAGAATATACATTTATTTTTTAGGTACACCAACAGCATTTAAGTTTTACACTCACAAAAGTAGATAATTAAAATAAATGATAATTCATTATGAATACTTTTGTATTGTAATAATCATGATTGTGTAATAATTGAAGATAAATAAATAAATTTATTATTATTATTATTATTACTAACATACATTTCTGTATCGTGGTAGAAAAACTAAAACTGTTTTATAGAAAAATACAAAATTGCCATTATCAACTTTCACAATAATTATTTATTGTATATAACAATTTCTTAAGCTTTGAATTAAGGTATTATCTACTATTAAAGTGCATTTCATAGATTGTCATTTTTTGTTTTAACTGTAAAAATATACCTTCTTAATCGCATAAAAAATAAATATTTCCAGATTTGATTTCATCTTTCATATAAGTTGTTCAATTTCAGCAAACCGTTTAATCAATGTTGTAATCTCCTTTCAAAAATGTTTTACCTTGTGACTACCGCAGTTTCATTCAACACAATTGCCGTTTACAGGTGAACTTGATGACGAGACAACAAAAGTGATGTCCTTGCCGAGGTGCGGCGTCCGTGACAAAGTGGGCTTCGGGGAAAGCCGTGCCAAGAGATACGCATTGCAAGGTGAGTTTCTGATTTATAACCCTGACAATGTAAGAAGTAGGCAGTTTTCAAACTATATGTTCTTTTAGTTCGTTAATTTTCTTTAATAATTAAACAGGAGGTTTTGAACTACGATTTGTAGAGAAATATTAGATCAAAAGTTTGTCTTATACTCCTCGAAAGTTTTGATAGTGTTTTCTAATAGACTAGAAACCTCTGATTGAAAAAGTTGAGTTAGTATTTGTATTGATGAACAAAAATGACAGATAAGTGAGTGATAAGAGCTGACTCATAAAAGCTCTATTGAGCCAAACTTAAATAAATTAGTTTTGAATTGATTTAAGTTAAGAAACCAAGTTCATGTCGACCCTTTTGTCCTGTCTTGTATAATTTTCGAGGGTTCTTTGACAACTATCTTTATCATAACGACAACAAAAAAATTAAGTATTAAGTCAACGTTAATTATTAAGTATGAACTTATTAACCAATGCTTGTCCTTGAGTACTGAGTTCACTTATCGAGCGCCGATCCTAAAAACGTTGTTGATATGTAGGAAAAGTGTAAAACGTTTTAGCAGACACGATAGGTACACTGTGTTTTATGCACAGAAAATAGTTCTATCAGCTATGCAGCAAACAGCACAGCTGACCGAAGTGTTTTCTTTGTTTGTTATTTAATATATTAAAATTGATTCATTTATCAAAGCTTGAATCTTTATAATTGCAAGTCATCAATAAATGCATTTAAAGTTTTATGTTAGGTATAATATAAAATTTTATTATTATACAAAAGTATCTCTCATTGATTTATATTAATGTGCAGTGATCATTAGTTTTAGTATCATTTCTTATATGAAATCGTTCATTTATGTTTATGCAGTGGCATTCTAACCTGTAACAGTGGCTTTATAATTTTAAAATAAACTTATAAAGCCCCAATTAACACTGTTACTCCAGTATGTGACTGTGGTCCGATTTTAATCTTCTGAAAAAATCTCGTCTATTATTATTACAATTGTAAAACCATTACCAAATAACATTTACAACTATGTTATGGAATAAAAAAAATCAACAAATAGTACATTTAGTCGTCTTTTGTGTATTAAGTATTAATTTTGAATCGATATTTCTAGAATCAGGCACAAAAGTTAATATTTTTTGATGTTTCCAGATAAAATATAATAAATATTTTATCTTATCTTTATAACTGATTTTATTAAAACATAACAATTATTTGCAGGTTCAAGATGGCGCGTAAAAAATCTGACATACAAGATCTCAAAATACCCGAGTAAGCTAAACCGGGACGAGGTGGACGCTGAGCTGGCTAAAGCCTTCTCCGTGTGGTCAGACTATACAGACCTCACTTTCACACAAAAGAGGTCCGGTCAGGTCCACATTGAGATCAGGTGAATATGGTTTTCATGTTTTTATTTTATCTAATTCCTGCTCCGTGTGTTCACACTATACAGACCTGATCTTCACACAAAAGAGGTCCGGACAAGTGCAAATTGAGATCGGGTGAATATGGCTATTTATTTTTTATAATTCCTTCTCTGTGTGGTCAGACCACATAGACCTCACTTTCACAAAAAAGAGGTCCGGCTAGTTCTGATTCAGATCAGGTAGATATGTTTTCTGGCCCCCCTACTGGTCTCCACCTTGTCGTGGTGGGGGGGCTGAGTACCTCCCGGTAGGGCGCAGGGGGCGCTAGGGAAAAGGTTACACCCAGAGATTGGCGACTCTGGGTGCCCTTAGTACTGACTACCGGGGGGGAAACTAAAAGGGACCTGTGAAGGGCGCAGCGGGCGGGCCAGGAGAGCCCGTCAAGCAGCGCCAGGGGGCTCTTAGGCAGCGGGGGCAGGGGTCCCCTGCTGTCTAACCATTTCCTGCGAGAAGTCGGCTACGCACGCTATGGTCGCACAAGGAGGTAGGAGGGGCGCGTCCACTACGTCTCTCTGAGGAGGTCCTCCCGGTTTTGGTCCGAGGGACGTTGGCCGCGGGCGGGGTGTCAGAGCTGCAACCCAGGTACGGACCCCCCGCCTCTTTCTCAACAAGCGGCAGGCGTCGTCGGAAGATTTTTAGTGGGTATTACTGCTGGCGGTCGTGTCTACCGGTGGTGAGTCCCACACACCTCTCTCGATCCCCCTTTGGCCGGGAGACAGTGCGTAAATGCATTTTGATACCGACGTACTTAAATCAAAAAAAAAAAAGTATGTTTTCTTGGCTCTTTATTTTATATACTTGTAATTGCAAAAAATATATGTTGAGACCTTTGCCAAAAACGAAACTCTGAACTAAGAATTTATTTATAATTTAAAAAACTTTTGAAAATTTTGCGCTCTGCAAATTAATTTGTTGAAAGAGTCTAACGAATTTAAGAAGATTCTGTGTATTTATTATAAAATTTACTTTTTATGTCTTGTTACATGTCAGTCATAACGAGACATAAAAAGTAAATTTGAAATTACTGAGAGATTGGGCGAAAAAAAAATTAAATTCATTATTGATTAAGAATTGTGAAGTAGATAAATGTAAAAAATTACGTAACTCCTAACAGCAAAAAGCAAAAAAAAGTCTTATTTTATTTTTTTTTATTTTCATTTATTACATAACCCACAGTAATCAGACAAATGTAAGTATAATATATGACTAATTATAAACCAAAATCGGGTTAATATTTTTTATGCTTAATATGTAAATATTAGTAGACAGAGGTAGCTTATTTTACGTTAACAAATTATAAAAAAATGGTATTATTCATACAATGGCTATAATAAAATATACTTCACTTGTTTATGTGTGTGTGTGTGTGTGAGTGTGTGTGTGCGTGTGTGTGCGTGTGTGTGTGCATGTGTTTGCTATATAATTAATGTTACTTACATGCATTGTTTAGTATTTCAAGTACACAACGTTTCAGCCGAGCTTTATTGATATTAAATATGTCAATATTACGAAAGATTCCGTTAAACGTTCTATGAAGACGGTTTACCAATGAGTACTGAGCATATTTTGTCCGCGAGTCTGCAACCGCAAACAATACAGTATGTCTAGTACGACGTTTAGGCGTACAAAAACTAAGCAATCTACTAGCCAAATACCAATCGTCTATCAATCCATTGCACAAACCATGTAAGAATGCCATATCAAGAATAGTACGTCTATTTTCTAAGGTAGTGAGGTTGTAATAATTACATGAATCTGCATAGCTCTCCGAATATTTCTTTGTCCTATAGTTTAGATGTTTGATGAATTTAGATTGAATATTCTCTATACTACTAACATACATAACGTAATGCGGGTTCCAGATCGTACTACAATACTCAAGTATACTTCTAACATATGCGTAATAAAGTACCTTCAAGCAGTTAATATCAGAGAAAGGCTTGCTAACACGTAACACAAAACCAAGATTCCTATAAGATTTATGTGTAATTGAATCTATATGCTGAGAAAAACTTAATTTATCATCTAATAAAACGCCCAGGTCACGAACCAAATTTACTCTATCAATTTGTATATCTGTAATTTTGTATTCAAAATGTAAAGGGCAACTTTTTCGTGTAAAACAGACATAATTACATTTACGAACATTAATGCCTATGCGATTTTCTGCATAATAAGCACTCAGACGATTAAGATCAGATTGCAACTTTATAGAATCTTCAGTGGTTTTTATGGTCATAAAGATTTTTGTATCGTCCGCATACATTAAAAACCTGGCATGGTGGAAACAATCAGCCACGTCATATAAATAAGAAGCATAAAGCAACGGCCCCAAAATTGAACCTTGCGGAACACCAGATGTCAGAATTATATAGTTAGAGCAATAACCACCAATGACAACAGCCTGGGAGCGCTTCCAGAGATATGATTCCAGCCACCGCAACAAATTACCACGGATACCCAGCTCATAAAGTTTTCGCAGCAAGATGATATGGTCCACGCGGTCGAAGTCAGTCGTAAGAAATTTTTCATTTTAACAATTTAACGTACAGATCAACTTTTTATTAAGTTCCTAGTACATCTATGGAAATTAATACTACAGTTTTTAATTATATATAACTTATTTCTGACATCATAGTAACGTATGACTTATGGGAAGTTATATAACAATGATTCAATATGCGCTTAGGTCACCATGAAAACAATTATAGTTCAGATTTTAGATTTAAAGCCGCGATATCAAAATCAGAGTACGGCAACGTGGACATTACGGGCTATTGTGGCCATGGTAGCATTTCAATTGGTAATAATAGGTTTTTCGTCACAATCCTTCGCGAATCACGTCGCGTAACGAACACAAATGATCGTCATTGAACATGGTAATACTTATGTACGTAAATAGTGGTCGTAAATGTCATGTTTTGTTCAATAAATGTTTATAAATAAAACGTTTGTAATGTCTGAAAGCGCTTGACAGAACTGGGAGGTCGAAAATTATCACCGACGTTAAGCATAATTCACAGAGGTCAGTCACTGTACATTTAACATTAAGCGCTTCCGTGCTTCGGAAGGCATGTTAAGCCGCTTGATTATCACTATTGTGAACTACCTAGTTCAGCCAAATTAAAGGCTCTATTGGGCTGTTTAAAAAAATCTACCTCCCACACCTCACGGCTGCCTCCACGCTATCCGTACTGGGTGTGCGTAGTGAAGTTTGACCTGATCTGTTATTTGTGAGAGAAAACAAGAGCAAGTGTAATGTAAATAGACTGAAATTGTGAATGTTTGAAAGCAAGCAGAAGATAAAAGTAGTGTTATCATGTTTGAAAGTATCTACTAGTAAATTAAAAGTTTGAGTGCTTGCTCTGCAACAAGACGCTTTATTAAATCAGACTTAGGTGGTTTGCGATAGGGTAGGTATAAACTGGTGCTCCTAGACCCATATAATATTCGCCCGCAACTGTAAAAGCACTCTCGAAGTGATGTTTTACTGAAAAAAGCTTACCATTAACTGTAATACCGAATAAGATCATCACTTGGGTAGTAATGCATTGTACTGAAGTACGCTAGGTAAAGTTTACCAGCACGTCAAATGACCCACAGTTGAGTGCGATCTATTAATACAAGTTCAAGATTTCAACGAGAAAGCTTCTAACAAAGCCAAGAGTCGATACTTAATTTTTTTTTATTGTTATGTGTATATCTTATACTAATTATAAAAGTAAAATGTTTTATTTTCAAACACATTTCATTATTAATAAAAAAATGTAAATAACCCATTACACAATAAAATCTCTATCAAGTCAGAAACATTATTTTCTATATCGGACCTCATTTCCGGAATTTCATTAAAATTATGATTACTTAAAAATAATTATTACCGCCGCGGGAGATTGCTTAATGAAGAAGTACAATTAGTTGTATATCTAATTTGTATACTGGTTTCATTTTATTTACTTAGCGTGGTTTTGCACTATACCTTTCTTCCTTGGCTGTTAAGGGCAATAACTAATAAGTACGTCAATGTTTGTTCCAGATTTGAGAAGGGAGAGCACGGCGACGGTGACCCTTTCGACGGCCCGGGAGGCACTCTCGCCCACGCTTACTTCCCTGTGAGTTGGAATAGAACTTATTCAATAAACGTGATGTTATTTGGACATTTATTAGTCTAATAGGAAAAACTACTTCAGATCGTACAAAAACATTTAGCTTTATTGTACGAAATACTTAACATACTTGTATATTCATAACCTATTTAATATTGGACAAATACAAATGAAAAAAAATTTTCAACACATACCGATACCGATTAAATAATGAAGCGGAAATATATAAGGCTCTATGTGTATTAAGTCTCATCATATCCAGCAATATCCCGGTTGACCTAGACTTAAGCTTAAGGCCCAGGGTCTGCTCACTGATTCAACCAGATTGGACTGAATTTTAGTTATTACGAGCGGCGATAGCCAAGTGGCGAGACCCCTTGCCTTTAAATCCGAAACGGTTAAAACCTTTGACTTTTCAAAGTTATATGCGTAATTATCGCTTGCTCTGTGCCTCGTATAGCACGTTAAGCCGTTGGTCCCGGCTGTCATGAACATCTATGGCAGTCGTTATTAGGAAGTCAATGCCTTTTAACAGACTGACAGCTGGTTTAACCATAGAATGATGTTGCCCTCTGTGTTGCGGAGGTCAGACGGCAGTTACTCCACGTAATAACTAAAATTCAGTCAAATCTGGTATAATCAACCTAGTATTCAAGTAATATTTCAGGATTTTTGTAACAGTTCATGTCGCAATCACAGGAAATAATTTATTTCAATAAGAGGTATCATTTCACTAACCGGCTCCTTGATAAAAGATGTATTAATGTTACAAATCGTTTTGTGTTACTGTCTTTTTAACAGTTTTATTTAAACATCAAAACGATTTGTCACAAACCGGACGTAACAAGTTACACAAAAGGGTGAAAGTGATGTAAAATTCATATTAAACGAACGTTCTATTCTAAATGTTCTCATTGTAATGACATAGCATAGCGTAATAACGTTTTCAATGCTGTATGTGTAACCAATAATAACCATGATTATAAGTTCCTTTAACATTTTAGGTGTATGGCGGTGATGCCCACTTCGACGATGCCGAGATGTGGACTATCAATTCTAGGCGAGGAACTAATCTCTTCCAGGTAAACATTGTTAATAAATAAATATGCTTGGACAAAAAATGCATCACATTTAAACCTATTTTCTCAGAACTTTTGCTACAGATACGAGACAATGAATAAACATACCTACATCAATATTTTTGAATAAATGCTTACAACACTTAGGAAATATACAGGGTGACTTGAAGATGGGTGCAAAGCTTGGAAGCGAAAGTAGTATAGACCATTTAGAACCATTTGAGCCATGGTTGTCCTAGACGAAGTTTCACTATTTTTTTTAAATAATTATTCTTATTATTTTTTATAAAAAACCCAAACTTTTACAATTAATGGCCAATTTTAATGATGATTGAGTAATTTTTTATTTTTCTTAATTAAAGTAATGTGTAAGCAATCTAACAAATCATGTTCTAAGCATTCATAAAATCAAACTTTTTTTTACAGTCATTTAGAGTCATGAAAATTTCGAAGATTTAATAAAACCGTTTTTTTGACGGCATTTAAAAAAAACGGATAGTGTTTTTTTTGTTCAATCCTTTTTAGAAACATGTTTAGTTATTGCTCTTTCTTTTGAGGTATCACTTATGCAGATATCTTACAAATTATTGAAATTAGGACCTACAAACTAAATGAGAGAGAAAATTAATTTTTTTTGGCAAACTATTAAAAAAAACATTTTCATTGAAATACTTTATTTTTCATGTTCGAAATGTCCGCCGCCATTCCTAATACAAGCACGAGCCCGTCTTTTCACTTCTGTTGTGGTTATTTTCAGCATTATCTCCATCTTCATTGTACTAAAAGCTGCATTTATTCTCTCTATCAATTCCTCTCTTGTATTTATCTCGACATTTTTGTACACCATGTCTTTGGCTCGACCCCAAACGAAAAGTCAATTAAGGTCAAGTCTGGTGACCGAGCAGGCCAAGGGATGGGCACATCTTGTTTTGGCCACAATAGTAGCAAAAAGTGTATACTATGCTTACATACGAGTATAATGCTTCGCGGGACTAGGTTGACATTGGATTGCTATCATGCTTTGGAAGATACAATAAACCCTTAGTCTCGACTGTCATAAGTGGTTATCCTAAAGGCCAGTTCTGAGCCCGCTTGGTGCAGTACGTACAGAAATCTTGGCTTGTGACAAGAGACCTGAGTCCAGGACTGGAACTTTATGGTGATGATAAGGTGCTTCTGCATATAAATATAGTTGACGCAGACGCAGGTATAAAACGGAACCCTACAAGCTGAATAAAGGTATAGTGACCACCTGTGAAAACTTTTCATTAATAAAACATTAACACTCGTGGTTTACAGGTAGCAGCTCACGAATTCGGCCACTCTTTGGGACTTTCTCACAGTGACGTAAGATCAGCTCTTATGGCCCCATTCTACAGAGGATACGACCCTGCCTTCCAGCTCGACCAGGATGATGTTCAGGGCATTCAGGTAAAATATCTTTAGTAATGTTATATAAATGCTATTTTTCATATTCAATCTGATCACAGAAATAAAATATATGGTCATCATATTGGAAAGAGATGTTTAACCTCTGAGAGGACTGAGACAGCTCACTCAATCGTTTCATATTTGCGAATCACATCTTAAATTTTTGAGTTATATATCCTGGAAACTAGTCTTCTCATGACAGAAGACGCCTTAGACAAGGTAGGCTTTAAAAGTAGCTGAACTCTTTGTGAGCGTAAATTTTTCCTTTTAATTAGTATACTAGAGCTATGCAAGCTCTAGTATGTAGCTCTAGTATGGGTTCTAAACAGCTCATTGATTACATGGAAAACACTTAGGCCAAGACAAGTTCACGTACAAACGCATAAAAATAGGTAGTCACGAATTACAATTTTTCATTACGATCCTAAGTACAAAGGTTGTGCTAGAAAATATAAATTAAAAAAGTAATTAGTGTTGTATGTGAAACCTTGAATTATATCTTCAGTCCTTGCTTATCAGTATTTTTCACATAATTGTAGTCTTGCGTATTTGTTCTTTGCTTTTCAGCACCTATTATATTAGCTTACTTTTTGCTAGGAGCTTGAAGATATCTTACTGCAGGCAAAAGTCTTTCCCACGACTTTTGCACTGCTGACTTTGCAATCATGGATCTTTCAGATCCATGATTGCAGTCTTGTCTGCCATTATTTATTTATTTATTTATTTATTCAGTAAGTACAGGTTATAACAACTTATATATAACATAGTCCCACAAAACCGTGAGTACGGTTTAACTGCGGGGTCTGATTCTCCGTACATTTATCGTCTATAAATATTTAATTTTAAATATATAATTAATTTTTAGTTCTGAGAAAGCCAATACATTAACAAATAAATATATTAAATCTAAATAGTATTGTTTTTTTTTTTTAATCTTTTTTTTTTTTTAGCCATATAAGAATCATGCTAGCCACGCTATTGCTTGAATAAATTTTAAGTATAAAATATACTGTTCCAGTTCTGCATGCCTATAAAATTCCGTACATACTTAGCCTTTCAGGCTCTGTACGGCCACAAGAGTCACACAGACATCGGTGGTGGAATCGAGCCCGACCCACCAAAGTTTTTCCCTGAACAAATTTGAAGCATTAAAATATAATTTTCTAATTACATACGCAAATACATTTTGTACATCATGACCTTCTGATACAGAGCTAGCCCAAGAGTTAGACGGACTTCAGTGGTGGATACCACCAAAGAGGATCACGCCTTTTTCTGAATTCATATGAACCATTAAAATATACTCTGCTTTTACTCTTACTATGCCAATAAAATTTTCTTATTCTTTCCTTCCTTCCAGGCTTTATACGGCCACAAAAGTCAGACGGACATCGGTGGTGGCATCGCGCCAGGCCCTACCGCCCCACGTGTCACCACGCCGCAACCTTCAGCAGAAGACCCAGCGCTTTGTGGGGAACCGAAGTTCGACACTGTCTTTAACTCTGCTGACGGAGCAACTTTCATCTTCAAAGGTGAGAATTAGGAGATGCATTTCGATGTTGAGCAATGATTTTGCTGCTTTTTCTTTTCTACTGGATCGAACTTTCTACCATTCTGCTGGATCAATTTGTTTGAAAAGAATTTGCGCCGTTCCTCATTCGATCATTCATCTAGGCCTTAACACGATTTTTTCTTCTTTTATTTTGATAATTCATAATTATCAAACTAAATTTTTACTTAGTGGCCCATAGATGTAATGACTTCATCCATCCTCTCTGTAGAAGTTATTTTGACCAAGTCTTAAACTTAGTCTTCGGAGATTCTAGAGGTAAAAAAGAAAGATCATTTTAAAAGCTAATCTGAATGTTTTCGACAATTCCTCAAACTGCAATCAACTAGGTTTTGCTATATTCAGTGGTTAACGTTTCTTTCAACAAAAAAATGCTGGCATAAGTAACTGCTGCTAGTGCTATTTCTGTATCTAGCCCAGCTAATTTTACCTAGATGGCGCAAGAACATGCAAACAACAAACATTTGTTGACCCCATCAGCAGTATGAGTACGGAGCAAATACATTCAACATATATTTCAATTATATCAGCCTTAAAGACCAAAATAAACTGTCGTACCTTCACATAAGATAGAATTCAATAAATGATTTTGTTGTTCCTCTAATGTTACAAGGCTTACATGTTTTTTGACAGTATTTTAATGTCTTTAGGGGAACATTACTGGAGGTTGACTGAAGACGGCGTGGCAGCCGGATACCCTCGGCTGATCTCGCGCGCTTGGCCCGGCTTGCCTGGAAATATAGACGCTGCCTTCACCTACAAGAATGGCAAGACCTACTTTTTCAAGGGCTCCAAGTACTGGAGGTACAATGGCCAGAAGGTTGATGGCGAATATCCCAAAGAGATTAGCGAAGGTAAGTTAAACCACATGGGTATTATAGATTTGTTTATGTTTCTTTGCTGAACCTTATTACGTCTATTTTTTGAATTACATATTAGCGAAAGTATAAACATGCTTGATAAACACGTACTCTTTGAACGCCAAATTACCGACAAACAATAAAATATCTATTGTAGCTGGGATCAACGGCGTTCAGCGTGTTTCATAGCAAACACCCAGACCAATACAAAATGTTATATACGTATAAAACCTTTCAAATATTTCTCTTGTGTTTGAAGAATTATTGTTGATTGACATACTTCCAACATATTTCAGGTTTCACTGGTATTCCGGACAATATAGATGCAGCATTAGTATGGTCGGGCAACGGAAAAATTTACTTCTACAAGGGCTCGAAGTTCTGGCGATTCGACCCAGCCCAGCGCCCACCAGTCAAGTCCACTTTCCCGAAACCAATTTCAAATTGGGAAGGCATTCCTGATGGCATCGATGCTGCGTTGCAATACACTAATGGGTATACTTACTTCTTCAAGGGAGGCTCTTACTGGCGGTTTAATGACAGAACTTTCAGTGTGAGTATACTTACGTTTATAACTAATTTTGTTTAAATTCATCTATGAGTTATACTGTTTTCCTAAGGGATGTAATCTATTGATCTCTCTAAAAAGGACGAAAAAAACCTGATTGAGCACAAAAAATCCGTATCCATGATGATTCTGCCTGATGAAAAAATTATGGTTCTGCGATTGATCGTCCTAATGATAAGAACAATATCTAAGAAAGAAAAGATAAAGATATTTTTTGTCATATCCACTCAAAAAGCTTTTATGGTTTGAGTTGCTTATCATTTGCCATTTGTCATTGCCATTAGGGCGATATACTAAAGCAGTTTTGTAAATCACAGGTGGACTCAGACAACCCAGCCTTCCCGCGCTCGACGGCGTACTGGTGGCTAGGATGCAGTAGCGCGCCCAAGGGCACGGTCGGAGGTAACGCGCGCCTCACGCACCACTCGCTGGACGAAGACGATGTCGGAGACATTCTCTTCGACGCAGGTAGGCTCAGGGCCCGACTCGCCGATACGGACAAAGTACTTGCGTCCAATGTTTATTTATTAAAAGAAAGAAAATCTTAATTCGATTATGATTTACTTAACATGATTATGGATTACTTATCACGATTATGATTTACGTATCATTATTAAGATTTACTTATCATGATTATGGTAAAATTATAGTGATTATGATTTAATTATTATGATTATGATCAACTTACCATGAGTTAACCTTAGTTTTGAAATCATTGTTATAAAATTAAAGCGTCAATGGGTTTGAGTGTTCGGCTTAGAATAATTTGATACCGATTTCAAATCTCGCCGATAGCTGACCCACTTTAAACAGGCGGTTAAGCTTCTCACAAAAGGTTACAGAGACTTTTAATGATGTGTGAAATACATTTAATAACCTACTTTAAATGAAGAGATCATTTAAAAGTAGGAGCTTCTTATATAAAAGAGAAAGAAGAGGGATACAGATGGTTTTTAAGTATTTTAAACTCTTATTCAGCTGGTATACGAAAAGGTTTATATGAAATCCTATTTCTTTTCAATGTTTTATTATACGAAGTAAACAACGTTACAAGATGTATTAAATTTAACAAAACATAGTTGTATGAACATTACATTAGACTCAAGTACAGTCCTCAAGAGAAAATTTAACAAAAAATCAGAAGCATTACCGACTTCACGTTTACACGTCATTTCCGCTCTTTGTCCAATATTTTAATGAACAAATGTCCTTCATATTGAATGTTTAGTTCCTTTTGTGTTTGTCTACTCTGTCATTATTTATTATTTTAAAATTTACTATCTATGAACTGTGAAGTCTTCTTCTAAAGCCTATCCACTAATATTATCTTTTATAATATGATTTATTTCTGAATTTATTTACGTGGTTTCTTATATCTTATTTCTTATTGTGTTTCATTTGTATATAAACTTTCTTATTTTAATTGTGTTTCTTCAAAATCTTTTTAAATTACTAATTATCAATATTAACATTTGTATCTAAATTTAGGCCAATTTACTAATCTAGATTGTTTTAACATTAACTAACATATGGAATAATGACTAACTTTTGGTGTTTATTTAAACCTGTCTTGATCTCAATATGCATTTGAATTAAAGTCTATGTTCGATTGGCTGTATAACTTTTCCTGTGTTTAGTTCGTTATCTGCTGCTTTGATACTTGAATCTGTACGCTTTAATAAAATGCTCTCTTTGGCAGTTAATAGTATCAACAGCGAATAAATGTATCGTGGGAATTGCAATATCAGATCAATCTGAAGTATAGACTTTTTGTAGGCCACCGACTTCAGTATAAAAGTTAAGGGTTTCATTTTTACACAAAATGAATAATTGTCCTAGCTTCTTAGTTTTAATGCATGTATTTAAAAAGAAATTCAAGCTCTGCTTTGGAGCTAGATAAGGGTGAATAAAATCAGATTTTGGTGGATGAGAATAATACTTTCAAAGGGCTAGTCTTGAGAATTAGTCTACCGACGTAAAATATATACAGACAGTGAACTATATGTAATTTAATTGGCTTCAAATCTGCTAACAATTTATCAAAGCCAATACTAACACGCTTGGTGATGGTTTTCATATGGCTATTGGTGGTTGAGCGGTAATGCCGGTGATCATTGGAATATTACGAAGCGGCTTGGGCACCGGAACCTACCTGTGATGCTGTCATCTAAAGCCGTTCAGCTCGCTTTACCATTCCTTAAAAGTTCATAAGACTTTTACTTGAATATTGATGATAAAATAATTTGAGGAAAAGTGGTTCCGCTTTTTAAAATTTGATGAAATAACGTTAAAAACGGTTACGGATTTCGACGACAGCACAACATTTATTTACATATAAAATATCAACAAAAATACAGTTTTTATATTAATAATTGTTATTGAAAGTACCAATGTATTTGTCACCTTGTTGATTAAAGTGCACAGTTATCTGCACTGACATATTGTTTAATGTTTTTATTAGTGATTGCTGGGATCTTAGGATTTTTTTAAAAATATGTTTCGCTTATCATGATGATGATTTACATATCATGACTATGATTTACTTATAACGATTATATCATGACTTAACTTTAGTTTTTCTTATAACTCCCAGCCAGCATTAATTACTTAGCAAATTGAATGTTATTGTGTTTTACGAAATTATCTTTATTTGATCAATAATGCACCTATGTATTAAATGTTGTTTACACTTACACACACATACACTGTGTTCTGTGTCTTTCAATGTTTGTGTTAGACAAAGGTGCTTGGGAAATACTCACGTTTCGATGTGTGCGATTGTGTTTTTTTTCTAGGTATAAAATCATCCGCTCCCAGATCATTCTTCTGGTTCAGGAAATAACCTTCGTGGAGTGTTCCTGAACATTGTAAATAGAGAAATTACATAAAGAACAAAGACTCAATTAGTAAATAGGAGAATACATGCGAATACCAGTGAGATTATAGAGATAAGCGGTGATTTTAATACCGGAGGCTTATCACACGCTGCGTGTACGTGTTTCTCCTTATCACATTAGCATGCTTGCTTAATGCTTGTGCTTATAGCATCTTGTTGCCTGCTTATTTTCACTTGCATGCTTATGAGGTTGCACTTAGTTAAGAGCTTCTGTTTGGATCTGGTACTACGTTATCCATTCTCTCATCTTTCATTCAATTTATTTTCTGTAACTCATACTTAGCATTTCACATAGCAGTTAGTTTAGGGAATGAATCTGTATATGATATACGTATATCATATACAAATTCATTCATAACGTAAAAATCTAAAATTGAAAACAGATCTTTCTATGAAGAATGGATAAGTAATTGTAATTTTTTATAGCACGTTTATATTTAGGGCACAAAAATCGTGTTATAAAGCACTCAAAGAATTACGTGGGACAAAACACTTGGTGTGGCTCTGTTCTGGTGTTAGAAAATCTTTAACGATGTTTTCTATCATCCGGTTTTTAGATATACTCAATATTCCGAAGCATAAAATAAGGGTAATCGTGTTGAATTTGTAAGGACTTCAGACGAGCGAATCAACGTAAGATGTGTACAAGATTTTTTAAACACGTTTGTATTTTTAAATGAATACACCAATTAACGACCTTAACCCATTAACGTAAAATAGAAAAAAGTTTGTGCAAAATGCGTGTAACTAACAAAGAATGAGGCATGAATAGTACATATATTTTTTAATTAGAGTAGTTTTAAAAAGTAACTTTTGCTATAGGAAAGATTAATGATAATTGGATAAGATTGTGTTTAATATAGAAAATATGTAGATTTAGTAATAACAGAAGTAATTTTATAAAAAAATATTTAAGGGATTTTTTTATGATACATATTTGTCATAAATTAAAAAATAAAATCATGCATGTAAATATATGTAATAGTCTTTATTGTAAGATAGATTATGTAGTTGAATGGTTGAAAGTGTTTACACACAATGGTCCAAGCAAGGACTAAGTGTGGAAACCGCCATCACTAACATAATATATAATATTGATTAAAAAATACTAAAGTTTTATTATGATAAATAATTTGAGACATGACTTTTATTAAACAATAAAATCATGCATGTAAATATATATAATATAGCCTTTATTGTAAGAAAGAAATGTAGTTTAGTTTGCACAAGGGCCCTGGTTATGGTAAAATAAAGATATATTGTAAAGAACGTGAATTTTTCAGTGGTCAACGTTCAGTCAGGCGGGGCTAGACTGTAGGCTCTAAGTCGTGGCTCGGACCCGCCACTATTTAGGAGATCGCCGAATCTCCGCCGCCTCATACGACACCCGCATCTGTAGGTTATTTTTGATTTTGTTTATATACTTTGCGTCACATAAAAAGTCCCACTATAATTCATGCAACTTAGTTTTTGCTGAAAAAACAATTTTAAACAAAAGAGTGTTGAAATTAATATAATAACATAAAGAGTTTTTATTTCTAGAATTCATATTTAGAATTCGCGGTCGGTGGTTTGAATAATAAGATAACTAATATAATATTATTATAATGATCTAACAGATATTCTGAAAATTTCCCTCCTTCTACCGATCGGCAAATGAGCCTAAGTCTACATCGAAGGGCTTTAAAATAAACGTAGAGAAAAAAAAGTAGATGAGAATTATAATAAAAACGCAGCACTAAATTTGGTTGTACAATTATTTGGCTCTTTTGTTATGAACTGAATACAGCACTTCGATAAAAAAAATACTTCGATACAGTTATATAGAGGGCAAGGTGTGCTACAAAAAACATAATATTTTTATGTGACGTGAGGTATACACGCAGTTAATTTTACATTCAGTTTTCCTTATTTATCACGCTTATTTTTCATCGCTTATCATAATTGTGTTTTGTTTAGGTGTACACCATGTAATGTTCTTAATTATTGTTTGTCTATTAAACAGTACAAATTACACTTCAGTGTAAATAAGCACCTTTTAAACCCATATTCATGAACGACACTTAAACAAAAGTTACGTTAGAATCAGCTTGTCGGTTCAAACCGATCGTACCTAACGTCAGGCAAATATGTTTTTCTTTTTATCTATTTTTTACAAAAATGTTAACCTTGCTAATAATATTACGAAAAAAATTAAAAAGACCACTTATTTGGGGTTGATTTGTATTTTGCGCAATGAAATGCAAGTCTTTTGTATTGAGCATCAAAATACAGATTCATTTGTTAAAAAATATATTTTTTGGTTGAGTGGTGTTCATGAATTGGTTCACACCTTGCACCTCCGTGCTAACACGGACTCGTTGTAACAAAAATACGTGTACGTTTCCACAGATGCCGATGAGAATTCTGGTCGTAGGAGCGGCAACAGTGGTGCTAGAGGGGCTATGGCATCCCTAGCGCTAGCGCTGTTTCTAGCGTGTGTGGCGCTAGTAGTGCGCCCCTAGCGCCATCTCTGTTTGACGCCTAGCGTCATCCCTGTCTGCCCGCCGTCCCGCGTCACCGACTGTGATCGTATAAGTGTGCCTGTACGCGTTTGGTATATTGTGTATAGCGAACGCTCTGCTGTGATGACGAATGCGTCCTTTTTTATACTGCAAGAACGATAATTTAATTCGAAGTCATAGTTTTTATACCTAATATAAATAGATGATGTAAGTACGAGTGTGATATTGACGTAAGCGAACATTTTTGTATTAAAATATTTAAACAAGTCAATGAAATTCTTTTATTCCACACTTTTAACCAAATAGGAATCTGAGGTGAAAAAAAACAAAAGTTTGTATTTTAATCGGTTTATTTAACGTTTTTCTGTTTCTCCAATAATTCTTCTTAAGTCAGTAATTACAAGTTTATATTTCGTTTTTATTCAATTTTCATAAACGTATTTTTTTAATAAATATCTCCACAATTCATCATAACACGGTCGTGTGACCTACTGTCTCAATCGTTCTAACTCTTAGGAAAATGCAAATAATAGTAAATTTCAAAATCTGTCTACTAATATTCGAACGTGATTAATTTTACTTGGAGTGTCGAACGATGTCTACATGCGGCGTTGCGCGGGCGCATATCGCGCGCTACTAAGCGTCTACGCCGTAGCTTAGCGTAGCGCGCGCTGCTACGAGAGCGCTACAATAGCGCTTCAGCAAATCAACTGTACCCTGTCTTTCTGCAAAATTTATACCATATTTTGCATTTACATTATGGTAAATATATAATTATTTCTTTTATATAATATTGTTAGTAGATTGGAATTCATATTTGGATAAATATTATAGGTCATAAAGATATCAAAATTCACATAAGACATCGAGAATACAGCCGCGCCCGCGCCGCCGTCGCACTCTAACAGATTTATAATCATTAGAAGGCATAACATAAGACTTATACACGATCACTACTCGAGAAACACCTACGACACATCCTAGATCATATCAATATATCGGAACCCGCGTGCTTGGCAGTGTAGCCGGCGTACCGGCTTGTTATAACGTACCCTTTTAATTTATTAGAGATAAAATTTACACTACGCTACCTCTCTCACTATGAAATAGGCATCATTAATGATATTTATAGCGATTACAAATTATGTCCATGCTTACTCGTGGGCCCGTATTGGCTCTTTTTTATATAATTCTAAAACAGTGCAATGTGTTCGTTCGAAACGATTTTAAATATAGACATACTTTTTTTTATGAAATTTCTCTTTTTATCATATATTTATATGATCTAGAACTCATTAGAAATAATGGGGTCGATTCGATTTTGGGTACAACATTCTAGAAACGAAAGAAGTGAAGAGAAACACACTGGATGCAGTGTCACAACTAGAAAATGAATACAAACTCATGTTGGCTTGTGCCGCTCTAAGTACAAACAACGTAACACTAATTAACACAAAACATTTACATTAAAATGGAAACGACACTAATTACATAGATTATTATTAGGTATACTAAGTTATGCACAGTGTTAAGAACCGAAATTAAATTGTGTTTGGAAATATCTGTTATTAGCTAAGCCACCACAATATTACAGGTTAAGTTATTATCTTATATTGTTTTTTGTTTTTAAGTTAATTTAAAGAATACTATATAATGGTAAATAGTAATTTTTTTAATGAAGTCCTAAGCCCTAACTACCTTCTGTTTGGTGTGTATTTATGGTTATAATCTCAAGAAATAATATGTGTTCATTGTATAATATGCACAAAAGTTTTTAATGAACTCGAACAATATTTCAATATCATTTCATTACATTATGTTTGGTATGTTTTTGAATGTTACGTGCACAAGCTATTGGTTATACTTCTAGTAGTTTTGTGCACTTATTTTTTTATATAACATTGACAGACACGTTGAACGTCATCAATTTATTTGTCAGCCGTTAAGGATCAAAAACAAACAACAATACTTATAACTCAACTTATGAAGTAAAAGATTTATGATTATTTATGATTCTTTAAAATTAATCGGATCGATGAAAAGAGATCAATACATTTTTATTGGTTTTGATTTTTATAACAAAAAATAAGAAATATGTATTGTTTTAATTTAAATGTGTAGTTGTGATATATACAATATGGCGTTTTCTTTTAAACTACACACAGTTTCTTTTTTGATTATTAATATTGTCAAAACCTTTTAAGATATAACAGTTATCATAATATTGGAGTAGCCTAGTCAAACACAGAAATGTAATAATAAATTACACTTTAAAAAGGAAACGAGTAACTGAATACTTTTAGTACTTGAATGTCATACAAAAAATTAAGAGCTTTCGCCGTTTCAGTAGCAACGACGCAATGATCTGCCTAATTTTTGTTGTTCTTTTGTTTATTATTATTGTTCGATAATAGATACCTTTTTTTAACTTAGTAGTTTTTTTTCTATACGTATACCTCAAATATCTTATTTCCGAGATGATTTTGTCTTGGTCAGAAAAATTCAAGATCAAAATAAACATATGGACATATTGAGCACCCAATTCTCTTTTTGAAACTCATATAATCATGAATTAATGTATTATTCGAACGTATATAAGTAAATAATTAATTCATCAGACTGTGGCGAAGCTAGAAAAGGAGGGTTGTTAAATATATTTCTCATGTGAAATGATTTTTTTAATACTTCTAAAAATATTGACAGATAATTGCGACGTTGCCCCTATGACTGCGTTCAAACTCTCATGACGTATACTTATTTAATGAGAAACTTTCGTGTCGGTAATCGAATGGACGATAAAAAATAATTACACACTCATACCTATTCGTCTGTTAAGGCAGTGCTTTCAATTAGAACCCACTATTTCTAAATATACATAATTTTTAATTCCATTTCATCTAGAAAATTTTCCCTATTTGATTTTTCGGGCCCATTGAATGATATTGAACATACAATGTTGTGTTCTTTCGAATCTTTCTTATGGAATACTGTTATGGAAATATATTATATTTTGTTAATAACTTCCGATGTCGGCTTCTGAGAAAACTGTAAGAGCATCTGTTCATTAGTTTTTAATTATATTCGCGATAGACGCGATGGTAATGACAACTATTTTGTTCAATAACTATAGCGTTTATTTACACTGGACATCTTGATACAATTTGGTTTCCTTGTCATGCGTCTTTGGTGGACAATTATGTTCCATATATAAGGTTAGAAGATCAATAGACAGCGCATCCAGTCAGGTCAGCTTTCTCTAGTTTAATCCCGACACCACGATACATGCCACCATATCAAATTTTGAGAGTATATCTGCCTTAATGAGATATAAATCCAAATTTGGTAGAATAAGTTATTCTTCAATAACGCGTTATGCTTTTGGTAAGCAAACAACTGCAGATAACGCTGGCAAAGGTAGTAACAAATAGTACAGTGTTATAAGAAATGTAGTGATATAAAAGTCTCGAGTGAATCTTAGAAAACCAAAATATCATAGAATTTGATTAAATCCTGCTTTGTGTAAGTCTTTGTGTTGTCACACAAAGATGGAGACAGTGGAATTATTTTATACATGTACATATATTACTGCCGTATTTAAAAAAAACCCGTTCTCAGTTTGAATGTGTTTGACAAGAAATGAACACATAAAATTCTTAGATTGATATATCCATTCCATGAAAAGTCTGTGGAATTACCGATGCGTCGTCTAAAACTGATTATAGTGCAACATAGTGCGATATCAATCATATATTTTGCTTTCATTAAAATGAAAGAGCAAATAATACTTAATATATTGTATAGTTCAATAAAGTACCAAATTCGATGTTACATACCAAACGGGACATAGGTTATATTATCTCAAAAACGGAATTAAATATTCGCGTGTCGAGAATGTGGGATAAAAGTGAAAACACTCCACTGCCGGTTCTAAACATTATAATTCATGTATTGTACTTATAAATACGTCACATTCTTCATAAGACTTTAAGCTTATCAATTGAAACTTATAATACTAACACCTTCGTCTAAATATTGAAATATGAAGGCCAAGTGTCTACTTTGTAATTTTTACTTATTCTGACTATGTCAGTCCGGCTAAGTACGCGCTCAAGTACAGTTTTGTAAAGTTAAATGTAAAAATAAAACTATAAATATATTATATAAGTGAAAGATATTCAAATTACATCGAAAACAAACAACAGAATATTATTAAGTAATCTTTTCATAGACTTAAAGTTATAATTCAATTTATACAATGTTTACATAGTTTTGTTAGGGCTTTTATTTAGAGTGAAAATGAGTAGAATAACAAACAAAGAACGAGTATCAGTAGGCTGTTGATATAAGAACGCTGTAATATTTTGCATTTTACGAGTACGATCAAAACATACTTTGTTAGGAATAAACTAATGCGCCTTATTCACATAAGGCGTTGACGTTGAAGGGTAAGATCAATGCCTGCATCACTTTTAACTGGTCCATCAAGATCCTGAAACTAGCTTGAACTGACGAAATCCAAAAAAACACATGAGTGTAAAATTTTAAGTTAAAATTTACTAAAAATTTTACATTAATGGTAAATTTGGAATTTGTGTCACTTCCACTGATTTAAAACTCCTCAGTTTTCGGACCATGCTTAGAGACTGCTTAGCAAAGTTTTTTACTCTCCGACCAGGGAGCTTTGACTTAGTATACTTGACAAAAGCTGTTGCTTATTAAGGGACTGCTTAAGCTTAATGTACATACTTTTTCGTCTTCATTTGTTCAATGCTACTTTCTCTGAGCTCCCTGGCAAGAAGTCCTGTGATAATGAAATGACGTGAGAATTGACATCAATATCTCTGTTACTTTGTTCCGATTTGATGAAAAATTATTTAAATTAGTAGTTGTTATAAGTATCTGTGGGAGTGCTTATGAAATGTCACGTAATAGTATGTCAAACTTCAATGTTATTAGTGAAACACGTATAACTGTAGTCCACAGTTAGGACAAAGGATTAAATTTAGATAAGTATCAAAGCGGTCTTAGCCTGTCCGTTGAAGGTTTATTCAACAAGCGCTCTGAACGACTAAACGGACCATTAACTATTTACCCAGAACATTCTTAATATTTTATTTAAATTAGGTTTAATTAAGTAAAACAGTACTTCACTTGACAAATCAATTATGCATCCACAGATAAGTGTGATTTCAAAAAAAAAGTTTTCCTCCGAATCTAGAAGTATCAAAATCTGAATAAATCTCTTTATTGAACGTATTTCATTTAGATTATGAACAGTTTATACTGTAATGGGAAGAAAAGGGGAAGCAGAATCCTTTTGAAAGTATCTTTGCACAATAGATTGTATGGAGCCATTATCATCATCATAATACCCATAATTTTGCAGCCATATTTTTTATTACCGGCTATTGTATGGAAACAGGAAAACTTTGTTGAATCATAACGTCTTGAAAAGCAGGCATTAGTAAGACTGTTTTTGCATTATACATAATAATAATACAGAACACAGTTTTCTAGTGAGAGGATTTGTGTTTTAATTATATCATTCATGTATTGTAAATTATCCTTTTATTCTAAATTAAGATATCAACTGATATATTGAATAACATGGCTGTTAGCCCCAAGGCTAAAGAATACAGATGCCTTTTGATGTAAATTTTAATACTCGATAGAGTTTTATAAGTTTGTGTATGAAAATAAATAATTAACATAACTTTAAAGTATGTAGATTATATACTAATATATAATATATTAAATTAATATCCTGCACAACATTTTACTTTATCACGCTACCCGTACTTAGAGCGTACTTAGTAAAAATGAATATGAATATAAACGCCGTACCACGTAGTCGTATTCAGATGGACGTATGAAGTCATCGCGATATCTATAAAGTCCGTCGTATTCGGTCTTACTATGTCGTACCGATAAACAAAATTGATACGCCCTATCAGTTTTATTAATTTATTGTGTAATTGATTACTGATAAAAATTACTCTTATAAAAATGGCATTCTCGTGTTCGTTGTCGTGAGAACTGGAAGTGTCTATTGACGGTGCAAAACAAATAATTAGATTCCGTTTCTTTACAATTCGAACACAGCCAGGATTCGTCAACGGTAAACAGCTTCGGTAGTATTTGTTACTAGGTAGAAGTCAACAGAAATCAGTCGCTAGCCAGCCGTATATTTACATTAGTAAGGCCGTGTACGTACAAAAGTTTTTTAATAATAAATATATTGTACAAACTATCAACATCAACATGATCACGGACATGTTTTGCTCAGAAAATCACATAATATTTATTAGTTTTGGTATGAATGTAAAAGGCGTTATCATTTGGTGTTTTCTCTTACATATTTATATTCTATATCGTAAGGACAACACTGTATCTACAACGTTTTGGAACTCGGACCACGTCGGAGACCCGAAACAAAACCCTCTGGTGTAATCGTTTGTGCGTGCGTGTGACAGACAACCGATTGCTGCGTAAAACTAACGTGAACCACTTATTATACCGAACAATACAGCTAGTTAATTCCATTGGATAATGTACAGTGACGTAATGGATCTGGTGACGCCGCGAGGCGTTATCTAGTCCATGACTTGTTTTTACGTTATTGGCAGCAGACGGAGCGTTGAAGATCCTAATTTCGAGTTCCTAAAAGATTTTGTCCAGATATTTTACAGCTAATAATACATAAGTTTCCGTACACTGCTTTACACAACAGCATCTCAATTGTATTATTTGTGCGTTAAACATTTACATTTTATTTATGTACATCAAAACATACGTATATTATTCAAAAACATAATATACACACTATCACCAAACGTTCAACGAAACATTAAAATACATCCGTAGTCTAGCCTAAGGAGTGTGTCACGCAGTGGCTCGTCCGACCCGTGCCCGCAATCGCTCCTCGTCCCTCGCCCCATGCCCCCGCCTCACTGCCTCTACTGCACCACTGACTTCAAATTCCTGTTTACCTACATGATTAATCAGTTATTTAACTACGAATTATTGCTACTCTTGTGTCCCTACGAACTCAATCTTACATACAAACGCCAGTTTGTGATTCGGTAGAAAAACGACTCGATTCTCTTTTACACTAATTATAAATACCAATGAATCTCTCTCGAGTACCTACTTGAAGGTACGTAGGTTACGGAAGTGTCGACTTATACAATGAGATCCCGCCGACGAACGTCACCAACAATCGAATCTTACATTTTTAAATAATGGCGTTTTAAACAACATTCGAACCGAACTCCTCTCCTTTGGTCTTTTAATATCTACTCTAGAATAGAACAGTGAACCAGTGAAGATACCAAGAATGTAGATTAGAAACGTTCACGAAGAAGGATTGCACGGTCAATGTGTAAGTCTTAACGAGTGCTCCAAATTGTTCCAATTAATTAAGTTCTAGTAATTCTTTCTCTATTACTAAACTTTAGACACCTTGATAATTAATTAATTTATACATTAATAGATACGCGAAGAGACCATGAAGAGAGCCCTGTGTCCAGAGCCTAAAGAAGATTTTGACCACAACTGTCGGTTCTCGAAACATATCTAATTATTAATTCCTTATCTCGATGAATAAAATTCTTTTTGACACTCCTCTCTCGTAAACATGTACTCTAATTTTATGATTACGATAAATATTTAAGTCATTACATTTATGAGGAACCAATGGACATAAATATGATTTTATTTATTTCGTTTTTAGATAATTTTCAATTAAAACCTATTATTTTACCTAAACGTTACAATGTATATGCCTTTGAGAATCGTACTTAAGTATTCTTTTGTTATTTTTCGATAATGTTCTTCTAAAATGTGTTTGATTTTTGTTAATGACAATGTGTAGATGAGCAGAATAATAGTCACGTAATGTTCTGAGTAATGTTTACTTCGTATCGTGCTATGAGACACTTTCACTTGGAGAGAAGTGAAGGCACTGGGGATCACGAGCGAATTAGTATTCGATTGAAACAATAACGACCCACTGATCTCTTGACACGACACTGATCAACATTATATTAACCTAATCTACATTATTGTTTGTATCGGGGCGTTTAATCACTAAGAAATATATGTATAGATGTTTAAGTTCTGATAACATGGTATGGTATGAGCACAGTTTAAAGAGAGATACAGTATTCTGACGCTATAGATCTTGCAGTAAACTAAGTGTTGTCAGCGTCGACATGACGAAGGGTTGAGTCGTCTTCAGTGTGTAAAGTGTGGCCAACGAGACGAGAGAAAACATATAAATAAACTTTTAGTGGTTTATAAAATTTTCGATTTTATTGTTTTGAAGACTTAAAATATTAATTCGTATTATGTATTTTTTTAATTTAAAATCGCAGTGAAAGGTTTTCGACTATTTGGCAAAAGAGTCCTAATTAAACCTCTTTAGATGCATACTCGTTTTATTTTTTATCACGAAACTATTTAAGTTACATTAAAATATTGTTTTAATAAAATACACTTGTACAAGTTTTATAATATCTTAATTAGTTTTATCACCTATCTGAATTTGGTATACATTTTGCCACATATGTCATAAATGGCTTACAAACAAAACAACAAACAACATTCTGTGGGTTATGTAAGTACAAACAAACAGGTTTTGTGTCAGTGTATTATGATATTGTAATTAAAATAGGAATATATGATACTGATCCTTGAAAATTACTTAACTGCACATCTAAAACACTGGTTAAACATCAAATACGGTTTTTGAAGCTCAATTAGTATTTGCGATGTTTTGGGTGCTAAGTGATCCCACCATCATTTTAGGAGCCCAAGCGAACCTCACCTGCAAGTGCCGATTAACGGACGAGGCTCTGGCGACACTAAAAGTTCCCGGTAAGCGGCAATAGGTTAGCCACCTATTACGTGGAAAGTGGGCGTGTTATATGCCTCTGTCTACCCCTTCGGGAAAACAGGCGTTGTTGTATGTATGTAATAAGGATAATTTAGGTTGGCAAATTATTAATTTTGGTGATACGTTAAATAAAACCCATTAAAATTTCATCAAGTGCCCACAATCAACACCACCCAATTAATGGAATTATTAATTAGTTTCTCTTTTAAGAATGAAAGATCTTTGGTAACTTCCGACACTTTAGCGTAAGACATCACGCAATACGTATACTAGCTGTCGTACTCTATAATTTGATGATGTGACTTAGTGTATATTTATTTAATTACTTTTTTTCTCATCGTGTTGGCCTTACTTTAAACATTGAAGGATTTCACATAAAAAAACGTTACACGAGCGCGACATGACATGACAGCCCTGTTTACTCAGGACCTAGATAGTATGGAGCCCAATATATATAGCTCACTCGAGTGCACTACGATTGTCAAGATAGCTTTGCTGAGCCTCTGTATATATGTAACTACAATCCTTACTCTGTGGTATGAATGACAAAGATGGCCGGGACGCGGCCTACAGAAATGCCCAGCGTTGGGCGAGCTGTGCCCAGGTGCACACAGACAGACAAGTAGATGACCGTTACGAACGAAACTCCTAAAAAGCATTAATAGACCATTAGCACCTTCGGTGACTCTAAATATGGGATTGGAAACAACAAACCGCTTTGACAATTATGTACACGATAAAAACGTAAAAAATAACTTACTTAATATTATTATCATTTATCATTTGAATACAACAACTACATCCCCGCTCGAGGACAATATTCATAACAAATGTCCATCAATAAAGTCTTATTAAACATTAATTTTACATGAATTTGATCATATAATGTTCAACATCACTTCTATAAATTGATTTTTTCAATAATAAGATAAAAGTAACAATTAACGTGTCGAAGACTGTGGCATTATCATATTCCCGACACGATACACTTTACAATAATACAATAAAAAATCAATTCATATAAAAATCATTTTTAACCATCTGTAATAAAATGAGTGTTCATAAGACGGATATTTACATATAATTCTCATTATATGCATAAGTCATATTTAATTTCTTACAAAACAACAACTACTTAATGTTATCCTATATTTATTTAGGCATTATAATGCAGAGACTGCCTTTACAGGCTTTCGTAGTAGCTGTGTGACAAGTGCGACAACGGAGCTATAACTATTCAAATTCAAACGTTAACTTACAAATCGCTACAACTGTGACACGGTGTTTTTATTGTTACTTGTGCAAACCATATTATTCTTGCGCCATTTTCGCTCCGCGTGTGCTTTCAAAAACATAATTTATAGGTTTTTAACAATACTTAATGGTATACAACTTAAAAATTCTACGAAGCAAAATTCAAAATGTTGTAACTGTTTAAGTGAATATGACATGACGGGCGTCGAGCCTATTCATAAGATCTATTCATAAATGAACTAACAGTATCATTAACACTGTCAAAAAAATTATGATTACACAATTTAGCTACAATCGTTTATGTCAATACTTTTTTCAAATAATTTGAATGAGCAAACCAATAAGAATGTCTATGTAATTAAGTATAATGTATTAAACATTTGAAATTATCTATAATAATGGGAACACATAACTAACAAACACATAGTTATAAAAGTTTCTGCAAAACATGAAAAATACATAATGGCCGGAGCATCGGCAGATAACAGCGCTTGGGGGATATATTCCGAAGTCATCTTTAGACATGTTTTGACATTACTATTTTAAGATGTATGGAGCGATTTGACTTATCATACAGTGCATACAGCGGTGCCAGCGGGCCACCGCGAGGCACCTCTATCATCGAACTCGTAACCCCTCATAATTTATTATCATAAGTACAGCACTAATAGAAGTTCCAATCGCATTCCGACGATTGCGGGACGTGGCAGTGCGACGCACTTTAACGTAAAACTATAACCTCGAATCGCGCACATTCACTAGAGACGTGGAGAGTGTCCAGTGGGTCCGCGCGAGCGTGCAGGCGTGTATCACTAGCGCGAGCGCGGCGAGCAGGGCCGCGGGCGGTGCACGAGCGCGCGGCGCCGCTGCCGGTGCCTGGTACGGCACCGAGCACGAGGCCACGCGCTCCTCCACCGGCGGGCAGCGCTCCGCCTCAGGCCGCGGCGCCTCGCTCAGCCGCGCCTCGCACCGGTAGCACAGCCGCCCCTCGCAGTACCAGTAGCAGCACTCATCTGACCCGTAGTTGGACTTGTTCGCTTGTCCCCCCGTCTCCGGAATGCGCGGATCTGAAACACACGGAGTACGATATGAACTTTACACATTATTTTAAATTTACGATGATCGATATATTCTCCCAAATTGTCATATTACAGCTTTGAACGCGTGCCAGTAGTCCGGGCAGCAGTTTTAAGATAGCGACTAAATCAAAAAGCCGAGAATCAACAATTGGTCAAAGTAAAATGGTGTCTAAAAGGAAAAAGAAAACCTCTGCAGCTAGCAGCAGGCAGTATTTGTTTTGTGCTCCGTTTTGAACCGCAGCCAAGCGATGCCGGGGCTAATCGCGGCTAATTCATGCCCTCGCCCGCCGCGCCTGCGGGCTTGCGCCTCTATACTCGACTATATTTTACTACGCAGTTACAGTGAGAATCTAAAATCTTCTATAATTGTACAGCAATGGTGCCAAATGAGTTTAATTAACACACATTTGCATGATTCATAGGAACAGAACAATAAATACGTTTACGAATTGTTTCGTACTTTTATAAAAGATAAGTACTTATTGTAGAATCTTATATCATGAAATTTTATATAGAATCACGCTTTAACAGCTTATAATAAAAAGGTATATTTAAGCACACATATTGATTGTCGTAGGATTATTTAGAATATTTTGATATGATATATTTTGAGTTTTTTACTCTGAAGTCGAGGCAGACGAACTAGCGGGAAAAATCTTATTCAGCAATTATAGTATCTACTGTTATTTGGATTTTTGAGCTACTCAGTAACAATTACAAACAACATGCCTAGAGATTTAAATATGAAACAAGCACAGAAATATTGTGATCGCTTACAATCCTTTACCTAATAAAATGTCTGGCTCAATAAAAAAGATTTTAAGGAAGTATGATTTGTAACAAATAAATTCAGCGTGGGGGAGGACGCGTTACGAGACAGCACTGTGGGGCAGACAGGCGGAAATAAATAGAGACACAATTGCAGAATAAACTCGAGTTTAAGAAAATATTTCTTCGAAGTACATTATGAAATAAACATACTTTTAACTTAACAATATATAGTTTCGGATTGGTATCTTTTACAAAACCAACTATGCCCAAAGTAATTAGAGTTTACATAATGAGTACAAGATAATGGTATATCTACATACGTACATACATAGATTCAAGCCTGTTACCCCGAAGTGGTAGGCAGAGGCATATTATACGGCCACACTTCGCCAATTATATAGTTGGTCCTACGTAATAGGTGCCTATTGCCGCTTACCGGGAAGTTATATGTTCGCTAGAGCCTCGTCCGTCGATCGGCAGATGCACCACTTGCAGGTGAGGTTGGCTTTGGCTCCTTCGGTCTTTGTAGGATCCCTATACTCCCTTATAATGGTATCTATATTTAGACTATATCTTAAATTTGTACTTAATTGTTTGTTCTATACAACAAAGAGCTAATTAAAGTTATGCAGTTCAGGCCAACTTATTTATATTTGTATATTTTATACATTATGGCTATAATTTCTATTTTGTATTGAAATTGAGTGTATGTTTTACACATTTATTTGCATAATATACATACATAGAGACAGTTAAGGAGTTTTAAATAAAACAAAACCATTTTTTATGATTTTCAACTTTTTTTATATCTTTATTTATTTTTATTTTATTTAATTGGCGAAGTGTGAGCGTATAATAATAATCATTATTAATATAATAATGAAATTTATATATTTGACAACAATGGTCCAATTGTTAATAATTTACGCAACTTAAAGACTAGTATTAGTAAATACAATAGTAATTTAAAAAGAAACAAAAATTTAACAAAATCATAGCCGTGGCCTTTGATGCACTAATACAGACACAAAGTGCCTAATAATTGGTGCATCAAACTTATTAACTAACATGTTCAGGATTCTGTTTGGACTAGATCTCATTCTGCTTAGAAGTGAGCCCGTCTTTTTGCGAATTATCGCGCAAAAATCATCGACTTTGGCCTCTGCAAACATCGCCGATGCACTGCCGCATAGCGGCCACCTAGGGAGTCCCACCAGAATCCTGAAACAGTTATTGTACTGCACCTTTAAGGTATACCAGGCCTTCTTAGTAAAGTTGTATAGTCGTCTTAGTATAGTCAATACTACAGCCTACAGGTCTACTGCTGAGCCCAACGACGAGTTCGTTGATGTACAGGTTAAAGCTTTGGGGAAGTCAGCTCGCCCTGTCTTACCCCGCACTCTAACCTATACTCCTCTGAGAGAACCACTCCCCACCTGACAGCATTGGTCTGATTCCCATAACAGTACTGCAGGACACGCAACATTTCCAATGGTACTCCCGCTTTTCTTAACTTACTCCACATAATGTCATAAGCCACTAGGTCAAATGCCTTGGAGAGGTCCAGAAAGCAGGCGTACACTGGCGTTCCCCTATCGGTATAATATTGAACAGTCTGTTTCAAACATAATATGGCGCTCTCAGTAGACAACCCGCGTCTAAACCCGAACTGTGCGTCATGAAGGTGTACGTGCTTATCTAATTGTTTGTCTAACAGGCCGTCCAACACTTTTGCGATCACAGTAGCCAGTGAGATAGGCCTGTAATTATCCGTATCGGAGATGTCTTCCGTTTTATTTTTTACAATGGGGACAACTATATAATGTGCCTCAGCCTACCCTTTCGGGGAATCAGGCGTGAATGTATGTATGTGTATGTTTTTTATTATTAGCGACCGCCCGCTACTTCGTCAGCGTGATCTTCAGGTACTTTTTTAAATAACGTTCCCGCGTGAGTACGAAAAGCAGTTATCCTAGCTCCTAAGGTCATGGGTTCGATTCCCACCCAGGAAAGATCTTCATGTGCATAAATATTTGTTTTTTTGGTCTCGGTGTTTTCCTATCCCCATAAAAATGTTATGTATATTTACAAAAAAAATATATATTTATTTATTTTGTATCCATAACACAAGTTTTTAATAAAACTTATCTTGGAACTAAATAATTGGTGTAACTGAACCTAGATTCACGTGAATAACTATTAAGGAAGCCTATGTTCAGCAGTGGACTTCGTATAGCTAAAAATATGATAATGAGACTTTAAAAAAAACTTACCGAGGCATAGAAATGTGGGCTCGCCCGCATACTGTGTCGGGTAGGCAGGCGCTCGGTCCGCTGGTAAGAAATAAGGGCAGTGTTGCTCGACGAGCTGGCATACAGAGAGGCAAGGCTTGAGCCGGGCGAGGGGTCGGCCGGGCCCGGCGGCGGCGGCGCGCACCCAGCGGCCCACCACGCCGCCGCCGCGCCGCCGGTCCAGGTGGCCCACGCGCTCCAGGTGCCGCGCGCGCCACCGCGCCGCGTGCTCGGCCGGCGCTCTCCTCGCCCGCCCACTCTCCTCCCCGCCCTCCTCCGCCCCTTCTTCTACCCAAAGTGGTATCATCGTGCTGCACGCCCACCGCCGATACGTCTCCTGGAATGTACGGAAGGTTATACGTTACACTTCGATATCAATTTGAGACTCCATCCTCGTGGTATCGCAATACTTGTAGTATTGTCGAGCTTTGGATATTCGTTTGGTTGTCATTTCAGTCTTAGAACTAATTAAGTGATCGACAAACAATAGTCTTATTTCTGAGATCAATGGCGTTCAATGTGTTATGTCCTTCTGTGCTGCGATAGGCACATTACACCGACTAAATGGCATTAAGCAAAGTTATAGGACCTGTGAATTCATAGCAGGAGGCAAGTTCTGGATAACGTGGTAATGTTTACAAAGGGAAACTACCACCAAGTATCAAAACAGAGTAGGTACAATTTAAAAGATAAACAGCATTTACAGAGGTGAGCATTTCGATGTGTGATTGCTTCTGTGCTTTGGAAATTAATTTAAGCCCTTGGCTCCGATGTAAGTATTGGATACGGTAGTCGTTGAGCCAAGTAATGTGTGTTTTTGGCTAGAGAAGGAATATATTCTAAGGAAAATCGTTGCCGTGCAGCCTAAGTCACGAAGTATGCTTCAAATTTAAATTTTACTGGTTCCAAGCCTTACTTTAAAAATGAATTCCGAAAACGATAAATTTAAAAATATATTTTGTACTTCTTACGCATGCCCTAAATGTGCGTTTTAAAGAGGGATGTGACCGTCCAAAATCAAATAAGTAGGTCTCAACGCAAGGTCCAGACCAAATTCCAAGACGTTTTATTCGGAACGTTTTGATTTGCGAGATATCCGACCATTACGCGCACAGCGACAGCTGGCGTCGCCCGACCCTTCTCACTTTTATCGTTATTCAGCGTTTTTCACTCCCGCAGGAAATCACGCTTAGAAGCTGTGACTAATTAGTTATGAAGCGGCCTTTGCCATAGTAAAATTATGATAAATATAACGCCTCGTGCCAGAGGGGCCAAGGGTTTGTGAAACAAAATTGTCGCAATAGGTTATATTTATATTGTATATGTAAAAAAAGAAGTAAAAAAATTGATTATATTGCCACTCATAAAAATAACACGAAAAAGCTTAAATCTAGCACCATTAAAAATAAAAGCAGCTTTTAAAGCTGAATCTGTGTACAAGCATAGTTTTACTATTCCTATTTTATTATGCGTCAATGTGGCCTTTATCGTGCTATATACGAGCTCCTGTTTCGAATAAGACATCAGGATGTGTAAACAAGCAGCTCTTGTTAACCCTCCTTTGCCCTTCTTAATTTGTTTGAACAATGTGTTCAGTCAGCATTACATTTTAGGATCGGTTTTTATAGCATAATTTGCAGTGTTATGAATCACCGTAATTATTTTTATGATAATGAAACTACACACAGCTAATGATGACGTCTTATTAACGCGGTTCATTCAGCAATGCGATTGTTTGATTTTTTATCTTTGTTCATATACATTTATAAACATTTTGTATGCTTCATTGTGTAGTGGTTGGTAACTCTAATTTAATGGGATTTGGTTAAAAACCATTTTCAAGGGATCGTGTTGAATTCGTGAAAATAGAGTCAATGTAGCGCTAGTCTATCTGCTGATCGTTTATTCAAGGCAGTCGTTTAGTCAAGGAGTTGATATCGAGTTTATTTATTTTAATTTATTTCTCATAATAATTATGTTATTATGAGAAATAAATTACATTAATAACTCAAATATTACTATCGCCAAAATGCATGGCAGTTTGTTGGCGATGCGCTCTTAATTACTGAATACACATTTTAAAGAAAAATATTAATTAATACTTAAACTTATGTATAGCTACTTTTTTACTTATGAACTACACAGACACATACGTAATCATTTGAGCAACAATTTAATTCGGAACATCTTTTTGTGACATAAATTTCTGTAACAAATATTTTTTAAGATTCTTTTTAAACATTATTTTACTTTAATATATATTTTCATCAAAAATACTATTATAAATCCTAGTTTAAACATGCCGTGAAAATACTGATACCGTATAGTGATTTTATGTTACACAAGCCCCTATGTTTACCACAATATTGTACATTGTATATTGAGTGTGTGCGCTTTTTATTGTGATTATTACACTATATGGGGCGCTGCCAAAAAAGGCGATAGAAAATATTAAAAGCTTGTAACAACTGGCAATATAAACGAAAGGAGACCGCCAAGACGCAGTCCTTTACATTGGTGGGACCTGATCCGCTCCGCTTTAGACTCCACTGTGCAAAATGCTCTCCACGTCGCACGCTGCAGACTACAGGAAGTTATGAAATAGTGACAGAGAAGAAGCTTCCTGGGAGAGGTCCCGACACACACCACTCAAAATAACAACGCGAGGGGATAAGGAAGTATCATAAAATAATATTGATACGTTCACCGCCATCGGTCACAGACATAAGAATAAATATATTATTTGCCGTGTCAGGGGTGTTTATATGCTTTTAGTTGCATTCACGGGCATCCTTTAATTACAGTTAGGAAAAAAACTTAAAAAAAATAGAATAACATTCTCTCTAAAATTCGAAAATTTTTAAGTCTAAAGGGCTTTTATTTCGATATAAATCGGGTTTTTTTTTAAATAATTGTCCATGGACTAGCGCTGTTTGAAGTGAAAGTAAATAATATTATCATGTTTTATCCGAAAAAATGTTTAGTATTTTTGGTCGCGATAAACCTCGTAAGACAAGAGAGCCAAAATCTTAACACCATATCGTCACGGAAATATCAAACACTACAACTTATCTGACGGAATATTAAAAAAGTCGCTGATGATTATAATATCACAGGAAAACAGAATTTACAAAAGTGTGTGTCATAGGTAGCTTCGCGTCGAGTTAGTTTTCCATTGTTTACGCAAACTTGTAGTGACTGTCATTAACATCATTATCTTCCACTGTTGAACATAGGCCTTCCCAATAGATATCCACATTGAGCAATCCTGAGTCGCCTGCATCCATTGCCGAATTAACCACAAAAATAATTAATTACTTAAAGTTTCCAGACCATTTAGGTATATTCAACGTTAAAAGTATGGTACGGTTTATTCACAAACAATATTCAGAAAATCTTTACCAACACCTAAACAACTCTTATCTAAGAGACTCCTGCTCTTGTTTACTCCCCTATTGCATGAAAGAACTTGAAAAAGAAAAATATTCACACCCATCACATACCTAAACAGTAAAAATATTCAGTCATAAACATTTATGCTCACGAGTTTAATGTCATGCACATGACGCAACGACTCATTCATTGTCTTTTGAAAACTCAGCCCTTTCCTGTTTTCTATACGACACCTATTTGTACTAACTTTATAGCTGAACGCAAAACGTTAAGACACCCTTCACATTCACGTAAATGATAGTGCAATTAATTACAACCCTAATACAGAGATTCGGCGTCGGTTTAACACAAGTGTGACGGACATAAACAAGCTTGGGGTTGAGCAAGACGTGATGAATATCGATCTCGGGAGACATCTTGTAATTAATACCCGAGTTGAGGAACGCCTTATAAATACCCGCTTATTAGCATCATGGCTGGGCGACTTTAAAAGCCAGTTGATTAAAAAGCCACCGCTATGGACTGATGAAGGTAAGGCCGATTTATGGATGCTGTATTTTAACGATACTGTATTAGGTATTTACATAAATTTTGATTATGATAAAGTAAAAAGTTCTTTATTTCATAAACTATTCCATAGCACTTAAAAAACGTTAAAACAAAATATAAATAAAAAAAAAATATATTACTACAATGAAATCACTAAGCTTAGATTCACTAACATTCAAAAAAATATCTAGGTATGCTATATGGACAGTAAATAAATAAATGTTTTTCTGAAACTTACACCAATTGTTTAGCTCCACGATAAGTATCAATGAGAACTTGTGTTATGAATATTAAATATCGGATAAACATACTTATTTACATTTATTTTTGTAAATACATACTGAAGTTTTTGATATAGCTAAATTATATTTTAAGTTAATGCAAAATGTCTTTAGACAATAAAATTATTTGAACCAATTGAATATATATAGAAAAACACCCAGACTAGAACAAATATTCATGTTTACGCACACAAAGATTTGTCCTGTGTGGGAATCGAACCCACGATTTCAGGAGCGGAGTGCGGGTATACTCGCCACCACTCCAAATCAGTCGTCAATACATACTTACATCTATTTTTCGCAGGTATCAGACTTCAGAATGTTAAAGGAGAAAAAAATTACACATAAAAGTTTATTAGTTTAACATTTGAAACAACTCTTCTCTCAAATTCATTTTTTTTTCGCTTTTACATAAATTTATCTTTTAATTTTGGCAGGACTATAACACATTTCGCTAGTTATATTGCTGGTCCCACGTAATACGTGGCGAACCTATTGCCGCTTACCGGGAACTTTTATGTTCGCCAGAGCCTCGTCCGCTGATCGGCAGGTGCACCACTTGCAGGTGAGGTTGGCTTGGGCTCCTTAGATATTGATAAAAACCCTACACAGCCTTTCTTTAAATAACTTCAGTTTTACATCTATTGAGCTCCGTGTAAACCTACTGGCTTATATGTTACTCCTCACCGCCAACGCTCTGAATAATGAACGAACGTATTAATAATTTAATGAACCCGTCAAAACACTAATTAAATAATGCATCATATTAATAGTGTATTTTATTTACAGAAATAAATACAGTTATACGGCCTGAAGCTAATTAGATTACCGCCAATATGCTTCGTGGATTGGCTCAACTGCTTAACAGTTTTAAAGTTTTGTAATTTTGACATTCAGAAAAGCTCTATTGAGCCAAACTTAATAAAAGAATGAAAAAAGTTAAAAAAAAGTCCTACCACCAAACTGCCCCACACTAAAGGGCAGTCCATTCTATAAGCAAGCCTAAGTAATAATTTAATTGCCTTGTATTGGAAGAACAATCCAATGGCGATTAGCGTTACTCAATTGTTTGTTAATATTTACAGCGACTTAGGATTAATATCAGTACAAGATATCTCCGTCCAATAGGTTAGCTAGCATTGCCGATTGTTCACCTAATCGGCTATTGACATGCATTCAATGCAATTTGGTCCGGTCGAGCGGCCAGACCGGTGCGGCCGTTGTGGTCCCGCCTCGCTAACCAGCGTCATGTTTCTAGTTACGTAAGCCGGACACAGTCAATGCTTGAGGTCAGTGCACTTTATAGATTGGTGTGCGATTGATTATTCGTGTTAGGTATTTACTGTTTGCATATGTCGATCATAGTTCAGAAGATCGCCACAGTTTAGTTCAGAATCTTTGATACTACTCGGCTCAAGCCGAATGTCCTATCAGTAGGAGTGTGTCAGTACATATTCCACCACGCGGAGCCAGGGATTTTAACATTTGGCACATTTTGTCGAAGACTTGTCCAGATTAGCGGAGGTCAGCACAGATTGGCGGAAGCTATGCGTTAAGCAAACTTAATTGACCGTACTTACTTTGTATATTTATCGGCTTTCTTTTAAATTGAAAGAAATAAATCAGAATGTATACATATCTACTATTTTCCACTCGTGTTATTAAAAAAATTTAACCTATTCGTATCAGCTGATCGGGTCAATAAACTTCAAGAATCGTGCGACGTGGACCGTTCGCCGACAATAAAATACGCGCATAAGAGCGAATCAAGATCATGAATGATGTTTATGCCGCCAAATCTATAAATGGCGATACTGTAATATTTATAACGCAACAATAAATAAATAGCTCTGGTTGTTTTAGCACCTAAAGAAGGCACCCAATTGAATTGTGTAGGTAAATTATTGGACCTAATTTTTATTTTTATATTCAAGACAATATCGGTACTATTACGGTTTTTTAACTAAATTACAATTTAAGACAACTTAGAAAATATCAGTACGAGTAACAACGCGAAAGCACGGATAGCTTTAAGTAATAATTTACAACGAATGGTTACAACCATTTAAAGTTCTCAAAGGAGTCCCGCCTAGTTTTCTAATCACGTAATGTTCACTGGTAATGTCTAACAAATCAGAACAAATGAGCATCATGTCGAGCAGCCATGTCTTCGGGCGCAGCAGGGGGTAGGTAAGGGGGTAGAAAGAAAGGAGGAGGGAGAGGGGGTAGTCAATCAATCATAGAGGGCGTGATCCCTGATCATTGAACGGGTGTTCTTGAGACACGCGGTGATGTCTTAGTTTTCTCCATTGATTTTATACTTATAGCTACGTGTTAAGTTTTCAATCACAAGTCAATCCAATCCTAAATTTTATTTAAAAATATATTTTTTTTAAATAGGATATTTTAAATGTTTAGTTTTGTTAAGGAATTTTGCGGTTGTCGATTTTTCTTAATTTTAAGTGGGATTTACTAGTTCTCAACATGATGGTTAAGAATTTGTAAATCCCACATAAAACGTATAAAAAATGATTTGTAACCTATTTAAACCTACTAATGTAAAAAAAGGCAAAAAACATTATACTTATTATTTTAGCTGCCTTTTATGGCAAAGTAAGTTAATTAGGATATCCTTTATTTTAGTTCTTTATCTGTAATTTATTTTTAAAATATATTTTGTTAACTACTCTCGTCTTTGGTTCATCGACAGTAAATATAATTACCATAATATACGTTTAATATTGCACTGGTCAATGTCATAGTAAAAACAAAAAGTTAGGCCTACCCCAATTACGAGCGAACGATAGTAGCCTAAGCACATAGGGCTGTCGCATATAGCGTACGCGGCGGAGCGTATGCGGGCGGCATAACGTATAGAGTGGGTGCCACTCCCTCTTATCTCACGGGGGTCGTAAGAGTCGACGAAGAGAAATCCTACTGGAAGATAGACAGCAGCGTCATCCTGCGTACTGGCTTATACTGCGATCACCAACCCGCCTGCCCATTGTGGTGATTATAGGCTTTATAAGGCTGACTTGATGACGATGATGATTACATACGAAAGCGCATCTAAAGTAGCAATAAATTTTGTCAGTGCATGTGCGAGAGGACGACGACTTAGGAGCGTATGTATGAAGATATCGTACTTATTAGTTTCGACTATGACAGCGTGGAGGCCCCTCGGTCCCCTGGCGATTATTGGGCTGACCTCAAGCTCAGATTGATGGAACACATCTATAACGCAGAACAATAGAGACGTTATGAAGCCTAATTTATGTCGCTGTGATAAAAAGTTTAGGGATATCTGACTAATGTCTAGTGATTAACAACGCCTACAGTGGATACTCGTAAGCATTCGGAGCGTAAGTAATAGCTTTTAAGCAATTATTGTTACATTTGCTGTATGATTTGTAGGTTTATTTGTAAAGACAAATAAAATTGTATTATTTTATTTGCAAATTATGTATTAATTAACAAAACAAGGACAAACATTTCACAAAACTAATTCATTTTGTACAAAGCTTCTTACACACTTTTCTTCCAAAGAGGTTGTAAGTAAACTCGTATTTTCAGATTAAAAACAGCCTGAAAAAATCATTACTAAAAATATTTTTCTCTATAGCTGTATTCGATACAGGGAGGACTGGAGTCATCATTAAACTACTAGCTCATTATCCCCTCGAAATACTGGTTTTAATAACCTATTTATCCTCTGGTTAGGAACCCAGATGATAGAACTTAAGCTTCGTGTTGTATTCAAAGTCAAAATCATCTATTCATGTTTGGCTCCATAGAGCTCTTATGAAAGTCAAAATTACAAATCTTAAAAACTAGCGCGTTCATTCAGTGCGGGCAAGAGCTTGATCGTAAAAGAACGGACAAGAAAATCGTCAAGTTTAGATTTTTTACTTCATTGTACTTAATAGTAAAACAATTTGACAAGTCTACAAAACCTGTGTTCTGCAGTTACAAGATTTTAACGTATATTGAAACGAAATATATATTTCCAATACAAATAAATCATACTAGGTACACCTTAACTATTTAAGGGTAAATCCTAACTATTTTCTCAAAGAATTTCAACAATATCCTCAAAAAATGCATTGTAACTTTCGCAAAAGGTAAAGTTTGAGATATCAAAGTGATTTTGATTGATTTCCCTCCATAGTTAGTGATATTTCTGAGTGATTGTGTGCCTCGTCACTCACTCACATCAGGCGGAAAACCGACCCTCGCCCATAACGTCCCACATCGCAAATTAATCCCACTTAAGTCGTGTCATTACTTTTAGCCTTATTACTGTCCGTCTTAACTTAACCTATACTACTGACGATCAATGATATATGTAGTGTGCAGTGTAGTAGGAAATGCTGCATCGTATAACTCAAATTGTTTATGAGAGCGTATCAGTCAGTATATTAGATCGAGAATTTTCTTGATTATAGAAATCTCAAAATCAAAAATCATTTATTCAAGTTGGGCTCAATAGAGCTCTTATGAATGTCATACTTAAAAGCTAACGCGCAAATCCTAGTACAAATGTTACATAGTAATAATAAAGGAAAATTTTATATCAAATGGCATTCACTGCCAATTGAGATTAAGAACTGTTAATGTCAGTTTAAGGACAAAGTATTAAATAATATAAAAACTATCAACATTAAAATGTGCCGAAATGAATAGTTATAATTTTTACCTTTATTATTTTTGTTGACAAACATGCCAACCCTACAAACATTTATCGCGTAAAGATAAATAAAGTAAGTATCAATTTCTCACTGATTCCAATAACTTAAAAGCTTTGGCCCAACATAGCAACGGCAGGCTGTTAGAGGTATTGGATAAAAGCTGCGCCTCGAAAAATTTAAAGAAACCACTGCCACTCGCCAACGAGTTTGCGTGGGAACAGGATTATATTTCTAGGCTTATAACAAGAAGCCTACGTAACACTTGGAATTTCTAAAGCTACAATCTTAAGCTTTATTATGAAAGCGATCATGGCTTTTATGACGTAGAACTAGATTTTTACTTGACATGCTTTTTCACTTATAATTTCAGCTTGTTAGAATATAAAGTTTAAAGTTTTTATTTTCATTCATGTTGTATACAGATGATAACAAAGATAGAAACATGACCCTGAGGAAGCAAACATGACCCTGCAAGGGCACAGCAAGTACATATTATTATGACTACCGATATGGCGTGGTGGCGAGTATACCCGCACTCCATTCCTGAGGTCGTGGGTTCGATTCCCACACAGGACAAATATTTGTGTGTATAAATATGAATATTTGTTCTGGTTTGGGTGTCTTTCTATATATATTAAGTATGTATTTACAAAAAAAAAAAAAAAAAGGAGTATTTAAGTATGTTTATCCGTTCTTTAGTATCCATAACACAAGTTCTTAATGACACTTATCTTGGAACTAAATAATTGGTGTAAGTGTCAGAAATATTTATTTATTTTATTTATTTATTATTATATAAAATTACAAGTAACTTATTATTAAATTAAATATAAATCGTAATAGTATTATAACAAATCTTTAAAAATGAATATTACTCGTAACAATTTTATTTATATAATATTTTAAGATCTAAGTTGAATAGAATAGAGTAGATTTATTTATTTGCAAAGAATGTAGGTACAAATCATTAGGTGTTACAAAGTTTTAAGGATCCTTGTACATTCTACCTTAATTGGCGTGAAAATTTACATTTGAAGATAAATTACACACACTTATCATCTAAGAATTCTTATACTGAGTAATAACGTTTTTGCAAAAGTAATTTTGTAACAAGCTTTTTAAATGTTGATAGTGGTAGTTCCTTAATATTATTCGGTAAGTTATTATACACAAGTGGTGCCATGCAAATAACGCTTTTTCTTAATAGTGTAGTTTTATAAGGTCCTGTGCTTAAAAGATTTTTATATTGTGATCTAGTACTTATTGATCTATTTCTAGTTTCTGCCAAGGTGGTAAACAGATGTGAATTAATTTTTACAAATATACACAATTCCAGTCGATAGAGACATGGGAATGTTAATAATTTATGAGACTGAAATATAGGTAAACAGCTGTCTATTGCTTTTAGGCCAAACATAGCTCTAATGCAGCGTTTTTGAGTTTTAAAAATACTTTCTTTTTCGCTACATTTGCCCCCAAAATTACACCAAACCTCAAAAGTGATATAACCAGACCGTGGTAGGCAACCAACACGAAAAAAATAAAAAAAATACTTACCTAATTAACTATTTCCTAAAATATTATTCACCAAAAACTCGCGGCGTTTTCTAACAAATTCACAAGTGGAATAGATGTATATGGATGGCAATCTTCATATATTAAATTTATTAAAGATCAATAACAGATAAATTTCCCTATACTCCAAAGCATCTCTTTTGCAGTCGAAGTAATTTATTAAAGTAACGTGCCAAGTGTTACGTAAGAAAAGCAATGCAATAAAGGGTAAAAGTATCAAATATGGATCAGATATGCACCTTCAAACGCAGCCACTCCATTATGTATAAGAGACAAGCAGTAGAATTTGTTTTATTTATTTTTTATAGGTTCCACTCGCGGTTCTGTCCGTATTTTATTAGGTATATCGTATATTCTCGTGTGTTAATTTGGTTGTACTTGGCGGTAAAAAGTATACTATGTGTTTACTTTGGTTACAAGATATTTAAGTAGCAAACTTCATTCAACAAACCGTTTCTGCGTGTTTGAATTCCATACATATGACAATCATCCGCGTACTGGCTTGAACTGCGATCACCAACTCGCTTGCCCAGTGTCGTGTTTATAGGTTAACAGATACAACCCCCCACATAATGTTATCTATTGTGGAGGCCATAGTTCTGCAGTGGACTTCTGAAGGTCGATATGATGACACACATAAGCTATTAACACTAACCCACTTGTAATAAAAGCGCTTTAAGCATACCACGGGATGTTTCACACAGCCTATGATAAATAAAAAATATTATTGAAAATATGCCATAATGGTTACGAACGAATGAATATATAAGAAAAAGTATATGGCTCAAATATAATTTATGTGAAAATGTCATAATAATGTAATAATTGACATTCACACATAGATCCTGACAGTTTGGTCGGCCCCTTCAACGTTATCGTGCTCTGAAATTAAGTATCCTTAAACCTGAAGTAACTCAATAAATTGTAAGACAAAGTAGGCTCGGAAGCCCTTTTGTGGAGATTTCTCAATACTAAACAAAAGTTAGCTGAGTAATTGTTTTAGAAATCGCAGCGTAGTGTAATGAAGTTGGTACACTTAATATAAAAGTTGGGTAAAAGATGTTTTAAGAAAGCGCAGACACAAATTAATACACAACCGGTTTTTAAATAAATTATTATTTTATATATTTAAGCACTCGGACATCGCTATCAATGCCCAATTTAGCCCAAAATTAAATAAAGCTTACGTAAAGGAAAATGCTTAAATACTTTTTATTGCACTTTTGTAAGGAAAACGTACTTAAAATATAGATATAAATAAATAAAAATTTTCTGACAATTACACTAATTACTTAGTTCCAAGATAAGTATAATTAAGAACTTGTATTATCGTTACTAAATAACGGATAAACATAGAAAAAAAATTTTTTTTGTACATACTTACTTAATAAAAAATACTTAATATACATAGGAAAACACCTAGACCAGAACAAATATTCATGTTTATGCACACAAAGATTAATCCTATGTGGGAATCGAACCCACTTAGGACCGATATGGCGTGGTGGGTATACTCGCCACCACGCCATATCGGTCGTCAAAGATATAAGTTTAGGTGCCTTAGGTGATTTTTCGACTTTCGAACCAGAGTTTGAACCCGAGACCCTCTGAATGTCTCGTTTAGTGCCAATATGGGCGAAGCGCTAGGCTACCTCTCATAATTTGATACGTTCCACCTAGAGATTTTTGTGTTACTGAACTATGCTACAACTAAATATACCCCGTTTAAATAGTTGTGGCAAGCTTTCTGCCTACTCCAAATGGGATAACGGTGAGATAATTGTAAGTCTCTCGAGCTAGAGTACAAACTAAAAATACTACCTATGACTTTTCGAAGTTCCCGGCTGTCATGAACATCTATTGCAGTCGTTATAAGAAATTGAGGGCCTTCTTATATCCTGACAACTGGTTTAACCATCGAATGATGTTTCCGTTTGGGTTACGGAGGTCAGACGGCAGTCGCTCCATGTAATAATTGAATTCTGCCAAATCTGGTTAGACCAGTAAGGAGAACCTGGGCACGAAGCTTCAGTTAAGGGAAAACAGGATAATGCTAGGATATGATATGATTATTACAGAATTGTAGAACATGTTAAAAACTTTTGACTTGTTCTTCAAACTAAGCGACAACGAAAGAAGCGAAAGTAGAATTTGGAATTCTAACACAAGTTTTTGATTGACTTTTGAGGATATTATTTAAACTACAACAAACGTCATGATCATTTGAAGGATATCAGGAAGAAATAAGCTATTTATTCAAAAAACTTTAAAAGCCTAATGAACGTAATCAACTTTAAGTTCTTTGTCCATCTGCTTATTCGTTCTAATCTCTAAAACAGCCTTACAGACTTTGACGTGATTTTTCTGGAAGATAGCTAATTTTATAAGGAACGGAAAAGTTCGCGGACGGACCGCCTATTAGTCAAAACTAATATGTGAAACACTCTCATACCTCACTGTGAAATAGGCCTCGTTTAAACCGTCTTTAACTTCTTCTTTGTTTGATACGCTTTCACATTTTATACTACTTCTTGGATTTAAATAGAAATGGAAATCGATACAAACCAAGCCAGAATTATTGGAATACTTACGTAGGTTAGTTTTTATTTCGAATTATAACAAATTTACTTTGAACTGTTAAAGTCGCGCACGCTTGTTATTTGCTACATAGACGTGGATTATTGTAACACTGTATTATTCAAGACTTAGTCCCTTGACATAAAGTGTGACAGTATCTTATTTCTCCTGCAGAAGATAAGAAATTCACGGAATTATTGGGTCCATAAATCTCAGCTATCCACCCACCAATAAACTTAAACACATTGCTTTCTCGCCTGCCCTAGTTTACTTGATAAAAGATTCTAACAAATAACGACTATAGTTGTATATACGACTAGGGGATGCTCGAGGCTTTGCTTGCATTTTCAAGCCCTCACCCTCCTGCTCCCATTATGAATGGTTGAATTTTTATAATCGCCGGAACATGTGTTGCATTATTTGTCATCAAAAGCATAAACGTCTTCACCCCTATTTCAACCTTTTTAGATAAAAAGTTGTATTGTTTCGCCGTTGAAATTAGAAAGTAACGTTATAATAACTAACAACATATTTATTTTCAAAATCCAACCCCCTCTTATGCATCATCGGCAAATCTAAAAGTTTTCTAAAAGAAGTATTTATTACAAGAAAGATTATATGATATTATTATAGTTAATGGAACACGAGACAACAGCCTGATATTCTGACAGCCAAATCTGCATAGCGTTTAGTTTCGACAGAAAACCTTTAAAATAGAAAGTCATAGTAAAAAACTACCAGCAGACCCCAAAAGTTGTCGACGTCGAGATACGTTTCTATTTCTCGAATCCACACGCCATGATAATATACTCGTCGTCGACATGAGTAGACTAACCAACTTGTTGCCACTTGAATCGAAATTTAAACTACTGTTTTTCTTCCGGCAGCCGTAAACGCGAACAACGCCAAAAGCAACTGTCTAGTATATACAAATAGCAGTTATCCGATTTAACTTTATAATAAAACCGGTAGTTCACATGTCTTGTTGGGGAAAAAATGTAACTAAATAAATGCGACTAAAACAGTTCTCCGACCGGATTATCCCGTTATCGGGCGTCGCCGTCCGGCTGATCGGCCGTCCGGTCCGGGTCGTTACCTGCCGGACGCGCCGCGGAGAACTAAGTCGTTCAAAACATGCGTTCTATCTATTCAATAACAAAATATCTGATTTAATTTCAGTGGCTTTTTATGTTTTTTTGTTACGTGCATTCTGATTTTCCGCTTTACCTATTAGCACTGGAGGTAGCTAACTATTTTGAAATAGTTTGAAAGTGAATGTCAAACATTCATTCTATCTATTCAATGAAAATATAAGTGTGATCTAATTTCAGTGTCTACTTTTTTATGTAAGCATTTTATTTTTTACTTTTATGAGAACACACACACACACACAGATTTCTGACAGCGTATTTAACTGTTTACTTACACGAAAGTGAATATGAGGAAAAATACCTTATTATATAAATGGACATAGATATACCTGCATTTCACCACTTACTACGAAGAAAATGAAAAAAAAGTTCAACGAGTTGATATCCTCCTTTTTTGCAGTCGGTTAAAATTTTAATATGAAATTAGAACCAGACACGAAGTAGTAAAAGCATGGTCCAGACCGATACTTTTTCAAATAATTTTAACCTTAATAAGCGATTGTGACATAAATGGTTCTTGAAAGGTTTAACTTAATGGGTTTTAATGTACACTGACTTTTAAAAAACAATTCATTATGGGTAACATTCATCGCGTCCCCAATATCCAGGTCAGGTTTTAATTAGCAACACAAAAGCTATTGACGGACGTAGTTGGAAACCGCTCAAAGAGTTTCATAATACTTAATAACAACCTTCTTTTTTTTGCTTTGAGTAATAATTTAAAAATATTTGTTTTAAGGTTTTATTTCTCTACATAAATAAAAGCTTAGATTATATTACATCAATCATTGTACATTTAAAACACGTAAAAAAACTTTTTGTAAATTAATCTGTCATCAAGATCGACCATTTTATCTTAGCTTGCCCTAGATAATAATGGAATATAATAAACTGAACCTCTAAAAAATACTTTTTTGATCATCAAAATTACTGAGTGAGCATCTAATGAGGTGATTAGGTGCTCAATCAGTAATTTTGATGCACAAAAAGGTTAGGTTAGGTTGGCAATTTATTAATTTTGAAGACACGTTAAATAACACCCGATAATAATTATGAACATGTAAGCTTCTGTCCGCAGCTCCATTTGCTTACAATTCGGTAGTAATAGATAAAAATTATCTATATTAAAACAGTACATTGTTTCAGTCAGAATTTTATATTATTGTTAGTCAAACCATGCAGTACATAAGACAAGAGAACGAGTGTAGCATACCTATACTAAATGCATTCAATATGGAACTCAATAAAGTTCCATATAATGATATTTTATTAAAACTCGTCACTATATTGCTACTAGTAGTAATCCACACAAAACAGTTTGCGTTAATCAAATTTAAACAGCATATCACGTGCCAACTGAATAGTTAAGTCCTATCTATAAATACGGGTTCTAGTGCTTACTGGAGTTATGGGCTAGTGTCAATAACTATTAGGTAAATGTCTAGACTCTGTTGTCTATAGTTAAATATTGATTTGTGTAACAATACATTACATTGACATAGTCTTTTATTAAGTGTTTAATAAGAGCGTATAGCAGAATCAGTATAACACTTTCCGTCAGGTTCCGAGCAATAGACATTAATTATTGCATATATCGAGGGTTCCGTGCTCAAACCCGATAAGTGACAAAATTTGCGTTTTTGGGCTTAAAGCAGTACTTAAACGAATTTATCGGTTAATTAAAAAAAAATAAACTTAAAAGGTTTACTTATTGGATTATGAAGTCCTCAGTTTTCAGTCTTCTTTTCTGAAATCGACTTATTTGATAATATCACAAGAAAAAGCAGCAGAAATTATGTATCTGATGTTGTCACTTATTGGGTTTGAGCACGGAACCCTCGATATATATTGCATTGCATAGATTTTAATTATTAACATGCATATGATACGAGTACGCCCACATTTCGCCAACTTTATTGTTGATACCATTTAATAAGTGGCGTGTATTGCCGCTTACTGGGAACTGTAATGTTTGACAGAGCCTCGTCTGTTGATCGGCAGGTGTACCACTTGCAGATGAGGTTGGCCACCCGGTATACATCCTGAATTAATAATAAGTATACATATTGAGACTTCATTATTAGGGTTCTTGAATTATTGTATTACAGTCAGTTCGTATTGTCACGCGGTGAGACCATTTAGGCTAATGCTAACCACAAAGGCAAACATGTTTCATAACATATTGGTTCACGCAAACATGGAAATTGGGAACATTTGCTGTATGATAAACATATCGCATTGCTATCGTTTAACAGGTACATTCTATGACATTTAATGTAGATGGATGATGTGGATAAAACTGAAAACGGCAACACTAAAACATACATTTATAATTCCTTTTAGGAAAATTTCAACATTTAAATAAATATAAGACTATTTTCGGCGATTCCGACTAATATCTAGTTCTTTTTCCCTGAAGGGGTAAGCATAGGCATATTATACTCCCACATTTTGCCAATCAGATATGTGATCCCACGCAATAAATAAGTAGCGAGTCTATTGCCGGTAATTTCTTTTTTGTTACGGCCTCGTCTGTTGATCTGCAGGTTTGTTAATCTGCAGTGTGCTCTGGGTTCCTATGGTCTTAGTAGGGTTCCAGTACACCGAATTATACCTATATTTAACCCTTTAATCGATGTAGAGCGGCGATAGCCAAGTGGCGAGACTCTTCCTTGCCTTTAAATTCAGACGCGGGGTACCTATGACTTTTCAAAGTTATGTGCGTAATTATCGCTTGCTCCGTGCTTCGAAAAGCACGTGAAGTCATTGGTCCCGGCTGTTATAAAAATCTATGGCAGTCGTTACCTTCCTTATAACGACTGCCATAGATTTTTATGTGTTTTGGTGCTTTCTAAGCAGATAGACAGCTGGTTTAACTATAGAATGATGTTTCCCTCTGGGTTGCGGAGGTCAGACGGCAGTCGCTCCTCATTATAACAGAAATTCAGTAAAAATCTGGTTGAACCAGTGAGTAGACCCTGGGCCCTATGCTTAAGTCTAGGGCATCCGGGATACTGCTGGGATATGATGAACCCTATAATCGATGTACTCAATTCTATCCATCCACATTTAGTCAAAGTCAAAAATATGCTTTATTCAAGTAGGCCTAGCAACAAGCGCTTTTGAATCGTCAGAATTACCAGTGAACAAAGTAATGAGGAGTTAAGAACAAATACTCATATATGTAAAAAAATAAGTATCGCAATAAGGAATGTCAAATAAAAATACAAAAAAAATATTTATAAAAGTAGTTTACAATTTTTCTAGAATAAAAGTCGTTGTCAATATGTAAAAATTCATTAAAATTTAATGTTGTAGAATCTTTAAGACAATAAACAATAATATTTTATAAAAGCAAAACAACAGAAATTTACTAAAGAATTATATTCTTTTCCTGTTAAATAAATTTAAAGACAGTTGTAAAATTTAAGTTGGTGTAAAAGAAACTTTCTAATTTTCGAAATTAATAAAGTGAGCTTTGGAAGATAATGTCGATGAAACGACACGGACAGAACTTCTTATAATTTATCTTAAGTTAGCCTTAACTTTATTTTTACGAATTATGAACAAAAGCTTTCCTTTTATACAAATTAATGATCGCAGCCATGCTTTTGACATTGCCCTTAATCGATGTGTTAAAATAATAAGTATCGTTTCTTACACAGGTTTGATGATTTAACCTCTAGTAAACCTCTAGTATGCCTCTAGCATTGGTGTCAAATCTGTAAAATAAAGTTATTATTTACTAACTCCAACTAACCCGAAGCTTCTCGCATGCTCTGCGATGATATGCCTAACAAACAGATATACAACATAATCACTAAAAACAAAAGCCTACAAATTGTCACATAAAAGACTATTTTGTTTTTGGCCTCTTGTAAATTTGTGTCAAATTGTAATTTATCAGCGAAGTGTAAACATATTACCTATTGACTTTTAACCCGAATCTTCTCACATACTTTGCGATGTTCTCGCATCACAGGGTGTTTTATTGATTGTTAGAAATACAAAATAGTCACTACAAGCAGTAGATGATAGAACTGGAAAGGGCACAGTGCGCAGTTCTTAAGGTGATGTTAACAGATATCCCACCAATGCCTTATATAACGAACTGAATCTGCTGCGTGTTAGACAGTTGAACATAGTAAATGCGTGTCTGTCCGTCCATCGATCTGGCGTAAGGCCGATTTTTTCAGGGGGTGAAAGCCGACTTCGGAAGTTACCGGTGCCCCAACATACATTTTGAATTTTTCAGTAACCAAAGAAAGGTTTAATTAACGTTTGGTTTAATAAATATAAAAGTTAGCTTAAAACTATCGCGTCAAGTTTGTTACTGACTATACACAAATATTAGAGCAATTAATTTTAATGCTTGTATTGTAATTCAAAAATATATTTGTATTTCAGTTTCTAATTAATAGGCTCAAAAACTTAGAACCGATTTTTTTTTCTAATAGAAAGTTATATTCCTCGTGAGTAATAAAAGAGCTATAATATTATTAACCGATTTAAATTAAAGAACCCTACGAAAACTTCATAAATTAACTCATAAATACCTTTATCGACAACAATGTGAGTCACCAAGTCACCATGAACAGATTGCAGGCGCAATATAATGAGCTTTATAAAAAAACTTACATCGACATCTTTGCAGATAAGCAAGAAGTTTAGGCGACAAATATTAGGTCGGGGAAAAAGTCTTTTCGCATAACGTAGGTATAAACTTATTATAAAATTTTTTTGACTGTACTATTTGTGTCTGGCTGGTTTTGGTAACATTAAAAAGGTTCCATTATAAAGAAAAGAAAAAAATAAAAAAAGTTGTTTCCCGCTATTTTTCATTTGTTTTTCTTTCTGTAAAAATGAGTGAATCTAATGAAGAAATTCGATACATTTTAAAATTTTATTATAAAAAAGGCTAAAATGCAACTCAAGCAGTGAAAAAAATTTGTGATGTTTATGGTCCTGATGCAGTGTCAGAAAGAGTAGCACAAATTTGGTTTAAACGTTTTCAGTCCGGAAATTTTGATGTTAAAGATGCACCTCGCTCTGGTCGCCCTGTTACGAATAAAATGGACGCCATTTTTGAAAGAGTGGAGCAAGATCGGCATATTAGTAGTTACGATGTAGCTGAAGAACTGGGAATTGACCACAAAACAGTTTTGACCCATTTGAAGAAAGCTGGTTATACAAAAAAGCTCGATATTTGGGTGCCACACGAGCTCACTCAAAGAAACTTAATGAACCGTGTACTCATTTGCGATTCATTATTGAGACGTAATGAAACCGAGCCGTTTTTGAAGAGATTGATAACTGGCGATGAAAAGTGGATCACGTACGACAAGAACGTGCGAAAAAGGTCGTGGTCGAAAGTTGGCCAGGTGTCACAGACTGTGGCCAAACCTGGCCTAACACGAAATAAGGTGATGCTGTGTGTATGGTGGGATTGGAAGGGCATTGTTTATTATGAGCTTTTACCGCCCGGCAAAACCATCGATTCTGATCTTTACTGCCAGCAACTGATGAGATTAAAGGAAGCAGTCGAGAGAAAACGGCCGGAATTGATCAACAGGAAGGGTGTGGTCTTTCATCACGATAACGCTAGACCACACACATCTTTAGCCACTCAGCAAAAATTAAGAGAGTTCGACTGGGAGGTCCTAGTGCATCCACCATATAGCCCTGACCTTGCGCCTTCAGATTTTCACCTGTTTCGGTCTCTGCAGAATTCTTTAGGTTCTGTAAGGTTGACCTCAAGAGAGGACTGCCAAAACTATTTGTCCCGTTTTTTTGATCAGAAGTCCCAAAGTTTCTACAGTAACGGGATAATGTCTCTGCCCACAAAATGGCAGAAAGTTATTCAACAAAACGGTACATATATATTGTAAATAAATGTAAATAAACTTTGAAAAAAATGTCTTGACTTTTCATACAAAAATACGAAAAGACTTTTTCCCCAACCTATTATTACTGTTTTTAAAAGAACTTTTTCTAATCTTTATAAAAGTTTTTTTTTTAAATATATCAATAAAATTGATTGTCTACATTGCATGCCGTGAAAACCTGTAATTAATAAGACACTTAACTTTCAAGTTTATGTTTGTGTAGTTTTACTTTTTCTTTCGTACCAGTGTTATACATCTACATCACTTAAGAAATTGGCTTACTCATCTTATATTGGCTACAATATTAATTGATTGTTTCAGATTACAGATCTCTTGGAAAGTCCAATAAACTAACCTATGTCATACTTTTAACTTAGATATAAAAAACGAACACATTAATTCAAATCACTTCAAATGTAACCCACACAAAAATTTGCAATTTAGTTCTTTGAAACCGATAAAATCTTTTCATAACAGGAACATGATACCCTAGACATGTTTCCAAGAATATTAGCATGTCTTACTAGATTATTGGAGCTAACTCAAATCCTGAATAGTTTCATAGAAAATCATTTTTAAATTGTAGATAATCAAATTTATGAAGCTATTCTCTGTGAGAGACATATACATCATGAAAGAGGACGTCTAGACGGCACCAATACAAATAAAATACACGTGCAATTTATATGAGACGATAATAAAATAACTGAAGTTTGTTTATGAAGGAGTTAACTATACTTACTCAGTCGTAAGAATTTTCCTTAACTTAGCTGTTACGAAAACTTGCCTCTAGATTTTACATCGCGGTTACCTGTTCGAAATCAGTGTTTTGCTCTCTCAGAGCCAAAAAAACCCACTGAGCCGTAGCCGTTCTGCAGCGTAGTGAAACGTTAGCGGGCTCAGATAATAATGGTAAGCCATATTCATTAAAAACAACCGAAAAATTCTAATTACTAAAGAAACCATGTCCAACAAAGCACTATGCAAAACTGCAGACTACTTGGAATAAATGAAGCAGCCGGAACGGTTCGAATATACTCGCAGACGAAACTCAATTTTAATAAAATTCTAGAAGAATGGTCGTGTCTCGCGGCTGTGACAAAATAAAATAAACGCAAAACTCGGCCACGGAATTCGAGGCAAAACAATAATGATCGCGTCGCTCCGCTCGCCTGTAGCGCAATGGCGGCTCAGCTCGCCTACCTCGATACGGAAACGAGTTCAAAATATCCATTATAAACTGAAATGTAAGTATTATAAAATGGAATATTCAACTTCTTTATTTTGCTTTAACTAATTCCTCTTATATTGAAACTTCATCAGAATTGACCCAGTGGGTTTTGGTTAATATGGATTTTATTTTTAATCCTTGTCAGGTAATGCGTTATTTCGTACTAATGGAAAGTGAGTCTGACAACTTGACAAAAAAAGACAACTAGGCCAGGATAGTAAACATCTCCTTACTGCCAGTAATCTTCGTGAGCAAGGATCACCCGCATCACCCAATCATCGCGGTTTTTTATAATGTGAAACGTAATATTGACCACATCCTGCCTGCGCTTAACTTCGTCTACAGGACCTACAAGAAAACTGCATTTCGTATAGTGAAACATCGTTAAAAAGCATTAAATATTTCCGTTATAGTGTGTTTTATTCCGAATGATTGGTTACAATAGTTTGCTTTCTTTGAGAAGGAACCGAAGGTAAAATAGATAACATAAAGACAGGGAGACAAATGAAGCCGCTTCTAGACGAGAAATAAAATGTAACTGAGAGTGCATCGGCCCAGTCAATGGAGGCGACATATTGTACGAGCCCCGACGACAAGGCTTGCCATTTGTAGCAATCTGTGAAGTCTACACGGACAGGAAAAGACGGCACATTTGATGTTAGGAAAACATTTTCACTAGACAGACACTGGCCTTCAAATCTAAGTATAATACTTACTTTAAAAATTGTAATAAGTTGTATGGCTACTTTTTTGTTGTTTTAAGTTAAAAATTTTACTACTGCATAGTTTCCTAGTTTTAACGAAAGTTGAAAATACTTTCTATAAATTTTTTATACTAATATATTAAATCTTTAACTTTTGTAGTTAAAAAAAGTGTAGTATATTATGTTAATTAACTTGGTTACTAAGTACTTCTTTAAGTGCAATATTGAAATACGAGCTATCGAAGTTGGAAAAGGTTAAATTTTATAGTATGTACGAGTAAAAGATCTTTGATTTTTCAGTTGTATATTTCCGATAGCAAGCGCCGTAGCTGCAGTACTGCAGTTTGAAGTGCAGTGACCGATGTGTCATAATCATAAACCAAGTTTAATAAAGTTAACTAGTGAAAAACCCGCGCAAATGTGCTAACTTCAGATTAAGAAATGCAAGTTAGATCAAGTTTTAGTTTTTTTACTCGGATACTCGTAAACTTTGCTGTGATCGTGTAAAGTGTTTCTAATATCTGAAACGTCAATGTGGTTACCTAGGTCTCTATCACTGTGTCAGCTGTATTAGCGATAATAGAGAGAAAACTTATTAACTTCTCATTTCATTTATGTCGACTTAGTGAGTTAAAAATAGCCGAAACACGTTTTTAAGACATACATAACATCACGCCTGTTTCCGAAGGGGTAGTCAGAGGCATATTATACGGCCATATTTCGCCAATTATATTGTTGGTCCCATGGCTCCTCAGACTTTATTAGAATCCCCATACACCCATACCCACACCATTACATACATTTTTAAAAACATATTCTCGTTAAAGTTAGAGTGTTCTTAGTTTGAACAGCATCTTGTCTTGTCTGTGCTACACAAACAAACAGCTACGACCAACAATTTCCTCTATCAATTTCATAAAACTCCAAAAAAATTAAGCCATTGACGGAAAATAAGAACGAAATTGCAGTGGCTCAGTGAATGAAGATGACGCATTGTATGAATATCGACGACCGGTCCCGCCATTTGTAGCAATCAGTGAAGTTTGCACGGGCGGGAACTTCCGCCACCAGCGAGTTTCACACTAGTCAAAATTGTATATCACTAATAGTAGTATGAGGTAGATTCCTGTTAAAAAACATATGACTTAATATTCCAATAAATCGTTTGACATAAGTTTTAATATCAAAAAGATTTATTTGTTTGTAATGCAAAATTAAAATAACGAAATAAATATCACATTCTTGAACATCTCACACGAAGCTTTTAGCCCTAAACTACGCGGAGCTTATACTATGGGCATATAAATATTGTTTTTTTTTTTACATACAATCACGCCTGTTTCCCCAAAAGGGTAGGCAAAGGCATTATAAATACGCCCACATTTCGCCAATAATATTTTTTGGTCCTACGTTATAGCTGGGAAGCCTATTGCCGCTTACCGGGAACTTATATGTTTGCCAGAGCCTCGTCCGTCAATCAGCAGGTGCACCACTAGCAGGTCAGGTTGACTTGGGCTCCAAAGGTCTTGGTAGGATCCCTGTACACCCGTTTTTGTAACACATACGTATAATATATAAAAAACACTAAACTAATTTCTTTTTGTTTTGAGATTAGCAATTGTTGAATTTGAAATATAGGAGAACAAAATGTGAAGGGTTTTTATTGAAATTCTATATCCTTTATACTATGTAAATGTACACTAAGATTTTTTATTCCTTTATATGACACAGTATTTATTACGCACAAGTTTCCGGTGAAATATGTGCGAGCAATTTATATTTATGAATCTACTTTTGTATCACGCAATATAAAGCAATTTGTTATCCGAATTGGGAGGATGTATGGTAAAACCAGGAGGACTGACGCGCTATTTGGTACCATTTGTTAAGTTACACTTATCGGTCATATATCTTTTAGCTGTTCGGACTCAATTTCCAAAGTTAAGCAGCGTAAACGGAGATCAGATGATCGCCTTAAAATCCCCTCTCGGTCCCCCTTTGTCCGGGAGGCAGTGCGTAAATGCATTTTTACCGATGTTAAAAAAAAGGTTACTTGACTGATCTAAGGTTCAACTACGAAGTTGAATATTGTTTATATAGCATGGTATTGTGCTTTGGTTGATACCTTAAACTAGTCTTGGGTGTGTGTATGTGAATGATAAATAATGAAAATAAATAGTGAATTCTTTTCTTTCTTCTCCTTCCTTAATCCTCATTTCGATTATTCCTTAATCCTCTTTAAAGTTAGCTACAAAGCATGAGTACCTCCGCGCAAGCCGCTTTTAGCGGTCGTACGGGAAAGATACATAAATAATTCTTTAGTTTAACTATCAGGATGTAGAACTCGCTCGAAGCATGCTATTCCTTCTTCTACTCCTGGTTTTGGGCGTATATTACTCTAAATCTGTATCAAAGAAGACTCAGGTCGTATGGCTATACTACCATAAGTTAAAGAAGTATTAAACACGTTTATAATAGGGTTCGAAAATTATACATAACCTTTTTAAATAAGATCCCGTTTATACTAACAGTCAAGAGCTTCGAGTAAAATAAGACCATCCCATACAGATGGGAGTAATGCTTCATACTCGAACGTACTCGAGTCTTCTAAAGCCCACAAAGCCGGGGGTAAACAGCCAATTAAAATCAATAAATTAATTTCAACAAGGAATAAAGTATGTAGGTACGCTTGTGTACAGTCGGTCTCGTCATTTTAGAATAAACTCTTATTTGAAAGAGTTAAGGTGCAGAAACGTGAAAGTGTTACGCTTGACCTATGGCTATCTGTACTACCACCCGGTATAAGGAGGCTTAGAATGTATGTACCACGTAATTTAGCGACTGCTTGTTTGAATTTATACATACATTCACGCCTGTTTCCCCGAAGGTATATTATACGCCCACACTTCGCCAATTATATAGTCTCACGTAATAGGTGGCGAGGCGATTGGCGCTTACCAGGCACTACTATGTTCGCCAGAGCCTCCTCCATTCATCGGCAGGTGCACCACTAGCAGTTGAGGTGGGCTTGGGCACCTTAGGTCTGGGTAGGATCCCTAATCCCTATACATAAGTTTTATTTTATAATGGTCGAAATTCTTTTCCTTTTATCAAATATGAGTTTGTCTAAGCCCTTAGGTACTTTGGAATACTTTGGAATACTTAGTAATGTACCCAAATCAATAGCAGCCGCGCATATCTGCCGAAGTTACCTATTTACCTTACTTGCTTTTAAATGAACCCGTACAAGTGCCGAGCTTTATAATTATCATATAATATGTGAAATTGAGATTACATATTTGTCTGTCACAATATACCTTAGCTTATACATTTTTGCCTGATGAATTTCATAGTGTAAAAGTGAGAACTTCGAACAAATGTATTAATTTCAAACAAAAAATTTACATAAAAAAGTACGAACATTATATTTCTGTATTGTATGTCCGATTAACGGATGTAGCCCAGACCGTGAGCTCCGAACCTGAATTAATTATAAACCAAGTCGTGGATCAGAGGTCCACGAAGTCTGCTAAACGTCGAGCCTGGCCATCAGTTTAAATTCACGGCACTTTATTAATATTTCTCTCTGATGTTCTTACTAGTGATGTTGAAGTTCCGAATGGTATCGATAAATGGTTACTATAGCGATGTTTGAGTTAAATACCACTAAGGGCTCTACAAATGAAATGTATGAGTTATAGCGTCGGTAAGGGTAATGTTACACAGTTATTGTAAAGTATTTGAAATATGGCAAAAAGCTGCGAAAAAAACATTCTCTTAAACTGTTTCGCTTCTCTTTCAATATAAACCCAATATGTAAATATGCTTGTTATTGAGTAGATACTTACCTTACATTAGGTTAAATTAAAATAATGCGTGTTATATTATTATGAAGGTTTAATAGGTTAGATTGTCAATGTTTGCACCTCCTTCGGGCGTGGGAAATATTAAACTAGATAATGTTGTTTGTTGCTAGTAAGTGTAACATCGTCATACATTTTTAATACCCATTGCAAAAAGAGCATATAAGTGAAACTTATTTCACTGTGGCAATAAACGAAAAAAAAAGCGATATTATTGTTTGAAACATAACGTTATAAAGACATACTATAAATTATACATTACAGGAAGACCTTTAATGTCAATTGTGTCTGTGGGGTATTAGGATAATTATCTAGTATCAGGATACCCGCGACTTAAAAGTTTAATAAAGCATCGTCAAATATATCGATAAGTATATCAAGCCTATGATGTTTCCGACACTACGTGCCGTTTAATAATGCAAGCCATAAAATTGTTTTCAGGCATTACTGTGCGACTATTCCGGCTATTAGCATCCGATACTGAACTAACGAACATCCAGACGGTGCTGTTTCAAATTATTATCTCTATTAGCTCTGGGCGTTACCGCGGGTTCGTTAAAACATGCAATTATAATTAATTGTATGTATTTAATCATTAAAACTGTAATTTTATACTACTGACGTTATGCTATATGGTTTACAAAATGTATGTACGCTTTCCGACTGTAATGCTTTTTGTATAACAGCACAGGAATTAAAGCACAAATAATGACCTAAATTTTATCCGCAGTTAGTTCAAGACTTGATTCACCAGGTCAGAGGCTCGTGTAAAATACAGTCTCTCGCGTCTCTAATATAATAATAAATAATAAAATAAATAAATAAATATTCTTTTACAATCACACCAATTATTTAGTTCCAAGATAGGTAAGTATCACTAAGAACTTGTGTTATGGATACTAAAGAACGGATAAACATACTTAAATACTTTCTTTTTTTTTGTAAATACATACTTAATATACCCATAGGAAAACACCCGGACCAGTACAAATATTCATGTTCATGCACATAAAGATTTGTCCTGTGTGGGAATTGAACCCTCGACCTCTGAAGTGAACTGCAGGTATACTGACCTCCACGCCATATCGGTCGTCAAAAAAGTTATCACAAATTAACTCTAAGTTACCACAAATTTTGGTAGTCAGATAGTAAAAACGTAAACACTTATTTCAGATCTATTTCAAAATTGATCTGTTAAGATAGGTACTAAAAACGTTCAACAAAAAGCCAAGTATATTTTATAAGAGTTATAACCGTACACATTCAGATTCCGCTGAAAGGCTGAGCTACTCCAAAGCTTATATGAAATCCATCAACCGGGCCCATTGCGATGCGGGCCGCGTGCCCTCCGGCTCCCCGGAAAGCCTTTCGCATACACTGGCGACTAGCGGGTGACAGAGGCCGAGTTGTCAATTTTAGCCCTAGAATCGCTTGATTACAAAACTCGCTACAAAATATTTTTAGTCAGAATCGCTTGGATTACCCAAGCGATTCTGACTAAAAATATTTTGTTACAACTCATATTAAAATAATTGTTAAAAAAGTTTGATGTAAATTGTTAGTGGAACTCTTTGCAAAAGTTTCTTGATATTTATAAATATTTTTATCCTTAGCTTTAAATTTCACAACTTAACCTACAGGTTAGGTTAGAAGGAAACCTACCAATTCCAATTAAAATAGAAATAAATCACTAGCAATACAAATTCTTTCCCGTCATTTAAATAGTATCTAACACCTAGTGCCAAGCTAAAACCTAAGTCATTGCTAACGCAAATTCGGCAGTCTACTCAAACCAGTGTATTATAAATATCTGTAAACCAATATAATCTGACCGCCCCGCTGCCGCTTCTGTCCGTGAGACGCTTAAAGCACAACTTTTGCCCAAACCTGCTTCGTGAGACGGAGTTTGATTATTTTACACGCATATTGCTTTTTAGACCTTGTATCTATACTTTTAATATCCAATGTTAAGTGTTTCATAAAATGCTAAAGTATGCTTAATTTGTTTATGACATATGAACGTCAAACGTTTAATCATTTTGTCATTGATCAGTTAGTAACTGAGCGGGATAAGGGTTTTGTGAGATCGAATTACGTACGTATTTCTTTTGTTATCCGACCAACTGATTATTCATCCTAAAAGCACAATGGGAAACATAATCTTGATCTCGTAGCAAGCAACGTGAAGTGATGTTCAAAACTGATCGAGAGAAGCCTAGCATGATAAATTTGAATTTTACTTTGAATTTTTAGTGAATATTACTTTTTAATAACTAACTAGATCCATTACATTAAAAATGGATTTTGTAAGTATGTTAATTTTGCGAACATTGATTATTTAAGAGTCACTAGAATGGCAATGGATTCAGATTACGTGAAACAGCTAGCACAATATCACGAATTTCGGTAATGATTAGGATTTGTAACGGATTGTTTTCTATTTATTATACTCGCAAGTAAATAATAAACAGTGTTTGTTTGTTTATCCGTTGCATACGTCTAGAACCCCTATAACAACAACTATAGCGCTGAGTGAAATTTCCAGACGTTGTTAAGTATTATACAAACAGCCCCGTGATTGACACTTCCACTCCGATAAAACCATGACAAAATGTTACACAAACAATTATTTCCGAGTCTTTTTCTAAGAGAACAAAGTCAATTTAAAATTAAAAGCAATCCGGAAGTTAGTAGGTCGCCGATTCGCAAACACTAGTGGTCCGAAACATCGGAATTAATCTCTGTTCAGACATTGCAGCTGTCCTCGGCTGAACAAACCCAGCTGGCAATATTAATTGTCATTTAACAACAACCACGATTGACGTCTCACGATGGCTTTGCTAGGCGCGAATTATTGGCGACTTTGATAGTTCTTATTTCCAATATTTATTAATAATTGCCGATGTTACAAGACAACTATTAAAGCTAATTTTGAGGGAATATGGACTAAGTCAACTTCCTGAAAAAATTAAAGGAAACCGTTGCATTTACCAATTTGATGACTTAGATTCAACTAAGCTGTTTATATCATAAATAGTCAATAAATATAGTCACATTATAACACATACATTTTGACATTTTTCTATCAAAGAAATTTAATTCATTTGATGTACCTTTCTAAAGGACAAATGCTAAGTTTCTCACACAAATCCTCAAATATACTTTTTTTATCAAATATTTTTTTCTTAACTTGAAATTGTACAAAAACATTAAAAAATTTAAAAAAATTGTAGCTTTTGTTTATTTGTACAAAATAGTTAAAATTTAACCAAACCAAGTATTTCCAAGTAACGTTTAATCCGAACACCGGCACTATTTCGCAACATTGTTAAGACCATGAGCTGAGCAAAGAGCCACTCTCATATTAATACCTCCCCTCAGTGTGTGCTTAGCATAACAACTTAAATCGGTTCCCCACACCTAACGCCTAAATAAAATATGCAAGTCTCCTCAGCCTGGCTCGTGAGCGAGAAATACTCTGGACACATCATGTGAATTGAAATTTTTATGATATCGTTTACCGCACGCCTAGTGTACAAAGTGGTAACATTAAACGGGATTGCTTGCACATTTGTCTGGTTTACAAGTCACTTACTTGGGACTTGTTAAAAAACTAGTTCTACTCTGTACTTTCTGCTTTATTTTCTACTCCAATGGGATTTAAATTTGATTATATTTTTGTTGTTGTTTCGTTTTAAAATTTATTTTCTACTCCAATGGGAGTTTGATTAATACATTTTTTGTATTATTCGATTTAATTTTAAAATTACATTTTTATATGAATAAAAGTTAAATTCTTACAATTTGACTAACAGACAAAGTACTTAAATAAATAATACTTAAACGGGCACATTAACACATTTAAACATAAAGCTAAAGTATCGCTTAAATTATCGCCAATCATACTATAATATTATAAACAGGAAATATTTGTTGTTAGTTTGTATTAAAATAGGCTACGAAATAAATTTAAGGATCAATTAAAAAAAAACTATCAGTGACTGAAAGTTACTTTATTTGTTACTCACAAAACAATATTATTGTCAAAGGCTTCATCAATATTACATGCTTATTATGAAGCCATATCAATTAGAGATATTAAATTCGGTAACATAATTGATAAAGCGAGGCCGTGTCACTTGTCAAAAAACACGTAGTTACCGCCAATGGCCATCGTCTTCTCAGAAATGCCCCGTCTAGCAGTATGCTTTTGAAAAATAACAATAAATTACGTAAAATGAAAATAACGTAAGTTTGTTAAGAAGTTAAACAAAAGAGCAAAGTAAATTATATATTTTTCCGACTTCCCCTTTAGAAGTCGGTCGCCATAGTCGATCCGACATCAAATATGCAACAGCTTATACCGGGCAAGCCTTCTTTAGACAACTTGGCTGAACATCTCGCCCGCGTCAGCCTCCTCAACATGCCGCTGTCTTGTCAGGAACTATTTCGGTTGCACTAATACAATTGGGATTTTGTTTCGTCTCACTGATATTTTCGACTCGGAGCCAGCAAAGTAAGACAACTGATGCCAAAGATTCTGCATATAGATGACGTGTATCTGTTTTAAGAAAAATAGCAAAGGCTTTTTTTAGATTTCTTATTTTATATTTTTTTTACTTTGTTATGTATTTATTTGCCAGACATTATAAACCCTTTATATAAATAGTAATAAATAAATATTCTCTGACAATTACACCAATTATTTAGTTCCAAGATAAGTATAATTACAAACTTGTGTTATAGATACTAAACTAAACGGATAAAAATGATGAAACACATACTTAATATACAGCTTTAGATGAGCAGTAACAGCAATATATCCCATGACATATAACAAGAATTTGAGCTTAGACCAATGCTTTGGCGGTATAGAGTGTTTCAAGGGTGACGCAGCAAGTCAGCTTATACTTACTTACTACTTACTAATAGTGATAATCTAAAAACAAAGATTCCTCGATTAGTTAATAAAGAAGACACACTTATCGTATGTGTCTTTAGTAAGTTCAAAATAAATTCAATTCAATTTCAATTTCAATTTCATTGTTGTATTCAAGTTTGGCTCAATAAAGCCCACTCACTGTGGGCTTAAGCTTGAAAAATCGGTCAAGAAACTCGTCTCAAGAAACTCATCTTGGTGGATTTTTCTCGCACCAGTCATAAGTTACTCACCTATCTACTTAACATTTAAGTAAAATAAAGCTCCCTTTAATTTTCACCCTTTGTTTATATTTTGATCGTTATCGAGACAATGAGGGCGTATTGTTCTAGCATACAGTTGAGTGAAGTGTAAAGAGTTATTGGTAGGGAATTCCTGGCTAGACTGACGTTAATAGATACAGTGTAGGATGTTATACCTACCTAAAATCAATCACCTGTGGGTCAGACGTTGATCATGGCTCACACGAAACGTTCACTGTAGCTGACCCGTCCCTAGAGGGAATGAGAGGCCACACAGACATTAACATTTGAGGCAATTTCTGTTGAACACAACTCGATTTATGTCAGTAAAGCAATTCTTAAAAATTATCTTGTAGCCGTGGTGATGAAGTTTTCGAAGCTTGGGGAAAAAACTTAAACCAGATCTTAAAGTGTAGGCTTCAAATGGTGTAGGATCTTTGTGTTTTTTCAATAAAGCAGACTATCAGTATAAAAGTACTGATAACAAAATGTTAATGGCACATAACAAAGACGAAAAGTAGGAAATAAATGCGAATTGAACTACGTCACCCGTTGACAATTTTTAGGGTACAAAATCCCGGAGATACTTTTTCAACAGAACTCGCAAACATAAAAGGACATTTATCTAATTATAACTAAAAAACAAAACAAAACGAAAGAGGCTCATTAATACAATAAATACAATAATTCCAAAAAAATAACGCCCGATTAATTAAACACCTTGCCGATGCGCTGGCGTTAAACAATCATGGTCATTTTGTGTCATAGTGATGTTATGCGGATTCGTTCTTTGTCTGCGCTCTGCTATATAAACTAATTCCCTGGAAATGTGTGTAAAAGCGGGTGAGGCCGTTGACTGATTGTGGGTCACGTGGCGGCGACGGCGGCGGCTGCGGTGCAGACCGCTGCACGTCACACATCGATCAGGCTCACTGGCTTACCGTCTCATATACGCTCACTTAAACTACAGTTAAACTAATCATTAAAATTATTTTTGTATCTTGTAAACAAAAACCAACCTCACCTGAATGTAGTGCTCCTGCCGATCAATCTACGAGGGTCTGACTTTAATAAAAGCTCCCGGTAAGCGGCAACAGTTGGTTCTATTTTCAAATTTATTTGCATCAGTTTTAAATCACGTGAATCTCCTTGATGTTGGCTGGAAGAGATCTCTTATTGAGCTAAGGTCGCTTTTGTGCATGGCTTATTTATTCAATGTTTCGGTATTTTTTTATTGTATATTATGCCTCTGCCTATAGAAACAGAACCAGGCGTGATGTCATTGTAATAGGTTGGGGAAAAAGTCTTTTCGTATTTTTGTATGAAAAGTCAAGACATTTTTTTCAAAGTTTATTTACATTTATTTACAATATATATGTACCGTTTTGTTGAATAACTTTCTGCCATTTTGTGGGCAGAGACATTATCCCGTTACTGTAGAAACTTTGGGACTTGTGATCAAAAAAACGGGACAAATAGTTTTGGCAGTCCTCTCTTGAGGTCAACCTTACAGAACTTAAAGAATTCTGCAGAGACCGAAACAGGTGAAAATCTGAAGGCGCAAGGTCAGGGCTATATGGTGGATGCACTAGGACCTCCCAGTCGAACTCTCTTAATTTTTGCTGAGTGGCTAAAGATGTGTGTGGTCTAGCGTTATCGTGATGAAAGACCACACCCTTCCTGTTGATCAATTCCGGCCGTTTTCTCTCGACTGCTTCCTTTAATCTCATCAGTTGCTGGCAGTAAAGATCAGAATCGATGGTTTTGCCGGGCGGTAAAAGCTCATAATAAACAATGCCCTTCCAATCCCACCATACACACAGCATCACCTTATTTCGTGTTAGGCCAGGTTTGGCCACAGTCTGTGAAGCCTGGCCAACTTTCGACCACGACCTTTTTTGCTCGTTCTTGTCGTACGTGATCCACTTTTCATCGCCAGTTATCAATCTCTTCAAAAACGGCTCGGTTTCATTACGTCTCAATAATGAATCGCAAATGAGTACACGGTTCATTAAGTTTCTTTGAGTGAGCTCGTGTGGCACCCAAATATCGAGCTTTTTTGTATAACCAGCTTTCTTCAAATGGGTCAAAACTGTTTTGTGGTCAATTCCCAGTTCTTCAGCTACATCGTAACTACTAATATGCCGATCTTGCTCCACTCTTTCAAAAATGGCGTCCATTTTATTCGTAACAGGGCGACCAGAGCGAGGTGCATCTTTAACATCAAAATTTCCGGACTGAAAACGTTTGAACCAAATTTGTGCTGCTCTTACTGACACTGCATCAGGTCCATAAACATCACAATTTTTTTTCACTGCTTGAGTTGCATTTTTGCCTTTTTTATAATAAAATTTTAAAATGTATCGAATTTCTTCATTAGATTCACTCATTTTTACGGAGAGAAAAACAAATGAAAAATAGCGGGAAACAACTTTTTTTTATTTTTTTCTTTTCTTTATAATGGAACCTTTTTAATGTTACCAAAACCAGCCAGACACAAATAGTACAGTCAAAAAAATTTTATAATAAGTTTATACCTACGTTATGCGAAAAGACTTTTTCCCCGACCTAATATGTATGTGCATAATTATAGAAGTATAGTCTATCAGGTATTTTTATACCACTATATGGCATTCAAGTATGTGGACCACCAAAGTGGTCACCGTATCCGATGGGCCCTTGCAACACTAGATAAGTCTTTTTTTTAAATATTTTATCGATTCGAAAAGGGTGGACCCCAAGAGCAGCACGTGTAGTTCGAATGAGAGAAAAGAAGAAGTTCTTTAGAACTCTTTTTGTAGTAACTTCAGCTACAGATAGCGATACAGAGACATATAAGATACAGAGACATATAATATACAGAGACATATAAGATACAGAGACATATAAGATACAGAGACATATAAGATACAGAGACATATAAGATACAGAGAGAAGCAATGTCATAGAAGGTTACTGGTGCTACTTTACGGCTTCTGAGGAAACATTTAACTAGAAACTAGACGAGATTCACGCTTTGATTTTTCTCACAGCCAGCGGCCGTCCCCCTGAAGGGGTGATCCTATATTTAAGTGACATTTACTAATGCCTTTTCAAGAAACTCAGACTTAACATTAAACATTAGTTTTGTAATTGAGGTTATTTTGATTTGCGTTCCTACAAGGATCTAGGGAGCCAAAGCCAACCTCACCTGCAAGTGGTGCACCTGCCGATCAACGGACGAGGCTCTGGCGAACATAACTGTGCCCGGCAAGCGGCAATAGGCGCGCCACCTATTTCGTGGGACCAACTATATAATTGACGAAGTGTGGGCGTATAATATGCCTCTGCCTACCCCTTCGGGGAAACAGGCGTGAATGTATGTCTATATTTTGATTTGCTCTATTAATTATTTTAATTAAGTATAAAAAACAGAGGTCAACTCCTGTTTCTGGCAACGGACTATTTACTATGCACATACAAATATTTTTAAAGATCTATCTTTAATACTTTCAGTTTTAGTTGGCAAGCCTCACCACTTTCATTTTACAATGTTTGTACTTTTCAAAAACTTGGAGATATTTGGCATTATACGACATGGCGACAATTTTTCAAATGTATGTATAAAATATCTAAGTGGTTTGAAGTACTGCATGATTATTATGTCGGGTAAAAATGGCAGCCAGCCAATATGGCGCACGCCTGGTGGGGTGACAGTCGTCTTCGAAATCGCAATGGACCAATTTTGAGGTTATGATACAGTACATTTATGGTGCTGAAACTTTTATTGGACTGGATTGCTGTTGATGTTAATATTACAATTGTCTAAAAGAAAAATAAATATCGTTTTAAAACGTCTTCACTTTTGTACTAGGGAAAATAAAACAGTGGCGCAATCTGATGCGCAAAATGCGTACTAGTAATAGTTATTAGTAAAGTATTATTTTAAAGTCTTTTAACGGCCAATTTTGGAACTTTTTTATTCCAGGTGAGTTCTCAGCACTTAACAAGCAATATAATATTGCTACCATGTAATTAACCTTAGGCAGCTAACCGCCATAGCATGGCATACCCTGATTGTTCAATAAATCTCTGAACAGACTTTGGCCTCAGGTCGGCCGCTGTAAGGATGTCTGATTCAGGAGGTTCAATGATTCCGACCTTGCTTTATGCGTGGGGTTTTAATTGCTTTGCTTCATCTAATATCCTGCGCCGCGTGCTTCAACATCTGCACGCGAGTCGAATTAATGCTACTGGGAATGCTACGTGTACCTGAGCACTGGAGTTAATGACAAATAACCAAGGCAAATGAAAGGAGGAAAAATGCTACGCCGACCCTAGATAAACAGATACTAAGGCAGGATGATAAATTGTCTATAATAGAACTATATTATTCTATTTAATCTGGCGTGTTAGTCACATTAGCTGAAAATTTCAACAATTATGTCAGAACATCCGTGGATTAAACAATAACTTGTTTTTCGCCATCATGCATACAGTACAGCTGACTTAAAATTGTTATACTGTACATGACATGATAGTAAATGTTTTTCAAACATAGTGTTCTTAGTTAATTACAACCGCAGGACTGATCATCTGCCGCCAACATATAGGCCCTTACGACGACCGTGGAGCGCTTAAAGATTGCTGTTCTACTAGGTTGAGAATAGCAAGGGCCAATTAAAGTATTTTACAAGTTTTATTCTATCGCATTGTATAGTGTCACTGACATTTGAAGATTGTAATTGATAATTTAAAAGAGCATTACCTGTGTGTTTCTTGTCAGTTCTCACAAAGCGGCGGCTCAGAACTGGCACTTAGATTCACTTACTCAATTTGTTTTTTTGCATGTTAGTTAATCTAAGCTTCGTGATTTCCGTGTACTCATATTTTGTTTTTCTCTTCATAATTTTATTTTCAGTACTATGTAAGAGTTTCTGATTTCTAACGGGTTATCGTAATTTTTTTAATGGCAATGGAACAAGAGTGGAGTGAGTCTTATCAGCTGAGCCTTACGATAATCATGTCCGGATACCCGTAGTAAAACAAAAAAAAACTGTCATATAAAATTCATGTATTCAAAAGTATTTCACTGTAGGGTCAGCTCTGGCCTATTTGCAGTCGGTTAGCGCACTATTAGGTAACGTTGTCGTGGTAACTGCTGTCGCATGCACCAAAACTCAAAAGGCATTTAAATCCTGTATTCTACAAAGGTACGAACATTTGCTGCCGATTTATATAACTCGCAGTAAATGTGCACCAGCAGGCAATATTGCCTGCTGGTCATTCTTCAAAGCTGGGGCTGGTTAGTTCACTCTTTCCGTCAGTGTATTATGTAGAAGGCGTGGTTAGTACACACGCCTATACATGCATCCTGTTTTTGTGTTTAGTTGTATGTGTGGAGATTTTTACACCAGTGGCTATTAGCTATTTATTACACATATTCTATTCGTAGTCCTTGACAGAGGTGTATAGGGATCCTACCAAGACCTAAGAAGCCCAAGCCCAGCTCACCTGGAAGTGGTGCACCTGCCGATCAACGAACCGATGGCGAACATAACAGTGCCCGGTAAGCGGCAAAAGGCTCGCCACCTATTACGTGGGACCAACAATATAATTGGCGAAGTGTGGGCATATAATATGCCTCTGCCTTCCCTTTCATCATATCATATATATATATATATATATATATATATATATTATATTAGATATTATATAATAAATATCTTTATATGTATGTATCTTTGACCGATAATAGAGGTTCTTGTGTGACAGACGATACTTTATATCAGCATAATGATACTGTTCAATGAGTACTAGACATAAGATAAAGAAACTAAATGTCCTTTCTTTTCATAAATACACAGAAAGCACACAAGCTAAGAAAAATATTCATGTACACAAATATTCGTGCTATTTGGACCAACGGTTTTGGGCGGAAATGTCGGAAGAAACTGGCCTCTGCGTCATATAGATTGTCAAAATATGTCATCTTGTCATTAAGACAATCAGATAATCTTAAAAACATCATCAAGCCATAAAAGATAATAATAAATTAAAAAAAAATTGGAAAAAAAATCAATTTAAAAAAAATTGTAAAAAAAATTTACATTAATAAACTCACACCAAAATATGTAAAGAGCTTTGAGATGTATAGACATTAAACTTAAAAATAATTATATAATATGACCATAGTACAAAACACTAGTAATGTTCTTTTTAATATAATTCTCAAAAGAGAACTATTTTCCTCTCGATTTGAACCACGTGTGGCTCAATGCTTTCACTGCTGTCTACACAAATGGAGGTTTCTATGGAATCGTATAGTATTTCACTCCCTATTTCTAATTTATTGCAGAAACGTTATCCCGTGTTTGACTAGAGCGATGAAAGCCTATGTTCGCACGAATTGTCAAAATATCATGGCGATAACGTAGAATGATACCTACAGGTACAAGTTTTGTGTCTGAAATAACAACAATAGAAATAAGTCTATAGAAATTACACCAATTATTTAGTTTTAAGTAAAATTTCATAAAGAAACTTGTGTTATGGATACTAAATAATATAAGTACAGCTAGACCACGGCAAACAAAATAGAAACATATTTTGTGAACGTATATTTGCACTCTACTCCACAGGCCTTGGGTTCACGTCCTACACAGGACACGTTGTATGCATAACAACGAATAATTACCATAGTATGGTTGTTTTCTTACTTATGTATTCCAAAAAGTAAATAACACAGTTTAACTCTTTACCCAAAGTATACCAAGCATTTAGTAACGACTAATGTAAGTTCCATACATTTTATAGCAGTATTCGTTGGTTAAATGTTACATTGCCTATCATGGCGCCTGTTCCAGCTACGGTTTCACATTTTCGTAACGCGTCTCGTAGCGTAGCGTTGATACGGTGATTGCTAAGTTGATACTAAGTGTTGTACAAGGGGCCATAATCGACATCATAGAGTTGAGACCATGTTCACTATCGGGTGTATAGGGATCGATCAACGGACGAGGCTCTGGCAAACATAACAGTGTTCGGTAAGCGGCAATAGGCTCGCCACCTATTACGTGGGACCAACTATATAATTAGCGAAGTGTGGGCGTATAATATGCCTTTGCCTTCTCCTTTGGGAAAACAGGCGTGAATATGTAGAAAAGTAGCCTATTTTTATTTACAATTGTTCTATTTTAATACTTTTTTATAACAGATCAAATTTAGTTTTTTAAGTACAAATAAACATTTATTATTATTCTATAATATATGTTATTGTTTTAACTCTTAACATATATCTGAGGTCTCGGCACTAATATATCGCATTGCTCGTTAAGATTTTTATTAACACTTGATTATGTCACCACTTATTCATAAAGTACATCAAACTCATCTTTTGGATTATCAGCCTTTTTAAACACAAAAACAAATTATCAATGATAGTGACAAAAAATAAAAACGAGATATTGCCAAACAAACTTTTAATGATCTGAGGCCACCGCCGGGAAAATTATAAAACACATATAAAATTACTATCAGACTTTTTACATAAAGCGACAAATTCTCAATCAAAGCGACAAATAATAAAACCGAAATATTGCCAAACAAACTTTTTAATGACCCGAGGACACAACGGGGAAACGGGAAAATTATAAAACTGGCAACAATGAGGCTGGAGTCGTAAAAATCCGGCACAGCCTCCCCGCGAGGGCTTTGTGCGAGTGTTTGCTCAGGTGACCGCGGTCAAACAGGAATGTTTACACCTATTGTTTTGTCCACAATCACAACATATGCTGCTTTGCCCTTTTAACTGCACCCATCGAGAGTAAACATTGCGCTGTGATTTTTGATTTATTATTTGCAAAATGTATCGTTGCTTTTTGTTGGTTTTTTATGATTTATTGCTTAAGCACTTGTAACTCTGTGGTACTAATTGGTTGGAAACGAGAGTTGACAGAGATCAATCATTTAATGAGTCACCGTTTGTATCAATCCTTTAATATCAATAAACACATAGTTTTTTCGGCCATTCCAAGCGGATTTATAACAGACAAACTACGAGGTGCTACGAAATTGCTACGAGAGTTTTCGTAGCAAAAGTTTTGAATAAGAGCCATATTCACTTCATAGCTACGTTGATTTGCGGAGATCAGTTTATTTGTTCTAAAAATCCTGTAGGTGCCTGTTTGACATTGTCTAATTAGGAAAAACTCGGCAGTAAAAAATATTGGTTTTGTATGCACTATCTGTCAATGCTATTTGGAACTATTAGACAAGCCCTAAAAGTTATGCAATAATATAAATTTTAGGCAATTTTAGCCTATATAATAATAATAATAATTTTTATTTTCTTACCACAATTACAGAAATTACATGCATAATTGGTACTTATAAAAACACAAAACTTATCTATGATTGTGGGAGACTGGAGTCTGAAGTAGGCAGTAAGTCTGTATATATATACTATATACCACTAACAATTAAAATTTACACATTAATTAATTAAATAATTACATCAAAACAATCCTAGATGGAAACAAATTAATCCAAAATCATTTTTCCTCTAATACATGTTAAAGAATTAAAACCAACTTATGCAGAAATATTCGCCGTCTGTTTGAGTATCGTCGTGTTGGTCTGAATTCTTCATTAAAATCACTTATTAAAACAAACTCCGCCTGTGCTCGTTCCAGAACGGTGTAGCCTTTATAAATATTGTATTTTGGAACGTTTGAACGGGTGATGTGTATGTTTCACGCAATCATTACGTGGTACTGGCTTTCACATCAAAAGTCGAATCATTCTTATAACTGATCTCTGACGACCAACATACCGTCAATACCAGTATTAGTTACTAAGATCGTCGATTTTCGCTCTGGGTAAATAGTTAGAGCCTGAATACAAATATGTAGTACGTGTGAGGTGGACTTATAGTAAAAAAAAAACACCCAGACATTATTCATTAATAGTGAGACCTATATTTGTCATATCTGGGAATCGAACCCACGTTCTTAGGAGGTATATAACGTCATCTTATTATCGGTCATCATAGATAGTAACGTTTCGTTTTTTACCACGAAAACCGAGATATGAAACTAAAGAGTTCAAGAAACTTCAGAAAGTCCAGAATAAAACTGTAAAAAAAATAACAATATAAGTGTGCAATTTTAAAAAGGTAAACCTGGAACGTGAAAAAAAGACGACACCGACACCTCGCATCCCGCGGGACCTATTGCTTATTATACCTAATCATCTGGCAAGGAAATCTCATTAAATATTGAAGTTCAAACCCGTTTAGGACTGAGAGTAGCCGCGGTTCATATTGGCCTGAACGGGCACCTTTCGGATTTCGCAAAGCAATTCACACCTAATTCTAAAGCGGTACGATTGGAAATGGAAATGTACTTTTTAGAGGATTTTATTTGTTACATTTAAGGGAAAACTGCCTTTGAACGCTTGGGCTTAAGGTCGTCACTTATTCGATCCGGTTGTATCTTTTAAGAAGTGGGGGGTAGGGGGAGGGTAGGTCAATGTCCCGCCCTGGAGTCGGGCGGCGCTCGCTGCGGACTTATTGTGGCTTGTGATATTAAGACAAGTCCTCACTGAGATTGGTCCGGGCAAGGAGTACATATTCCCACTAGACAGACTTCTGCTAGCCTTCAAAGTAAGGGCGTTGAGACCTCCTTACGTTCATTATTTAAAGGAAAATTTATTTTTCGATACATGAATTTATAGAATCTTTAATCAATATTCATATAAAAAACCGGAGTGTTAAGCTTGTCACGAGGAGGAATTGAATTGTACACTATATGTGTGTTTAATCTTCAAAAATCCATATCATAAATGCGAAAGAAACTTCTTATATAAGGCTGACCACATTTTGGTAAAGTTTTAATAGCTTACCCTTGAAAGTTTGTGAAACAATTTTTATTCCAGAAATCATTCTTTGAAGAGGTTTAAAGAGCGGTACATGTTTCTATGGGGAAACAATAAAAGGTTATGGTGTAAAATTTCTCAAGTCCCATAAATTAATAGCTATAAACGAATTGGAATAACACCTATGTCCAAATACTAAAAAATAAGTCTTAAGTATAAAAATAAAACATTTTTTATTTCCTCCTACAAAGTTTGCTCAAAAGGACATAAGCAGTTTGAAAATTAGGCTGACAATATTGTCTTGATATGATACTCCTGAACTTTGCCTTCAATCCTATAAATTCGTAATAAAAGTACTTATTTTGCGATCTACCACAATAAGTAAAACTCATGTCATAAATAATGTATTTGTCGCCGTTATGTTTTTATCCCCCGGAATCTTAGAAGTGTACGGTTCTCGCCCAGTGACCACATCTTGACATCACAGGGTATAAGAATTACTAATGGAAGTTAAGAAGAGGGAAGCCATTCGGATCGTTAATAAAACTTTGTGGGGAACGACTAAAGCGAAAAGACAGAGAACTTGGACAACCGATTGGACTTGTGAAGTTCCACAATATATATTATATTATTTTTTGTCCTTAATGGTCCTACTAAGGTAGAGAACTCTGTCTTTTGTATGTTATCGAAAAACACTACAATTATACTAGTAGAAACCTTGGTACGACTAAGGAATGGAATTGGGCACTTGACTTATTTTTGGTACGTTATCGAAAAAGCACTACAATTATAGAAACTCTTAGTGAAAGAATCACTTCGTCAGCAAGAAAACTTCCTGAGATATAATTCAAACGGCTCTTATTATAGCTTACTCTGTTTTTTACGGATCTCGTTGGGTTTTTGTAGGAAATGTCGCTTCATATGTTTTCTAAAATAAAATATTGTTCATTTAAAAGAAGATATTTCGGTGTCAATGTGAACATAACATTAATTATTGTCAAATACCCTATTGACTAGCAGTTGACATATAATTAAATACTATTTATTACATATTATGGTTTTTCTTTCACTTTAAATATCACATACTCGTATGCAGAATTATGTTTATAAGACACATTTTTGTAACCTGCTGTAAAATTATATTCAATTACAATTAAATTTACAACCATTAAATTTTATATGTATAAACTCTTTAGTATAATAAATTTGTATATTGAAATACTGTTATGAAAGAGCGAAGTCGCTTGTCACAGGCATTGTTTGCTTACTAGGCGGCTTCGACCACTATATTATAATGTAAACCTCGGTAAAGAAAATAAATAATTTGAATTTGAATTGAATCTAAAACAGATGCAATCTTGAAATTGAGGAAATAAGCCACAGCATGGAATTCTATTTTGTATTTCGTGTTTCGTCAGAAAAAGGTAAATTCCTGCGGTAAAATATATATATCAGGTTTAGCGTTCGGTTGTAAGAATATGAAAGCCACAAGATCTCTAACTTGGCTTAACGACTACCAAATTCTTTTCAATGTTTCTGGTAAAAACTAAAAGACACTATTTTCATAGTACAGCTACATAGTAGCTTTAATTGTAGTTGTTGTTGTGCTGTAGCCTCAGCATATCATATCATAAATAAATTTGGCAATGTTTTTTTTAACAGTTACACCAATTATTTAGTTCCAAAATAAGTATCATTAAAAACTTGTGTTATGAATACTTTATTATTATTTTTATTTTTAAAATCCATACGTAATATAGGAAATCACCCAGACCAGAACAAATATTCATGTTCATGCAAACAAAGATTTGTCCTGTTTAGGAATCGAATCCACGACTTTAGAAGCGAAGTGCGGGTATACTCGCCCCCACGCCATGTCGATTATTTTATCAAGTGCATCAAAGAGATACTTAGAGTAACTGTCACAGATGTTGGAGGGAACAATAATGAAGGTCCTTAAGAGAGGTTGTACAGCACCCAATATTGCGTACCATAATCTTAAGTGCGTGCAGTAGGAATTTGGCGTATTCGCCCCTGGTATAACAACAACAACACTCCAAAGCACATGAGTCAATTAAATTTCATGTGAATCTTGAAAAATCTTGAATAATGTTTATGAAGCGTTACTCTTTAAATTCGCAAGACAGCTTAATTGCTGCAAGGAACACCTATAGAGTTGGCCATTTCCTAAATAAAATACATAATTGGCGGTCGTCCGTCACAGCTCTCCGCGGGCGGTCTCGCCTCCCGCCCCAATTGAGATTAATTGAGGGTGCAGTCTACTTCGGATGCTGGATCGCTGTATAATGGGATGGCTGAAACATTCTTCTTACCACTTTTATATTTTCAACTTAAAAGAAAATAAATAACAGCAAACTGTCGCGGATCCAAAGTAACGCTACATTTAATAAGGCGGCGGTAAAGTTACGAAAACGATTAATGTAATTATTATCTATCTCTCATCCTCCTTTTCATTTGTCGTGGATAATTTTGATTAACTTGAACAAAGTTTGAGTTAAATTAGGTTAGCGTACAGGCTGTTGATTGCGATGAAGTTTTTTTTGGTTTATTAAGTGTTGAGATGTTTAACTAACGTTAAGTAATACTTTAGTAATAATTTAAGCTTTAAAGCCACGCAGCTCTAAATAAATAAATAAAATATCTACTGGCAGCTGTCTGCTAGTAAAAGACCACTGCACTGTGCTTGGCACCCTCAGTCAACTTTGAAAAATGTAAGACTTAAGAATAAATAAGCAATCTCTGATTTCGTAAATTTTATTTTTTGTGTATATGGACAGAAATATTCATAGATAAATAAAAATACCCTTTAGTTGTATTCATGATGGTTCAGCCGTAACCATACTTTACGGTACAACAACAGCTCTAAACACAAATTTCTTAATAACTTTTTTTGGAATTTATACTTCACAAAGAGTATCAAACTTAAAATGCTTAAAATCTCAATTTAAAAACCCACCTTACTCTTACATAAAAAAATCTGTATCCTTGAATTAAGAACGCGATATAAATCTCGTTTGTCGCATACCATGTCCCACGATATCTATCAGGGGTTGTATCACCGCATCGGTAGTATCGGCGACACTCGACCGACTTTTTGGGTCAAGCGGGGCGCGCGCTCGCGCCGACCGGCACAGATTTCTTTATGTTCAAATTTAAATGGTCTAATTGACCGAAAAAAACATCTGTTGCATACTTTAAAACTTATTAAGACCCTAAGTTACTAGCGCAAGTCGTGTAACCTAGATGTTTTTCATACGACTCATTTAAAATTAATTTTAAAACGCTCGGTGTGCGACTATAGGGTTCCAAAGTGTGGGGGTGAATTCCCTGCCGGTAGCGAGCTTTAATAAAAGATATTATAACAAACCCTCGTAATAACGGTGGAATCATAGAAGAATAAGATGTGTGGAAGGTGTGGTAACAACAGTAATAGTTCGTACGAATAGACTTTAAAAGAGTAACGAACGAGATAAATACGATAATCGTGGAAGAAAAAGAGAAAATATTTGAAGAACATTTAAAGACCAAATCAAACTAAACCAAATGGGAACAATACAAGAGCTCGCATAACAAGAACAATTAATGTGATTGAAACAAAAGAAGTATGCCAAGTACGTATAAAATGCCTCTCTGTCTAACTAGACTTTTTAATGGGACAAGTCATATTGACTACATCCTGCCTGATGATAAGCAGTATATGATAAGCAGTTTATGTGTGACTAGCAGCCTCCCGCGAAAAGTCGCGGACAAAGGTCCCATATAGTTTTATAGGTTAAATATAACCATTCCTCTTGAATCATTCTATCTATTAAAAAAAACCGCATCAAAATCCGTTGTATAGTGTTAAAGATCTAAGCATATATAGGAACAGACAGGCAGCGGAATGCGACTTTGTTTTTATACTATCTAGTGAAGTATTCACTGTTGGTCCCTGTTAGGGCTGAGATGGCAAAGGATCTAAATTATTTATAAGTTGACCGCTGAGAGCTGTACCGCTACCCGCAATAAGCAATAAGGACGGTCATGGATAGGCAAGTCAAATTATCGTGTCATGAACAATTAGCCCATTCTTCCTTTACAATAATTTAATTTAATAATTGAATAACACATTTTATACTTTACAATAACTTAATAATATACATCCAAAAATACGATAGATTCAAGTAAGCCGCCAATCTATTGAAATTACCGTATTGAGTAGGCAGGGTTACATTATCGCGTTTCCGAGTTCCCCGCTCCCGTTCCGATCAATTTGACGGCTCGCTATCTACTATATTAATACGTTAACCAGGCAATATCCGTTTTGGCCCAGCGCTCAATGAACGCAATCTGTATACATTTATCTAGTACAGGTATTTGAAAATATTAACTAAAGGTTTATTGCTAATTATACTCACGAGTTTTTTCACCAATTCTTCTCGTTTCACGCTCACTGGTTTAACCAGATTTGGCTGAATTCAGTTATTACATGGAGCGACTGCCGTCTGACCTCCGCAACCCAAACGGAAACATCATTCTATGGTTAAACCAGCTGTCAGTATATTAGAAAGCCCTGACTTCCTAATAACGACTGCCATAGATGTTCATGCCAGCTGGGACCACCGTCTTAACGTGCTTTCGGAGGCTCATGAAACCTCTATGGCATGAATATAATTCAAAGTTGGACTGTGAGAAGATATATAAATAAAATTGGATGACTCTTTTTAATATCCCTTCAAGATAATACTCAAAGATATTTGGAGTTGAAAGATAAACTAAAAGTGTGGCTTACGTGGATTGTAACACTCGTACATGTATGTAATTTCTGATTGTAATAAATTAGAATAACAAACATATACAATACAAGGTTCAAGAGATGGATGTCTCGTGAACTAACTTGAATCCAAAAAGTTTGAATTGGTTTTTTTTTCACACCAACAGTCTGTTTTGGATTAACGTTAGTCCAACTGCTGTAATACACAGTTTTAAGACCGTGAACGTCCAGCTTTGTGGCATCACTGACAATAATTTGTGTAAAGAATGCATGAAAAAAACCTCAAGACGAACTCTCAAAGTGAGACTGAGGCGAGCACTTATCAACAACAAAGACTAAATCAATGGGGCGTCCGAAGACGTAGCCGGCGGCTGGGACCCGGCCTCGAATCAAAAATCGGACAAGTGTGTCTCGACCACGAAATATACAAAGGTTCTGTACAGACCCGGTAGAGGTTTTTTTTAAATTTATATATAAATATCTAAATAACAAAGGTTCCACAACAAATATATAGGTACTTTCTACGAAACTCAAAATTGCATATTATTTATACTCAGTAGAAAAGAGTGAAACAAATGTGAAAAAATCGTTTCTGATGTTACCAAATAGATTTTTTTGCGATAATTTTGTACTTAGTAATTTTGTAATTTTGTAAGTACTTTGAGAAAAAACAAATTAATACCTTAAAAAAGTAAAATAAATAAATAGCTACATAAAAAGTATACTTTCCATGTATAAAAAACACCAACAAAAAATATGTGTCAAGATTTTTGTAACCATCATTGTTATCAGTGCCATTACAAAATTGTATCAATTTCGAATATATTTAAATTTTCACTGAGAACTCACGTTGGTTGTGTGTTCCATTATATTGATAAAGTTTCCCTGAAGGCTGAGGAACCCTAAAAGGTGAGGTTTATAGATTTCCAGTTTTCGAGTTGTTTGAGAAGTAATCCGCTGTGCATTGTGGTGTTGAAGGGCGCTCCACGGTTATTACGCGGCGAGAGCCTTGATACCCGCCGTATTTCTCAGGCTGATGGTTTATGTTGCTACATCTACATAATACTTATATATAAAACGCTTATAGCTCCGCGGTACTAGGTGGTCGGGAACGATCACCAAAGTAAAGCAGAGTTCACAGAGGTAAGCCCTTGGATGGGAGACCGTTTGTGTGGCCGTTGATATCAAGCGCTGCTATGCTTCAGAAGGCACGTTAAGATGTTGGTCCCGGCTAATACTATATAAGGTAGTCGTTAAGCCATATTAGAGGCCTTATTGGACCCAAATACAAAATACACTTGCTAGCAACCAAATCGACACCACCGCCAACTATACATTCAAACGTTATTTTTTGAGTAAAAGTAATACAACATTTAATTAAAAACAACTTAAGCGTGTAAGTTTCAAGCTTTTAAATTACATAGTGTTTTTATTTGGATGTAGTTAGCGGTTAAATCGATTTGGTTGCTCGCGAGTGTAGTTCGTCTCTAAGAAAATTAAAAACACATGTTATTTTCTAATCTCTAATTTGTTCAAATTAAATCAGTTTGTGCAATAAAAATGAAATCGCCGTTTTGAAATAATATTAAAGTTTATTTCTACTTTTAGTAAGTGTCCGTCTCCCAGTTCTTGGAAATATTCTATCATTATGATCTCAGTCAGGAAGCTTTAATACGAAACACCTTACTGTACATCTTACGAAGGTACGGTGAATATTTTACTAGAAAAAATTAACTCATCCGTGGTAGCCCAGAGAGGAATCCTTTGACCTTTGGTTAACCGGTCCACTGCTCTAACCACTGAGCTACCGGGGACTCCGATAGACGCGTTGAATTTTTCTAGCTCTTTATGATTTGCGTTTTAAACCCGCGGTATCACATCACTACGAACTTGTACGTCTCATACCTATATATAGCATTGTAAATGCATTAAAATATATGAAGAAAAGGTCCGGTGATTAACAAAATGTGTAAAGTCTTCATACAGCGCCACTATCGACCAATAATTATTTTTATTCCTTGACGGAAGCTTTTTATATAATTTACGAGCTGACCCGGCGAACTTTGTTCCGCCTTAATCGCAATAAATAAGCAGATTGTGTTTTTATTTTATTGGAAAAATTACAAAAAAATTAAATACCTACATTAATCATTCATTATTATTTCTGTATTTTAGTACAAAGTTGCTCTTCACTTAAGTACTTTGTGATACACGACATTTTTTTTTTATTATTATTTATTGAGAAGCACGAAGTCGAGCCATACTATTGCGGCGATGTTCACGTGCAATTTCTTGTTCTTCTTCAGTCCTTTCATTTCCAGTATTTCGTATTCTTCTTGCATTACGCAAGCAAACGGCTTTGTCGGTAAAGATTCGATAGTCTTGTTCGCGGCATTATTAATTAAACTTCACTTCAATTCACCTAAAAAATTATTTCAAAACTCATATTCACATTCCCGCCAAGAAGTCAGAAATAGTTTGAATATTAATTTCTTACAAATATCAAATTGTCATCCATACGTCATTACATAGCTGTCATTTGCTTTTTGTTATTCCAAGTCGATTCTTTTTTGTTATATCACGTTTTATAGTGACTGACGTTTTATGTCAAGTCACACGGGAACGCTGTCGAACGGGATAAAAAGTATCCTATGTCCGTCTCCTGGCTCTAAGCTACCTCCCTACCAATTTTCATCCAAATCTGTTCTGCCGTTCTTTAGTTATAAGTTCTGTAACTAACACGACTTTCTTTTATATATATAGATTTTCACTATAACAATTGAAGGCAGTTGCAGCGTTTTTTGTATATGATGAAACCGCAACAATCACTCGTTGCGCCTTCTTAATCCGTCTTACAGTCCTTTTAAATATTATTCTATTAGGGAAATCTCAGTGAGGAAGCTTGAATACGACATGGGGCACCGAAACACCGAACTGGAAATCTTACAAAGGCCCGGCCGTTAATTAGCGAAATGTTTAAACTTTTCAAAAATGATTTGTCATTTTCTTGAATATGTAATTTAATTTCACTTACAAAATAATGGAAGGCAGTTGCAGTGATTGTCTATATGGTGTGGACGCAATAATCACAAGAGGCACCAAAACACCGAACTGGAATTCTTACAAAAGATTAACAAAATGTCTAAAATCTTCGTACAGCGCCACTAACAATATTAATTTTCATTCCTTGAAGAAAGCTTTTTTTAATTTTCATTTCACTATAACAATTACAGGCAATTGCAGTGATTTTGTCTATGATATAATCACAGTAATCACTCGTCAGGCTCACTAAAGCTGTCTTACAGTCATTGGTTTTTTTTAAAATTATTATTGGGAAAACAGATAACGGCAATTTCACTAACCATTAAATTATAAATAACTACTCTGCACTAGTTACAAGTTTTCGTATACGTAAGTTATTTTAGTATTATCTCAGCCAGGAAGCTTTAATACGACAAGGGGCATCGAAACACCGAACTGAACATCTTAAAAAGTGGCCTTTTTTAGTGGTGATTAACCAAATGTGTAATAAAAACTTCATACAGCGCCACTGTCGACCAAAATGGACTTTCACTCCTTGATAAAAGCTTTTTTTTAATTTCATTTTACTATGACGATTGAAGGTGGTTGCGGTTTTTGTCTATATGATGTAACCACAATAATCACTAGTTAGGCCGACTAAGCCTGTCTTGCAGTCCTTGGAAATATTCTATAAGTGTGATCTCAGTCAGGAAGCTTTAATAAACCGAAGGGCACCGAAACACCGAACTGGAAATCTTACAAAGGCCCGGTGATTAACTCCGGCTGGTCTGTTTCTGTATCACTACTTAATTAAACAAGCCCTATATCAAACGACTCGCTCCGAAAATAAGTGGCTTGTGAAAGGATCCAAATATCTAATTGTAATCTTATTTGCATTTAGACCGTTCGTTCGCGAGGTTTGCTCGGTTCCCTCCGTACGTTAATCGCTTTGAGGAAAATTTGACACGTAGTACAGAATTCTGAATTATAATATATATCAGGCAATACTACGTTGTATGTAATTCGTTTACACGACATAAAACTTTTTAACCAGCGTCATAATCTAAAAATATATAAATTAACCTCAAAAAACATTAAATTTAATTAACAACAACAATTAGTCGTCCAAAAAAATATTGAAGGTGTTTTTTTTGAAAACTTCTGAAATTATTATTAAATAATCCTATCCGGTTCCTGCTGCCAAATAGCAACGACGTCACCCTTTTTTAGCTTGTAGAGAAATATGTGGCATCTTCATAGCAACCGTTTTTTATTTATAGCAGGGTGAAGCCATGATAGATCAGTGATTAAAGTGAACTTATTCTAGTATTATCCCGGTTGCCCCAGACTAAAGCCCAGGGCCCAGGGTCTGCTCACCGATCCATCCAGATTTTGACTGCAGTTATTACATCGAGCGACTGCCATCTGAAGGAACATCATTCTATGGTTACACCAGTTGTTAGAATATTAGAAGGCGCTGACTTCCTAATAACGACTGTACATACTGGACGGACTGGATAGATTTTATAGATAGATAACAGCCGGGACCAACGGCATAACGTGCTTTCCAGGGTTCAAAGCAAGTGATAATTACGCACAAAACTTCGAAAAGTCATAGGTGTGCCACCAGTGTTTGAACCCTAGACCCTCTGAATTAGAAGTCTATGGGGCTCGCCACCGGGCTACCCTATTCTTCTAAGCGTCTGATATAAATTCAGATACAAGTACCAATTTTAATGTTCAATGTATAATCGCGTAAATAAAACAAAACAATAATTGAACAACTCTCTTTTTCTAAAATGTGTTACAAATGGCACGTTTATGGCTAACAAAAGGTAAGCCATCCCTGCCTATAGCCCTATCATTTCGCAGCCCCGCACGTGTTTCTTCTCACCCCCTACTACTCTTGTTTCTATACCTGTCTCTCTTACACGCTAGTTAATAAATGACAAAGTAAATCGGTCACATGACTCTCAGGCTTTGTTTCTCTTTTACGTTAACCAGTAGTAATTATTTATCGTTAGTTAACTACATTATTTCACAATCTTTTGCCTGCGACTTCCTATGCATTTACTTAAAATTGAATTGGTGAGTTTAAGCTGAATAAGTTTTTGAAAAAACAGTTTGATCCATCTAGAGTTGCTAGATAATATATACAGTTGTTGTTAAAGTAACATCAAATTAGTTTTCCTACAACGTCTTATTTTAGAATGATTAGTATAAATAGCCGTATGCATACCATACCATAGAATAAAGCCACCTCCTCTCATCTCACGGGAGTCGTAAGAGTCGACGAAGAGAAAACCTACCGGATAAGGGGAGGGCACCGTCAACAGTACTGGTTTTAACTGCGATCACCAACCTGCCTTCCTAACGAAGCAGGTAGCGAATATTGGCGTGTAAACTATCACGCTCAATCGTTCAGCTTAAAATAACATCCATCTTATCTTATCAGCGTGCGCCTAGGCTTTAACAAATATCCCCAATATAATGTAATCATTGGGGAGGCCAATTTTCAGCAGGGGAGTTTATAAGGCTTATGAAGGATTAGTATCAAAATAGATGTTGGTGCCACTTATCACTTTGTGGTAAAGTCAAAGTTAGAGGCCATATAAGGTGGCGTCCAATAGGGCCTGTCTTCAGATATAAGCACTGGGTCCGCTTGGTCTCCACCACCTTATGACCTTAATCTATCTCACCTCAATTCGTGAGAAGAGGCCCGTATTCAGTAATGGGACATCAATAAGTTTAAGCTGATGTCATAGCAATAGCATAATACCCGAGTGCAGAATTCATTACTCGATATTAATTTTGCTGGACATTTATCAAAGAAACAAAGAAGTTACAAACACTGAAATATCCTCCGAAAAGAAAACTTTACAATTTTCGTAAAAAATAAAATTAATAATTCTCAATGAATTAGGTTATGTAAATATTATAATTAGGTGAAATTACGTAGGTAGGGCTCTCCAAGAGCTTACGTAAATTAAGCTCGCTATAAATAAAATATGTACACATTTAATTTTAGAGGGTATCGAGGTAGATAGCGAATATTGACGTGTCAGCTATCTATCTTTAGTTCGTTCTTCAGAACCCCACCCTCAATCGTTCAGCTTAAAATAACACCCACCTTATCTTATCAGCGTGCGCCATTTTAAAATGGATGTTTTCTTTCTACCCACTTGACGACTTAAGTTTTATAATGTGTTTTCTCTGCCAGTTTGAACGATAACCTGTTTCTACGGGATCCCGTCTTATTGTTTTATCTTTTACCAACACTTTGCGATAAGTGACGCGAAGAACTAAACGTTTACTTGATGGCAAGTGGCTGGTCTGCCTTTAATCATTACAGAGTTACTATTATTTATTTATTCAGTAAGTACAGGTTATAACAACTTATTTATAACATAGTAAAAAAAACAGGAAAAATATAAATAATTAAAATAATAATTTATTTAAGAAAAATCCCAACATCGGGCTAAGAGGACCTCCATGAAGCAGAATATTAAATTAATGATGTTATTACTTTGAAAATTAATTAATTTTATTATAAAGAGGCTATATTGCTTAGAAACTCAACAAATAATCAATTTTAAATGGTTTCACGGAATTATTTAAAATACACTTAATTTTTTCTACTTATTTAATTGTTTGTTTCGATTGTTAGATAATATACAAACATTGCATTAATTTGATTTATTTATTTAATCTTTTTTGCACACATAATTGTAATACAATGGCGAACTTAATTTCGAAGGCATTCTCTACCAGTTAACCTTAGGGTTAGCAGAGAGGGATTTGATGGTCACAAAACATTTTTTTTAATTACGAAATATACGAAAATATACGAAAATAATTTTCATTTTCGTATACGTGAAGGAGGTTATCGTTTGAGAAAGCATTTTTTGTAGGAGTCTCTAAACAAATAAAGCATATAAAATGTTAGAGGGTTTTATAGCGATGTGAAGGCCCGCTCATTTGGTCGTAACTTTTAATTAACCGCACTTTTACAAACTAACCTTGTTAATTGTCCAAAGGCCTCGCTCTTTCATAATCGCCACTCGTTAAATTCCTTTTTTTATGCGTCTTAAATGCGAGTGAGGTGAAAATTCGGTCGTTCGCAAAGTTTAACTGCTTCCGAGGCATCCACTTGAAAACCAAGTCATGGGCTCTGGGGTGAAAAGATAGAGTGGGTGCTGGATTTCGACTTACAGTTTTGACTTTTATGACAGTTAATTTAATGAATAAAACATTTAGTTAGAATGTGTTCTACTGAATAACGTGCAAATGTAAAATCGAAAATATTCAACCAAATAAAGTTTTGTTTTTAAAAACTAAAGGCACCATCGGTTGGATCACCTACATAATTATACTGTCCTGCCCAAATATAGTTCTATAGAAACTGAAATTATGAAATATACGAAAGTACTTATTTTTAATTCTATAGATTCAGTATTATTGATTTTAGTAGGTATGTTTGCGTTCTGAAGTGCTGCGATATCTAACAAACAACATATTATTTTTATTTTTTCTTGATTTTAATAAGAAAACATTTATGTAATCTTACTTTCTTATCGAAATACTAAATAATATTAAATAATGCTATACCATAGAAAAACTAGTATCTTATAAAATGTGTCCCACAAAAATCAATAAGCCGTCATTTGTACATCAGAATTACATTACAAACGCGGATTGTCATGAGGAAACTCGGGAGAGCTGTCAAGTTAGCAGGGTCTCAGCGGGGGCGGGGTGCGGAGATTGGAGGTTGAGGGGGCGCTGCGGGGCCGCGGGGCGCGGAGGTCACGGATCAGCTGGGCGGCGGGCATATTGATTCCCCGGCCTGCTTGATCGGCGCCGCTGCCCCGCGCACCCCACACGCCGAAACTACGCTCCATGGATTAATAGACGAGAACAACTTTTAAGGACATATTTGTACAAACCTACTGCAAAAATACTCCTTGCCTCACTTATTTATTCTCTACTTCTCTAAGTAAGTATGGCCACTCAGCAATACTAGAATCGGATAAGGCTGACGAACACGACCTAGCCTGGGGTACCGTTACCGTAGACACCGTAAATTTCGATGAATGAATGGTTATTTGGCAGAGATCGATTACCGCTATAAATGTGAATTTAACTTCGAACCGGCTGGTATAACATTTACTTTTTTGGTTGAAAGCTTATGACTCGTGTCAGAGTTTTTTTATAATCATTGTGTACTTACGTTAGAGTACTTTATGGTTACGTATTACGTACCCATACGAGAATTGTAATCCCAAAATAGACTTCAAAAATGTTGTTACACTAAATCTTTAAGTCAATGTAGGATTAGATGTATCTGATATCACATTGCATACTGTTTTCGTTGAATTTAGTAGTAGCATTTGAAAATCGGGGCTTAGTTTTATAATAACAAATCAGTATATTTTTATAATTCAGAATATTATGATTCTTTTGAAAATCTATAAAAAAACATAACTTGCTCACTTGACGCTTTTATCAGTTTTAAACGACGGTTAACGATTAGTCAAGATCACTTAAAAAAACCAAAAGTCAATGACACGTATGTATTGTAATTTATGTGTAAAAACGTGTGCATAATACACATACGTAGGTAACGTAAGTTTACATAAGTTTACGTAGGGTACTTTTATATCATGAGTGTGGTAGTATGGTATGAAAGTACTCTAAAGGAGGAGGGAGTGTATGGGAAAGTTAATAAGCGCCAGGCAAGTGGAAGGATGTGATCTCTACCAGTACGGGAATAAGGCGTGCCAATATGTTTGTATAAAAGGTTCACCATATAGTGAACTATAACTACAAGGTAATGCATATCTTCCGCATGTAATTACGCAACGTAATTTTGATTGTGTATGAAAACCGTGTTCAGTAAAGCCAAACAATAGTTTCAGTAAAACGTGACAACTCAGCCATATAGCTAACTAAAGCTATATAGCTAAATAAACACGGGCCTGATTGTTGCTTAGATCAGCAAAATATTAAATAATATAAATAATTTTTTTTTGCATGTAAGTGAATCTAGGTTTCGTGATTTCAGAGCAGAAATATTAAATTGGTTTTTTTAAAATATATATTGCATTTTGAAGTTTTAAGTGCTATGTAATAGTTTATGAAATATTTTTTTTACTAGTGACCCGCCATCGCTGCAAAAGCTATTTTACATCTTGGTTCAAATTATTGAAGTTTTGGTAGGGATCACTATTTTTTTTCTACCAAGAAAAAACCTTACTTTAATCAGGAATAATGTAGCTTGCTAAATACGTCCAGTAGTTTTTAAGTTTATTCGTAACAGACATATATATATAGAAATATAAATCTTTTTTGTTAATAACATTATTAAGTACAGAAAACGTCCTGAGTCATCGCGCAATAATCACATCTACGTCGTACTTAAAGGTTAATTAATGGCTATAGAAAATCGTGACGATACTGCGTCGCCAAGGCTTTAGCGGACTGTAGCAGCCGTCGTATGGAAGCTCAGTGTTTACGATTTTCTAATCCGATTATTTGAGGCTCGTTTTGTATCGATACTAACTGATCTAGCATTTGATCGTCCAAGGATTTGTTGTTACTGCCTTCAGAATTGACAAGCCAGCAAAATTATATTTTTGTACTGGGGCCTTACCATGAGCTCTTATAGCAGTATTATTGCAGTTGTGGAAAAGAGACGGGTGTAGATACGCCACTACACGCGTCTCGCTTTCTCAACTGCAATAATACTGCTATAAGAGCTCATGGTAAGGCCCCTGTACTTTAAAGTGGGTAGTTTTTAATTGCTGTGATCAATCTATCCATCGATAGGTGTTTTTTCTTAAATTTTGTAACTGTAGAATGGAAGATTTATCGAATTCTAAATAGATTATTTTCCTCGTCATATCCCAGTTGCCCTAGACTCAAGCTTACTCTTCTGGGCCCATGGTCTGCTCACTAGTCTAACCAAATATGGCTGAATTTCAGTTATGAAATAGATTATTGTGTATAACATTTATACATTTTTATAATGTAATTTTAACCATTATTTAGAGCGCGAGCTTTTTTTTACATGAACTAGAGTATTGACGTAAAAATCTTTTGTATAAATATTTTTAACACACCCTTTACCGTTAAAGTCTACCAGTTTATCGAGTGCGTCCAGGACATATTTAGCGGACCCATCCAAAGCTAGGAACAATACTCCATACTCTATCGTACTTGCGTCTAGAGCAAACAACGCTGCTCGGGAGTGAAAAAGTCTAAGTTTAATTCACCAAGTCCAAACGAAAGCATGAAATATCATGTTTCAAACATTGGCCACAATTTCTTACATTATAATCCGGAAGGCGGATAGGGAAACAAACCCTCGATCACAAATTCTAAACAAGGATTCGCCGGCACGTGACTAGTCAACTTTTCCGTTCAAATATTGTATTTTATGATGTTTGTATTGCTCTGTTGATTTCCTATCAACTAGCTCATGCCCGCAACTTCGTGCGAGTTTGTGTGCATATGTTAACTAAACATGTTAGGAATAAAAAACAGGACAAAAGTTATTCTTTATATCAATGTAAATAAAGCAATTATTCTTTCTTAAGTGTATTAAACAAAAAAGTATGATCATTCCTTTTTTATAAAAATATTAAAATGGCTTCAGAGCATCATTCATTACATATTATTTTTCAGTCCCAATGACATGTAACTTTTATTTATGCTAATATAGAAGTGGATAAATAAATAATTATTGCAATGCTTTTTAAACAAAACAGTATGGCTGAACTCAGCACTAGGATTCCTTTTGTCCTGGAACAGTATTCCCATCTAGATGATTGACATAATTAAATATAGTGTATATTTATTGTGTCTGTATTATTACGACGCGATACAGACCAAAAAAAGACTTATAAACACTACAACCGACAATGATTCTAATTTGATATGTTGTTAAAGTATTGTTGTATAATTTTGTTTGACGACCGATATGGCGTGGTGGCGAGTGTACCTGCATTCCACTCCTGAGGTCGTGGGTTCGATTCCCACACAGGACAAATATTTGTGTGTATACATATGAATATTTGTTCTGGTCTGGGTGTTTTTCTATGTATATTAAGTATGTATTTACAAAAAAAAAGTATTTAAGTATGTTTATCCGTTGTTTAGTATCCATAACACAAGTTCTTAATGATACTTATCTTGGAACTAAATAATTGGTGTAAGTGTCAGGATATATTTATTTATTTATTTATTTATTTATTTATTTATTTATTTATTTATTTGTTGTGATATACTAACGAAAGTCCTGACTTTCGCTTTATATTGTAATCTATATTTCAGGAATGGAAGTGCTAGGTCACACATAACACAGACTTTTCATAATTGTTTACGGTTACCCAAAACGTTTATTTAGAAGAAAAGTTGTAATAATTCTTCGGAAATACATAATAAGAGACCTGAATAACGTAAAGTCAAAAATGTAATACTGAATAAATGAAAGTTCTGAGTCGCATCGAAATTATTATTTTAAATTGACTTTTCGTTATTTTTTTACTATTATACGAAGAACGTATTACTAGCAAATGTTATTCTTGGAAAACAGATATTAAGGCGAGCTTTGTAAACAAAAATCAAGTTTAAAATCATCAAACAAAAAGATAAGAATAGCCGACACTTATTCTTAGCCGGCAGTCACTTTAAAATGGTATACCAGTTAAAGGATGAAAACACTAATTAACATTAGGTAAAGAAAGCTTTATTTTTATTGTTTACGCTTACATGAAGCGTTTATTTATAAGAAAACTTGCAATTATTCTTCGAAAACAGATAATAAGGGATCTGAAAAACCTAAAGTAAGAGGCAGGCGAGCTTCGTAGACGAAATTCGAGTGTGTCTATCGCGCTGAAGAGCGCGCGCGTGCACGAGAGGCGGCCCCGTGCGGGCACCGATACGCTTCAAGTGCGTCACATGAAACGAAATTATGACTTTGCCGTCATGTTCTATAACTCCAGCTGCTTTTTACGTATTCCGTACACGTTTAATGTAAACGAATTTTAGCTGTAAATAAGATAATATTTAGATGACAATGTATTTAGTAATATGATTTATGTAATTAAATTACTTTGTAGGTATGTTTGTAGGACTGATTCAGCATAGAGTAGATCGGGTATATCAATGTATCGGTTGCATATATATGTCACCGTAAAATTGTAAATAACGTTAAATTATAATCTATCCCGCGATATTGTAATCTGTCGAAAAATTGTGATCCGAAACAAAGTGCTCACAATTTAACGCATTATTTTTCGATAGATTATAATAAATGCGTTCTATCAATGTATCGGTTGCAAATATACGGCTTAAGTGCGTCACATGAAATGAAGTTATGGCTTTGCCGTCATGATCTCCAGCTGTTGTTTGCGTTTACGGTACAAGTTTGATGTATACGAATTTTATCTGATATTAAATAATATAACTAAATGACGTCAATGTCAGTGATTTAATATGTCATCTCTTAAATTTTGATATTTTGAGGACTGATTCAGCCTAGTGTGGGGTCAGCCTAAAAATGCTATATGTGTTATGTAATTTGTATCATTTAGTAACTTTAAATATATCGTTCGCAAGAGTGATTTAACCTAAAACATAGGGTTCAGACTATCGAATATATTAAAAGTAATTTAACGTTTATTAACAGGTACAATCGGAAAAATAGAACAGAGAAAAATTTATTAAATTTTTAATAGCACTAAGTAACATCCTATCGCAAATACTAGTAAAAATATCTTGTAAATTTCAAGTTACTCTTGCAAATAGTTTATAGTAATCTTCCAATTAAAAGGTTTGCATGGTTAAAAATTGGAGTGTAACACAGAAGAAGGTACCTGATATAATGTGGGTATACAACCCTTATAAAGCAAATATTTGTAAAAATTTTACAATCAAATCAGTTTCCGACATGAACATATCAACATTTTATACAACTGTATTAATTTTTGTTAAAAGGCACATATTTTTCTCCTCCATTTATTTTACATGAGAAAACGTACATTTTAGAATGAAAAATAGTGAAAAATAGAACGTCATTAATTTATTGTAAACCGTTCGAATCGAGTAACGTTTCTCGTGATCGAGATGGAAATTTCGAAATGTCATTCATCATATTCGGAGCTCTGTCGCAAACATCCGACATTTACAACTGACCTTAGAATAATTACACCTAGAAGCCCAGTACGCGTCGTCAAAGTGAGGCAACTCAAACCTAGCCATAATGGCTAAGTTTGTTACGCGGCCCGTCAGTGCTCAAGGTCGTGTCGTATTGAAAACTACTCCTGATATTTTTATTAAAAATGACGGTTTGCGCTATGAACGGATATCACAATACGTCGGAAAAGCACAAGAAACATATTAACATAACATTACACGGGTAAATTATGCGTTTGAACTTAAATTATTAAGTAAAATATTCATTAAAATGAAAAAAATAATTTCAATATTTGTTACGTGACAGTTGATGAAAATGTTGACATTAAGGGGAAAAAATCTCCTACATTTTGTTAGTTACAATTAGACAATAATTAAATTGCACAAAATGTTATTTGACAATTATCTGCTACTACCTTCCGCCCGCGACTTTGTTCGCGCGGAATAATTTCTTTCATATACGATAACACAAAAATCTTTATTTTTGCATTGATTGATTGATTTCAATTGATATGGCATAAATCACATCTTAAAAAGGTGTAATTGTTTCTTTAAAGGGGTATCTACATAAAACAGTTGACTAACTATAACAGTTTAAGAGTTTCATAGCTTTAAATATATGAAATAAATAAGTAGTGATAAATTATTTACCCCAGGCAGGATAAATATAATACATTTTTAATGAAATTATAAAGTAAGTGGTTTTTCGCATAAACTAAATGCAATAAATAGCTATTCAACTTCCCTACTTTTAGGGAATATTGAATGAAATGACAACGTGTTTTTTTTCACTGTGTGCGTTTCGTCGAGCGTAAATACAAGTATCTTACGCACACATAGATTATTTTCTTGCCTCGCTTTTGAAAGACCGCTTTGGAGGGAACTATCGTTCTAGGTGTTATTATTCTAAGCAACTGACGTCTAAGTTCAACAGACACTTATAGATTTAGATGTCGAATCGTTTCACTTGAATTTTAAACGACATGCAATATATACATATATATACATATATATGTATATATATACATACATTATACATTATGTTTATAGTCCAGTGGAATAAAATAATAGGCATGCGATATTATTAGTATCGATATTTTACATTATATTATCTATAGATTGACATGGAATCCAAAATGTTAATAAATTGTAATCAAAAACCATTTGTTTTCAAATTATATAAAGCTTTCGTATACCATGGATCGACGCTAGATGACATTAAGTTGAATCCACCACAATATACTAAGGACCACAGTTAAGGTTACTCTAGTTTAAGCGGCAATATGCTCGCCACCTATTACGTAGGACCAACAATATGAGTGGCGAAATTTGGGCGTAAAATATGCCTCTGCCTACGCCTTCGGGGAAACTGCGTGATATCTGATGAATGAATGATTTATCAATGTAAACAATTTTAAAGAGAAAAATATCTAGATCGGCCTCGTTTTTTAAAATACATAAATGCTACCTAGAACTATCTAACCGATAACAATAAAGTAGGTACCAATTTCTTGCTTCAAAAGTATAATATCACACCCATCCCAGCCTCAATATTATTTTCCAGGTTGAAAGAATCTCTTTTCTTACTACATGACGGCCAATTTTATTCTGGTCTCACGATCTTAAACTGGGTCCCCCCTCCCCCCCTAGTGAGGGGCTTTAAGGTGGGGCCTCCCTCTACAGAATAGAGCCTTCGCTTGTTGCTCCGGAAACTATTGGTTAAAATTGTCCCTGTGCCAGAAACGTATTTGAATAAAATACTTAGTAATATTAAGAGATTTAAATCTATTTGATATGTTCATACTCTATTTAAGATGCTACACGTGGTAGTAAAAGCTATTTATGTTACAATTTTATTACATACATACCATATATACGTACATACACACCCCTGTTTCCCCAAAAGGGAAGGCAGATGCATATTATACGCCCACATTTCGCCAATTATATTGTTGATACTACGTAATAGGTGTCGAGCCTATTACTGCTTACCGGGCACTTTTATGTTCGTCAGAGCATCGTCCGTTGATCGGCAGATGCACCTCTTGCACCTTGCTACACTATTTCAACCGAATTCATTTACCTTTTTTTATTTTCAATTCAGTATATGAACATGTGAGTTTTTGTACAAACTAAACACTTTTTTCTAAACTGAAAACCATCCTTTTTTATTATTATAACTGAATTGAAGCCTAGTTTAAAAGCACACGTCAAAAAGTATCATTTATAAGCTACAATCGCACGGTAGACCAGCCCGAGTGACCAATAACAGTAAATTAAAACGCGCGACACGAAAAAGCAACGTTTGAATAAAAACGTTATAATGTCCAAATATGGCTGTTCGAGTGAAACAACATTTTTCATTCCACCACTTTTAATAATTGGCTGTAGCGGAAATAAATTTCGAAACGAACTACAACTAATAGCTAAAATGACACATAACAGTTCTGAATAATTTTATTGGACATATCGTGTAAAACATTTGTTATTTTTTCAAAACAAATGACGGTTGAGGGTTTTTTTTTATTGATATAGGTTTATTATTTTATTCTGAATATAATATAATGCGGCTGCCTACGAAAAAATGGCCGCAAATAAGGGTTGCTAGCAATTAAAGATGTTCGTGCCTCGGAACGCAAGCTAAGCCGTTGGTCCCAGCTATAATGAACATCTATGGCAATCGTTGTTAGGAAGTCAGTGCAGTGAATCTAAGGACCAGTTCCGTGCCACCGCTCTGTAAGAAGAACTGGCAAGAAACTCACAGGCTATGCTCTTTTAAATTATCCATTGGTTAGGATTTAGATTACAATCTTCATTTTTCTGTGACGCTATACAATGCAATAAAATACAACATTAAGAATATTCATAGAGGTATATTGAATGGGAATCTAAAGAGTTGCAAGAAATTTCAGTTTTAACACAGAGATCTCCAGATGAAACGTGTCAAATCCGATAAGAGGTGGCCCTATGCCCATATAGACACTAGACGAGATCCCATTCCTTTAGTCGCTTCTTTTTTTTTTGGGTGGTAAATCATCACATGACTTTCTTCCGCTATGGCTGGAGCGGTAGGGTGTGTCAGACTTCTACTGACTAAAAACCATCCATGTTTTTTCCTTTCAGCCTGCTACGTACCTTTAGAGCCTTATGCACGTCTATCTGCCAGTGGTACTGATATTACTATACTATTAGCTTGATACCCTTCCCGTTGAATATTACCTTTGATTCACTAAATAATAGGTTGGGGAAAAAGTCTTTTCGTATTTTTGTCTGAAAAGTCAAGACATTTTTTTCAAAGTTTATTTACATTTATTTACAATATATATGTACCGTTTTGTTGAATAACTTTCTGCCATTTTGTGGGCAGAGACATTATCCCGTTACTGTAGAAACTTTGGGACTTCTGTTCAAAAAAACGGGACAAATAGTTTTGGCAGTCCTCTCTTGAGGTCAACCTTTACAGAACCTAAAGAATTCTGCAGAGACCGAAACAGGTGAAAATCTGAAGGCGCAAGGTCAGGGCTATATGGTGGATGCACTAGGACCTCCCAGTCGAACTCTCTTAATTTTTGCTGAGTGGCTAAAGATGTTTGTGGTCTAGCGTTATCGTGATGAAAGACCACACCCTTCCTGTTGATCAATTCCGGCCGTTTTCTCTCGACTGCTTCCTTTAATCTCATCAGTTGCTGGCAGTAAAGATCAGAATCGATGGTTTTGCCGGGCGGTAAAAGCTCATAATAAACAATGCCCTTCCAATCCCACCATACACACAGCATCACCTTATTTCGTGTTAGGCCAGGTTTGGCCACAGTCTGTGAAGCCTGGCCAACTTTCGACAACGACCTTTTTCGCACGTTCTTGTCGTACGTGATCCACTTTTCATCGCCAGTTATCAATCTCTTCAAAAACGGCTCGGTTTCATTACGTCTCAATAATGAATCGCAAATGAGTACACGGTTCATTAAGTTTCTTTGAGTGAGCTCGTGTGGCACCCAAATATCGAACTTTTTTGTATAACCAGCTTTCTTCAAATGGGTCAAAACTGTTTTGTGGTCAATTCCCAGTTCTTCAGCTACATCGTAACTACTAATATGCCGATCTTGCTCCACTCTTTCAAAAATGGCGTCCATTTTATTCGTAACAGGGCGACCAGAGCGAGGTGCATCTTTAACATCAAAATTTCCGGACTGAAAACGTTTGAACCAAATTTGTGCTACTCTTACTGACACTGCATCAGGTCCATAAACATCACAAATTTTTTTCACTGCTTGAGTTGCATTTTTGCCTTTTTTATAATAAAATTTTAAAATGTATCGAATTTCTTCATTAGATTCACTCATTTTTACGGAGAGAAAAACAAATGAAAAATAGCGGGAAACAACTTTTTTTTCTTTTTTTCTTTTCGTTATAATGGAACCTTTTTAATGTTACCAAAACCAGTCAGACACAAATAGTACAGTCAAAAAAAATTTATAATAAGTTTATACCTACGTTATGCGAAAAGACTTTTTCCCCGACCTAATACTAACCGCAAACCTGTCTAGAAAAGTTCTGTCAATGGGGCGCTACATACTTGCCTTTGCGAATTCATATCGAGTCTGCGTGATATAACCTGAATCACTAACTCCTTAGTTTATGAGTAGATCCCAGAAGTGGTACGCTAATGGGCGCAATTGATGAATATTATTCAAAGGAATTCCCTGTAAAACCGTTTGTAGAGCACGTAATACTTTGGAGTAGCACCGCTCAATTGTGTGCAAGCGATTTTGACCCTTAATAGTCAGCAAACGACTTCGACGTTTCACATCGTTTAGCTAATACCATAACGAAAGCAACAGATTATAAAATAATACAAATCTCACCTAATAACATCCTTTTTCAATACGTTTATTAAACGTAAGGCGTGGCACCGACTATAATCTCAGTGGGAATCTGTGCCGCGGCTCAAGTTGCGCAACACAGCTGTTACGGACGTGTTACGTCACTGACATCGCAGCAGACATTAATTGCCCACACTTAATAATTTTCCGAGTCATTTCCTATACTTGCGCGTCGATTTGAGTCACTCTCCTGTGTAATTGTTAACTTACTTATCGCCCCATCTTATAATCCGGCTAGCGTTTATTCAATCCTATTTGCATTTTGATTCTACATACAAACTTAAAGCTTACATCATTATTCCCTTAAGCGATTAGGCTTATCATCATTATCATCAGCATACATTTGTCCACTGCTGGACATAGGTCTCTCCAATGACACGCCACAGTCGGTTTTTAGTTCTTCGTCTCCAACCGCTGCCAGCTCCACCTAGCTGGAGGGAGTCCTACACTGCGCTTACCGAGACGTGGTCCACACTGCAGTACACATCTACTCCATCGGTTATCGATCCTACGGCATATGTGACCATAGGCTTATAAAGGCGAACAATCTTATACTGGTAGATCATTTTTAATGAATTGAATATCAGCATTGCCTCAGCATATTAACGTCGACGAAGTCAGATAGAAATATGTTATTAATATAAACGCTTATATATTGCGTAATCTATCACGGAACGGAATACCTTACGCACACACACATTGCTAAACATATTATACATGTTTATTTATTCCTTAATATTTTAATGAACTTTCATGGAAAACTTAATGCAAATACGATAGGAATCACGTTCGTAGCGAAATATGAACTCAAGATTCGGGAACCAAGCAACTCTGAACCGAAAATTAGGTTACGACTTCAAACAACAATCAATGTGTTAGAATAATTAAAAAAACAATTTCTTATCATTTTGAATGCTATCTATCACAGACACAATAGCAACCAGGCCATTGTAAACCTAATGTATGTCAGTAATTTGGCGTTCAACTCTGATACAGTTTTTAAAAAATGTATTCATTTCATCCGGTCAATACTTGCTCAGATATAACCGATACAGTTCATGATCGGGTCTGTATTTGGCTTGGCCTGGTACCCCCACCCCCTACACGGCCAGCTAACAGTGCATCTGGCCTAATGCCAGAAGCACCACTAATTCGTGAAGCTCGTTACATAATTACTTCGTTTTTGCTATAACACGCCATATGAAGAGTGCACGTTATTGCTTAGCACTCCAATAAGATAATTTTGAAACTTTGCCTAATTATTTTAAGGTTCAGTTTCTGATACAAGTGATGTGGAATATTGTTTATAAATACTATAGAAATCTTAATAATAAAGATCTATTTTTGCTATTGCTATTTACAAATTTAATTTTATTATTTCTATGGGGTGGACTCACATCTACGTTTGCTTATACTATTTCCTTGTATGTAGTTTGAGTAACGATATTATGTACCTATGTCTGTGTATAATAGTACTAGGACAGCCACTTTGTCTTCATGCCTAAGTTTAGTTAAGGACTACGAACCAGCACACAGCCGAGAAATACACGCATCAGCTGTTTGCTCGATACTGTGTTTCCGTTTAAAGTGTGATAAGTGTAAATGAAGCTAAGAGTGTGTTCCAAGATCGTAGTAAGTGGAAGGATGTGATCTCTGCCTACCCCGACGGAAAAGAGGCGTGAGATTATGTATGTATGTAGGGAAATTACTACAACACTTAATTTAATGTTTATAGGAGTGGAAAGCGAAGTTCAGCGCTAATCACGTTATCATTTTATTCCTTAGGGATTATGGTTATCACTATTCATCGTAGTGGTTAGGACGAGGCAGGGTAATTGAGCGGCTTAAAAAAAGGCGCTCGACCTGCAAGACCCCACGCCACGCTCTTGCCTTCGCCAATCCGCACGCATGGGAGTATGACTTGACTCCCACTTTAACTTGTAATAGTCCTGTAGCTATGTCCAGTAGTGAGATATTAAGGGACAGACGTAACACTTACTATCAGATGATCGTTCACCTGATAGAAACTGATTAACGTTAGTCTCGTACCTCGATCAAATAAAGAATATATAAATATATTCTGACAATTTGTGTATACTAAATAACGGATAAACATGTATGTTACTTTTTATTTGTACATATAAACTTCATATACATATAATAACACCCAGACCAGAACATACATTCATGTTTATGCACAAAAAATATTGGTCCCATGTGAGAATTGAACTCACGACCTCAGGAGTGGAATGCGGTTATACTCACCACCACGCCATATCGGTCGTCAATTGTAGCAAAGATACCCTTTATCATTCCATAATGATCAAGAAATATTCTGAAAACAACTTTTTGTCGCAAGCACTGCAACAAAATACGCACGCGTAATTAAACGCAACAATGCCGACTATGTTTTAGACCCACGGCCGTCGTCGCCGCAAAAAGAGTATTAATTTTCGCCTCTCTAATTATACCGGCAACTTTGACAACTCGGCTCGCGTTACATGTTGCCGGTCTTTATTTGGTGAAACTCCTTTGCTGGTAGTGATTCCTGGGGTTTTGGACGGAGCAAAGTTTAAACCGCAACACGAACTTTGTGACGTAACTTTGTTTCTAATGCACCATTACGGCTGCAAGGTTTTCAATCTAATAAAATGACACAATTTAATATTATTATCTAATATATTGACGAATTAATTTATGGAGATAATGAATTACTAATAGTTAGTTTACCATTTATTAATTTGTATTAATAATAACTAGCGCGTTCGTGTTTGCATCTTATAGATATTTTTTGTGATAAAAAGTAGTCTAATTTTTCTTTAATATTATCGGATATTTGCCAATGAAAATCCTGTCAATCGATCTAGCTGTTAATCTAGAACCACAAAAACAAATAAAAGCTAATCTTAAAAATAAAATAAAAAAATTGGTCATCGCAATCCCAATAAAGTCCCTCTACTGATTGCAGTTCAAGAAACATGGCTAAATAGTTCTGGTGTTAATCTAATAGTGCCTCTATCTTGGCTTATCCACTACGTCACTGTAGCCGGGGCCAACATCTCAAGTTGCCTTCCAAAGCACGAAAGCGCTCTGTCTAAAGCCAAACAAACCGATACCCCGAACGAATAATATATTTAAAAAAAAGGCATTTTTGCTTTTTTCCATAAAAATACCTCTTTACGTACAATATGTTAACTAAAAAAGGCATTTTTGCTTTTTCATCCGATAATATTATTAAAAAGAGGTATTTTTATTTTAAATATTGGTTTAAGGAAAGACACGCCTTGTCTTTTATGGGTCAGCCTAGGTTTGGTTTTGAAATTGAAGCTGTAATTTTTGTGGTTGTTAGTGGATTATGAATTGACTCTGTTACCGCTGTTTGATATTCTTTGCTAGGGATTGTAGCGTACGCTCAAACTCTGCGTAAAGCTGCAACTCCCTTGGGTGAAAGCTGAAAATCAGTGATTGCTCTCATCGAGGGCAAAATATCACTGAGCTTTGGTCCCTTTGCGTCACTGCTGCACACATGCTATGGAAGGCAAACTTCATAATTATGTAGTTTTTATTTTTTTTAAATTTCTGTTCTTCTTCTTCCATTTAAATAATGGCTTAGTGCGTCTAGCACATTTAGCCAGTGTCAAGTAAGTGATATATTAATTATATATAATTTATAGTAAATGAGAATGAGTGGTGATCAAGATGATAAATCGAAGATGACATACCCTCCCCTAAACCCCATGAGTCCTCAGTAAAGATGTGGGACTATACTGAGATCTCACATGGACTCCTTGAGAGAATATTAAAAGTGATGTTGCACTGTTTTGTTTGATTTATCAACACTTATGTATATTCACAAACACTTAACGGTTAATAATCCACCGTTATTACACATTAATGTTAGAAATATCACAAATTTTAGAAAATAAAACAAAACTGCAGACATGACGCTTCACTTTCCCGCCAAGAAGCAATATTTCTGTTCTTGTTTGAGTATTTTTTTATTTTTATTTGATTGTTATGTCTATATTGTATATTTCTGCATGTGTGTGTTTGTGATTCAAATAAATTATTATCTTATCTTAAAATGCCATTTTCTTACTTAACATTATTACGTAGGAGATATCGAAACTAACCCCTATGAACTCTGCTTTACTTAGCACCTGCTATCGTACTTCTAGCTACTATACTAGCGAGGTTTATGACCAACGTCAGTTCAAACGTCAACGTTTACAAATAGAAAGCTACAAAAGAATCACATTATTATAACAGACACACCCAAGTCATTGCTGTGAGTTGTATGAGTCACACATACACGAGGACGGCAGAGAATTGGATCGCTTTAATAAGTGTAGGCCACAGGCTAATCAGTCTGTGTAGCATAAATAAGACTTTCCAATATCCACAGCGAAGCCATGCAATTTAAATTAACAATCAAAACGATAGCGCCTAGAGGTGGGCGGTCCTTTGTGATGAGAGGGAGCGATAGCGATAAATTTCATCTGAACCTCGAAACCGAAACGACTGGAGGCATCTCAGCCCATTAATGTCCCACTACTGATCACTGGCGTCTAATAAACTATTTATGATCAAAATACACAAAAAAATAAGTAGGTTGAAAATATTATTTTTAAAGCATTATGTTACATGATTGTTAATAAAGGCTATCTTTATCTTTACTGATCACGGGTCAAGAGACAAGGTTAGATGGCTCACATCATATGTAAAGGGCCACGTGAACGTAGTATGTGTGCCGTCCTGCTGCTAGCGCTTTCAATTGTTACCATCAATCACATCCATAGGGTGTATAGGGATCCTACCAAGACCGGAGGAGCCCAAGCCAACCTCAACTGCAAGTTGTGCACCTGCCGACTAACGGACGAGGCTCTGGCTAATATAACAGTGCCCGGTAAGCGGCAATAGGCCCGCCACCTATTACGTGGGACTATATAATTAGCGAAGCGTGGGCGTATAATATGGCTTCGGGGAAACACGCGTGAATGTATGTATGTATGTAATCACAACCATTGTATGCCTAAGAAACATAACAAAAATTTCTAGAAATGATTATTTTATATTTCATTTAATAGTACTAAATACAAAAACGAAAGGACTACTTTGTAAAATTTTGTTAATTTAGAAAAAATACATCATTTTGAAAACTAGCAAATAACTTAAATATAAATAGCTATAATATATAAGACACTTATATTAATCTTCTTGTAAAAAAACCACCCACAAGAGTATCTTCTTAGTTGTCTAAAAAACCGAAAAATTTACGCTCATCTCGTAAAATTTCTTGAGTGGAAACTTCCTAAAGTATTTCACAAAGGCTGAGGCGTGGTAATTTCCAGCTAAACGAGGACTGCACTAATTCATGCAACCATTAATAAAACATGACTATGTAAAGGCGGGAGGCGACTGCGCCCGCGGCCGGCATCAACACAACTCACTAATAACTATTTACGCTTTTTAATAGCATAGAGGAATTTGTTAATAAGTCTACTTGTTAAGAAATTATTTACATTTTTACTTGCATACAATTTTGTCAGGATTTTCATTGCTTACACTATTTCAAAAAACATTTCAATCTCTGAGATTTTTAAGGATATGAAACGCAACTACTGTTAACGTTTCCATAAAAATGCATTTCCAAAACTATTGGACAATTTTATAATCGAGGCAATGAACACAACTCACCCATAACTATCTACGCTTTTTTGTAGCATAGAGTAATTTTGGTAATTAATCTACTTGTTTAAAAATTACTTACCTCAACATTTTTACTTGTATGAATTTTTTTCTCGTGTTAGATTCTGTGTAAACCTATATTATAAGACAATAACACTGTTGTAAATACATTCTAAGCACATGTACTTGTTTACAAGAGTTAACGCTGACCTATTCTTAAGAAAAAGGAACATAAAACGTAACTTAAAGTAGTACTTTTAAATATGTTTTATTAATTGGATAATTTTCTTCTTAACTCTATAAACAAAACTCGTTTTATTTACGCTTTTTAAATAGCATAGAGGAATATTGTTACTTAATCAACTTGTTTAAAAATTATTTATTTTAACATTTTTCTTGCATAACATTTTTCTCATGCGAGAGTTCTGTGTTAACAATTTTGCTGTATTATTATGCTGTTTTCCCTTTTTTTCAAATCCTCAAATATATTGTACATATAACATCTGAGTGTATAGGGATTATACCAAGACCTAAGAAGCCCAAGTCAATCTCACCTGCAAGTGGTGCACCTGCCGATTAACGAGGCTCTGGCGAACATAACATTGCTTTCTTTGACAATCGCGGTTTTGTGCACTCGGAATTCTCGCCGGAAGGTCAAACGGTAAATTAAGAATATTATTTGAGCGTTATGCGGCGTTTAAGAGAACAAATTCGACGAAAAAAGCCAGATTTGTGGAAAGGAAATTCTTGGATTTTGCACCACGATAATGCGCCTTCGCACAAGGCCATCATTGTAAACGATTTTTTGTCCAAACACTTAACAAATACCATCGAGCAACCACCATATTTACCAGATATGGCTCCAGCCGACTTCTTTTATTTCTACACTCAAATTACCACTTCGTGGCACCCGTTTTCAATCGGTAGAAGACATAAAGAAAAATTCGCGGCGAATACGACTCAATTCCGGAAACAGTGTTTAAAAAATGTTTTCATGAGAGGATTACTTGTTGGCGTTAGTGTAACGTTTCTGTAGCATACTTTGTAGGTGATAAAATACATTTGGATGAATAACAAAAATTTTGTGTAGTAATGCTTTCCCCGGTACTTTCTTGACAGAGTAGTACATAGGAAAACACACACACCAGAACAAATATTTATGTTTATGCACACAAAGATTTGTCCTGTGTGGGAATCGAACCCACGACCTCAGGAGCGGAGTGCGGGTATACTCGCCTCCACACCATATCGCTCATCAAAGTCTAGTATAGTCCGAGTAATAAAATTAGTAAAACTTAATTATTGGGAAGAACAAAACAACATAGCATAGAAAAGACGACAGGATAAAATACAAAGAAAACTACATATACTTGCATACTTTTTTCAATATTGATATAAATATTAGGTTATTGAAAGACCATGTGGCATATGAAGGCATATACCCTCTTCAAAATGTTATTTAAAATTTTTCAAATCTAAAACGTATCCACGAGAAGTCCCGTTGAACTTTCAACTGGCCTTAATGAATAGCAGCAAGAGTTTTACGTAAAACAACTTTATATTTTTGAAGCAATAGCCGCTGTTGGTAGAATAAAAATTAGATTAGCGGAGTGGCAGAGGACCGGGTGAATAGGCACTCGGGTAGCGTACTCCTTAGATTAATAAATGCGACAGAAGCGGCGGGCCGAGCTTGTGTAGGAACAAGGGCCTTGTTTACTGCATACAGCCTATACTGCATTATAATAAAAGTTCTAAGTATTCGTTTCTTCTTTTTTATTTGCCTGACTAGCGTCCACTTAGGTTCTAAGAATTGTATGTATGTTCTCATTAAGTAATTAATTATTAATTCTCACTTCAAATGAGAATACAAACAGGTTTTTAAAGTTTTGATGGATATTTCTAACACATAATACTAAAATACAATTAATTGAAATTAAGTTCATGATATTAAGTTTCTTACGTACTCTAGAGTTAAATCGTTGTTTGTATATAATTTTATTAAAGTCGTCCCAGTTTTTTTTGGCGAAAGTATAACAAATAAGCAGACAGAATTACTTACTTTAGAACTTACGCTGTTAAAATGGATGTCATATTTGAATTCAAAGAATTGTAATTTTTCAAAAATAATGAAGAAAAGTACCTATTGCATAGTAAAAATAAGACGTTATATGCAACAATGTAACACATGTATACAGCCTATCACAAATGACTGCTAACTTAAATAAAATTTATATTGGCATAAACAACCTTTGTTTTCCAAAGTCGGTTAAAAGAAACAGTTTAATACATACATACAATCACGCCTGTTTCCCCGAAATGGTAGGCAGAGGCATCTTATACACCCATGCTTCGCCAATTGTTTTGTTGGTACCACGAACTAGGTGGCTAGCCTAGTGCCTTACCGAGAACTTTTATGTTTGCCAGAACCTTCTTCGTTAATCGGCAGGTGCACCATTTCCAGGCGAGATAGGCTTGGGGTCCTAAGATAATGGTAGGATTCCTGTACAAAGTTTAATGACTGAGGAAAATTTAGGCCCTTGTTTCTAATTACAATCACACAAATTTCAGTGTCGTATACATCTTGGAGAAGCAGGGCAGGAGGACGATAATGATAAAATTAAAACAGTTATGGAACTGCTGCCGCTGTCAGAAAACATAACAAGGCTAAAAAGTAGTTTCTTTACTTTTATCTCTTTTTTATCATCATTAATGTCACTCTAAATCTCAAAATATAAATTATCTAATAAAATAAATATTTAAATCAAAACAGGGCGATGAATGTAATTCAGTCCGCGGTGTCTTAAATAACTAAAAGCTGGTAACGACGTTGGGCTTCACTGTTGATATAGTTAACACAAGTAACCCATTACGGTTACTAGTCCATTGAGACTGTACAAGCGTACGGATGGTTCTCGTAATAACTTTAGTCATTTAGGGAGCACGGGCTCATCAAAATTGCATGATCAATGTTCCAGGTGTGAACGAGGAATGGGTGTTTCCAAATCTATTAATGTTATTATAAGCGTACCGGCGATTAACGAATCATTTATGAGGTTATGAAATTTAAATACAGTTAAATCTGAGTACTAGTAACTTTATTACGCTTTAGATTAGTTACTATGTGACATTAGCAAGACGAGGTTGGTTAGCGCTATTTGGGGAAAACCTATGTTCTGCAGTGGATGGCGATTAGCTGATTGATTGATTAATTGCTGTTACAGATGTCTTTGTGACGGGTAACGTCTACGATACAGCCGATACAGATTTTCTATGGAAATGTGAAAGCGCCCTACGCAATCTATGCCGTTTGATGTAGGTCAACTAGTCAGCGAAATTATTGCTGAAACAGTAAAAGTACTGATAAAAACCAAAATTGCAAAATGTAATTGTAATCCATCTTACATCGTCCGTTGATCAGCAGGTGCACCACTTGCAGGTGTGGTTGGCGTGGGCTCCTGAGGTCTTGATAGGATAACTTAAAAACTAAGAGCATAAATAGAAACAAGGAAACAGAAAATTTCTGCATATATAGCATAATTCAGTAACTAACATAAACCAGTAAGTAATAATTTAGCAACTTTACCTAAAATAAATTCAAAAACTTTTTGATACTTTTTCATGCTAAAATCGCTGAACCGATTGAGTTGAAATTCGGTATGGAGATACTTTGAGACTTCGCAAAGGTCATAGGATAGTTTTTATCCCGAAAATCATTCTTTAAAGGAGTGTAAAGGCGGGAAGTTTTTATGGAGGAATCATTTCTCAAGTTAGCGATAATAGGGTGTAAAAAGACCATGATCAAAGCCGAGAGCTACGTATTCCGCCAAGCATCAGGATATTTTTTTTATCTTTAAGATTATACCTTCCCAGGTACTCAATAGCAAAAAAGTAATTTTGTTCATTTAAATAATGGTTTCGTGCGTTAAGCACATTTTGCCAGTGTCAAGTGAGAGATATATTAATAATAAACTATAATCATAGTAAATGAGAATGAGTGGTGATGAAGATGATAAATGGTAAATGAAATGCCCTCCCCCTAAGCCCCTTGAGTTCTCAGTAAAGATGTGGGACTATACTGAGATCTCAGTTGGACGTCTTGAGAGAATTTTAAAAGTTATGATGCACTGTTTTGTTTCATTTACCAACACTCATGTATGTTCACAAACACTTACGGTTAATAATCCACCGTTATTACACATTAATATTAGAAATATCACAAATTTTAGAAAATAAAACAAAACTGCAGACATGACGCTTCACTTTCCCGCCAAGAAGTCCAGCCATAATATTATTGACGGTCAAAACTGTTGTTTTTTTTATAATTTTTGATTAAAACAAATTATAAGCGTTATTTCTTGAGTTTTTTTTATCTTGCAATAACGTCAGCTCGCTTGGGCCATACAGAAACGCGGTCCTTAGGTAGGTCCTTTTTAGGTAATGTCTCTTATTATGATTTTAAGATTGTATACAATTTTGCAGCATTTGGCTTCAGTCAATTTCTTTGTACATTCTGTATTACTATGCACAATTTTATGCAACTTTGATTAGAAATTATAAGGAGATAGATGAAACTTTAAAAGATGTTAAATTTTAAAAAAGATACTAATTTTTTCTATTTTATTATACCTATTCATATACATAAATAGAATTGTCCTGTGTGGAAATCGAACCCATTACCTCAGGTGTGGACTGCCGGTATACCTACACCGCCATTTTGTTCATCAAAATTATCACTAAGACTTATTTGACAAATAAATTAGCCGTATCTCTAAATACGCGTCTTTAACCCCTGGCGTTTGATTTTTCCATAACGCCGCGTGACCATTATCGAAGTCGGTCGGTCGGCGCGACTCTTTTGATCCCTCCCCCCAAGTGAAACCTTTTATTGGCTTTAAAATTAGTTACTGGGACATTCGCCAAATTGTCGTAATGTTGCCAAATATTTTACCGAACATACAAGCCTTTTTTATGAAGCTAATTACATAATGGCGAGAAGTTATTGGGCTTTAAATTTGTTGTTAATCAATCTACCAGTTGCTGTCCACTGCTGAACATAAGCCCCTAAAGAGGCCCAAATGGTCCTCTGCATTCATCCGGAACGTATGTGGTTCGTAACCAATACCGAACTCCACCAATGATTGCAAATTTTACTGTGATGTGAAAGAAGACATTGATCTGGTTGCTGCGAAGGAAATAAAGCATCTGATAAGGCATTCTAAATAGAAATACCCACTATTAGACTAGGGTAAACCCTAGGAGTTGGAAGCGATATGAAAACGCTTAGAGCCTGCAATATATTTTCAGGATCTGAAGGCAGCCGCTAGTTATTTGAATCCTCAAGCTTATTAGAGCTAACTTCGTCTCAAATTTTAAATATGACTTCTTAGAGAATAACGCAAATTAAGTCTATTATTTTTTAACTATTACAGTTTAAAAAGTTGCAAAAGCTCATGAAAGAAAAATGTATCGAATGTGGAGGCTATCCAGCTTCTTAACAACACGGACCTAGTGAGAAGACTGAGTAGGACTAACCTTCCGATTTAGTTTAGTGTAGTGTCAGTGAAGTGAAATATTGTGAGTAAGATTACATTATTAAAGTGAACACATTATTAAAATGCCTTCGCCTTAATATAAACAATGAGAATAGTGTTTTCGGAAAAATTCTTACTTTAAAAATATGTACAAGTTTAAGGTAGAAAAAAATTACTTATTAGTCTTTACTTAGACTAGATTGTACTTGATATAGGGTTAATTTGAAAAGGAATGTATGCCATATAAAAAAAAAATTTAAAAAAAAATTGTTCATTTTACATAATTTAAATTCACAATTGTATCCGATAGATGGCGATGCTATCACAAGTTACGTACATTTTCATCTTTACTTCATTGACAGATTTGAGTATTTTTTATGATCCCTAAGTTGTTGTTGTTCTGTGTTCAAGAAGAGAGCTCTATATAACATTCCAATGACCATAAATTAAAAACCAAATTTATAGTATTCACGGAAGTACATCAAGCGTAACACCACCCAGTATACACTGAACTACTACCGAACCAACTTTACACGGTCTAAGGATTTATCCAGGTCAAGGTCAAACTGATATACTATACATACCAGTGTCCTCTTTACAAATAAACGATAACTAATCCTTATAAATTGAACTCTATAAGTAGATACTAATAAATATTTTTCCTAAAGTAATTTGATACGGTTTTAACTAATAGATTGATAACTAAAGACCACTTTAGCATACCAGCGAGGACTCCTTTTTTTATCTATGTACGTTTGCAGTATGCACCTATCAATAAGGAAATAATTAATTAAGATTCCTGCACATCTCATACAGCGTTTCTAGCTCTAAACTAAGCAGAGCTTATACTTTGTGTTCTAGACAACGAATAAACATACCCAAATCCTGCTGCTTTGCTGCTTCTTAGGGTTGCAAATGGTTTGGCCGACTGTCCTCAGTTGTTCTCATGTGTAAATATCTCAGCTCGATTAAGACCTCTTTACACATTAATGCCATTATATCTTCCTTTCGCGTCCAATAATTATAGGCAAAATACGTTCATGTGGCTTGCAATAAGTTCATTTAATCGTGTTGCGAATAAATATGACATTTATTTATTTTGAACTAGTGTTGTGTCGATGTGAGGTATGTTAAGTGCAAATTTCTTTAAAAAGTATAATGTGCTTCATATTTTGTAGGTTTTTATGTTATGATAAATGATGTAATTGATTTTTTATAAGTGGACCTGTAATGCGCTAAATGTGCAAAATATACGCGTTTATGCATACAAATATGTGTCCTGAGTAGGTATCAAATAACGACCTCAGGAGTTTAGTGCAGGTATACTGATCTCCACGACATATCGGTTGTCAGTTATAGATTCCTCACGTGGAGAAACAAGGATAACAAAAATAAAGTACCAAATAATGTATAAAACCTTATTCTACTTAAGTCCCTGCGTGGGAACTATTCACGTATTAATCATCATAAATGGGATGAAAAAAGTTTGCTTCCAAACAAATTATATTGATACTTGCCCCCTAACGTTTCATAGTCAAGTGGAGAATGTAGAATAAAGAGATTTTTTTCTATTTACGTGTGAACTATTCACGTATTAACCATCACAGGTGGGCTCGAAAAAGTTTATATACGAAACAACTAATTCCTTATTTCGATACACTTGGCCTGTAAGATTTCGTAGTCACGCTCTGGCGACAAGTTTTATTCGAATTCCTGTTAACGTGTAAGCTATTTACCTCAATTTTCTGTTCCATTTTCTTATCCATTTATCATCATAAATGAATTAATAAAAGTTTGCATAAGAAGGAACAATACTGTCAAATTTTCTAGATACTTCTAGGTTCGGTTGTCATGTGAATTTATAAAATAAAAACTTTATTTAGTTTTTAGACATTTCGAAATACGTGTGAACTATTGCCCTATCAATTATTACAACTGGGCTCAAAAAAGTTTATATAAGAAACAATAATGTCCATATTTCGAGACACTTGGCCCGTAAGGGTCCATAGTCACGTTCTTGCGACAAGTTTTATTAAAATTCCCGAATGTTCAGATGTGGGTCGCCGGCTGCAAGTAGGTCAGCAAGACGCGCCGTCAGCTCGGTGCCACGCACCCTCCACCAGCCCAGACAATACAACTACCCAACTACCCCTTTTATTAAATTATAACAGTGGACAGGGGATATAATTTCACTATAACAATGTATGTAAATAAACCTTGACGTGTGTTGAACCTGAAGAAACATAAATTAATACAATGAACTGTATAAGAAATAATCCTGTATTGGTCCTCCTCTATAGGATATGCTGGATTATACTATAGGATATTTTGAGGCATACTTTATTGTTGTAGGAAATTGTTAATAGTGGTTACAATGCATAAAATAGGTACGATACATTTCGTAGTAAGGCGGAGCATTCAAACTATCTTTCTACCTAAACGTATGGTGTGGCCATAGTTCTCATTAGTCTCATAATCTCTTAGTCTTCAATAAGAGTTTAGTAAGCACGTTACTCATAAAATATTCAAGACATATTTCTTTCTTTTTTTAAGGGATTTTTGAAATTTTGATCTTGTGATGTTAATGCCGCCCTGGCAACTTAAAACTAGCATTTTTCTTAAGTTTAATTGTATGTAGGTTAAGTTTATAAACATATGTTGCTATAAAAATACAGTTAACATATATAGAGAAACATATATAGAGATACATATCTCCGAGCTGCGCTCTTCGTCCCCAGATACAATGGGGATATAGCGCGGCTCCAAGGTGTTCTGAAACGTCAGAACCCCTGGTATGACTTAGGTGGGTGGTCCCTATATAGTCGACCTCAGTCGGTGGTGATAACCCTGGGACTTATCTCAACATGGGCTTGCCGCCGGTTGGGGCCGAAAAGGTCTTGGGGCGGGAGCGGCGTCTATCGTACCTACTTGGGTCGATATACGTGCGCTTCTACCCTAGGGCTGAACCCTCGGACGCTTCTACCGGAAGCCAGACTACCATAACTGCCCCGACACTGACACAGACTGACGACATCGCTAGGTTGGAGGAAGAGATGTCCATAGCCGCTATGGCCGACGCCGAGACCGAAGTCCCACCACCTGAACCATCTGGATGGAGCGAGCAACGGCTACTAGCCTCATCCCCGAGTTGCGACCGGCGCGAAATGGATTTAGGAGGTGAACTGTCCGATGGATCTGTTTCCTCCTAACTCTAACCAACCGCCGCCGCCGCCAGCGCCCATCTCTACACCAGCTATGAGCATTGTGCAAGCCAACATACAGCACAGCCAGGCTGCAACGGCCAGCCTGCGCAGGGCGCTGGAGACGAAACCCAGAACTATAGCACTGATCCAAGAACCATGGATTAGACAAAACAAGATATGTGGCCTCAATAACATCGGAGGTAAAGTAATTTATAACACAGACAAACCACGAACCGGCGACCAAAAGATATCCCGATTACACTACTAACCCAATTCTGTTCCAGAGATCTGACAGCTTTCAGACTCCAAACCGATGGTGAGTCCCCAGATATAGTATTAGCCTCGGCCTACATGCCGAGTGACGACGAGAACTGCCTACCAAAAGAGATATCGGTGCGACATTGCGAGTGCGCAAACCTGGATCTGATCATCTGCACCGACTCAAATGCTCACCACCCGCTCTGGGGGAGCGACATACCAAATTACAGAGGAGAGGTACTATGCACATATCTATTTACTACTAACCTCAACATTGTTAACCGAGGCTCGGAACCAACCTGGGTCACGGCCAGAGGACAGACAATTATTGAACTAACACTAGCCACAGAAAACGCAACAAATTTTATATCAAACTGGCACGTATCCAGCGAACCTTCTTGCTCTGACCATAGGAGAATTCGCTTTACGCTGTCAGTCAACACACAAGAACCCACACCGAGACGTAACCCGCGCCGGACGGATGTCCCGGGTTACAAACACCTCCTAGCCACACTACTATCAAAGCATGATATACACAAAACCCCGACAGATCCAACACAACTAGAACACACTGTAACGGAACTTTCCGAACACATCACAAATGCTTATCATGCGTGCTGTAAGCTTAGGGTCCCACCTGCCGGAGATAAGAGAAACCAATGGTCGAATGCGGAACTTGGTAAGCTCAGAGACGCACTAAGGAAACAATTTAATAAAGCCAAGAATTCCAGACTACCAGAAGACTGGGTAAACCTACAAACAAACACAGTATACATTTAAAAAACAAACCATAAGGGCCAGACAAAACATCCTGGCGAAGGTTCTGCGAATCAATAGAATCTAACAACGAAGCAGCACGAGTGAGGAAAATCCTATCGACAGATCAGGATCGTACCCTCGGAGCGCTGAAAAAGTCAGACAACACATACACACAATCTGACCAAGAAACCAGTAAAGTCCTACTTGAAACTCACTTCCCAGAATGCACCCTCGTTGAGGACAGAACATGGGCGGATGAACCAAAACGGACTATATCTGATGATGACTGGCTGATAGCCCGTAACATTGTAACGGAGGAAAAGATTAAATAGGCAATTATAACTTACCTACTACAGTGGGGAATCGACTCCATAACCCCGTGGTAGGTAATGATCTATCGAGCCTGCATAGCAAACATGTACGTACCACTCGCGTGGCGAGAAGTGAAGGTAATATTTATCCCAAAACCCGGAAAACCAGACTACACACAACCAAAAGCATATAGACCCATAAGCCTAACATCCTTCCTACTGAAAACCCTAGAAAGGCTTTGTGACCGTCACATCCGAGACGGACCCCTTCGAGGAATATCGCTTCACAAACAACAGAACGCCTACTCAACCGGAAAGTCAACAGAATCAGCCCTGCACAATGTGGTTTCAAAAATCGAATGTGCTGTAGACCACAAGGGTTCGGCTCTGGCTGCTTTCATTGACATAGAAGGAGCCTTCGATAAAATCATGTTCTATAGCATCGCAAGACTTTAGAACATTTCGGAGAAGATCCCACCCTAAAAGGCTGGATTGCCAATATGCTCAGATTAAGAGCCGTACAAGCTTCAATCAACACCACAACAAGAGCCATAGTGGCGAAGGGCTGCCCCCAAGGAGGCGTGCTCTCGCCACTACTATGGAACCTTGTCGTAGACAGCCTTATCAAGCGCCTAAATGACAAAGGCTACTATACAGTGGGCTACGCTGACGACATAACCATTATAATAAATGGCACACTTGAAAACACACTATGCAACCTTATGCGCCAAGCCCTGAAAATAGTTGAGGACTGGTGCCGAGAGTACCAACTAACAGTAAACCCAACAAAAACGGAACTCATATTATTTACAAAAAAGAGGAAGCTAGTTGAATTACATCTACCAACATTCTTCGACACAACCTTAAGCCTATCATCAGAAACCAAGTACCTAGGTGTATACCTAGACAAACAGATGAATTGGGCAAAACACACCAACTATACCACTAAGAAAGTCAGTATATCCCTATGGCAGTGCAAACGTCTACTTGGCAAGAACTGGGGCATTAGCCCGAAAATTATGCACTATATACTATAGCTATACACCATAGTAATCCGACCAATCCGTCTGGTGGCCTAGAACCAATCTTAGTATAACCCAAAAAGAACTAGAAAAATTACAACGCTTGGCCTGCGTGTCAGTCACCAGCAGTATGAAAACCGCCCCCACTGCGGCCCTGCAGGCAATGCTGGGGCTGCCACCCCTACACCTCACCGTGCGAGAGGAGGCAGCCACAGCAGCCTTCAGACTACATATAGCTGGTACACTAAAGAAAGATTCCCGGGTCAGACACATACGAATATTAGATGATCCTGTTAAACAACAACCAATGTTGATGGCACCAAATGACAGAACCCAGAAAACACACACTTTTGAAAAACACTATACCGTGTAACTCACTGAAGAGGCGCACGACTACTCCGGCCTAAATGAGCTGAGAATATACACAGATGGATCAAAAATAGGCACGGGCACCGGTGCCGGCATATTCTCGAATGATCTCAACATCACTATATCAAAATCACTAGGTAAACACAACACAGTCTACCAGGCAGAATGTGTGGGCATAACCCAAGCCGCGCATGCTGTAATAGCTAGACAGGTTAAAGATACAGGTTAAAGATTTGTCCTTCAATCCTTAAACAAAAATCACACGACTTCCAGATTGATACTAGAATGTCACAATGCACTAGAACAGGCATCGATACGATATCGTAACAAAATTACACTACAGTGGATCAAAGGACACAGTGGATCAATGGGTAACGATGCAGCTGACGAACTGGCAAGGAGAGGCTCCATCGCGACGGTCTATGGACCTGAACCCATAGTTCCCATTCCCTTTAAACAATTACGAAATTGGCTACATAGCATAACACACACACAATCCCAGGGGTGGTGGTCCTCCACTCCAGGTTGCAGGCAGTCCAAGGAGGCCATGCCGTCACTAGACGCAAAACTAACTAGGCGACTTTTCGCACTTTAGGGCACTGCTCACTGAACAAACATTTACACACTGTAGGAGTCACAGACAGCTCCTTGTGCAGAGCGTGTATGGTGGCTGAGGAAACGGTCGCACACGTGCTCCTGGAATGCACAGGCGTGGCTGACATACGGAAGGTAACCCTAGGATCGCCGAGTTCCATTGGGGAAGTTTTGCACGGATTTGGAAACCTGATCTGCTTCTGGAGAGAGGTGGGCTGGCTGGAGTGAGCAAATATGGCCGCAAAGGCTCACGCACAATGGTCCATAACAGGGACTAAGTGCGGAAACCACCACCACTAACATAGAAGATAGAGATACATATCGGATCTACGGTGCTACAACGGCATATAAGTCATTTTATCTAATTTGCTTGGACATTGGAAAAAAAATCTTATATTGCGTGGCCTTATCCTTGATCCGTCGTAATCGATTACTAGTTTACTAAAACCTGAAATGAATAGGTGTATAGGGATCCTGAAAAAACCTAAGGAGCCCAAGCCAACCACACCTGAAGGGTGTTTCACCTGCCCAACAACGGACGAGGCTCGCCAACTATTACATATAATTAGCGAAATGTGGGCGTATAATATGCGTCTGCCTGCACTGATAACATATGCCATTTTTTATCTCTATTATTCTTCTTTAACCCATCAAAACCTTCAATTTATTACAGAATAAACACACAAACCTTTTAAATTTATACGAGTATTTCTCGGTCCCAATCTTCCACAAAAGGCCCGGATATCGAGGCTAATTCACGTTCATAATTTCTGCAGGTGTAAGTGTATCTAATTACACGAGCGGAGATTTTAATGAAGGCGACGAATCTGTGGAGATGGCGACCCTTCCGGTCTTTTGTTTCATTGTCATACCTTTAGTACATTATTATTAATTTTTCGCGTCTCTCTCTCCGCAAACGGTTTGGTTATACGGCCACAACGTGTGTTTTGTCTTGTTTGCTCGAGAACTTTAGTATTTGGTGAAGTCCTTTGACCAGATCTGTCCATAGCGTGGGAGGCTGTCCTCTTCTATGATTGCCGGTTCGCGGTCGCCATAAAAAAGTAACTTTATTATAACGTAAAGGCACCCTATTCCGAAGGGTTCTTAAAATGGCACCTTATGCCGATGTATTTAGTATACTTGAATCAATTAATAATTTGGCTGTTCATGTTTTTAAATGTAAAAAGTGAATTGGTGTGTGTATGTTTCAAACTAATCGGTAAGTTTTACGCTAGCAGCTGACTCAACGCTAGCAGCATACATTTCGGCCCTTATGCACGTGAGTAACACGATTTGCTAAATAGTGTTTAAGATAGATTTATAGTGTTGAGAGTTTTTGTTCAGGTTGAAATAAATGAAAGGGCCATATGTTTTGTCAAAAAAACTTAATATCTTAGTATTTTTTTTACAAATTAAGGAGAAAATAGGTGTTTAAAATACCGCGGTATTAGATGCCTTTACCTTAATTATTGTTTAGCTACCGCAAATTTTTGTTTACAATATAAAATGTAACCTATTAGGACTTCAATTGACTACTTTGCTTTTTACATAGTATGAAACAAAGTGGCTTTCCGCTGCGTATATGCTTAGATCTTTAAAACTATGCAACGCATTTAGAATCGGTTTTTGTTATAGATAGAGTGGTTTAAGACGAAGGTTTATATATTGGTCACGCGGACAAAGTCACGGGCGGCCGCTAGTAACCTATAAAACTATAAAATAACTGATTTATGCAGACGCCTCGAGGCATTATTACTTTACTATTAGTCTATATGTATATCATTTCATGTGAACTGTTGTTTTTTTATTTTTTTATGACGCCATATCGGCCTGATAAAATACTCGTAAACATAAAAGTGTGTTGCAAATTCACTACGGCTTGATAAGAAACATACATACTATCACGCCTGTTTCCCCGAAGGGGTAGGAAGGCGCATATTAAACGCCCACACTTCGCCTATTATATTGTTGGTCCCACGTAATAGGTGGCGATCCTATTGCCGCTTACCGGGAACTTATAAGTTTGCCAGAGCCTCGTCCGTTGATTGGCACGTGCGCCACTTGCAGGTGAGGTTGGCTTGGGCACCTAAAATCTAAGTGGGATCCCTATACACCTAAGATAAGAAACATCGCTACTAAAAATAAATGAAAAACTACACATAGTATATCAAATTTATAATTCGATAAACACAATCTATTACAATCTTAGAAATAAGTTACCATCAGCTAGACATCCTAATTACTCACAAGTTGTTCCTTTGCAAAATGTTTGTGAAAAGATCTATGTGTTTACCTCCGCAATGTTTGAGGGGTTTCCCTCAGAATGTTATTCGACTCTCGATATCAAATTAGCAATCTTCTTTTAAGTTCCATTAACTTGGCATGTTCTCTCAATCAATCTTAATGTAATTAAGTAGATATATGTTGTTTAAATATGAGGAAATAATACCTATGAGTTATGTCGTCCGTGCTGGTATATGTTAGAGAGTAAGAACGAATATGGCCGACCTCCGCGTCAAATGGGGAGTCCGCTGCTACAAGGGAAGCCGGTATGGCTAGGGGCCGGTTCAATCCCTGGCTGTAAGAAGTATACAGAGTCATTCGATTTGAACAAAATACGTCGTTAAATCGCTACCACACTCTGGTTTCTACTTATGTCACAGCACTAACTAAAAGCAAAAATACTCCCATTATTATTATCGAAACAAGGCATTGGTCATTATAACGACAGACTTAGGTTTGAGTGTAGTCACTAACCAGTCGATCACTGAAAACGCCTAATCATCAACGATTTGCCGCCGCCGCATTCAGGAAAAAGCCAGATCCAAAACCGAGAAAGATGTTGAACACGCGAGACAGTCTGCATTATTCAAATAAAATAGGTTTGATGATTAAAAAAACGTTTCTAGACGTGGGTATAAAAGAAACTATGAAAACAATATTTCAAACAACGTACGACTTAATTGTAAAGGTTATCATATTAATTATCCAAGTAGCAGAAATTTCACCGAAACCCACGTTTTGTAAGACGGACGAATTATTCGCATCGCTAAATGCAACTGCCTGCGGGCGCGAAATTACTTGAATGTTGGTAAGTTAATAGTATGTGGGTGTCGAGTTTTGGGCTTACGTCTCTAGGCGTGCAAGTATCTGCCCACGGCAACTTTCTAAGCTAACTTTAATGCTTTCAACTGTTATTCGCAGCCAGTTTCTGTTTTGCATTAATATATTAATACTACTAATTGTTATATGGTACAAAACAAGAAGGTGAATGGTGGGTGTCGAGTCTGGGGCTCAGACTTACGTCATATGGCGTGCAAGTGTTAGCCCACGGCCACTTTCTAAGCTAAGACTAACTTTGATGCTATCAACTGTTCTTCGCAGCCAGTTTAAGTTTCGCATAATAGTTACTAATTATAATATTACTTACCAAAAAAGGGGAATTATTGGAAGTTGAGTATAAAGTTTGGGGCTCAAACTTATGCTCACTTTAGGAAGAAAGCAGTACAGGAGGACGCAGATGACTTTCGTTCGTCCGGGGTAGAAGGATCAGCCCACGGCAACTTAATAAGCTAGGACTAACTTTGATGCTTTCAACTGTTTTTTGCAGCAAGTCAAAATGAGAAGGTGAATTATGGTATGTAAATGTCAAGTTTAGGGTTATGACTTATGTTAGGCGTGCAACATCAACCTTATTTTCGTAGTAAAGGCCATTCCTGCCCACATTCAATATACAAATCCCAATTCGCATTTTTCTGATTTCGAGATATTACTTATACTCGTAATTCCAGTTATCACTTGTGTGTATAAGCTAATTACAATTCGAGTTAGGATGAAGGAACTGTCTGTTTAAACCATAAGTTCGCTTCTCACTGTAGCAGAGACTTCGGTAACGCATCAGAGCTAAGATGTATATTGTGAAATGTGCTTACACTCTGACAATCTTAATAATAAAGAAAATATATCCCATATATCTTCTTAATACCCATAACAATCAAAATTTTACTCATAAACAGGACAGGTACATCGTTGAAATAGTTTAACGTAAAATATTGAACTTCTTATTGTACATCATATAACTTTAAACTTTTCTTAAATTGATAGACTTGACTGTTTTAAATAATGACTAATTAGCACGTCTTATAAATGGTAGAATGTATAGACCGACTCAGACTTAAATACACTATATTATATTGTAATACTGTATTCTTACAAATAAAGATTCATTATCATTTATTTTCATACAAATTTTTTATTTATTATAAAGTGAGTTTCCTTGTAAAAGTTGACCGAGCTATCTTATGTCGAGAAAAGATTTGCGAGTGCCAAAAATCAAAAAGCTGCGAAAGACAGACGAAATCATTGCGGGAGACAGCAGGAGAAGCGCGCATGCGTCGTGTTCACGCGTGCGCATATACACTTAACCTCAATCCGTGGCATGTTTTTGAATGAAACTTGCCCCTGCCGGTCCACAACTGTACTTTGCTTTTACCGTCGTCTCTCCGACTCTAGTTTTCGTACAACTTCGTGTCGGTATTCTACTCATACGACAGTTAATAGGTAGAATTAAGAGATCTGTATTTAGAAATAGCTAATGACAAAATTTGCTAAAAGTTAAGTGTCCCTATACTCGTATATGCTTAGATCTATAAAACTATGCAACGCATTTTAATCCGTTTTTTTATAGATGAAGTAATTCAAGAGTAAGGTTTATATATAAGTCACGCAGACAAAGTCGCGGGTGGCCGCTAGTAACCTATAAAACTATAAAGTAACTGATTTATGCCTTTAGGCATTATTATTTTATTATTAGTCATGGATATCATTCCATGTGAACTGTTGTTTTTTATGAAAAAAAAGGCGAAATACGTAAAGTTACTGAAAAACAACGATTTACCAACGCAACATTTTCAAGTATGTCTGCCTAACTGTCTGGCGGGAAATTCGTAGCATTGACGTTTATTTACACCGTGATCATTACACCTACTCCAAATTTTCAACAATGGCATTTGTCTTTGTTTTGAATTTGTGTGCATAAACATGAATATTTGTTCTGGTCTGGGTATTTTCCTATGTATATTAAGTCTTGTCTGGGTATTTTCTTATGTATATTAAGTATGTATTAACAAAAAAAAGTATGTATACAAGTTTATCCGTTATTTCGTATCCATTACACAAGTTCTTAATGATACTTATCTTGGACTTAAATAATTGGTGCAATTGTCAGAAAATATGTATTCAATATCATTAATTATTCATCAGGGACTTCTTGGCGGCAAAGTGAAGCGTCATGTCTGCAGTTTTGTTTTATTTTCTAAAATTTGTGATGTTTCTTACATTAATGTGTAATAACTGTGGATTATTAACCGTTAAGTGTTTGTGATACATGAGTGTTGGTCAATCGAACAAAGCAGTGAAACATAACTTTTTAAATTCTCTCAAAGAGTCCATGTGAGATCTCAGCATAGTCCCACATCTTTACTGAGGTCTCATGGGCCTTAGGGGAGGGTATCTCATTTACCATTAATCATTTTTATCACCACTTATTCTCATTTACTATGATTTATATATCTCTTACTTGACACTGGCTAAATGTGCTAAACACACGAAAGCATTATTTGTAAAAAATAAAAAAAAGCTTTAGGGGCTTCTTGGCGGAAAAGTGAAGCGTCATGTCTGCAGTTTTGTTTTAATTTCTAAAATTTGTGATATTTCTAACATTAATGTGTAATAACGGTGGATTATTAACCGTTAAGTGTTTATGAACATACATTAGTGTTGGTACATCAAACAAAGCAGTGCAACATCACTTTTCAATTTCTCTCAAGGAATCCATTTGAGATCTCAGTATAGCCCCACATCTTTACTGAGGACTCAAGGGAGTTTTAGGAAATTATTCTCGATATTTTTTTCAGTGTTTTCTTATTTTAACCTTTCGTACATTTCGTTTTTTTCGTGCTGAACCTGGATATATTAAAGTTATTTTTGCAGATAGCTGATATCAAAAGTCCCACTTAAGATACAAACCAAGCATGGATAAAAATCTATTTATTTTGATGATACTTCAGAGAACATTTGTTCTTCGAAAAATAGTCACCTTCCATTGGAAAACACGAAATACACAAAGAAAACACACCGGTTGCATTTTAAAGGGTACAAGAGAAAACTTGCTAAAAGTGAAAACAAAAAACTTAAGTTTCTACAATAAACTGAATTTAATAAAAAAAAATTTTTAAATATAATTAACGTAACTTTCGTAATGATGTGCATAAAAGAGTCAGTGACAGAATTATGCCTAATAAAATGAAGCCGTTTTAGTAGTAAATAGGTTAGTAATTTCATCAAAAGTCTACACGCTATATAACGCATGGATGAATTTAAATGATTAAATACAGTTACAAATTAATAATAGCAAAACTCAGCACATCCCCTCTGCTTGGCTAAGTGCCTAAGTAGAAATTAATACTGATAAACTACAAGCGAAGAGGACCAATGACACAACATCGTGAAAATATGCCAACAATATTAGGGCACCAAAAAGCCGTAATGCATATCTCGTAAGTACTCGTAATATAATTATGTCGTATTAATTGTTAATATTAAATTCCAACTAAGAAATTTGGCTTTGTTTTAATTACGTTACAAATTAACGTGAGTTAACCCGGATGTTTAATGATAATTACTGTATATAGTAAAATTTATTTGGAAAATCATATACTAGTATTCAAACAGTTATATTCTGCAAATATCAATTTCATATTACCCCTAATATGAAATTATACTTATAAGCATTCGCTTATGAAAGATTTGTAGAATTTCAGCAATTGAAAAGTCTGAAATATCCAGCTAAAAGTTATTGAGAAATGTAAGTGAACGCAAGTGGAACCGCGGAGAAAAGCTACTACAAAATATTTCCAATTTTAGCAGAGTTAATTATATGTAATAAGTGCTAAAGATAATATATTCCACATAAAAGTATAATTTTATAATCACGAGTCGAGATATGCAGCATTCAGAATAATTAACGCGGGATTCGATCAGTGCCACATGATCGAATAAATATTAATACGTGTAAGGTTACAACGCCAATGAGTAACACAACGAAATATTTCGGTTGCCACCGGTTAAACTGATTCACCTGAATATCGTTGTGAGATAATAAAGCGTAAATTACTATGTGCAGAGCACAATGAATTGATTATTGCCGAGAGATGCCTGGGGACCAATTAAACTCCAATAACTATTGTTATAGTGAGCTCTGCTACATCGGTGTTTATTTTATTATTTGAATGCATTATCTACGTTAATACAGATCATGTAGAATGTAAATTTATATGCCTTAAACTAGATTAAGATGTTGCTAAAAAAAAGTGGAGAAAAAAGATTTGTCTTTATTCAGCCGTTATAAGATGGCAGAAATAATTGTTGTATAATATGTACTAAAATGCCTAAAGCCTCTGACTAAGCTGTGACACGAGTTTTTAGCTATAACTGGCTCGCGAGTAAGGGTGTCTTGCACAACACTAATTCTGATTAGAGCTAAATCTTATTAAAACATCGTTCTGTCCCTCTCAACTTCAAACAAATGTCTGAAATGCAATGGAAATTTTAAATCAAATTAAGCTAAAATAAAATTTAGAACTGTTGTGCACCGCCCTAAAAGTGCATAGTTTTTAGCTTTAGTTTAACTATTAGCCTTTTTTCACAAAGTCAACCAAATGATAGATGTTGTGTTTTCTGAAAGCCTACATCCAATATTACCTTATCTGAATAGAAACAATCTGAAGTTTATTAACGAAGACAATATTTTCAAGATACACTTGCCTACACTGAAGTGAAGTGTAGGCAAGTGAATCGCTGAAGCTATACGAGTACAAAACGTTTAAGAAAAGCTAACAACCTCGAGAAGGAATATAAAAATAAATGAAATCAACGGAGTGGCAAACGTTTGAAAGCTTTCACAACGTGCAGGTGACGTCTTGGCCGGCGGGAAATGGCGCCTGACACGCCACGGCACAGACAAGTAAACGTTCCATAGGATGCAGTTTATCGTTTACAACCGTGGTATAACAATTCAAAGGAGGTCAATCACCCTACTACTTATGTATATTTCAATGTACATCTCCTTAGAAACCTGCTGTGTTAGAGATATAGTACTGGCTTTTTACAAGTCAAAACATTCCTAAACTCAAACATCTTGTGTATAACTTTATTATTATAAAGGAATATACACTTTGTATACGATTTATCTGTGTCTGAATTCTACATTAAAAAATGACCTAATTTTAGTAGCATGTATGTCACTGTTTTCTGAAATTAAATAAACGAGTCAAATGTAATCCTTTTCCTATACTTTATTGGCAAACATTTTTACTTACTTCAAGCCAACTTCTTGGAAACAAGCTTCTGGAAACTACTTCTATGAATTATATAAATTTTTCATGACAAGTTTGGGTTATAAAAAATATGTAGGCGTAAATATGAGGGCAAACGGATTTTTTCTACGAACTAAAGAGGTTACATAATATCTTAGACTGTACCACTGTTACACTGTTAAGGGAAATAAATATTTCAATTTATTTTTTTCCAACGCAAAATCGACAAGGAAAAAGTCTGACATAATTATTATGATTTTTTTATTTTGTCGTTATATTACTTGGTAACTATAACGAACTGACTGTTAGGCACTTTAAGATTATAAAATATATGTATTTTTTAGCAAAATTTTTGCTAAAGAATATTTTTTGTAAATAGTCTTATAATGTTCAATTTAACGACACTTATGTCGTATTGAAATATTAATCACTAAAGACCAGGAAAATTTCTTGTTAATGATTTATCACTGTCACAGCGGACCGTTATCCGATTTCGTCAAGAATATTATTATTTAGTTCTAGTAATACCAATCTTTTACCTGACTAACAGCAAGCTATTCTTTTTCATTGCCTTTTATGATAACGTCAGCCACATCCTGGCCCTCTGTGAACGCCCTGTGTAAGTGTGATTAGAAAAACAAAATGATTTTTGTTTTTCAAACAATTATGGACCTTTAGTTTGCTTGAAATACAGTGTAATTTATATATGAATATCCCATTATTCAAGTGAATTACAGCAACTAAAGTAGTAATATAAAACAGGCAAAAAAATCTAATGAACGCCATTAATTCAAAACATTGTATCTACAGACACAGGGTACTATTGTTCCGCAGACTTTGCCTAGTTCTGAAAAAACGAACGATTTTGATGAGATATTCAAGTGCCTTTACTTAATACACACATAGTTAAATTAGTTACTGTTCAGGTACGTTAGATTTCCACTCAGTCGCAGCTGTAAGTAGTTAAAGTCAAGAATTTAAATACATAGTGATGGCGAAATTCGCAGTCTTTTACCGGACTAATAGCAAGCTGCTCTTCTTCATTGCCTCTTATGACATCGTCAGCCATATTGCTCCACAGACTTTGCCAAGTGTTGAAAAAACTTATATATTAGAACTTTAAGTGCTTTTACCTAATACACATAAGCTTAACTAAATTGTAATTAAAGAACGTAAGATTTCTATGATCACTATGATTACTTGTGACTGTAGTGATTTTTTGAAACCATTTTTTGACGAAGCAACAATTTTATCTTATGTAAAAATAATCTAATTTTCTTATGCTTTGTTAATATTTCTGCAATGTAGTCTAGACAAATATTGTAAAACGTTAACTAATATAAGCCGGTTAAGTTTTTGAATAGAACGGACTTAATTACTCAGTAAAATACTCATTAATATTTTTACTTTAAAACTTCTTCACCACTTTAGATATTAATATTTAAAACTAGCTGCAGATTACAACAGTGATATTAACATCAGACAGTCTATACTTTTAATAGTCAGAAACTTTGATTACTTAAACTATTTAAAGTTTACCCCTTTTGAAGATAGATTCACTTTTAACAGCGATTGCCCAAAATTGTTTCTTTTTATTCAGATTTTTCAGTTATATTATTTTGTTTTTGTATCATAGGAAAAATAAAGCATTACTTACTTCTTGAAAACTATTATTAATATTAAAGAAGAGTATCAAAATCACTAAAATACATAAGTCTGACTTTATTACTTAGTGAGTTATAATATCAGTGAGACCGTTTTCAATTGCAATTTGGATCTTTTCCAATGGTTGGTTGGTCTAATGGAAATATACAACGACATAAATGCCTATCTAGAATATCATACGGAATCATCTTGGATTATTACAGAAAGGAACTTTTTTAATGATCAGAATAATAATTCAAATAAAATAGTTTTATAGGTTTTATAGCTCGAGCTTTCCAATTTAACTTAACAAGAAAATATGGCGTAGTGACTTAGAGTAAATAATAATATGACTAAGTTGTATCACATTTTAGTTTATTGTGAAGCAAAAGCTGAGTATTAAACATGGTTTAAATACAGCTTTAAAATAAAAATTGTTAAAAATCCCATATGAATTAGCGCACTTGAATTTTTTTTTAGGAAGAGAGTTATAATTCAAGTGACATTAGCATTTTACATTGATATTTATTAATGTTGTTTGTTTTTTATTAATTTTTTATTTATGTTTACATTATTCACATACATTTTTTAAATACAATAATTACGATGCACAAAAAAACAATAACTTTTGTACAGTACATCGGATATTCATTAACATGATATCATAGCTATAAAATACATAATGCAATTAAAAATAATAATAATTAAATAAAGCAAACGTCAATTTGACATTACTTACTATACTTCCGCAACTACAATATTGTTATCCATGTGTTAAACGAGAATTACAAATTTCTTTCATTTGTCTGGTTTTTAACTTGAGCAGGCAGTGAGTTCAATAAATTATTCAATAAATTATTTTAACGATATTGATAATTGAAATTTTTTGCCCGATTCGTCTAGGTGTTTGGGTTTTGATTGATCACATGTTTATTTACTCCCTTATATTTAGAACCTGTTTCACAAAATCTTTATAAGTTCCCATAATCGTTTATTTCACTGATATTACACACAAAACTGTCATTTTAACTGCCCTTACAGAAAGAGACTCTTAGATGAGCAAGATACATACTAACTGACTTGTCACGAACACGAGTGACAATAATAACATTAATGTCATATTAGATACAATCAATAATTTGTTGTAGTAACAATGGAACTAAAGACATACATTGATGTTTTAGTAACGCCTGTATTCATCACCGATTCCACACATTTAGTGAAATACGAGTACGGTCCATCATATATTATTATGTGCCACTGTCAACATGTTTTACTCATGTAAATGTTTCGCATCAGTAGTATTTGAATTTCAGTTAGGCAGCATGGCGTAATTTCATTGACGTGTTAACCATTTTTAAAACTAGTTTTTTAAATTTGTTTTTGGGTATATCATTTGGCTAAATGCCGTGCGAGCCATATTTTAAGAAGAAGAAGAATGGTATATAATTTTTTGCACGTGGATAGAACTTATTGTTTACCGGTAAAATGTGCCTGTAGTCATTCAAATCCGATGAGACGTTTTAAAGTAATCGAGAAACATTTACCCAGACAACTACCCACATCGTTTATTAGAATAATTGTTGTTTTAAGGTGTTAAATCTCTTGTTATTCGGTGATGTTATTATACAAATTAAGGTCAAATCAGTTGTCAAGTCAGGCGTAAATCATTGATTGTTGGTAAATCTACTATGATTTCAATCGTCAATTAATATTATACTTAAAATCGACGTCTAAGGCATAAATAAACCACATTTTACAAATTTATTTCCGGGTTTTTTTAACTTTATTAAACCTCCTAACGACGAAGTTTCTCACACTTTACAGTGCTTCCTAGTCATGTGGACTTATAAAACTGTAATATCTCTCAGTAATACCTGTATTTCTTATTTGGCAGGATAAGAGGACTCTTAAATGCTCATTACATTTTGCTACAGCATCCTACCAATCAGAACATAGTATAACGTGAAAATATAGGTTTTTATCGGCATAATTACTGGCACCTTGGTATCGCTGTCTTTTAAGGCGGCCTCGACTAAGCTTTTGGCTTTCATAATCGCAAAATATGAGATCTCCTAACGCTCTTTACTTTTTGCTATAGCATCTTGATAGATGCTCATCAAAATAGGAACTCATCATACGGTAAAAAACACAGCTTTTAGCGGCAGAATTCCTAGCTCCTCGGTATAGATGTATTTAGAGCACCTCCATTGAGCTTTTGGCTCTCATAATCATAGGTAAAAAATATGAGGTCTCCTGAATTCTCATTATATTTGCTACAGCATCCTACCAACTGGAACACAGTATAATATAAAAACATCTAGCGGCTATATTTCTGGCAGCTTGATAAAGACTTTAGACCTTCTAAGACGGCCTGGATGGAGCTTTTGGCTCTTATAATTATAAGGAAAATATAAAGACTGGGATTAAAACTAAATAGTATATTTTACTATAACTATCTAATAGTCAATGTTTTTGCAACGTTCTGCTTTAATTGTTATGGTTTGCTCGTATTTAGTCCACCAACTTTTATAAACAGTAAAATTTAATGAACATTCGTAATTCATGACACAGATTATATTCTCAAAGACTCTTTGATAATAAATAACAACTGATCGAAGCATAGACCTAATTATTTTAGTCAATTCAACATTTAATGACTTCTAGTTCTAGATTTTCGTACATTGCGTAAGAACATCGTTCATTTTAATGGCATGGCATTAGTTGGTTTCGAATTTACATAACGTAGTGTAAGTACAGTAAGAGTATGACCAATTCAAATTAAAATGGTTTATGGGCTTCGCCTCAAGCGGATGAATTGTGACCGTAAGCTGCTATTAAGAGGGTGCCATCTATCACTCAGGACCTACTTGCCATAGCCCTCGCTATTCACTGTGTTTAGGTTAAGAAACGTGACTTGCCCAAGTGGATCGATACTCGTATAATATAATCGCCTAACCAGCGAAACGGGTCACGCGGTCCTCTCGTGCTCATCCCCTGTCACTCTCCTCGACCTCTCTCGCACCTTTTTATACAGCTTTATTAGGTTTTGATTGCTTATATTGAAATGATATTAAATTTCAAACCAAGTTATTACTTTAATACCTATGTAACTGTTAGTTAGTGGTTTCGTAAAATAAACATGTGTGTTTTTTTACGCCGACAAGTGAAGGGCGATCTGCTAGAGTTATGAGCATAATATGTCTCTTAGGCTGCACAGAAACGGTTTTATTTGAAATCACATGAATGGTAATGGGGTTCAATGTGGTCGCTACGGTGTCACTAACCTGGCACTCGTTACATGTGTGCACGGAGTAGGACTGGGCGCAGTCGTAGCGACTCAGGATGTCGACGAAGTCGCAGTGCACGCGGCGAACCATCCCGTCGAGGAGCAGCAGGTCGTGCAGCGTGCGCTCGCAGCGCTCGCCGCCGGCCAGCACGTCGGCGCGCGCGCTCGGGTCCAGCGCGGAGGCGGGCGAGCGCTCGCAGCACGCGCGCAATCGCAGCTCGGCCAGGCGGCGCGCGCGGGCGCCCGCCGTCAGCGCGCACAGCGGCGGCACGTCACGGCCAGCCAGCATGCCGCCGCCTCCGCCGCACGCGCCGCCGCCGCTACCGCCGCCACCGCCGCCGCCACACGCGCGCCCGCTCGCTCCCGTGCTCTCCTCCTCCAGGTCGCACGCGCTCAGCCAGGGGTTGAGGCGCGCCAGCGGACTCAGGGCCAGGCCCGCGGCCGCCATCAGCAGCAGCAGCAGCAGCGGCGGCGCTCGCATGGCGGGGGCGGCGCCGCTAGCGGGGGCCGGCCCGCCGGGCGCGGCGCTGCCTCATACCGCATCGCGCATGGCGACCTACTCGCGCGGCCCGGGCCGCGGGGCCGCCGCGCGGGGTAGGCGCGCCGCCATGTCGCTCGCTCGCCGCTCGACTGACTCCCCCCGGGCGCACATCGATCGCCCCGCGCCCCCCTCGCGTGTCGCTGCGCGCGCCCTCGCAACCACCTTCGCCGTTATGTAACCGTGCGCGCGCATCTCGGGCCCCGCCCGCCGCGCCGACCGCCCTCTAGCGTTACAAGTCCATCACCAACTTAACATCCGCCCGCCCAAACTTACATTTCAGAACCATTGTAAGAGTAGAATTGAACATAAATGAGAAGATGGCGTTCAAATTAAACTTATCATTCTGTGAAGGCAAGTTCCCAACTTTATTGAAAGACTCAGTGATGACGCCACTTTACAAAAAGAAGGGAGAAATAAATGATAGGAATAATTATTGCCCTGTCACGTTAGTTCCAATTATGTCCAAAATATTTGAAAACTCTTAATTTTCTCACAAAACACAACATTTTTAAGCCAGAACAGTTTGGTTTTAGAAAAAACTTTACCACAACCTGAGCCTGTTTTACCCTAGTTAAAAGTATAACAGAATTTCTAGACAGAAAAATTCCAATCACGTCAGTTTTTCTCGACATATCAAAAGCATTCGATTTCGTGTCTCATAGTATCTTGCTAAATAAAATAGAAAAGTGCGGCATCAGAGGGAATGCACAAGAATGGATTGAGAGCTATCTATCCAATAGATATCATCGTGTAGAAATAACGCATACTACAAGTCTTCAAAAACGATTGACCGATCTGAATACAAATTGAATAGCTGTGGTGTCCCGCATACTATGTATTTACAAGTACATGATTTTTCAAAACTATTTGAAAAATAATAGGAATAATTATATCTCATCTAATCATGGCCATTCGAATTTATAATAAACTACCAAATGACTTTTAAAAAGATTTTTTTTTAAATTCAAACATAAAATATATTCTAATCAAATAGAGAAATGTTACTACACTATTGATGAATATGTAAGGGATATGTAATATTTTATTAATAATCAATTAATTTCTTTCATTTCACTTTGCTAGTTTATAAGACCAATATTTGTACACTAGTAATGATAGAATGCAAGATGCTAATATATTTATTATATAACACCTTAATGTATACAGTACATTTTTGACAAATAAAATTATAAAGAGATAATTCAATTTGTTTTATTCTGAATATTGTGAGAGGATATAGATGTGGATTTACTCTTCTAGATTTGTGTTTCACTCATCGTCAAATTATCGTCGTCGTCATCGAAATAAAGATAGCTTTTAAGTTATTTAAATTAACAGATAACGCAAACTATGTGGATTCTGTGCAATTAACGGCGATAGAGGAGAGGGGGGTGTATTTAATGCAAATATACCAATGCAATCGCTTAATAATTTTTATTTACAATTTCTATGAACTTTGCTTGATTTCTGTAATCGTTTTCTATCATGCCAGAATGCTTCCACTCGAAAATGACGTAAGTAATAATTAAGAACATCATACATATACTTACGTAGTTAGTACACTTAAACAAAACCACTTATCAAAGAATTACCTGCAATAATTAAGACCAATACATAATATAAAACAAAGTCGCTGTCCACTGTCTGTCTGTCCCTATGTATGGTTACATATTTAAAACACCGCAACTGGTTTTTATGCGGTTTAATACTTAGATAATAGTAGCAGTGATTTAAGAGGAAGGTTTCGTACGTCACGCGGACGCGGGCGGCCACTAGTATTATGATATCGTATATTTTAATAAGAAGTTTAATTCAAGAGAACCCTCCTAGTTCATTCGGAGAAACCTATTGACTTAGCGTTCTTACAGACGAACTGCAATAGTGAACGGCAGAGGCTACCTACTTCAGCCGTCGCCACTTGTCGACGGCTGCCGTCGACGCGTCGGCGGCAGCAGTCAATACGTTGACGACTGCCGCCGACAGATGGCGACGTTTGCAGTTGTGGCGTGTTTCGTCCGCCATTATGTCAGTCGACGGCAAATAGACCAAGAGCGCGCAAGCGTCGCGCGTCCACAAAATGAACGCCGGAGACAAAATTGATGTTGAATTGTTAATTGTGGCAGTAAAAATAAACGGTTTGTTTTTGGAATTATACGCTACAAGACTATAGTAATTAGATAATAAAAAATAAAAGCGAGATTGAGGGTTTCAAAATAGTTGTTAACTTATTAAAAGAAGCGATTGACATCCGATTTTTTTCGTTTCTTCGCAATCGTGGATAGATTGTATGAAAATCTCCCTCTTGTTCTCTTTACATTAATATTTCTTCAACCCACACTGAACGTATCTTTCTTTTTCGCTGTTGTCGGCGTCGGCGGAGTAAAAGCAATAACAGTGTTTCTTTATCGAAAGACATTTAGCAACTGGCTCCTGGACAAGCCGACCACGCATGCTAGTACGCGGCACTCCAACTGCAAGCGTTGTCGCCTGCCAACGGCAGCCGACGCATTGACTGCTACCGCCGACGCGTCGACGGCAGCCGTCGACAGGTAGCGACGGCTGAAGTAGCCTCTGCCGTTCACAACTTGCAATTCGTCTGTAAGAACCCTTAGTGCAATGTGCTTTCATAAAAACTATTGCAAGACTTGAGAAAAAAGTACATATTAAATTTATTCCGCATTTTTCAGAGCGAACATTTATCTTTTACAGACTTGTTTGTTTTTTTTTTAAACGTTACAATTTAATGGCGACAGAAATTTGTAAAATTTGGTTACATTGTGTGTATTAGTGCTTCATAACATTAACGTAACATAGAACCAAACCCGGTCTTCATTATCCTATAGAATTTGTGACACATAAATATAATAATTTAAACACGAACTCACCCGACCTGATGTTTTTTGTGTCACACAGACATTACTAAGAAACACTGCTTGTGTTGCTTGAAGCCACGTAATGACACTAACGTTAGAATAAACCTCTTTGTTTAGTATATATTAAAAAAAAATTATGTATTATTTTACATAAATATACACATACAATCACGTCTAATTCCCCAAAGGGCCTACCCCGGAATTACACAGTCCTGTACTAGATTGTTATCCTAAACATTTTGACACATCAATTCAAAATATTCAGTCAAAAGCATGGCACAAGAACCTAACAGTTACCTAACTTAATTATTTAAAAAGAATCGTTTTTCAGCATTTCTGAATATATTTAACCTTAGATCGAAATTACTACACGGTATGTCTGATAGATATATCGTTGTAAAGCCGACACATTCTTACTAGGGGATTATAGAATAAGGTGTTATTTCTATACGTCCGAAGGTAAAATGTGTTTTTAGACAATCGGGGGTTCCGCCTCATAGCGAAATCTAGCTTACACAAGATGTAAGGGCATTCAAGCACGCCATTAAGAATATTGTCCATATGTATAAGTTCCTGATTCCTATGGCGAACGTATGTTGGTAGAATCACTTAGCACCAATAAAAGTTGCCGGTAAGCGTCAATAGGCTTGCCACCTATTAAATGGGATCATCAATCTAATTAGCAAAATGTGGGCGTATAAATATGCCTCTGCCTATCCCTTTAGGGAAACAGGCGTGATATTATGTATGTATGTCTTAAGCCAAGTTGTTAGAGGCTCTATATTGCGGCTTTATAATATATTCTAACAGCATGATGCTACGCACTACTTCGAATAATAATATTTCTTATTTATATAGACATATACCTACTATGTCAGTTAAACAAATCACCGCTAAATACGAATCAAAAGGACAATATATAATATATAATTAATTATTAATTTATTCATACACAAAATATATTACAAAAATAACAATAACCGCATACAATGACGTCACCCAGTCGTTTCTAACGTTTTTATTTGTCATGTCTGTCCATTTACGTCTGTGTTCATGTGTGGTCGAGTCATGGCGGTGTCTTGATTGTTCTCATATAAATATTCAATGAATCAAAATTCTAAGCGTATAAACAGCACGGGCGAATCATCCAAGTACTATCGAAATCGCAGTCGTCCAAGTGCGAGTTGGACTCGTGCACCGAGGGTTCCTTACCAATATAACTTATTTTTGCCGTAGAAAAGCTATTTTCATTAGTTGAGATTTGTTTACTACCTTCAAATAAGCTTGTAATCGCCAAAACTTTAAACTTTTTTGTTTTTTGACAAATTTCAAGATTCTTGTCGTAGTCTACAGTTGCACGTCTGTCTTTCTGTCAAGACCTTTTTTTCAGGAACGGCCAGAGCTATTAAGTTGAAATTAATGTAACCTAATACTTGAGTCTGCGGCCCCCTAGAACTGTCAAAAAATCAAGCTTCGAATAAACGCAATCCTACGACCATTTGAGCCTATTTTCTATAACTTCGTATGGGAATTAAACTCAGATTTAATAGGCTTAAAACCTAAAGTGTTTTATAAAAGGCTGATTTGTCCTTTGGAATGAAGATAGAAAGAAAATAATTTATTCCGTGACACATGATACATTGATTAACAAAATCATCCGAATCTTGCGATGAGAGAACATTAACTTGGAGTACAGGTAGGAGGGTGACCCAGTTTGCACAACACCAAACAGTAGACAGGCACAGTGAAGAGAGCGTCCAGACCCCATATTTAATAGATTTCTCCGGTTGAGGAATTATGTTATATGAGCTCTACGAGGGACGTAAAAACAGAATCGCGCACATGAATTCTGTACTCGTTGTATTGACGGTCCCATTTAATGAGGATACATCAGTCTTTTTTAAAAACACCTCCGTCTAGTAAATTTTAATTTCGTGTAGTTATACTCAGGAAATGCGTAATTGTTACCATGCTAATACGTATAAAATATTTCTGATTTCAACTTTCAAATAAGTAACAGCAATGACTTACTAAGATAGAATTGCTCACTACGAACTTTGTCATATTGCTAAAGTTATAATACAAATGACAGTATATAAGAAAAAAAATATTGATTACCTTTCATGGCACGATTATATCTATAGACATTTCACACAGCGCCATCTAGGCCCAGAGCTTGTGAGTACCCTCGACCTTAGGTAGTGGAATCAAAATCGGTTGAAATTTTATTGCTCCTCGACTTTCTTAATGTCGTCCGTAACTTTACAGATTAAAACAATTTGGAAGAATAATCTATATAATTATTTAATAATCTTACGTAGACTGCCCTTGGTCTGCTCATTAACCTGACCAGATTTGGCTGATTCGCAGTTATTACACGGCTCGCATATCTACTACACACTTATTACAATTGATTGACCAGTAATAGGTATGTAAGCAAGGGTTCTCTACAAACTTAAGTATGTCAGAAGGACAATTGGCAAAAAGACTTGTGGGTTTCCTAGATTAAGTTCTCCAAAGAAACATCTCATAGATACTAAGTACCAACATTTTTGTTTATTTATGTGTTATTTATTACGCCTGTTGATATTTTCAAATTATGATGATATTATATTCCTGATGAGAAGCAATGGCAATGTTTTGTTGTTGGGTCAGTTCGTTGTGCTTCTGCAACAGTTTTGCCTTTGTCAGCATCGCCACTGTAATTGCAGTACTGTTTAGAACTGTGGCGCCAGTACAAGGGTCGTATGAACGGAGTAAATATCAAACTGTATTTGCTCCGTAAAAGCCGTAGCACTGAATCAGTGCATGATCGTACCAAAGTGGTCGCAAGTCAATCCTTAATTGCGCTAACGGAATTATTAAACTTCTCGAGCACATCGTAATCAAACATCAGTTATTCAGTACCCAAAACGGCGCACATATCCATCCGTCTGGTAAAGAAGCATGCCTCTCCTGTCTTAGAGGTATAGAGCCAAACTCTTCTTATAGCCAAAGAGAGCTACAACATACAAAATCGTCTACACGTATAGCTAGAGCAAATTATAAACTCGTCTATAATGTTTCTGACTGCATCTATCACTGAAGGGTCTATATTTGACACTATCATTTATGTTAAGACCTATTTGTACAACATAGCTGCAATAAAGATATTAAAATTAAAAGTTACCTTTTACTATCATACTTATTTCGGATCAAAATGCCAACATGGATAATTTTGGAATACGTACGAGCTTAATTGTGATGCCAACATTTAACTATTGCTTTATTAAAGTAGTAACCTACTTCAGACAACGCATACCCTCAAAGAAAATAGTAAACGAAATATTGCAGGATTTAGTTACAATTAGTACCTACCTATGTAATATTATAATTATGTTCTAGTTAATTTATGAAACTTAAATGATTGATTTTATTGTTTATGTATGAGTACATAAATCAGACTTGTTGTACTCTTGCATCAACTTTATCAATAAATCAGCATTACACATGTTTTAATTGAAATGCTTATTACAACTAATAAGCCTTACATTCGAGTAATAATGTACTTCTTTTATAATGCTTATGATTACGTGATTAAAGAATGTTGCGTCTCGCTTGCACACAGGATTTACGTCACTGCACGTCTTGCTCACTCACGCGTGACGTATGCTCCCGCGCAATTTACCAACAGTGCATTCACTCTGAGCGTAAACACCGCGAGATTACAACGCGAAGGTTTTGAACAGTTCAACAAAGTTCGGTCTGTGAATTAAAAAATAAAAAAGTAAAACTTCCAAAAAGTTTTATTGTCGATTTTGTCATATTTATCTCCAGTCATAGGCCAGTGACGTTCTGTAAACATAATTCGGTGTGGCAATAAGAAATCCGTGGAAGGTTAAAGTTTTGCAATGGACGCAACGAGTAAGTAAACTGGTTTTAGAATAGTACATTATAGTTTTTACTCATAATTGAATCCACCTCGTCATAGTTCAGTAGATAATGTGCAGTAAACTTTATTTTTGCAACATAATTTTAAAATTAATTTATTTCTAAAAATACTTAATATTGTAAGTTAAAAACTACGCGTAAAGGAGACTTTAGATAGTAAAAAGTTATCAAATGCAGACTGGACGGTAAATAGTTATTACAGCTGTACATAAATGTAAGTAGTTATGCAAAAGTTATAACTTAATAACACATATAAGTTGAATTAGTTTTGGAATGTCTGACGCGTAAACATATGTTAATGTATGTTTTTGATTACATGTACAATTGCTTAGTGTTATCCTTGGTTGAAATACTTTCAACGAAAAATAATAACTTTATAAAATACTATCAGGGTCACCGTTGGCAGATCATTTTTGTAGGTCAAATCCCTTGACATAATTTGAAATCAGACGAAGTCTCATTCCTCTGAATCTTTCACAATGGAAGCATTGAAAGGGTGGAAGTTTTTTCTTTACCTTCGCATAATATATATAACAAAGACTAATCTCACAGACTCTTCATGACAGCGGTTGCATAGTAACTAAAAGAGCCAATTTAATAAAATATTTTGAATTATATAATTAAAAAATTACAGCATACTTGAGGTAAAATTTTAAATTTTAGTATTTTTTTGGAACAAATCACTGACTAAAGAATACTAATTAGTATTCTTACTACTTACTTAGTACCTAGAAAGTCCTTGTATAGGTTTAGAGATACCATTAACCAAGTTGCGTCATATTTATAATTTACGTTAATAACCAAATTGGGTAAAGTTTTGAATTGTGTAGAGTTAAGAAATTTCTTGCATCCATCACTAGATTAACTTTTATATGAAATATTGTATTTCCATATGACAAATCAAGAAGGTCAATAGACCCTGCACCCTTAAGGTCATAGGTAAAATTCCCTCAAAAACATATGTTCTTAGCTTGGAGCTAAATCGCATTTGGGGCTAATTGTGTAAAATATCTAAGGTAAAATTGTACGTAGGTACCATATGTACCATTTTTACCATATGTATAATCTGACTATATGAATCTGAAAATCAAATTAATATAACCAATACAGACAGGGTAACAGGATCTCCTAAGATTTTATTACATTGTTTTTTAGTTCAAATTGAAGTTAATACTATTTTTAAGTTTAATCAAGAGTAGAGAGGGAACAGACGATTACCTGATAGTAAGTGACACGCTTGCCAATAATCGATTCTGTAGCATTATGGCAAATCCCAATAGACACTGCTCATTGCTTGTTCCCCAAAGACATTAGTTAGACATTAGGAGTAAAGAAAAATTCATCAGACTCTATCAATGCTAAAGAACGGAGTAACATCCGAGTAATTTTATTTCGCAAAACCTTGCAAGTCACGGCCTGTTTCCATCATAACATTTCGAAATAGAAGTACAAAATTGCCTTTTAACTTAGGAAATTCAGCATGATGAATCGTTGATAGCCTGCCTGTCAAATCTACTAAAGAATCGCTGAAGGTCTAAATATATATGGAAAGTTAAAAACCGGCCAAGTACGAGGTTCCATACCATAGTCCATAAAAACGGCAAAAAATCAAGAATGTTGTACGGAAGCCCCTTAAATAATTGTTATGTTATTATGTTTTTTCGATATGTGTCATTAAAGCGGCAATAGGAATATATTATATGTGATAATTTCAACTGTCTAAATATCACTGTATATAACCTGATCAAAGATATACAGACAGACGGGCGAAAAGCATAATCTTAGTAGGTAATAGAGTCTCATTGTACCCTTTGGGATATGGAACTCTAATTATTTTCTATAGAACTGACTCGTACTATTAGTTGGCAACAATCGTGATATACTCTTTACTGTAGTTAAAAAAGATAAGTTGACTCATATAACGCCATTATCAGTTAACCACATAGTTATAAAACTTTATTGTTCCATAATGTTTGACAGTTCAGTTTTTTCCTATGTGTACTGGCTTTACTGTGACAACTCGTGAAAGACGCTATATTATGACATTGTAGAGTATATAAGAGTAGATACTACGGCTTTTGTTCAAGTATTCTCTAAATTTTTATGCAGTGAACCCCTGGTAATACGACAAACGTTTTGCATGGCAGTGTCGGACCATCGACTTATTCCGGTTATAGAGTACTGCCTTATACCCCTTATAGTCTGGAAGTTTTTTAACAAAAGTAACTTGTAATACGACTTATTGCGGATCAGAACGAAGAATTTATCTGAAGTGGCGCGTACCAGTTGCTACCTGTTCACTGTTTTTCACGTATCAAAATTATGTTTATGTACCTACATTCAACAGTGAGAGGTGTGTCGGATCGAGTTACCAGGTGTCCTCTGTACTTATGAATGCTCCAAGAAATGTTTCTATCGCTAAATAAATATTCCAAAGTTCTTTATAATACTCAAATAATTAAAATAATTGTTATAAGGACGAACATATGTGTACATAGTTAAAAAGAAATAAGTGCAACGTAGTATGTCAGAGTATTATGCAGTAGGTACCTATTAAACTAGTACTTCATAAAACTACTAACGCACGTAAATAATAGTTATATATAACTTACAAAAATGTTTTTTTATTTGGGTTTTAAACTAGTGCTGTCACTTTCATTTGATAGAATAAAAAAAGTGACAGCACTAGTTTTAAATCTGGTTTAACTTTAGATCTGGTTTTGTAATAAGATAAGACTTAAATGTTTACAAGGAAAAATCAACTCGTCCGCGGTAATGTCTTTTACCGCTTTTGTACCTTTTTTTTAATGATCATTATGATACACATAAACCAGCACCATCACGATTCTTATCTTAACCTCTAAATTGATGCAGAGGTATTTCCTTTTGATCATGGCCTTAAATGGCGATACATTTTCTGTGAATTAAATCGTTCACCAAATTAAAACTATGATTATAAGTGATTATATAGTTTGTAGACATCCATTTCTTGATAAAGCTGAAATTTTAAGCTTAAACCATCGTCATATACTAACATAACCCCGGTTAGGGCAACCGGGGTAAAGAGATAAGCTTAGGGACCAGGGTGGAGAGGGTGTTGAGGTTACTTATCTAATAATAATAATAATGTTTCGATTGTTTTTTTTTATATTTATATTTAATTTTGACATTTTCAAGTACTATGTATAACAATAATAATATGTATAATAATGTACAATAATAGTTTATGAAATAAATAATTTTTGAATTATAATTTAAATAGTCAGATTTGGCTGAATTTGAGTTATTATAATAGCGACTGCATATAGGTAAATCAAGAAATAAAATAGGGATTTCAGATAAAGCAGCTGAAAGTTAAGATGAAACAGTGTGAAATGGCATGTTTAACATTAATATTTTATAAGTAGGTCCATTCCTACTCTATCTATTGAACACAAAGGCTTTGTTTGTATAACTCTATGCGTGCTTATTACGATATGAAGGTAACAATGAAGTAAACGGCTAGTTAATCTGTGCTGCACACCTGCTTCAAGACCATTCAAACGTTTGTTTTATTTCCGTAGTTCTGAAGTTCTTAATTTGTGTTTATTTTTTAATGTTGCTTTTGTTGTAGAAGTAATTATTGTTTTAGTAGGGTCTTGTTAAAGAACAAGTTTTAATAGATAAGGTGTAGCTGGAGCTAAAGTACGAACCGCAATGATAACTAGGTTTTTGAATTTTTAAGTTTATGAATGTTATGGTTTATATTAAATTTATGTTTATTTTGAGTTACAATCATTTGAATATCTGGTTAGAACCTAGAATAGTAGAAAGACTTAGTAAAATAATAACAAATATTATTAATGAACATTTTACGCAATTAAATCCATGATTATTGCAATATTGCACTGTACGAATATTTTATTTTAAATACTGTTATGCCGTTAGAAGATAACAAAAATAACAATGAAATGAGTTTTGTGCTTATTATTTAATAATAAATCGTAAACCCCTATATTTCAAAATAATAAGCTAACCATTGCATTTTTGAGAATCGAGCGTAATAGGAGATAAACTATACCGCGTAAATGCATTCTTTTGTACTGCATTATTATAATTATAATAAATATTACAATTTCGTATATAATGTAAAAGTATTAAATAAGCCAAGTAGTTATGTGTTGTCATCAATTAGGATTAATAGGGAGAAAGGTCGCAAGGTATAGATATAAATTAAGTTGTAGCATATTTTAGGAGTGCAGTGTGGTAGCGGCCTAGATTGGTGTTAAGAGTCGAAGAGAAAACCTAACGGATGATGGGCAGCATCGTAATCCTGCTTACTGGCTGGGACTGGGCGATCACGAACCCGCCTGCCCAGAGTGGTGATTACAGGCAAATGCCCCCAATATAATATAACCTATTGAGGACGCCAATGTTTAGGGGTGAAGTCATAAGGTTATATGATATATTAAGAGTTATGGAAAAATTACCTCGTGGCAGGCGGCATCAAAACGTTGAGAACTATGAAAAATATATTCGGGATAATAGTTACCGAGTTTCAAGGCATTTCTCACATATAATTTTATCAAAATCGGTCCTATGATATTCACTAGTATCTAATGATGATACAGAAAGTGTACACAAATACATACGAGGCATCTGTAACTGTCACATTCTCTTTACTAAGGAATTTATGAATAAAATGAATGGGAAATGTGTTACATATTTATAAACAATTATCCGTTAGTATTCAACTCCTGTCCACAATAAACACACGACCTCTTAGTCCACTACATGATTTGCATTGTTAACTAAATGGCTACAGCGTAGTATTTACGGAATATCGTATCGTATAGCGCATACTATTTAAATAATACATTTAAGAAAATAAAATTGTAATGGAAGATAAAAAAGAGCTTTAATACAAATGGACAATCCATTTATTTATTTATAGACTAGTGGCACACCTTCGCCTTGCTACAGTGGCTATTCATTAAATATTTTACACCTTGAGTGGACTTTTTGTAGGGATTCCAAATTTGAATCATCTATCATTACTCTAGAATCATAAATCATTAAAATTTTTGTAAAAGAATTTTAGTGGGTGTATAAGGCTCCTACCAATATCTTAGGAGTCCAAGCCAACCTCACCTGCAAGTGGTGCAGCTGTCGATCAACGGACGAGGCTCTGGCGAATATAAAAGTTCCCGGTAAGCGGCAGCATGCTCGCCACCTATTACGTGGGACCAACAACAATAAAATTGGCAAAATGTGGGCTCATGATATGCCTTTGTCTCTTTCGGGGAGCCCTTTCGGGGAAACAGGCGTAATTGTATGCACGTGTGTTTGTGTGTGTAAGAATTTCAGGAATCTGTCTAGTAGTTTTTTATTCATAACACAAATACCTACTATTCTATTTTTTTTTCAATATTAGTTTGTATTAGAATATAACACATTGTCCCACAAAACTATACACAATGTGTGTCTGTATAATTTATGTGGCATTTTCGTAAATTCGTAATGTAATTTTATTTTTTATTTTTTATATCTATAAAAAATAGTACTATGCATAGGAGTTCATAATTTATTTCCTGAAATCATGGCATTTTCTTCAAAATTTATATAAGTACATACTCAACGTTATCACGAAAAGTGTCAATTAAAAACCTAGCAAATAAAACATTGTCTTTAGCCGTTTCCAGTTTTTACAAGTAATTTTACTACATTCGTCTTCTTATATAATTTGACAACTAGTAAAACATTCCTAATTATATGTCTTTTCAGTGGAAAATAAAATGGGTCTACCACCACCATACGAGCAGGCGATGCCGAATCCTGCACCTCCACCATCTTACTTCGGAAACAACCCTCCACCGCCGCCCGGTCTGGTGATCCCACCAACAGCCCCAAGAACCACAGTCGTTACCACACCACGGACCACGAACCCGGGCAAATTGGGCCCTGGACCCACAGGCACCACTTGTGCAACTTGCAACAAGTCCATAGTCACAAGAGTAGACTATGTGCCTAACAACAGAACTCATATAGTATCGGCGGCTCTCTGCATTCTTGCTGGGTAAGCTCACATTTATATTACCAAATACCGTAATGTTAAAGTCCTCCTTGGTAATTCCCAAAGATTTTGCTGTCTTAAGACGTGGATGCCACAGTCCTTGATCGATTCCGTCTACTAAACGTATCAATGGGTATGCTTCGTGGGTAGTGGAGATAGATAAACAAGCGAAATAAAACGGGACCTGGTCTCGTAATCGCACCAAATACCCCAAAAACCCACGAACTACGACCACGAACCGGGGTAAATTGGGCCCAGGACCTGCCGGCACCACTTGTGCAACTTGCAATAAGTCAATAGTCACAAGAGTAGACTATGTGCCTAATAATAGAACTCATATTGTTTCTGCAGCTCTCTGCATTCTTGCAGGGTAAGCTTACATTATTAAATTAACAAAAAACAGTAATATTAAAAGTCGTCCAGGGTAATTAACTAAGATTTTGCTGGCCTTAAGCCGTGGATGCCATAGTCCTTGATCGATTCCGTCTACTAAACGTATCAACGGATATGCTTTGTGGGTAGTGGAGATAGATAAACAAGCGAAATAAAACGGGACCTGGTCTAGTAATCCCACCAAATATCCCAAAAACTTGAGTCAAGTCCATAGTCACAAGAGTAGACTATGTGCCCAACAACAGAACTCATATAGTTTCTGCAGCTCTCTGTATTCTTGCTGGGTAAGCTTATTTATCTATCGCAGCCTTTGAAGCGTCCGTCTTCTGACATAGGCCTTCTCTCTGCTTCTCCATTCTTGACGGTTGGCTGCCACACGCATCAAATTTATAAACGTTCATGATAAACTAGCGACAGTCCGCGTGACCTACCTCTCATTAACTCCTAATCACTGTATGTTTTAAAAAAAAATGATTTAAAATCCGTTGCGTAATTTTAAAGATCTAAGCTGTCCCTATAGAGAAAAGCTACTTTGTTTTTTAGTATGTAGTGCTATAGAAATACTATTGGAATTTGGAATAAATATTATTTCATTTCATTTTTTATTTTATTTCACAACACACATTGTAAAATAGGTTTTATCTAATCATAAATATTGACTGTGTCGAAATTGTGACTGAACTGAATGTAATTACTTAACATGTTAATTGTTATCTCCGAGAGTGCGTAACATTAGGTAAATAAGAATTACGTGATTTGTTTTGTTTCTATGATATTATATAATTTCAGTGTATTTCAGAACTTATAGCAATTAATTTAAAATTAAAGTATCGGAATTTATTATTTCCACTATTTCGCGCTATTTAATACATCTAAAGTCGAGACCCCTAGCCTTTAGCGGGTCTCGGGTTCAAACCCTGGTGGCGCACCTATAACTTTCCGAAGTAATGTGCGTATTATCGCTTGCTCCGTGGCTTGGAAAGCACGTCAAGCCGTTGGCTCTCGGCAGTCATGAACATCAATGGCAGTCGTTATTAGGAAGTCAGTGTCTTCTTACATCCTGACAGCAGATTTAACCCAATGTGAATTTGGATCAATAATTTCTAAGTTTATTTTCTATCTGTATAAAGTCTTCGTTATTTATAATACAAATCTTGTTGTTGGGCTGTTTTGTAAACTCGTAATATCTTTCGAATACACTGGCCGATTTTCATAATTCAAAAAGTAAACTATAGGTAGTCAGACGGCAGTGGTTCCGTAATGACAGTTTTGCCGACATTAGCGACTGCCGTCTAGTTTTCCCCAGATTTGGCTGGCAGTAAGCAGAACCTGGGCCCTAAGCTATAAGACTCTAACGACCTTTGACTTCGTTCGATTTTGTATTTGTACACATAAAAGTATTGGGATGGATTAGGATACTTGTCGGGATAAAAAGTAGCTTTTGTAATTTCCTAAACATCAAGCTTGCTTCGTGCCAGACTTAGGAGAATAGGGAACATTAAAGCGAGACAATCAAATAGTTACATGTCATTTCACTTAAACTATCTTTATTAGCTCGTATCAATCTATATTAGCGTATCTAAGATAATAATTACTGGGATCGATTCATCATCACGTATCTATTTTTGTCAATAAGTCTAATATTGTTTTCGTGGACCGATCAGAGCACCGGGCAATTATGTTGACATCCAGTTCCACATGACGAGAATCTCGTGAAAGCCGATAAGGACAAGTAAGTAAACACCTGGACTTGGCCCACGAGGTTACTGCCATGTGGGATGTGGACTCAACGACGATTGTTCCGATAGTGGTAACGGTCAACAGGTTGATATCGAAGAGCTTTGGCCAATATCTTAAGAAGCTCAAGCTGGGTCAAGGGTCAGATACAAAAGGCAGTGCTTCTCGATACGGCGCGCTTTGTCAGGAGGTTTTTCTTTCTGCAGCCCTAGCCGCCAATCGTTTGGGTTTTACTTCGCGACTGGTGGTCTCTGTGCTGTATTCTTTATAATATCATCTTTTATAATATTGTAAAATTAAAAATTAAAAAAATTATATAGTTACTTATTGTGAAAAATATTAATAATATGTAGATAAACTAAATCTATGTGAATAATAATAATAAAATATACCCCTCTAAACCTACACAAAAATGTACTAGATCCTTTAGCGAACATTATATATATAAAACGTACATTCACAGAAGCAAAAAGTTGATAACAGGACAAAAGAAAAAGACTCGGTAGACTTCTTTACGATTGAGAGCAACCCGTATAGACGCAATAGCATCAAACAAAAGGCTCACAATAGATTGTTTCCAGAGACTGAAAGATTTATAATAGCTATTTAGCACAATTAAATTATACCAAATATTATAGGAAGCATATACTAAAAGACCCCACCATAACAAACCATAATTGCCGTAAATGACATACTCAACCGAAAACTACTCAACACATAACTGGAGCGTGCACAACACTTATACAAACGGATTACACTCACAGACACAACCAAATAGCTAACATATTATTATGTGAAATAAATACGAATAAGGCCGATAATAAGGTCGATTAAATTATTTTCAATTATTATCCACAAAGAATGCCGAGGACCGTGCAAAGTAGGGGCAAATATTAAGATACTGAACCCGTAAGGGCCCAACCGGGATAACGCCTATATTATGATAAATTCTTATAAAAAACTAAAATTAAACGGATTAATTGTGTACTTAATTACGTTGTGCAAATTGTGAGTATTCGCTCTATTGTACACAAATCAATGCTGTTGGAACAAATCAATATTCACGGTTCGTATTGGTCTAGATGTAGAAAAACAGGCCAAGCGTGTATAGGAGATTGTGAGGTTCTGTTGTTAGTCCTTTAATAGTTTCTTGTACATCATTTGGTACTTTTAAGTTCTTATGGATCAAAGTAATCCATAAGAACTTAAAAGTACCAAATGATTCTTATGGATTACTTTGTATCGAACTTTTTACGCTTAGATTGACTTACACTTAATTTCTTTTTTTCTGCATATTTTTTATCTAAGCTTCGTGATAGATAGCTTCAGTATCGTAATATTTCGTTTGTTTTTATATATTTCATTTTGATTCTTTCAAGAACTATGTAATTTATAAAATTTAATGAAATAAAGATTTTTTGAATTTAGAGTTTTATTAATTTTAGTAGGTAGACTACTTTTTAGTCTTTTCATAACTAAGTTTATTGCAGAATCTAATTGTCAATTACGTGCACAATGCATAATTGCTTGACATGGTGCTAAATAAGGAATAGCGGTATTTTCAAAAAGCACCAGTAAGTATTTATTTGCTAGAAAATATGATGATTTTTGATAAGTAGTTGAGCGACTTGAGCTTATGCTTATTATTAAGCCGTCTTTCATTTCCGAGTATACCTATAATTAGATAAAATTGACAATGGCTTAACTTATACACAGGCTCACCTTTTTTACTAAATTGCTAATTTGAAGCTTAAAATAGAGAGTGTCGATAAAAAGATATAGCATTAAACTATCGCCTCGCTACTTTATTATAGAAACAGTTAAACCTATACTATGTGTGTAGCATAAGGTCAGCACAAAGAAAGCTATTATTAGCGTCCAAACCAAAAAGTATGAAAAGTTTTGAAAATGTAAAAAAAAAAACAAGTCAACTCTACATTGTCCGGTTTCCTTGTAAATACTTAAATAATAAACTCAGAGAACACTCAGACTTTAGACAAATACTCAGACACACAAATATTTGACATGAATGGTAATAGAGCCCACACCTACACTCGATTGCTAGAATTGTTAGTAGCGGCGATCTGCTTAGACTAAGTCTTACTTAGTCTGAGTGACCTACAGAAATAGTGCAAACCTAGGTAAAAACTATGCCTATATCCTTTTGTCGAAAATACCTCTATGCCACTTTACTATAAAACTTAAAAATATACACAGCCTTATCAATTTAAAAAGTACGAAGGCGTTTATATTCAATTCAAACCATGTTTTAGAGATCCTGATTCTTTATGAAAGTTAAGGTCTGAGATCAGCATTAGATGTCCTTGGGTTGAAAATGATTACACCACTTTACTTAGTACTATAGTACTTCATGTGTACGTACTATAGTACTTAAATATAAACAATAAACACGTAAAACCTATCATATATGCGGCATTCCTCAGTACCGCTGCCCAAAGGTCATGGGGGCGGCCATTTGCATTATCCATTCCAACTCTTATGTTTTGAATATTCATGGGAACTATTGTAAAATGAAATTGATTCAAATTACATAACATTGCCTTCATTGCAATGTCCATTGAAGAAAACTTTACTATACCTCAAACTTTAATGACATTATTATATTTAAATTCAAAATGTTTTATTCAATCTATGTTCTCATGAAGCACTTATTAATGTCAATATTTATACTAATATTATAAATGCGGGAGTAACTCTGTATGTCTTGCTTTCACACTAATACTACTAAACAAATCTTTATTAAATTGGAGCCTGAGAAAGCACAGAGGCTACTTTTTAATGTGAAAAAGAGTTGTAAGGGCTAGAAATAGGGGATCAAAGTTTGTATGGAAAGTTTTCATTTGTGAAGCTAGAGCTTGATACTATTTTGTTAGGTTTATTATTAGCTGCTATAATATTTAAAGTTACTAATCTATAATATTGAGGCGGATTATAATCGAACTTCACGCGGACGAAGTTGCGGGCGAACCACTAGTAACATATAAACTAACGCACCCATTCACTGCGGGCAGAAACCATGCACTTGGAACAGAATCGAGCAAGAAAATCGTAAATTTTGTCCTAATTCTTATAAATGTTAAACAGTTCATGATCTGCACTCGCGTCTAAAGTAGGTTCGGAACTTCACTGAAAATATATTAATCAGCATGAATATTAGTATTTTCTTGCTAGTTTGAATATGTTTATCCGTTTTGTCCACTTTTATAGTGTAGGACTCAAAATATATAAGCTCTGCTGAATTAAGAGTCGGCGTATATAACAAACCCCGCATACTTACATAAGAAATTAAAACGAAAGGAATGAAACACCTTAGGGGACAAAAAGTTAATATTTATGTCCATGCAATTAAGAATTTATCCTATGATGAAACCAAAAATGCTGAAATTAAATCACCTACATGTACAGGAAATCTGTTTTCTGCTACATCTTTTCGAGAACTTTTCAAGCTTCGCTTCGCTTATTTCTCCCACCTTTAATGATAGCCGGACCCAACCGCTTACATTGTATCCTGAAGCACGGAAACCCTAGATATTAGATAAATGCCGCTGCAAAACTTCGGTGATAGGAAATGGGCGCACCACATTTTCTTTAATGCATAGTAACACATAAAATTTGATTTTATTTTAAATCTCATCTAAAGTTTCCCTGAAGTAAAATGTATTCATGTCCCAATTCCGTTGAGCCACTTTTGCTTTTTTTTTTAATTTCACGACGTGCGTAAATTAAATTGAAAATACTGATCAACACCTATCTATCTATTTACAAAGATTATTTTGTTTTCAGATGCTGTTGTGGCTGCTTCGTTCCATACTGCATGAGGTCATGCAAAACTGCGAACCATTACTGCCCACAATGTCAAGCTTTCGTAGGCTCACATATACCATCCTGATTACAAAATGTAATATTTTGAGCGCTGCGACATAGACGAGAACACTATCTGTCTTCCCTTCAAGACAGGCTAAAGATATGTATCCCATATTGACTATGATTATTCGATCGCTGCATTCTAGACTCTATATTGCATGTATTAAGAAATTATGGGCAGTGCAAATTGCTGTAAAATCTCGTCAGAGGTCCAACTAATTTTCTCTGTGGCGCATCTAAACGTAATGCAATGAATTACTTCTAAAAAGTTTATTATATTGCATGTATTAAGAAATTATGGGCAGTGCAAATTGCTGTAAAAAGAGGTCCAACTAATTTTCTCTGTGGCGCATCTAAACGCAGCAATGAATTACTTCTAAAAAGTTTATTATCCATACCTACGTGTACTTTATTTTGTACGAACGCCTCATTATATATAAATAAAACTAGTTGAAAGTCTGCTGATAAGAGAAAAGGAACTTTGCTTATAAAGAGGCAAAGTCAATGTTTAAAAGTATGTTTAGATTATACATGACTGCTGTTAAGTTGTTGACCGACTGATAATAGATCTCTCTCTATGAATCTGCCGATAACAATTATAATAAGTATCAAACTATAGCGACTTATATCGACGTCTTCATATTAAAATATTCGTGATATTTCATATTACATTTAGTAGTAGGCAGAACTAATGATCTCGTTAGATTTGCCTACTTGAGATTTGCATTAGCAAGTTTTGATTCTAATGTAAATATTTTGTTATATTTTGTATAATAGATAAATTTATCATGTATGATTGTAACCCAGTTTAAATTTATGTTATTGTAATCTTAATGATAAAGTTTGACTGACGTAAATATATCAAGTCAGATGTCATCTACATAATAATATTTGTTTTTTCTAAATTGTTTTTTGTGTACTGTTATTCATATTGACTTAATTTCCATATTATATATTTACTCTGTGGCAGCTGTTATAAAATAATGTACAAAATGTAGGAATCGGTTGTATTATATTGTACTTGCCTCTAACGCTCAAACTTATTGAAAATTGTGTCTTGTTAAGGTTTTAGTTATTCTAGTAACGAAACTATTATGAATAGGTACATGGTAAAAAGGCGGGTGCGTTGAATAAATAATTATAGAAATAAGTAGATAGTTTATATTTTGTAATAATTTCTTGTAATGTAAGTATAATAGACATTATAATGAGTTAGTTACTTTTTTAAGTCTATACTAGTTCGAATAGTTACTATTTTAGGAGCTAATTTACGTACTTTTTTTTGTGATTCATATACGCAACTCTATTTTGTAACTTATTGACACAATTAACAATCTTTCTGTAGGCCAGAAATTAAGAAACCAATACCTAACCCAACCTGCCTTCTCTTTATACAGGTACAAGTTATATAAAGTATAACATTATGCAACATCTCAAAAAAACTTTTTAGCCTAAAACCAAATAAAAGATATTTAAATTAAAACCTATATAATTCCCTTCCGAAGAATGCTTATTTGTGAAATATTAAGCAAAGATATATACATCATAACTTTAACTTCTTAATTTTAGGAACAACGAGTATCACTCATAAAAAACTATCAATAGCTATATTATATTAAAACTACTTATATTGTTATATCATGCACTGAATACTAAGTAATTTAGTTATATTTAAGAACTATTGTGTTTTAAAATAAATATATAATTTTAAACTTTACTATTCATTATAATCCATAAAGTTTTGTGAACCTTTAAAATAGTTTTTTTGTTTTTTTATTACGTTATGGTTATATTTATTTCCTCTTAACTGTTATGGTACCTACTTATTTTATAGTACAAGTCCACATTTCATACATTCATTCAGGGATGTTTCCACCTGCCGGGTAGGCAGAGGCACGCGTATATTATATTTGACGACCGATATGGCGTGAAGGCGAATATACCCGCCCTCCGCTCCTTCTGAGATCGTGGTTTCGATTCCCGCACAAGACAAATCTTTGTGTACACAAACATGAATATTTATTCTGGTCAGGGTGTTTTGTTATGTATACTAAGTATATATATACCAAAATATGTTATCCGTTAATTATTATCCATAACACAAGTTCTTAATGATACTTATCTTGGAACTAAATAATTGGTTTAATTGTCAGAAAACATTTATTAAAACGCCAATTATAAAGTTAGTCCCACGTAATAGGTGGCGAGCCTATTGCCGCTTACCGGGAATTTTCATGATTGCCAGAGCCTCGTCCGTTGATCGGCAGGTGGACCACTTGCAGGTAAGGTTGGCTTGGGCTCCTTAGATCTTTGTAGGATTAATCTACAATTAATATTACAAATTATTCTGTGAGGTGGCGGACGACTTTAAAATCAGTTTAATAGTTATTGTTGTGGTTCGTTCCGAATTACTACTTCTTCTTCGTCAAGCAGGCTTTTTCAGCAATCGAACGTCCAATGCGTCCATTTTGCGTTGGTGGTGGATGCCTTAACGTCGCTGAAGGCCTCCGGAAGGTAGCCTGGTACCTTAAGGAACTTTGCCCGGCAGTAAGTCACATGTGGTGCTGGTTAGTTGGCCATTTATTAACACGTCTAAATCATCTGCATAGCCTATCGTGTGGAAGTATCTAAAGTTTAGCTAAGTAACTAAGTCGTCGAAGACCAGCTTCCACTGGAGTCGTGAAAGTACTCCACCCTGAGGGCACCCTCTCGCGACTATCGCACGCTTGTCTCCTGCCCCACTCACTCCTACTATTCTGCACCTTAACATGTTTAGTATCTAGTTGAGTGCTTTGGGGACATGATGTCTGTCCAAGTTTGTTCTGTCAAAGGCTTCTTCTATCTCGATGAAGACCCCCCAAGCAAACAAGTTTATTTTGTAGGTTAAAGACGATCTTACCTATGATTTGGTGTAGATCTAATTCTTACCAGCGCAATACGCGTGCGGGTTTGGGTGTATGGAGTGTCTGCTTAATATACCATCAAGCAGGTCTCTATCGCACGCTGCGGGATTTTTCGAAAGGGATTACCGCTGCCTCGGGACTTAGCAGGCTCAAGAAGAAACATGGGTAATTTTTAGTCAGTATAAGTTTGACACACCCTCCCGCTTCAGCTCCAGGCGCGCGGGGTGTAGTGGAGTGTTAAGCAGGCATGAAAAATACTCGTAAGTTGGTCGATAATATATTCTATGCCCCACTGTAACAGGGCAGAAAAATTTTTCATTTTCATTTTCAAAGATGATAAATGGTAAATGAAATGACCTCCCCCTAAGCCCCTTGAGTCCTCATTAAAGATATGGGACTATACTGAGATCTCACATGAACTTCTTGAGAGAATTTGAAAAGTTATGTTGCACTATTTTGTTTCATTTACCAACACTCATGTACGTTCACAAACACTAAACGATTAATAATCTACCGTTATAACACATTAATGTTGGAAATAACCCATAACATAACTTCAGACATGGCGCTTTCCCGCCAAGAAGTCCAGGTATGGTTTTATATTTACTTGTTTTTTTTGGACAATCAAAAGTATTTTTTCATTTTTGTAGTAAGCACTTACCTATTTTGTTACTTAGTCTGGACTCTCACTTTTAGATTTTCAATTTATCAAATTAATTACAATCGTAAAATAGAACTTCTGAAATAAAGTAATATAAAAAGTTTTTTTTTAAATGGTTTTCTTTGTTATTAGAATCAGAAGAAAATTAATGACCTTAAAATTAGACCCAAAAATGGTGGCAAAATGGTGATGTAGAAAAAATCATATAAATAAATAATAACATACTTATTTTTTTATAACAACAAACTTTTAACTTATTTGTGTTAGTTCCGATTTTTCAATTGTCAAATAAGTTATGTGAATTTAATAAAGTCATACGACTTAATGATAATGCATTTAGCAAAACGCATTTACGCATTAAATTTTAAATTTGTTCTTATTATACTCTTTTTTCCTATTATTTTCTTATTGAAAATTGTAAACTCTGTTCTTATAATAATTTTATATAATCGTCTTCCTAATATAGACACCCACGAATCTGCCGCAGCTTGAACAAATGTGTTCTACATTTTTCCACCTCTTTGTAAAATATGGCAAGAAACAGCAACACATCCACCTAGAACAAAAATTATGTCATCAGAGTCATCTATCAATTAACATGGATTGGTTTTTGTTGTATTGTTTTGCAGCAAAAACCACTAAGATTATATCTTGGTTTTAGAAACAAACAATCAACAATCTTAGCTCACTGGGTTTCTGTTGCGATCTACTCCAGCATTCTTGGCATGGTTATTGGCCAGGAACTGATTCCAAAATACTACACTGAGACTACAAAGGCTACCTGTGGGTACGTAATATAGTGGATGCTGGGTTACAGCCTCTCTTCGTAGGGACTTCTTCTCTCTATATCGTCCACCGAAAGTATTCTTAAGAACTAATATCGCTCTCATTTTCATGAACTGAATCGTATGCTTACCATCGGGCAAGATATGCCGATTATGACGCCATCACTTCAAATAAATTACTCAAATGAAATTATAAACAGGTTGGAAAAGTTAGCTAAAAGTCCAGTTTTAAAAGAATCTTTTCCTTTTTATTAGTGAAACTACTAATTTAGAGGTATACTTTTGCCGGCGTATGTAACACTTAAAACGTTGAATTTTACAGTAGGATTTTACAATAGTAGTAGTAATTTTACAATTGGTTGCTTGAGAGGTTATTAAAGTAGGTACCTACGTATAGTGATGACTCAAGACATGGGACAGAATAATACATCGGCAAAACCTTGACTGCAACCTTAAGTCACTCGTGTGTTATACCTAGTGTTAGGTAATTATGAGACACTTGATAATTACCGGACACGTTCTGGTGTATCTTGATCATTTTTTCAAACTATTGCACATAGTATTGAGTTAGAGAACCGTTCACAGCTGTAGTATATTGCTGGGGTTTGAAATTGGTGCCATGACTCTAATTAATAGCTGGAATGACGTGACCGCCTTTAAGCTAAAAACGAACTGACTAGCAAACATTTATTATATCAGAAAATTCGTTCCATGGCTATGTGTCCAAAATCTTACCAGAAAAATATTCCCAATATTACAGCAACGATATGTGTGATTCTGGAGTTCTTATAGATTGCTCTAGACATGACATCTTCTTGGCAATGGGGGCACTTGATGCCGACTGGCTCTGAACCCACTAGCTGCAGGTCCACCTCAATCTCGGCAACGCTTTGCTCGATCTGCTGATAATTGCCTAGTTCCACTATAAAAAAAGAAAATACATTATAATATCTTAAATAGCTGTGTGAATTTGGAAAGCAAGGTACTCGACAATCCTTAATGTTTACCAGCGTTAACTTAAACTTGAACTTTTTCAACTTAAACAGACGCATCACCTAAAGTTTTTTCGTGCAGCACGTTACTTTTAAATTTAAAAAATGTGTGAGAGTATGAAAAGTGAGATTGACATCTAGATAATGATATCTAGATGTCAATCTCACTTTTCGACAACATAGGCTAAACATTAGATATTGCATGATCTTTAAGTTTAGGACTTTCTAGCATTTCTGTTCAGACTAGACAGTTTATGAAGCTCTAGAAAGCTATCTTCATTGAATCTTCTGTCATAGCCAAGAAAGGCCCATTACAAACCAATTCTTTATTGACTTAACATCTATATATCACGTTTAATTGGTACCTAGGATCACGATATAACATTGTCTTCCGCAACGCGGTAACGATCGATATGAAATATACACTAAATAAGTATCACAAGGACAGTCCTTCGTGTCATCAAACTCTACTTAAGGTCTGCAATATTTTTCTACCAGTTATACTTATGATGTTTCTAGCCGGCCTTAAATCTATGTCTATTCTATTAGTCAAGTTAATCTGTAGCAACAATACGCCTTAAAAGATACAAATAATTAAAGATTAATAGCTTGTATGAATGTTATGTTATGTTATCTTTACGTTTATAAGCACTTACTCTTCATTGTATCTTTCGAATTAACTTTTTGAGAGCACAATCCGTATGAAATTAATTGCTTCACATGTGTTTAGATGAAGTCAAATATTACGTAAAACAAATACACGTGCGACAGGTATTTTTCTCTATTACGACTGATACTACCGACAACAAGAAATGATAAACTGAACCGTCGATATCCGATAGTTATCGAAAAGATAGCGTTTCACACTAGTATAATAGAGCAAGCACCTCCTGTATCAAATAATGATGACACAATTATTGTGAAATAACTACAATTAACTATATAGTTAGTAAAAGACTTCTTTGAGTTGGTAGCCGTACTGGAAAACAAATTCTTTTCTTAGATAACTTCAAAAGAATTTCATAATTGTGGTTTAGGGATAGATACTAGTTGGTTGAAAACGATCACCAAAGATAAGCAGAGTTTACAGAGGACAATCCATTAGTGAAGCGGATCGGCGGACCAGTCAAGCAGCGCTAGGATGGTCTTAGGCGGCGGGGGCAGGGGAACCTTACTATCTATCTATAGACCCTCCGCGAAGTCGTAGGGGAGAAGCGACTTCTGTGACTCTGCGAGGAGGTCTTCTAGGCTTAGGCCCGGGGGACGTTGACCGCGGGCGGGGTGCTAAACTACAACCCAGGCATTGGCCCCACGCTCCTTTTTAACAGTGGGGGGCGTCGTCGGAAGATTTTTAGTGGGTAGGACAGCTGGCGGTCGCATCTGTCACAGTGAGCCCTACACTCCCCTCTCGGTCCGTAAATGCATTTTGTTACCGGAATAAAAAAGTATAGTCCATTAATTGGTGTGGCATTTGGCATCAACCGCTATTGTACTTAAGAAGGCAAGCCATTTGGGTCCAGAGTTAAAGGCCCTATGGGCCTCCATAGCCTAGCTTGAACAATCTAACCAAGCTGCCTTCACCGATCCGCACTGGGTCAGCGTGCTGGATAGATCTACACCTCTCTCACCTTAGTTTGTAAGAGGAGGCCTGATCCCAAAAGTGGGACTTTATTGAATCTTATTGCCAAATTGGGAACTTTCCTTTGGAAACCATTAACCACCATGTTCGTATGATTTTTTCAGAATGGTTGGTATTTTCCGTTACATTTTTTCAAATATTTAACCTCTGGTCCACAGTTAAAGAGACGCAGTCTATCCATTAACGTTTATACACCATTCACTTGTCTTGATGTTCTGTGATATAAAATAAAGGGTTTATTATATCGCGTATTTGCTATCATACAATTAAGATAGAAAAAGAAAACATTACCTATCAATAGGTACAGATTGAAATAACAATCGTTTTCAATGTTTACACGAGTGTTTATGTTTAGCAAGACTTAAACTACAAATAAGGAGTATTGAGTTAAGGATCACCTTCTTTGTCGACGCAAAGGTGTATGACGAAAGGCGTTGAAATTAGAAACTAACTAAGTGTAGTGTGATTTATTTCAAATTCAAATGGAGAGTGAAGCGTCATGTCTGGATTCACTTTGAACATTAATGTGTAATATCGGAAGATTATTAGTGATAGGACAAGAGTTTTGGTAAATGAACAAAACAGTGCAACATCACTTTTTGAATTCTCTTAGGAAGTCCATTTGAGATCTTATTATAGTCCCACATCTATACTGAGTATTCAAGGGGCTTAGGGGAGGTCGTCTCATTTACTTTTTGTTATCACCACTCATTCTCATTTAGGTACTATAAATGAAATATTAATATATATTTTACTTGATACTGGCCAAATGTGATAAACACACGAAGCCATTACTTATAAGAAAAAAAACGCTAAAACCTCCATTGCACTAAGTCCGTCAGCAACTACTAAATTTATTTTATAGTCTCTTATTCACATATTCGAAAGCTATTTTAAGATTTTGCTTTTTTGTCATGTGTTTTTGTGTAAAGTTTAGCTGTTTGTTTTGCTGTAAATAAATAACTGTTAATTACAGCACTTCTGCCATTGTTTTGCATCAGCAACCCAAACTTTTTTAAATTTAATTCTGTTTCAGGCGATTTTTCTTCTGAAACTTAATTTTATAACTATATCTATTGTATAAGTAGTTATTTTATTGCCACCGGATTGAAACGTGAGTATATGAGATATGTTTAAATTCTGAAAATACTTCAAGCGCAGCGTAACAGTTTAACTTGCCAATTAATAAAAATCGGACGGGATAATAAGCAGTGAGTTATACTGTCAAGTGTCAATTTTGTGTCAAACGTCAGGCAGGAGTGCGTGCGTTTGCGTTGTTTTTACTCTCCTTGATAAGCATTCTCTATAGCACAATTGTCTCTTAAAATAATTGTGATAATTTTTTAACCACTATTCTGAGTATGTGAATAAGCAGCGAAAAAAACCACAAACGATTCCATGTAGGAAAATCCTAAGCGCTAAAATCAGATTTTGAAAGTATGTTACCTTTGTAAATATTGAAAACGATTGCTACAGCTATGGATGTGGACTTACTGAGGCCGGGTACTGTGCCTATATCACCTGATACCATTTTATGGTTCGAGTTTTTACTTGACGCAAATCTCTTGAAGAAACACCTTGAAAAACCAAACCCAGGTACGGTAATTAAATCTTAGTTTGAGAGTATCCTTCTTTCAAATTCAATACTTCTAGGTATGGTTAAACCTTAATTATATACTGTGTGACGGCGACGGTGATAGTCTCTAGGGGCCGAAGTATTTAGTAGACCTTTTCATATATTTTATAATGCCTATTCTTAGTTCATTCTAAATATATATAAAAATATTGCTTGGCATTAAATTTCATACTGAAGAAAGTAGTTCTCGTCGTGCATCTCCATGATGAAGTAAGAACTACTTTCTTATGCAATACATTTCTTAGGGATGAACGGAGCTCATTTGTTAACTATCTGTGTGCTAGACTGCATTTAATCTGAGGAGCCACTTTCACAGTGGAGAAATTACAACCATAAAATTTTCATGTGATGACTAATTAATGTGCATCACTAAAATTAACCTTCAAACTTTTTTGCAGAACCATCAGCTTGTGAGTTAATAGAAGAATTCCTATCAGTTGAGAATAAAAATGGAAACTCAAACTCAAAACCTACAAGTGAGCGAGTGGTGGATGTGGATGCTCCACCCAGCCCACCTCTGGTCATAGTGCCTCCTCTACAATTCACTCGGAAACAACTCGCGCTAAAGATTTTAGCCTTAAAAGTAGCTGCCACACTTCATTGGAATTTAGGTATGATAAAGGATATTTATTTTATGATTAATTTTGATAATTTTTGCATTCATTGTTTGATTATTGTTTTTATTCTTATTTCCTAAGCTTTTAATATTGATATTTCAATGGATCATGCATTAGGCATCATATGAATGGAAATTGGTCCCAAACTTGTTTTCGACTAATTAATTGCAACTAATAAAAATATAGTTACCTACCTTCTGGTCTTCTAATTACAGTTTTTGTGTTATATAAATATTAATTTAAGTTTTTTGCATTTACAATGTTATACACAAATAACATTGTAAATGCAAAGTTATATTCGGTATACCCCCAAAATCACATAGATTTAATTCCATGTGTGTCCGACATGTTTTGGGTTACCACAGAATAGTTGATTATTTCTAGTAAAAATTTGTTTCATAGTAAATATTAATGTTAACTACCTGTTGACTTTCCAGAAATATTTGAGAGCAAATTATCACCTCAAATCCAACAGCAATTGATGCAAGACTTAGTTTATATAGCTACTGATACATCTTTTGCTGTTCCACCTGTTGTAAGTAAAATGCTATTTCAAAAGTAATGCACATCAAAACATATGACAGATCAAAAATAATGCACATAACATTGGTGCAGGTTGGGTTTTGCAGATATGGCAGATCTAAAGGTAATCCCTGCCATATGTGCATAAAAAATTATGCCATAATTATATGCATTATTTTTTGATCTGCCATATGTTTTAAAGACACAAAAGAATATTAATAATGCTATTTTATACAGCAACAGCTCTAGTTATTTTTTATGTTATTTTTACAGGAAATTCCCCAAGACCTTTTAGAGTTACCTGAAGTACAGTTTGCAGTTTCATTATACCACAGATGGATTTTAAGGTTCCCAGTAAAAGCTGCGTTGTATGCAAAATCAACAAAGATGTCTTATATTCATTTGTAAGTGTGTAATTTGACCTTTTTCTTTATTGAATCAATTAAATATGATCCAAAAGAGCTTGTATTATATTCATTTATTTACTTTATTTGTATATCGCCATAATAATCTTATTTTTATAATACCCAAGAAACTATTACAGCAATCTGTGCTATCCGATAATCCATTGTAATTCTTTTATTAACTATTCATCTACTGTAAAAAATTTTAGGACACAAATAAAATGGTTTCATACATTGTTGTTATTGGATTAACTTTGAAATTATTTTCTTAATCACAAGTAGTTGTTTTAAAAAACAAATTAAAAAAGAATTGCTTAAAAAAAGCACTAACCAATTGTTTATTTTTTAAATGCCATGCATGTATCGTTAGCATAAGTTATTATAATCAAATTATTAAATTATAAATCCAAAACATTTCAGGCCAGGTATGCAGACAGAAGGTGGCTACCCCCCTATGAATCATAACTTTGAAAAGATTTTAAGAATGTCTGAAATGAGTAGAATGGACAGTATTAAATTATTAGAAGACTTACTGAACATCTATGATAATCAACAAGGCTCATCTCGTAGAGAAACAAAAAAAATGCATATTCCAACAATGGAAGCGTTTGCACACCTTACTGAAGACTCAGAGGACTTAATTTATAATTGGAATGCTGGTGATACAGTAATAAGCCATTACGAAATCGCAATGCAAATACATTTTGACTTGTGTTATAATTATTTATTTTATGCACAACATGACCTTGCTAAAAAACACATTCTAGGTTGCAGAGAAAATTGTAACTTGTTAGAAAAGGAGGTGTCAATCAATGGATATGGTAAACACAAAGTAATGCCTTGGGGTGAATTTTACTACGCTAGCGTGTCGAAAGAGGAAATCATAGGATATATTAGAGCTTTAAACTTAGGGCTTGAAGTGCTAAATGAAGAACCATCACTCTTACAAAAGCTGCAAGAATCTGTAGCTAATCATTACACTGGTATTATAGCCGTTTTGCAAGCAGATAATTTAAGAAGAGAAATCCCTATGGTTCATAGGCAAGTTGTAGAATTAGATATTCAAGGCTCTGCTTCAAGTGGAGCATTCACTGTCGCAAGGGATCTTTTGAATCGAGTATCTGCATTAAATGCTGTAAGATATGCTCTTGAAGGTGGTATTCCTTCTACGCATCCAGATTTTCTTAATAAATTTAAAACTGCCGGAATCAAGTTCTTCGATCTTTTGTTTTGGGCTTTGGCCCCTGTTTTAACATCAGATTTGTCTGAAGATGACTGGGATAACTTGCAAATGTTTTTCTTGCATTTAGCTACTTCACAGTGTAAAGTACCGATTGATAGAATTGATGAATACCTAAAGAAACATGTCGGCGAATCATCTGGAATAATCCGCGAGAAACTAATATCCGACGAGCATTTACGTACAATTCTAAATGACACTCTTGATCAAGACGATGAAAATATGGATATTCCTGATGAGCTATTAACTGATGAATGGGAGACGCCAGATTTTGACTTCAAAGCCATTCCTGAATTGGAAATGGGTAGATTGAAGAAACGTCTTATCGAATCTTCAACAGCAGATGACGTCCGAATGTGTTTAGTTAAACTGGCTATGATGGCCCCTGCATCGCCCTTGTGGAAGCTAAGTCCATCTTGGAAGCCAGCTGGTGTTTTGGGGAACGCTTTAGTGTCATTGCCTAGAGGATTCTTGCAAGATTTTGGATACGTCGTCTCAGGAGCGGCAAGAGCGCGCGCCGAAGCAGGTTGTGCAAGGACTGCTTTGTCTCTTCTCTCGGTACTTGAAGGCGAAGCTAGAAGCCAACTAGGCAATGGAAGTGATCCAGTTCTTTACAGACTCTGTCGCCAACTGTCATGGGAGGTCTTACTCCTACAAGTAAATGTTATGTTGTCGGAATGGCCCCACCATCGTTTAAATCTTACCGCATTAGCGAATAAATGCAAAGCATGCATTGCAGCTGCCAGTTCTGGTGATGGCATTGTTCCAAGACCTCAGGTAAATATAATAATTCCTTAATAGGCATCTCACAAAGCTATATATCTAGCCGCGGACTAAGCAAAACCTTTGCTATGGATACTAAAAAAGATACTTCCATTCATTTTTTCTTTATATGAATACGATACTTAAAATACACCCAGACAACCCATGTTCAGGCACAGATCTGTGAAGCTAAGAGTCCAATCCAAGTCCAATGAATGTATATTATTAAAAAGCCTTTCCAGATCGAATTGTCATACTTATTGAATTAAATGTTGCAACAGATAAATTTATATTTACAGGTAATTGATGCAAGTTGGATTTGCTTGGTGAATGCTTGCGAGTGGGAAGGCGTCGGGGCAGTAACAGGGCCCGGTGAGGTCGCGGCTGCATTATGCGCCGCGTGCATAGAACTGCAGAGGGGAAAAGCAACTAGAAAATTTCCTAGAACTTTATGGGATTACGGTAACAACCCATTCCTCTTTTCTCAAATAATTTGTATAAGGATGCTCGCCCACGGCCGATAACCAGCGACCAATTTGTTTTAGAAGTAAAATTGTGCATCCCGACCAATTCGATTTTCGCTCCTGCACAAGGCCTGAAGTGTTTGTGAACGAACATGAGTGTTGGTAATTGGAACAAAACAGTGTAACAACACTTTTCAAATTCTCTCAAGTAGTCCATGTGAGATCTCAGTATAGTCCCACTGAGGGCTCAAGGGGTTTAGGGGGAGGGAATCTCATTTACCATTTATCATCTTTATCACCACTTATTTTCATTTACTAGGATATATATATTATTAATATTTATCGTTACTTGACACCGGCTATATGTGCTAAACACAGACAGCCATTATTTAAATGAAAAAAAAGTACAACTTGGACTTGGGAAAGTGAAGCGTCATGTCTGCAGTTTTGTTTTATTTTCTAAAATTTGTGATATTTCTAACATTAATGTGTAATAACGGTGGATTATTAACCGTTTAAGTGTTTGTGAACGTACATGAGTGTTAGTAAATGAAACAAAACAGTGCAACATAACTTTTTAAATTCTCTCAAGAAGTCCATGTAAGATCTCAGTATAGTCCCACATCTTTACTGAGGACTCAAGGGTTTTAGGGAGAGGTCATCTCATTTATAATTTATCATCTTTATCATCACTCATTTTTATTTACTATAATTTATATGTTATTAATATATCTCTTACTTGAAACTGGCTAAATGTGCGAACCGCACGAAGCCATTATATAAAAAAAAAAACCAAAGTTCAAAAGCATCTGGAGATTCTTGACCACACGGAGTTTGATTATTGCGGCTTGGAAAATTCTAACAGCAGGATACCACACAGCTGCCCCCGACTATGTATACTAGTTCCGCGTGGGTGGAGTATATAGCCTTAACTTATTAAACTTATTAAACATATATTATCAGAATGTTAGAGGTCTACGGACCAAAACTCACGATTTTTTGTGTAATATAGCATGCTCCAAATATGACATAATTGTCTTGTCTGAAACTTGGCTTAATGATAAAATTTATGACGCTGAATTGTTCGACAATCGTTACACAATTTACAGAAGAGACCGCGAGAGCACGGGTTTTCATAGGAAAAAAGATGGTGGGGGAGTGCTAGTTGCAGTTTCTAATAGATATAATTCTACTCGGTATAATGAACTAGAGAGTCAATGTGAAGATATTTATATTAAAGTAGAAATAAGTCCGCATAAATATATTTGTATATGCGCTGTGTATCTTCCCCCTCCATCAAATAAAATTGTTCTTGAGCACTTTTTAGATAATTTTAATCGTGTAAATGAAAACATAGAAAATATGTGCCTGGTGGGTGACTTCAATATGCCTTGTATTACGTGGTCAATGTTTTCTGACAATAAAATAATACCTGTTGTAAACCAGGGTTCTTCTCTAGGTCAACTGTTTATGGAGTTCATTTCTCTTAACAATCTTACGCAGTACAACTGCGTAACTAACAATTCTAATAAAATTTTAGATTTGATACTAAGCAACATGGCAAGTATAGTTGTTAGATCATCCGAAAATGCCTTAATTAATGTTGACCCATATCATCCTCCGTTAGAAATAACTGTAGAGTTCACTAATAATGTATCACTAAAATCAAATGTCACTTTGAGGTATAATTTTTATAAAGCAGATTACGATAAAATCAATTCCGAACTAAGAGAAATAAACTGGACTAGTGATTTTGCTCAATGTGCAGACGTAAATGAAATGACTTTAGTATTTTATTCCAATTTAAATAAATTAATCGATAAATATGTACCTAAATCTAAAATTTCGAAAAGTAGTAAGTATCCACCGTGGTTTAACAATAAATTGATAAAGTTAACAAAGGAAAAACTGAAGCTGCTACATAGATACAGAGTTTTCAATAACCCACTAGATCAGTTATCTCTACAGATTTTAAACAAAAGATGTAAAAAGCTTTTTTGCTACAATAATTATGTACAAAAGACTGAGAATATCATCAGGAAAAACCCTAAACACTTTTATACATACTTAAAAGACAAACGCTGTACTGCAGTCCAAATGCCTCAAACGATGTCTCTAAATAACACAAGTTTGTCTGACGGACCAGGTATATGTGACTTGTTTGCATCTTACTTTTCTTCAACGTTCATTGACACTTCCAATCTGGCTACACCAACAATTGATATCAATCCAAACATAAACTACATTGGAGAAATACATATTACTCATAACAGCATATTAAAGCATTTAAAAGGGATTGATATTCATAAAGGGGCGGGCTCGGACGACATTTCACCATATGTCGTTTCAAGATGTGCCTCTGTTTTAAGTTTACCGCTTTTCCTAATTATGAACAAATCTTTATTGACTGGTATTTTCCCGAGTTTGTGGAAAACGGCTAAAGTAGTTCCTATTCATAAAAGCGGTGATAATGCTAACGTGTCAAATTACAGACCAATTTCAATCTTGTCTGTTTTTGCTAAATCTTTTGAAGCCTTAATTTATCCGTATTTGAAAAACCATACATATCAAATTTTCGTCGACGAGCAACATGGATTTATAGGATCACGTTCAACAAATACAAATTTAGTTACATACCACAATGAACTAGTGAATGCAGTCGATGCAGGAGCTCAAGTTAGTGCTGTCTATATGGACTTTGCAAAAGCGTTCGACAGAGTGTGTCACAGGGTGTTACTAAAGAAGTTAGACTTATACGGCGTAAGCGGTTCACTTTTAAAATGGTTTCAGTCCTACTTATCCGATAGAAATCTATATGTAGTAGTCAAGGGCTTTAAATCTGAGACGTTTACGGCGTTATCAGGTGTACCCCAGGGTTCCCATTTGGGTCCCTGGCTTTTCAATGTATTTATTAACGATATTGTCTCCTGCGTTAAAAATAGCAGCGCTTACCTCTTTGCTGACGATTTAAAACTATGTAAAACTATAACAGGTGCTTTGGATTGCAATTTGCTACAAAAAGACCTTGACTCAATTAGTAACTGGTGCGTCATCAACAAAATGTCCCTGAATGCCAATAAATGCTTCTCTGTCGCGTTTACGCGTAACCACAATATAATTGAGACTCAGTATTATATCGATGGAATGCTACTTAAGGAAAAAGCGGAACTAAGGGATTTAGGTGTTATATTAGATTCCAAATTAACATTTTTACCACACTTAGACAGCATAATTAAAAAGTCCTCCAAAATGTTAGGCTTTGTCATTAGAAATGGTAAATTATTCCGCAGGCCAGCCACAAAAATATCGATCTACAATGCTTATGTACGCAGTAACTTAGAGTATTGTAGCGTGGTCTGGTCACCACAATATAATGTTCATCAGCTCAGAATAGAACGCATTCAGAAACGATTCTTGAGGCACCTTGCTTATTCATGTAGACTACACAAACAACTTCGCTCGTATAATGACAAACTGAAGCATTTCACCATGGTTAGTTTGTCTACTCGCAGAAGATTACAGGACATGACATTTCTTTATAAATTGCTTAGAAATGAATTTGATAGTCCATCGCTACTAAATTCTTTCGGCTTTCGTGTTCCACGCCGCGTACCTAGGCGTGCTCAGCTTGGATTAGGATTGTTGCACCAGCCATCTGCCAGGACAAACCTTAAACAATTCTCTGCCATATCTCGACTTGCAAAAACTTATAACAGTATTAGTGAGGAAGTGGATATCTTCAAAGATACATTACCTGTATTTAAAAAAGATGTGTTAGAGATTTTTAAGAGAACTGAATTTTAATTTTGATTTTGTAATATTGTGTGATATTTGGTTAAGTAATGTTTGTGTGTGTAATCTGTAATTACTTATTTTATTTTAATTTAGTTTTGAATGGTAATTTTGGCAACTTATAGGAAATTTTTTTTTTCTCTATTATTTTAAATTATTTGGTGCATGTTGTGACACCTTAAAATGCTGTACATTTAACTTTTATATAGTGTATTTTGATGTTTATATGTAAGAAATAATGTAACAGCTACTGGTTGTCCATAATTAAATAAATAAATAAATAGCCAGAATCTCTATCACCTTGGGTCGTGATAGAAGGCCCGTACTCAGTAGAAAATTACTGGGCGGGACTAGTAGGACGTGTATGAGATAAGGTGAATGTTTAATGAAACGTTGATGGTTGCAGCTCTATCAGTATACAGTAACGGCTCATCTGGTCCAGTAAAGCGTAACGCATCGGGTTATCCTTCTCATTCCCGGGACGCATCAAATGCCGCCGCCGAAGCCCGGAACGCCTTCAACTCCTTCTTAACTACTCTAAGAGAACCGGTGGCAGTCAGTGTGATGATGTCGCTTCTCGCTCGTTTACACAACTTGCTAATAGATGATTCCGGAGCAGAACTCGTGGTCGAATATACCAATTTATGGCCGGCGACATTATCGAATGTGAATAATTATAATGTGAAACATATACTGGAATCTGTGACGGATATGCTGGAAATAAACTTGAAGCTGTACCCTTATAACACTTCATGGTAAGCAACTCAGTATAGTACATGAATCTCTTAACATTTTATTTATTCGTGCCTTAATATTTTTAGTGCGGTTACTCTAGTTAAACCATGTAGTCTCGCAAGGGAATATTCTCGGTCCAATAGTTTTATGAATGTGTGAAACAACTTATTGACACAATTCCTTTGGCTTATCTTCTCTGCAAGAGCCCATAGGGCTTAAATTCTAAAAGGCAATCATCTTTTGTTGTGTTGCAATTATATTCTACATTTTTTTGAACTGGGTTACTGGAAACTGAACTTAGCTAAAATTAATTATTTCACGTATTACAGACAAGTCCATACATGGCCTATGATTGCTCAACTCAAACCACAGAACCCATTTATTATAATACTTATTTAAAATTCTAGTATTGCTATCTTAGCTTTAATATATAAATTATTTTACGTATTACAGACAAGTCGATACATGTATAGGCCATGTTAGGCCATGGCCTAAGATTGCTCAACTCAAGCCACAGAACCCATTTATTATAATACTTGTTCGTACCCATTTATTAAAATTCTAGTATTGCGTAGCTATTAGCGCGCTGATAAAAATTAGTAATGCTAACGTTTATTTTTTACAATTTCAGGTTGCGATTATATGGCGATGTTGAGATGACCGCTAGTCGTTGGGGTGCTGCTTTGCGTCGGTACCTATGCTCTTTAGCAGCTGGGTCGTGGCACTTCGCAAAACGTGCCCCGGACGAAGCCAGTATAGCGAGGCGGGCTGCCCGATGTTGTCTCGCGTTATCGGCGCCCACGCAAGCTGCCGCGCTTTGCCAATTACCCGAAGAGCCAGACTACGTTACTGCTTTCAAGTGTCTCGCTGAAAAGGCATGTATATAATAACAATTACACAAATAATTTTGTAAGTTGTACCTGTGTAAGACCATTCGACATTGAGCTTCTTTTGCCGGCGCATTGTGTTTCCCGGCTCCTGTTAAATCAGGCCGCTTTTAATTTTTCTGGACTGCGTTGACTGCCAGTAAGGATGTAGTAATTATGAGGAGCCAAAAAAAATAGACATACATAGGGGCGGCTTGATGATAACGATAATGGTGAACTGATAACTACTGGTAAAAACTACTACTGGTACAAAAAATAATATCTTCAGATAATATTTTTTGAAAATCTTCCCCGAACAGTGAAAACTAGGAATAAAACTGTCGTTCTGGTTATAGGACCTAATCCCGATTAAATATAGCAAGAATTAAAATTTCGTAGGTTAGGTGTAATAATAAGTTGTAAGTACAACTTGAGGGAAGTAGTCTTTAATAAGCCAAGGTGATAATAGAAGGGTAATGCTTTATAGTTAAGATGTTTAACGAGGTATTATTTATTTTAGCAAGTAACCAACGTCTCAGATGCAATGGACGCCTACTACAGCTGTGTATGGGACGGTACTTTGCTTGAGGTGTGCGTGGCGAATCACGCGCGCAAAGGCGAGGGCGGCAGACGCGCTCGGGCCGTCAAGGCGTCCGGAGCTCTCGAGCTAAATGCTAACAATAGTGAGGATATACAACGAGAGGCGGCTGCGGTGCGTCGGGCACGTTTACTGAGGGCACTCACTAACCAATATGTCACTTAAATAAAAATATTAGTACTATTTTAATATAAAAATCGTAATAAATTGTAATAAATAAATAATTAAGTATGACATATTCTTTTACATATTTCCCTTACCAATATATCATTTAAGGTGAATTTGAAAAAAAATTACTTCTATTCTTATATACATGTTTCCCTTACATTTAATTTGAGATGAACTTGAATAAATTTAACTCCTATTCTTATACTGTTCATTTCTATTTACACGCTTATCTATCTTCTATGTAAATAAAAATGGATCGCTGAAATGTATGTACGCGTTCGAACGACTGCATCTATTTTGATAATATTTTTTGTTATGTTCGTTGTTGTCGGGACGTGGTTTGTATAGTAGATAAAATTAAGGAAGTATGCAAAGTAAAAATCATTTATTCAAGTTTGTCTCAATAGATCTCTTATGCCTGTTTACACCTGGTTGTGAGTGTATAGGTATCCTACCAAGACCTAAGGACCCCAAGCTAAGAGTGGGCGTATAATATGCCTCTGCCTACCCCTTCGGGGAAACAGGCGTGAATGTATGTATGTAACCTACACTTTGCTGCGGTTAGATAGTGGCCAAGTAGACAACAGCAACCTTTAAAAATTTAAAATTCTTTGAACACATTGCCGTGTGAATATTAGATTTTGTTTAAAAAACAAGGAAATATTTTTTTTCTGAAAACTCAATTATTATTTGAATAAAAACTATATGGGCCTTTTCTTGATAGGCACCTTCAAAGTGTATTCTTCTATTCATAAAAATATGTAAACTTTTTAATGAAACCTGCGATGAGCGTACTGTTGCAGCCGGATCCTGTACTAATATAAACTTTTCGTAACCATGGCGTTTGACATAGCTATATCAGCCGCTTGACAATTAGATCAATTATTATCAATATTATATCAAAGATGATGGGATAATGGTCTGTATGGTCAGCTAGCAGGAAATAAAACACTGTTTACGGACTTAAATAGCGGTTTATTAAGTTATCTCCCCGTGACCACGAATGACTAAGGTATTCTGAACGAAATTATGCTCGTTTTACTAATCCAAGTCACTATAACTATAAAGCTCCAACAGAATTGTAAAATTTGTTTTTTTTTTTTTCCTAAATTAAATAAAACTAGATAACATAGCAAACGTATGTAGCTTACATTCACAGTTACGTATATTTACTTCTTATAGGTGCCAAGGTATTTGTCGCAGTTAGGACAGTAATGGTCCGAGTTCTTCGCCGAATCTGAGCAATATGGAACGAAGCAGAGACAACTGTAGGCAAAAAAATAATTTAGTTAAGTCACCACTTCTATTTTTTTTGGGTTGTAAAAGTTGTTTAATGCGATGGGCCTCTAAACTGCTAAATTTTATGCTAATGAATGCAATATCAGTTCGTATAGAAAACCTGCTTGATAAAACACTAATCGATCGGGTTTTTATTTACATAAAGCATTTTGTAACTCTGCATCTAATATATCATAAGAATGCTCCGAAATGTCAAAATATTTTAGTTCAGATGGACCCGAGATACGTGTTCTGTCCTGTGGCCTAGACCTATATAGGTACTCATCAATTTATGATCCATAATGTGAAAAGTGTTTCAGTAGATTTTTTTTAGTTAATAACCTACATGTGCGCTTTTTAGATGGCGACAGAGACTATTGTCTCATAACATGGAGGCCCGAACAACCGCAACAAATGTATGCTACAAAATGCCATTCTTGTCTCTCCCAAAGACCGTTGGTTCAGCCCTACCACCCCATACTTACGTAGGTACATATACATACCAAATCAAGGCCCAAAAAGCTGCAGTGATGTGTGTGCGCGTAGTCGTGGTATATCTGACCGCAGTCCGTATAGAAGCGTGACAAAACTGGCAAACGGTCAGCGTGTTCTCGGGACTTAGCAGCACTGTCTGCTATAAAATGAAATATTAATCTATAAAGTGATATGTCTACCGAAAAAGATCAACCAATGTTTAAGAATGTCCAATATCATATTCTTACAGCACGCAAGGTTATACACGCTAATACTGTTACTGAAAATAAATGAACTAAAGGAGAACTGCTGGAGAACCTCAATTAATAAATAAATTGTTAAACTAATATTTATGTCATTATTAAACGCTCGCAGTCAAAAAGCTGCCTAAGGGATCGCCAGTAGCGATGGTAACTAAACATTTAAGTACTTGCGGCCACTCACGACGTCGTCCGCGTCATCATCCTGCATTACCCTTGACTGCCTGTAAACCTTCCTCTTATCTATTAAGTCACTCTTAAATCACTCTTATCTATTAAGGTGCTCCCTCACCAGGAGCATTCGCCTGTATTGGCACATTTCAGATCCGATTTAGAGCATTACATTACAACACTGTCTCCCGGACTGAAGAGCATTCGCATGTAAAATAACATTTCAGTTTTTATTTTGAGCATTTAGTTTAGTAGATTCGTCGCATTGGTGTTACATGTTGTATCAAAATATTACAGGTTGTATCATTACAAGTTGCGCACTGTAATGCTCGGATCTCCTCCCTCACTGATGCTTGAACCTGAACCGTTACATTACAGAAGAATGCTCCCGGTGAGGGAGCACCTTCAAAAGAAACCGCATCCGTTACTTACTTTTAAAGATCTAAGCATACATACATAGGGACAGACAGGAAAGCGATTTATACCTTTTATACATATATTTGTTTTATACCATGTAGGTAGTGGTTATATAATTATATGAAGTTAGGGGATTATGTAAACAAATATTCAATTACAAATGGGTTACCGGTAGTGCGAAAATGGGTTGAAGCTGCGTACCAGGTACGGCGTAGTCTCTGCTCTCCATCTAAAAAATACAAAAGAATAAAGACGTATAACAAATATTACATTATTGTTAATTAATTTTTGAAAGAAACTGCGATTAAAAAATACACTAGATTCGCACAAAAAACAGCCCGACAAATTAAAGCATATAAGCGTAGCCATTAAAATGGTGAAATTTTTCGTTTCTGATCCTGTAAGTATTCTTTTTCGAAGGAAATACATACATACAATCACGCCTGTTTCCCCGAAGGGGTAGGCAGAGGCATTTTATACGCCAACACTTCGCCAGTTACATTGTTGGTCCCGGTGGCGCTATTGCCGCTTACCGGTATCTGTTACGTTCGCCAGAGCCTCGTTTGTTGATCAGCAGGTGCACCACTTGCAGGTGAGGTTGTCCTACCAACATCTAAGCGTAGGCCCTTATACACCCTTTAACTTAAAGTATAAAAATATTCAAACATACTATGTGTTAAGAAGAGCTTTCCTAAAAAGAACAGAAAATATTGTAAACGTTAAATGAAAATGTGCTCTTTTGTTCGAATGGAAAATCATCTAATGACCTTCTCCCGCTGTTTGTGTCAGACTTTTACTGACTAAAGACCATGTTTCTTCTTGACCCTGCTACGTCCCGAAGCCGCGGTAACCCATTCGGACATTCCCGCAGCTTGCCCTAGATTTTTCTTTGGGACAATTCCAACTCATTAACAACTTGTACAACAAGTCAAGTCCCGTCTGAAATATCAATATTACGCAAAACAGCATAAGTAGAAGCGCTTGAAACTCCGCATTATAAATTATAGGTACCGATTACCGAAGTCAGGAGAGCGTTGAATATAGACGGCGCCCGTGCTTCGGTAGGGCAGGTGTAGACGAAGTAAGAACCCAATGGGCGGTTTTTAAAAATCTACCAGATCGCACAAATCTAAGCGTGGGAACCTGTGTCCGCCAATCATATCTAGAAGCTTACGATCTCATACGCTCTCTTAGTTCTTGAAAAGGTACCTAGTAGTGGTACTATTATGGGTTAAAATGAATGCAAGAAATATTAAGCTTCTAAGAATTTTCTTAAAAGCTTTTTGTTAGCATCAAATCAAGGTTGTTTAATAAATAAGTAATTGATTGTCCCATGCATTACTTTGCGGAAATCGCAGCTTTTGACGTGTAAACGTCGCGTCGTTGTTCTGAAGTCATTTAATATTATTTTAGACGCCCAGTGTGTTTAGGGTCGAAAATTTTGTGACTTGTTTCTTTTAATTTATCGGCAGTACCTATACATGTACGCCGATATTGTCACAACCTTCGCTCGCTTAAACGGTTGTTTCCAAAAATGTGCAATAGAACACGGCAGTAGTATGATATAATTATCAAACTTAAATAAAAATAGAATAGGCTAAGATAGCAAGCGAGTTACAGTCTAATTATAATAATCGGTCTAATTCTACATATTATTGTGTTGCGCAACGACAGCCGATCTGATAAGAACCAATACTGAAAACTACATAAATATACGAAATATAAGGAAACTTCGTGACCAGTTTTCAAGCCTAAATAAAGCGATTCATTAATTTATTTACAGTTAATTTTGTACACATATTTATAACAACTAAAACTTCGGTGATAAGCGGACTTCCTTTAATATAAGAATCGGTGTGTAGATAAAACCTCTTTTTAAGTTGAGATTTTACGTAGGTATGAACGACTGATGGGTCGAGAGGTATGCTCCGAAGGTTGTGGTTTCAAAATACTCCTAGGTTAGTTATTTATGCTCATAATTTATTTTTATTGAATGTGGGTCTGATTATATTTTGAATTTTATTACTTTATTATCAAACCAGCTTTTCAAAGTTTTTCAACTGAATAAGTGCCTTCTCTCACGAACCAAGGTGAGAGGGATTCTGTTAAAATTTGGCCACGCGTACCTAGTGAGGGTTGGCGGAGGCAAGTGTGGGACCCCCCCGACTGGTCTCCACCTTGTCGTGGTGGGGGGCTGAGTACCTCCCGGTAGGGCGCTGGGGAAAAGGCAACACCCAGAGACCGACGACTCTGGGTGCCCTTAGTACTGACTACCGGGGGGGAAACTAAGAGGGACCTGTGGAGGGCGCAGTGGGCGGGCCAGGAGGGCCCGCTCAGCAGCGCCAGGAGGGTCTAGGCAGTGGGGGCAGGGGGCCCCTGCTGTCTAACCATGGACCCTCCGGGAAGTCGGCCACACACGCTATGGTGGCAAGGGGAGGTAGGAGGGACGCGTCCACTGCGCCTCTCTGAGGAGGTCCTCCCGGTTTTGGTCCGGGGGACGTTGGCCGCAGGCGGGGTGTCAGAAGCTGCAACCCAGGTACTGGCCCTCGCCTCTTTCTCAACAAGCGGCGGGCGTCGTCGGAAGATTTTTAGTGGGTATTACTTGGCGGTCGTGTCTGCCGGTGGTGAGTCCCACACCCCCTTTCGGTCCCCCTTTGGCCGGAAGGCAGTGCGTAAATGCATTTTGTTACCGACGTAAAAAAAAAAAAAAGGCAAGTGTGGGAACCCCCCCGAACAGGTCTCGACCTTGGCGTGGTGGAGGGGCTAAGTACCTCCCGGAGGCAAGGAAAAGGTAACACCCTGAGACCGACGACTCTGGGTGCCCCTAGTAGTGACCACCCGGGGGGAAACACACCCCCTTTCGGTCCCCCTTTGGCCGGAAGGCAGTGCGTAAATGCATTTTTTAACCGACGTAAAACAAATTAAAAAAAAATGCAAGTGTGTAAACCCCCCCCCGACTGGTGTCCACCTTGTCGTGGTGAGGGGGCTGAGCACCTCCCGGTAGGGCGCAGAAGGCACCGAGGTTGGTGAGCACGGCGGGAGCTCTATCTCGCCTGCTCCCTAATCTCGGGGGAGTGGCGGCAGTTGCCGTCGCCTTGTACCCTACTTGTAGCCTTGTACGGGGCCCCAATTTGGGCGAGCTCCGTATCGGGTCGCCATCGACATGTCCTGCAACAGTCGCAGAGGGTCATGGCGAACCAATTCGTTAGGGTTATCGCACCATCTCTGTGGAGGTGGCTTGCGCGCTCGCTGGGTCACTGCCGTGGGACCTAGACGCCTTGGTTCTCTCGGCGGTGTTCTGGCGAGGCGCGCAATCCCGGAGCCAGGGTCTCCGCCCCGCACCGGACACTGTGGTGCGGTGGCGTAGGGACGCTGAGAGGCAGGCTCTGGGCGCATGGCGGCGGCAGCTTTTTCGGAGCGCCGAGTTTCGTGCCGAAGGATCGAGGCGCCGTATCCTCGAGGCGGTCGGGCCCATCTTGGAGCGATGGGTCGGCCGTCGGTGGGGGTCGATGACCTTCCGGCTCACGCAGGTACTTTCCGGGCACGGTTGCTTCGGGAAGTATCTGTGTGACGTCGCTGGGGGGAAGTCGACCCGGTGTTGCCACCATTGTGACTGCGCGGAAGACACCGCGCAGCACACTTTGGTGGCGTGCCCTGCGTGGGCGGGGCCGCGGTCAACGTTGGCCGCGGCCCTGGGTGGAGTGGCTCTTTCGCTGCCGACCATCATGCAAAAGATGGTCGACAGCGAGACGGCATGGGAGGCGATGGCCTCCTTCTGCGAAGTGGTGATGTCGCAGAAGGAGGCCGTGGAGCGGGAGAGGGAGCGGGACCCGCTCTCTCTCCGGCTACGCCGTTGGCGCAGCAGGCGGGCCAGGAGGGCCCGCCCGGCCGCGCCTGGGTGTCTTAGGCGGCGGGGGCAGGGGGCCCCTTCCGTCTAGCTATAGACCCCCCAGAAGTCGGCCAGTCACGTCATGGCCGCAAAAAGAGGTAGGAGGGGCGCGACACACTGCGCCTCTCTGAGGAGGTCCTCCCGGTTCTGATCCGGGGGACGTTGGCCGCGGGCGGGGTGCCAGAAACTACAAATCCCCTGGTGCTGGCCCCCGCCCCTTCTTCAACAGCGGTGGGCGTCGTCGGAAGATTTTTAGTGGGTAGGACTGCGGCGGTCGCGTCTGCCGCAGTGAGCCCCACATCCCCTCCCGGTCTCCCCCTTTTGGCCGGGAGACAGTGCGTAAATGCATTTTGTTAACGACGTAAATCAAAAAAAAAAAAAAAGGGCGCAGAAGGCGCTAGGGAAAAGGTAATACCCAGAGATTGGCGACTCTGGGTGCCCTTAGTACTGTCTACCGGGGGGGAAACTAAGAGGGACCTGTGGAGGGCGCAGCGGGCGGTACAGGAAGGCCCGTCAAGCAGCGCCCGGAGGGTCTTAGGCAGCGGGGGCAGGGGCCCCTACTGTCTAACCATAGACCCTCCGAGAAGTCGCCCACACACGCTATGGTCGCAGAAGGAGGTAGGAGGGGCGCGTCCACTGTGTTTCTCCGAGGAGGTCCTCCCAATTTTGGTCCGGGGGACGTTTGCCGCGGGCGGGGTGTCAGAGCTGCAACCCAGGTACTGGCCCCCCGCCTCTTTCTCAACAAGCGGCAGGCGTCGTCGGAAGATTTTTAGTGGGTATTACTGCTGGTGGTCGTGTCTGCCGGTGGTGAGTCCCACACACCTCTCTCGGTCCCCCTTTGGCCGGGAGACAGTACGTAAACGCATTTTGTTACCGACGTAAATCATAAAAAAAAGGCAAGTGTGTGGCGACCTATTGTTAGAATATCTGAAGTCGTCCGTTGAGGGCTCTTACGTTACTTAACGACTACCGCATATAGTAATAACCGAGACCCAGAGCTTAAAAGGCAATATGAAGCGCTCGATATGGAGGGTGTCTTGCACAACGGTCACTAATCCTGATTAGAGCTAAATTTATTTAAAACATCAGTCTGTCCCTCTCAACGTTCAACAAATGATTGAAATGCAATGACATTTCAAGTCAAATTTTGCTTAAATCAAATTTAGAACTTTTTTGCGAGCAACTCTAAATGTCACAGGAGTTTTGGCGACACATTGCGGCAATATTTAATTTTCCAAAATATATTACAAACTATACCGTTAATCCGAGTTTTATGTGTAGTGGATTTTTAGACATTCGGCAACGTATTTGTAGGAAAGTGGCATTATGATTTTACCATTTTGACTTTAAAACTCCTGACACACCTGTAGTAAAGTGTCTACTACTTTCCTAGGATATGACTTTGTTTGACTTGTCTCGATTATAACTGTGACAAAATAATGAAAACGCTGCAATTATGCAAATAACTTATTTTATTTATATACATAATTATATATATTATACATTTATTATATACATACTTACTTGACTCTGGAAAATATTCTTAACAATAAGTCCATGTGTAAGAAAAAAAATGTCACACAAACTATCAATCATACAAGGACTGATCCCTGTGAACTCTGCTTTACTTCCGTGATCGGTATTATAGCACCGCACGAGCGCTTCGCGGTAAACTAAAATACCAAATTCTAAAATCGTCTCAACAAAAAATTGGTACAGTTAGCAACATTGTCAAGTGTAACATTTTAACGATCAACGCACGTAAACTCTTCGTAAGGAGAGTCAATTTTGTATGAATCTAATAAAAAACTTGAATGGCCTGTCACATGAATCGAGGCTACTTAAAACTACTAATTAATTAAAGGTTGCGTTAGTTTTTGTTAAATTAACGTTCATAAGAGCAAACTTGAATAAATAATTTTGACTTTGAATTTAATTAATAGTTATGTCCAATCCTTAACTACTAACACAGATTCTTTGGTGTAGTTTACTAACCTTTTTTACTTGGGGCACTTTTGTATACTTAGTTAGTACTTAGTATGTTGTAATAACTAAAATAACTTTAAAAATCAATATAAAATATGTAAGCATATCGCGACGCTACACACCCACACTTCGTCCACCAATCACTATAAACAAGTTGTTTAGACACTAATACCCTTTGAAGACGCATCTCAGACAATACTGGCAGTTTGTTAAATCAGACAATTTGCTAAATGTCTAGACAGAAATAAAATTAAATTTTAAAAAATCGAATGTACACAGCGCGAAATCAAGCACAGCTTATTTTGACAAACAGAAGCACTTACCTACGTCTACTATTTTATCCCAAAAACCAAAACTGGCGACGAAAGCCTAACTAAGTATGACTTAGTAGATTTTATTTTGTAAGCATGTTGCTTCTTCTCTTCTTGGAAAAATTTAATAAAGCATGTATATAAGACATATATTTGACGACCGATATCGCGTGGTTGTCAGTATGCCTGCTCTCCAGTTCTGAGGTCGTAGGTTCGATTCACACACAACAATTTTTTATGTGCATGAACATGAACTAAAGGTGTTTACTTTTTACATTGAGTATGTATTTACGAAATGAAGTATTTATGAATGTTAATCCGTTATTTAGTACCCATAACTTAATGTTTAATGATACATATCTTGTAACTAAATAAGCGGTGTGATTGTAATAGAAGTATTGGTTTATATATTTATAACGTCATAAATATATGTAAGTAATTTGGAAAAGTCTTTACAGCATTGCTAGTTTATGATAAACAGAAAAGCAATATCATATAAGAATCTTTGGAAACTATTAAAAGAAAATTTATTGCTTTTAAAAAATGCAGTAATGACAGAGAATGCCAAAGTTAATGCCACCGCAGTGTAATAACACAGCATAATAATGCTGTGGTCATTTTTTAGAGTAGGGTATAGCTAACAAAATTTCAAAGCATATCTCAATCTGCTTGTGACGGGGATCTTTAATAAAAATATTTAAGGATATACTTATTCCAAAATATTAAAATCGACGGATTTCACATTATACCTGTGACATTATGAAACGTCCGATTCGACTAAACCGGTCCCGCGGTTTGATTATACTTAAAACGACCTGTGATTATTGCGAAGTCGTCGCCTTTTCTTTGAATTTAAACCATATCAGCAATAGATGGCGCTATCCGTGGCTTAGGGACTTAGGGTTAATAAAGCAACGCACGCAAGCTTGCAACGCAAATCTGACAGAAGATTAAAAAAATTAATCAATTTATTGCAATAATTAGTACAACTTTTCTTCTTGGCGGGAAAGTGAAGCGTTATGTCTGCAGATGTGTTTTATTTTCTGAAATTTGTGATATTTCGAATATTAATGTGTAATAACAGTGGATTATTAACTGTTAAAAATTGTGAACGTACATGAGTGTTGGTAATTGGAACAAAACAGTGTAACATCACTTTTCAAATTCTCTCAAGTAGTCCATGTGAGATCTCCATATAGTCCCACATCTTCACTAAGGACTCAAGGGGGTTTAGGGGGAGGGCGTCTCATTTTCCATTTATCATCTTTATCACCACTAATTTTCATTTACTATGGTTTATATATTATTAATATATCTCTTACTTGACACTGGCTAAATGTGCTAAACACACGAAGCTTACTTATAAAGAACGACTTATTTAAAAAGTACGACTCGGACTTCTTGGCGTTTTGTTTTATAGACGACCGATATGGTGTAGTGGCGAGAATATCCGCTCTCCGCTCCTAAGGTCGTGGGTTCGATTCCCATGCAGGACAAATCTTTATGTGCATGAACATGAATATTTGTTCTGGTCTGGGTGTTTTCTTATGTATATCAAGTATGTATTAACAAAAAAAAAGTATTTGTATATGTTTATCCGTTATTTAGTCTCTATAACACAAGTTCTTAATGATACTTATCTTGGAACTAAATAATTGGTGTAATTGTCAGAAAAAAAATTATTTATTTATTATTTCCAAAATTTGTGATATTTTGAATATGAATGTTTAATAACGGTGGATTATGAACCCTTACTTGTTGAGATGGCTTAGGTTGAGCGTGCACTGGCAGCTGCTGTACCTAACCTAAGGGGTGAACCCTCACATATAGTTAGGAACTTCACTCTCTAAACCTCACCCGAGCTACACACTTGCTGGGCCTTGTATAAGAAAATGGTAATTGTATTTTACATGCTACAAATTTCTGTACAATAAAAAATACAATTCACAAGTTTACAATAGAGGAAAATCTACGAAATTGACTAATTAATAACCAGTTTACATATTTCTGTTTAATAAAAATTTTCTCTTTGCAGATGACATTCGGGAAAACTTTTGAGAATTATAATATAATTCCGACTGGTGGGGTCGTTTTGGTCAGAATTTTTCAATTTAGTGTCTCTACCTAATAAGTAGAGATTTTTTTATAACCTACAAAAACTAGTTCTTACTACTAGTAGGTAGTGATGGTTAATAGCAATGGCCTTTATTGCTCATAGTAATAATTAAAGTAAGTAATTAATAAAATACGCCTTTAAAACCACAATGCACTAAAAAATATCAGATGGAAAACTCTATGACGAAAAGGTTTTTCGAAAATTATAAAAAAAATGATTGATGATGATGATTATAAAAAAGCACATAACCAACCAAAACAGCCATTTAATAACAGGTTTGGAATTACTAAATAGTCTGATTAGGAATTGTAGATTCTCGAACTCTCAAAAAATATCAGCGGATTGTTCGTTACTTCTTATAAGGTTATTAGGGAGTCAGTACATTCTAAAATCCTGACAGCTGGTTTAAACATAGAATGATGTTTTCTTCTTGATTGCGGAGGTCCGACGGCAGTCGCGCCATGTACCTACCTAATAACTGAAATTGAGCCAAAATCTCGTTAGACCAGTGAGCGGGCCCCAGGCTCTGTGCTTAATTCTAGGACAACCGGGACAATACTATTATATGATGATGATGTGCCTAAGAGCCATACATGCCATATGGGTCTCCGTCACCAGAACATAAATTTGCTAATTTCTAGTTGTACTTAAATAAATAGGTCAAAATTTTGATCCAACAACAACACACATGAATTCAAAAGTCAAAAATGTTCAAGCCAATACTTCTCTCTCGACCTATCTGAGCGTGGTTCAGATCGGTCTCAGACCTAGGGCTCTGATCTACATAGTAACCAAATCATACTCTGAAATGTTAAAAGTGAAACGCTTGTAACACTAATTTGCTCCATTCGTCACTACTATTGAAAACTGAGTTCGCCCGAAAATATTTTAGTTTTTTTAGCAAAGGAATAAATGAACTCTTTATAAAATGTCAAGTGCATACTATACACACATACTTTTATTGATTAAATTAAAAAAATGTAAAAATATTAACACACAAAGTATTCAATCTTTTGGCCAAAGTCTCCGGCGGAGCAACGCGAAAGAAGATTAATCTCTCTAAAAGAAATATAGGTACGTTGTTATCACTGTTCTTGCCTATAGGATTACAACTTGGAAGCGGTAGTTCGAACAGACCGGATTCCGATTCAGAAAGGATTTTGGTCGTACCAAGATGTTAAGAGCCCAAGACAATAAGACATACCTAGATAATATATCGATAATACATCTGGCGAAATGTTGGTGTATAATATGAATCTGCCTACCCCTTAGGGGAAAAAGGCGTGACTGAATGTATGTATGTTTGTTTGTATGTATGTTTTTGTGAGTGACAAATAGGTTAGGTTAAATTTAAAAATAATTCTAACCAATGAGTGCATAATTATGTACATGAAGATTTGAGGAAACTTACAGTAGGTATAAGGCAATTGGTTGATTAATTACAGGATAAAAAGCTATTTTTTGGACATATTTCATATAATAATTTTCTGTTGAAACCAAACTCAAACGTTGTAAAAATCTGTTTTTCCTTCTCATAAACTTGTTTTTAGTTCAGAACCTCTGTTTGGAGTATGTTTGTACGAATGAATTGGCAGAAAGTTGTGTCAGAATTATTCACAATGTAACATCTACCTAGGTTTAAATGTTTTAAAGAACTTAATATATCATTAGATCAAACATTTTTATAGGGTCTACAAATCGAAAGCCTTTCTGGTTTCTGCCGCATAGACATAGTGAATTAATAATACCTATTAAGTATAACGGCTAGAATTAGTTAAATATCTACAAATTATACCTCAGACCAAGGCTGACCTACGCAGCGCCCGCATGGGTCGCGCTCTGCTCGCCCGCCGGAAGCGATGTGATAGCACGGGACGCCCGAGTTGAAAGTGTGGAATCCGTCGTCAGGCGCCTATCGCGAAACATGTTCGACCGCGCCGATAAGGCCATGGCTCCCACTCCCCTCCAAAGCATCCCTCTCAGAAGACGTGCCAAAAAGTAAGGGCCGCAGAGCGCTGCTCAGGAGCGTCCCGCTCGCTGGCGTTTACAGGACTTCAGCTAATGCTGTCTCACCCTGTGGGCATGACCGCGCCGAGGGTCGTTCGGACCTTGTGGGGTGGAGATACTTCATGTTATCCCACTAAGATATCTCACAAAATCCCACAAGATCCCAAATCGACCTCTTCCTTACGGACACGATAGGAAAAACACGAGAGAAGTCCCGAAGACCCTGCTGGCAGCGATGGCTGGAAGAGCAGCGATGAATGCCCGGGCAAGAAGCTTCCGCTCGAAACCCGATACCACAAAAAGTAGTCATCGCTGAAGACCAATGATGAGATTTGGGTGTCGTCAATACATAATTTTATTTATTTAATAGCTACGTCGTCTTCCTGAAAACTGTACTTTCTGAAAATCGAGTTCTCGCGGGAAAATTATAAGTACTAGATTATGTTTTTATATAACACACGTAATAGAGGACGGCCTCCCACCCGATGGACCGATGATCTGGTCGAAGCGGCGGGAAGCCGATGGTTGCAGGCGACTCAGTATAGCTGAATGTGGAATAATATATGGCTATAATGATTATGTTTTTATATGATATGGGCTAAATTGCTCTAATTTTGTACATAAAGAGGTGAGAGTTTACGGTATAATGTAAGATTATGTACATACATACATAACGCCTGTTATATGTCTGGTCTCAGGTAATAAATAGGTGGCGAGCCTATTGCCGCTTACAGAGATCTTTTATGTTCGTCATAGCCTCGACCGTTTTTCGGCAAATGCACCACTTGCAGGTGAGGTTGCTTGGGTTCTTTAGATCTTGGTAGGATCCTTGGTAAAAACATTATGTATTTACTTTCATATTTAATTAATTCGTTAAAAAGTACGGGATGAGTAAAGTAATGCAATCGCGCTATCTAAGCAAACCCACTAGAACTACATACATACATAATGTCACGCCTCTTTTTCGTAGGGGTAGGCTGAGATCACATCCTTCCACTTGCTACGATCTTGGCACACACTCTTAGCTTCATTCACACTCATTAACCTTCTCATAGGTATACGCCCGTCGGTTCAGGGTACTTTTTACCTGCCCTTATTACGAAACCTTCTAGATTTGGTCATGGATTGAAGATTACTAGATTGAAAACTATTTCCATAACAAACGAAAAATTTAGTTTATAATGCCTATACCACAAGTCACACATATTAGGCATTATTTAGTAATTAATTACAAGGAAAATTAAAATGATTTCCAAAAATAGTAGGCACATAGGAAACATGTTATGTTATCTGAAATAATATTATTTTCCTCAAAAAACAACTTATTTGGTTCTAAAAGTTTAAAAAATGGGTGGATTCAATGAATCTTTTGTTAGTGTCTAAAAAAGAAAACGTAATAAATATGTTTGCATTGTATTATTACCATTAATTGTGCATTTATCACATAAAACACTATGGGGTTTATTACAAAACGAGATCTTAGGTTAGACCGGGTTTTAAACTAGTGCTATCACTTTCATTTGATAAGATGAAGACAGTGACAGCACACGTTTTAAACCTGGTCTAACTTTAGATTTCGTTTTTCAATAAGCCCCTTAATCTTCAATTTATTCCCAATGAAAAAATACGCTAAAACTAGTTTTTAAAAATAAAATACTCCCTGTCTGCATACTACACTGGCGAGCAACCAAATCGACTCAACCTTACTTTTGAGTTAGCTCTGCATTCAAATATTGTTATAAGTAAAAGTAAACAACATTTAATATACACGTTTATTTTTAAAATTAACTAAACGCAAAAATAATAAATAACCAAAAAAATACAACCAAGAAGATCAATAAAATTCAATATCATTAATTTTATTTTTATTTTTATTTATTTGGAACAACAAACAATTACATAATATTTGCTTAGTTCTAAATCTTAAGATATACACTTACTTATTATGTAACCAACAACGTTATTCACAGAGTAATATATAACGATTAGTCTAAGTACGTATACAAATATTTAAAAAAAAAAAATTTAACATACATTATGAGTTACTTAGAAAATAATTAATGTTCGATAATAAATATAAAGTCAGCAATAAAGTTAATAAACACAGATAATAACTAATTCTGATTTATTTAAACATTTGCTTATAACTCAACTGAGCTTAAATTCATAAGCTGTGTAATGAAAAACTAAAAGTCTGTTTAAAACAAGCAGGGATCCCTTCATTAAGATTAATTAAACGAAATCAGAATTTAGACGAAGTAAACAGTGCGATCTCGAAGGTGGTGCACTGGTTTGACGTTAACAATTTGCTATTAAATGGGGCTAAAACGAAATGTATTAAATTCGTGACTCCTAACGTCAGACAGGCAAACTGTACTATTATGGTAAAGGAGGATGAGTTGACCCTTGTGGATACTACCAAGTTTTTAGGGATTACTTTAGACTCTAAGCTACAGTGGGGCCCACATATTGGTGAATTGTCGAGTAGACTTAGCTCTGCAGCATTCGCGGTAAAGAAAATTCGCCAATTAACAGACGTTGTAACAGCTAGGCTAGTTTATCATAGCTATTTCCATAGTGTTATGTCCTATGGTATTCTTCTGTGGGGTTGTGCCGCAGACATTCAAACAATCTTTGTGCTGCAGAAGAGGGCTATTCGAGCAATTTATAATCCCCCGTGTGGACATTCACTAAGGGAAAAGTTTAAAGAAATTGGTATTTTAACAGTGGCCGGTCAATTCATTTATGATAACCTGGTTTATGTACACAAGAATACTGATCAATTTAGTAAGAAAAGCTGTGTACATAACCTAAACACAAGGAATAAGCATAAATTAGTTGTACCTGCCACTAGGCTCCAAAAGATAAACAAATCTTTTAAAGGTCAATGTGTGCGATTCTACAATAAAATCCCAAGCAACATACAGCAATTGAGCCTAAATAAATTTAAATTAACAATAAAACACAAGCTGTCTTCAAAGGGATATTATTCTATTAAAGACTATATGGCAGATAAAAATGCTTGGGATTAAACTGCCGTTTCATACAGGCTATTCTAATATGAATAACTTGAAAACATAAATATTGTTAAGGTTATGTTATATTGCATTGTATAGCTTCACAGACAAATGAAGATTGTAATTCTAGTACCAAACTAATGGACATATTTAAAAGAGCATAGCCTGTGAGTTTCTTGCCAGTTCTTCTTACAGAGCGGTGGCTCGGAACTGGCACTTAGATTCACTTACACTTAATTATTTTTTATTTTTAAATTGTTTTGTTGCATGTAAGTGAATCTAAGCTTCGTGATTTAGTGTAATATTATTTCGATTGTTTTTTTTTTTCATTTGTGATCATGACGTTTTCAAGTACTATGTATAATAGTTTATGAAATAAATATTTTTTTTACTTTTTTTTTTTTTTTTTACTTAAGTAGTTTATTTTTAATTGTCTGAGAAAGAAAATAAAATTTTGTACTTTTGTACGACATTGGTCTATTCTTAGCAGTCTATTATAAAAATAAAAGAAAATTTAAGTGATGTTAAATATTTAACAGAAATTTCTAAATTAATGTAAATTTCTGAGTGAGAGAAGTGTTTTACTATACCTATATATGGTTTCGTTGGAGCACAATTGTATGGAAACCAAATAAAAATATTATGAAAATTTGATAATAGTTTATTGAGAAAATGGTACGATGGGAAACAAAAAATATATTCTAAGAATCAGTTACAAAATTTGTAATATTACATTAATTGTAATATTTGGATTATGATAATAGGGTAAACAGAAAAATACTATTTAAAAATTTGGTTTTAGTGCACCTGGAAATTTATTCATCTGGGAAATTAAAAATGGAATTATAGAAAGTTGTCATTCATTACATCTGTCTTTTAAAAGTTCTGCCAACTGTTTTCGGGGTAATAAGTGTCGGGTAACAGAAATTCGATATTTCAATAGGTTACCGATACATTCAGATCGGGGACGTGATCCCGTCATCTTAATGCAGACCCAATAGTGAACATTATTTGGCCAATATTAGTACATACTTACATAATATCACGCCTGTTTCCCCAAAGGGGTAGGCAGTGGCATATTATACGCCCACATTTCGCCAGTTCTATTTTTGGTCCCATTACGTAACAGGTGGCGAGCCTATTGCCGCTTACCGGGCACTGTTATGTTCGCCAGAACCTCGTCCGTCGATCGGCAGGTGCACCACTTGAAGGTAAGGTTTGCCCTATGCACCTTGCTAATATTAGTGAAGTAGGGTAATAATATTATTAAATAAGATACAAGCAATTTCATAGAAAAAATCTTTAATTATAAGAATAAGTATAAATATAGGGTGTCTTAACACATTACAGTTGTCATTGGAAACACTTGATTCAGAACACATTACTTCCGTTAAACTTTCGTCTCAAGCCGTTTGCGTAAAATTACGAGTCCGTTCGGCAATGCTAATATATAATACATATCAACTTTCTCTTCAAAATTTTTTGTCTTATGTCTAGCGTATAAAAGATCGGTCTCGTGTTAGGTACTGTTTAATATTAAGAAGGGTAGAAACAGCAAAGTATTCATCCCGACACAACCTTTTTTTTACTACATTATTCGTTTGGAGAATGTAACAAAATGTGCACTTGGGTAAAAGTTCTAACAGGACGTTGCTGTTTAAATAAAACACATTGTTGATGGGTATAGGCAATAGAATCTGCAGACTGTGCCTAGTGGTGGTAAATCACTCATAAGCCTAGTGCACAAGCATAGCTTGCATATTAAATAATCTGGAACTACACTTTAAAGCGACATGATAATTAGCATCCGCACTGCGTCGTAGTGGTGGTATAGACCTAAATCTGAAGCTTCTAATCTTGCTTTGCGAGAACAGTTCCGTACCCAGGTAATGTGGTTAAATATTAGCATTTGAACTGAACAGACACTATTTATAGGTGTAGAAAGCCACAGGTCAAAGATATCAATTGCCGTGCCCACAATATTGCCAAGTGATAAACATCAATTTTGAACTGACCTCACGACACCGTCCGTACATTATAATGATATTAACTTGAATACATCCCTACTATAATCGATTATTTTTAGCAGACGAGAAGAGGATTAACAAAGTATTCATTGCTAAAAATTCTTAAGTACGCAGCTTTAATTATTAAAATTCACAAATCAGTGCATAACAAAATGTGCATTAAAAACCACTTGACCAATTGGAACTTTTTTTGTATGTGACAAGTTGGGTAGTAAATCTATATAAAAAATAAAAAACTATTAAATCTTATTTAGAAGTAACAAGGTCTTAAACACAATTGATCGAATTCACAAAAAAATATCTGCAGGTTGTTGGTTACTTCTCATACGTTCCCAGATATTTCTGGCAACTAGGGCAGTAGTGGTCAGTATTTCTTGTTGAGTTGCAGCAATACGGGAAACAGCAACAGAAACTGAAACACACATTAAAATATGATTGATACTGTCTAGTGCCCTAGAGTAGCGCCACCTATAAAGTATTGTAGAAGGCGACTAAGCGAATGGGATCTCGTGTAATATAATGGCAATGTGGGTGTTGGGGTAACCACCGGGGTTAGCACGTTTCATCTAGATATCTCTGTGCGTACTTCGCTACAACTTATCTAATATTCCTTTTAAATAGTTGTAGCAAGGTTTCTGCACTCCACTGTTTGGGGTATTTGATATTGAATGTAACGAAAAGGCGAAATAAAATTGAAGGGACGTGCACGATAGTTGATGTGTAGTTCCAATGCAAAACCACAAACTTTTCGGATAACTTCAGGAACTCAAATGTGACCAAAGGACGCGGACGGGACTGTAACTTGATAGTCAGTTTAAAATGTTTGCAAAATGCAAAATTCAAAATGGACACAGTACATTAAAGTCGGTTCCTCAGAAGAGTCAGCAATAAAAAGACTCAAATGATATTATTATTTTACAAAGTCATAATTTTTTAAAGATTAATAACATTAATTTTCCTAATCGTTAATCTAGTATTTCAACAACGAAATTTATTTATTAAAATCGAATAGTATTTTACTTAGGTATTTTCAAAATATTTAGTTCTAAGATAAGTATAATTGAGAACTTGTGTTATGGATACTAAATACTGGATACATGACACGGATGAACATATATAACTTAAATCGCAAATACTTAATAACCATAGAACAAGTATAATGAACAAGTATTACTAGCGGATTGTCGGGTGGATCTTTTCAGTCCAGAAAAGTCCTAGAATGGAGACCCTTCGACAGAAATCCAGATAGACTGACGATCTAGTATAGATCGCGGGGTCACGATGGATGCAGGCCGCCTACAGTAGGTCACGCTGGAAATTTATGAAGGAGGCCCATGTTCAACAGTGGACTTCCTTGGGCTGATGATCATGAAAGTCCAACTACTGAGCACATGCCTCCTCTTCCTCTCAATCCCCCGGGTTTGTGCTTACGGAACCCACGACTTTAGAAGCGGCCTGCATGTAGACCACTACGCCATTTCATTTTGAAATAGTTTTTCTTACCATAAAAAGCTGGCGTATAGGGCTACCATGTGTGTACGCGTGGTGGTGGTGTACTTAATGCCCGTTTTCACATTTGATTCGCAGTGGGGACACGTCGTTACAGTATTGGTAGGTCCCAAGGGCATAGGAATCTGCACACAAACATCATCATAATAAATAATATAATTTTGCTGTTTATTCCAGGTTTCGTAAAATAAAAAGAAACTCATTGAATCACTTTGTTGTCTGTCAAAACCATAGTAATCTAAATAATAAGACACTAGAAATGGTTTGTGCTGGCTCAATCTATCGGAACGCTTGACGCCTATTGGAAATGTGTCACGCTGTATAACTGAGAGTTTGAGAATGGTTTTGTCATTCACTACGTACGATAAGTTATTCCTAAACACAATACATAGATTTTTTGCAGTGCCATACGATTCAGATAGGTATAACGAACGCAAAAGGCAATGTATCTCAAATTTCTGCTTCACGGTTTGTAAGCGACTAAACGGATAATTCTGCTCTGGTGCCATACGATACATCAGAGCACCGCCAATTGACAGCACATCTACTGTCATATTATTAATCTATGTATGTAAGAAATCAATTAACCTCAAAGCTGTAAAAAATACTAATTTCAAACGCAATAAAATTTGCTTATCCCAATCCAATGCTACGTCTGTCTGAGCCTTATTGTCTACTGTTTTGCAGCGGAATTAAAACCGGGCCCTTCTCATAGATCACAACGAACTGAGAAAATAATACAAGGAGAAAACGGCCCAAGAAACTGGGCACTACAATTCTCAAGTGTCCTCAGTAGTAAAGGGCTTGGCAAAATATAGTTTGTATTTTGCTTTTTCTTATTAAGGAAGCACCAAAGTCAAAATTCAAAATTCAAGTTTGGCTCTATAAATCTATTATGAGAATCAACTTCAAAACCAACGCGTCCATTCACTGAGGCTTGATCGTTAAAGAATGTGCAACAAATCGTCAAAATTAGTTTTTTCTCCTGCCAGTTGTATACCTACCTAACTATTTGTATATCTGGCATAGTAATAATATCAAACCAAAACTTGTGTTATGGCTACATCTTTATTTTTGTAAATAGTTATTTCATACATATAAGAAACAACCAAACCAGAACAAATACTTATGTTTATCCTCACAAAGTTTTGTCCTGTATGGAAATCAAAACCTCAGAAGCGTTGTGCAAGATTACGTCTTGACCTCCACGCCATATCGGTCATCAAAATTCTTTCAGTTGCCAGTTGATCAGGCAAGTAGGTAATGACTACTAATGACCCATTTAAAGAATTCAAATTATAGCTAGTAAAGATTTTTTTTTATTAAGGAACAAAGGCTGGCACAACAGTTCTAAATTTGATTTATGCATGTGTCATGTCAGGCATTTCAGTCATTTGTTAAAGTTAAGAGAGACACAACCATTTTTTTAAATAGATTAAGCCCTAATCAGTTTAAGTGACCGGTGTGCATAACATTCTTGAAAATTGAATATAATTATAAGTTTAGTAATCTTGCTTCTCAGCTGCTGAACGACTGGTATTGTTGAAACGTGATCAATCTTCTAAAACAAACACTGTGTAGTGTTTATGCTCATGAATCCCAGGCGATGTGCTTTATCAATATTTTTTAAAATATAAAATAATTTATTCTTAATTATTCAGTAATATTCTTAGTAGTTAGGTATTTAAAATAAAATTATTTCACCTTGAGTGTGGTCGCCGATTTTTGATCATTAGAAAAGTGCGTGCGGCTCTCCATTTTCTGAAATAAATCAAATCAAATATTTTTTATTTCATAAACTATTACATAGTACTTGAAAACATCAAAATTATAAAAAAATAACAAAAACAAATAAAATATAATTATACTAAAATCATGAAGCTTAGATTCACTTGCAACCAAACAATTAAAAAAAACAAAAAATATTTAAGTGTAAGTGAATCTAAGTGGCAGTTCCGAGCCACCGCTCTGTAAGAAGAACTGGCAAGAAACTCACAGGCTATGCTCTTTTAAATTATCGATTGGTTAGTTACAATCTTCATTTGTCTGTGACGCTATACAATGCAACATAATATAACAATATTCATGCTTTAAGTCATTCATATTAGAATAGCCTGTATGAAACGGCAGTTTAATCCCAAGCATTTTTATCAGCCATATAGTCTTTGATAGATTAGTATCCCCTTAAAGACAGCTTGCGTTTTATTGTTAATTTAAATTTATTTAGGCTTAATTGCTGTATATTGCTTGGGATTTTATTATAGAATTAAACCTTAAAAAGATTTGTTAATTTTTTGTAGTCAATAAATTACGTACGATGTTAGACTATGAACCCATATCATTTACTTCTGCGGAAAAATATTCTTATACCTAAGTTGGTAATTAATGTTTCAAGCCACAAAGATATTTTAGGGCATAGGCATTTTCTAATATTATAAGTTCTTATCTTATAAGTAGCGTGTATGTGTGTACTAGTGATGTTCCGAATATCCATATCCGCGGATGCCCGAGGGAAAAGTAAAGTCCGTATCCGTGTACATTACTTTTCACTCGGATCTTTTACGGGTATTTTTAGGTAATCAGGTAGAATTTAAAAAAACTTTAAAATTCCATTCAGAGTATTTATAAAATCAAATATTTGGCACCTTTATATTGCAAACATTTAGATAGATAGATCTTTATAATTCTCATTATAAAAGTTATAACTTTACTTTTGTGTCAATGAAAAAAGCTAAAACTTTAACCTCCTTTTTTCCAATTAAGAGATCAATACAATAGAAACTTATAAAATCACTTTTATAAGTATGAGATAAGAAGGAAACCAAAAATACATTCTACCTTGATAAATGATGGTTCTAATAAAGTACATAAATACTGCGTGTCACATAAATTTTAAACATTAGCGAGCAATTAATTACAGGCAAAATTAGAAGAACTAAAAAAAATGCACTAATCATAATTGAAGTTAAGTAATGATAAATTGTATTTCAAAAAAAGCAACTTGTCCCTCATAAGTCAGTTACGGATCATAAACAATTCCTGTTGCACTGAAAAATTGTTAACTTGGAACAAGTGCAGGTGATGATAAATATGTGCGAGCAATGTGACTGAGACATCCAAACCTTTTACTGTTAATCTGCCAATACTTTTACTGGTCTTGATCTCTTGGTGATCTTAAAAGATTAAAAGAAAATAAAGATACTAAATATCCGTAAAGACACCCTCCCCTAAACCCCTTGAGTCCTCAGTAAAGATGTGGGACTATACTGAGATCTCACATGGACTCCTTGAGAGAAAATTTGAAAAGTGATGTTGCACTGTTTTATTTGATTTACCAACACTCATATATATTCACAAACACTTGACGGTTAATAATCCACCGTTATTTATTACACATTAATGTTAGAAATATCACAAATTTTAGAAAATAAAACAAAACTGCAGACATGACGATTCACTTTCCCGCCAAGAAGTCGGGAGGGTATCTTATTTACCATTTATCATCTTTATCACCACTCATTCTCATGTACTATGAATTATATATCTATACTAATATTATAAAGAGGAAAGATTTGTTTGTTTGTAATGAATAGGCTCCGAAACTACTGGACCGATTTCAAAAATTCTTTCACCTTTGGAAAGCTACATTATCCCCGAGTAACATAGGCTATATTATATTTTTAAAAAAATTAGGAATCCTTACTAAAAATCCAATAATGTAACCCAAGGTGTAAAAAAATGACCTAAAAATTCCTTACGTAGCGTGCGCAGCGAAAACTATTGATGATAGAACAAAATCATGTACTACGACTTTGCAGAACTCATCATTATCTACAAAAAGTGTCGCAACAGCATATGTCTAAATATTATAGTTACGTCACAGTAAGCGGTTTTTTATTCTTAAAATTTAATTTATATGCCGCCGCTTGAAAAGGCTCTATATTTGTACCTTGGTATTAATCCTTATCAAAAAAAACACTTTATATTCAAGACGGCTTCAATACCTTTTTATAACTTTTTGAATTATTCAATTTGGACATTTCATTCGGAAGATATCACGAGTTTAAAAATGCAAGTATTAGAAAAAAGTCGCGTGGTTGCCGCTCACCGCGCTCAGTTAGCCAGCATGCGATGTAGGCTCCATGTAAGCGTCACTGGAGTACGGGGGGAAGGGGTGAAGTCAATTAAAATTTCAAAATAAAAAAGAAACATTAATAAAAAATATGAATAAAAAAATTCATTAAAAAAAAATTCAAACTTCCTTTATGATTTTACTTTTTTTTTTTAAACCCGACGCAAAAAAGAAGGGTGTATGTGTTTGTGTGTATGTACCCGTGCGAAGCCGGGGCGGGCCGCTAGTTACTAATATATCACTTACTTGACCACTGGCTAAATGTGCTAGACGCATGAAGCCATTATTTAAAAGAAAGAAAGAAATGACTGACATTTGCAATGGCCCGTGCCACCCTCAAGTATAGGAGGGATGAATTCGATTGCTCCATGATACATGAATAAATTTTATCTTTGACTACAATCGAACGAGGGATATCACAAAAAAAATGTTCATTAGTACCGTTTAAATCAAAGGATACAAATTCTGACAAGTCATATTTGAAATATTCCCTTCTTTAACAATACACGCATTCTCTCGTTTCTTAATCAAAAACAACTGCTTGCCCTAAACAACTTATACAGAATCTGAATAATATTTAAATTTAAACATAATTTCTCGTTTGATAGAATGCGCTGAACAAATCGAGTTGGAACATTGTTTTGTTAACACTGCACTACTGAAACTTTTAATAGGAAACCGTTCGATAATATTTGTAGCGTTGCATTCACAGTGATATATTAAATGATCTCTTGCCCTGAAAGGCGTTGTTTGCAAATATAGTTGAATAATTTTTGCCCTTAACATGAAATATCATTGTCTTCAAAATCAATTTCAGACAGCTTATTTATATATTGAAAAATTATTTTTCTTGTAAAGCATCTATTAAATTTTCAATATAATAATAGGTATACGTTTTCCTTGTACCCTAAACTAAATGTATACATGACTGAATCAAAGGCACAAGTATTTCTAAGTTCCACGTAATCAGAATTAAACTGCAAATAGTCACAAAGGTTTAAATTTTTTTAAAACTTTATTTAGATACTGACTTTATTTTACAAGCAATGTAATCTTATTTATTTTACAATCCAATTTGCTATGAACAACGGCTAATCTGTAACTATAGAGTCTTCATAAAAAATTTTCATTTTAGGTATTGGTTCAGATTCACTTATTTCCCTGAAAAGATTTTCGTGATAGTTGGGCCAAAGATCTAGAGTCTAGACTGTCTAGTCACATTTGAGATCTTCGTGTACTTAGTTTTGTCTTGACATTTGGTTTCCATGCTAATTCATTTTTCTCTTTATTTTATCGACAGTACATTTATTAAAAATATCATGATGTAATTTACATCAATGTATTCTGTCTATTAGATATATTCTACATGATGTTTTAGGAATTCATCTACTCCGAACAAAGTTTCCGGGTACGAAAGAAATATTTACAATACCTAATAATAACCGTTTGTTGTTTAATTGAAAGCTGTCTTTAAATAAAACTATGAATAATTTATTGATCCAGGCGTTACTTCGTTTGGCATTATAAGTAAGTGATGGGTTAAAATAACTTTGTGAAATTCCTGCGGAACTGTAATTTCCTGAAAAACTTAAATGTTTATATTAAAATAATGATAATAAATATTTTATTATATTTATTTCAGTACGAAATATAAAACACGTATCAAAAACACAAGTCCAGGGGCCTGCTTATTTTTAACCAATAGCATAAAGAGACTGACGAAATAAATATCTCCTTAAATTAATTAACACTAAAATTCTACATAATAATAAACACTCTGAAATTCAAAAATATGCATAACACAAATAAAAATTAAAAGTGATAGATAATGCTCCTTGATGAATGATCAGGAGAAAATGAAATATGAAGATTCTTTTTTATTCAGAATTATATTTAAGATAGGAACAATCTTGCCGCGTCAGCGTCTTAATTGTATTCTTCACTGTCTAAATTTCAGTTTTATTGTATATTGTATTCGATGACCGATTTGGCGTGGAGGTCAGTATACCTGCACTTCACTCCAGAGGTCGTGGGTTCGATTCCCACGCAGGACAAATCTTTGTGTGCATGAACATGAATATTTGTTCTGGTCTGGGTGTTTTTCTATGTATATTAATAATTATTTATGTAATTAGTATTTATTTACAAAAAAAAAGTATGTATGTATGTTTATCCGTTATTTAGTATCCATAACACAAGTTCTTAATGATACTTATCTTGGAACTAAATAATTGGTGTCATTATCAGAAAATATTTATTTATTTATTTACATATTATTATGGTAATATGCGTTACAAAAAAATCTCTTAATTTTTTTTGTGAATCTATATATTACAAATCACTTACCAGTTCAAAAGTGGAAAATATAAATATATTTGTAATGAAATATATTTTTACCAATTCTTATTGTTACTAAAGATACTTAATTTAACTGTTCGTACGAAGTCACCTCTTCACACTAGTGACTGGAGCACGCACAGTCGACTCAATGATTCGACACAGGAACAACGGGCCTACTATTAGCGATGTGCCGAGTACGATTTGACTCGAGTCAGCCTCGATTCCTGCTTTGGACTCGCCTACTCAAATACCAATTTATTTTATTAGTCCTACTGACTCGAGTCTAGTATGCGAGTTTGGTTGACTCGCTTGTACTCGCAAACTGTTTACATCAGGGGTGTCCAAACTAGATAGGACCCAGGGCCAATAAAAATGACTACATAATTTGGTGGGCCGCAAAATATTTATAAAAATAAAATACTGGTAATAATAATATCGTTATTTTATTACCTACTTTTTCATTAGTTTGCCTTTTACAATTCTGTCAACATCAACCTCAATATTAGTAGTAGCTTGCGCAGTGCATGTTTAAGTGAAGTATCTGTATTCGTATTTCAATTTAATAAGCTTCATTGTTGAATATGCACTCTCACAAAGATAGGTTCTGCCCATCATTCCCCCCGACTGGTCTCCACCTTGTCGTGGTGGGGGGGCTGAGTACCTCCCGGTAGGGCGCAGGAGGCGCTAGGGAAAAGGCAACACCCAGAGACCGACGACTCTGGGTGCCCTTAGTACTGACTACCGGGGGGGAAACTAAGAGGGACCTGTGGAGGGCGCAGTGGGCGGGCCAGGAGGGCCCGCTCAGAAGCGCCAGGAGGGTCTAGGCAGTGGAGGCAGGGGGCCCCTGCTGTCTAACCATGGACCCTCCGGGAAGTCGGCCACACACGCTATGGTCGCAAGGGGAGGTAGGAGGGACGCGTCCACTGCGCCTCTCTGAGGAGGTCCTCCTGGTTTTGGTCCGGGGGACGTTGGCCGCAGGCGGGGTGTCAGAAGCTGCAACCCAGGTACTGGCACTCGCCTCTTTCTCAACAAGCGGCGGGCGTCGTCGGAAGATTTTTAGTGGGTATTACTTGGCGGTCGTGTCTGCCGGTGGTGAGTCCCACACCCCCTTTCGGTCCCCCTTTGGCCGGAAGGCAGTGCGTAAATGCATTTTGTTACCGACGTAAAAAAAAAAAAAGGTTCTGCCCATCATCGAGCCAATTTTTTGCCCGAAATTCGTCAGTTTCGGGAAACGTTCGTATCGTTATTGGACGAGCGAAGAGTTCTATTACACTCAAATCTTTTTTTAATCTGCAAAATCCCGTTTAAATTCAATGGTTATTTCGTCCATGTATGGTTGAGGTGGTCCAAAAAAATAAAATTTTAAAAAAATTTTCATCTCTAAATAATGTTCTTTACAACTTTGAAAAAAGAAAAATCATTTTATTGTAGATACGTTTTGAACAATTTCGGTTTACTTCTGAATCCATTCACATTTCCGTACATGTTGGCTATATTGTGGTTTTTGCGTCATATTAGTTAAAAACGCAAGATCAGCCAGAAACTGAGGATCTTGCGTTTTATCTTGTAGTTCGGAAGTGACAGATGATATTTCATTTTGTAGAAATAAAGGTATTTCTTTTCGTAAGGCGAAAAAGCGTTGCAAGCACTGTCCAGCACTTAGCCATCTGATTTCTGAATAGTAAATCTCCCTAGGTTGCATCAATTTCACTTAAAAAGTCCCTAAAATTTCTATGTGTCAATGCCCTGTTTCCACCTCTAATCAAATTGGTTTACCTTATAACAACTTTCATAGCATTCATTTGACGCAAAGATTTTCCACACAACAACAGGGGGGGGGGAAACTAAGAAGGACCTATGAAGGGCGCAGCAGGTGACCAGAAGGGCCCATCAGGGCGCCAAGAGGGTCTAAGGCATTGGAGGCAGGGGGCCCCTGCTGTCTAACCATGGCACCTCCGAGAAGTCGGCCACACACGCTATGGTCGCACATGGAGGTAGGAGGGGCACGTCCCTGCGCCTCTCTAAAGAGGTCCTCACGGTTTTGTTCCAGTGGACGTTGGCCGCAAGGCGGGGTCTCAGTGGCTGCAACCCAGGTACTGGCCCCCGCCTCTTTCTCAACAAGCGACGTGCGTCGTCGAAAGATTTTTTGTGGGTATTACTGCTGGCAGTCGTGTCTGCCGGTGGTGAGTCCAACACCCCCTTTCGGTGGGGTCCTTTGGCCGGAAGACAGTGCGTAAATGCATTTTGTTATAGACGTAAAAACAAAAAAAAACAAAAAAGGATCTCTATTCACCCAGGTGCTGTACCTACCGATCAACGGACGGGGCTCTGGCAAACATAATTTCCCAGTGAGCGGCATCAGGCTCGCCACCTATTACGTGGGAGTCGTTCCTACGACTAGTAAATTAATAAAATGCGGTCATGCCCACAGGGTGAGACAGCATTAGCTGAAGCTCTGTGAACGCCAGCGAGCGGGACGCTCCTGGGCAGCCCTCTGCGGCCCTTACTAGTTGGCAAGTCTTCTGAGAGGGATGCGATGCTTTGGAGGGGAGTGGAAGCCATGGCCACGGTCGGCGCGGTCGAACATGTTTCGCAATAGGCGCCTGACGACGGACTCCACACTTTCAACTCGGGCGTCCCGTGCTATCACATCGCTTCCGACGTATCTTCCGGCGGGCGAGCAGAGCGCGTACCATGCGGGCGCTGCGTAGGTCAGCCTTGGTCTGAGGTATAATTTGTAGATGTTTAACTAGTTCTAGCCATTATACTTAATAGGTGTTATGAACTCACTATGCCTATGCGGTAGAAACCAGAAAGGCTTCCGATATGCAGACCCTATTAAAATGTTTAATCTAGTGATTTGTTAAGTTTTTCAAAACATTGAAACCTAGGTAGATGTTACATTGTGTACCATTCTGACACAACTTTCTGCCAGTTCATTCGTACAAACATACTTCAAAAAGAGGTTCTGAACTAAAAACAAGTTTATGAGAAGGAAAAACAGATTTTTACAACGTTAAAATTTGGTTTCAACAGAAAATTATTATATTAAATACGTCCAAAAATAGCTTTTTATCCTGTTATTAATCAACCAATTGCCTTATACTGTAAGTTTCCTCAAATCTTCATGTAAATAATAAATATGCACTTATTGGTTAGAATTGGTTTTAATTTAACCTGACCTACCTATTTATCACTAATAAAAACATACATACAAACAGACACGCCTGTTTCACCTAAGGGGTAGGCAGAGGCATACATATTTATGCGCCAACATTTCGCCAGATATATTGGTGGTCCTTGGCTTGGTCCCGGAATTATGTACCTACTTACTTTCAAAATTAATGAGTCGTTTAAAGAGTAGCTGTATAAATTAATGCAATCGCGCTATCTATGCAAACCCACTAGAACTACTTACAAACATAATGTCACGCCTCTTTCCCGTAGGGGTAGGCAGAGATCACATCCACTTACGATCTTGGCACACACTCTCAGCTTCATTCACACTCATTAACCTTCTCATAGGTACACGCCCGTCGGTTCAGGGCACTTTTGACCTGCCCTTTCTACGAAATCTTCTAGATTTGGTCATGGATTGAAGATTACTAGATTGAAAACTATTTCCAGAACAAACGAAAAATTTAGTTTATAATGCCTATACCACAAGTCATGTTAGGCATTATTTAGTAATTAATTACAAGGATAATTGAAAGTATTGCCAAAAATAGTAGGCACATAGGAAACATATATTTTAACATATATCTGAAATAACATTGTTTTCCTCAAATAACAACTTATTTGGTTCTAAAAGTTTAATAAATGGGTGGATTTACTGAATCCTTTTTAGTTTCTAAACAAGAAAACGTAGTAAACATGTTTGCATTGTAATATTACCATTAATTGTAAATTTTTCTTATAAAACACTAAGGGGTTTATTACAAAACGAGATCTAAGGTTAGAAAGAAATAAATTACCTGTACAAATGTACTAAGTCTTCGGGTGTGACTTACCTGCCTCTGAGTAGCGCTGAAGAAGGTCAGAAGGTCGCGCAACTTTGAAGTCTAATTGGTGGGATTAGAAAGATCTTGACATAATACTTTTTTCCTTCAGAGATACAAATGTCTGGTATTGGGTAATATCTAGCACTTACATTTTAATGTGATACATTCGGTTACCTATCTTAATCCCGAATTTCAATTTACCGAATATCATAATCCCGAAAGGGTTTGGCCATTTTTAAAATTTCGAACTTTTTATTTGCCAAATACTCGCAACTCCGAATTTCATTTGCCCATTTATTAATTTGAACGGCGTTTTATAATCCTGATGAACGAGCACAAAATCCAGCAACATGGAATGCACAAAACCCTTTATGTCTTCCACCGATTGAAAACGGGTGCCACAAAGTGGTAATTTAAGTGTGTAAAATAGAAAGCAGTCGGTTGGAGCCATATCTGGTGAATATGGTGGTTGCTCGATGGTATTTGTGGAGTATTTAGACAAAAATTCGTTCACAATGATAGCCTAATGCGAAGGCGCATTATCGTGGAGCAAAATCCAAGATTTTTTTCCACAAATCTGGCCTTTTTCGTCGAATTTGTTTTCTTAAACGCCGCATAACGCTAAAATAATATTCTTTATTAACCGTTTGACCTTCCAGCAAAAATTCCGAGTGCACAACACCGCGATAGTCAAAGAAAACAGTCAACGTAACTTTGACTTTCGATCACAATTATAAAATCGACTCAAGAAGTTGTTATATTTAAGTTTTTAGATTGTTTGTTTAGGTTTTTTGATCCACAAAAGTTGCAAAGGGGAACGCTCGTGCACGCCTAGTCCATTGGTTAAATAGTGTAATAAGCTACAATATGAAAAAATATTTACCTAAACAGTAGTACTTCTACGTGGTAACTATTTAATTTCCCTAAGGGTTCTATAGTTAGAATCCTGATCCGTGAAATCTTCAATAGAAATTAGCTGTATGAATTTTATTTGTCTTAAAAAATATATCTTAAATAAATAAACAGTCTGTTGGTTGGGATGGTATAACAATGAAGACACTAAAGACATTTTTGTGCCTCCGCTTACGTACATTATAAATAAATGCTTTGAACAAGGTCTTGATGGAATATTAATTGCAATACTATCCAGCACCATCTATCAAATAAGACTTGAACTAAAAAGGTTTCACGCTTGACCATTTATATTTTTTTTATTACTCTATGCCATTTTGAATTGTAGAACGAACAATATAATAGTGCTCTCTAAAAATTTCTAATCGTGTGTTATTTTATTATCAAAGCCCTACTACAAAGTAAATAAACTAGTTACTAAACATCAGGTCTTTTCATCAAAACAATTTCCAATAAATCGTATATAAGCAGTCTTAATTGAAATTATAAAATTACCTACATAGACAATGTATGTAAGTAATCGTTATATTGTAGGTACAGAGGGCCGCAAAACACAACTTTTATCATTGTAAATGTTAGGTACAGCCAAGCGATTTTGTCATTAACGTAAAATCATTTATCGTGTAGATAATAATACCCTTTCTTGGTAAGTGTACGGTTTGCTTAAACTTTTCAAAAGCCAAATCTAAAATATCTTTTGGAATTTGTTATAATATTGTATACCCTGCCCATTAAACGATTTACGAATTTTTTGCAAGCGTAAAAAAGGATTTAGTTATTTATTAATATTTCTAGTATTAAAACTGTAATCATCACAACGCCTTTTATAGGCTGTTATCGGTCCTATGTTTAGTTTTATAAATATTATACTATTTTAAATGTATTGAGAGGCAACAGTCAAGATATCTATTTCTATAAACTTTTCTCTAAGAGCTTAATCCGTAAATAGATCTTACAGCCATTCGTTAAGATAGCCAGATATTAGTTTCACCACCTTTATGAATCGAAAAAGATTGGTGGAAAGAAAATTCTTGGATTTTGCACCACGATAATGCGCCTTCGCACTAGGCCATCATTGTGAACGAATTTTTGTCCAAATACTCAACAAATACCAATGGCTCCAGCCGACTGGCTATTTTCTACACTTAAATTACCACTTCGTGGAACCCGTTTTCAATCGGTGGAAGACATAAAGGGTAATTTGCGGCGAGAGCTGAACTTAATTCCGGAAACAGTGTTTAAAAAATGTTTTGATGATAACATTATTTGTTGGCGTAAGTGTATCGTTTCTTAAGGAGCATACTTTGAAGGCTATAAAATAAATTTAGATGAATAACAAAAATTTTGTGTATTATTGATATTTTCCCGGTACTTTCTTGACAGAGTAGTATACCGTTGTACTGGTAGTGACTTATGTATGTCAGCTTGTTTCCCCGCACCCCACAAAAATATGCAGAATTATTTTATTCGAAGCGGTACGCTTAAGGCTAGTCCTTTGGTTAAATAGTCTAGTATTGTATGTAGTTATGAATTGATCAAAAATATTCTATATTGAAAAAATAGACAACGCGCTGCGCGCAACGAGCGATAGGCGGCTTCCCGCTTGAAACGGTATAGTAGGCGGCACGGAAGTCTAGCGTTGACCGTTCTTGCGCAGTAGTCGAAAATAAGGTATCGCAAGGGAGAAAAAGGGCGTGCGTACTGCGTAAGCGCTCAATTGCTCTTCAGTCGTACTCTCTCACTCACTCTATGCGCAGCTATCCCTTCCAAATTTTGGTCATCGCTAGACTTACGTGCCGCTACCTATAGGTACTTCCTTCCTTGAAGAAAAGAGATGGCAATATATTCCATTAGCCGCGGCCCGCGCGTATTCGTTTGCTGTTGAACTTGAACCTGATTTTGTTTTATACTGTACTGTACTGTAGTCACAAACAAATGTGCAGTCATGGACAATGTGCGTATTTTTTTTTTTTTTTATATTCTCATTTTTTTTTCAGGACTTTTGTCTTACAAAGACATGTCAGTCCTATCGTACCTTGTTAACATAGATACAAAAACCAAAACTTACAATACTAATTATTCACATTATACTTATTGACGAGATACAAGTTTACAGATCATATTTACACCCTCTGAAATGGGCTCGGACAGCATTGTTTGGAATAACCCAACATCAATTCTGCATAGTTTCCATTTTAAAATCAACTCCCGTCTAGCATCCCTGTTCCGGTCACACTCCGTCAACAAGTGTTGCAGGTCTTCCACCACACCACATACTTCACAATTTGGCGAATCTACTTTGTTCATAAGAAATGCAAAACCGTTGCACGGATAATGGCCGGAACGTAATCTATTAATTATAACTTTACTATTTCTACTTAAACTAGAATAAAAAAACCAGGGTACATGAAGGGGCTGACACTGTATCGTTCGATACCAAATGCCCTTTTCCTTAGACCTCTCATCAAAAAACTCTTTCCAATTGTTAAACACATTTTTTTGAACCTTTGCAATACTTCGGAATAAAAGGGTTTTATAGAATATTCCCTTCCCTCTAAAGCAGCCAACTTAGCTAATCGATCAGCCTCTTCATTACCACTGATGCCTACATGCGAGGGGATCCACTGAAGACGTATGTCAATGTTTTCTCGACCTAATTCATAAATGATCTCAAGTATTTTATATGCAATATGTACCCCCCTATGTCCAGAAGCGCATCTCGCTATATGTTGGAGGGAACTCCTGCTGTCCGTAAGGATCACAATATTGGTGAAGCCACTTTCCCGGGCATATACAATGGCTTCAAATATAGCAATTAGTTCCAGAGTCATTATAGAAACATCAGAATCAGTTTTATAACAGATTTTATGTTTTGAAAGTGAGCAGAAGACAGCTGCTCCCTTACCGTTCGCACTTTTTGAACCATCTGTGTAAATTTTACTCCAGCCACTGTATTTTATATCTAGTTCACTAATGACACTGAACTTCAAATAATTTGAATCAACAAAGGTTTAGGTCCCCTCACACAATCCAAATCTAATTACCTTAACCATGTCTATTAGCGAAATCCAGAATCTTAAGTTAAACATATCCAAGGTGCCACTGGAGTAGACATCACTCTCTGTCGTTTTATTGTATGCTACTGAAAGTAACGGTTTCTTTTTTCTCGACCAATATCCTGAGTTTAATAGAGAATGAAGTTTTACAAGGAGTTCCGACGTAACATTTTGAGAACATGATTGTGCTTTAAGGCAGTATTTAAAAGATAAGTACTGTCTTCGCACGAACAGCTGTGTAATTCCTAGATCGCTTTGCATCACATGTATAGGCGTACTTCTTATGTAACCCCTTATGATTCTCATAGCTTGATTCTGGATTTTCTCTAATTTTTGCAAGTTAGTTTTGGCACAATTATCATACAGGAAGCTTCCATAATCGAACCTGCTTCTAATAAGAGATATATACAAATGACGTAAATGTTTGGGGTGAATGCCCCACGCTGAACCAGCTAAAACGACCAATACATTAAGAATTTTTTGAGCTTTCTCTGAAATTTCGTTTACGTGTTTTCGCCAATTCAGACATCTATCTAACCATGTTCCTAAATAACGAATAACAGCTACAATCTCTACTGGATAATCATTAATATTAGGTCGGGGAAAAAGTCTTTTCGCATAACGTAGGTATAAACTTATTATAAAATTTTTTTGACTGTACTATTTGTGTCTGGCTGGTTTTGGTAATATTAAAAAGGTTCCATTATAAAGAAAAGAAAAAAATAAAAAAAAGTTGTTTCCCGCTATTTTTCATTTGTTTTTCTCTCCGTTAAAATGAGTGAATCTAATAAAGAAATTCGATACATTTAAAAATTTTATTATAAAAAAGGCAAAAATGCAACTCAAGCAGTGAAAAAAATTTGTGATGTTTATGGACCTGATGCAGTGTCAGTAAGAGTAGCACAAATTTGGTTCAAACGTTTTCAGTCCGGAAATTTTGATGTTAAAGATGCACCTCGCTCTGGTCGCCCTGTTACGAATAAAATGGACGCCATTTTTGAAAGAGTGGAGCAAGATCGGCATATTAGTAGTTACGATGTAGATGAAGAACTGGGAATTGACCACAAAACAGTTTTGACCCATTTGAAGAAAGCTGGTTATACAAAAAAGCTCGATATTTGGGTGCCACACGAGCTCACTCAAAGAAACTTAATGAACCGTGTACTCATTTGCGATTCATTATTGAGACGTAATGAAACCGAGCCGTTTTTGAAGAGATTGATAACTGGCGATGAAAAGTGGATCACGTACGACAAGAACGTGCGAAAAAGGTCGTGGTCGAAAGTTGGCCAGGCTTCACAGCCTGTGGCCAAACCTGGCCTAACACGAAATAAGGTGATGCTGTGTGTATGGTGGAATTGGAAGGGTATTGTTTATTATGAGCTTTTACCGCCCGGCAAAACCATCGATTCTGATCTTTACTGCCAGCAACTGATGAGATTAAAGGAAGCAGTCGAGAGAAAACGGCCGGAATTGATCAACAGGAAGGGTGTGGTCTTTCATCACGATAACGCTAGACCACACACATCTTTAGCCACTCAGCAAAAATTAAGAGAGTTCGACTGGGAGGTCCTAGTGCATCCACCATATAGCCCTGACCTTGCGCCTTCAGATTTTCACCTGTTTCGGTCTCTGCAGAATTCTTCAGGTTCTGTAAGGTTGACCTCAAGAGAGGACTGCCAAAACTATTTGTCCCGTTTTTTTGATCAGAAGTCCCAAAGTTTCTACAGTAACGGGATAATGTCTCTGCCCACAAAATGGCAGAAAGTTATTCAACAAAACGGTACATATATATTGTAAATAAATGTAAATAAGCTTTGAAAAAAATGTCTTGACTTTTCATACAAAAATACGAAAAGACTTTTTCCCCAACCTATTATTTAAAACTACCTGTTGTCTCCTATATCCTCTTGTAAATAAACAGGATTTTGATTTAGTATGTGATAATTCTAAGCCAAGATCTTGTAGCAACACTGACATCATGTCTAAAGTATGTTGAATTTTTTCTTGACTTTTAATTATGCTTGCATGACTAATATAAATAACAAAATCGTCCGCATATTGGCTTATCGTAACTTCTCTGACTTGCTGACAAATTTTAAATGTAACTATATTGAAGAGGAGAGGAGAAATAGGGTCGCCCTGAGCTAGACCTCTGTTAGTCCATCTTGTTAGAGTATTATTCCCAGAACTATCGTATATTTTTAAATGTCGTTCACTCAAGAAATGTGCGTATGCGCTGTTGTTTTGCTATGCATCGCCAATTCTCTGTAAAAAAAATATTGACAAAGTGTGTTATTAATGTTACAGTGTAACAGTGAAGCTTAACATAATTATGTAGCAGGTATATTGAGTGATAGTGAGAAGCTGATAACAGATATAAGGTAAGGTTTAATAATAAATTAATAGCTATACACTTATTATCTAATTCTATATCTATTTACTTAAATTCATAATAATAAAATATTATACTAGACATATTATAATAAAATCGTAACAAAGTAGATGTTTTTCCTGGTTAAAGACAAATAGAAAATTACAGAATAACTACTGAATTAACTAAAATTATAGGCATAAATTAACCATGTGAACCTCCAACATTTCCGAAATTAAGTACTTTGAGGCGTTACGTCACGAAGTTAAAAGGGCACTTCAATTCGATAACATTACAATTCTCTCTATTTATGCTATGTCGCAAAGTCCACCATTTGATTCTTTTGTTCAAAAATTTAGTATAGTCCAATTTTTTTTTATATTTTTGGACCCAAGAACAAGGTAAATATTATGATGAAGTATTAAAATATACACATATCGTTTTATCTATCGATGCAACCGTTTCGATTTGTCAAGTAATTGCACCGCCAAATGTTAACGATAATTTAAGAACTAAGGAACCAAAACATACCTTTTTGTATGCCGTTGTGGCATACACTGCAAACACAAGTATACCTTTATGATGGCGTCCCAGTCCCATACTAATGAAACCATAGCCACGTGGTTAAGCACATGGGCGCGTAACCGTAATATGCCGAATGAAATTATCAGTGATGATTCGTCTGCCCTATTAGGAGCAAATATGTCGCAGTTTTTTACAATGACATAAGCAAATATTTGGCGCAGTGTTTTTCGATATTAGAAGGTGAACATAATTCTATACCAGCATGTTACATTAGATTGGATAAGTCTCATTTTCTCAAAAAATTATACATGAATGTTTTGAAATTTTCTATATAAATTGTATTAAAAAAATTACTTGCTTAAGTCCTATGACGAAGTCATAACAGTAATCAAAGATTTCGTTACTGTATCTTTACATTAATATATATTATAACCCTAGATTTGGATGGGCAATCATGCAAGAAGTATGATCAACCTGCTGTTTAGCGAATATAAGCGTTAACATCAAAGATTTAGATAACTGTAATGATGATGAGTCATTATGTTCTGTATTACCCGATGAAAAGAATGACACCAACAATGCAGGTACAAACCCGAAATATAAACCGAAAATTTTTATGTAATGTGAATTGACCCGAACGAACATGAAAACGAATATGATTTACCAGAAATAAATAATACATTAAAAAGACTATTGAGAAAGTTGCCAATGTGGTGTGGCGTTTTTGATAAGTATTTTCGTAATGTTCGAGATGTTGGGAGTAGCTCAAATGTTGAAAATCATTTTGAAGATTAAAGACCATATATTTCAACACAAAACAGGAGTGTACAAGTCTACATCTTGTACAATGGGCATAGCGTCAGCATCACGTTAAGCAGCGAGACAGCTTAGAACCAGAGTCATCCTGCACCATCTGCAAAGCACGCGGACATCAGCAGCTCGGCGTGTCTCTTTTCCGAGTCGGCAGTATGTACAAGTCTACATCTTGTACATTGGACTTGGCGTCAGCGTGGTCAGCGGCGAGTCGGCCTAGTCGCAACCTCCACGTGCAGCGTCGACACTTAACACAGACGTTGCTCTTCTTTATATGAATTACATATTGTGTATAAACGTATTCGATTTTGATGAATTTTTAATACAACATTACACTTACATTAATGGGATAATCAAATTAAATAAAGCTAAATATTCTGAAACTGCTACTAAGATAATTAAGAATAAGAATGAACATATGATTTTAAATAAAGTTAATCAGACGAAAATTATAGGTAATTTCGAGGAGCAATCCATTTTTCAAGACTATCCTGTTGAAATAGAAAACTGGAGAGGTCTAGCTATTCCCAGCACAAAAAGTATCTCGTCGAAGCCTCTATACATATTACAAAATGGTAACGTATCAATATCAAAAGCCATCAAAATGTAGTGACTAATACCTGTGCATTTGATGCAGTGGCTCAAGCTTTCCCAGTCGCATATACTGACCGTATCTCTTTCCGTCACTTTATAGATACCTTGATTAGCAAAGATTCATTCCCTCGTTTTTTTATCCAATTATCTAATACGAGAAAGAATTGCAAAACGTTATACGCAAAACGAGACATTTTACCAAATCCATTGTTTAATGTTAATGACAATACACTCGATGTCACAAAAATAATTGAAGACATCTGTTTGCCACACTTTTCTGGAAATAAATAATAAATAAATATAAATATTTCTGACACTTACACCAATAATTTAGTTCCAAGATAAGTATCATTAAGAACTTGTGTTATGGATACTAAATAACGGATAAACATACATAAATACTTTTTTTTTTGTAAATACATACTTATTATACGTCTACAAATTATCGACTTAATGTGCGATATAAGAATCGTTTAATTCGTCGTTAGGCAGTTGGCCCGCAGGATTGTAGACAATTGACGTGCCCCACTGTTTTATTTTAGTCTAGTCTATGCATATGTTTATAATTCCCACGACTGTATCTATTTTATTATTTTTAGTACATTTATCTTAAACATTGCAATGTATGTTTAACATAAAACCGTTTAACTTAAAAAGTTTTTTACCATTTTTTTATAAGTACTTTTTAAATGTTGATTTATTTTTATATTAGGCAGACTCTCAAATCTAAACAACTGAATATTCTAGTTATGTGATCTGTGATTGTTAATCTGCGATTTTATTAATTAAACTAGAAAATATTAGGTATACTTACTAGAAAATATTAGGTGTACTTAGAAATGTTGTGGTTATTTACTGTATTAACTACTACTTATTAAAGAATATTTTCTTGAAAATACCTTTTTTATAGCATCATCATCTCAGCTATCTGACGTCCACTGCGGAACATAGACCTCCATAATAGATTTCCACATTGAGCGTTGCTGAGTCGCCTGCATCCATCGGCTTCCCGCCGCCTTGACCAGATCATCGGTCCATCGCGTGGGAGGCCGTCCTCTACTACGTTTGCCGGTTCGCGGTCGCCATTGCAGAACCTTAACGCCTCATCGGTCGTCGGTTCTTCGAGCTATGTACTTTGTCCATTGCCACTTCAGCCTGCAAACTCGCCTCGCTATGTCGGTCACTCCGGTCCTCCTACGGATTTCCTCATTTCTGATTCTACCACGTTGGGACACTCCGAGCATAGCTCTCTCCATTGCACGCTGAGCGACTTTGAGCTTTCTAATGAGGCCCATAGTCAGGCACCAAGTCTCGGTACCGTACGTCGTCACTGGCAACACAAACTGGTCAAAGACTTTCGTCTTAAGGCACTGAGGTATATTTGACGAGGAGATATAGCGCAGTTTCCCGAACGCAGCCCAACCGAGCTGGATTCGACGATTGACCTCTTTCTCGAAGTTGGACTTACCTAATTGGACTTTTTGTACCAGGTATACGTACTCGTCGACAACTTCGAGGGTCGAGCTTCCCACTATTACTGGGGTAGGCACAACATGGATATTTGACATGATTTTGGTCTTATCTATGTTCATTTTAAGACCTACCCTTCGGGAAGCTCTGTCGAGGTCTCCGAGCATTGTGCCCAGATCCACAAGCGACTCCGCTATGACCACTATATCGTCGGCAAATCGAAGGTGAGACATATACTCGCCATTTATGTTGATGCCGTAGTTTCCCCAGTCCAGCATTTTGAAAACATCCTCCAGGGCAGCAGTGAATAGTTTCGGAGATATGACATCTCCCTGTCTCACGCCCTTCCGCAGGAGGATAGGATTCGTGTGCTGGTCCAGTACTCGTACGGACATGGTGGCGTTTTTGTATAAACTTCTCAACACTTCAATATACCGATGGTCAATGCGGCATCGCTGCAGGGACCGAAACACTGCCCAAGTCTCGATCGAATCGAAGGCCTTTTCATAGTCCACAAACGCTAAGCTAAGTAGCTGGTTGTACTCCTTGGTCTTCTGTATAACCTGCCGCAGCGTATGTATGTGGTCTATGGTTGAAAAGCCTTTGCAAAAACCGGCTTGTTCGGGAGGCTGGAAGTCGTCAAACCTATGACCGAGACGATTCGTGATGACCCGTGAAAACCACTTATAGACGTGGCTCAGCAGCGTGATTGGCCTATAATTCTTTAAAAGAGATTTGTCACCTATTTTGAAGAAAAGTACAACCACGCCACTGGCCCACGCCTGTGGCGTACGTCCCTCGAGAATGACGGTGTTAAAGAGCCTCTGGAGTACCTTTAGTACCCGTTCTTAGAAGCTCAGCTGTTATCCAGTCTTCACCCGGTGCCTTGTTGTTCTTCAGCTATTTCAGGGCCCTCCTAATCTCGTATAGGCTGACGTCCGGGATGTCTTCGGTGTAGTGCGTAGTGTAGCTGTAGGGCTCTAGGGTCTTTAGCCAAATAAAGTACCTTCGATCTCCCTCATGATCTCAGGTTTCGACGCGACTAGATTGCCCTTGTTTTTTTTCCTAACGCTTGTGTACGCAATGGTAGGTTAAGAACGTTTTTTAGATGTATGGCACGGCCTCTTTTTTGTAGCCATCATGTAGGTTTTCGATGCCTTGTCAGTATTATAATTGTTTTTCTTTAATTACTGGAATGAAATTAGGCATGTGAATAGTTGAATGAATACACTAATTAATGGCATACATTTTACCATGCTTTTTGACTGCTTTGTAAACAGTGATCTATTCATGGTAAATTGTCCTATAACTCTTTAATTACTAACGAAACATCATTGATACTTGGCAACATGTTGCAGACACTTAAAAGGTTTGTATAAACGTGAAAATCTAGACCCCAAAGTGCATACTTTAAGAACTAAGACCTAATAAGCGTAGTTTACGTTTATATTTTTATTTTTTAAGCCCCACGATTTTTTCTAAATCTCTTTTTTTAAATAAATATAAACAAATTCAAAACAACGTATGTAAAAGCTACAGCTCCCTATGTAAGCGCTTTATATGAACACTAGCTAATGGCCAAACGTTCGCGTAGCGGAACTTGAATTTTTCCGAAGTTTATGCATACACAAATTTTATTCATACATACACAAATACACATAAATTTTTGTACACATTTTTTTTTTGTCTAAAGTCTATCGATTAAAAAAAGTTACGCCAGGACAACGTTCATAATTTTTTGGTGAATTTCTCCACAATTTTTTACCATACACAATTATACGTCGTCATACACTAAATATCTGCATAATTAAAATCATTAAATTCAATAACATTCCGCTGCGCGAACGCACACCCTATAATCCATATCAACTTGCTCTTCAAAGATTTTTTCTTATGTAGAGGCGTATAAAAAAACGTTCTCGTGTTAGGTACTGTTAAATATTAAGAAGCGTAGAAACAGCCGTGTGGCGCCGGCCTAGAATAGCGTCACCCCCTCTCATCTCATGGGGAGTCGTAAGAGTCGACGAAGAGAAATAGGACCGGATGATGGGCAGCAGCGCCATCCTGCGTACTGGCTGGAACTGCGATCACCAACCCGCCTGCCCAGCGTGGTGATTACGGGCAAATACCCCTAATAGAATGGCACATACACACAAACGGCCCCCAGTCCCCGGCGGCCCCGCTATTCCAGATTACGGTAGCGGTCTTGGTAACGGCGGGGCAGGGGGTGCAAAGAATCACCGGCAGAGATCCGGCTACCATCCTAAACGACTTCTGCACCTGGCAACCTACAACACACGCACACTGAGGACTGATGAGAAGATTGACGAGCTGGAAGAGGAAATAGAGCAGTTGCACTGGGACATTATCGGGTTATCTGAAGTCCGAAGACAGGGGGAGGATACGGTAATCCTCAAGTCCGGCAACTTGCTCTACCACCGGGAGGGCGACCACCTGTCCCAAGGTGGTGTCGGTTTTATAGTCCGGAAGTCCATCCGTAACAACATCGTGTCTATAAAGAGTGTGTCGACTAGGGTAGCGTACCTAATACTCAGAATCACCAAACGGTATTCGCTGAAGGTAATTCAGGTCTACGCACCGACCTCGACACACCCTGATGAGGACGTAGAGTTATTGTATGACGACATTTCTGCCGCCATACATACTGCACCAACTCACTACACGGTTGTTATGGGGGATTTCAACGCAAGGCTAGGCCAGCGAAGTGGTGACGAGCAGAAAGTGGGGCAATTTGGAGTAGGGCGAAGGAACCAAAGGGGCCAGCGGCTAGCGGATTTCATGGAGAAGGAGGGACTTTTTATGATGAACTCCTTCTTCAAGAAACCTCCGCAGAGGAAATGGACCTGGATGAGCCCTGATGGTTTCACGAGGAATGAGATAGACTTTATCATGACCACTAAGCGGCAAATATTCAATGATGTCTCTGTAATCGCTAGGGTGAAAACCGGCAGCGATCACCGAATTGTAAGAGGCACATTGAATATAAATGTCAAGCTTGAAAGGTCCCGCCTGATGAAGTCTACGCTCCGACCCTCAGTCGCCCATATTCAAAACCCCGAGTACTTTCAGATCGAGCTTCAAAATCGCTTCGCAGGTCTAGAGGACTGCGTGTCCGTCGACGACTTAAGTAGCGGGCTAGTTGAGACTGTCCACGCGGTGGGGTCCAAGTTTTACAAGACCAGACCCCGAAATAAAACCCAAAAAATATCGACTGAGACTCTTGATCTCATGGAAGCACGACGACATATGCGATTGCAGTCTTCAGCAGATGCATTCTCTTACCGGCGTATCAATAGACAGATCACGAAATCCTTGCGACTTGATATTCGCAGATTCAGTACTACGTGTATTGAAAATGCAATAGAGAGGAACAAGGGTTCGAAAGTGTTCGCACGAGATCTGTCTATTGGCCAGAGTCAGTTAACGCAGCTGAAGACCAACAAGGGCAATCTAGTCACGTCGAAACCTGAGATCATGAGGGAAATCGAAGGGTTTTATGGGCAGTTATATACTAGTACGCAGGATCCCGCTACTTGTTTGGCTAAAGATCCTAGAGCCAAACTAACCAGGCACTACACCGAAGACATCCCGGACGTCAGCCTATACGAGATTAGGATGGCCCTGAAACAGCTGAAGAACAACAAGGCACCGGGTGAAGACGGGATGACAGCAGAGCTTCTGAGAGCGGGTGGTACACCGGTACTAAAGGTACTTCAGAGGCTCTTTAACACCGTCATCCTCGAGGGACGTACGCCACAGGCGTGGGCCAGTGGCGTGGTTGTACTTTTCTTCAAAAAAGGTGACAAATCTCTTTTAAAGAATTATAGGCCAATCACGCTACTGAGCCACGTCTATAAGTTGTTTTCACGGGTCATCACGAACCGTCTCGGTCATAGGTTTGACGACTTCCAGCCTCCCGAACAAGCCGGTTTCCGAAAAGGCTTTTCAACCATGGACCACATACATACGCTGCGGCAGGTTATACAGAAGACCGAGGAGTATAACCAGCCACTTTGCTTAGCGTTTGTGGACTATGAAAAGGCCTTCGATTCGATCGAGACTTGGGCAGTGTTTCAGTCCCTGCAGCGATGCCGCATTGACCATCGGTATATTGAAGTGTTGAGAAGTTTATACAAAAACGCCACCATGTCCGTACGCGTACTAGACCAGCACACGAATCCTATCCTCCTGCGGAAGGGCGTGAGACAGGGAGATGTCATATCTCCGAAACTGTTCACTGCTGCCCTGGAGGATGTTTTCAAAATGCTGGACTGGGGAAACTACGGCATCAACATAAATGGCGAGTATATGTCTCACCTTCGATTTGCCGACGATATAGTGGTCATAGCGGAGTCGCTTGTGGATCTGGGCACAATGCTCGAAGACCTCGACAGAGCTTCCCAAAGGGTAGGTCTCAAAATGAACATGGACAAGACGAAAATTATGTCGAATGTCCATGTTAAGCCTACCCCAATAATTATTGGAGGCTCGGCTCTCGAAGTTGTCGACGAATATGTATACCTGGGACAAAAAGTCCAAATGGGTAGGTCCAACTTCGAGAAAGAGGTCAATCGTCGAATCCAGCTCGTTTGGGCTGCGTTCGGGAAACTGCGCTATATCTTCTCGTCAAAAATACCTCAGTGTCTTAAGACAAAAGTCTTTAACCAGTGTGTGTTGCCAGTGATGACGTACGGTACTGAGACTTGGTGCCTGACTATGGGCCTCATTAGAAAGCTCAAAGTCGCTCAGCGTGCAATGGAGAGAGCTATGCTCGGAGTGTCCCTACGTGATCGAATCAGAAATGAGGAAATCCGTAGGAGGACTGGAGTGGCCGACATAGCGAGGCGAGTTTGCAGGCTGAAGTGGCAATGGACAAAGTACATAGCTCGAAGAACCGACGACCGATGAGGCGTTAAGGTTCTGCAATGGCGACCGCGAACCGGCAAACGTAGTAGAGGACGGCCTCCCACGCGATGGACCGATGATCTGGTCAAGGCGGCGGGAAGCCGATGGATGGCGACTCAGGATCGCTCAATGTGGAAATCTATTGGGGAGGCCTATGTTCAGCAGTGGACGTCAGATGGCTGAGATGATGTAGAAACAGCAAAGTACAGGTCGCGTCATGTAAAAAGAACGCTGGAAGAAAGTGGAGGGGGTGTGTTTGCGCATGGGTCGATTGACGAACCAATCGCGCGCCGTATGGGTCGACTGACGAACCAATCGCGCGCCGTCTAGCATGCGGCGCGTGACCCGCCCGCCCCGCGCCGCACCTCATACCACCAAATAGACCGATAAATCGCCTAATGCGCAGCTTGACCGCCAGCGTTCTTTTTACATGACGCGACCTATATTCTTCTCGACATGTGGCTGACTGAACCTTTATTTTTACTACATAATTCGTTTGGAGACTGTAACAAAATGTGCCCTTGAGTAAAAGTTCTAACAGGACGTTGCTGTTTAAATGACACACATTGTTGATGGGATTAAGCAATAGAATCTGCAGTTTGTGCCCAGAGGTGGTAAATCACTCTTAAGCCTAGTGCACAAGCATAGCTTGCATATTAAATAATCTGGAACTACACTTTAAAGCGACATGATAATTAGCATCCGCACTGCGTCGTAGTGGTGATATAGACCTAAATCTGAAGCTTCTAATCTTGCTTTGCGAGAACAGTCCCGTACCCAGGTAATGTGATTAAATATTAGCCTTTGAACTGAACAGACACTATAAATAGGTGTAGAAAGCCACAGGTTAAAGGTATCAATTGCCGTGCCCACAATATTGCCAAGTGACAAGCATCAATTTTGAACTGACCTCACGAGGCTGACCGTACATAATAATGATAAGACACTAAAATATTAAGTTCAATACATTTTTTCATGCTAAAAATTCTGTAGGTTGCAGCTTTAATTATTTAAATTCACAAATTAGTGCAGAACAAAATGTGGCATTAAAACCACTTGACCAATTGGAACTTTCTTTGTATGTGACAGGTTGGGTAGTAAATCTATATAATCTAATAAAAAACTATTAAATCTTATTTAGAAGTAACAAGGTTTAATTCACAAAAAATATCTGCTGGTTGTTGTGTTGTGTTGTGCATTACTTCTCATACGTTCCCAGATATTTCTGGCAACTAGGGCAGTAGTGGTCAGTATTTCTTGTTGAGTTGCAGCAATACGGGAAACAGCAACAGCAACTGAAACACACATTAAAATATGATTGATACTGTCTAGTGCCCTAGAGTAGCGGCACCTCCAAAGAGTTCTACCAGCCTATGTATTGCCCGATGGTTTGATGAGTTTTGATCTATAGGTCAGTCAGTCAATGATAAAAATTAGGATTTTTGGACATTAATATCTAAATAACCGTTTGAGGTAAGCTTATGAAATTTAGAACACATATATATCTTGCAAGTCTCAATATATGAGCCAAATTTGATACGTTTATGTGAAATAGTTTTTGATTTATGAGGGGGTCAAAAGTGGCTCCAAATGGTTCGTGTAATATTACACACGGTGCGGCTCGCCAGTTCTGTTTCTTGAACTTGGCTTGACACGCTACCGCGTGTCTAGATGTGGGCGTTGGGCTAACCACCGCTTTAGCACGTTTCATCTAGATATCTCTGTGCGTACTTCGCTTCAACTTATCTAATATCCCTTTTAAATAGTTGTAGCAAGGTTTCTGCACTCCACTATTGGGATATTTGATACAGGATGTAACGAAAAGGCGAAATAAAATTGAAGGGACGTGCACGATAGTTGATGTGTAGTTCCAATGCAAAACCACAAACTTGTCGGATAACTTCAGGAACTCAAATGTGATCCTTACCTGCTTGCTTTGCTTGTTACCTGCGTAACTTGATAGTCAGTTCAAAATGTCAGGTCTCAATGTGCAAGTAATTACGGTGCGTGACAACGTCAATGGGCGCAGTACTTTAAAGTTGGTTCCTAAGAAGAGTCAGCAACCAAAAGACTCAAATAATATTATTATTTTACAAAGTCATCATTTTTAAAAGATTAATAACATTATTGTACCTATTTGTTAATCTAGTATTTTAACGACAAAATTTATTTATGAAAAAAATAAGTATTTTAATAATAAATAAGTATTTCTGACAATTACACCAATTATATAGTTCTAAGATAAGTATAGTTGAGAACGTGTGTTATGGATACTAAATAACGGTTACATAACTCGGATTTATACTTAATAAACATAGAACAAGTATAATGAAAGCGTCGCTGCCAGACAGACGGACCCACTAGCGGATTGTCGGGTGGACAGGGCGGACCCTGATAATTCACTTTTTAGGGGGCCACAAGTCAGGTCCCGCTGGAAATTTATGAAGGAGGCCTTCGTTCAACAGTGGACTTCCTTGGACTGATGATCATGAAAGTTTAACTACTGAGCACAGGCCTCCGCTTTCTCCCAATCCCCCGGGTTTGTGCGAACGGAACCCACGACTTTAGAAGCGGCATGCAAGTAGACCTCTATGCCATTTCATATTGAAACAGTTTTTTCTTACCATAAAAAGCTGGAGAAAATTGCTACCAAGTGTGTACGCGTGGTGGTAGTATGTTTAATGCCCGTTCTCACAATCGATTCGCAGTGGGGACACGTTGTTACAGTATTTGTAGGTCCCAGGAGCATAGGAATCTGCACACAAACATCATCATAATAAATAATATCATTGATTTAAAACTACAAAATAATTTGAATAGGACTTGGCTTCTATGAGATCTCAAAACTTTTTACGATGGAAAGACTCCATCGAGAGATTTGTCTTTTTTTTACATTTATAATAGCTTTACTGAGTCAACCTAAACCAAACGCGCCCATTAACTGAGGTTTAATCGTTAAAGAAAGGGCAAGCAATACGTCAAGGTTAGTTTTTTCTCCCGCCAGTTATAACAAAATGTACTTTTTTTTTGTTGTTTGTGCCTTCTAGCGCTTAGCACATTTAGCCAGTGTCAAGTTAGAGATATATTAATAATACATAAATCATAGTAAATGAGAATAAGTGGTAATAATTTTGATGAATGAGAAATGAGATGCCCTCCCCTAAACCCCTTGAGTCCTCAGTAAAGATGCGGGGCTATACTGAGATCTCACATGGACTTCTTGAGAGAATTTGAAAAGTTATGTTGCACTGTTTTGTTTCATTTACCAACACTTATGTACAATCACTTATGTACTTAACGGTTAATAATCCCCCGTTATTATTACACATTAATGTTCAAAATATAAAAAAATTTTGAAAATAAAACAAAACTGCAGATATGACGCTTCACTTTCCCGCCAAAAAGTCCAAAATGCCTTGATATTACAAAAAATTGATAAGTCTACAAACACTACATACCTCTATGTGTATATCTGGCACAGTAATAATAAAAAACCAAAACTTGTGTTATGGCTACATCTTTATTTTTGTAAATACTTACTTAAAACATATAAGAAACAAACAGACCAGAACCAATATTTATGTTTATCCTCACAATGTTTTGTCCTGTATGGAAATCGAAACCACAACCTCAGAAGCGTTGTGCAAGTTTACCTCTTGACCTCCACGCCATATTGATCATCGAAATTCTTTCAGTTGCCAGTTGACCAGGCAGTCTATTTGACCCATATATAGAATTCAAATTGAAGCTAGTAAATATTTCAATGTTTAGGAACAAAGGCTGGCACAACAGTTCTAAATTTAATTTAAGCATGTGTCATGTCAGGCATTTCAGTCATTTCTTTAAAGTAAAAGAGAGACACGACCATTTTTTTTTAAATAGATTTAGCCCTAATCAGTGTTAGTGACCGTTGTGCAACACACCCTTAAAGATTGAACATAATTAGAACTTACAGTAATCTTGCTTTTCTGTTGCTGAACGACTGGTACTGTGGAAACGTTATCAATAGTCTCCATCTTCTAAAACAAACATTACATTGTTTAAAATATAAAATAAAAGTCCCAACGAAACTGTTATGTTTTTTACACAACCTTGAAATTGAAAGTTACAAACACTATACATGCACTTTGTTGCTCGCTCCACAGAAACACGACACGACGCCATTTAAAAATATAAGAGCACTCACTATAACCCCATGAATCTGATTGTTTTGCGATATGCTTTTTAAATATTTATTTTGGCTGTATTTTTATTGACAGTAATAATAATAAAAGAATTTATTCTTAATTATTTAGTCATATACTTAGTAGTTAGGTATTTAAAGTAAAATTATTTCACCTGGAGTATGGACGCTGATTTTTGATCATTACAAAGGGGCGTGTAGCCTTCCATTTTCTGAAATAAATTGTTTTACGATGTTACTATGTTTTCCCATAATATTTACGTTAACATGTGCTACATGCATACATTAATGCGGACACCAATCAGTTTCAATAGTTTATTCAATGATGATAAAAAACTGATTGGTACCTATTTTTTTGTTAATTAAACGTCTTTATGTTTTGAAAGAATTATAACCTAAAACGTAGGTATGTTATAGCAAACTGAACGATACGCGTGACCAAACCTTTTTACATTTAAAAGGCATTATTCCTATACCTAAGCTGGTAATTAATGACAAAAAAGATATTTTAGGGCATAGGCATTTTCTTATTAAGGTTATCATTATTTCATGTTGTTTAATATTCTTGTGGATCACATTAGCCACGCATTCACAGAAGGATCTGATAAGCTACCGGACGCGAAGTTTCCGGTTACAAAAGAAATATTTACAATACCTAATAATTAATAACCGTTTGTTGTTCAACTGAAAGCTGTCTTCAAATAAAATTATGAATAAGTAATTATTTATTGATCCAGGCGTTATATCGTTAGGCATTGTAAGTGATGAGTTAAAATAACTTTGTAAAAAACCTAGTAAAGATTTTGATGTAATTTGAAATAAAATGTGTTAGGTAAGTATACAGTTTTCAAATACAACAGCGGAGGTTTATCATTTAACTATTTATGAAAGTTGTGCATAAAAAATCAAACGCAATGAAGTTACCCTTACAATTGTGTTTATTTACAAAGGTTTTTTCATATTTATTTTAATACGATATAAAAACACATAAAACTCTAAACTAGTCCAAGGGTCTGCTTATTTTCAACCAGTAGCATAAAGAGACTGACGAAATAAATATCTTCTTAAATTAATTAACACAAAAATTCTAAATAAGAATAACAAAAATATGCATAGTATAAATAAAAACTAAATATAGGATAAGTGATAGATAATGCTGCTTGATGATGATAAGAAATATAAATATTGTTTTTTATTTTGTTTTTAAGAATTATATTTAAGTTTCATTGTTTAATATATTATTATGGGAAAACGTTTTACTTAAAATTTTAAAAACACCTCTTAATTTTTTTTTGTTTATCTATCCGTATTTACAAATCACTTACCAATTCAAAAGTGGAAAATTAAAATATCTTGGTAATGAAAACAGATTTTTACCAATACTTATTGTCACTGAAGATAATTAACTGTTCGTACGAAGTCACCTCTTCACACTAGTAGTGATTCAGTGACTGGAACTCGACAACCGACCGACTTATAATGTTTCAAACGACACAGGAACAACGGGCCTACTATCCAGCTAAATTGTATACACTCAGTCACTCACTCAATTAATATACCCGACCGAAATATTATTATTACATTTCCTGATAGCACACTCTTACAAAAGTAAGGGGAATCCACTGCTCAGTGTTGCCCAATATAATGGTATAACTCCATAAATAAAAAGGATTTGGGAAAAGACAAATAAATTACCCGATGTTTTGGAACGTTTAAGTATAGAATATATACTTATACGGAAAAAATCTACATGCAAAAATATTTTTTATATTTTACGACAGAGATTTTTTTTTATTTAAGTCGAGGTTTACTTATATTTTCTTCTTCTTCTTATATTTAAATAATGGCTTCGTGCGTCTAGCAAATTTAGCCAGTGTCAAGTAAGTGATATATTAATTATATATAATTCATAGTAAATGAGAATGAGTGGTGATCAAGATGATAAATCGAAGATGAAATACTCTCCCCTAAACCCCTTGAGTCCTTAGTAAAGATGTGGGACTATACTGAGATCTCACATGGACTCCTTGAGAGAAAATTTGAAAAGTGATGTTGCACTGTTTTATTTTTTTTACCAACACTCATGTATACATTAAAGTTGGAAATATCACAAATTTTAGAAAATAAACCAAAACTGCAGACATGACGTTTCACTTTCCCGCCAAGAAGACCTACTTATATTTTTGCTATCATCGCATTATTTTTTTTTAATAAATTGCAGACCCTATTAATTTAATAGTGCAACAATACACTTTTCATATTTCAAAAGCATTTAAGAACCACCTCCTCCATAAAATTTTACGTACAAAAATCTAGAAATGTAACAATCACAAGTGCTGTTTAATAAACGTTTTCATGTGTATTAAATTACATAGAAAACGCCTGTAGAATTTTATCAAATAATTTATTTAGAAATTTCTAGTTATAAGTTACAATTACATTAAATATAATTTAATTATTGTAGAAAACAACACTTTTTGGAATTTGGTTTTACCGTTTTGTTTTCTATTTGTTTGATTCGTAAAATTATAAAAAATTTATGAATTTAACGAAACACTCGCCGTTGCCATTCACTTAAATATTCTTGTGATGACTGTGATGTGTTCAATAAAACAGTTTTCCATACAAATATGTAAATTGTCACCTGTAAAGAAAAATATTTATTAAACAGAAATATGTAAAATTGTAGAAACAATTTGACAGTTTCGTAGACCATTGTAAACTTGTAAATTATATTATTTTTTAAATAGAAACTTGTAGCCTGTAAATTACAATTTACAATTTGTAAAACTTATTACACAGGGCCCTGGTCACACTGTGCGATATGGAAATTGGAAACCCACACATAACCAAAACAAATAAATCTGCGGCAGCAGCATAAAACATGAAATGAGTAGGCAAAAATATATATGGAGCTATATCATGCATGTTGAAAAGTTAGTTCAACAGTGTGCAGTCACACATACATGCGACAGTATTGTATTTACAAAGAGTCTTCTTTTGTATGACACTATTTCGTTTTGGAGTCAAAACATCATAAAAAATGCTCTAAAGATAACGGCTCGAAATTAGTAAAGCATAGGCTTGTTGATTGTTTTGTTTTTTGGGTTTGGGTTGATAAGTGATTGATCAAAGTTCCAACGTATTTTAAGATAAGAGCAATATTTACCGTCACTTCTAAGTTTAGATCACTAACTCATTATAATATCTAACCCCAAGAAATAATTTAGTCTTCATTTTAAGGCTGTGAGCTATGTAAAATCGATAAAATTAGCTTTTTAAAAACGCATTTATTTCCTACATCTCTTACGAAAAAAAATAAACATAAATCTATATCATATAACACATGAGAAGACTTCTTGGCGGGAAAGTGAAGCGTCATGGCTGCAGTTTTGTTTTATTTTCTAAAATTTGTGATATTTCTAACATTAATGTTTAATAACGGTGGATTATTAACCGTTTAGTGTTTGTGAACGTACATGAGTGTTGGTAAATAAAATAAAACAGTGCAACATAACTTTTCAAATTCTCTCAAGAAGTCCATGTGAGATCTGAGTATAGTCCCACATCGTTACTGAGGACTCAAGGGGCTTAGGGGGAGGGGATCTCATTTACCATTTATCATCTTTATCACCATTAATTCTTATTTACTATAATTTATATGATATTACTATATCTCTAACTTGACACTGGCTAAATGTGCAAATCGCACGAAGCCATTATTTAAAAGAAGAAGAACACATGAGAAGACTTCTTGGCGGAAAAGTGAAGCGTCATGTCTGCAGTTTTGTTTTATTTTCTAAAATTTGTGATTTTTCGAACTTTAATGTGTAATAAGTCGGTGGATTATTAACCGTTAAGTGTTTGTGAATATAAATGAGTGTTGGTAAATCAAATAAAACAGTGCAACATCACTTTTCAAATTTTCTCTCAAGGAGTCCATGTGAGATCTCAGTATAGTCCCACATCTTTACTGAGGACTCAAGGGGTTTAGGTTTATTACCCGTTTAGTGTTTGTAAACGTATATGAGTGTTAGTAAATAAAACAAAACAGTGCAACATAACTTTTTAAATTCTTTCAAGAAGTCCATGTGAGATCTCAGAGTCAGTATAGGCCCACATCTTTACTGAGGATTCAAGGGGTTTAGAGGGAGGGCAACTCATTTACCATTTATCATCTTTATCACCGCTCATTCTCATTTACTATAATTTATATGTTATTAGTATATCTCTTACCTGACAATGGCTAAATGTGCAAACCGCAACGAAGCCATTATTTTAAAGAAAAGAAAAACACATGAGAAGACTTCTTGGCGGGAAAGTGAAGTGTCCCGTGTGGAGTTATGTTTTACTTTCTAAAATTTGTGATTTTTCGAACAATTAAACTTAAATAATTTTAATTTTTCGAAAGAATAATTTAACCTGTAACATTCGATTTTTAATATTACGTCATGGTATTTCGAAAAAAAACAATGAAAGTCTTTTAAATTAAAAAAAATATATTCACTAAATTTAGTTATTAGGTAAACTAATAATTAATAATGCTATTAGGTAAGTACCTAATAAAAATGATAAAAACAAAATAGACGATTATCTTTCAAAGTATAATTTAACGGACATGGTCTTACACGTTACACGTCTTTATCCTAAATAATATTTAACTGGATTCTACAATAGTTATAACTTTTGTTTGATAAATGCTCAGACAAACGTTATAACTATTGTATTATTGTAATTGACTTAGAACATATTGTAATACTTGACTGTATTGAGGTGCACTCCAGAAAAAGTAGTTAAGATTTATGAAACATGAAATTCAATTCCCATTAACTTATACAATAACTATGTGAGGCCCAATTAAAGATTATTTAGAGATTTATGTACATGTATATTTGAAAATAAGACAGGTAATGTACTTTTAAAAAAAACTTCTTTTCTCCAAAAGTTTATGTATCTAAGTATAGTGTATTAATATTAATGTTCTTAGAATAATTACACCTGGCCCACCAAGCCCAGTACGCGTCGTCAAAGTGAGGCAATTCAAACCTAGCCATATTGGCTAAGTTTGTTACGCGGCCCGTCAGTGCTCAAGGTCGTGTCGTATTAAAAACTCCTGATATTTTTATTAAAAATGACGGTTTGCGCTATGAACGGATATCACAATACGTCGGAAAAGCACAAGAAACATATTAACATAACATTACACGGGTAAATTATGCGTTTGAACTTAAATTATTAAGTAAATATTCATTAAAATGAAAAAAATAATTTCAATATTTGTTACGTGACAGTTGATGAAAATGTTGACATTAAGGGGAAAAAATCTCCTACATTTTGTTACAATTAGACAATAATTAAATTGCACAAAATGTTATTTGACAATTATCTGCTACTACCTTCCGCCGGCGACTTTGTTCGCGCGGAATTATTTCTTTAATATACGATAACACAAAAATCTTTATTTTTGCATTGATTGATTGATTTCAATTGATATGGCATATACCACATCTTAAAAAGGTGTAATAGTTTTATTTGATTCTGGTTTATCTACATAAAACAGTTGACTAACTATAACAATTTAAGAGTTTCATAGCTTTAAATATATTAAATAAATAAGTAGTGATAAAATATTCACCCCAGGCAGGATAAATATAATACATTTTTTTATTGAAATTATAAAGTAAGTGGTTTTTCGCATAAACTAAATGCAATAAATAGCTATTCAACTTCCCTACTTTTAGGGAAAATTGAATGAAATGACAACATGATTTTTTTCACTGTGTGCGTTTCGTCGAGCGTAAATAATTAATATCTTTCGTATCTTACGCAACATAGATTTTTTTCTTGCCTCGCTTTTGAAAGACCGCTTTGGAGGGAACTATCGTTCTAGGTGTTATTATTCTAAGTATTTGTTATATTTTTCAAGAAGATTTTAAGTCAACTAAGTAAGGTTAGGTTAAACAAAATGGATATGGAAATACTAATTTGTTCCCAACTACTTGGGAATTGGGCACTTAGTTCAAGTTTTTTTTCATAACAAATAACAACAATAAGTGCAGTTTTCAGATTAATAATTACCTGTTACTACAAAAAGACCTCTCACTGGTGACAATATTAAATTTAAAAAATATACCTACAGATAAGTACCTACTAAACTGTTTTCTCGAAACAAGTTCTCATCTAAGTACCTAGTTTTTTAAACCGAAGCATAGTATTGTATTAATAATAATTAAGGGCAAAATAAGTAATAAATTTCTATGATCTGAGCTTAGCTAAAAGGACCTAATACGACGACCGATATGGCGTGGTTGCGAGTATACCCGCACTCCTGAGGTCGTGGGTTCGATTCCCACACAGGTCAAATCTTTGTGTGTATAAATATGAATATTTGCTCTCGTCTGTGTATGTATATTAAGTATGTATATACAAAAAAAAAGTATTTATGTAGGTACGTTTTTCCGTTATGTAGTATCCATAACACAAGTTCTTAATGATACTTTTCTTGGAGCTAAAATAATTGGTGTATATGTCAGAAAATATTTGTTTGGAGGTGACTGGGACAAACTGTACCATATGGCAGATCAGGACTTGCGGGGGTTTAATTCGGAGGCGATGAAATTCGTTAAATTCAAGTCTAACCAGCGCTGGGTTGATTGTGTTGTATGTTAAACTTCAGATGCATTAGCCTTAAATCTACTTTTTTATATTAATATCATTGTTTTCACCAAGATCTCTCAGCAAACTTTAGTGACATAATTATCTCGAGCAATTAAATTATCGAATAGTCAAAAACAATAAACTTAAAAATAAAGTATTTCAAGAACCCATTTATTTGTAAACTTATAATAAATTCCACAGGCTTCATTATTACATTCAGATCTAGATACTTTATCGCAGTTAAAAGAAAAATAATTGCTAAAGTCATACATCATAATAGGCATAAAGTTACTGTTACATACTTTCCGAACCAGTCGGATTAAGTTAGTGGCAAAAGTGTTATTATCTAAGAATTCGCCGACGGACTCTCTGTGCTCGCTGAACTCTGTGATCTGTGGTGGTCCAAAAAGGTTTGCTTTAGAAATTAAACAACAAAAGCTTCAAGAGCCAGCATGGCGAGAGCTGCCACGCCAGCCACCACTGGCAGCGTCACAGCCCACGCAAAAATTATATTCCTGTAACAATAAATATAAAAATAGTTAGTTATTCGCCTAAAACTCTGAACCTTAATTCTTACCACCATGGGTCGTAAACCCGTGCTCAGTAGAGGGACGTTTACCTATGAGCTGAGATGATGATGGTAGTGATGGTGTATGGACACAGAAAATAAAATATCCAGGTCAAATTATAATGGAAATACTGAGAGAATCATTTGGTCAAATTTCAATATTTTTATCGGGTGTTTTGACATTGAGCGCTGCCGTGCTTCTAAATTCACAACACACTTACCTCCGTTAATTCGTTACGATATATATGACCCAAATCCCTCTCCACCTTGGTTTGCGGGGGGAGACCCTATTACTTAGTGCTTAGGCACAACTTAAATTTTACATAATAATGTTCGAAGTCAATCTTTAATTTAAAAATCACTTATTTTCATTCCAAAATGTAACACCGGCACAGCAACAGCTTTTAGAAGATAGGTAGTCATTTCCACAAATAAAATAAGACCATTATTAGAATAATAATTTAAAGTTTATCATTTACGCTTCATACTGTCATTAAAAAGTTATTATGTTATTTATGCATAAATTATTGCACATCATTCACAATCAAAGACAGTGTAAAAATAAATCTAGTTACCAATAATTCCATCTCTACCTGAATAGGCTCCAGTCCACAGCTTTCTCGGAGAAATATCCAACGCAGACGACGGAGCCGACCTTGCAGTGTGTAGTGGAAACCGGCAGCCCGGCCTTACTGGCTACAAGCACTGTCAGCGCTGCGCCCACCTCAATGGTGAACCCCCTAGTAATATAAAAATCAATTTAGAAATCCAAGTTAACTAGTTGGTAATTTTCCGTCGATCGATCACTCCAAAAGTACACGGATTCGCATTCGCTCACTGGGACTTTTATCTTGCCACTAATTTTAAAGACATGAAGATCATGTGACGAGAAGGGTCGGTACCTCGATTATAATGGTCACTTCTCAAGAAGTTAAGAAGCGCTCGTCCGCGCATGACGACGACGAGCGTAATGCCTGACCAATCAAGATTTACTTAAAGTGTACTGTAATTAATATGGATGAAAGTATCATTTATATTAAGGTGTACTTTTCTCTTTTACCTTTCTTTGAAATAAAGTAAATATTTAAGTTCTTAGTTGTAATTAGATGGGATACTAACAGTTGGGGCCTTTGATTATCATAACATAAAGTAAGCCTTATTTAAAAACTCTGCTTTCGATTTGTAAGGAAGTTAGTTACGTGTCAGGTGTGATGCTGGTGAGGTCTTCGCCGACAGTGCGGATGACGCGACGACCCCACAACCAGAGCCCCACTGCGATGCCCACACCGCCAAACACCAGGATTGCGAGCGGGGTCTCGGCGCGTGCGTGGGCCCCACCTTCTGAATACAGCAGCCACAGGGCTACCAAGGGACCTATTGCATTGCTGTCAACAAGTAAACGAGGATATCGTAATAAAATTCCACAAATTAGTTTACTAGTTTGAATTCATATTTTGTCAAACGCACATGTTTTTCAAGTTAAGATTTTTATAAGTGTGGAACTAATCAAAAAGTTTTTGACTCTAGTGTGAAAATTACCTAAATTGCTCTGTGAAGTACTGTGTTGAATTGCTGAACTAGCAATGGCAGAAAAAATAAAGGCTTTGCCAAAGCGTAACTCGGTACAGCAAAACTTTCTCGTGAAATTCAAAGGGTTCACTGACTGGAATTTGGTAAACTCTAAGATAATCCGGATTTGGAATTATCTTTCGGCGCATCACATACCCTGCTCCGGTCCCAGGTATCCCAATATGTGGTTAATTAGATCTCCATAAACACTTTTTTTTAATGCATCGACTGCTTACCATAAGGCAAAATGTACCTACTAACAATGACCGTCTTAAAAATCAACCAAAATCTATTTACAAATCGTAATTACCTGACATCGTTGCCACCGTGTGCAAAAGCGCCAAAAGTAGCGGTTAACACTTGCAGAAATGAGAACAACCGCAGTGTGTCTGGTAGAGCGGGTGTACACTGGGTGTCAGCGGGGACCACGGTCCGCAGTAGCGGTGCCGCGCTGGAGTTGGGAGTTAGCGTCGGCAACTGGTTCGGACATTCGCAGTCTACGCTCCACGCACTGCCTTCTGGTTCCTATAAATCGTTACAATGTATGAGCCTCTAGTTGACCAAAGAACTATATAGACAATATTTATTTTTATATAAATGTAGATATGTACCAACAATGCATAGTTTAGAGATAGCATAAAATAAGGTAGTACCCGTGACTGAAAATATATAGGAAATCTTTTGTCATGATAAGAGAAGAAGTGCATGTGACGAATATTCTCCAGTAATGAATGGTTATATGGGAATATGTCTTTAGTAATGTTTGAACTGGTGGAGGGGAAAAATACGACTGAAAAAGAGATGTATGAAGTGTTTGAATAATATAATCGGAAAAGAAGGGCTTTAAGAAGTAAACAACAACTGAGAGAAGTGAATAGAAGGTATGCACATTCTGGGTCGACCCTAGATAACGCCAAGTAGTAAAAAAGGTACCTTTTCCAACCTCGGTGGTGGCGTGCTGAAATCCACAACAGGATGGGCTCTAGTAGCTGCGAATCTATCAAAGTCGCCGCGCGCTATAGTATCACAGGAGCCACCGAGGAAACCATTTTTCGAATCGTAACTTTCACCCATTCCAGCCAACTGAGAAGAATCCAAACTTTTGCAGCAACTTAATGTTTCGTCTATGTATTTTAATGTATTAATTTGTGGATCGGCATCGATTAATTGAAGTCTTGACTTATTTGGAGGGCTGAGGCTTCTGGAAAGTATACTGCAATCGTCCATGGTCGCCAATAAAGCTCTATTTCGTGCATTCATTTCCCTTACTCCTACTGAGACCCTGTCAGCATCGCTAAGAGTGACCATTTCAGCGCTTTCTGCTATAGCTTCTAGAATCTTGCCATCATCAGACAATAGAGACGTTGGCCGTTGCGGGATAGTTTTGTTGGAATGTGTGGGAGTGGCTGCTGGTGTGGTTTCTAGAAGAAGGTAAAAAAACCAAATTGTTTTACTTCAAAAATATTTTCTACTGCAAAAGGCACGTTAGACTGGATTTTGAACTCTTACCATTTGATACACCTAAAGTAAAATTTACAGGTGAGGGCGTAAGTTTCTTGCGATAATATGGAACTAAAAAAGCTTGCACGCAGCCCGCTATCACAACACCAAGAGCCAGCGAACATGACAACGCCAGCCAAATTGGTATTTTATCCATTGCTAATACTGGAAAGTAGAAACAAATAAAAACAAAGTGATATTTTTAAAGAAGTTTAAACTGATAAATATTTAAGTGTTGCATAACATACATTTTGGTCCGTCGTGCACTACACTGAGTACATTGATGGCAACCGTTGAGCCGTAGAAAAAGGGCAGAGCTCGAAGGCCTGTCTTAAGCGGCTGGGAAGATCGCAGAATGAAACGTCGAACCAGCCAGTACAACGAAGCTGACACTGTCCCGCTGAGCGCCGGGGAAATAAACCATGACAACACTGAAAACACAAAATCACAAATAATTAAATATTTTAAAGTTTAGTTCTAATATTAAGATACTATTATCATCATCATTTCAGTCAAACAAAGTCCACTGCTTAACATACTTAGGCCTCCCCAATAGTCGTAGCACGCGACGCTTATCAACCGCTCTGCCGAAAGCGCCACTATGAAACCACACTTTAGGAACTCAAGCAAGTAAGCTAGATAAAGATGCGTCTCATCTTTCGATGAGATGAGAAGGGGTGTATGCTGTGCTGGAACCACACAATACGGTTTTATTAACGTTAACCATAACGCAACAGACCACCAGCTTTAATTTAAAAAAAAATATGTACACTATTATCAGCCATGTATCGGCTATCAAACACACGCATCAGACATACAGTTTGTATTTTTTTTTAAAATTACTGACACTGGCATGAACCGTAATTAATTGGCTATAAAAGCCCTCCACGAATCAGATATCTGCTAATATTTCATAACTTACCAATAGCTCCGAGCGTAGACCAGCGCACACCGACAGGGCCTTTAGCGGTGAGGGTAAATCCCACAGTGGCTCCAACGACAGAGTGCGTTCCAGAAACTGGCAGCCTCAACGCCGTAGCTACTATCAACCACGAGGCTCCAGCGATGAGCGCCGCCAGACATCCTGCAGCCAGCAAGTGCTCGCCGCCATCAGCGTACAGCGACACGTCTAATATGCCTTTCCGCATTGTGTCCGATACTTTGTAACCTATCAACAAAGATTGAGTACCTATATGATGCCAATTCTTGAACACCTCACACACACAGCCCTCCATTATAAATAACTTGTAAATTATTCAAAACTTCTTACCTAAGAACCGTAGGAAATAATCGGACATAGGCAAACTATAATTATAACTATTCCGACATATATAATATTCAATAGAATATATTATTTCGACGTAGTCTCTGAAAAACACTTCTAGATCGGCTGACTAGCGTACTATGATTAATTAATAATATGGGAGCTTTCGTTTTTGGTTGTTGAGGTTATTATTTGGACTTAAGTATATAAAAACGGTCACATAAGAAGTAGAAAATCAATAATTCAAGGGTTCATTAATTTATAGCAATAATTTTAGTCTTGTAGTATTACGACCACTTCTAGCTGTAAAATCTAACAATAGGTCAAGGAGTTATGTAAAAGATCAAGTTTGTGGACTATGTTCAATTGACCACAAACTTCATCATCATTACCACGAGCTATGACCATCTTGGATTGAGGGAGGAGACGTGAGCCCAATAGTGGGCTAAGATGTTAACAAAACTCCCCCAAAAATAATTTACCAACCAAATTCAAACTATGTAATAAAAAACAGTTCAAATCACTTACCAATCAAGACAGCGCCGGCAATTTCGAAAATAGTTGCCAAAATGCAGGCTTGAGTGAGGGTCAACACTTTGGACCCAACACTGGTTCCAAACGAGTTGGCCACATCATTGGCACCAATCCCGAAAGCCAATACAAAAGCCACCAAAAACCCACTCACCACCAGCCAAAACAAATCGTCCGAATAAGGTTCCATATTTTTACGCCTTTTTTCTTATTTGAGTAAGTATTCAATCCAATTCAAATAAAATCCATCGCCAATAATAACATAACACTTATCTAACTTCAATAGTCCTAAACTATTTTAACAATAAGCTTTGCTTTTTAACACTATTTATTTAAACAACAATCTATTTCTTCCGAAAGACAGTCGAAATTATATAATTAATTGTAAGTAATATAAAAATAGACACTACATTTACAGGAGTTAAGTAGGTATATAAGGGTAAAGAATAGGCAGTACCCTATAATAGTTATTTTCAAAAACTAATGAGTACTTTAATATTTAATCTGAATTTTGTTTTGGTATATACTTAATATTTTAATTGAAACTTTAATTATTAGTTATGCGTCACAATGATCGGTATTTAAAAAGTTGTTCGAGGCGGTGATGAGGCGCGTGTACTCTTGGCTTCAACATGTCTGAAAATCAAAGTTTACAATAGTTATCAAAAATATTTTAATGATAAAACAAAATTTATTTCTAAAATGTTAAAATACCTGAACCGTTTTTGGAGTGAAAGCACTTTACAGTGTTCGAAACCCTCTCAATCGACACAATAAAACTGCTGCTTGACCTTTGCAGATACAATAGTTCTTAAAATTTTACGTCGAAGTAAGTATACATATTTAATTGATCTAGAAGTTATAGGTGCGACTGTAAGTAATAAACTAACTAATCGTAACTTAATTATAACCTCACTTTTTACAGATTTGTTTGTAAAATTCAATGAGAAGCAGAAGTAACCACATGATCTTGAGTATTGATTTGTAGACGCCATTGATCGAATTCGCGCTAAAATATATGTTAATACAGCGTAATTTATATAAAAAACGATAAAATATGTAGTAACCCCTAAATATTTCCACTTAGAACCCGATTTCTTACAACTAATTAATAAATTTGTGTCACATGTCCTATAATAGACGACGGCATCGTTGAATATTAATGAGACTGCGATTTAATAAGCACCCAATTTAGAGCGTCGCTGAAATACGCAGTGACGTTATAGAATAAACATTAAGATTTACTTACTTTTGTCCCGTATAGGATTTTATGGTCCTAACAGTTCCTAAAGCAGTAAAAGCACGAGGTTCTGTTCACCTTGAGCCTTACAGCTGCGTACTGGCGTACTCTCGTTTCCTTAGAAGCGGCGACGACAGCCGGAGCCGCACAAAGCATGCGCAAACCGAGGGGTACCGGGTACCCCACTCCATACCCTCTGACCGAGCATAATAAAAATGTTTGTTCTACATGAAAATAGCCCCTAACTCGTTTTAGCCGGCTTTATTGAATTATTGAGCTCGCATATATAGACGACTAGATATAAGAACTTTCCCTACGATTTTCACTATTTGATCTATCATTAGATACTGTTTCTTAAAACGTGCAGCATGTATAAGAAGCTGCGGCATGTGGTTTTACTCGTGAAAGAGACATACTTTAATCGTGTCTCACGTAGTATAGAAACCTCACATTCCGAGATAAGAAAAAAGTTAAATTAGTCTTCATCGGACTAGCTATCTCCGTAAAAAAATCATCCTACTCCGCCTGTTTTTGTCGAAGTGTGGTTTTGTTTTACAAGTGTAAAATAAAGAAATGAACTCACTACACTACCGCATTTATAATTTTAGTAAGTATTTGACCTTGGTATGACTTAAATTACTAAGGTAAGAACTCATTCTTTGCTGCTGCTGTTTACAATAATTCATTTTCAAGCAGACGACTTTAATAGATAAGAGTAAAAAACATACCTACTTAGTAAAGACTACCTTTAGCTTTAGACCTGTATTATTGCGTAATATTTATGAAACTATATATATTATAAACATATTACTTATTACTCATTTACAAATAATTTACTTATTTTTAAAAACAAGTAATTTACATTTAATCCAACTTTTAAAAAATCACACAAAACTATCTATCTAACTTTCGGGACAATATCTTTAATTTCAGTTGCTTACAGTCCAGTCCACTTATTTGCAGTTTAGTCTACGTAAATACCTAAAGGGATTATAATTATGTGGAACTGTAACGAGGCTGCCCAGGAATAGTCCTATGTCCTAAATATCTATCTGTCTATGTCTGTGTATATGTCTACTATAAGCAAATTATACCGCGGAGAGTGTTCTAAAGAACTTTTCAATCTATTCCCTCCCCATTTATTTCCTCTACCGATCTACATGTGCTGATCTTAGCAACCACCCTTACATTGTGCAGACTAATCAGCACTCGAACCAAGTAATTTTGTAAGTCATTCCTCCCTATTCACTCCTATAGTAATGAATCTTTTAAGCGGGGCGTGAAACGGCATTCACGGCATTTATTCAGGCCGTCATAAGTTCATTGGACTGCATCGACTGGTTACCATCATACAGGATGTGTTAATCACTAAGACACCACTACGTTATAAACATAAATTATTCTCCGCTCCGCTCTTCTTTTATTCGGTGATATGAAAAAGGTTTTCGAAATATGTGTAGGTACGCATGATTTGCAGATTATCTTATTATTATACCGTTTAACAGCTCTGCAAATTTACTCGGGTTTTTAATTTTTATACGTACCCTACTATTTTTTTATGTTTATGTTAACTAGCCATCGACACCTGTTTCGCCTGAGCCTAATCTACAATGTAGAACGTCCCTAAAGGTCCACGCATATTCAAGGTATTTTTCAGAATAACATAATAGGTTGGGGAAAAAGTCTTTTCGTATTTTTGTATGAAAAGTCAAGACATTTTTTTCAAAGTTTATTTACATTTATTTACAATATATATGTACCGTTTTGTTGAATAACTTTCTGCCATTTTGTGGGCAGAGACATTATCCCGTTACTGTAGAAACTTTGGGACTTCTGATCAAAAAAACGGGACAAATAGTTTTGGCAGTCCTCTCTTGAGGTCAACCTTACAGAACCTAAAGAATTCTGCAGAGACCGAAACAGGTGAAAATCTGAAGGCGCAAGGTCAGGGCTATATGGTGGATGCACTAGGACCTCCCAGTCGAACTCTCTTAATTTTTGCTGAGTGGCTAAAGATGTGTGTGGTCTAGCGTTATCGTGATGAAAGACCACACCCTTCCTGTTGATCAATTCCGGCCGTTTTCTCTCGACTGCTTCCTTTAATCTCATCAGTTGCTGGCAGTAAAGATCAGAATCGATGGTTTTGCCGGGCGGTAAAAGCTCATAATAAACAATGCCCTTCCAATCCCACCATACACACAGCATCCCCTTATTTCGTGTTAGGCCAGGTTTGGCCACAGTCTGTGAAGCCTGGCCAACTTTCGACCACGACCTTTTTCGCACGTTCTTGTCGTACGTGATCCACTTTTCATCGCCAGTTATCAATCTCTTCAAAAACGGTTCGGTTTCATTACGTCTCAATAATGAATCGCAAATGAGTACACGGTTCATTAAGTTTCTTTGAGTGAGCTCGTGTAGCACCCAAATATCGAGCATTTTTGTATAACCAGCTTTCTTCTAATGGGTCAAAACTGTTTTGTGGTCAATTCCCAGTTCTTCAGCTACATCGTAACTACTAATATGCCGATCTTGCTCCACTCTTTCAAAAATGGCGTCTATTTTATTCGTAACAGGGCGACCAGAGCGAGATGCATCTTTAACATCAAAATTTCCGGACTGAAAACGTTTGAACCAAATTTGTGCTACTCTTACTGACACTGCATCAGGTCCATAAACATCACAAATTTTTTTCACTGCTTGAGTTGCATTTTTGCCTTTTTTATAATAAAATTTTAAAATGTATCGAATTTCTTCATTAGATTCACTCATTTTTACGGAGAGAAAAACAAATGAAAAATAGCGGGAAACAACTTTTTTTTATTTTTTTCTTTTCTTTATAATGGTACCTTTTTAATGTTACCAAAACCAGCCAGACACAAATAGTACAGTCAAAACAATTTTATAATAAGTTTATACCTACGTTATGCGAAAAGACTTTTTCCCCGACCTAATATATAAGTTTCCCGGTCTGCATGTTTTTATTCCGGCAACGTACATATCAGACTAAAAAGACTAGTAGGAACTACTCGTAGTAGTACTAGTGGTACTTGCAGTAGTGCTAAAAGTAATGTATAGTGTAGAAGTAGTACCTAATAGTGCTAGTTGTAGTGCTAGTAGTTGTTTCAGTTAAAAGAATTCAGAGGCTCGTAACAATACAATAGGAAATTGCGTGACCTTGCTGAAATATAGCGCTGATTGTTTCGATCCACTGACAAACACACAATCTTATAATGTACAACCCGTCGGAAATATCTGCGGACCTGGCTTGATGACGTCATGCAAACTGGAGTGACAGCAAAATAAATTTGATGCAAAAAGAAGAAATACATTTTTTTGTTTGGTGTGCCATTTATTTTTATACTTTAATACAATGCCTTAAAATAAAAAATATATTTCTAAATACAAGCTTTTAGGATTGCTTGTATTTTTTCCATGTTTAAGCGTGTCTAGGTGATGGTAAGAGGACGGTTTTGGTGTAACGCTTTTATATTGGAAAAAATAAATATTATAAAGCTATATAGCTTGTTTTCAGGAAATGTTTTTGCAATAATTATTTTAATAGCCAGAATAATACACGTGCGTCTTCGCTTGCGTTGGCAACGATACTGGATAGACGAAAAGAAGTGCGGGGAAGCGCGAGGGGAAGCGCATTCCAGCGAGGTTCATAGATATTTCCGACGAGTCCTTACTCGTCCTTACCTACACCCCGTATTTATGCGTTGCTCTGGAAATTGCTCGTATGAATGTCTAATGGTATGTACTGGCCATCCGGTTTGGACATACCGGATACATACATTTATTAATACCGATCAGGAGCGTAACTAAAAAACATCGGAATTATTTCGTCAATCTTGACAGTTTGGAGGTAGACTAACAGTGCGAAAACTCAGAGTTACTTTGAGATTTTGGTCCTGATTATCACTATATGTAGCCCTATAGAAGGAAGCCACATACCTGCCTCCATTAATCCGCACTGGGTCGGTGTGGTGGCGTAATATGAACTGATCTTTCACCTTGTCGAAACAAGCGGCAACAAGCAAACAGGAGGCTCATACTCAGTAGCGAGACATTAATGGGCTGAGATAATGATTATATTAAAAGAATTTGCACATGAATCCTCCAGCACCGAATTAAGTAAGTATATTAGGTCCGTTGGCTTTGCCGCCTCCTGCTGACTCACGAATGTCACAATATATCCGCATCTGGCGTGGAAAAACTGTAGCGCTGCGATAGAGTTCAATAGACCAAATTAGTGATGCAGGATACCGGGAAACCATACACCCAAAAGCGCTGCAAATACTAATGCTGTCACCTAAAATCATCTAAATTTGCTATAGAACTAATGTATGGGACCAAAAATTGTCGTACAAATTCATTTTATTAAAAATACGGAGCCTTTTTTTTATTTACGTCGGTAACAAAATGCCTTTAAGCACTGCCTCCCGGCCAAAGGGGGACCGAGAGGGGAGTGTGGGGCTCACTGCGGCAGACAAGACCATCATTCGCATGATGGTCGGCAGCGAGAGAGCGACACCACCCAGGGTCGCGGTAAGCGTCGCCCGCGGCCCTGCCCACGCCGGGCACTCCACCAACGTGTGCTGCGCAGTTTCAACAGTTTCAACTGCGCAGTCACAGTGGTGGCAGCACCGAGTCGATTCCCCCCCGGCGACGTGACACAGATACCTTACGAAGCACCCGTGCCCGGAAAGCACCTGCGTGAGCCGGAAGGACATCGACCCCCACTGACAGCCGAACCATAGTTCGATGATGGGCCCGACCGCCTCGAGGATACGGCACCTCAAGCCGACAGCAACTTCGGCACTCCCAAAGAGCTGCCGCCGCCATGCGCCCAGAGCCTGCGTCTGGGGTTCTCGACGCCGCCGCACCACATTTTCAGTGCGGGGCGTAGACCCTGGCTCTGGGATTGCGCGCACAGCCATAACACCGCCGAGAGAACCCCGGCGTCGAGGACCCACGGTAGAGACCCGGCGAGCGCGCAAGCCATGGGAGATGATGCAATACCCCCTGACCACACGAGTTGCCATGACCCTCTGCGATTGTTGCAGGATTGGGGCCGCATATAAGGCCTTGGACCCCTCGAGATCGGGGAGTAGGCGAGATAGAGCTCCCGCCTAAGCGATTTTCTGTATCCATATGTTGCGATTCGAACTTTTTTTATTGCTACATACATATATTAATAATGACGCATGTGCGTACGTTGAGGAATGCGCCGTTTCACAAAAAGACTAGGGAAATTGTCAATGTATGAAGAGCTTATTTATAATTATTCTATAACTTCGTTATTCAGTGGGGCTTTTGCGCATTTGAACCTAAAAACGAAATCAAAGAGGCACTGGTTTGAAAACATGAAGATTATTTTAGCAGTGTACACTTGAATTGCTTATTCATTTACTTTAAATTTGAGGATAATGAAAGTGAAGAATAGGCTGCAGGATATATGTCTTTAGTCTATGTCAGAAGGATACATTATTAAAAACAATTCAATAATAAATTGACGTTTCTCTCTTGAGTTGAATTACTGTCTTTATAACCTCTGAATTTGTTTATATTTATTTCTTTAAAAATAACCTCAACAAACTCTACATACATACCTAGTCTACTCTGACTAACCTGCTGAGGTTATACTAAGTCTACCTTAAAATTTAAAACACCTATTTAGTTTGTTTTTATAATAAAATGCCTTGAAATGCACATTACAATTATGAGGGCCCGCAGTTTTTTTAAGTTTTATCAGCAAGCGCTTACTCGCCGGCCCTACTTAATGCAGGCAGTACAAACAGGCACCCTAATGGCTACAGGTGATATAATAGCTCAAACTTTTATTGAGAAGACTTCTTTTACCAGCATAAATCTGAAAAGAACAATAGGATTTTCGTCTATTGGTTTCTTCGTTGGAGTAAGTATAACATTAATACTCATACATTTTAATCCGTGTTTATGATAATGCAAAATCATCATCATTTAACATCAAAGTCAATCGTTTTATATAAATTTAAAAGGTTTATTGTATAAATTTTGAGACCAAAAAGATATTGTTCTCTTTTTATTTTAAATCCCTAAATATTTATAAACACTGCGAAGGTTATGCACATTGACACACACTAGTTGCATGGAAATGGGAATAGAATAAACCATACCACTAATAATTGTAAAAGAAATTCAATAATTTCACTACGTATGTTATAAAACTGAAATCATCTGATTGGCTCACATAGACCAAAAGACTAAAATTTTACATTTAATGAATAGGGACTAGCTAACAGTCCATATGATGAGTCCTATAATGTGTCAAACTTTGCTAAACCTTACCCAAATAAATTACCACCTAGTTGATGGCAGTGCTCAAATATTACAATATCTAAGTGATTTTTTGAATAGAATTTATTGTACTAAGATTGTATTGTATTGTAAGAGAATCACGAAGTCTTTAGTTTGTGCTGGTTCTATATTAAAAAATCGTGAGGTTTCAGTGTTATGATATTTTTAAGTGGTTTTTAACAAATTACTAGAGATCAATGAGCTATGCTATTAAAATTAAAATAATCAATTCAACAAAAAGGATAATTAGTATTAGCCATACATCATTATTATGTACAACAAGAAAACTCGAGGAAAAACAATCCTTAAAATGAGGTAAACCTATTGTTGGGCCTCTCCGTGCTTAACCATATTAAAAGAACATTAGTTTCAAATATTCATGATGTCACAATCTGTAATTAGCTCCATTTCCTAATTTCATTTTTCCACCAAACCATATTTAAGTACTAACATATAAATGTTCAAATTTTCTCTTAAAATAAATTTATTATTCTGCTAGCATTGAGCTATATTCATAAACTCTGTTTTAGGGACCCGCACTCCGTGTTTGGTATGGTCTATTAAACAAATATATAGGCTCAGTTGGCAAGGATGTCGCCCTCAAGAAGGTTCTAATAGACCAGCTAGTGTTTGCACCCACATTCCTAGTTCTCATTCTGGGAGCAGTAGGAGCTTTACAAGGAAAAGATTTGGGCAATATTGAGAAAGATATTAGAAAAAACTATTTAGATGTTTTGTTGACTAATTACTATGTATGGCCTGTAATCCAGCTAGCTAACTTTTATTATATACCACTTCAGTACCAAGTGCTTGTTGTGCAATTTGTAGCTTTATTCTGGAACACATACTTGTCATGGAAGACAAATAGAAAACAGCTTATTGAATAAAATTGTTATTTTAAATATAATTAAACTCTCAAAGCTCATGTCTGTTTGTTAATTGTAGATATAATTATTGTCAGTATTTAACAAAAAATGTATAACTTAATGATTCTGAATGATTGATCTTTGCATAGCAAAGAATTATCTATTATCAAGTTCAGCACACTTTTTGTTGTTGTTATTTTATATGTAAGTTTTTTTATTTGAGGATAAAATGCTCCAAGTTGCAACATAATAGTTGCAACATACTTTCATAACACTATTCAGATTTATTTAATTTTCCCATTGATTCAGCCTCTAAATCTGAACTTTATCAGAACTATTTTCTTTGACTCGAAAAAAAGCAGGTGGCTGCTGTGTTGGCATACATATTATTATATTTTAGAATGTACCTACTCTAAATCTGGACAATAGGATGTTGTTAATTTTTAACACTAATAGGCAAAATAGTGGGGATAGCTATCTTTTGTCATAGAAACTAGTAATAATGTTAATGGTGCCCAGGTAGCTCGCCCGGGAGTTTACCACAACCCTGCAATCCAGCAGGATATGTGCGTCAGTTTCTTCAAAACGCTCATTAGGAAATGTCTGTCACACAAATGGTGAAGTATTTAGGGACTTGGTAAACTCAGTTTTAATTCGTCGATTGGTTTAGAAAATCTAGTAAGGCCGAAGTAGAATGTTTTTTTGAGATTTTTGAACCTAACAAAGTTTCTGTTCACGTAGTCTACTTTGCTTTGAATGGATTCTCAGAAGACTAACCTGCAAATATAGCATAATAATAAATAAATAAAATAATTATTTCTGAAACTTACACCAACTATCATGGATACTAAATAACGGAAAAACATACATAAATACTTTTTGTTTGTAAATACATACACCTTATATACCAAATAGGAAAACACCCAAACCAGAACAAATATTCATATTTATATACACAAAGATTTGTCCTGCGTGAACCCATTTGACCTCAGGAGTGAAGTGCAGGTATATTTGCCACCACACCATATCGGTTGTCAATAATATATTATATAAAATATTAATTAATTAAAAAATATATTATGTACAAGGCAGCATGGTTATGAACCTTTGCAGTTTCTATTTATATGTCTTCTTCCATTTAAATAATGGCTTCGTGCGTCTAGCACATTTAGCCAGTGTCAAGTAAGTGATATATTAATAATATATAATTCATAGTAAATGAGAATGAGTGGTGATAAAGATGGTAAATGAGATACCCTCCCCTAAGCCCCTTAAGTCCTCAGTAAAGATGTGGGACTATACTTTGATCTCACATGGACTCCTTGAAAGAAAATTTGAAAAGTGATGTTGCACTGTTTTGTTTGATTTACCAAACTTTACTCATACTCATGTATGTTCACAAACACTTAACGGTTAATAATCCACCGTTATTACACATTAATGTTAGAAATATCACAAATTTTAGAAAATAAAACAAAACTGCAGACATGACGCTTCACTTTCCCGCCCAGAAGTCTATTTATATGTCAGAAATATCTTCCCCATAGTAGAGATGTGCCAACTCGGATAAAACATGGCTCAACTCGAGTTGAAATTCAGATTACTCGAATTGAGCTTGAGATCGAGTTCCACCACTCGAGTTGGCGGGAACATAAATCACCGAAATGAATGAAAAACTACTAGGTATTTTATTATTGCTAAACTTTGTTAATTGATTGAAATAAAAAAAAGGTATGTGTAATTTATTATTCTATTTATATGGTGGGAGTATTAAAGGGCGCACCCAACGAACAATTTTTAATTTCGATCTTCCTCTTGATTCGCTTATGCCCAGTCTCCAGTTAGGGAAAATTCAACTCGAATTTAACGCAACTCGGGTTACTAAGTCGAGTTGAGGACTTCTTGGCGGGACAGTGAAGCGTCATGTCTGCAGTTATGATTTATTTTCTAAAATTTGTGATATTTGGAACATTAATGTGTAATATCGGTGGATTACTAACCGTTAAGTGTTTGTAAACGTACTTGTGATGAAAAATGAAACAAAACAGTGCAACATCACTTTTCAAATTCTCTCAAGAAGTCCATGTGAGATCTAAAGGTCCATGAGAGAATATTTTTTCTTACCTTAAAGAAATCAGAACTTTGATGATGACAAGAGCGTGTTGCATTCTATAATTGTTCCATTCGTGATTCGTGTAATGTTGCATAAATGTATTCAATGGTAAAGAAAGAAAATAAAATTTATTTAAGTAAAGACATGACAGTGCTGTTATTATTTATAACAAAAACCGTTCCTGCTTCCTAAGACCGTCCTAATTAGGCAGATACTTTTTAAAACAAATGCTGCATTATACAAGAGATGCAGCGTTTGTTTTAATCAGTATCTATAAGTTTGAGAAGTCATTGAAACCAATTTGAATTTCCTGCTCTTTTCAAAAGTAGTTCCAACTTATGCGTAGAGATGGATTGTTTGCCTAGGGTAGTACTAAAAAGTCATAAAGATATACCTCAATTTCCTATACATACAAATTACTCTATGTAAACACCGTCGTGGCATACGCACAAGCACAAGCCGTGCAAGCCATAATAAAGAAGAAAAAAAAACAGCTGCAAGAACCAGCCGGCGCAATTTTCAAGATTATTTATTAATTAGAAGAAACGTTCGAAAAGGTAACTATCGATTAAATATCGTTAACGGTTAACCAAAAAATGCATAGCATTTATGGTCAGATAGTAATTTTCAAAATATATATTTAATACGTGATAAACTTTATGATACCCTAGGTACAATGTGCTAAAAAGATAATAAAATAATCCAACATATTGAGGTGTAACCTTGATGACCTTCACGAAATTTTGATCTACGTCTAAACCGTGCTGACTTTTTTGTACTTTTCTGTTTGGCTAGATTTTGAATATGGATAAACTACAACTTGTATCAGCAAACAAAATATTTGGGGGTTATCAGAAAGTGTATTCCCATGAGTCTTCTGAACTAAAATGCAAGATGAATTTCTCTATATACCTACCACCTCAAGCTGAAGGCGATGTTCAACTGCCAGTGATATTTTTTCTATCTGGTTTGACTTGTACAGAACAAAACTTCATCTCTAAATCTGGTTTCCAAAGGTATGTTTGTTACAAATGTCTTATTATATTTTCTTGTGTTTTGATTTAAAATAAAAAATGACAAAAAATAAGGAACCGTTGTGGGCATGCCCATAACCAGAAACTTATCTTGGTATCTATAGTTCTGCAATTTTAAAACCAAGGCACTCTTTGATTATCCTGTACCTGAAATTGCAGATAGCCAAATTTAAATTAAAATATTTTATTAATGTGGAGCATTAATAGATTAAAATCAATAATATTCGGGTGACTATTGATTGTGACCACAACCTTTTTTGTAGCTGGATCAACATTTGCTGTTGGTTTCTATACCAGCCTCTTGATCCACTTGAGTGATAAGAATAATTTTTTTTCATAGCACCATTTTATCATACATATTTACAAACCAATTCATTTTAGATATGCCGCAGAACATGGCGTTATTGTGGTAGGACCTGATACATCTCCCAGAGGTGTTAAAATAGAAGGTGACGATGAATCTTGGGACTTTGGAGTTGGAGCTGGATTTTATTTAGATGCAACACAAGACCTTTGGTCCAAGAACTACCGCATGGCATCTTATGTTAATAAGGAGCTGTATGAATTAATTATAGCGGCATTCAGTAATATTGTAGATCCAGAGAGAATTGGAATCATGGGACACAGGTAAAAAAAACATTAACATAATATATAACCAAATATTTTATGTACATATAAATATCAAAAGACATCTCACATCTAGCCCCAAACTAAGCAGCCAACCTCACTACCTGTTAATATATGGGGAAACAGGTGTGATTGTATGTATAAACATACTTAAAAAAACCTTGTACATAGATAATACTGTTCCTTTGAAACCCACATCCTTTGGAGTGGAGTGCAAAACATACTAACCAGTAGTCCATAGTTACATTCCTGTTGTTGTTCTACCCGCTATGTACTTTCTTTCGATCTTCTGTCTAACCACATTTTGTTTGTGTAATTTCAGCATGGGTGGACACGGTGCTTTGGTTTCCACATTAAAAAACCCTGGTTTATACAAATCAGTTAGTGCTTTTGCACCCATCTGCAACCCTTCAAAGTGCCCTTGGGGTGAAAAAGCATTTACAGGTTATATCGGAGCAGATAAAAGTAAATGGGCTGAATGGGATGCCACAGAACTTGTAAAAAAATATAACGGACCTCCTCTTACATTATTCCTGGACCAGGTAATTATTATATTTTTTACATATTGAATGCCACCAGTCCCAAACATTCAGAAAAACTATTGTTTGTTGGTAATTTGGCATTCAAAGACTGTACCTAGTGTATGTATTAATATAGTGTAGTGGGAATATGAAATTTAAAAAATGATTACTTCATTAGCTACAGCTTAAATATGCAATATAATTTACATAATACCGGCTATAAAACAAATTGTTTTTATTTAACAGGGAGCCGGAGATAAGTTTTACATTGAAAAGCAGCTTTTGCCTGAAAATCTAGTTGAAGCATGTCGCTCTGTGGGAGTACCCGTAATACTGAGTCTACGAGAAGATTATGACCATTCGTACTATTACATTGCATCATTTATAAAGGAACACTTTGATTTTCACGCCAAAATACTTAAAAGCTAGTTCAAGTGTCTACAGGTTAATCTAGATTATGTGAAATTAAGTTGAGATATTACAATGACCTTATTACGAATTTGATATACTATCTATCTTCGTACCTATGCAAAATACCCTCACTTATATCTTAATGTTAAAATGGTTTAGAAAAAAATACAACATGGCATTTTGTGAACAAACTATATTTTTTGTTAATAATAATATTTATCATATAAAACAAATCTTTATACTTACTGGTTTCATTGGTGACAAAATAATATAAAATATTTTTTCTTACTAATGTTGATGGTTTGCTGAAGTATCCAGGGGTAAACCCTACAGAATCTAAAGTTTACAATTTTATTGTCAACTCACAAATAGAATTCCGTAGTAAGAATGTGTCCTCATTGGCAACATTCAATTTAGTCAACTAATGAGGTTTCTTATGATTTTGTAATTATATATTATTACTACCTTCCAGTGTCGCTTTTTCTTATAGCGTGATAATACTGCAGGAACTTGTCTCGATTTGCCCATATGTGAGAACCGCCCCAGTAACACCAAGCTCTGTAAGGAAGTATAAAAGTTACTATTCTCATGCATACTATTCAATTCTATGCATGAGTTTATGTCAAAACGTAAGTTAAACAAAAAATGCGCTTATCTGCGCTGGTACAATCGAAGACAATCGAAGGCAAACGAGCGATGCATTGTCGCCACCCCCCCATGCCGCACTTCGATTGAGACCCGATAATGTGTTACTCTAACTGTCGTATATGGTCATTGTTCAACAATTATATGCTGCGGATTATATCTATTTAAATAACAATTTTTTTTTATTTAAAGGGTGTCTCAGTTAGAAAATAATTATTTTTGTCCCAATTCCCGTGATTTTCTTACTTCCGAAGGGGGGCTGTTCCATTGTAATTGCCGCTAAAAGAAAGAGATAATTGTCTCTTTCTAATAATAATCTCTTTCTGACTTGAGTAGACTCACATTCCAAACAAAGCACCACCGAGATGCGCCGCATGATCAAATATTTTCCAACCCATCACAACTCCGGCCAAATCCACACCCATTATTGCTTTTATCGCCTGAAAATTAGAAAGGTACGATTTAACGTGTTATGCACAAAATAGTATATTACGAAACATGCAACATTCTTGCCCGCCTATCAGCTTCTTCGGCATGAGGTTATTAATATGTGGTATTAAGTACCAGTTTTCTGTGTAATTTAATGGGTCACATTTTAAAAGTAAATATGTCCTAATACTAATTTTAATTCCGTAAATTATTTTAATAACGGAAAAGCAATATGCTCTGAAATGTTTCATATATGTGTACTTAAAAGAGCACACATTTTTAGTCTCTGGCAAATTCTCGAAAGTAGTCAACCATTATTACGCCAACGCCAATTTCTCTGAATAAATAAAATCAATACATATACAAAATAGAAATAGCTTAACTATTCTAATCAAAGACAGTAAGACTTACAGTTCCAGCTGCGAATGTATACATCGGCAAGAAAATTATGCTGAGTCTCGTATCGGGATATTGCACGCAAACATATGAGAGCACAGCCATGATCGCTCCTGACTGTAGAATAAAAAAATAAGACAGTAAATTTAATATCATATATAGATTTTATATCTTTAGCTTTCTTAAGCTTTCTGACCCTTTCGTTAGTAAGTCTAAAAGTGCAATTCTAGAGCGCTTAATTATTAATTATCTTATGAACTCCTTGTTCAAGCTGATTTATCGTAACGATTGATCCAGACCACATAGAGTACTTCTGTGGTTCTTCATCTGTCCAGGTCCAGGATCAGGTTCCTGAACAGTAAATGTACAGAGGAACTGGAACCAATCATTCAAATATTTTTTATTCTCTACTAGCGGTCACCCGCGACATGTCCGGTGACCTACATAATACAAAATCCGTTGCGTAGTTTTGAAGAACTAAGCATACATAGGGACAGACAGGAAAGCGACTTAGTTTTATACTATGTAGAGATAGTGATTATAAAAACAACTCATACAATATTAAATAGTTACTCACAGCACCAAGACTTAGACCAGGCTGATTGAAAGCAACTTTGTACAGAAAACTGGAGAAGCTACTAATCACGCCTCCACTCAGGTACATGGCAACAAATTGCTCTTTGCCCAGTGCAGCTATTGCGGCTGTAAACATAAACAATAAACTTTGAAATAATTAATGAGAAAATAAAATCTTAATTCATTCAAGACACAAAATTACCAAAATATGAAAAACATAATTAAAACTGAATCACTTAACCAATGAAAGTTAGGTAATTTAAAATGGAATGGTTATTTACCTGGCATAAAGCTATACAGCACATACATGTTTGCTGCTAAATGTAGGGCCGAGTAATGACTGAAGGTAGACAGGAGCATAGGCAAACATATTGCACCTGTAATTCAAAATTGTTTGTTATTGTATCAGGGTTATGTTATACTATTACTGATTTTATCTTTCCTATTAGTACAGTGTGTGGCACCGAATTATCTAGTAAATAATTATTTTCACATTAAAAAAAATATTACATATACAAAAAATTTAATTAAAGGTAGAATTCATGCATGAAACGAAAAGTAATTTGTCAGTCTGACAGACCAATACGCGTTAACGGTTAACGCAACCCTGCAATGAATAGGGGCTATCCATAAATGACGTCATACGTCAAGGGGGAGGGAGGGGGTTGACGATGTGTGACAAGGGGGAAGGAGGGGATTGACGAAGTGTGACAAGGGGGAGGGAGGGGGTTGAAGTGTGACAAGGGGGAGGGAGGGGGTTGAAGTGTGACAAGGGGATAGGAGGAATCCAAAATTTCGTGACGTCACATTTCAAAATCCAGGTCCTATGAAACTGTAACTGCTGTTTTGATGTTATTATTTCTTGCTGTACAATTGCAAAATATGTGACATCACACTAAGAAGGAGGGAGTCTCACAAGTGTCACCAGCTATGACAAGAACGGAGGGGGGCAAACCATTTTGAAATTCGTGTGACGTAATTTATGGATGACCCCATATACATCAGTCAGAATATGTAGCATATAAATCCAATGATCTGAAGAGTAATATTTAGATAATTATTGCCAGAGCAGTTTTTTCTGGACCTGAATTCTACAATAAAAGATTTGACTTAAGCAGTTTTGGCCTGCTGTAACATTGTGGCTTAGTAACATTGTGACTGAATAATTATAACACTTATTATTATTATTATCTTTAAAAAACAATACTTACTGCCAGTTGGGTTTGAGCAGAAGTATTTGACCATGATAGGTTGAATAGATCTCACCCTCCAGGCTCCAAATACCAGAACATTGGCAGCCAAAATTGGATAAAATACTTTTTCACTGTTCTTTAAGGATCTCCACCATTTTTTTAAAGGTCCTGGTTCAGATTTCTGCTACAAAATAGAGAAATGTCTAACAAAAACTTTTTGGTTTGACTTACAGAAACAGGTTGGGGATATCCTATTTTAATTTCTCGTGAGTTTTACCCTCATAGACTTAATAGATATCTTAATAGGTTTTAGGCATAGGTACCTAATAAAATATATTATAAATATTTTTCGATCAATTGATCCATAAGGGATTTCAATCCAGAACCTGAAGTAAAAAGCAACTGTAGTGACATCCAGACAGTCGTCACTAACGAGACATTTACTAAAACTGCATTTTTATTCAATCCATAAATTAATTATATAACCATTTAAAAAATTTACTAACAAAGTGGGTTAATATTTTTTTCTGTTGGCTACTCAGCCAATTTCCAGGTCTTCTAAGTAAGTGTGAAGTGTGTATTCTTAAGTTTTCATACTCCCAAATCACACAGCCTGCAAGACTGGCTGTAGACACCTGAAAATTTATATACATTGAGTTACTTACCAATTATTTTATCCCATAAAATTTGGTCTTTATACAATTAAAGAATGGAAGAATAGAACTCATTTATTTCAACTAAATGTGATATAGTAATATTACATCATAAATACATAAAAAATTATCTTACATGTCACTTATAATTTTATTAATTTGTTCAGTCAAACCTATGCTTAAACATTTGCAAGATGCTGTTGGGGGCGCCCTGGACGACGAACACTAGAGATGTTGAACAGTTGAAACAACACTCAATAAACCAACACACACACAAAGGGCATTGAACTGTTTCTGTTAATTAAAAATCTTATAGTCACATGATTGTTTATTGTGTTCCTGTATGATCTCAATAACATTGTCAAATAGAATGATGTAAGTGTAATGACACTGATATTATGAAAATTTATTGATTCAGGCGTTACTTTGCGGAAATCCATTGTAAGCAAGTGATGGATTAAAAATATCTTTGTAACAATTCCCGCGCTACTATAATTTCCTGAAAAATCGAGAAACTATTCAACACAACACATGTTTCGCCCTTACTACGAGAGTGTCTCGTTTCAGCATTGGTCGTGAAGACATCGTTGTTCTGAGGCTCTCATTTTACCTGAAGATGCCCTGTGTAAGGGCGAAACACGTGCCGTGTTGAATAGTTTTCAAAGTGGCTACCACTATTAAAAAGTGATCAATACAGTTGTTGTAATAAAGTTTACTTTTAACACAAAGATCTACAGATTAAATGTGTCAAATGCTAAAAGTGGTGTAAACGATTGCACAATGGTCAGATATCTGTCTGTAAGATTGAACTACACTTACCCCCACTGCAAAGAAGAATGGTTTTACTAGCCCCTTGGCATGAAGAGGGCCGGACTCAATACCTAGCTGTTCAAGTGGGTCCGACTCAATTGGACGTCGACCTCCACGTCGCGCATTTTGGAATGAGTGCCGGCACTGAATACGACCATGGCTTAGAGGGATTCTAGTTTTGTTAAACAAACCAGACTTACTGTGAAAGAAATGAATATTAAGCTATTAATTTGTAGGTAAGTAAATTAATGACCAAAAACGCCATAGTGCTTAGGTCGTGGAATAGCCATTTCAGTTTATTATTTACAGTACAAATTTACCATATAAAAACGATGGTAGGCTATGTTTAAGTGTTCTAATTAAGGATAGCTGATGTTACCTACCAAATATTTGTCAACTCCGCAACGGACCAAACATTTCTGAAGAACATGATACTATAAATGAGACTGTTTGTTTTCTTAATGTTACATTGTATGTTTTGAATATATTTTGGCTGAAAGTTATAAATTTTATAGAAAAAAATTGAATTTCATCTATTTTTGAAAGAAATCAAACCAGCATAATCAAGTGCAGTCAAATTTGACAATATTGCTGACAGATGACACTTAACCACTTTTGATTTTTTTAATTTTGAGTCCGATTCTTTAATATTATTTTATAGAAATGCCCAAGTAGAGTTTAAAATACTTGGTGATTTCTCAGAAATTTTGTCTGACGCAAAAAAGCGCTTGGAACAACAGAATTATACATCGTAATTAAATTATAATAGCAATTCCATCTTAAATTAGAAGTAACATGTAATTTTATAACTTCTCGTACAAGTATTATATAGGAAAGCTCAGCAAAGAACCACTATTATTAAAATATATTTATAAAAAGAGGGAGGAGAGGTTAAGGGAGATAATTAAATTGAGTGTTCTGGGTTTCGTTTATTACCAATGGAATTATATTATCATCAAATTATTTATATATTAGATGCCTGTGCAAGCATTAAATAAAAAAATTATGTATAACAATGAACTGATGTCTGCAATAAATTTCTGTCCTTGCAAACCGAAAAGTAGAACAAAATTGCAATAGGTAATCGATTCTTATGGTCAATGCATCAAACGGAACGGATCGGGAACAAAACCACAGACAAAAAAAGTTGCAAATGTCTCCCTCCTGTCAGAAGAAATAATTCCTTCCCAACGCAGTTTTTGTTGTATTTATTTACTGAGTGACTTAATTAATCGTTTCGACGAATAAAATTGAAAATGGATAAAAGGAAGCTTTCAACAGCTGGCGACAGTTTGTATTTAATACTACAGGTCCCCAAAACTGCTACGGAAGACGACGTCAAAAAAAGCTATCGGAAATTAGCGTTAAAGTATCATCCTGATAAAAACCCCAACAATCCAGATGCTGCTGATAAATTCAAGGAAGTAAATCGTGCACATACTATACTAAGAGATGCGACTAAAAGGAATATCTACGACAACTACGGCTCTCTTGGCTTATACATAGCCGAACAATTCGGAGAAGAAAATGTCAACGCCTATTTCGTAGTGACAAGTACTTGGTGCAAAGCTCTTCTCGTCGTGTGCGGCGTTTTAACCGGATGCTACTTCTGCTGTTGCCTATGTTGCTGCTTTAACTGCTGCTGTGGCAAATGCAAGCCACGTCCCCCGGAAGAATCTGGAGATTATCATACTTTGGAGCGCGATGACTCCGACGGCGTGCAAGCGGTGACAGTGCAGCCGGGTGGAGAAGGCCGCCCTAAAGGCGACCAGGCGCTGCCCATTGCCATGCCGCCGCCCACAGCTTCAGGCGCTTCTGAAAATACCGGCCTCAACACAGGTGGGGTCAATTATGGTATATCACATTAACCTCCATATATCCACTCATTCAATCTATACCCAAACTAAAATTTACAATGTAAGTGCAATTGACCAATTGGTAAAAGTACTTGAAGCAAATTCTCAACTAATTATTTGCACACAAGCACTGTCATTATGAAAAATGCACTTATTTATTTATCTTAGTCTTAAGGGTTATAAAAATTCATCATAAGTAGTCCTTATACACAGTTGTCCAGTAAACAGTATATTTATTGATTACAGTAAAGTTAGCCTTTTGATTACTTTCTCTATGGGTTGTATAAGTCATACTATTTACTGAATAATGTGTGAATTCATCAATTAATATACTTATTGCTGTCAATGTTTTCAATCTTATTAGATATATTAATGTTAATAATTATTATCTTGTAAATGTTTCCTATAAAATGTAAACAAACTATTTAATTCCTACCTACCATGTTCATATAATTATTTAAATTATCTACATGTTAGATTGTTGTTCAATTCCGCTACCTTAGGCTTGTGTTGTATGCATATATATGTATGTATGTTGATGATTTAAATGTTATTATTACAATACTGTAAGTGTTGTTTTTATTTATTTATTTGGGACAATAAACAGCATTTATACATGTTGTTTCATAATAATATTAAAGGATTAGAAGAAAGAGGTAGAAGTACAATAAGGTTACATAAATAGATTCATCTTCTCTTGAATTGCATTGTTTCAAAATTATCAACTTTTAGCATGTTTTGGTGTAAGAGCAAAACTGATAGTTATATTGTGGAATAGTTGAATGCAAGTGTGGAATCTTTATATTCTCTGAATTTCTCTTGTTTTATTTCTTTGTTACCATTTAAAAGTTATTCAACATTGCCCCATGTATGAACATGTATAAACCAAGTCAATCTTAAACAGGATTATTACATGATGTCTTCATTCAACTCTTACACTCCAATGACTCATTTTCAGGGATGAGAAACTTATAACGTTTGCTCAATGCTTCCTTTAAACCTCAACAAATTTCTAGAGCTAACTTGTAATTGGAGAAGCAGAAAATCTGAGGTTAGGCACGTCAATTAATATTGTTCTTATGAAACAAACATGACTAAGTGTATGTTTTCTAGTTTTAGTTGATCCAAGTCTTATTAAAATAAAACATAGGCACCTATTGATACTAACTCAGATAGCTCTTTATGTAACACCAGACATGAGGCCGTGTATAGTTATAGTTTTGACTGCATAATAGGAGAGGTTTTAATATTGCATCATTTATTATTTTGGGTCTGTCTGTTATTTAAGACTTATACTATAGTATTTGAGTAGAAACTGATTTATTATTTTAGTATGTGAAACATTATCTGTCTATTCCTATTAGTTCTTGTAAATTATGGCAGACAATTTTTACATGATAACAGTTATGTCTTAAATAAACAGGTTTGGGTCCTAATTAGTATTATTTACTATTTTTATCTTTGGATTTAGTGATGCATTTAATTAGCCTTAGCCTTTCTTGCCAAGTTGCTCTTGACAACTGCATTTAGAATGGAATTAAATATATATGGGTATGGCATTAAAAGTAAAGAGAATTTTCATACACTTTCAGTCTCATTATCACCTCTTGCCCTGCTTATCTCGGGTCTGCAGATCATATACTGTCCTTTCATTAATGTTGTGTGTGTGTGTGTCAGTGACTCAACTTAGCTAGAAAGGCTGTATTACTACTATGACATGTAAACTTAACCATCACAGTTACACATTAAAATGCAATTTTATAATACTTTAATTTTAATTATACCTTATTGTTTTTTTAAGTCAATAATAATCATGTTGTGGTCTGTTTTTATCGTAGCTAATTCATTAATAAATTTTTTTATAGGATTTAAAAATATATTTTTTAAGTTAGCACTATGAGCATAAAGGATATAAACTTAAAATTTTATAACCATGTAGCGTTTTAGTTTTCCGTATAAGTGATTATGTTATTACTTGGTACTTTATCTAATCTGATTCAGATATGAACAGATAGAATGTGCGTGTTTGAAGTAAAGTATTCAGCATTTGAACAGTTTATGAAATACAAAGTTTTCAAACAATTAATCACTTCATTTAGTCATTTCTTAAAATAGGTATGAAATAAAAAATAAATCTTTACATTCCAGTTAACTAAATATTAATATAATATTCAAACTTATAAGATCTCATTATCTATGGTTGTTCTAAGACAAGATCAAGGAGAAACAATTGTGTTAACATTTCATTGTCTGTTATCAAAATATCACAACCATTATTATACTTAGAAATTTCCTAAGTGTATTTAAGTTAAGATTTATATTAAAAAAGTGATTTAAGTATTTCATGCTCTTGGTTGCACAGCTTCTTATCCTATAGCTCTATCTAAAAACTGTAACTGTATGAATAGATTTATTGACCAAAATTGAACTTATGATACAATAAGATTGATTGTAGAAACATGCGTTAATTAAAACTTTACCTAATATAGAAAGCTAGCATGTAGATGAGAACCTGTTAGTTATAGCTTGACTGCTAGTGCTTTACCTGACGAACCATGACCATAAATAAGAAAGTCGAAATATCTGGTCACAACAAAGTGGCTACTTATTCCCCTCCATAACACATTGTTGATCACAGTCAATTCAGAAACTTTACAAATAACATTTACTTATAATACCTTTAATAAAACTGTAAATGTTTTAAATTAATACGGTAACTACAAAATAGTCAAATGTTTCGCCAGAGTGGTACAGCTCTAGCGATCAATCTAAAACAAATTAAGTTAGGAATATTTTAGATCAAACATAGGGAGCTTTATTAACTGGGTCATCAGTTACATTTTATGGTGTCAAACTTGGCCTAAAATTGTACTTGGTCTTAAACTGCTGGCAATTTATGTTTGATAATTAACCATCCTATGATACAATTTTTGCTGCATTTCAAAATTTTATCATCAAAGTCCAGTATTTTAATATTTATTTTTCTATTCTTTTTTAGATGTGCCAGTCACCCGCTATTAGCATGTAGTTGGTTACTCTCAGACTTCGCAACAAATCAATAAACAAGACAATTAAGCATAGCATCCCATTAGTAGAAGTTTTATTATTAGTAACTAATAATTTTATAATAAGCTGTGACAGAAGTAACTTTTTAAAGCACTGTAAAACCTATCTTTCGCACCATGGTTCGCAACTGAAGGCCTAGTTTACATAAGATTTTGTTTAATTAATGATTAATGTATTGACTTTAAAAAAAACCCATTATTTGTGGGAATTATAAATGTAAATCTTTTGTAGAAACTATACATTGGTTCCATTTTACTGAAATTGTTAATGGTGAGAAGTCATGTATTATTTTAACTGTAAGTCAAATAAACTATTATAGTTTGATAAGATTATTTCAATAGGTATTATTTATGTCTTACGAAATTGTATGTTGGTTTATAATTTTTAATTCTATTTGGCTTAGGGCCAATAGAAATTCACCAATGCTTGAGAAAAAAAAATACTTACAATTCCAGTCTTAATTAAATTACACCAAATAATTATTATTAGTTGCATTTCATGTGTCATCAATACTGAAAACGTAGCTTGAATAGTAATTTAGTTAAAATATGTCACCTACTTAAAATGTTATATATATAAGTAAGGACATTCATTTTCCTCTTAGTAGAAACAATAGTGTTAAAAACTTAAGGGAGTTTATGTTTTCAAATTAATGTGTAAGAAATAACAGAACTATAATAGGTACAAAATAAATATGCTATTATACAGTCTCTCTAAGGTATGTCGGCCTTTCCTTATGGCAGTTATATAGGTATCAATAATATTACTATAGCTTATCAAATCTATTCTTTAAAACTTAGTCTTCGTTATCCTTATAATTTAAGAGCAAATGTATTTGTGAATATCTATAATTGTATTATGTTATAATGCGAAATATATACCGACATACCTAGGCTAATGTCGATTTAAGTATTTACCGAGCCAATGAAGGATACAAATTGTTATAATACTATTACGTTATAGCACTATATTGCATTTTTTAATAATTGTTTTAAATATGAAATTAATTTTGGCAAATAAAGCATTAATAATTGTAAGGTCAAGGATCTTTCGGTATTTTGATAATTTGAGGGACAATAGATTATATGAATAATATGTTGCGTTCTGGATATGTATATATTGGTCAACGTCATTTAAGTCCACCTGCCGCTCATACAGTGTCTTCACTCGCAGAAATACTCGGATCGCTAACTAAAGCAATCTGCTACTATGCAGACTTGAACACTTAGAAAATCGGTGATTGTTCCAACGAAGTCGTCAGTGAGGTAACTTTCCGCTGATGTTTACCGATGTGACTAAGTAATTATCTAAGCGCCCAGCGTGACTAATAAGTACCGATGTGAAGAAATAAAATTTTAATCTAGACAACCAAAGCTGTTGACAAGAGTGATCAGACCACTCAGAGGCTTATTACAAAACAAGATCTAAAGTTAAACCAGGTTTTAAACGAATGCTGTCACTTTTATTTGATATACTGTTTATAATATATTAACACTTTATTTAATATTATTTAACCCTTTAGCAGGCACGTTGAAAATATTCATTGGTTTGGTGTTCATGGTGGTCATATATTGACCACTGCCACCAGGCAATTACTAAAAGGGTTAAGCAGTCAACGGTGAAGTGCTGTTATAAAATTTAAAACTAAGGATGCCTCAAACAATACGCTTACGTTGACTGCATAAATATTAATGAAACAAAAATCATCAGATTATTTTGTGTATTTTAGATAAGTTGATCTGTCTGACGTTGACTATCTTTGCATCTGTATTATTCATTCAGTAATATGTCTTAAACCATTTGTTTGTCTCCACCGAAAATTGTTCTTATGCCTAGGAAGTAGAACCTTCATTGGCTTGTTATGTAAATCGTTGCCTTTAAAATTAATAATTGCTGTAAATAACTCTATGGTCAAATTTAACTCGATGATGATACGAGTAAGCTAACACACTATTATTTTAAAATATACGAATAAAACATTTAATGTATTCTACTGTTATGGTACTAGTCAAACGAGTATTTTAAACGACAGTGTCAAGTAATATCTAAAATGTAATACACTTGATTATTTAACAGTCAAATAAATATGCATAACACAATACCAAATCTATTATTCAATCCACCGGGTTTTCTTTTGTTTTTGATATTATCTGTCCGACCTCTTTTTAAGCAGATAAAAAAATAAGTGTTTTTATAAGTTTTTGTTTCTTTTTATTTTCAGGAGGGAGTATTCCAAAATACACATGAAGTTAAAACAACCTTAATCTAACGTTATTTGTAAGAGAAATGAGGGACAGTGTGCGAATTGCTTCCAACATGCAAATTTGTATAAAATGTAAGCCAGAAAAGTTTTTTTAATCTTATTGTTCTTGAAACTGCAGTCCTTTGATATTGTTGTATATGAGATGATGTTATTGTTCACATGGAAATAAACAGTTGCTACTCGTATTATTATTATTAATATTGATTTTTATTGAATTACTTGAACTGCTTACATAAAACATACGAACGAAAGAATTTAGGGATTTTATATAAACTTAGTAAAAATACAGAGGTTCACACTCTTCCAATCAAGATTAAATAAATAATTATCTCACAATCACACCAATACGTAGTTCAAAGATAGCTATGATTAGGAATATAATTAGAAGGAAATACATAAACAGGAAACACCCAGACCAAAGCAAAAATAAACAGTGGTGGCGTTTCAGATGGTCAGGTGTATTGGTGACCAACACACTTGCGTTGTTTAAAATGAATCTAAGCCCGGATGCGATAATGTAATAAATTATTTGACGACCGATATGGCGTGGAGGTCAGAATACCTACACTTCACTCCAGAGTTAGTGGGTTCGATTCCCACACAGGAAAAATCTTTGTGTGCATGAACATGAATATTTGTTCTGGCCTGGGTGTTTTCCTGGGGTTTTCCACAAAAAATGTATGTAAGTGTGTTTATCCGTTGTTAAGTATCCATAACACAAGTGCTTAATGATTGGAACTAAATATACTAAATAATTGGTGTAATTGTTAGAAAATATTATTATTTATTTATTATTAAACTACGATTTCATTACATATGAATGTACGTGTCTCGGATTTCACATCACAACGAATGTATCTCTAAAAAGGGGAAGGTCAGACTGTAGCGAATCGATTCTAAATATCATCAAACTTCCTTCACTGACACATGGTATCGACTATCACGTCCTATAACGATTTATAATTTTAATAACTAATGAAGGCGAACAAGACCTAAGGACGTCTGATTCCAGAAATCAGTAACTATTACTAAAGAAAGTTAAAGAACGTCGTCATCTCGTCCCTGAGTACTGACCTCTTACGTAGGTACCTTGTTCTAATAGGAAACGCTGACCGGCAAGTGTGTGGCGTATTGATCTGAGATTCAAGCCGACCAAAAAGACCTCTAACTTGGCTTAACGGCTGCCAAATGTAGTGCTAACCGGTACCAAAGTTTTAACATGCCTTCCGAAACTCCCTAAATTTAACTTCTCTGTTAGTATCCTGGTAAGGATTTCCCAAGTGATTACAGCGTAGGGCTCTTCTAAAAGGGGTGAAATGGTTTTTACATGGTCGGTGCCCCTAGTGCTGAAAATGTTTATAGGCTGCGGTGACAACTTTCTTTTAGTGGGTCGTATGTTTGAGTTCCACAGAAGTAACTACTGAATTTCGATGATCGTTACCAAATACAGCTAAAGCGCAAAGTTACGAGTGTAATCTTTAAAAAACTTTCTGAGCATAGAATCATCCTAGCATTTATTCTGGTTGGGCTCTAGACTTACGCTAAGGTCCCAGGGTCTGCTCAGTGGTCTAACCAGATTTTGCTGCTGAATTTCTGTTATTGTACGAAACGACTGCTTTTGCAACACAACACTGTAAGTAGCAATACGTATAACAACATAGGTGTAAAAACAATATCAGTTATTTTCTCACAGCAGTTACGTAGTTGTTTCTGTTACATCTTGTGAATTGGTTGTCATGCATTATTTTTGTTTAGTTTCAAACTACAATAACTTGTTTTTAAACAATGATTCACATTATGATTTGATCTGACCGAAAGTGCATTTAGTATCAAAATGATTTTCTTGAAGTTTGGTACCATCGTGAGTGTTGTTCTCTCATTCGTATTATGTTGTGACGTCCTGAACGAGTCCTGTGTTAAATGCCCATATTTTAAGAGTTTGTCAAGTTTGAATGTGCAGGATCTAGTGGGGAGCTGGTTGACAGTGTACACTAAGCCGAAATCAATCAATTGTTTCACATTGCATATAAGAGCAACAACAGACTTGGTAAGTCCACGTCGACTCTGTGTACCTACCTATTGCTGTAGTACAAATAATTACTCGTGCTTGTTAGCTTTATAATTAAGCTCGTATATTGATGATTCTTCTCGAGTGCAAGTCTTTATAATTAAATTACACGTTGATACTATAACTATTGAAAAAGTATAAATCTAAGAAGAATAGTTTGTAACCTTCAAAGCGCCATAAAGATTGAACCACGTTAGGGATAAATATGGTAACAAATTGCATTTACGCACTGCCTTCCGGCCAATGGGGGGCCGAAAGGGGTTGTGCAACTCACTAGTAGAAGACGCGACCGCCAGCAGTAATACCCACTAAGAAATTTCTGATGACGCCCGGCGCTTGTTGAGAAAGGAGCGGACGTCGTCGGAAGAACTGGGTTCCAGTGCCTGACACCCCTCCCGCGGCCAACGTCAGGCGCGTCAACGTCCCGCCATCTTGATATCAAAATGGCGGAATCACTAATCTGTATATTTTTTTTCCTAATCCACTGTAGCACATAATTCGAAATGAGGGCACAAAATACTTAGAACAAGTCAGCACTAAATATTAAGCACAGTGTGAACGAAATAAAAGTCGGAGTTCCGCCATCTTGACATTCACACCCTTTCTATGTTAAGGTTTCCGATGGTTTCCGAAAAGTGCCTCATAAGACTTTTAAATGCGAAAGAGACGTGAGCGATGTCAAAATGCCACATTTCTTTAAGTGAATTGAGAGCCAGCAAGTGTTTGACATTAGTAGGTCTTTTTTATCGCATAATAGTATACTTAATATACTAGCAGACCCAGCAAACGTTGTTTTGTATAATATATTCTAACTGTACTATATTTTTTTTTAAATTAGGAACGAGAGCGAAACGTGTTTAAGTATGGCAACTTCAGCGGGCGCGTGAATTGGGACACCTGCTTCCTGGAAGTAGAATCACCTCTCGGGAAGCACTACCTGCAGGGCACGGGCGGCAGCGGGGGCTTACTCGAGAACATCATCCTGAGAAAGTCTGACAAGAGAGGTAAGTGGATACGATCATCCATTAACGTCCAACTACTGAGCACAAAGTTTCTCTTACAAACGAAGGAAAGATGTTGATACTCCAACACGCGGATCCGCAACAGTGCGGATTTGCGAAGGAAAATATAAAGGCTTTAGCTGTTAGAGATATTGAAACCGCCCATTAGTAGGCCTCTAAATACGAGACCAACATCTTAATATTGCTAACACGCTCAACACTTGGCATACCAATCCAAGGACTGACTCTTTTAAACTCTGCTTTACTCCTGGGATACAGCGACAAGCAACAAGCGACTGTAAATTTAATATTTTTGATTATAATTTGGTTTCCAGGAGAGTATAAGCTATACGAGCAAAGCCCGGACCAGTGGTCTCTATGGGGCCGTCGCGGGCGCGAGGTGCTCGTGATGAGAGATTGCGGCGGTTCAGCAGCGGCCGCGTTCGCCCGCGCGCCCTACTGGCCGACCGCCCACGAACTCTACGCCCTGTTGCATCGCAGCGGCATAGCCCCAATGGCGCAAGGAAGGCTTCTGTGCGAACCAAGAGATTTCCCCGCAACTCATCACAGTAACTCACGCTATTATTACGAATCCCACCGCAAACTTTAGGTGCTACATTTTTGTGCGTTACTTGGACAATAAAACCAGAAGTGTTACCCGTTACAAATAGATCAGCTTCTTTTCTTTTTTACAATAATTTTAGAATGATTCATCTAATGTCGTGAACTCACTTGTAAACAATACGAGTACCTATGTTTCTTTATATTTTAATATCATTAAACAATCCTTTTTATTTTAATATCTTTAAATTTTATTCCGTATGAAATATTGTGAGAAACAGTCATTCAGCAAAAATATTACGTGTTGGCTATCTTTGTTTCCGGAACACTTTTTAATTTATTAAAGTCAAGTTCTTATGAAAAATTCCCTGTACAAGTACACAGTACAATACACTTCTCACGACACGATGTTCTATTTATAATCTAACAATTTTTTTTATTCGCTTAACACTTCTTTTATTTTCGAAGATTTCTGATGTACATTAGTGTAAGCTAGATAATATGGTACTTATTAATACATTAAATGCAACAAACGAATAATATTAATCAAAAAAAGTATTTTTATTATCCTTACAACAAGTTACATACTTATAATATAAATACCTAAAATATAGGGATCTTACCTAGACCTTAGGAGCCCAAGCTAGCCTCACCTGCAAGTGGTGCACCTGCCGATCGACGGACGAGGCGCTGGCGAACATGACAGTGCCCGGTAAGCGGCAATAGGCTCGCCACCTATTACGTGGGGCCAACTATGTAATTGGCGCAGTGTGGGCGTATGATGTGCCTCTGCCTACCCCTTTAGGGACACAGGCGTGAATGTATGTATATTTGTGAACATTCACCCTAACATTATATAAGCCTCAAGAAATGTCTGTCTGTTACGCTTTCAAACCTATACTGATTCTGTTGAAATTTGGTAAAGAGATAAGTAAAACCTTTTTTTAAGGATCGAACAGCCTCTCGCATTGGATGGAGGGAAAGGTGTGTGTTCAGCCCGTTATATTCCGGGGCCGCGGTAACCCGAGATATATAAGACATAGGGCAGCGCCGCGGGTCAAAACTAATAAAGAATTGTTTTAATCTTAAACAGGATAATATAAATAACTTTATTAAATAAACAAGTATTTACTTGATAAATATTTCTTAAACATCTAAAATCTTTTTGTAGGTAGAATCTAGAGTGCGAAGTTTCCGTTCATAAGTGTAATGTTATGCCAGCGCACGAAGAACAAGTAAGGGTGATCCACCACTATCTCCATTTCGGGCGGGGCATCCCATTCTATGCCTGTAATTGTAGAGAAAGAGCAAATGAGACAAAATAATAAAGGTCTCTTGGCGACTCAAAACAAGTGTAGCGGACATACATTGTTGCAAGTGTCGATTAAGTTATTTCAGCGGAACCCTGTATTACGAAGAGTGCCTTACTGACCATTTCGTCGTCTACGGAACACCGCGTCGCTTAGCTAACCTGACATATTTAAATAACCTGACATATTTAAATATGTGAACAGTCAAAATTAGTGTTCTATGTTAAGTGCTATTCTGTGTACAATCTTGTTAATCAAGTTAATAGACAGTTCATTACCAAATAACTTTTTTATTTATCTCTACGGAACTTTATTAGATCACCTAAATATGTATAATGTAATATTCAGCAGAAGTTTCCGAAAAACTTTCAGTAGTAAACTGTAATATCCCTAGTAAACCAAACGAATGTTCACGGATTAAAATCGTGGTTTATATTTTTTCCAATGTTCCGAATAGGTACTTTACAGCCACGGAGAGACTGAGATAACATGTGGACTATAGACAATGTTACATAATTTTTAACTACCGTCACTAAAACATTAATCCAATATATGTAATCGCGTAAGGAAAGCTTACCAAAGGTCAAAACGATCTCCATTAATAAAATATTCACGATAAGGCCCTTAAATTGAAATTGACGATATGGCGTGGTGGCGTGTACACTCGCACTCCGCACCTGAGGGCGTGAGGTCGATTCCCACACATGTCAAATCTTTGTGTGCACAAATATAAATATTTCTTCTCGACTTCGATTTATTCCTATGTATATTAAGTATGTGTTTATAAAAAATATATATTAATGTTTGTTTATTCGTTATTTAGTATCCTGGATAACACAAGTTCAGATAATTGGTATAATTGTCAGAAAATATTTATTATATATTTAATTATTTTCACCTAGATATGACAAAGGAGGCCAAAGCCCGACTCATATGCTCTATAGATTCTTCTCATTATTCGGACCCAACTTTTAAACTGGCTTTAATACTTTAAGTTAAAGAAACAAGAGATAGATGGCGTTATTGGCGACATTTACTAAGAGTTCCGTACTTTGAATTTAACTTTTTAAATAAGTTTTTTTTCCTTCTATTTACTTACGCGATTATATATTATAAATAAAAGTAATGTTACGGATTTATGTTGCGGTTTATTGTACTACTATTATTTTTATCTCGTCATTCCGAATACCTTACAGCGATTCGTGGTCACAGGGAGGATGAACATAAGTGTTACCTAACGTACCAGTAAGCACACCAGAATAACCACTGTGATGTATTGTGTGTTTACAAACCTTGTAAAATGTAAATGTGCTTTTTAATACAAAAGAAATAAGGTTCAAATAATAATTACCGTCGTCTTTAAAAGCATTTCTTCCTGCCTCAGACCAGAACATAATGCGCTGCACGGCATGAGACAGCCGTATTTTCCCGCTGTCGGCTTCGTTGGTCCAATCCACTAGTTTGTTGACACCCATCTGAAATAGGAATTTAGTGCCATCTTTAATTAACCATTGTGCATCGTCATCTTTCATTAATGGGCTCACGCCACCATTAATAAAACAAGGATATTTTATTAAACTAAGGGCCTGTTACACAATGTCCAAGTAAGCTCCCAAAAGCGTTTACTTGGCAGGATATAACTTGATATAACTTCTACATTACCAAATAATAAGCGGCGCGTAAGTTGAACAAAAATGGGGGTTGTCTGTGGAGCGTATAATCGTAAACAAAACATACAAGAGGGACCAAAAGTGCGTGAGTAAGATTGTCGCACCCACATAGATGGATAACCCCCCCTACCGCACTTCGATTGAGACCCGATATAATAGGTTGGGGAAAAAGTCTTTTCGTATTTTTGTATGAAAAGTCAAGACATTTTTTTCAAAGTTTATTTACATTTATTTACAATATATATGTACCGTTTTGTTGAATAACTTTCTGCCATTTTGTGGGCAGAGACATTATCCCGTTACTGTAGAAACTTTGGGACTTCTGATCAAAAAAACGGGACAAATAGTTTTGGCAGTCCTCTCTTGAGGTCAACCTTACAGAACCTAAAGAATTCTGCAGAGACCGAAACAGGTGAAAATCTGAAGGCGCAAGGTCAGGGCTATATGGTGGATGCACTAGGACCTCCCAGTCGAACTCTCTTAATTTTTGCTGAGTGGCTAAAGATGTGTGTGGTCTAGCGTTATCGTGATGAAAGACCACACCCTTCCTGTTGATCAATTCCGGCCGTTTTCTCTCGACTGCTTCCTTTAATCTCATCAGTTGCTGGCACAGAATCAGAATCGATGGTTTTGCCGGGCGGTAAAAGCTCATAATAAACAATGCCCTTCCAATCCCACCATACACACAGCATCACCTTATTTCGTGTTAGGCCAGGTTTGGCCACAGTCTGTGAAGCCTGGCCAACTTTCGACCACGACCTTTTTCGCACGTTCTTGTCGTACGTGATCCACTTTTCATCGCCAGTTATCAATCTCTTCAAAAACGGCTCGGTTTCATTACGTCTCAATAATGAATCGCAAATGAGTGCACGGTTCATTAAGTTTCTTTGAGTGAGCTCGTGTGGCACCCAAATATCGAGCTTTTTTGTATAACCAGCTTTCTTCAAATGGGTCAAAACTGTTTTGTGGTCAATTCCCAGTTCTTCAGCTACATCGTAACTACTAATATGCCGATCTTGCTCCACTCTTTCAAAAATGGCGTCCATTTTATTCGTAACAGGGCGACCAGAGCGAGGTGCATCTTTAACATCAAAATTTCCGGACTGAAAACGTTTGAACCAAATTTGTGCTACTCTTACTGACACTGCATCAGGTCCATAAACATCACAAATTTTTTTCACTGCTTGAGTTGCATTTTTGCCTTTTTTATAATAAAATTTTAAAATGTATCGAATTTCTTCATTAGATTCACTCATTTTTACGGAGAGAAAAACAAATGAAAAATAGCGGGAAACAACTTTTTTTTATTTTTTTCTTTTCTTTATAATCGAATCTTTTTAATGTTACCAAAACCAGCCAGACACAAATAGTACAGTCAAAAAAATTTTATAATAAGTTTATACCTACGTTATGCGAAAAGACTTTTTCCCCGACCTAATATACCTAATACAAATACAAAAATACAAAATACAAAAAGTTTATTTCCTCAACAAGTACATATTTTTTTTTAAATCGTGATTGGAGCCTCCATTTAGACTACAGAAAGTCTGTGTTAGGGGACTCCGCACTTCCATAACTTCAATACAATAATTGATAAAATACTTAATAATCTAGTTAATATGAATCTAACTTTGATTTAGTTGTGTTTAATCGTGTATGCCTTTGTGAGGGTGGTGTGTATGTGAGTGTGGTGTGTATGTGGGTGTGGTTTTGTATGTGGTTGTGGTGTGTGTGTCGATGTGGTGTGTGTGTAGGTGTGGTGTGTGTGTGCATGTAAGTGTGTGTTTCTATGTCATATTTTTAATAACAGTTCAGTATCGTCATAAGTTACAGGTTTAATCCAACTTATTAGTGTTTTTTTGCATTCATGTATATGTTTGTCATGCATATGTAATTTTTTATTAATCCTATTGTATAATATTGCAGAAAGTTTGTTATATTGTCTGTTTGCAAATGTTGTTTTTGTTACTGGTATTATAGCAACGTTACATTTACGTCTTTTTAAAATTGAATCTTTATTATAAGGCAGATTTTTATATTTTTTCAGACCAGTAGATGTAATATATAGTTTCCTGACCGATAACAAGTCACAAGTTTTATAAAGATCCTCTGTAGAATGTCTCCTTTTTTTGAAATACATAATTTTGATCAAGGCCCGCTGCGCTCGTTCTAGATCTATAAACTTGGATTTAGCTGCGCCTCCCCACACCGGGATGCAGTACGTCAGTACAGATTGAGCGAGAGCGACATAAATTTTATTTATAATGTTTCTCCGTGAACCGTCTTTTTTGATTAGATTAGTTGGAGCTACATGTCTCAGTGTCTAAAATATCCATATCAGTTTTCTAACTCTTCCATTCATGTATTCAAGATGGGGAAACCATGATAATCGTTGGTCAATGATAACTCCTAAGTACTTAGTATATGTTACTCTTTTGATAGTAGGACATGAACAGCTTTTATTTGATATCATGTCACATGAGTGTACTTTGATAATAATATCCTCAGTAGGTTGTGATCTTTTAGTGATGCCAAAGCAGAGATAATTAGTTTTTGTTGAATTTAACGTAAGGAGGTTGCCACTAAGCCAATCAGCAATTTTAGCCAAGCCACGTTCAGTGTTGCGTTTGACATCAGTCCAATTATCTCCATAGAAGACAACGGCTGTATCGTCAGCATAAGAAAAAATATCTCCATTGTCCAATTTTAGTTTGCAGAGGTCGTTTATATAAGCCAAGAACAGCGTTGGGCCCAAGACACTTCCCTGTGGCACACCAAACAGCACTTCTGCTTCATCACTAGTGTAAGAATCGATTTTAACCCTTTGTGATCTACCAGAAAGGTAATTTTTTAAGAATACTAGTGGGATTCCTCTTATTCCTAGATTTTCTAGCTTGGTGACAAGGGTTGGAACAGAAACGGTGTCAAAGGCTTTTTTTAAATCAATAAAAACAGTTAAGCATTTAGTTCCTTGATCCAACTTAGAAGTTATTAAAGAGCTTAAGGCAGAAACAGCATCTTCTGTAGATATACCCTGTCTGAAACCAAATTGATTAGGTGAGATTATGTTATATTTATTAAAGAATTTTATGAGCCTGTTATTGGTTACTTTATCAAGGATTTTAGACAGGGCAGGCAATACAGAGATAGGTCTGTAGTTGTTGACATCGTCTCTTTTCCCCCCTTGTGCACAGGGGTTATTAGAGATTTTTTTAAAGACTATTTTTTAAATAATGAGACTATATATATATGCACCGCGCTCAATACTGATCCGAGTGGCTGTGGTTTTGCTAATTCCTTACCGATTTTAGTTTGGATGGTAGCAGCAGCGTCATCCGTAAGGTATACAGCGGCATGGTGGCTGCGACGCGCATTGGTACCATGCGCTTAGTGACGTCACGCAGCCCAGTCGAGCCCAGCTCATCATACACGCTGCGGAGAGATCGACCATCTGGTAGTAGAATCAGCAGAGTCAGTCCCGGCGTAGCGTACATTATTTCAATTGCCTGGAGGTTTTAATGCTAAGTAAATGCAATGAAAAATAATATCTATCCTACCTATAAATTAACAAATATAAAAACAAAAAAATTTATAATAAATTCAATTTTTGAACTGTTATAGGGTTATTTAAATTTAAGAAACGTAGATACGCAGTAGGATAGTTAAAAAAAATTTTTTTTTGATGAGTTATGTTTTTGTTTAAAGAATTTGCCAGTGCCAAGTAATTAAAGAAAAATCAAGTTGCCTTCGCAGCATTTTGTCAAAGTCAAGTCAAATCCATTACAGTTGAGTCAAGTCAAAGTAATAAATACCCCAGTAAAGTATTTGAGACTTTACTATAGGTTTCTATGCTATTTTGTAAACAACATGTAAAATCACAATTCACGGTATTATTCCAAAATAAAACACTGCTTTGATGGGTCTTTTACTGTGTTGGCGCAAAAAAAACATTAAATTTATTATACATATGTACATAAAATTATGCCTGTTTTTCCGAAGAAGTAGCCAGAGGCATATTTTGCGCCCACATTTTCCAGCAACATTTTGGGCCCCCGTAATAGGCGGCGAGCCTATGGCCGCTTAACGGGAACTTGTACGTTTGCCAGAGCGTACGTTGATCGGCGGTGCACCATTTGCAGATGAGGTTGGCTTGGGCTGCTGAGATCTTGGTAGAATATGTACCTACTTTTATATGCAAATAAAATTATATTTATTTGTTTAAATAAATAAGAACTCATTTATCAGAAAACCTGTTGCTGCGAATGGTGCCAATCACACTTATCGCAGGGGGCGTTGGGTGTCAATTTTCAGTCAATGATTGTTCGTATTATTTAGTTCATTATTTACGTGACAATGTTCGGGAGCACCATACTGGTTGTGATATTTCTGATTTCCCATTTTTGTTTTATTTACGGCGTCTGTCCTCCAGAACGGAAAGAGGCCGATCATTTTGAAGCACAGTTACATAATGATTTACTGTGCGCCTATGACTACTCGTACCGCCCAGTCAAGGATCACAAGACCGCCGTTAACGTATCCATCAGATTTGCGCTTAAATACATCAGTTTCGACTCACTAGAAGAAACTTTCACTGTACACAGTTGGATTGCAATGAAATGGAAAGACGAATTCTTGACTTGGGATCCCAGCAAATACGGTGGCATCACCGAGATGCAAGTTGAAAGCCATCTTATATGGACTCCAAGAATGTCACTGTTTAATGCCGATGTGTCAGTTTATGAGTCAACAGACATTTACACGACTTGTTTGCTGGATAGCAATGGAACTGTAACGTGCGTACCACATATTCCTCACTCCGGGATTTGCCGCACATCCTTGAAGTATTGGCCTTATGATAAACAAAACTGCACCTTATTTTTCGGTTCGTGGATGCATACTGGCGAGCAAGTCAATTATACTTTTTACAGATCGAAGCCAGTGGTCCAGGACGACTATCAAGATGGGCCTGGTTGGAAGTTACTGACTGTAATTCCTGAAAGATTACCAGGCAACTATGCGTGCTGCCCCAATGTAACGTACCCGATGCTCAAATACACATTTATACTTAAAAGGGAGTCTGCCGGTCCGGCTGCTATTATAGTCGTCCCGTCAGTCGTAATAGTAATAATGACGACTATTTCTCTGTTGCTTGATGTCAAGGATAGTAATAGATTGGCGTTGCAATGCTTTTCGCTGTTCGGCCATTTTGTATTTCTGACTGAAGTCGGGTATAATATTCCAAAGCATAGTTTCGATACGCCTGTGATATTGTTGTTTATAAGGGACTCGATGGTCGTGACGTCGGTGTCTATATTGCTAACTTTGGTACTGACTTCAATGTGCCGGCGTGTGACAGTGGCGCCGCTTTGGATGGCCCGTCTGACCCGGTTGGCGAGTGGCGGCCCCGGGAGATATGTTGTCTTTACAGAGTTTGACCCGCAAGACATGGGCGAAACCAAAATCTTGTCTGACAATGATACCAACCAAAGCCGCTCCCGAGACTCCTCTGACTGGATCATGTTCGCGAACATCCTCAACAGCCTTATCTTTATTGTTATGGTGCTTGTTTATGTTATCTTACTGAGTGTATATCTTCCAAAAAACCAATAACGTAAGTAAAAATACATATAATAATATGTATTTTTTGGATTATCTTTCATATAAAAGGCTGCATTAAAAATCTTACATATAAAAAAGTCTCCTTCGGTGAATTGTGTTTTGAATGAATTAAAAATATAATAAATATGTAATAGTTAGTACCGGAATATTTTTATTTAACAAGGATTTTTTTTTAATTGGTAGCTTTAAGATTTTATTATTACTCAACAATAAATAGTTATAAAACATACAATTTTTTAGTAACATTTCCTTAAATACCTCAAAGCCTCAAAACAGTGTATATCTAACATGGATTTTGGTGTACCTAATTAATAAAATTAAAGAAAAACTTAAAAAAGTTGCAAAATTAAGTAGGTATATGGGTTTATGGGAATCCTACGAAGATCTGAGGAACCCAAGCCAACCTCAGGGAAAGTGGTACGTCTACCGATCAACGGCTTTGGCAAACATCCTCCTTCCTGGTAAGCGGCAATAGGATCGCCACCTATTAATTGGGACCAAAATATAATTGACGAAATGTGGGCGTAAAATATGTCTCTGCCTATCCCTTCAGAGAAACAGGGCGTGGAATTATATATGTATGTTCTGTCGCTTCATTCACATTCATTTTGTAGGTGCTTTTATCCTTCCCATTGCGATCTCCTGCATTTTTATTTCATAAGTCATGGAACAAATCGTACCTGAAAGTTTCTGTCGTGGAAGTAGCCGTATCGCATGATATCGTTGATGCGAATCATTCGGGTAGAGCGTTCGTTGCCGAGGGGGTGTTCCAGAAACGGTCGCGTGCCATTGAGCAGCGTGGGGGCGGAGCGCCATCGAGCGCGGAGGTACAGCGTCGTCAGCGCCACGCTACCAACGCCTTCTGCAAACTCGTCCGCATCGAATGTATTTCGTATAACACCTCCAGAATCTTCTTGCACCTATACAACCAATAGTAATAAATAGAATGATTACAAACATTGCTTTTAAATAAAGGATGACCATCATAATTTAAGCCAAACAAAGTCCACTGCTAAAGTTGGCCTCCCCAATTTTTTTTTTTAAATTGGGGGTATTTGCCCATAATTAGATACCACGCTGGGCAGGCGGGTAGGTGATCGCAGATTCAGCCAGTACGCTATATGACGCTGCGGCCCATCATCCGGTAGTATTTTGGGGGGAGGCACTATTCTAGGCCAATACCACATGGCTAAAATAACGGATAAACATACAAATTGATGTATGTTTATTGTAAAAACATAGGAAAAACCCAAAAAAAATATTCCAGAATTGACCAAAATAAATATCAGAATCATATCAATACACACAAAGATTTGTCCTGTGTGGGGATCGAACCTTATCCTCGTGGGGAGCTCAATGCGGACTTCTTGGCGGGAAAGTGAAGCGTCATGTCGGCAGTTTTGTTTTATTTTCTAAAATTTGTGATATTTCTAACATTAATGTGTAATAACGGTGGATTATTAACCGTTAAGTGTTAGTGAACATACATGAGTGTTGGTAAATCAAAGAAAACGGTGCAACATCACTTTTAAAATTTTCTCTCATGGAGTCCGTATGAGATCTTAGTATAGTCCCACATCTTTACTGAGGACTCAAGGGGCTTAGGGGAGGGTATCTCATTTACCATTTATCATGTCTCATTCTCATTTACTATGAATTATATATTATTAATATATCACTTAATTGACACTGGCTAAATGTGCTAGACGCACGAAGCCATTATTTAAAATAAAGAAAGAAGTCCTAAAGCGACTTCTTGGCGGGAAAGTGAAGCGTCATGTCTGCAGTTTTATTTTATTTTCTAAAATTTGTGATATTTATAACATTAATGTGTAATAACGGTGGATTATTAACCGTTAAGTGTTTGTGAATATACATAAGTGTTGGTAAATCAAACAAAGCAGTGCAACCTCACTTTTCATATTCTCTCAAGGAGTCCATGTTAGATCTCAGTATAGTCCCACATCTTTACTGAGGACTCAAGGGGCTTAGGGGGGGAGTTTCTCATTTACCATTTTTCATCTTTATCATGTCTCATTCTCATTTACTATGAATTACATATTATTAATATATCACTTACTTGACACTGGCTAGATGTGCTAGACGCACACAGCCATTATTTAAAAGAAAAAAAAAGTCCTAAAGCGTATATAATATTAGTCCTAAAAGACTCCGCTGTTCGAGGGGAAAACCTGATACGCCTTATTTAGGAATCTACGTTTAAGAGCAGAAGTTGTAATAGCTGCGATAACTTTCAAGCCATAAATGAGACGCTGTTTTCTTCAAAGCTTTTAGTCAAAGTTTATTAGTCCACTGCTTAGGCCTTTCCAATGCCACTGACCTTGATCTTAAATTCTTCACATTTAACCGCTGGCACCTGTTTTGTGTATACCGTCGTTTTAACTAGCTGGAGGGCATCTTACGCTATGCTCCACATTGTAACTTCTGCGTGCACAATAAAATTTATTACAAAATTGTAAATTCCCACTTGCCATTTTGTTTAGGGTCTGCGCCAATTCTTCAGGCGTTTCTGTCCCATTGAAATGATCAAGGTGCAGATGGAAGGCTGCAGCAGCACCTTCACGGAAGTATCGACTGACATTCTGTGACGCTCCTAAGACCAGTCTTGAAGTCCAGGACCATTTCAAATTAACATCGGATTTTGGCAAAGAAGTTAATATTTCATTTATCAACGAGATTTTTTCCTGAAATATTAAAGTTACTCAATGAAAATGAAGTATGATTTATTTAATTCCGGCTGCTAACGCGCCCATTCACCACTACTACTGCTTATTTCTAGAATGACAAGATAAAACATACCCTATCTGTAATGTCGGAGACAACATATTCGTATATTTCCGCTTTAGTCTCTTGGTCAGCCTCAGTGGAGAGAGCCATTAGATACAGTGCAAGGAAAAGACCCGACTGGACAAAACTAATAGCATTTTCTTTTCCGTCCGGTGGACTCAGATCTCTTAATGTATTGAATGTCGCCTGAAAATGTAGTACTTTTGAGCAGTTTCTGGCGAATGTTAATGTCTACTTACATACTACTTATATATAATACTATATAATATATAATACTAACATGGCATATACAGTTTTATACTCTAAGGCCGGTTTGCACAAACAGCTCTTAATGTGATTTAAGTTCAAATTTAATTTTAAAACGTTGCATTGCATTTCAGTTAATTCTTTAAAGATGAGAAGGACCGCACGATTTACCACTGGATTAGTGACAGTTGCGCAAGCCGCCCTAAAGGTTTTCTGAGGAAGTCGATATCTAGGCGTAACGTATTTTATGCATTTCTGCATTCTGAATCTATACCTAAAATTATGGTCTATTTTAAATGGTTCGTTCACACAATGACACCAGGTAAGCGGAAAGCCAAAGTGATACGGTAGAAATAGCTTCACATACATTTAAAGTTGGTAATAAAAATGAAGCTAGATTAAATTCCTCGTTACCACAAGTATGAGTACCTAGCTTACATAATAAAATTACAAAAGTACTTACTCAAGATTATAATATACTAGCATAAGTGTTCTGTGATAGTAACGCTAACTTGTTACTTACAGTGTAAAATGTATGGTCCAAATAGTCTAATATATGCGAAAATCTATTAAATAAATTTTCCTTTCGTTGCTGGCTTGATTCTTCAGGAACTAAAGGCTTGGATATAAAATCATATAGTTCGGTTGTTTGTATACCCACAGAATTTAGATCTGCAGAACGGACTTCACTCGATGAGCCCAATTCTTTGCTGGATTTCCAATAGGTCACAGTCTGAGATTGAATACCCAGACTATTGTTTTTTCTCGGTTCGGTAGCCGATGGCGTAGGATTCCAGCTGTGATAACGATATGGTCTTATCTTTGAGGACCAAATAAAAGTATTACCAGGGACTTTAAACATATTTAACGGTAATATCTTTCGGTCGATGTTCAGACGATTTTTAGTGAGCAGATGAAATATTCCGCTTGCTTCATGAGGTTCTTGATACAACACAGGGACGCTGGTACACGCTGACCATTTGTTATGTGAAAGGTAAATTGGTAGACAATTTGGTCTTTGATGTCGTTTATATCCAAAATTACGAAACTGCAGTGAATTTGTACAATGATTCAAAGAAATTAATTTAGTTAAACAAATAAGTGCAACCAAATAAAACATTTTCTATTTCAGAAATCCTATCCGTTTAAACATTCTTAAAGATTGTATATTTTGCGCTAAATAAATAAATGAACTGCATCAGGAAAGTATACACTGCACAGCAAAATGTTTACTTTAATTCACTACTTTTGATCACAAGTATGCATTGTAACACTTATTTTTCTAAGTGTAACACTAAAAGAGGACAGGTGCCTGCGTCTAGCCACTCGCACCACAGATTCTAGACTACCTGCCTAGTGCTGCTTAGCCGTTATCAATAATTCTGTAGCCAATAAAATGGAATAATTAGGCATATTCTGTTCTGCACAGTAATCTATCACGTTTTTCCATTTATATTAAGAATAAATCTAAATAATAAATCGCAAGCGATAAATTTACTGATATAATTTTTATTATGTGTCACTAATTAAAAGTCGCTTAGTGCGCTATGGAAAAGGTTATGCTCAGATTTTCTTTCAAGAAAGAATTTGTCTATTTCAGACATAATCCGCAAAAGAATAAAAGTCATCGACATAGCCCTACGAATTAGAAGGCTTTAGGTGGGAATTGATATTGGCGTCAGAACTAACTGCAGGGGTAATTGAGTTCTTGATCTTAAGATGATACTGCGGCAAACGTAGTGACTTCATAATAGGTGGAGCGATAATGATTACAAGATAACTGAAAAGAGGCCTCACTGTAGCTAGATCAGGAGTGGCCGATGTCCAACAGTGAACTGCTATATGCTATTTATAAGGCAGAGGTATAAATTAACTACTGCTAAGTCACGCAGACGAAGTCACGGTCATCCGCTAGTTACATATGAAATCAGAATTGCAGAGGTGAAAACCTTCAACATTGTAGGTATTACTGCACTTTTAAATAATAACCTACAAACGTAAATAATGTGCATAAACATTTAATCAATTTAAGAGCACTATATCAATGCTCTAAGTATGGAACTAATAAGCCTAACTAAAGTGCCTATGTAATTTGTCTAGTTTTATACATCTGTTAATATTAAAAATGCAAAATTGGGTTTGTTCATCTTCGGATCAATTATTATTGAGTATAGAATAGCCATTTTTATTTTGAGAAGCGGAAAATATGGGAAAATGCCAATACCCTAAAATTTGTAATCGCAGTATCGTATTAAAGTGCTTATCCGATATATTATAAAGAAACCGAAAATTGTGCTAAAAATGCTATAGATTCCCCTGAATTATCTTACGGCTACAAAAACCCGCTTCAGACATAATCCGCATAAAATACCAACCTAGTTTGAAAACGTACGTCAGAGCGGCCTGCCGTATGTCTTAACCCTCTACACAAAATCATGTAGCATAATTATAGGTCGATTAGTGCCAGGTTCAACCCCTGGACCGTAAAATCAAATGACGTGTTCAGTCTCATATGTGAATTTCAACGTAGGTGCCTACTAGCGATATCACCGCGACGAATAAAACTACGATATAAAATTTATATTTTTTAAGGCTTTTACAGGGTTGGCAACGCGCTAGTGATCCTCCTGGTGTTCGACTGGCAAGCGCCCCTAGGCTGCGGTGACCATTTTCCTTCACCATCATACTTTTAGACATTTGAAAATATAGGCTTCCACAATTGCTTTCCGCGTTGATCGATCCTGTGCCGCCTGCATCCACCGGCTTCCCACCGCCTTGACCAGATCATCGGTCTATCGGGTGGGAAGCCGCCCTCTACGTTTGCTAGTTCGTAGTCGCCATTGAAGAACCTTAACGCCCCATCGGTCGTCGGTTCTTCAAGCTATGTGCCCGCCCCACGGCTACTTCAGCTTACAAATGTATGGCGGTCACTACAGTTTTCCTACAAATTTCCTCATCCGCGCATAGCTCTCTCCATTGCACGCGACTTTGAGCTCAGTCAACAGGTCAAGCAACAGGTCAAAAGTCAGACAACAGGTTTCAGTACTATATGGCAACACGCACTGGCCGCCGACTTTTGTCTTGAGACACAGAGGTATTTTAAACAAGAAGATGTTTCGCAGTTTTCTGAACGCAGCTCAACCGACCTGAATTACCTCCAATTTCGAGAAAGAAGTTTGAATTGACCTCTTTCTCGAAATTGGACCTACCTATTTGACTTTCTGTTCCAGGTAATACGTACTCGTTGACAACTTCGAGGGCCGAGCTTCCCACTATTACTGGGCTACCCCAGCCGCCAGCTAGCCAGCTGCCCACGCACAACATGGATATATGACATGATTTTCGTCTTATCCTTGTTCATTTTAAAACCCACCAGTCGGGAAGCTCTGTTGAGGTCTCCGAACATTGTGCCCAGATACAGAAGCGATTCCGCTATGACCACCATGTCGATGGCAAATCATAGTAGTCATTTACTCGCCGTTGATATTGATGCCTTAGTTTTCCAAGTCCAGTAGCTTGAAAACATCCTACAGAGCAGCAGTGAACAGTTTCGGTGATATGACATCACCCTGTTTTACGCCCTTTTGCAAGAGTCCAATGGTCAATGGCTCGTCCAATGGTCCAGTACTCGTACGTACATGGTGGCGTTACTGTATCACTTTTCATTAGATGCGCCGTATGCTTGTGTCCCACCTAGTGGTATAAAGAAAACATTAATCTGTACGACATATGCTTGAGTACTATTATTTAGTATACCTTTACCTTCAACTATATTGCTTACTATGGTGTGTGTGGAATGGTGAATAAAAGCGAAATGCGACTCCACCGGACGGTAGCCTTGTTGACGGACGGCTGCTGCATTGACGCGCGTCTATGCGACACAGTAATGTCAAAGTCCACGCGTACAGTTTGATAAAAGTAAATGATCTTGTTATACTCAACATGCTCTATTAATATTAATACAACCGTCAACGTGTGAGATTAGCCTAAAAACTAAAATTATACTCCCTACATAGTTTTTGTCGCAAATCCGTAGGTATCGTGGCGCTCACGGCTCTTGCTCTTCTTCTAATATGGTACCTACACAGTTCGAAACCGAATTTACTACAATCGAGAATCTACTTGCAGTACAAAACAAGGTAAACGAGACACCAGGATACTTTACATGACAAAAATTAAATTTAAAAGAAATAGATATCAATTACAAAATAAATATCTGCTACGCATCTTTGCAGTTTTTTGCTATGCACAGCGCCATGCCAATATTTTTTATCGATCGAATTAACTACGAAAAACAGACATTACACCAAATCCTGTATTTACGACCAAAGTTATTTTATCATAGGGGGCGTAACTTTGTATCAAGTTTCAAGCATTGACATTTACTCTCTATTTGGTATTAGTTTGTCACTATGTCCAGGCACAGTTTAGTGTTTCTCATTTTGATATGGTATTATCGTCCAATTCATTGCGAGTGTCCTTCAGATCGAAAGATGCCTGAAAATATTGCGAAAGTGCTTAGAGATAATTTGTTTTGTGCCTACAATTCTCATTACCGCCCAGTGCGAAATTACAAGAATGCAGTCAATGTTGAAGTTCAAATCATATTAAACTATATCACTTTCGACGCTACTGAAGAAATATTTACCATTCATGGTATGCTGCATATGACATGGCAAGACGAATTCTTAATGTGGGACCCAAAAGACTATGGTGATATCAAAGAAATTAATTTAGAAAGTCATGAGATATGGACGCCGCGACTCGCTTTGTTATCAGCAGGACCTACAATATTACAATCGGATCAACATTTTGATAATTGTTTCCTAAAAAGTAATGGAACTACATCATGTGTAGCACATGTTCCGTTTGATGGCCTCTGTCAGACCTGGTTACAGGACTGGCCTTATGACAAACAGAACTGCACATTTTACTTTGGTTCGTGGATGCATACAGGAGAACAGATCAATTTTACTTTTCCTAAATCAAATGAAGCATTAATTTACGAATCCTCTATAAGTGCCCCAGGTTGGAAATTGCTAGGCGTGGTATCCCAACGTATGCCTGTAAAATATGCATTTTCTAATGATACATATCCCAGGCTCAAGTATACATTCATGCTCCAAAGAGACTCGCCAGGGTTACATGCCATTATTGCTGTTCCTTCAGCTTTATTAGTGATTTTAACAATAGTTACTCTTCTATTGGATCTCAAAGATGACACCAGAATGGGGTTGCAATGTTTTTCTCTTTTTGGCCACTTCATGGTTATGGGTGAGGTAGGATTCAATTTACCCAAACAGAGTTTATATGCGCCTTTGATACTTGTGTTTATTTGTGATTCTATGGTGATAACTACATCGTCTATATTGATGTCACTGTTGCTGGCATCTATTTTAAGCAGAGTCAACGAAGCTCCTGGGTGGCTTGTCAAGTTGACTAAGCTATTGACTACAGGACCTGGAAAATACGTGGTTTCCGTGGATTTTAACTCTAGCGACACAAAGAAACTTCCTGAGGGCGACATTAATGAAGAAAGTGAAAACTATTCCCGTCATACCAACACATGGCGTACTTTAGCCAACTTACTTAACAGTGTAGTATTTATCGTTTACATTGTTGTGTATTTAATATTATTCAAAGATTATATGTCCGAACAGTCGTAGTGATACTATAAGCCTTATTTTGTCCTTTTTAAAATAATAAATGAAGCTGGTCAGTAACCTATCAAATTTTCATTATGGGCGCCTCCAAATCAAGGTTGGCGACATACTTACTTACGGTTTATTTAGTATTGAAACACAAGTTCATAATTATATATATCTTTGAACTAAATAATTGGTGTTTTTAAAAACACATCATTTTTTATTACATAATTACTTATTTAATAAAAAAATATAAGTATGTCGCTTGAGAGAAAAATAAACCAGCTTCAATGTTAAGTTTAGTTGAATAGATTCGTAGATTTAACTAACAGAATTTACCCATCTTAACATGAAAGTCGGCATTAAAATCGGTTTTATATATTTATTCCTGATATTTTTAAAAAAGCCGATCATTCGTAGACAACCCTAGTTTTGAACTTGTATCAGATGATGATATTATTTTCTATCTAGTTCCATGTTTCGGGTCAGGGTAATCTATTATTCTAACATACTATAAGCATTCTAGAGTCAAACAATGTAAACCTTATTATTTTGATGGGTTTTACGGGTTAAGGTGTGTATTACATTTAGGTCACCTATTTATTATTCTACTATGTCACCTCTAAAGATGCCAAAAAATAAGATAACTTTACACATTCCTTTGCTAAAACAGCCCTTTTTCTTCTCCGCCATGATTGTAAAAATGTAAGGATGGTTTGCATCAAACTCTATATTTAGGTCAGCCCTAAGCGGGACTAGTCCAACTGCTGTAAGAAAAACAGAGTATCTAATTAAAGGCCTTTTTTAACCTTAGAATACCAAGGACAAAATCATCGCGCTCCGGAAAATAAAAGCATAACTGGATTTAATATCATCATCGTCTCAGCCCTTTAACATCCGACTACAGAGAGTGCAGAGTTGGTAAACATCAACCACGCAGGCCCTGTGCGGATTTGCGGAGGCGTCCGGATGTTAAAACTTTTCGAAGTCCCCAATTCATGACGTAACAACTACCACCAATAGTGATACCTGGTACCAACGATTTAACGTGCCTTCCGAGGCACGGAAGCGCTCGAAATTGAATGCCACACGGACGATTCTTCGGCAATTGATTCCAAGTATCGCAGTACTACGAGAGCTTTTATTATTTTTGGTAATAAACTAATAATAACCTAGTCTTGCCGTAAGTATTGCCTCAACTTATAAGAGGGAATTAAAAAAAAGTTTGTGAAAGATAATTTTGAAGAAGGTAGTTAAGCCAATAAGTTGGACTTTTTAACAAAACTTAGCACTAGCGCACAAAGCAAAATCAACCCAGCGCTGGTTAGACTTGAATTTAACGGATTTATCACCTTTTAAGATTGCCCCCCTAGTCCTGATTTTAGTCCTTTGGATTATTATTTCCCACCCGCAGTCAATGGGCGCGTTAGTCTATAAGTATGACATTTATAAGAGCTCTATTATTAGGCGAAATATCGAGTCGCTAAAAGCAGATTTAGTGAAGGGAGCTGCCTCGATACCATTGGATGTATTACGAGCAGCCATAGATGAATGGCCAGGACGTTTGGTGGTCGACGATATGTGTAAAGGCTAAAGTATGTCATTTTGAATAATTTAATTTGTAAGAACCTATATACTTAGTCTACCGTATAAAATAAATGATTTTAAAATTTATTTTATTTTTATTTTTACTTTTCATGACTGTTATATGAGGGACAGAATTTATGGCACGACTAGGTAATAATTGTACAGCCGTGCGGCAGTACAGATTGACCTCTTCGAAAGCTGATTGCCGCACTTTGATTAAGACCTGATAATTTGTTACTGTGCAGCCAAGTTACACTTACGCGCCGCGCGCGAAATGTAGTCCCTTTAATGTAATGCGGAGTCAAATATCACAAAATGTAATTATTTAGCGAAAATGATTTGATTTTATCATCTGAGTCAATTAACGTCCCACTACTGCGCACGAGCCTCCTCTCACATACCAAGGTGCGAGGGTATTGGGTCAAAAAATTAATTAAAATAGACTTGAATGTCTTTAATATCAACAGGATTATTTAGATTAGTGAAATTTGAATAAGAAGAATGGATATACAATATTTTTTTAACAACAATGAAAGAGATATGAGCGGTATCATAATGAAGACATAATAACAAAATGAACTCATTGTCAGAATTGGTCAAGGTTTGTCAGTTAATCATCATGGTCATACTCCACCACGCGGACCCAGTGCGGAATGGAAATGATTTGATTTGATTACATATAACTGAATTGTAGTTTAGCAATATGTTTATAAAAAAGATATACTACCTTTTTTACGTTGGTAACAAAATGCATTCACGCTCTGCCTCCCAGCTAAAAGAGGACCGAGAGTAGTGTGGGTCTCACTGCGGCAGACGTGTAATAACAAATAGGTACTACCGACTTCTCAACTTAACGTAAACATTGACACTTAACGTAAAAACAGTTTAACGGTTGACAATTTGTTGCGATTATGGCTATGGTCCTTTGATAAATGATGAAATATCTAAATAAGACGTATAAGTAGGTATACACATTACACATAATCTCAAACCCATATAAATCAGACACCTTGCAAAAATTATTTAAACTGGATCTAGATCATATCAACCTTAATTAAAATAAAGGTATTAGATATATTTAGGAAAGAAAGTCCAAATAAAACTACAGTTCAAAAGGAACTAAATTTATATTTAACAACGTAAGTACCTTAGGTACTTAAATTATAATACAATATGTGGTTAATAATAATTTTGTGACTATATTTTTATTACAATATAATTATGGCTACTAAAATATAGACAAGAAATGATTAAAACTATATGGCCATATTACAACTAAGTATATATTGTTAATGTTAATAGGTGAACATTTTACAAAAAAATTAACAAGAAGTACGAAGGTGTTCTAAGTGTTTTCCGTGTTTCCGGGATAATACTGGTACACACTAATATAAAAAATCCTTTAAAAAATGAACAAACTAACTTGGTTTTGAAATAAAAGTTTAAACATGGATTTTGTGTCCTTAAACTTTGTATCATTATACTAAACATGTGTATAAAACATAAAATACAACATAAAAAACAAAACATAATATAAAAATAGACTTACATTCCATATAAAATATATTAATCCCGTTTTGAGTGTTCTTTTTTTAAATATAAATGGTACCTATCTAAACATTTAACAAACAGGACATCTTTAAAAGGGCTAATAATAAAGAACTCACGCGTACTACATAAAAGAGCTGAGCAGTTAGATATATTTATTAAAATCTTTTAATTTCTTCGTCTGCGAAATACAATAGCATGATATTGAAACACAAAAACTTAAGTTAATATGTTTTTTAATAAAAATATTTTTATCTGAACTATAATTTTCCTATAACTCAAATTATGAAACCATCTATTTACAGGGTTTTCCCAAAACAACGACGATATGAGGCCTTCTCGTGACTATGTTTCAAATACGCTTATCGATACATACATCGGTTAAATATAACTTATTTTCTTTGCTGACCAACCTTTACGAAAAGTAGCTGATCAAGTAGTCAGTTAGCGGCCAGACTGTTTATTGCGCTAACTCATTAGTATATTGTAAGCTGTCTATTTATTACTAATAAATTAATAATGACTCAAAAAAAGAATTCCTGAAAGATTTTTATATGGCAAGCAAAATCGTAATATCCTAACCTTTTGTTGGTTTTTTTTGTGGCCAAACCAAATTATCAACAAGAAGGTAATTTATATACCTGCGTTGTAAAAACCCACGAACACTGGTATCAACCCATTATCCATCAAAAGATATAGGAACGGATGATCAGCCCTGAACGACGGCAGACCCTTTCTCTTGCTTATTTTAAAACCTGGATTAATAAAAATTTCAAAATTACGTGAACAACTCTGTAGGTAGTATATTTTATACCTGGCATTACAAAGTGGCACTCAAGCATGCCCATCTGATGGAAAGTGGACACAGAAGTACATGACATAGGCTGCTGTGTCCACTTTCCATCAGACACTAGCAAACTGCAACACTAGCTCGCAACTTACACGCACTTTAAAACAAGTGGAGGAAAGTCGCATATTTTCAATTTGAATTGTGATTTTACGTGTTGATTCCAAAAATCCATAGGAATCTCTAGCAGACTCTTATTTTACTGGGGTAGGACTTTGACCGAATTAACTGCGACCAAATGACGAAAGTACTGTTGAATACATAAACAACTAACTTGAGAATCAAATTAAAAGGAAAGTTACATTTATGGTTATATAAAAACTAGCTGATACCCGCGACTTCGTCCGCGTGGTATAGTATTTTTGGGTAGCATTTTTAATTAATTAATAAGAATCATTAGTATACCTTCTTTAAATATATTTAAAAAAAAAATTGTTTACAGTAGGTATAAAGTACCTAGTTATGTATTCCATTGAGAGTTAGAAAGTACCTAGAATTAGATTTTTTTAAATTAACGGAAACTATCTTACCCTACTATGAACTAAACGATCCCGAAATATTAAGTATATTATGTACAAAATTAATTTACAGGACCTAACTAATAAAAAATACTTGCTTAAAAAAATATACGAAACAATAAAATAATTTTACTGGATCGAAAAATGTAATTCTCTGTAGCGCAAATTTCTCTAATCGTATGCGTCCGACAACGATGTCTAGGTATAGTTAGATTCGTGCGCACGAATGACTAACACCCATAAAAACTTTCAACCCCTATTTCACCCCCACACTGGTAAAAATTTTAAAATGCTAAAACAAACGATTTTTGTTTATAATTTAGTGCCTAAATACAAAATGTATTTTTTTTATCTTCAAAAATGACGAACTTCACACAAACTTTCAACCCCTCACAGGCTGAAATTTCAAAAAAGGTAGAACAAATAAGTGCTTAAATATGAAGTTTCATGGTTTTATATTTTAAAATTAAGAAATCCCATACAATATTTCATCCCCCTTTTTAACCCCTTACAACCCCCTTTGCGCAATAAAAAGTAGCCTATGTCTTTTTTCAGGGTCTAGACCATCTGTATACCAAATTTCATTAAAATCTGTTCAGTAGTTTTGGCGTGAAAGAGTAACAGACAGACAGACAGACAGACAGACAGAGTTACTTTCGCATTTATATAGTAAAAAAAGTAAGTATAGTAAGGAAGGATTTACTAGTTAATACTGATAAATTTCAACGCGATTTTTCTAAAGTAGGGCATGGAATTCTTAGAATAGGCAACACGCTAAAACCTCTATAAGTGCTACAAACATCTATGGGCTGCTGTATACTTCTTACAGTATGGGCCCTCCCTCATGTTTCTGTGCCATGTTAATAGTATAAAAACTTTATCAACTAAAAAAGTTACAGGGACCTAACAAATATTTCGGCGTCATTAATATTCTCAATATAACACTGAGTAATAAGTCGCACACAAAGTGTGTACTGTACAAGTGCGGTACAATCATAATTACTAAAAAAATCTTTTATGAAGCAAGGAACAATAATGAACCAGTATCTGTATAACACATATTATCATCATCTCAGCCCATAAACGTCCCTCTACTGAGCACGAGCCTCCTCTCACATACCAAGGTGCGAGGGTATTGGGTCATACTCCACCACGCGGACCCAGTGCGGATTGGCGGAGGCAGGTGTAAGGCGTCCTGCTGTTAGAATTTATCAAGCCGCCCATTAGGCCTCTAACATGGCTTAACGACTACCACATTTAGTGATAACCGGGACCAACGGCTTAACGTGCCTTCCGAAGCACGGAAGCGCTCGATATCAAATGCCACACAAACGGTCACCCATCCAAGGACTGACCTCTGTAAACTCTGCTGTACTTCGGTGATCGTTTCCGACCACCGAGCACCGCAGAGCTACGAGCGCTTTATAACACATATACTTGTTCATTATTGTTAAGTTTAACTGCAAATCCAAGTTAAGTAACACAATAATCGTTAAATCACACTTGAGAAAGCTCATGATAGGCATGCGTCTTGCATTTCACTGTGATGAGAAGTAGGAATTAAAGGCGAGACGAAGTGGTAGGTATAGACTATCAAAGTAAGGCAGAGTTCATTAAGGTACGACGTCGCTTGGTTTGTTGCCTGCAGCTGTCAGCAATTGAAATCAAGCGATTTGGTCCCGGTCATTGAGCAAATATAGAGGTGTTGACATAATATTTTTGTGCTAGTCGATGCGTGACAGAGACAGCATTTTTCATTCGACGAAGGCTTCTCATTAAATGTAGGCTTTTAATTCCAGTCGTGTTGGGTGGATTGAAATCCCGAAACGCGTGGTGAAGACTGTTGAGGTAACTTCACTCACCGCGTCTGGATGTACCATCAAGGTAACGAACTAGGATTATTTGAAGATGATAAAGTAAATAAAAGACCTATAAATAATAACTTCATAATGATTTGTTTATTAGGTTTTTTAAAACGACAAATAGCTTTATTTTCTTTCTGATTATTTTCTTTATTAAACATAGGTAATTTTAGTTGTAAATACACTTTAAATATTTGTACAAGCGTAATGTTTATAGAATATAAAAATATAATATTATAGGGTACATAATGTTTTTTTTCTAATTCTATTAACGTTAAAATACAAGTTATAACCAATTTAATATAATAAGAGTGGTTTCCATTTCGTGTGCATAAATTATTGATTAAAAAAATACAAAAAAAAACAATTTAATATATATTTTTTAAAGTGGAAGCTTTCGTTTCTTTACTTACAACTATAAAAAAATAAGTTTTTTTAAATTTAGATTAGTAAACGGCTTCTTAGTAAATAAAACAGAACTTTGGTTGTCTTATAAAATGACTACCAACAACTCTTTTAGATTTTTTTTATTTGCAAAAAAGACCTGCGAGCGATATGAGCATGCGACACCTTAAAATACAATGTATAGCTTATTTATCTACTTTAATAACATCTAACGTGCAAACTTGTGCGGGGGTCGGTATGTAAATTTCTCGTGCGAAACACGAAAATCTACTGAATGTGTGACAGATTAGTGTAGATATCTGTAATTATAGTACTCGCCACGGGAATACAGTTTTTATAGCGAGTTTTCCCTGCCCAAAGAATATGAATATACTTATTATAATAGAAACAATCACAGTAAAACCCAAAAATATTTTGTTGCCGACTTCGATATTCCCTAGTAATTTTTTGTTGAACTGGCACAAGGTTTTGAAATCAAAATTAGCTTTATGAAAAGTTATAATTTACATTATACGTACAGAAACATATAATCAGCTCACATTATCATTTTTATTTACTAACATATATAACATGTATGTGTACATAATTAGGCACATTAGCTGAATAAAGTAAAGTTAAATAACTTTAGGGGCTTCGGTAGGTAGTCATGAAGAGCGGGGTCCGACCAGATAATATAACAACCAAAAATGGACGATCTGCCTTGAAACGGTGAACTGGAGGTTCATCTATCATAGCTGAACACATCATTATAGACATGGCTGAAATTACATTATTTATAAATCAATACGCAATACTACAAAACTTATCATTACCATATTTATTTTAATGTCCCTTTAATTGTTAGGGGCCGTCTCAGCCCATAATGTTATAAGAGAGAACTTTAATACATATTTTGGGTATATACATATAAATGTATGTCGTGGTCCGATAGGTGAATTTGCTAGATCGAATGACATGCCTAATGAAGCCGGGGCAAATCATCTAGTAATTACAATAGCACAATAATATTAAACTAGTGCTTTTCCTAAGTGTTTAACATGGGCTAAAATTTGTCGAGAGTTGTCTACAAAAGCGACATTTTATAAAAAGCCCAAGTATATTATGATCTGGCCAATTAAACGATCGGGTCACGACATATACAAACTAATATAAATAAGCATATTAGTTAAGTATGTGTTCTTATTTAAAAAAAAAGTATATTTAGGGGCTTCGGTAGGTAGTCATGAAGAGCGGGGTCCGACCAGATAATACAACAACCAAAAATGGACGATCTGCCTTGAAATACTGGACCGCCAGTTCAATTGTCATAGATGTACACATAATTATATTCAAGGCTGAAATTACATAAATTTATTAGGATATTCCCAAAACAGTTAGTCGTATTATTATACTATTTATTTTAATATCTATCAAGTTTTTAGACATATAAACACAACACAACGCTGTGTCGTGAAACCTACGATAAGCTTTATACAAAGACAAGTGAATTTGTATGACTCTAGACGTAGAATTCCACGACACGACGTCGTATCACGTTTATGTGTATGAGCCCTTAGCCCACAATGTAATAAAGGGCATGCATAGATGAACTGGAGTATTCAATGTGAACTATCGAACCGTCCCTCTCAGGTCAGCCCTACTTCGTTGTGTTTAGTGCCGAAACCCAAGTTGTAGACTAGTCGTACACAACAAGTGCAGTCCAATAACACTTAAATTGGTATAGTTTAAAAGCGCTAGACCCACATAACAATCTAGCGGGGTATAAATAGTTTAAAGGCGATCGACTCACAATATAATCTAGGACGGATACATTGTAACATAATTTTTTTCACGAAAAGCTTACAAAAGGGCGATAAAAAAGCATTGTGCATAAAACGGAATGTGATGGAAAATATTATAAAAAAAATACATTTCCTTCATCATCTAAGAACATTAATGTGCACTACTGAGCACAGTCCTCAGGTGAGAGGAAGGAGGAGGAGGTTATACGTCACTCGTATCCACCTAAGGTTTGACCTCTGTGATCTCTGGTACTCTGTGTACTTAAGGTGCTACGAGTGGCCAGTAGGGTGCTTCCATTTTCTTAGTGATAAATAAATAATACAACAATCGTACAGCAGCGTCAGGAACGAGTAGAGAAAATATTTTTGGCAAACGAAAATAACATTTTTTTTTGTTATTTCAATAATCATAAACTACTCAGATTTATAACGATATATATAACACTAACATAAATATAATTGGTTGAAATACATAACAGCTTTCTTTGTTTTTTATAACGAATATAAGTATAGGTAAATTAAAACCGAGTCTGCTTTTTACCTCCTCTAATCTACGTACTTATTGCTCGAATCCTTATATACCTACTGCACTCAAAGATATGACATTATAGGAAAACGTTATTCTTTCACATTTGGAACTTTAAGAGTTAAATGAACACGTTTAATCTGATACTTTAACATGATTAAATGAGATTTGTGTAATAATTTTGCTATTTTTTTAAAGTCATTATTGTTTTGGATCATCATCACCAACGTGGCAAAGTGCCACTCAATATAATTTTTATTTGAATACCATTATTTAACTGCGCTTTTCGCTCAAAACTTTCATCTGTCCACTGATCCCACATATGATGTTTCTGGGTATAATAAATGCGTTTATACAAAATACTATGGATTTCTTATAGTCCACTTTCATCAGCTGGATGGCTTTGTGAAATAAAATGTATAAATTACTATATGTCTTAAATTTAAAATTTTCAGTAACATTTGTAGTATAATAAATATCATTTACTCAAAAACCTATGTGTTTTTACTGTTGTCTTCCATTAACATGATAAGTTTGTTAAATACATTATTCGGTCTATTAAATATATAATTGCATTAAAATTTTAAGTTAAATAGAGTAGAGTAGATGTTTCGTGTAACGTTATATAGGGGGTTAAACATACTGAATATAATGTCATGTGACGCTCTTCAGAGAATGTCAGGACATTTATGACGGTGTTCCGTTGTAATGTCCGATGAAGAGTGGCGTGCGTTGACTGTCAAGCATTGCGTACAGGAATGGACGGTCCGCGCGGAATGTAGGGGCGCTCATCTGGGCGCATCGCATCATCATAACCATTCCTGGGGGAACATATTCCCATCTCAATTAAAATTATTTTTTTAAGTAAAAATTATGTTTTTACAAAATGAGATAAAGTCTATTCATTTTATTCTTGTAGTTGGATTTCTTGGCGGAAAAATGAAGCGTCATGTCTACAGTTTTGTTTTATTTTCTAAAATTTGTGATATTTCAAATATTAATGTGTAATAACGGTGAATTATTAACCGTTAAGTGCTTGTGAACATGTACATGGGTGTTGGTAAATTTAACAAAACAGCGCACATCACTTTCCAAATTCTCTCAAGAAGTCCATTTCCAAAATTTACTGAGAACAAAAGTTTAGGTGGAAGTATATCTCATTTACCATTTATTATGTCTATCACCATTCATTCTCATTTACTAATATTATATCTATATATTATATTATATCTATACAAATATTATATCTTTTACTAGACACTGGCTAAATATGCTTAACGCACGAAGCCATTGAGGGGCCGTTCAAATAATCCGTAAGCACTAAGAGGGGTGGGGGGGGGTCCTTTGTTTTTCTTATTTTGGATGACATGGGGGGTAGGGGAGTCTAGATTATGATTACGTCATCGCTAGTTATTTACTTTTTTACACTAATGGCAACCCTCACATTGTCTATGCTTGCAAACGAAACGCATTTTTGGCGGTTCTCGCAAGGCCCTCGCTTCATAACCGATTAGGGGAATTATCACACGCTATTCACTTGACTAAATTTCCTCTGTCAGTGCATTTATTTATAGTTGAAAAATGTTTACGTAAGCATAGGGGGAGGGGGTAAGCTTTCCTTACTTTTGCTGACAAGAGGGAGGGCGGATAAATCCTTACTAATATTATAATTGCGAAAGTAACTCTGTCTGTCTGTCTGTCTGTCTGTCTGTCTGTCTGTCTGTTACTCTTTCACGCCAAAACTACTGAACGGATTTGAATGAAATTTGGCATACAGATGGTCTAGACCCTGAGAAAGAACATAGGCTACTTTTTATTTCGAAAAGGGAGTTGTAAAGGGTTAAAAAAGGGGAGGGAGTGAAAAGTTGTGTGGGATTTCTTAATTTTAAAAGATAAAACTATGAAACTTAATATTTAAGCACTTGATAGGAAAGAAATAAACATTTGTTCTAGCGTTTTTGAAATTTCGTCCTGTGAGAGATGAAATAGGGGTTGAAAGTTTCCCCCCCGACTGGTCTCCACCCCCCCGACTGGTCTCCACCTTGTCGTGGTGGGGGGGCTGAGTACCTCCCGGTAGGGCGCAGGAGGCGCTAGGAAAAAGGTAACACCCAGAGATCGGCGACTCTGGGTGCCCTTAGTACTGACTACCGGGGGGGAAACTAAGAGGGACCTGTGGAGGGCGCAGCGGGCGGGCCAGGAGGGCCCGTCAAGCAGCGCCGGGAGGGTCTTAGGCAGCGGGGGCAGGGGGCCACTGCTGTCTAACCATAGACCCTCCGAGAAGTCGGCCACACACGCTATGGTCGCACAGGGAGGTAGGAGGGGCGCGTCCACTGCGTCTCTCTGAGGAGGTCCTCCCGGTTTTGGTCCGGGGGACGTTGGCCGCGGGCGGGGTGTCAGAGCTGCAACCCAGGTACTGGCGCCTCGCCTCTTTCTCAACAAGCGGCGGGCGTCGTCGGAAGATTTTTAGTGGGTATTACTGCTGGCGGTCGTGTCTGCCGGTGGTGAGTCCTACACATCTCTCTCGGTCCCCCTTTGGCCGGGAGACAGTGCGTAAATGCATTTTGTTACCGACGTAAATCAAAAAAAAAAAAAAAATGTGGTTGAAAGTTTGTATGAAGTTCGAAACTTTTGAAAATAAAAATATAACATTTTGTATTTAGGCACTAAATAATAAACAAAAAATCGTTTGTTTTAGCATTTTGAAATTTTTACCGATATGGGGGTGAAATAGGGGTTGAATGTTTTTATGGGTGTTCTTCATTTTTGAAGATAAAACCATGAAACTTGGTACGTAGGTCTCTTAGGATGTGCAGAGATTTTCTACAAACGGAATTCTCGAAATTCGAGCGGAACGGAACGGATTCGGCACGGAAACTACGACGCCAAACTATTCTAGGAACATGATATTTAAAAATTTTGGGTGTATCAAGTTTAAAAAATATTTTGGCTTTTGAAGTTAAAGTTCCTTTTAACGAATTCTCTGCATCGCCGCCGCTGATATCTACTATACCTACTAATGATTCTTATTAAATAATAAAAATGCTACCCAAAGATACTATTCCACGCGGACGAAGTCGCGGGTAACAGCTAGTAAATATAATAAATCTGCTTACGTAGTATTGGAACGGCCCCTAATTTAAAAAACTTGTTTTAATTAAATTAAAAAAGAACCTACTGATTTACATAAAATATGTGTATATCAATAAAAATAAAATAAGCAGTGGTTCACATCTAATAGGCACAACGTGCATGCAGAACAAAAGTAAGGGCTTCGAAGCTTTCCAAGTTCATGTACTCATTCAGCGGACTTCGGTTCCAATATTTTTGCAAGTTTTTGAACATCTATAATATTTTATAGCCCAGATTAAAATTATAATATTTTAGTAGGTACGTAATACTTTTAGATCGCATACAAATATAGTGCCTATTAAAATTACAGCCTTAAAAAACAGTAAAAACATTAATCTAATAGCATTCTGAATTGTGTAAAAGTTAGTGCTAAAAATACGACATACTATTAAAAGAAATTAAAGAACTTCTTGAATTGGCAGCAAAATAGTGAAGTTATGAACGCAACCGCCCAGATAATATGTTAAAGTAAAAGAATAATAATAAAAACTAGGAATAGAATTTCCGTGAAAATATCCCAATAAACGTGTCACGAAGTAGATAAAGAGATTGAAAGTGTTCAGGATGGTAGCATAAGCAAAGATGACATTTTGAGTGGCATGAAAGGAATTAAATTAGAAAAAGCAGCAGGATATAGGATTTTCTTAGAGATGATGCGGGCTGGACATGGTCTGCTGCACCGCCTTTTTAACCTGTGTTTTACTAGTGGCGAAGTACCGAGAGATTGGTGTAAGGCGGTGATCGTGCCACTCTATATAGGGAAAGGGTCGCAGCAAGACTGTAAAAACTACCAGGGAATCAGCCTTTTAAGTGTCGTATGAAAACAATATGCAAAAGTTTTGATCAAAAGAGAGATAAAAGTAACAGATGTTAAAATATGGGATGTACAAGCGGGATTTCGAAAGGGAATGGGATGAACGGATCAGATCTTTTCCTTACTGTGCATAGTCCAAAAGTTCTTGAAGGAACACCAAAAGAGCTATTGCACTTCATAGATTTGGAAAAGGCCTATGATAGGTTGACGATGAATGAGTTGTGGTCGGCATTGTCTCAAAATGGAGTGAGCGGTGTCCTGATACGGGCGTTGAAATCTCTTCCAGGGTTCCAGCGCCTGTGTCAGAATTAATGGGACTTGCACGGACTGGTTTAATATCTGTAAAGGTGTTAGACAGAGATGTAGCGCCGCCCTAGCTGTTCAACCTATTTTTGGACTTGCCTTACTGGTTTGAAAGAGTGTGCTAAAGGGTTGAGAATGAACGAGTCGCTCATCAAATGCCTTCTATATGCTGATGACCAAGTTTTGCTTGCGTCGCAGATTTTTAAAAGAGAAGACGAAGTGACAGATTAAGAAAAATTTTAATCGGAAATAAGAAAATAGAACAAGTGAATGAGTTTGTAAATTTGGGATCGAAATTTACGAGAGATGGAAAGTGTGAAAGTGATATCGATAGAAGAGTGAATGCTGGAAACATGTTAAATGGGGCACTTCACGCCTTTGTAAGCAGTCAAAAAGTGTCCGAAAAGGCACGTCTGGCAGTTCATAGAGTTGTGTTAGTACCTACACTAATGTATAGAAGCGAATGCAGGTAATGGCAGAAAATACATGAAAGTAAGATTAATGCAGTAGAGATGAGAGCACTCAGAAGTATTCTAGGTGTGAAATTGGCGATAGGATTAGGAATGAAGTGATAAGGGTCGAAGCTGGTGTAAGAGAAGATATAATGACAAGAATTGAGAAAGGTATGCTTAGGTTTGGTCATGTTGAGAGGATGAATGAAAGTAGACTAACGAAAGTGATTTATGATGGACAAGTGATTGGAAGTGTTGGGAGGGGAAGACCACGTAAGACCTTCCATGACCTAATTAAATTTTGGAAAACAGGGCAGGTCAAAGGTACCCAAAACCGACGGGCGTGTATGAGGAGGTTAATGAGTGTGAATGAAGCTGAAAGTGTGTGCCAAGATGTGTGGAAGGATGTGATCTCTGCCTACCCCTACAAGAAAGAGGCGTGATATTATGTATGTAATTGTTAATATACATTATATTCAAGTCAGTCAGTCAGCAAGCGCCCGGTAAACATGTTACTTTATAATTACTTTTATTGAAACCTGACCAGACTAACATAGTATAGTCTATAGTTCGTCCCGTGTAGCCGGGTTTTGAGGTTTGTACGTAGCAACTGCTACCGGGTACCCTGAGACCATAATGCACCAAAGCGCTTCGTGGTCGACGCGGAACTCCCGAGGCGGCGACGGCAGCGACCGACGCATGCGCACTACGTGCCCTGCCACACACACAACATACACACATATAAACACACAATACGCCCACATAGATCAACACCATCACCATTTATAATGATTTTATAAAATTAAGAACCCAATAAAAGCATACTTTCAATATTCAATTAAGATATTATTACAGAATTTGTAAAGTTAATTAAACGGCATGTGATAGTGTCCGACATTTCACTTGTATCGTTATTCGTTTTACAACATCCATACACTCTAACATTCGCTATTGTCGCGTCTATACGATACGATATTGCCGTTTTTTCAAGATTTATAAATAATACACTGGTATATTAAACCTAACTATAATTATTTACGATAAGAAATTTGTAAGTAGATAATTATTGCAACTATATGCACAGCAAATACAATGCACCAAAGTGACGTTAAACCACACTAAACAATTAACATTATTTGATTTTACAATACGAGTTGTGATAATTTGTATTACTTTATTCACTGTTTTTCATGCCATTTTATATTCTGTGTGTAAGTTGTTTGCGTTGCTATTTATTCATAATTAAATAAATTATATCGAAGCTGATAAAAATTTAATCAATTGTGTAACAGCGCTTGATCTATCGGGATAATATACTTATAAAATCGTATAGAATTGGTTTTCATATTGTTAGTTTTAATGCTAATGAATTGATTTTTATAGAAATATAACAACAGAAAACTTTCTTAATAAAATACCGTATAAAAAAGGTTTGAGTCTATCTATCGCGGAGTTTTTTTTAGAACTATTGAAAGGGAACAATTCCGTCATGCTCGACTCAGACCATTTAAGCAGCATATGGATTTGTATCGATGGTCCACTCGTATTAGGCTTAGCTTGATTTTTTATCCACCTCGATGTTTGGACTATCAAACATAAAAAATATTTTATCTATTCGAACCCGTAGTTTAGCGCGTTCAACCAGACAAACCTCTTCAGCTTTATATTTTAAAAAATGCAGGCTTCACAGATTGTCAGGTTAAAAGATGTCTGGTAGACCTCATCAAGTTTTGTAATCTACTAACAATAGTTTATAACATTACGAAGTATTTTCTTCGTATACATGATATGTTTTGTGAAATAATTTATTGCTTTAATAATTCCCTTAATTGGTGACGTCACTCGCTAGTCTGTCATATACTCGCAGTGCTATAAAAAACAGCTTGGTCCTCTTTATTTAATTTCGACTTTTTATAAAGAAATACCTACTTTAATCAATTATTGATAAGGAAAATAAGTTTTGTTCATCTGACAAATACACTTAATAGAATAAAATCAGCAAACATGAAGTGTGACTTAAAATATACTATAGAATGATGGTTATAATAAAATATAATGAAAATATGATCAGAAAGCACCATAGCCGTAACCAGAAATATTACAAAACATAATATAGATACGCAAAACAAAAACAGTCAACTACGATTTATAAATGCACAAAAGCTTCCCAAAATTAAGATATGTACAAGGTATTAGCATATTTATTATTCAGTAGTTTCATTTTGCTTGTTAGGGCCGAGCCACACAGTACCGTAACTTTAAACAGAAAGTGCGGTAAATAAGGCAAAATCATTGCGGTGCGGCGTGGCGGCGCACTGTGTGGTTTGAGTCTTCGTAGTCGCGAAGAAGCCAATTAATCAGCCTTGTGTTAAATTAGCAAGCGTCTTATAAAATAAGTACAGCCAAGGTCAACATCGCTTGTTCACATTTAAAGACCAGTAGAGCACTGATAGCAGAGCCCAAAGAGCCAAATCTCGATTAAAAGCAAAGTATTTAAGTAGTACCAGGCGCTGGAGACCCCAATGGCATATTACGCAACTACAGTACTGTAAAGCCAGATCTATAAAAATCTGAAATTTAGTTAACATTGCCAGATAATCCTTAAAAGTTTAGCCGAATATAGAGTTGAAAAGATAATTTCATAGTTGAAATTGCGCATTAGATAGCGCTACCCTTTTGTTGCACTACCACAAAAAGGGGCAGCGTTTGAGATCATTAATTAAGTCTTTATAACTGTAATATTTACGAAATACAGTTCTGACCTTTTTATACTGAAGGTGCAACGTGTTAATATAATTACAAGCATGTAACACGAATCTTATCTACTAGCTGTGACTAATAAATTCCCGATAATATATAAAAGCGTCGGTTAAGACTTCTAGTACATAACACGAAGTATTTAAATGATTTACAGCTCTGACAAAAATACCACCTTTATCAGAATTCAGAGAAGTATGCGTTTAAATTTGTAACTATTTTTATATTCCGAACACTTTCATTGGCACTTAGCCCACAATGTACGCGAATAGTTTTAGATTTCGTACATAACGATTAACGATAATTGTAAACATTCACGCAAAAAATGCGGGCTGTATATTTCAAACAATTCGTCTCTAGCCAAATATTTGAATAAATGTGGTGTTTTCGTTGCATGTTATACTTGGTCAAACTAGCAAAAGGCAAAATAGTTTTGTCTTTAATTAAAGTTAAAATTATTTCTCTTAGTTCACACCTTTGTTCATCTTAATCAAGTTTTCAGTGACATGAGATATAGCTAGCGATACTATGTACTCTTTGAATTTTGCTTGTTCAAACAACTAACTAACAAAAGATATAAAATGTCAGGTACCTGTCGCTGCTGCCGCTTCTGCCCCTTCTTCATTCACTTCAATAAAGGCTTTCTGAATAGCTTTGCTTACAACCAATTCCTCGTCAGTATTCAAGAGTTTTGTCAAGCCTGAATGGCCTTCACGGAATATGGAACTGATGCCAAGCTGGAAACATGGATTTCGATGAACACTGTGTTTAATATAAAGTGATTCTAATACAAGCGGAAGATCATTATTGACGATTATCATTATAGGCGTGTTATTTTTTTTAGGTGGACTTTAATAACTACTTTGTGGACCCAAAGATAAAATAATACTTTGACATTAAATAACAACCTTGTTTGTTCAAGTATAACGATTTTTATATTTGATTCGATTTTTATACCGTATGTTTATAAACTGAATAAACAAACAACAAATAAATTTGAAAGAAAGAAAAATCATTTATTCGTAGCACGTGACAATAAAAAAAAAACAAAAAATAAATCTTATGTATAACAAATATTTTCTTAGAACAAGTAAGAACAAAATTTTAATTAAATTGGTCTACTGAAGCAATTATTATTTATGGCGCGAAAGCGAGACCGACAGGTACTTTCACATTTATAATCTTAGTATGGATTATTTTGCGTTTATAAACGTGTCCTATAATAAAATACAAAAGGATCGCAACGAATAATAAATTATACATTATAATAAATGGCACAATTACCTTAGGCAGAAGAGATTTGAGATCAATTTCTGTTTCAATTTTGAACTTGGGCAATGTCAACCTTACTTTAGTGACCTCCATATTGTTAATGTCATTCAACAGCGAATGGCCTGCAGCTAACGCAGTTAATACGTTATTGAGGCCCTCCACTTCATTCGGAAGAACAATAAGCATGCTGGCTTCATCGCCAACATATGGGATCTCTAAGTACTAAAAAAAAAGCAAAAAAGCCGTCAAGTTTTTCAGTTTAGTTTATTAGTTGACGATCATTAAAAAACGCCTTATAAAGTCTACTGCTGAACCTTAGGCTCCCTAATAGATTACATAATCACCACGCTGGGCAGGCGGGTTGGTAATCGCAGGTCAGTACGCAAGATGACACTGCTGCCCATCATCCGGAAGGTTTTCTCTTCGTCGACTGTTACGACTCCCCGTGACATTTGACAATTTTTTAATTAAGCATATAACATTTTTCAAATATATAATATGTAAAAAATAATGATTGAATTAAAATAAAAAAATCATCATATAGCTGTTTCTGCATTTGTATACTTTATACCTGCACTTGTAGGTCTTCATTGAAGCCGTATCTATATTTTTCTTCTTTGAACATCATAGGGATATTGACTGTTGATTTGGCGTTCAGGTAAAATGGCTGATCTCTTGTATGAATTGGGTCAAACTGCTGCTTCCAAGTTCCCTAAAATTAAATATTTGTAACTAGTATTGCAAAATTACAGTGAAATGCAGGATACAAAAATTATATTATTGCATTTTATAGATTTTAATAGCGGTTTGTTGAACTACTTGAGTTGACTACCCGACGTTTCGAATATTCCACAGTAATACGCTACATATATGTTTGAAATATTCGATTACATATAATTTTTATAAGCTGAACATATAAAACATGTGAGCAATATCTACCTTAAAATAAATCGCGTTGACAAGCACCAGACGAGTGAGCATGCTCAAATCATTTGCAGAAATCAAATTCTTGATGCGTTGATTTGTCTTTCCTTCAACCTGAAATAAGATGTTTTACTGTTTTTAACGGAGTATCTATATGTCTGTGTATATGTGTAGCTCTGGGTGTGCGTGTAACTGATATGTGCAGCTCTGTGACTGCGTGTCTGTGTATCTGTTATTCTGCGTGTCTGTGTCTGTTACTCTTCGTGTCTGCGTGGCTCTGTGGCTGCGTGCCTGTGTATCTGTTACTCTGCTTCAATATGTGCCTCTGTCTGTGAGTCTGTTTATATGTGTGGCTATGTGTACATGTGACTATGTGTATCTATTTATCTGTGACTATGTGTATCTGCGTGTCTGCCTGTAGCATCGTAGCGCCTAAACGAATGGACCGATTATGACGTGTTTTTTTTCTTTGGAGCTAGCGTGATCGAGATATCATTATTTATTAGGTACGTGCATTATAATTGAAAAAAATAGCCTGGCAAAACCTATTACAGGTTTGACTGCGTGTACAATCTTACACTATCTATTCGAAACGCCCTCAAAGTAATCTGATCTTTTTGTTAGTTACGGTATGGGTCTTAGCGCTTTTAAAACACAAAACGTTGGTAGTGGCACTATCAAATTAGGGTACGCAAATAATTTAAAAAGAAATAAATAAAGATTACATAATATAAAAGTTCAATTTTTCTCTCCGTCTTATTTTTTTAATTAAAGGCAGCTATTAATCTTAAATGAGAGCTTTGCCACGTCGCGGTTAGCTAAATAAATTAAATAAAACTAGAGTTAAAGTAAAATGTATAACCATTACTTGTTTTGTTTACTTTTTAAAGTTCTTTTCATTGGAGGATTTTATCATTGCTCCGCTTGATATAAACAGGGAGTTTATCTCCATACAGTGGAATGAAATTTTTGGATCAACCTTTTTAATTAATTCTAAAAATTCTTTTGATTGGAGGTTTTTACCATAGCATCACTCGATATAGACATGGAGTCCATCTCCACACACTGAACCGAACTTTTTGCAAATACTTTTGAAGGATCTTTTACCCTCATAAGCTTAGGTTATGTATATTAACTCGGATAGGTAATGCTGCTCATATAGCAGTCCCGGTAATTGAACGTTATAAACTTCAAATAATTTAAATCATTATGAATATAAAAACATGTTCAGCCTTATATAGGTGGGACCGATGCAAACAATACGGTAAGTGTTTACAAATCTTACAATGCAGCGCTTGTAACATTTTATCGACTGTTCTAATTACGTGACTCTTTTTACATGCTACTTCTATCAAATGTAATGTTCTATTAAATGTAGGTTTTCAGAACCTTGATAATAAATTAAAAAAGATTATGACTGGCGCTAATTTACAGCGATCGTTGTCCACAAGATTATGAAAAACATGTTATGATAACAAATCACTATATATTCGAGTGTTTTCTAATCTATAGGCAAGATATGTTATGTAAGATTTCGGATATCTTACTTTTCATTCATAGTTTGTATTTTTATGCATTTACAATTTTACTAGCAAAAATCTAATATTCTGCGGCCACCATTGGATTTCAATTCCTACCCGGGTTACCGCGGCCGAGTTGATTATTTCTAGTCGAACATCGTCTCGTAATTTAATTAATACGTTACAAATCAGAAAAGAATGTTGTTATCATATTTAATTATTTATCAGTTAAATATTCGTCATATATCTGTTATTCGTCATAAAAGACGTATCTACATTAATTTTATCTTCCAACCAAGATAAAAAACATTTGTATTTTTTTTGGAAATTAATTCGCTGTTCAGAATTAAAGGTAAAAGTTTAAAATTTTTGTATGCAAGATTACGGGTCATAGATTAAGCAATTTTTTGACATATTCAAATTGAAATAATATTTATATTACATGTTATATAGGAGAAATTTTCTTTTCTACTTAGTAAAAAATGTTTGTATATTCATAATACTACGATAAAAAGACGTATCTACGCAGAAACGCCCTTCTTTCTTATAACAGTCTTCGTTTTATATTAATGTAGATACGGTTCTTACATATTATTACTAGTAGGCATGCCTTTAACTATAAAATAAAACACAAAATATGAGAATTAGACACGTTCCCTAAAATATATACATCATACTCGTGAACAGGTACCGCCAGTGAGGACTGGTCTGCTCATGTCTACTATGTTTATTCGTAGTTTTATTAATATTGCTTAAAAGAATTGTCTTCTTTTCTTTTAAATCGAGTGACTGCAGAACACAAGTTTTTATTGTTTAAATATTTAGTATTTTTGTTGTAACATGCGGGAGAAAAAACCAAACTTGACGATTTTCTTGCCCGTTTTTACGATCAAGCTCCCGCCCGCAGGGAATGGGCGCGTTAGTTTATAAGTATGACATTCATAAGAGCTCTATTGAGCCAAACTTGATAAAATTATTTTAGATTTTTTAATAACAAAAATAATTAACATAATCCTTTCTGTAACATTATTATGTTATGTTATGTTGTATTGTTATGTTATGCCATAATTATGTTATGTATGTATATAATTATGTTGTCATTAGACGCTATTATAGCATAATCTGTTTCTAATAAATGTTTTTATTGTTGAAATTAAATTAGTAGTAGTGAATAATTATTATTAATCACTATTTTAATTTAAATAATAATTGGAAAACTCTCTTCACTATAGTACTAGCTATAAAATTACTTAGAGTGAGAACACTATCTTTCAGAATAAAAAAGAAAAATTAGTCCATTAACGTCATAATTAGTATAACACTTCATAATTAAATGGCTAGGCAATTTTTTAATAATACTAGTTGTGAAGACCCAGCTACGCGGTAGCGTCCCTTGTTTATATTTTTATAGAGGACAAATCTTTGTGTGCATTAATATGAATATTTGTTCTGTTCCAGAACACCCAGGTGTTTCCTATGTATATTGAGAATGTTTTTGGATGAGTCTATTTATTATTATTATTTGGCAAAAATGTTATTGATTGATTTTGTGAACTCTCCTTAACTTCAGTGATTGTTTCTGACTCACTACATTTGCTAACTTACCCACTTATTAATCAAATCGGCTGCATTACTCGAGTCTGAGAAGTTCACTTTCTCTAACGCAGCGTCAAAGACTTTGACTGCATCATCCTTCATCTTTGGTTGCAGTTCATAGGCTCCGTCCATAATATACAATTTGTTTGCCACATTCAATGTTACGCCTTTTATTGATTTCAATTTAGTTGTCATGGATGAAAACAATGTACGGACCTGTTACGAAATTATACTATAGTCATTTCTTTTAAATTATATTTTTAATATAACATATAAATTTTCAGCCAAATAAGGGATCAATTAATATTTAATTGATCCCTTATTTGGCTGAAAATTTTTATTCATCCCATTGGCATTAAATTGTATTTGTGTCTGGGCTGTCATGCATCAACTCTTAGCTGTGCCGTGTATAATGAAAAGCAATGAAGTAATTTCTTTACTATACCAAGTAGCTAAAGTTAGTTAAATGAGACAGTTGGTTTGTATCTAATCTGGCCACTTACTTGGTATTGCTGTGAGCAGATGAATTTTTTAACCATAGACATATTTATTATACATAAGGGTAACCAATATATATATATATATCCATAGTAAACACATGCGAACATGTGGCAAACCCAAACTAATTAAAGCCTTGTATAAGGTAAGACTTTTTAAGAGTTAGGAAGTAATAGTCATGGGAACTACAGGTTTAGGAGTGGGGTAAATCCCTAAATAAAGTTTACTGTAAATAGTAACAAGTAGTACCTATGGCAAAACCACTGCCATTTAAGAGAACCAATGAGCAATGAGTAATAACTGTTAATTTAAATAATATATAATAAGTATAATGAGCAGACATATAAAAATAAATACCGCATCATCATCTGGTATTCCCAGAGATGTCACAAGTTCCTCATGGGCTGCACCAGAAGTCCCCAAGGCTAGCAATGCCAATACAAATTCGGCTGACAATGGTGAAGATACAGCACTTTGGCTTTTGTCAAGTTCCTAGAAGAAAAAAACACATTGAAAAAGGTAGCGCCTATGTTTTACTCAAGCTTGTAAACTGTTTTTATTTTATTTTTTACACCTGTCTAATCTTAAGTACATAAAATAAATAAAGTAAAATATTACTTACATTAATGAATCTTAAAGAAAACTGTTCCACAGCAGTTGACAAAGTTTTAGAATCCATTTCTGCACAGATATTATTCAATTGGAGCAGTAAAAGTATGGGTACTGAAACAAATGAGATGTGTATTTATTAATTTTGCCGGCAAGTCTAGCGTTATTGTACCTAGTTGCTCTTGGTAACGAACACCAACAACTGACTATTCTAAAACCGAGCCAACGAAATGATGACATCATTTTTTGATGCCGGTTAGTCACAACAAACCACCTTCTCTATAAGTATGCTATATTATAGATAAGTAACCCGCACAGTGTGTGAGCGCGTCGCTGCAGGCGATAATCACTTTACACTTTTTTCTTAACTAGCTAGTTATAATTCAAGGGCACACGTCTTAATTCCTTGTGGATATCTTACGTACCAATCTTAAAGGATTGCATAGAGTGTAGGTAACCAAGAACGTAACATATAATGATTCACAGTAATTATCGATACTGAAATATTTAAAGATAAGCAGGTAGGTAGATATTATCTGTTCACATGTCAAAGTTAGAAAACTTTTGGGTTTATCGCTCTATGTTTAATTTCTTCAATATGTACATAAATCAATATACTAATTTGTACAAAGAGTGTAAGAAATAATAAAAGTTGCGCAACGGAATAACTTGATATTTATTCGCAATTTGTGGATTTTTTGATTTGTTTACTTGTTTTTTTTTCGTGTTCAACTTTGTTTATTCCTGAGTAAAAAAAAAGTAAAAGGTCATACTGCCTAAAGTTCAGCTTGATATAGTAAGTAAATTAAACTAAACTTCAAAAACTAATTTCTGAAGTCTGTATGTACCTTCTAATTCTTAACAAGAGTAATAGAAGTTCATTCACATATCAGATCTCACTACCAATATACACATTATTTGGATTTTGGATGTGATATGACTTATGACACTATTTCTAATCTAAACAACTGTATGAACATGCCGCACTCGCTTTTCATCGAGGTAAATGTACACACAAGCCACTTTGCTTAGCAAGCTAGAGCATTAAAACTTTGCCACTTTGGCAGGTAAAATATAATGAAACGCGTGCGGCATCAAAGTTTCTATAACAAACCATAATATCGCTCACTTATTTTTGCGTATAATGGTAAAATATGAGTTAAATTGCTATCCCACTGGTTAAAATGGCCCAGACATACAGTATTAATTTCGTCAGAATAAATACCACGAAGCAATTACAGAGCTCGGTATTTGTTCCGGCAATTTAAACAAATTATTTTCCGACCTCCAATGAGAGAATTTGAAAAGTTATGTAAGAGAAAGCGCACCCCTAATAACAAATGCCGTTGATGTAAAGCGCGGTTTCACCTTTGTGAGCATGATGGGCATGCAAATTGCGAACCATCTTATTAGACTTCATTTATTATTATATTATGTTCAGTATCAACCAAATTAAAATAAAACAAATTATGTACTGCGACTACGTTTCCGTCTCAAAAGCGCCTGAAGAAAAAGTATTATTCACTGCCACGTATAATTATATTGCTTTTATAATTTTAAGCGAGCCATATTGCCCCGAGACCAATTGAACTCAGATCGAGGCTAACCTTCTCCCGATATGCGGGGCTCTGTCGGGAGTGACAACTAATTCCCTTGCTTCTCGTGGGAACGCAATGAGTTACAAAAATAACCAACATGGCGGCGATGTGGTTCCGGGAGCCGGTTTGCTACGTTTAATGCTGGAGGGGGAATGGATGGTAAGGTTAATGAAGTATATCAGATGATACCCCCCGACCGGTCTCCACCTTGCCGTGGTGGGGGGGCTGAGTACCTCCCGGTAGGGCACTGGAGGCGCCAGGGAAAAGACCGACGACTCTGGGTGTCCTTAGTACTGACCTACTTGGGACCTGTGGAGGGCGCAGCAGGCGTGCCAGGAGGGCCAGTCAAGTAGCGCCAGGAGGGTCTTAGGCAGTGGGGGCAGGGGGCCCCTGCTCAAGGACTCACAAGGAGGTAGGAGGGGCGCGTCCACTGCGCCTCTCTGAGGAGGTCCTCCCGGTTTTGGTCCGGGGGACGTTGGCCGCAGGCGGGGTGTCAGAAGCTGCAACCCAGGTACTGGCCCCCGCCTCTTTCTCAACAAGCGGCGGGCGTCGTCGTAAGATTTTTAGTGGGTATTACTGCTGGCAGTCTCGTCTGCTGGTGGTGAGTCCCACACCCCCTTTCGGTCCCCCTTTGGCCGGAAGGTAGTGCGTAAACGCATTTTGTTACCGACGTAAAACAAAAAAAAAAGTATATCAGATGATGGATGCAAGACATTTGGATGTGTTATGTCATATGTGTCACTGAGACAAAGCAGAAAGGATGTGGAACCACTCAGCACGATCCCTATATAGGATATTGGTCTGGAGTATCCAGAACCAAACGAGGCTGTCAGAGAGTTGGCCTTTTCCTTTCTGCGAGAGTGAATGAATGAGTAATTGAGTATAAATGAGTGAGTCCCAAACTTCTCTGGATTAGGCTACAAATTGAACTCACTTGAATCTTTCTCCTAGGTGTATATGCACCAACTGAGGTGGGCTTAGGTGGGTCTACCAACGCCAAAAAAGGAAAGGACAAGTTCTGGGAAGGTATGAGAGACGTTTTATTAAAATGCAAGTGTAATGAAAGAATTGTCATGTTAGGGGATTTCAATGCATGGGTTGGAGTCAATCGTGATGGATATGAACGAGTTTTGGGGGCGTTTGGCGACGAGAGGTGTATTGAGAATGGAAGATGCTTGCTTGAATTATGTCTAGAGTGGAATATTTGCGATGCGAACACAATGTTTGCACACAAAAAGATTCTTATACATACAAGAGAAGAAGGAAGAAGTATGATTGACTTTGTAATTGTGGATGAAAGGATAAAGAAGAAACTTGTGAACACTCGAGTATGCCGCGGCGTTTACATCGACACGGACTATTACTTGGTGATCACCCGTATGAATGGTCTGTTTAAACGTTGGCGACATCGGATCAAAGATCCCACAATTAAGTGTCCTAAAAAGAAAAAAAGTAGAAAATTTGCAAGATAAGTAAAAGAAAAGTATTACAAGTATTTGGAAAAAAGGTTTGTGAAAGGAAATGTGAATGAGTTATCTTTGGTTGAGGATTTTTGGGTTGCATTCAAGAAACATATTGTTGATGCAGAAATATAGGTATGTGGGAAGTGTGTGAGACGAAATGGGAAAATGAATAGAAATGAATAGATGAATATCTATGGATTTACAAATAGTGGTAAAAAAGAAGCGCTTGGTTGGATTGGTTAGCAGTTAAAGCTAACAGAAGTATGCAGTAGAGATGAGAGCACTCAGAAGTATTCTTGGTGTGAAATTGAGTAAGTAATAGGATTAGGAATGAAGTGATAAGGGTCGAAGCTGGTGTAAAAGAAGATATAGTGACAAGAATTGAGAAAGGTATGCTTAGATGGTTTGGTCATGTTGAGAGGATAAATGAAAGTAGATTAACGAAAGTGATTTATGATGGACAAGTGGAAGTGTTGGGAGGGGAAGACCACGTAAGACCTTTATGGAAGCGAATGCGGGTACTGGCAGAAAATACATGAAAGTATGATTAATGCAGTAGAGATGAGAGCACTCAGAAGTATTCTAGGTGTGAAATTGAGTGATAGGATTAGGAATGAAGTGATAAGGGTCGGTAAGGAAGCTGGTGTAAAAGAAGATATAGTGACAAGAATTGAAAAAGGTATGCTTAGATGGTTTGGTCATATTGAGAGGATGAATGGAAGTATGCTAACAAAAGTGATTTATGATGGACAAGTGATTGGAAGTGTTGGGAGGAGAAGACCACGTAAGACCTTCCATGAGTGTAAATGAAGCTAAAAGTGTGTGCCAAGACCGTAGCAAGTGGAAGGATGTGATCTCTGCCTACCCCTATGGGAGAGAGGCGTGACATTATGTATGTATTTTTTTTTGCCTTTATATTTAGTGTTTAACATTCAAAACTATTTACCTTTCTGACTAAAAGAAGCCGGGAAAGATAGAGGGAAATAACACGAAAAGATTTCTGATGGTCGTGCACTTAAAAGGCGCACGACCTTCCTAACTCAAACCTACATCAGATATGAGTTTAAGCTCTTTAGCGTTCATGTCTATACAATATTTCTAAATTGAGAAAATTTCATACATTTTCAGGTCGTAAAGCTGTATATTTAGTAACAATAGTACAACCTTATCTTAAATCTAGATGATTTGTTACTAGAGTATATTGAATTCTGACATTTTATGATCCAGACATTTTGCTACTCGGGCATCTAGCATTTGCAATATCGAGACGTCAGAATGATAACATCATTTTGCCTCAGGGCTATTCAGATAGGCACCCTCCTAAAGGCGGTTCTGAACAATTCACTTGAAGTGCAATAATTGGGCTAGAATTCATAACTCCCGTCGCTATTTGCTAAGCTTCCGATTAAACGCGAACTTTTTTTTACCTCAGCTTCCATACTGGGTTTCAGGCATAACAGGCTTAACACACGATGGGAATGTTAAAATGAAAGTTAATTTAACATTATTTAATTAAAAATAGCCTTTAACATATTTTGATAGCTAAGATACTTGGGAATAGGAATGCACTAGTGTCTACACACAAGACTTAATAAATAATATGTTTGATCTAGTTAACAGATAGGTAAAAAACTAGGAAGTGAGTAAAATAAAGTTATATGACCTTAACAATTACTTTTATTTACAATATATATTAAGCCACACATTCTTTACAAATTTTCTTAATCCCATTTAGATTTCTTCTTCTCAAATATCTCTTTGCCATCTTTGTCAACTGCTGCATAGTATCCCATTGATTCATATTTGCTTCTCATATATGCTATATATCCTAATGCCACCCCAAAACAAGTTAAACCAATACTCATTATCACTATATTCTGAAACAGAAAAAACATATTTGCAATTATATACCTGAAATTAATAACTAGTGGAAGATTATTCCCTTTAGTGGAGGTGGATTATAGCTGCAGTTTGCTAGTAGGGGTCACTAATCAACTCTTAGCAAGATCGAAACAACAGGTAAAACAATGATTACCTCTTAACAATTGTCATTGGATTCTTAAATAACATCAACTTTTCGTATAATTAGGCTATGGCCAACTATAAAAATTGTTTATAAAGTTTTAGGGTACTAATTTTTCATATATCATCTTTTTAAAAAACCACAACAATGATAGTTCTTTTGCCATGATGTGCATATCATCATCTAAGCTAATTTGAATCCTAATACTAAGCTCGGGCCTCTATCTGTGACATACCAACGTAAGAGCACATATTTGTTACAAAAAGATAACTGCTTGCATGTTTACCACTAACATATTGCAACCTAGAAATTGGCATCGGTTGGCCATATATATGATAGGGTTGCAACCAAACCCCTCTCAAACAGGTCTCCACCTTAGAGTTGAGTACCTCCTGGAGGCTGGGAAGAGGCTATGGTTGCACCCAATTAAGCAGTGCTTTTTAAGTAAGAACCTAATTCAGGTAGAAGAAAAGTGTAATTAAATACAATAAACACTTTTTTTAGTTACTAATGTTACTTGAACTATCACTTTCAATATTCTAGTAATTTTTAAGATTTTTACTAATACTTGTACAGACAACTTGAGTCTGTCAAAGATATGAGCATATTATTATTATAGAAGTATTTATGGCCTAAATCTTTGCACACTACAATTACATAAATGTACTTAACTTTTTATATATCAAAGTTTATAAATTATATAATAATTGACAATACCTATTTCAAGGTGAAATTAATCTTATATTATTTAGTAGGTGGCTTATTAGTGTTGTTATAAATGATTATTTATTAAATTGAACTTATAATAAAAATGTTTGAGAATTACTTACAGGTTTGGCATACAATTCAAAATTTATAGCCCTGAAGGCTGTAGTTGATCGTAAAGATCGAATACCTTCTCCGGGCTTTTCAGGATTAGCATTAGACATTATTTATTTATACGGTGTATACTTATTTACTATAATTTTATGTTAGGGCTCAAATAAAAAACAATTATTTAGGATCCTTTCCTATTAAGCTGGTTAGATTTTTTTTTTTTTTTTTTTTCTTCTTTATTTTGGCTTGCACGGCTTGTGCGTATGCCACGACGGTGTTTAAAGGTTGGGATAAGGGTTAAGGTTCATGAAAAATACGAGAAAATTACAATACAAAAGGAGCAATAGGACCAGGATTCAAGGGATAACAATAAATAAGGATATGATTTTTGGATATTTCTATAATAAGTGATCAATGAGATAAAATGTATACAATGAGTGGAACATTTATAATGATGATATATACAATGTATTAGGCTATAATTTAATATTATTTTTTTGAATAAAATCCGTTATTAGTCTATAAATGTCATATTCCATGGAGTATAAAAGACAAGGCATCGATGTTGGCAATGAGACACCTAAGGTAATCAGATTATTTAAAAAATATGTGCAGTCGTGAGATAGGCAATTAAAGAAAATATGATTGAGATCACCTACTCCATTACCACAGCTGCAGTCGCTACTGTCAACAATATTTATGCGAGCTAAATGGGAAGGTGTACAAACATGGCCTAGGCGCATTCTAATAAGAATAGTTGTGCCCACTTTATCAAATCTCATTGAAGAAAACCAAGGTTTTTTTGAAATTTGGGGCTGAATTTTCGAGTAATTTCTTCCTTTCTGTTCTTTACTGATGCTCCAAACTTCTTCCCAAGAATGATACATCTGGTCTCTTGGAAAGGAAACAATATCTTGAACCATGTTTTCATAAGGAAATTTATCACCACAGGTCACGGCCTCGTGGGCTAACTTATCCGCAAAATCATTACCAGGAATATTCTGATGGCTAGGGATCCACGCAAATTCAACCTGTAGGCCTCTAGAATAACACTTTTCCAACAAAGTTCTACATTCCATAATGACTGAATTGTTAGAATTTGTTTTAAACGGGAACTTTACTAAAGACTGAAGTGCGCTCTTAGAATCAGAGAAAATTATAGTTTGTTTAAGATTTGCGAGAAGAGTATATTCTAATGATTTTAAAAGACCGAAGCACTCCCCGGTGTGCACCGAACTTTCGGGAGGAAGTTTAACTTTCTGTACTATTTTAAATTGCTGATGGTACACTCCGACACCAACGCAATCCATTGAAGACTGTTTAGAGGCATCGCTAAATATATAATGCCAGCCAGGCCAGAATTGCTCTATTTGTGTGTAGAAAGACACAGCTGAACATTCATTTTTTTTAAAATCTAAATCAAATTTTACAGTAGGTAAAAGAATAAGTGCATTATAATTAGTACCAAAAATAGGGAGATATTGAGAACTATGGGTGGGCGCTTGGAGGGAAGTAAATTTACGAAAGCTAATTATTAAACAAGGGCTGTTTTTATGTCGCCAGTAAGGCGCATTTTCAATATTTTCAGATAAAGTTTGCAACATTTTACGAAGAGGGTGTTTTGAAAATTGAAAAGCTCGAAATAAATACTTGTCACATAAATATTGGCGTCGTAAATTCAAAGGCGGTTCTGAACATTCCACCTGTAGTGCATTAATTGGGCTAGAACGCATCGCTCCCGTCACTATTCGCAAAGCTTTAGACTGAATGTTATTTAATTTTTTTAACCCAGCTGAACTACAGGGCTCCAGAAAATAACTTCCATAATCTAACACACTACGAACAAGGGCATTATATAACAGTCTTAATGTAGATGGATGAGCGCCCCACCATACACCTGTCAAACATCTTAATATGTTTAAATTTCGTTCACATTTATTAACAATAGCATTGCAGTGAGGAAGACCAGTTAATTTGTTATCTAAAATAATGCCGAGAAATTTAACTTCTTTACATTGAGGAATGAAAACTGAGTTATATGATATCACTATAGGATAAGGGGTGCGCATTTTAGAAAATAAAACTGTTGAACTTTTTGAAACGGATAATTCAAGTGAATTATAGTCAAGCCATATCTTGAGGTTCTCAAGAGAAACTGTTATGGAGTTTATTAAGTTTTCAACTGATCGGCCAGCTTTGTAAAATACTAAGTCATCAGCGTATTGTAAAACCTTAATATAACCTGGAAGAGAGTCTACCAGGTCATAAGTATAAATATTGTAAATCAATGGTGATAAAACTGATCCTTGCGGAAGACCTTTCCATACAGTTCGACGAACAGTTGAGTTATCGCAGTTTACCTGTATGTATCTTTCTGAGATAAGGTTTATGATAAAATTGGATAATATTAGTGGGACTTTTAATTTGATAAATTTTTCCTTTAATATAGTTATATCAACATTATCGTATGCAGAATGAATATCTAAAAATGCCGCAAGTAAGGATTCATTTTTAGAAAAAGCTAATCTAATGTCAGTAATAAAAATACCCAAGTTGTCCATGGTGCTTTTGGCTTTCCTAAATCCGTACTGGCTAGTATGTAGCAAACCTTGGTTTTCTACGTACCATTCCAGTCTATTTTTTACTAAATGTTCCGTTAGTTTACAAAGAATTGAAGTTAAAGCTATGGGACGATAAGACCTTGGGTCTGAAGATTCTTTATTATGTTTTAGTATGGGAATAACTTCCTGAATTTTCCAAGAGGGTGGAATTTCACCTGAAATCATTATTTTATTTACAATGTTCAAAAAGTATATAAGACTAGGATCACTAAGATTAATAAAAAAAGAATATGGAATTCCATCTATTCCAGGCGCAGAGTCTTTAACGTAACTCAAGACGCCTTTTAGCTCTTGGAGACTGAAAGGGGAATTAAGGTGGGAAAGAGTTTCATTCGGGGATATGGAACAAGGCGTAATAATATTTAGAGGGGCTGAAGGTGGTGCCAAATTATCCATCAAAATCTCTGTAAAGCTCTCAGGCAGAATATGGGGGTTTGTTTCCCTGTAAGCAGACCTGTAACGACGTATGTTACGCCAGACAGTGGAGGAAGGCACGTCGGGTGATAAAGACTCACAGAAAGATTTCCATCCTTCCCATTTTTTTTGTTTAAATAGTTTTCGAGTTTTTTTTGTAGCTTCACAAAGGTTATCAAAATTTTCTGTGGTGGAATAATTTTTGTATAAATTTTCAGCCAATTTGCGTTCTTTGATAGAGGCGGAACATTCAGAGTCCCACCAAGGTGGAGAGGGAATTTTTCTGTGATAATTACTTTTAACAGAAAAAACTCTTTCGGCAACTCTAATCAGAAGTGAGGCAAGAGCATCTGCACATTCAGTCTGGTTGTCAAATTGTGGGATTAATATTATTTCTTCGTCGACTAACGTACGGTATAATGACCAATTTGTGTTATTATTTGATATCCTAAACTTTAATCTAGGAGGACGGGGTGTGTATGGTTTGGTGAAATTAGAGGGAAATGTAATAATTATAGGATAATGGTCGCTGCCAAGAGTTGAAGAAAAAACGGCCCATGTTAATGTGGATGCTAAATTCGGCGAACATAAGGATAAATCAGGGGCGCTTAGTCCTTCATAGGGTTGAGAACGGCGAGTAGCTTCCCCATTGTTTAAAATGCATAAATTAACACTATCCGCCCTGGTTAGATTGACATTACTGTGGTGTGTTTATATGAGTGTCACTGAGTGTAAAAAAGATGTAACGAACGAAGCGCCAAGAGACTTAATATTGCCAGTAGATAATTTATATAAAATTCTTCTTTGTTGGCACTATTATTAATTTGGGTGTGATCGTAGTGTTTGTTTTATATCTGTAGAAGAAATAAGGTAGGAGCTGTGTGGGTCCTTACCTCATTTTCAAGAAACGTAACGAAACCAGTTACTTGGTCGGAGGTGACGCCTTAAAACTAGTGATATTTGTAACTAATAGTGATAGATCGCCTGATGATTCCTGTTCATGACTTTGTTCCGGGGTCCTTACCGTTGATTGCGCGGCACAAATGTTTCGGCTTTAAATGTGTTTTCGAATTTGCAGTTGAAGTTTTGAATAAATAAATAAATATTCCCTTATAATCACACCAATTATTTAGTTCCAAGATAAGTATCATTAAGAACATGTGTTATGAATACTAAAGAACGAATAAACATACTTAAATACTTTTTTTTTTTGTAATAACAAATAACAGGTTACCAAATGAAATTAAAGATGTAAAGGACTTAACCAAATTTAAATTCTCATTAAAAAAATATCTCCAAAGAAACTGTTTTTATTCGTTACAGGAGTTTTTTGGTGAAAAATAATTTAGATAATAATTAATTAGGTAGGTATGTTTTTCAACAAATATTTTTGTTATGTAAATTTTTAAGAATTTGTTAAAATACTATCACGATTTATATTTTATTTAATAATAAGTTACTTTTAATGTATATAATAATATGTACTTGCTGTGCCCTTGCAGGGTCATGTTTGTTACCTTCTATCTTTGTTAACACCTGTATATGTACAACATGAATGCAATAAAGAACTTTGAACTTTGAACTTTAATATATATAGGAAAACACCCAGACCAGAACAAATATTCATGTTCATGCATACAAAGATTTGTCCTGTGTGGGAATCGAACCCACGACCTCTGGAGTGAAGTGCAGGTATACTGACCTCCACGCCATATCGGTCGTCATCTATAAACTTCACCACAATATTGTTGCACTTCGCTTTTTTTCATTATTCAGTTTTAAAAAAAACTCCCACAAAGTACTAGAATTTCTTCTTTCTTTATTTTAAATAATGGCTTCGTGCACATTTAGCCAGAGTCAAGTAAGTGATATATTAATAATTTATAATTCATAGTAAATGAGGTAAATGAGAGTGAGTGGTAATAAAGATGATAAATGTGTATAGTCCTACGTATAAAAGTTAAACGTATACTATATTGTTATGTTATGCAGCTCTTTGTTTTTGTCGTACCACGACACGTATAAGTGCGGATTTATTCGTGTCACCCGCTCTGGCTACTCGAAATAGCCGAACACTGCCGAGAAATGCCAAACCGAGCCGATCGGGCGGCGCGATAGCCGGTAACGTTCGGTGACTTCAGTGTCATATAGTGCAAACAACTATAAAAAAGGACGCTTGGAGGGGATATTTTTTACCCACGATCTGGCTGCACCACTGGTGTCATAGTTGTCATATTGTGATACGGCATCACGCGTTTGAGAATCCCTCAATCACTATTAACACTACTTTTAAGTACTAGTGAAAATTAGTGATTCAGTTACATATCGCGTCACAGATTATTGTTATTGTATCTATAACTCAGATCTATAACGTGAAATAGCGCCCACGTCTACGTAGCTAGAACTTTGTCTATGAATCTTGTTTTTAAACGACTCAGTTACTGTCAGACAGAAAAAAAATATCGGGACGCCAACTTGGCACTATGGTCGTTCGAAATTGTCAAAAAGATACAATTTTTCTTGATTATTATTAAAATGGTTACAATTTCTTATTAAAACTTAGTTACATTTCAATGTTTAACAGTTGCGTGCAGTTGCAAATTGTTTATTACTGAAAAATGGAATCAGATTCTGCTCTTCATGGTGATATTCCTGATGGCGCGGAAGTGTCTCTCAACGAAAGCAACCCAACCGATACAGCCGGAGATATATCTGAAAATAATGTGACCAGCCAGGCTAATGAAGCTGCCTTAGGCGAAGACTTCGGTGTGTATTCTTATTTTACCTTTTACCTAACTCTTGTCCCTTAGTATTTAATAACGCAACTTAGAGTTCGTACATGCGTGCCTCTCGTATGAAATTTCCCCTATATTTTTTCTTATAGGAAGAAATTTTTAAATATCGGTGATTTCTTATTTAAATTTAATTATTGATCATGAACAGAATTTTTTTTAACCACTTTCCTCCTAGTTCTAGCCCACAAATTTTGTTTATAAAGCCATCTTCTATCATAGTTTTTTCTAAGAGTTGTTATAATCGCACTACTATTGGTCATTTAAACGTAATTTTCATTATTCCCTCTGGAATAATATTACTACTATCAATGTTTTAATTTGTTGGAATTAGAAATTATTTAAATTTTTAGTTTCAAATGGTGCTGCACCTACTAGTAGTAGTGATGTGTTGGGTGAAGAACTTAGAGAAGGAGGTGTGGATCAGCCAGCAGGAGATGAAGGTATTATTATCCTATTTATTAATTACATACATATAGACACACCTGTTTCCAGGAAGGGGTAGGCAGGGGCTCATTAAATGCCCACACTTCGCCTGTAACATTTGTGATCCCACATAATAGGTGGCCCATTGCTGCTTATTGGGATCTGTTACATTTGCGAGAGCCTTGTCTGTTGATCAACAGGTGCACCACTTGCAGGTAAGGTTGGCTTGGGCTCCTTGCTTAAGCTTCAATGTTCCTGCAAATAAGTATTAAGGTACATAAAGATGTTGGTAACAGTACCATTACAATGGACTTACATTAAACTTGATCAAACATGAACATAGTATTTGGTAGTTATTAAAAGTAGTCACAGGCTTTATGGGGGCACCGTAAAATTTAAAGCAGTTCTACCAAATTTTGTCTTGGTTTCTAATAGAGTGAACTTACTAAAGTCTGACTGCAACTGATGTCTAATGATTTTAAAAGCATTGATGATTGTGATGAATTGCAATAGAACAGAGACAGTATGATCACCTGTAATATGGCAAGCTTTATATACTGTTTCAACCTCATTCATTTTCAAATACCACACTGGTGTCTTCATGCTCTGGTACATATTCTAAATGAAGGCCTATTCTTGAACCTGTAACTTGATAAGGCTATAAGTTTATAAAAACATCTAAGGTCAACACTTAAAGAAAGAGTCATATATTGTTTTGTGACTTCATCTGTATCTTACTTCTCTATCTGCAGCCAATGCAGAGGATGAAATGGACATTGATGAAACTGCTGGCGCGGTTCCAGATGAGCCTACTTACATTGGGGACAACTGCCTATCAACACCTGTAAGTAATTTATTACAATTTAATTTGCATGTAATAGATAGAAAAGGAAATATTTTTTATTTATTGCACTTGATGTCTCAGCTAAAGCATTTATTTTTTAATTTACTGATTAATTGAACAATAAAATGCTGTCTTAACTAAAGCTGTCTATAAAATTTTAAATAATATAATAAAATAATATAAATTTTATAAAACCTTGTTTACTATAATTGATGTTCTTAAACAGATTTTGTTCATGTAACTTGTTTCGAAAGTCTCTTATTACTGCTAAATCATTTTATAATGTAATAATAGTCAGTAGTTGCTATGCCCTTATGGGCTGCTATATTGTGTAGATCTTTGTACCTACTTTAAAATTTACTACTATGTACATCAATTTGGCAAGCAATAAAATATTTTAATTTGAATATCTTTATAATAAAGGCCTTTTTAATTTTAAAGATATTATTTTAATAGCCTTGATGCATCAATATGATCCAAGGTGACTGGGAGAAGTTTCTGCAGGTCTCTTGCCACACATATTGGGCAAGACTTCAGAGTTTATTTCCTTGTAGTCAACAGGAGCCATTAATACATAGATTTCCATATGTTAATGTTGACCGTGTTATACAGATTTTTTTCTTATTAGGGGTAGCCATATCAATCAAGACAATAAATAAAATAAAATATATATATTGTCTTTGTGATCAACAAGATAATTTCAATTTGTAAAATTTTAACAAACAAAATAGAAAATTAAAAAAAAAACATGGTCTAACATAGATATCTTAACTTCATGAACTTATAAGTGACTCATAATTATCTAGGCGACAGAAAGTCATCTGGCGCCATTGATAAAGGAGGAAGGTTTGCAGGACGCGGAGAGTGCTGACGCGACGGAGGAGTCCCCTGACCAGTCTATAAGCTCCGCCATGCCTATAGACAGTGCTATTGGGGAAGGGGATAGCGCACCTATCGTTCAAGATGGTATTTTAAATTATTTTTTTACGAATCCACAAAATTTATTTTCTGTAAAAAGTATTTTTGTTCATACTTAATTTGTTTTCATAACTGTGTAGTAGTGATTTCTCTTTCTCTATCATAAAGCTAATTTTGCCTGTAAGCTTATTACACATTATACAGGGTAACCTGTGCATTCAAAATAGTTAAGGTTCATGTTAATATTCACTGGCATATTAATAAATAATAATAATAATAAATAAATATTTTCTGACAATTACACCAATTATTTAGTTCCAAGATAAGTATCATTAAGAACTTGTGTTATGGATACTAAATAACGGATATACATACATAAATATTTTTTTTTTGTAAATACATACTTAAAATACATAGGAAAACACCCAGACCAGAACAAATATTCATGTTCATGCACATAAAGATTTGTCCTGCGTGGGAATCGAACCCACGACCTTAGGAGCGGAGAGCGGGTATTCTCGCCACCACGCCAAATCGGTCGTCGCCAATATTAGATTTGAATGACTACCAATGCACGTATATTTTGTAGATGTAGACACCTTGTGATGAGTTAATAAATCTATATAAAAGTATAGTTCGTTTTTGATTATTCCGTTAAAGTTTATTTTAAAAAACTGCGTTCTGCATGGTGCATAGTCACAAACGCTTTCCTTTTTATGATTTTTAGTTTCTTCTTTCCTATAATTTTTTCATTATGTTCACTTTCACTTGTTGTACTAAAAAATTTACAAAGTTACGCAAACGGGAGCATATTAATTAGTTTTTTTTTTTAATTTTAATTTTTCTTTATAATTTTTTGGAATGCATAAAATTTTGATACTATCATCAAGTCTTGTGTTTTTTTAATGTGATAAAAAGCATTTCTATTTGTTAGACGTCAGACGCTTCTTTATGTGGGTCAGATAGTGTTTGCCTTATTATTATTTGTATGTAAAATTGAGGGATGTTGTTGGTAGTTGTTAGTTTACGTACAATTACAAATTGAATTGAATAGAATAAAAATACTTAATATAGATGAGTCAAGTACAATGGATGAAGATATGGGCGGAGGAGAAGGTGTCGCTAGCAGCGATGATGTCAACGACATCAGCAGTGCCGCACAGGAGGCTCTTAGCACAGGAATCAGGTATGCATCTTATAAAATGGTAGTTAACTGGTTCTTTTGCGGTTTCTAATTAAGGAACATTTGTGAAGAGAGAATGAATCATTTCTTTAGCTTGATAACTTGACTTTCTCAAAAAACGCCTTATTCAAACAGCTCCCACGTTGTGACGTCACCTTTTGCTATAAGTACATACTTTTGTCCATCCAACTGTAAAGGCCGACTGTAGTCACATTTTTCAAACAATTTTAATTGTGATTTTATCATTTTTATGAGATTAATAATTCTTTTTGATGCATTAAAAAAAATCATGCATAAATATATTCAAATTGTTGTTATATTCTTCTAATATAAATAATGTTTATATGAGATGTATTGAAGTTCTAGCACAGCCGAGGGCGGAGGGGACATTACAAGCAGCGGCCAGACCGAAGCGACGTTAATATCTTCCACTGCCAATGGTCCGCCAGTGTTGCATTCATTTTCTGTCGCTCCGCAGCAGCCACAATCTAATGAGTTGGTATTATTTTCTAAATTATGTTAAGTCAGCAGTGATTACTTAACAACAATAGGTATCTGAATTTGTTCTCGCTCAGGTTTGGGGATGCGGACACTTCAGAGATGGAAGGGGCAGCTGATACCATGCCCACAGTTAGCGAGTCCATGCCGCTGCTTACAATGACGGCCAATGGGTCAGCGTTACTATCACCTACGGCTTTATTGCAAGGTATGTAGAATTTATGTTGTTGTTTAAATTTATAATATTCTATCATTAAAATTGCTTTTGTTGGTTATAAAGTAACCTTTATTTTTTACGGCGTACCCGTCCATTGGGCGTCTTATTTATATATTAATACGTAGTAGATATTGTTCTTAAAATTAAGAATAAATTCCAACAAAAGTATTTATTACTATTATCAAATGTCTGATACGCATAGTAGCTTTGCTCGGGAATATCGCGCTGTGTGAAATGCTCGAGGATATTATAGCGAATAAATCACGCGGTTTTTTTTTCTGACAAAAAATCACCTTGTTTACAGGTATGTCTGGTGTTTATTATATTTATATGGTTCTTGACATTTTAAGGCGAAGAGGGCGTTTCCGGCTCAGTGTCGTCATCGGTAGCGGCGGAAGATTCCCGAGTAGAGCCAGTGGCTGAAGGGGAGGGTGCAGTGAGCAGTTCGGGAGCGGCAGGGGGAGTAGGAGCTAATGGAGCCTCCCATTTGCCGCCAACCGACGCCGCCCACGCGCTAGCCACATTAGCTAGCGCCGCTCTTCATCATCAACACGAACAGGTTATTAAAACAAACTAACTAGCTCACTAATAATAGTATAGGCGGCGTAAACCATCATTTTATATAGATTTTCTGTATTAAATATTGCCTAGGCGGCAGAGGATATCTTTTTGCTGGTCCCACCATGGGGGAGCGAATGCAACATTAACCAGTTCCGCGCTTCACATCAACACGAACGAACAGGTCATTAAAAAAGTTCAACTAGCGTTTCTTTGTACTAAGAAGAGCCTAGGCGGTGTAAAACAGATCTTACGTTTTCTCTCACCTGCCGCCCATGCGCTCACCACGAAGCCACGCTTCAGCTTTAAGACGAATAGGTCATTAAAAAGGTCTATCTTATCTAAGTCTAGCTTTTCTCTATATTAAGAAGAGCTCAGGCGGTGTAAACCATATTTGCCCGGCGGGGGCGGGATGATCTTAAGGGCCTCCCACCTACCGCTTATTCGCGTACCAATTTAATCATTTTCAATTACTTTTGAGAAAACAGGAGTTTTAGTAAAATTGATATAGCATAATATGAAAACTGTAGTTTGTTTCCGAACTCCTGCAAAATTTTGGGTATTGTTATCTACTTCTTATCTACTATTGTTTTAATAAGTATCATGTTAATAAATATACTTTTATTCGGTAAAATTGACATTGGATCTTTTTTATAATATGAAAAATGCCAGATGTATCTTTTTGTTTTTAGTTTAGGAAATAAAACGCTTATAAGAATATGAAAGGTATTAAATTAAAAATAATAAAAAACGATTAACATACAGATCCAAGGTAGTTGGGATCTTTTTTCCTGTCTTTTAACCCGTTATCTAGTTACCATGACACATTTTAACTTTGCGATAATTCACAATATTCTGTTGGCATCATTAACATCTGTATATGTTATAAGAAAAAAGAGACTGCGGCTTTTATATTTTTTTGCATATGCCAAGTTTGTTCTGTAAGTGCCATTTATGACAGTATCTCAAAAAATCGTTTTTGTGGGTTGGATCCATTTTGCTAAGAGGGTATTATTTTGACTAAATCCCTTCGACTACACTTTAAATAGTTTAGACGAAAATAAGGTAATAAAAACGAATTAAACCTTATTTTATAATAGCAGTAACAAGTTGTGGTGTTATAATAATATTTAATTCCTATACATGTTATGTTTAACTCTATGAAACATCCTATTTTCAGGCTGAACCAGAAGACATCAAACCAGTGATTGATGAAGATGCGTGGTTTACCGTAGGACTTGTAAAGGGAACCACGTTTACGGTAAGTCTTTCGCAAGGCTAATAAAGTAGCACTAAGCATAGCATAGCACTTTTAAAGTAGCACTGACGGAATGATTATTGATTTTTTACGACCGATATCCGCTCCTGAGGTCGTGGGTTCTATTCCCAAACAGGTCAAATCCTTGTGTGCATAAACAAAAATATTTGTTCTGGTCTGGGTGTTTTCCTATGTATCTATTAAGCATGTATTTACAATGAGAAGTATATATTCATGTTTATCCGTTATTTAGTATCCATAACACAAGTTCTTAATGATACTTATCTTAAAACTAAATAATTGGTGTAATTGTCAAAAATATTTATATTATTTGTATCATTAAATAAATATTTTATGAATATATCGGGTTTGTATATTGTGTTAGGTTGTGGGCTGGCAAGATCAAGTGTATTTATGTATCTAATCGTTCTATTCATCCATCCATCAGTAATTCATCTAGCCGTTTTTTACATCATAGAGGAACAAACGTACAATGTTTTCTGTGTGTAATATGAGTAGTTACAAAACATATTTTATTTCCAGGTACAAAACTATTTATCCGACCCCAATGTGGACCTGTCGAACTTGTCACTGGATGCGTTGCCCGACCTCAGTTCACTGACAACGACGCCCCTAGAACACGGCACGGCGTACAAATTCCGAATAGCCGCTATCAACTCTTGTGGCCGAGGGGAGTTTAGTGAAGTAAGTTATATACAACAATGTGGTCCTAGACTTGGTGCCTGACTATCTATGGGCCTCATATTATTATCACACATAGCTCGAAGAACCGATAACTGATGGGGCGTTAAGGTTCTTTAATGGCGGCCGCAAACCGGCAAACGTAGTAGAAGATGGCGGGCAGGCAGTGTATGCAGGCTGCACAAGATCGATCGTCGTGCAAGACAATTGGAGAGCCCTATGCTCAGCAATGGACTTCATACTTAAAAATACGTACATAAAATCACGCCTATTTCCCCGAAAGGGTAGGCAGAGGCATATAATATGCCCACACTTTGCCTATTGTATTGTTGGTCCCACGTGATAGGTGGCAAGCCTATTATCGCTTACCGGGAACTTCTATGTTTGCCAGAGCCTCCTCCGTTGATCGGCAGGTGCACCACATGCAGGTGAGGTTGGCTTGGGCTCCATAAATGATAGGATCCCTAAACACCCGCAATGGACGATGCAATGGACTTCATATAGCTGAATTGATGATGATTGATGCCATTCGAAGCGTTCACGGCACGGCGTACAAATCCAGACTATTAAACATTTTTTATTCCATTTCAGCTTATATCTTATTGAGTGTTCTTAAAACCAAGATGAGACGGTTATACTTTAGCACGCGGGAACCAATAAGGATTGTTGGATGCAGGTGTATTCCTGTTAGGAAATTTTCAATTTTCGCCTAATAGGTCTCGCCTAACTTAGGTTAACCCCCTACCACGTGATTCCCAGAGCACAGAAACGTCACAGCTTTGTAATTTATTTATGACAAAAAGCTATGCCGAGAATTATTCTTACTCGTTGTTGTTTATGTGAAAAGTTACTGAAGTTGAAAATTATTAACAAAATATTGTTTCTTGTATATTAGGAATCCGCTTTCAAAACGTGTCTACCAGGATTTCCGGGAGCCCCATCAGCTATCAAGATATCGAAATCTGTAGAAGGCGCACATTTATCGTGGGAACCGCCCCAAGTAGCCGCTGAAGGCATCTTCGAGTATTCAGTCTATCTCGCCGTGAGGTCTAACTCTCAACCTAAGGTAACACAACTTATTCAACTGTTTTGTTTTGCTTTTATATCACAGTTGAATGTGATATGTCTACAGAGAACTTGATGGCTGGTTTCATTATGACATTGGTACGGGATTGTCAGGAAAACACTTCAAATGTTCTTAGGCAGTTTGCCCCCCTGCACGGCAGATTTTAACGTTGTAAACAAATATCTCAGTTCGTATAGAAAATGTATAGAAAGTTCTGTTTTACCAATTGAGTTTTCTAAACGATATGACTAACCGACCTGGGTTTTCTATACCGTGGTGGAAAAACCGCCCAGGGACTTTTAGAGTATCTTGTTGCTACTATTCTGCTACCACACCATTTAAAAACATTAAAATATCAAATCTTATATAGTGTATTGTATTTTTTTAAATCAGTCGTTACTTGCGGAAATGTCTATTAAAGGCAACGAGGTTTAACATAACTTTGTGACAATACCCGAGGAACGCAACCCGGAAAAATCACAAAATTGTTTAAAATCTTTAATTGCGTACAATTCAATGTATTACAGGAGGCAGCCAAGTCCCAGCTCGCATTCGTGCGGGTATACTGCGGCAAGGCAAACACCTGTGTAGTGCCTCAGTCTTCACTGGGTGCCGCACACGTGGACTCATCCACCAAACCGGCAATCATATTCCGCATAGCAGCGCGCAATGAAAAAGGCTATGGACCAGCCACACAAGTCAGGTGGCTTCAAGGTATGTTCTGAACTAATGAAAAGGGTTGTAGTGTAGTCTTTAAACGCAAAATGAGCGATTTACAATATGTTTTCTATTGAGTCTGCGAGTGAAGACTTTTAACGTGCTAACGTATTATCACGTAGCCTGTGTATTGTGAGTGACGCCATCAAGCTACGTGGCACATAAGTTGAACAATGCCTTTAGTACGGAGTAACATTTTATCGGGTGTCAATCTAAGTGCGTGGCGACGCATCGTTTGCCTGCAAGCGTACTAATTTTCTGTCTCTTTATTTCATTTGTCTATGAATGTACATGCGCAGGCACTGCCAGTGTTGTTTAACTTAAGTGCCGGCTACCATATCTTTATACACGAAATCTGATATTTGAAAGGGAAAGGATCAAACAAAGTACCGTTCCCTTTTCTCTGCTTACCTCTTAGGGAACATGGTGTAACTTTGTGGGTTGTGTATGTATGTATATTTGTGGAATACAACAGCCTTGAGTATTTAATGTCCTTTTTTAAATTTTCAGATATAAAATCTACAGGCGTGAAAAGAGCTGGAGAAGGCCGCCTGCCCGGCGCGTCGCCCTCGAAGCAACCAAAACAAATCCTACACTAATGCTCCGACACCAGTAACATTTTAATTTTAGGCTACAATAGTTTGTACAGTCGACTAAGTATAGATCGCCTTTACGGTTAGTACAGTTTTTTAATCATAATTTATCACTGTCTATAATAAAATCTCTCGACTCTCACCTTTGATTGATATATAGGTATTTGAATATGTTCTAAGTTGTTTATTGATTTTAATTGCGGTGTCAATGACTGATTATGAACTTGTGGTGTAAGTGGATAGACTGAATGGATGTTAGGAAATAAATGTAAGTGTAAATCAATAAATACGGGAGAAATGTTCACACTTTATTTTTAATATACTATACCTTTGTACTGTTGTTTTTAACGACCGTTGACGATGAACCTTATTATTAAGAGAACAATTTTATTTAAAAATTAAAGAGCAGATTTCATTTATACTCGTTATTATCTGCAGCACCTCTGTTTTATCTATACTGTTGTATAAAGGTTACCCATGTTGTTTATTGTTCCGTTGCAAAAAAGGATTTATTCAACTAAAAGAAATAATGAAATTGCATTTGGCTTTTAATTCTTAATTACATATTATTGAGTACACTATACATTTGTTTCATTGCTATAAAATGCTATCTATTCAAAACTCTGGTAGGCATTCAAAAAGAAAATAATAAATTACAAATTATTATTTATTTATATCATTCGTTTTATAGAAAACTTCCTATATTCAAGTTATTTCGCGATTTATCATGATATTAAAGCAGTATCACTAAATTTATAATTTGGACAAGTTTTAAGTTTTTTATTGTGATGATATAGATTCCCCAAACACTTTGTAGACAGTGTTGGTAGTAGGGGTTACTGAAAAAAATGAACAAATATTATTAAAAATATTTTCTTACTATAAAACAAATCAATAATTTTTAGTGAATGTCGTAAAAGCTTACCAAAGAAGTCGTTCCGAAAAGCTTGTACCATCCAATGACTATGTTAGAAAGATTGAGGTCATCGAGCATAATCTGAGCTACACCCATGAACACTTTTTTCCCTTCTATACGCCCGTAGTCTCCCCAAACCGTTACCTGAAAATGTTCTTACATTATTTATTAATTCATTAACCCATACATAATTAATTACACACATGTCACAAAAGTTAGCTTCTAAGCAATTTCTTCTAATTAATTGATTGCATAGTGCTAAGTTTGAACTGTGGGTGGTTATACAAACGACAGTACAAGAGACGTAACAGCCGCATCATCACATCAACCCATTTACGGCTCGCTACAAGGATAGTGATATCCGGTACCAATGCATTATCTTGCATTCCGAAGTACGGAAGCTTTCGATATAAGAAGCTAGACAAACGGTCACTCTTCTAAGGACTGACACATGAATAAGAAGGAAGAAAAGAAAAAGTGTTTATTTAATTAAATCATGACAACAAATACTTAACATCTGCCAAACTGTAAAACAGTTTGTTGGCAGTTGTAGTTCCCAAAAAACAGTCACACTATACTTTACAATGTATGTACACTTTTTCACTATAAAACAAATTTCGAAAATAATATGTATACATCATCCATCATCAACTATATATATCACTTAAACTATCAAGAAATAGCTTTGTTATTTTAAACCTAAACGATTTTATTGACACTGAGTTAGTTTTTAAGTCTATTGGTAGGCTATCGAAAATTATTGGAACCAAGTACTTGTTACACCTTCGTCCATAGCAGTTGGTAGGTAGGGGTACCTCGTACCTTTTCCACTGAGTTCTTTGAGGCCTTACATAAGAAATGCTGTGGTTGTGTTCATTGTTATTAAAATTTTCCATTGCTACTAACATTATTGCTCTCTCATGTATAGGCAGTATGTTGCATTCACAAAATAATTCTTCATAATTACTACTCTTGCAGCGTGCCTTTCTATTTTTGTCTACTAATAGTTGAAACTCTGCTTTATTCCGGTTATCGTTTTCGACCACCTATTATCGCGGAGCTATGAGCGGTTATGTCTAGGAATCATAGAACAGTTTTTTTAGTACTAATTGCCACCTGCCATTTAATCCTACTGAAGAACTTGCAATATGGATCATTAATGGAATACTAGTTGATAGAGTACATAAATAGACCAATGACCACTCACTTGTAAGACGCATCCCTTAAAGTTTTCTCTAAAAGTGAGCGTTTGCTGATACAGTGGGTCTAGAGTCCTACGGGCCGTAGTTGTCTTGGCTTTTGCAACGCAGCGCTTGCCACTGACCAAGTAAACCTTCACGTAGGGCGCAGGCAGCGTACGACTGCCTTGCCGCGCTTGTAAACCTCTAGCTCGAATTACCTCCACCTGAAAATAAACAATAAAGTCAAGTCAAAACACGAGTAGAGTCGCTTTGAATTTGGCCCAATAAAGCGCATATGAACGTCATCTAAAAAACGAACGCACCAATTTACTGAGGGTAAAGATATACTAGCTTAACTTAGGCTCAGTTAGTTGTGTGTGCATTTTCAAATGATCCCTTGATGTGCTGTTGTAACCACGTTATAAAGAAGTAATTGGTGATCTATGTAAAAAAATTGAGGGACGTGAGAAATGTTAGTTCCAACAGAAAAATAAACAGATGCGGTTCTAGCTTTCATAAAAGGTTGGGTCGAACCCGAAAATCATTGGATGTTAGTTGTGGGGGTTTCCGCACTTAGTCCTTGCTATGGACCATTGTACGTGAGCCATTGCGGCCATGAAAGTGTGACGTCACAAGTCTATTAGGTTTGTTGGCATACCCATAGTGCCCGCTACAGTGGATCCGCGTTAAAGGGTGACTTGCAACAAAGCAATAACGCATTTACTTTTAAATTAAAACAATTCTATAGATTTATATGAGGTAATAAGCAAGTTGTGCAAGTCGCCCTCCGTCTGATCGCCAAACGACCAACAGACAATAGTTTTTCTATTGTGTCTGGGATCTATGGCGTTCAATGTGTAAAGTGTGATAATATTTTGTCATACAGTAACATAACTCACCTCAAGGAATCCTTTCTGGTAGCACATAGAGAGTTGCACATCGCCCAGTGTGGGCGCGGCGAGTACTTGTCTCCCGACCAACTGGCCTGGGCCCAGTCCGTCGATAAAGTCCGTAAATCCTCCGCCATCTGACGAGCCAGAGCCTCGCATTCCGGGGGACCATCTGCCATTCAATTTCATACTTGCATAAAACTACACTTGTGAATATATCTAATGACTTACCCCCATATTCAAGAGCGATACTTCTATTTCTTCGAAGCCTCTTTATAAAATGGCTAAGTGAAATATGACCATTTCAAGCTGATATTTAAATGTAAATTAATCTGGTCACTGGATTAAAAAAATTGCACAAGACACAAGCCAGTAAACTGACTGTGTGCTAATATTTATAATAAAATGTGCCAATATTGACTGAAAATACATAATCAAGTAATGCAATCTGCTAAACAATTAAGTAACGCTCTTGTATAGAGGAATATACGTAGAGAAACCTCCACTGGACTGATTCCATTTAAATGTTGCTTTATTCAAAACTGACTATTCGACTATTTTCGTTATCGACTTTCTGTGCTGAATCAAATTTAGAAATCCTTTGTTATTCTGAGTAAATAATCGGATTAAATTTATTTGTAGTGTATTTTCTGTGCAAGAGCAACGAAACTGCATTAAAATTGTCGCTTAGATTTCACTTTAGTTATATTGGTGACTTTTGCAGGTCATATTCAGTAAAGTACACTATTTATGTTAGAATTGTTGTACGGAATAAACATGCGAAACCTCGGTATTAATTATGAAGCAGCAGATTACAGTCAGCTCAAGTTGTGAAATTGCTACATTTGTATTGGGCCTGTTTCTCTAAAACATCAAAAGATCATGGTTACATTGTCCAGACAACTCACATATATACATTAACTTTGATATGCATTGGTATCAACGGAGTACTTATATGTTATAAAATAGGAGCAAAAATGTATTTAAGGCACATTCAACTCATTTGACTTTATAATTACTCAATGCATAACAAAAATAATCAATTTGATACTGTGGGATAGCTTCTAAACTCTATGGGTAAATAATAAGTCAAAAGTTTGTCTTATCTACTACAAGAGAATACAGAATAAATTAGGTATAAAATTACAACAATGACAACATTGATACAATAGTGAAGAAGAGGGCGGTAGTCTTTCGGATGCAACGAGTGATAAATTAGGTAAATACGTGGAAATTAGGTTCTATGATCAGATAAATTTAAGACATCTATTAGAATAAACTTCACAGGTGCTAAAGAGTCACTAAAGAATGATTTATTGCTAATTCAAAGAGGGCGAACTCAGTTAAACAGATACCTAGATATTAAATATACCTACGTATGTAAGAAGGTCTGAAATAACGCAAGTTATCATATCGATCAAGTGATGTTAAATTCTAAGAAAAAACAATTCAAGTATGTATTATTTGGGCATATTATAAATTTAAGTATTATCCCTGCTTTCACAGAGTACTTTTAAAAATTAAATTGAAACCTGATCTTAAAACGTTAACGTATTCTTAACTTATACATCTACAAATAAAACTTAAATGTTGGGATTTTCCTCCATTAAAACATGCATGAGTATCGTGGTGGGTGTGTGTACATACGTCAACAAGACAAATTTTAGGTCATCAATATCAATTTAAAATGATAATGTGCAAACACTGAGGCGGTCAGGCAACACTTAATGTCCAATCACACTCGTGCATCATACATTGAAGCGCATCCCGACGAGTGGCCATTCTGCTTTCGCCGCTAACCTTACTGGAAAATCTGAATCTTAACGTCCAACTGTAGCGGTCTGAAGGAAACGAGAGAGTGCGTTGCCTATGCGAGAGAAGACTCGTGCGTGCTGAACAAAAAATAGAAGATAAAACACCAATAATTAAAACCTGCATCATGCGTTTACAAGACGAGAGGCACACAGAAAAGGGAGTAGAAGACGAGAGCGACATCGATGCACAAAGATGGAAGTCGCGAGGCGGCCGCGCGACTTACGAGGATCCTTCCGAGCTAGATATGGAGCCGAGGCTTGTGGCGCACACCTCGTGCGAGCGCTGGAACGAGGCCGCCGGCCCCGACCGCTTGCGGCGGGCCCCGCCTCCGCCGCCGCCCCCGCCCCGCGCTATACATACGTGTAGTCTCGTGTATTCACATACATTATTATCCTCCAATTTTTTAACAATTACTTAACTTTTTTGCTATAAAATTAGAAATTTAGCACTTTTCTTTGCATTTACGCAATATTAAACTTATGAAGAATTCTCTCGTTTGTAAGCATAGAACGAGTACATACAATTAATAAGAAAAGCACTAAAAGACTAACTTCACATAAGCGACAGCGCACATCTAAGTTATTCGTACGACGAGCATGATGTGTATCGTATGTACACAACACATGGCATGAGGCGTGATCGTTGCCTAAAGTTAGATCGCGTCGCGAGCTACCGCTGGCCTCACTATTGCGTCAATGCCGCCGGTATAAGCGCGAGCCGCGAACCTGTCGTCGTCGCTGGAGGCGGACGATGCGCGCGATACTCCCGACACGGTCCCGCGCATTTCTCCAGGCCCCACCTCTTCGCTGCGTTGTACCGTGAACGAATTTTTCCCCCGTTTACCAAAACCTAACCTCCGTTTTCGTCCTGCCGGTAATTTTTATTAAATACACACTTGAGTTATTTTATGTACTTCTAGTGAGGAACCAGCCTTTACGCATACACAATGTTTTTTTTCCTTTTATACGGTTATTGTTAATATGCGAGAAGGCTAGCTAAACATACAGGTGCAATAGTTGTGAGTTGACATGTAATAGGATACTATGAGTCACCTGTTGCCGACAGTTGGGATGTAGAATTACTCTTCTTGCCCATGCCTGGACCAAAATAGTCACGAGGCTCAGCTTTCAGTAAAACATCATCACTGACAGGTTCCAGCTCGGTAGCTCCACCAAGGGCGGTATCACTGAGACTCCCATCTAAGGTCATTCACAAAATTTCAAAAAATGATCGGGTACCTATAAATCATATTGTTTTTATCTCTTCAACAATAAAAATAATTATATTACCTGCTTTTTCGTCAGGGGGAACATCAGCGTTGCTTAGACTTCTAGTAAATTGTCCTCGTCGAGACTCCCTTCGCTCCAAAGGCTGAGGCTGGTGGTTATTTCTCCCATTCTCACGTCCACCGTAGTCGTTGCTGCGTTTGGATTGTCGTTGAGTTCCAGATTTTCCCCGTTGTTTTTTGCCCGTGTTGTTTTTTGTTTTAATTCGATCCAAATTTCGTCGGTTGCATCCATGTTGCGCCGTGGTTTGGATTTCGGATTCCGTTGTTTGTTTTTCCAAGGTGGGTGGATCATTTGTCGTGATATGAGTTTCGTGATGGGTGTCATCGAGTGGCAGGTGTGATGCAACAGGGGTGAGCAGACGTCGGGGCGAGCCGAGGTTTGGAGGAGAAAGAGCAATAAACATAGTATTAGCTATTGTACACAAATTGCGATCTAAATGATCACTTGATGCTAAAGAATGTGATCGAGTGCGAGCTTTTTTTATAATAGATGGCAAAGGCTTAGATAGTGATAGATCTAAACTACTTAAAGGAAATAGTGAGTTGGGAGAACAATATTCCTGAAATGTAGGAACATCGTTTATGCTGACATTATTACCATGTTTTCTCACATTATTTTTTGTGTCTTCAATTATATTTGTTATAGTTTCAAAGTGTTGTTTTGGTGTTAGAGATATACTCATTTTTTTAAACAAATTTTCGATGCCATCTGGCGGTGATCTAGAATCTGATAACGATTTTAAAAGCATTAAGGAATCGGAATGTCTTCTTTGTACGACTTTCTTGTCTTTTGCTATGAAGTTGTTTTGTTGCAATTTTTCACATTGACACTCTACTTTGTTCGTAGTCAAATCAATATTTTCTGATTGAAGAAAAACTGGATCATAAGTTGACTTTAAGTCAAGAGATAAAAACTTTTTCCTCGAGTTTTTAGATATTGCCTTTCGGGATGATTTCTGATCACGTTTATTGACATCCTGAACTATTTCAAAGTCCCATTTTTTTGTATTTTCAAAGCTGTTTTGCTTGTCAATGCTAACGTGGATTGTAGTTTCGGCTTCACTGCCATCACTGTCGTATCCATGATACTGAGACGTTATTTCCTGATCTAAGGTCATATCTGCGATAGGGTTTGTGACGACAGCATTAAAATTTTCATCTTTCTTATCTACGGATGGAATGTTAGGAAGCGACCTTACTGTTGTATTCTTTATATTATCAATATTTGGTAGTTTTCGTTTAAAAATATTTTGCTGTGGGTATTTCTTATCTAAGGTCAGGGGATGTCCAAATTGACATGGCAAACTATTATAATATCTTGTTTGAAATTTCCTTATGTAAGCTGTTGTTTTTTTCTGCGAAGCAGGCATATAGGATAAATTAGACTGTTGAGATCGTCGTTGATCTTTTTTTTCTACTGGTGGATTAAAAATATTAAAATGATGTGAATGTTTTAAGTTGCGAGGCATGACAATTTGAAACACATAATCTTTTTTATTCTCTGTGAATTTATAGGTGTTTACGTAAGCTGGGTATTCGGGACAGCTGTGACTTCTTTTATAAGTATAATGACGCGCGCATTCTCTGGTGTTAGAGCCATCTGAACGACTCCTGGCTAGCAAACGTCGAAGACGGCGGGTAGGACGCACGCGGTATGTCGATTGAAAAGAATTTGTAGAATGGTCAAGTCTGGATCTGATACGTCGCCGTACCGCCGCTTCAACGTTCGAAGGGACATACACATACGGCAATGTACGACGAAGTACTCTATCACAGCGAATACGACTTGGGATTGGGGTAGCGCTATCGCACGAGGACGATGTACTATAAGGAGGGAGGATTCGTTTTCGGCTGTAAATTTATGTTATATATTACATATATTTATATGGACGGTCCCTTTAAATTATAAAAATATAATAAGGTTTGTTGAATTACCTGAGCATACGTGTGGGGCGGGGTCTTTCAGACTGCGTGCTAAATGCACTCGATGTGACCGAGGCGACGGACTCTAGGTCGGAGTCGGCGGCAGTGGCATCCGGCGACAGCCTCCGCCGCGGTGCCCAGCCGCTGTTGCCTCGAGCTGCCAACTCTGAATCCGACAAACCCGCGTAATGCCGTTCCCATCCTAATAAAATAAATGAATCTTGCAATATGCTTTAAATATCAGATTTTTTAATTTTTTCTACTTAGCTCAACTACACAGCAACACTAGACAATGTGATATCTATTATATATTTAGGTAATGATGTCTGGAATGTAAAGGGCTTTTTCCGGAAATATAAACCAATTGAATATTGTTGTAACATTGCTTCATAGGTCAACTACATAGCAAAACTATATACAGTTGTGATATCTATTATTTGTGAGGGATGATGTCTGAAATGTAAAGGGGTTTTTCCGGAAACTTTTTAAAATAATTCTATTGTTACGAGTTGTAAAACAAAGAGTGATGAAACAATGTATTGCAATGGATTATCTTATTCATTGGTAAAATTGTATTAATTATAAACTCTTCTGGGCGGGTTGTGCGTGTATTGACCTTGTGGCGTGCTGCGGTAGGTTAGTGTGGCGCCAATGTGATGCGGGGCGATCCACTTACGTTCCTCGAGGTCAGCGGACACTTGAGCTCGAACCGTCCTCTGGGTATTCTGGACAGCATTTATGTCACATTTTAGGTTATATTTGAAAAATTTTATACAGTAATAGGTACAATTAGATTATTATTTTACCTGGTGAGGAATTTGAGGCAATTGTCTCTTTTTCGGACTTGTAGTAGGAGTAGCAGTAGCAGATCTGGACTGGAACCTCGGTGCGTAGGCGTGGGTTGGCAGCCTTGATACATCTCCTCCACCACTTTCCTCGCCTACTGAAATAGTATGATTATTGCTGTCCCCTCCAATTTAAAGATGATTAAGTACTGATGAATCTGAACGGAATACATCTCATGAAATATGGTCTCGATTCGAAAACGAAACTAGAATGCAATCGTATAAAATAATTTAATTACATGCAACAGAGTCATGAGATGGATCATTTAATGTGGCTCGTAATGTCCATTGAAGCAATTGAAGCATAGACAGTACGCACCATACGGCAAAGTAAAGCGTGCAAACATCAGGTAGAAGGATTAGGTTAGCGGAAAATGCGTGAAAACAAAGTGGAATAGAGCGAGGAAGTTAAACAGTTAGTTGCAGTAAAGTGGTGATGAGCGGACGCAACGAGAGAACGTGCGTTTCTCGATGACAGTGTTCCGTGCGGGGTTGGGATCCCGCTGTTGTTCGACATCTACGGACCAATCCGATGGCACTGGTCGTGTTTATCATCAGATTGGTTGGCAGAGTCGAAGGGGCGCCGTGTGCGGCACCTGTATAGCGCCACGAGTCGCGGTCGGTGGGCGGCGACAAGGACCGCCGAGGAGATTTGCTGCGCGCTCGTTGGGGCCGTGCTACTCCCGCTGCAGACTGTGACCGTGCCACGCTATATCCTCCACTCTGAATGAAAAGGAAACATTCATTAGGCAACAAATATATACCTGTCCTATTTTAATATCAAACGCGATCGCGTACGCTTTTTAATCGTAATTGCCTTAATCAAAAAAACGTAAAAGTAATAATTATTAACAATCAGAAATCTGATATTAAATTAACTTACTCTTTCTCTACTCATCCCAGCAGCTCTTACGCGGCCTGCGGGAGACATATCACGTTGACTATTTCTATTTCCATCCATGTCCATCCTCTATAAGAAAAATAAATTCATTCATCATAAGGTTTATCTTAATATGAATTTCAGTTGCTTATGTTTTTGAAAGTTACCTCATGTGGTGGTGGTGGACTGGAACTAGATGCAAGACTGGAAAGTGAATGATGTCGACGAAGATCACATTCGCTTGGAGTATCAGAATCAGAAAGACGCGATGTAGACGTTGATGGTGGAGATAAATGTTCACCATCTGCTTCGTCTTCTCGGTACCTCTGAAAATGGATTAGGTCATTTGTAGATTATTTTACATGCTCATGTAAACTCTAGCCACAAGCGCTTTAAGCTCCGAGAGATTAGGTGGATGAAACTGATCTTTTAAATTAGGCAAAGCTTAGAGAGGTCATTACTTTGATAGGAGGCGGTTTGTGTAGCATTTGACGTCGATTACTATTGATCTTCGAAAGGCACATTAACACGTTGAGCGCCATCGGCCATAGACAAAATTGCTTGGCGTTCAAAGGCTTAACGACTTTCAGGCATATCAGTAGTTCGCCTAATAGCCACCCCCCTGCCGCCGTCAATCCGCAATGGGTCCAAGTGCTTGGTAATGATAAGAGGCCTGAGCCCAGTAGTGGATAGAAATAAGATATTCTTACTAATTAATTCTTATAATTTAATAATTAAGTTTAGGGCAACCGGGAAAATGCCGGGGTGATTATGAAATCTTATAAATTAATAGGCTGAGATGAGTATGATACCTAAGCACATAAAAATTAAAAGAAGACTTACACTAAAAGAACCAGTTTCTTCATGAGGTTTCAACGTATACCAATTAGCTTCATGATTAATTACTACATTGTCCAGATCAATTAAAGCTTCACCGAGAAAAAAATTAAACCCGTAACGATTATAGTCCCATCCTGTTACCTGTGAATAAATAATGTGTTATTCTTGTGTAGGGATTTCTCCTTAACAAAGATTCATGATACTTTCATTCACAATATTTACCTCAAGAGTTCTCTTTCTCATATCATTTATGCGAATACCGCTGTACACGAATGTTTGATTCCATCGAGGCTCCAATGTGTTGCCTAGAGTTTTGGTACGTCGTTTGCTCTTTTCGGTAGTGTCGGGTAGTAAGAATATCTTTGCGTAAGGATTTCGCAATGTGCCGTCTGGTCTTGGGCTAAGACCACTCGCTGATACAACGGTTACTATAAGTTGGAGAGCGCTTATATCAAAGAACACCTTTACCTACAAATGAAAAGCAGGTGTTGTATAGCTATATGTTTAAAGTTTAAAATTTTAATGTTATTTGGCGGTGAAGCAAAAACCGTAGAGAAATTAAGCATGCGCTGCGCGCTATTAATAATATTAATTAGTTGCTGAAAAATATATTTTCTACTAGTTAATTTATGCGAGTCACTCTACTCTCAAAATAAAAAATGTCCTGACATCTTTGTATGTTTGATAGGAAGTTTTGGAACTCATTATCATCTCAGCCTATTAACATCACTAATAAGCACAGGTCTACTCTCAAGAACCATAGTAAGAGGGTTCAGGTCATATACGCGGAACCACTGAGGATTGGCGGAGGAAGATGTGTGGATCCAAAGGAAAGGTAACAGCCAGAGGCCGGCGAGCGCTAAGTACTGACTACCGGGTAGGGAATTTAAGAGGGAGCAGTGGACGGCGCAGCAAGCGGGCCAGGAGAGCCCACCAAGCAGCCTCAGGAGGGTCTTAGGCGGCAGGAGCCCCAGCTGTCTAACCATAGACCCTTCGAGAAGTCAGCCACACACGCTATGGTCGCACATGGAGGTAGAAGGGGCGCGTAGATGTGTGGCGTAATACTGTCAAAAGTTTGCAAGCCGTCGAATGGGACGTGAAAAGGCTTAACAACTACCTCACACATATTATTTTTAATAATCGGGACCATAATCTGCAAGTGGCTTCCGAAGCACGTATCCGCTCGATATTACAACAAAAGGTTACCGATCCAAGAATTGACCTCTGTGAACTCTGCTTTTTTCTGTGATAACTTTGACATAGTACAGCGGAGCTATGAGGACCTATCCTTCCGAGTTATTTTATTTATATATTTCCAGTCACTGACCACAAAGTTTGTCACAGTTGATAGTTACCTGAATCCTCCCAGTAATGTTAGCACATTGGTGGTTGTTCCGGATATGCCGCCTTCTAGAATGCACATCGGGGGATCCAGGCGAAGTTACCAACACGCTGGGCTTCTCACAACCCCCGATCACTTCCGTGTATACTTCTATGGAATAGAGTAAAAGTTATTTCAGAATATAACAGAGTCACTTTTACTGTTTTATAAAGAAACAGTTTACATCATGTAGATCAGGCAGTCTACATCAGGGTGCATAAAATATTTTATAATAAAAATAAGTGATTTGCCATGGATTAGAAAGATACTTTGTGCAGGATTGACCACCAATGAATCGTAATGATTATTAAGATATGGGCTTTTGAATAAACCCGTAAATTTTGAATAGGTAAACTTAATTTAAAAGTTGTCCTAATTCAAATTACGCTGTGGTGTTCAATACGGGTCGAATCACACAAAAAGTATCTATTTGTCTAAATTGGGTAATATAATCAGATCAAACAAGTAACCCAATAGTTGCATAAAATCAACTTGTTTTGTTAGGGACTGTTCCACTATTATTACTAATTTTGTTATCTATCCAAAACTACTATATTCCTCTTATCAGCACAAGATTGATGTCTACTTTTCTTAAATTCAATAAGGTATGCTAGATGTGTAAACAACCTTTATGTGTCCTCCAAGGTTGAGCGGCTGGTCTGCTGCCAGCCAGTGGACGCGATACCACCAGTTCCACATGGGAATCGTGTTTGCTATCCGCAACTACTGCTGCAACCTCTTCCATATTTCGTCCTTGAAGAGGTACGCCATTCCATTGTAACACTTCGTCACCTGTATCATACCATTATTATAGCCATTTCATACCTCTAAACCTCCTAACCTGTACCTACTTACATACAATTTTACAATGTTACACACCTATTCTAAGTTGTCCTTCTAAGTCAGCTATAGAGCCTTTCTTGACTTTTTCAACCACGGCTCCCCGCGACCCGTCAGTCTGTAGTTTTCCACCCACCACTTTCAGCCCCAGTATAGCAGCCGACGAATGCGTGCTGCCTTCGACGACGGTCTTTCTCAGCACCATATGGCCGATCATGCGCGTTCCGTCCGCCGACACTTGCCAGCTCTGCGGGAACTGTCATGTTTCGAAATAACCTCATGATTTTACTCTAAACAATTACATTTCTACTTTTTTTAACCAAGTTAAATAACGAAAATAAGACAGTTACATTAAACAGTTTTCATTAGCGAATTGCATAGGGTAGTGCATACAGCAAAATTATACATAAGTGCACATCAAGAAGTTACTGATACATGCTGTTCAACAAATCATGCTGCATCCCAATACGAAAACCACACCCGTACCCATTGACTGATCTACAAATTTCTCTATATGTTTTAAATATCATTGTGATACTTGCATGAGCAGGTGGAGTAGTCAGTTGAATAATTATAATATTCAATCACAAGCAAGTGTAGGTACAATTTGCCCTAATCAATTTAATTTTAAACCGAATAGAGAGAATACCTTTGGACAATCTCCTCGGTTAGAATCTTCACTTGATGTGAAGGTGCTAGAGGTGTCGATGCCCGAGTCTTTGGTCGCCGAGTCTTGGCTAGCCTGCCGTTCCGACTCCCAGCGCAAGGAGGCCCAGTCGTGTGGTGCGCCAGACGTGTCACGACTGCCCCTCGGAAATGTCGCAGCGCCTTCGTGTCCGTCGAATCGAACAGTCTTTTTTCTTCTCTCCGTAAATCGTCTGTTGTCAGAGGAATCCTCCCAAAAATAGGCACTCTTATATACAGCTCTGTCTACGTGCGGGCCTTCGTCGGGTGCGTACGGACGAAGATAGGCACCTTCTCCATCGTCACGCGCGCGCCATCGACAGTCGGTCACAGAGTCAAAGCTACGGCCACCGGTCGGCGCTGTCCTCGACGTCTCGAACACACCGCGCGCCTCCGCTTCGTAAGTAACCGGCGAGTGATTAGTCAAATTGTAATAATTGTTGGCAGCCACACTGGTGCCGCGCAAGTGAGGGTGCCGAAGGGATCCGCACGCATCAAGTTGTCCTATAGGATAATATCATCAATCGCAATGTATACTGCTCTTACAGTCACATACATGGTACAATTATCAGCCCACTCTGTGACTTGCGCGTCCGTACACGCCCAGAACCTTTTTTGTATTGTATTTAACATATTTTCTTTATCGCTCTGGCCCCGACTGTTTGAACCGGTTGTGTAGGCAAGATCCAATACTTTTCTCTCCAGATTCAAAACAAACAGAAAGCGGTGAACACGCACAAGCGGAAAGAATGTGTGTAATGTCATCCAAGTCATACAATACAACAACCATAAAACAAATAACACTTCCACAAGGTCTAACGAATTTTTAAGAGAAATCGCATCAAATACACTTCTTTTCGCCCAAGCATGCGATTATTTAATGCTTGGACCATTTGAACTTTATACGAAAAAGCATGAAATAGAACTAAAGTAAATTTCGGATAAAAAGAAAGTTATAAATTACTACATCATTGGCCCAAACAAAAAAAAACAGTAGAGATACATTGACTATTAATCTATTCTAATAATATAAATAAAATTACAGCGTATTTTGCCAAGAATGTATAATTTTGAACTAAGTAATTAGTGAATGTATCTCGTGGACATGGAGATGAATTGTAATTGATTAGAGATAGAGATCAAAACAATAATCACAAGTGGCGTTGTCGACCAGAGGAAGAAGTATTTTGTGGGAACAGTAACGAATATTGAGACGTCTAAACCAGCAATATAATACAACGCAAATCGTCCTGAAAAACACGCCTCACCGATAAGAACTTTTTCATTTTCTCGTTTAACATCGCTTGACGCTGGCTCCTGGAGCTGTCGGAACTGCTCCTATCTCTATTACCTGCAAACAGTGGGATGGCGTAGTGAGCTTCATCTGAGAGAAAATGAATTGGAAAATATGGTTATCGGGCGCGTATAATGGACACGCAAGGCGCATTTGGCGGCACACATGTAATTTCATCAGTAACGGCTTCAAATCTAGCACATCATTGTTGCTTGTGCGAGTTTTGACGCCCAAAAATAAACCATTTCGTTGCTGACCGGCTGAAAAAAAAGCCTGTTTGAATCAAAGTGTTATGTACTTCAGTCGTAGGAATTCAACAAAATACGATGAGACAACATACACTATAATGCGAAACTGATGATGGAAACAAAAAGATAAGTTTAGGTGCTCACTCTATCCACTTCTGTGAAAAATATAATTATAAGACTTATAAATAGTTACCTGAAACTATTCTAGTGTACTTATATTATTTTACACCTCGCACGGAACACCTTAACTTTATCATTGCTTTATGTGACATGTGCATGATGACGTAGACATTACATAAGAGGATTGACGGAAATTATAACTGTAATGTTTAGTGTGTCAGTAGTGTTTTGTGTGTTTCAGGGTTGACAAACAAAATTAGCTGGATTGATAGGATTTAGTGGATAGCGGGACTAGGTGGCGTTTATTTAGCGTGCATATTTACCACGGTACTCGTCGTTTTCGTCGGAGACACATTCGGGTACCTCGTCGTCAGAGGATGACGAACGCGGCGGCATCGGTGGGTGATTTGTCGGATGGGGCATCAGTTGAGATTGCATTTGCATTTGCATTGGAGGCAGTGAGTCATCCACGCCATACGCAGCCTTTTGCCTAGGATGCACTAGATGTGGATGAGTCCGTGCTAACCCTTCCAACTCCCCGTAACACCTTGGCTCTTGTTGACTATATTGGCGTCGTAGCGCACTACCACTTCTTTGAAGAGGATGATTTTCCTTTTCCGCCGCACTATGAGCTCGTTCTAGTTTGGGCCTTTTATCTAATGAAACATCAATTTGGGGCGGCAAGTCCCGTAAATCAGATTCCATTCGCCATAACATAGAGTCGTGGGCAGCACTTTTATGTATCCATTGTCCTGTTTTTGATAAAAGTTCTTGTTTTTTACGGCACAATATGCACACCCAAATGACCTGAAATAAAGATGTCAAAGTCGTAGATAAAAAATATTTTGATGGAGGACGTTGAAACATATCAATTTGGAGGTATTTCGGGTCACCGATAACGCCTGTTCAAAGGAATGAAAATTACGAGCGCACTCTTAAAGAAAAGTAACAGATCTAAAAGCTGATCAGGCGACACAGTGAGCTCTTGCATACATGTTATGGTAAATTACCTTATTAGAGCGTAAAGTAACTTTGCCCCCGCACCGGGCGCAGCATCGTACTCGGCAATAATGGCAGGAGTGGCCGACGCCGTCTGCGAATTTAGTCTTAAGGCAGATGTGGCAGGTTGCTGCCAGTTCTATGCCGGCAGCTCGCTGCATCTCGCTCCTGTTACGGATCGACTGCTCCAGCACCGTGACTTCGTCTTGCTTGCGTCTGTTATTTGACATTAAAGGTTTATGTGAATTATGAAATGTTTTCTCTAGGGCCAAAACCGATATAACTGTTGGAGACTAGAACATTTAGTTGTCACATATTATCACATATTTGGAAAGATATTTATACTAAACCACCCAAAACTTACTTGAGTAAGAAATATTAAATAAGCTACAATCCGAATTTGAAAAAATTGTACCTACCTTGTATTGATCTAGAGACTTCTTTACAATTAAACGATAGTTGTTTTATTATAACACAAAGAAACTCCGGGCGACCTTGATCAAAGCCAAATACTACGCATTGTACACATTATAATGAGAGAGATCATCTAAAAATTATAGTTCGGAAACGATTTAATTTTTAATACAATGAAATGCGTTTGACAGACCGCGTGGCCCAAGCGACAAGCGTGCTGACATTATTTTATAAAAATAAAATCAAGAAATAACGCTTAAATTTTGATTCATGACCTTGACCTTCAATAACTCTATAGCATTAATTTTCCAGGTATAGTAAAAAAAAATCAGAATACGTAACTCTCGACTTAGATCAGGGTGTTACAAAGAGTAACCTATATTATCTCGAATAATAATAATAAAAATTTAAAAAAAAACATTTGTTTTCTCTTCACAAGGAAGCATACATGAGGAAGTTTTCCTAGCTTCCGCATGTTTAATAAGAAATATTCTTATTGACATTAAAGATGTTTTCATGGAATTGAACTTCGAATTTGAGATTTGAGGATTAAATAGGTACAATTTTTTCTACATTAATAGATAAGAAGATGAGATAAGTATAACATGACACAAAGTAGTTATTATCGTGAATCCGTTTGATTTACTGTTTATATTAAAGACGAGTAGAAAAAATAGGGCAAGTCAGTTAGATGAGATCGCGGGTCAAAGTGGGACCGTCGACGGCGTCGTCGAGTCAAATCCTTACGCTGCGTAGAAAGCTCCAAACGTGACTTGAATTTGAAATACGGATCCAATACTATTTTAAGCCCGTTCTAAAGAATTCATGGCAACTAAAAGTAATATAGTCTAAAAGGATAAGAATATTGAAGATATTGTATTTACTCTATATTTGATGAATGTACTATAAAATTACGACGAAGTAACTATTCATTGATAACATCCCTCTGAGTAAATATCCTGATAATACAATATCGAGGGCTCTATGATTCAGAAAATCTACTAGGTACAACAAAAGTGTTGGCTTAACATTATTGTGAAAAACATATGTAATGAACGTGCTATCAGTAGTTACATGACCCTTCATATTTTTAAATAAGTAACCAAGCTTTATCTAATCTTTTTATAGGTAAACTTTCAGTATTAGTTTTAGTAAGAGAGTTATTAGCGATCAAAGGACCGAAAGTAAATGAATTGAAACTGCTTTTGTGTTTAATTTTTTCTTTTTCTTTTCTTTCTTTTCTTAATCGAAATTACTGGCAGGTACCTAGCTTTGTGAAAATGTTGCTACCAAATTTTTACCTCTAACGAAATATCATTGATGGGGTCCAAAGTTCGAATGAAAGTTTTAACTGATTCAAATAAAAATGATAAGTCAGTAGGTATTACGAATTTGAAAAGTCGTTGACCAAGACGAGCATGCTCTGGCTAGACTTATAGAAATAGATATTATATCTATATTAATTAAGTTATAACACAGAAAAACATAAACGCGATTGCCAAATTTTCTTTTTATTATGTGATAATCTAAAAATTGTACGATACAGCGCGATATAGAAAGATTTTATTTATGTAGAGATTTATATATTTATAATTTTTTTATATATGTGTTTGATTAAATTTAGAGACGTTGTCTCGACAAAAGAATAACTCGAAAATACTTCATTTAGTTATTCCCAAATACCGGCAAAAATCACTATTAATAATACTAAGGCAATCTTTATTCTAACACGTAAAAAATAGAGAATAATTCTTAGAACCCTGCATACATTCATAATTATTAAATAAAGTCTAAGCCAAGCTTAAAAAAATATGAAATAATGATTATTAGTTTGGAAGAAATTTTTGCAATTCTGAGACTAGCTAAAAGTTTATGAAACTTAAGTGAGCGTTCACTATTTACGAGTCATATTTTATGAATTGAAATAAAGAAATGAGTTCTGTTGATCACTAAACAAAAAGAAATCCTATTTAAACTATGTATAAAATATAAATAGACAACTTAATAATCATAGGTGCCATAGAAATCTTCAGTGCCATCTCATCTTGAATCGTGCTTTTAATCTACGATCTAAAAACGACAGAAGAAAGTCGTCTGATGTAGTTTTCACTTTAATATAATTATGTTTGGTTCTTTATTGCTAAAAGTCTCAAATAGCTAAAGATAAATCGATTAAACATTTGGTTTCACGCCATTTTATTGTCCACATCTATTTTTTAATATAATTCACGCCAGTTGGTAACACTTGACTATCTACATAGGTGTTAAGTTGGTACAGCTGGTGCACGGTAAACTTGAATATAATTCTCGAATCCGTCAGCAAAAAAGACAAAGGGTTCATAATTTAATTATTGTCTTTTCTAACGCCACAATGATGCAGTAATGCGTCACAAATTACATTCACTGCGTTTCCGATGCGACATTCAGCTACCAAAAGTACCCCGACCACCCACACTCCACAGCCGATTTAACATAGAGGTGTTGAATGTTCAGATTAAAAGCACAATTAAAATGTGTCTTATTCTAATGGTAAAACTGACCGCAGTGCCCAGTGTTAGACTATTTACGGAGGCACTACGACGACGACTACGTCAATAATATCTATATACTAATTATAATACCTATACCTAAGCACAAATTCTGCAGAGGCTAACCACAGTGCATAGTAGAGGGACGAGCGGCCATGTTTCCGATCTACCAGCTTGCAGATTTGTATAATAAATATTGTATTTAACAATGTAATCTAGTATATTTGACAAAGGTTCCACACACAACACTGGATTGATGATGATAAATCATCAGAGAAGAAGAGAGATAGAATAGTAGTAAGGCGATTAGCGGGGTCGGGGGAGGCGGGGCACGGTTGGTTGAGCGCAGGGCACACCTCATGATCTCGTGTTCGCGCTCCTCCTCCTGCCGCTGGCGCTGCATGACGCCCTCGATGATGGCGCGCTCCTCGGGCGTGAGATGCGATATGTCCGGCATGTCGGCCATGGCGGGCCGGCCGCTGGCGTGCGCGGGCCCGCCGCGTGCTGCGGTGCTGTACGCGCCACCCGCGCCTCTCCGTCCGGAGGTTTATTTAATAATGCCGTACGGGCCAATGGCGCTCTCCCGTCTACTGACGTCAGAACGACCTATTGATCGCCACTTCGGCACCCACCCGCCTGCCGCGCATTTCCAGCCAGCAGGCTGCGCGCGCACTTGCAACTCCTGTTTCTAACATAACACTGTAAACACATATCACTCTCTCACAGTTCTGACACTGTCACTGATATAGATACATTAATTTATTAACACAACAATTAAAATTATATCCTACTAACATTTTAGTAGGTAGCAAAGAAGGATCAGGAAGATACTTCAATATTGCATTAGGCTCCTTTTACTGTTATTACTGATTATGAACGATTTGTAGGCGTCGTGCCTGTTTCTATTGTTCCCAAAATTTTAATATTAATTAATATTTTATAGCTTACAGAAACCATACGTTTTTTTGGCGATAATAAGTAGCTTAATATGTGATTTTCTCCGAGTTCCCATATGTTTCTAAGTATTACAATAAAACGTTTGTATGTTTATGGAGTCTTAAAGAGGTCTTAGCAAATTAAATAAACCAAACAAAAGTTCTTGAGAAGAAAGAGTCTGTCGATTCGTTTTACTTCATTTATTTTTTGTTACAATTTGTAATAATATACATTACACTTTGCTAAGTAAATCAAATTAATCACAATCTAGCTCGGGCGGCTCACACTCCCCTGGAAGGCTGTTCACGTGTTCGTTATGGAAGAAGGTCTCGTTCCCTGTTCCCCAAGGGAACCTCTTAGAGCGCACTCTCATGTATTCGTAGTCACGGCAAGGAGCTTTTCCGTGCGGCTCCTGGCTCAACACATTGAGCCCTTGCACGACAATGAGAGGAAAACATACAAAAAATGTAAGGAATCTATACTTTTTCCAAGTGTCCTTGCCGCTATGGAAGCGAGGTACGCAAGGATTTGGAGCTATTTTTGGTAAGCAACCGTCTTTTCCCGCTCTTTTTGGTGAAGGGAATTTCTTGCTGGATCCTTTACCGGGTCCCCATTCGCAAGGCGGTCTCGGCGGTGGGCAGCAGAGGCTGTAGTCATTACGTAGACTCTGACATGCTTTTGGTCGTAGAAGTTTTCCTATAGATAACATTTTTCTATTTTTAATTTGTTTTCTTGTATAGTGTGTACAATGATATCTTAAAATATCATTGTACACTTAAATTACTTGTCAATTTGTACAATCTACATAATTTATATCGAAATTTATGAATTATAAACGAGTGAACATTGCTTGAAGAATTTGATAAATTTATTCTATATGATCTGACATTACTGTAAAAGATATTATTTCTGACAGAAGATAAAATTACTCTTTGACTATGATATGACTATGAATTTCTAACTTTTATGCCATTAATTTACAAAAGAAGAAGAAGAAGAATTTTATTGACTATGATCATACGTGTATTATTTAATCTAGTCCTACCTAAGCTACTATTTTCTCTTGCTACTGGCCACATGTCTATTCTTTTAAGTTATGAGTAGTTAACATGTCATCAAACAGTAAAAAAACACAAGCGTCAAAATCCTAAAAATTCAACAAAAAATGTAATAACTCTGGACTTTTAATCAAAATTATCAGTGCCTACACAGAAAAGAAAATCAAAAATCTACTTAAAGAACGTAATGTGCATTTGTGAAAAATGTATTCCTACCCTTGCTTTAAGAATTAGCAAGGTGCAGGAAGTAAGACATTACAGTCTCTGTTGCCCCCCGTCTCGCGGCCCGTGTGGATGCTCCGGCCGAGGGTCAGGACAGCGCGTGGAGCCGCCGGCGCACTGCCGACCAGGACCCATACCATACAACCCTTGCGTCCCGCGCTTCCACCCGCACAATGACTCTTGGAAGAAATACAAGTATTTCACACTGTTCGTCATGTTACCTATTATCCTCATACAAATGATGCGGACACTTGGCAACGAACCACCTCACAAAGAAGAATGTCGAGATTACGAATACATGCGGCTCCGGTCTAAAAAGTTCCCGTGGGGTGATGGAGTTAAATCGTTATTCCACAATCCCCACGTCAATCATCTGCCTGGAGAGTGTGTCCCACCACCGCTCGATTGTGATTAATTTTTACGTGACCTGAACTTACCAATAAGAGATACTTCCTAAATATTAAAAAACTTTTTACGATAATTAAAGCAACAATGATTTTACATAAACTTATCTTCCGTAGTTTTATTTAAGTATCAAGTAGGTGCGGTCGTCAAATGTTAGTTCAAAATTTATCCTTATAACAAGACATTAAAGACGTGTGCTTGTAGCTCTGCGAGTCTATGTGATCAGGAACGATTATGGAAGTTTAGCTGAGTTCACGTCGGTATGTTCTTAGATGGAAAACTTTGAAATCAAGCGCTTCCTTGCTTTGCGAATGTTTACAATTAGGCCCTGTCAACACAAGTAGTCGTTAAAAACTATTACGCGACAGTGCGTCCAAGGCGCCTGCGACTTACTAATGTTTAAATAGGTATTTACGCAATTGGTTCTCTGTCGCTAGGGCGACTCGTCGCGTAGAGGCACAAGCGACTGTCGGTCACTGGAGACCAGTCGACAGTGCGTTATAAGACTTTAGGCTTCATCAAGAAGACCAAACTAAAGGACCCCACACACCTGCATACAATCCAAACTTGGGTCCTCGGGGCGGAACAGGACCTGATATGCACTTAGCTTAGCAGAATTCGGAACATTATTGGCATAGGTATATTCATAATACTATTACAATGGTTTTTTACTGTGTATATTAGGTTGATATCCGCATTAGATATTTCTGTATAAAGTAAGGGAGATTCAAGTCATACTCTGCCACGCGGACCCTGTCGAATGACGTCCTGCTGTTAGAATTCTTTAAGCCGCTCAATAATGCGTCCTAAAACCTAACTTGGCTTATCCCTGCCTGCCTAACTTTGGTGATTGTTTCCAACCAGTACCAACGTTTATACGCTATAATAACAGCAGGCATAAAATAATTAAAATCTGGCATGCTTGGACTCTCTCATAACTATTAGATCCGTTTTTTTTTCTTTTCAATAATGGCTTTGTGCGTTTAGCACATTTAGCCACTTGATACTGGCTAAGAGATATACTAATTATATATAAATTATAGTAAATGAGACTGAGTGGTGATAAATAAGATAAATGGTAAGTGAGATGCCCTCCCCCTAAAACCCCTTGAGTTCACAGTAAAGATGTGGGTATACTGAGAGCTCACATGGACTTTTTGAGAAAATTTGAAAAGTGATGTTGCACTGTTTTGTTTCATTTATCAACACTAATGTACGTTTACAAACACTTAACGGTTAACCACCGTTATTATACATTAATGTTGGCAATATCACAAATTTTAGAAAATAAATTAAACTGCAGACAGGATCGCCAAGAAGTTCAGTTGATCAGCACGTAACGTAAAATGTTTTTAAAAGATTATTAGGCTGTAAGATTTAGATCTTTAGTCATATAAACAAAAATGACACGACTGAACGTACACCAATAGTTGACATTGACTTGACAGATGTAAATGTATAATTACAGAAATATTTATTTATTTTGCTTCTGATAAATAACAATAAAAATGTTTTCTGCACTAAAAAAGTTTTCAAGAAACAGCGATGATCGCTGCCCAGCTCCTGTACCGATGTCATCGTCGCTACAAAAGAAATTTTCAAGAGGAGTTCATTTTAACAGTAAATAATATTATTTATTTAAATTAAATGAAAACACTTAATCCATTTCATAATAATTCATCAATCGTGTGCTGCATACTATTTACTATCAATAAATATTTTTATATCGAATAAATAAATCGGTCAGCCATATATTAATTATTATAACTCTGACTTAAATTAAACATCATTTTGTTAACAAGGGGCTATCCATTAATAACGTCACACATTAAGAGGGTGGGAGGAGGTTGATAAAGTGTGACATGGTGTGGACAAAATTTTGGATCCCCTCCCATCCACACACCATGTCAGACTTCGTCAACCCCCTCCCACCCCCCTTAACGTGTGAAGTAATTTATGGATAGAGCCCCTAAGCAGCAAACTCATGTAGGTACTGTAAATTACAAGCCAACTATTAGGTATTGACCACTCGCCGCTCCTGCAATAAAATATAATATGCATTTTCTGAATCTTTACATAAGTAGTAAAATCTTAACTTATGCTGGTATACCTTTATTACTTATTTTTAATTACTTTAATAAGCGAATAGTAAAGTTTGATTACTTGTATTATTTTCAGTGAAAATATTAATCAAAGGAGATAGAAATGTTGGTAAATCCTGTCTCCTACAAAGATTGCAAGGAGGTCCATTTATTGAAGATTACACACCAACTGATCAAATACAAGTTGCCCCTATTAATTGGGCATACAAAAACACTGATTATATTGTTAAAGTAAGTAGGTACAGTAATAGTTTCAGTTAATTCAAATTTAAACTAGACTTCATTCTGAAACACTTCCAAATGTCATCTTAATTTTGAGAGTCAATTTACTGAGCTTGTTAAAAACCTAGTTGTAAAAAAACTCAGCAATGTTCTGTCTCCCACCATTACACACAGTCATAAACACCATACTTGTACTGGTGCAATCTGTAATATTTATGCTATTTGTCCCAAGTATCAATATTTCACATCACACATGCATTACTGTCTTTCGAAATAAATTCATATAAAAAAAATATAATTATGCTACCCTCACTAAATTGCCAATTGTTAGTTTACAAATTACATATCAATACTTCGATAATCTGTTTTTTTTTTAAATTGAATAAAGGAGTTAGTTTGATATTCTAAACTTTAAAAAGTACTGTACATAATATGAAATCTTTGATTGTTGAGTTAATAACACTATGAACACCCATATTTTCAGTATAAATATTAAGTACACTTATTATCTATTAATAAAACTGAAAAATTTCAGGTTGAAGTTTGGGAGGTGGTTGATAAGGGACGTACCAAAAAGAAGCCTCCTCTTGGCTTAAAACTAGAGAACCTCGCCATTTCCTCTGCAGCAGAGGATGGCATGGAGACCCCAGTACTGGATGCCACCTTTTTGGACGTGTACAAGAATGCTAGCGGAGTCATACTCATGATGGATATAACAAAGCCATGGTATAGTTCTATGAAACTTTTTATCGAAATATAATTAATGATTCTGTAAAGGTGCAGAATTGATTTGAGATATTCTTTCAGATTATACCTGTTTAAAAAAAATTATGTGTCCAAAATATTGGATTAGGGTTGTAACGGAGCCCCCCTGACTGGTCTCCACCTTGTCGTGGTGGGGGGGCTGAGTACCTCCCGGTAGGGCGCAGAGGGCGCTAGGGAAAAGGTAACATTGGCGACTCTGGGTGCTCTTAGTACTGGCTACCGGGGGGGAAACTAAGAGGGACCTGTGGAGGGTGCAGCAGGCGGGCCAGGAGGGCCCGTCAAGCAGCGCAGGAAGGGTTGTAACGGAGGCCTCCTTAGCGCAGGCGGATGCGGAGGCGATGAGTTTTGCCTCCGCGGATGCGGAGGTTAACGGAGGCGGAGGTGAAAGTGGATATAGAAAAATATTCGTTTATGATATAATAAAAAAGTCTGAATTTTAAATTAATCAACTAGTTTTCAAATTTAGAAGTGGCAAATTATATTTGACAAACAAGAGTTTGGCGGCGGACGGTTGGGTCGTCTTCGCCGTGCTCGCGCGTTATAACTTCGCATATATTTTACGGAGGCGGAGGCGGATACGTTTTCTTGCGGAGCTTCCGCAGTAACGTAGGCGGAGGGGATGTTCCGTTACAACCCTATATTGGATGCAGGCAGCATTTTGCAATGTAGAAAACAATTGTGAACATAGGCCTATGTTCAGCAGTGGATTTTAAGTGGCTGATGATGGTGAGTTGATGATGATGAATAACAACCTGTATGATGTCTACGGCATTAGTATTTTTGATTGTGTAGTATTCAAAGTCTAAGTCAAACACTATTGTTAATCTAGCGTTTCTTAAACTGTAACATATTATAAAGATAAAGATTCATTTATTTGTCAAAACATGAGTTGGTAATAATAAAACATACATATTAATGCTTATATTAGGATGTTAAGATATAAAGTACATAGTTTCAACATGTTTTACCATAACTGGTGTACAAATATGACAATAATGTTGCAGTTAGTGAGTGGGTACATTATACATCAAAATCATGTCAACAATTATTAAACGTTAAAAAAATAAAAAATAAAACAAATTTAAACAATACAATTTCATTAATTTAAGCCATAATCATAATAATCATTTATATAACACTCACAAAGATTTGTCGTCAAGATATTCATTTAAACTGTAGTAACATCTTAGAGTCAACATTTTTTTTAAAGCTTTTTTGAATAACGTCGAATTTAGGGTTTTAATGCTTTTGGGAATTTTGTTATATATTAAAGGAGCCCTGCATATGATAATTTTATGCAACAGTGCTGTTTTAGACGAATTAGCACATAATATATCATTGTCTCGTCGACTACGTTGTACATTATCGGAAATGCGATTAGACAAGTATGGGTTGCTTCTAATAAATACAGCTACTTCCAGTATATACAGAGATGGAACTGTAAGAATGTTGTGCCTTATAAATAGTGGCTTGCAGCTCTCACTACTTTGGGCACCAAACATAGCACGAATGCATCGCTTATGCATTTTGAATACCATGTCCTTGTTTGTTGAGTTGGCCCAGAAAATGATTCCGTACCTGAGCTTTGATTCTATAAGACCATAGTAAGCGGAGAGCAACGCGTCAGTGCCAATAGTTGGTGCCAGTTTATAAAGGGCAAATGACAGACTGCTAATTTTTCTACCCAACATATCAATGTGCTCTATCCAATTCAATTGGCTGTTTATCATCAAGCCAAGAAAACGAGCAGTGGTGGTTTCCTTTATTGTATAATTGTTGTGTACTATGTTTATATTTAACGGGTTTTGCACTCTTTGTCCGAAATGCATTATATGTGTTTTATTCAAATTAATCTTTAAGTTATTGTTATTGATGTCAATGAATTAATAATGTCAAATTCGTAAGTATTTATGTCTTTACATGCAATCGTAACTGTGCTATCATATATTATACTTAAATTTATCTTATTCCAGGACATTTGAATATGTGGTAAAAGAGTTATCACAAGTTCCAGCTGATTTGCCTGTAGTGGTCCTGGGAAACCATTGCGACATGCAGCACCACCGACAAGTGCATCCCCACCACATAGACCAAGCGCTACACCATGCCCGCGTCACAAGGTATTTTTTACATTAATTATTATCTTGCTTAAGTAAGTGGACCTTGCCTCAATTGAAAACACTCTATAGTTAAATCTTTACTTTACTATGTACTTAAGTAAAATGGTGCCGTGTAGAACTGGCCAGTGCCACCCCCTCTCATCTCATGGGGAGTCGTAAGAGTTGACGAAGAGAAATCCTATCGGATAATGGGTAGCAGCCTCATCCTGCATACTGGCTTTAACTACGATCACCAATCCGCCTGCCCAGGGTGGTGATTATGGGCAGAAACCGCCATTAGAATGTAACCTATTGGGAAAGCTAATGTTCAGCAGTACACCATATAAGGCTGATATGATGATGAAGTAACAAACAGTAGTAGGCCCATAATTTTTTTTCTTTTTTATATTCTGCATAGTAGAGCAATCTGTTTAAAACATTTAGCTGCTTATTTATGTGACCTAAGTCTGGGTATGTCTTTATGTTATCCAATGACCTCGACCACTTTCATGTTCAGAATCGTCTGTGAAGGGATTTACATGCTTGAATAGTTTATTCTGGTATTTGAGACTTCAGATAGTGATTTCCTGTTTCATAGTATTTGTTTTAGATCTTGTAGTAAATATTTGTTAGCGATACATTTTGGTATATTGAGTAGGCCCATAATAATAACGAAAATATTTTCCATAGTACCCGTGATCCAAAGGTTGTATGTAAATTTTTCACTTCATACACTGCGGACAATTTGATTACATGTACTAAAAATTTTACTGCGAAAAATTTTTTTTTTTTCCATTTTACAGAACAGCACCAGTACGATATGCTGAGTCTTCTATGAGGAACGGGTTTGGACTCCGGCTTCTTCATAAGTTCCTCAGTATACCATTCCTGCGATTACAGAAAACTAGTCTTCTTGAACAGCTACAAAGGAATCAGAAAGATATAGAAGACATTGAAAAGGAACTCGATGAATTTCAAGTGAGAAAAATTAAGCAAAGCTTAAAAACCTAACAACAGGCTTATTTTTAATTCATGATCATCAGACCCTTTCATCTATTATTTATTAGTGGCCTACCAGTGCCTGCTGGCCCTTTTGTGCATTAGTGCAACTGCTAAATCGAATTTGTTAAAAAATCAACATCAATTTTGCAATAAATTTTATTACTAGAAATTATGAAAAAACAATTTAGTTACCCTATTACGTTCTAATTTATCTATAATGAAAATTCCTTGTTTTTCACTTGCATACCGCACGGTAAAAACATACGTAATTTTTACGAGATAAGCGCTTACATGCCATGCGCATGACACAAAATAGATACAAATAAACATATATTTTATTAGCGTAATCTCTTAAATTCTTTTCATCATTTTATGGTATATTAATTAAAAGATATTAACAACGATTTTGAAGACCGATATGGCCTGGAGGTCAGTATACCTGCACTTCACTCCAGAGGTCGTGGATTCGATTCTTACACGCTACAAATCTTTGTGTGCATGAACACGAATATTTGTTGTGAATATTTGTGTGTTCGTATACATAGGTAACATCCATACCTATGTATACGAAGTATGTATTTATGAAAAAAATATATCTTAGTATCCATAACACAAGTTCTTAATGATACTTATCTTAGAACTAGATAATTGTTGTGATTGTAAGAGTATATTTATTAATTTGTGTTAGTTAAGTTATTGACACAAATGTGTTTTTCTTATGATATGTAGGGTCAGTAAATGATTATTCTATTGCAGATATCAGAGGAGTCGCAATACGACACGTTTGTAGAGCGACTGGCGAAGCAACGCCGCAGCGGACCCGCCCCGACCGGGGAACGGTCGCCGAGCATTGTGCTGGGCGGCGGGAAGCCTATCGTGCCTCCTTCTGTCAATCCACTGGTAACTATTTAATTATTACTTATTCACGAGCTAGGAAGTTTGGTTAGGTGCGCTACTATCGGGTCGAATTTGTAATTAATTCATTTTTATAATTTTTTTGTATAGTTATTATAAAACATAAATAAATAAAATATATTTTATTGTCCTTAAGATAAACAAGATCATTTAAATTTGTCAATATTTCACAATCACAATGAAAATAGATATAGCATTACTCAAAGAAATTGCTTTGCCAAACATGTTTGGCAGATATAGATAAATTTATAGAGATGAAAATGACTTTTCTCATATACACTTAAATACTTCTTAATTTCATGAATATTCATGAAATTTAACCCTACATTTCTTAAATACAGCTCTTGTAATTCGCTTTTTTATGGCATTCAAAGTACTACATGTACTTTGAAAGCGATAAAACTACATGGTGTATAAGTACGATGCTCAATAGATGGATTACTAATGTTTGACCAAAAAATTTTTGTCAAATGGTCATTTGACAAACAACGTTTCACCAAATATTCATTTGGCAAACGAGACATTTGACAAAAACTCACTTAGCAAATTATCCTTTAGCAAACTCTGCACTTGTTAAATGTGTTTAATATTAAAATGACAATTAACCTTTTTTTTATTTCACTAATTAATATGTTTCGCAAATTAAGCATTTATCCAAAATATGTTGTTTTAGTATACAACCATAACAGGTCAAAACTAATACTTTTGTGATGGTCAACAAAAAACCTCAACCTAATCTATCATCGAAGGTTTCGCCCTGATTGTCATTATATTTATATATTTTATATTTAACAGATTAAAAGAACATTTTATCAAACCTTTTTAAAACAATAGTAGTTTTGTCTGATAACTCAGTTGCTAAATATTAATTATGTTAATTAATCACTACATAGTATAAAACAAAGTCGCCTTTTCTGTCCCTATATCCCTATTTGCGCTTAAATCTTTAAAACTACGCAACGGATTTTGATGCAGTTTTTTCCAATAGATAGAGTGATTCAAGAGGAAGGTTTATACATGCATAATATAGTAGTGGAACACTGTCAATTTGTGAGATTTGTGATGTGATGTCGTAATTCAACTCACTTTTTTGCGCTTATATTGCAAACGCTGGCCAAACCCTACGAGATTAATCAAAATAATGTACTACAATATTGTACAACTTATAAAATTCTTCAAAAAAGTCCGCGATGGTATATGTCTATCTCTCAAGAATACCCCACAAAAACCAATTTTATCTTTTACTTTTTACTAAAAATAATGGCTTATTAACGAAGCCATTTTAAGTATGTATGACATTAATTCTTATCTAAATAAACATGTTAGTAAGCTTGGACATTAAACATAGATTAAATTTGTCTTTTACATCATGTGATTTCGATCAGTACTTTACAAGATATCAAACGAATAAACTTACGCTAAATCGAAAAATTATGGTTGCGGCGGTGGTAGGTATTCGCGGCCTATATAGAGACATTCTGTAATTATGTATTATACGTCACTATTCATATTAGCATACCACCCGTGCGAAGCTGGGGCGGGTCGCTAGTTATTTATAAAATGTAAATTAAAGTGTTGATCATTTGGATAATTGAGTCGTTTGTAAAATTATTAGTTGTAAAATGATCAATAGGTGAAACCATTTTTTTGTCAAACTATGTTTGTCAAGTGTGGGCGTGTAATATGCCTCTGCCTACCTCTTGGGGGAAACAGGCGTAAATGTATGTATTGTTTGTCAAGTGTAATTTGGCCAAATGGCTTTTGGTCAAACAGCAGGACCCCCAAAAGATAGTTCCTAAAACTTTTCGAGTTTTGTAATTAGTTCTATCCCGCCTAATGCTGGATGTTTAAGACTAAGTAACTACGGTTAGCAAAACTCTTCATTACGCCGCGTTTCGAAAGTTAAATAAAAAAATCTTTAGACAAATATCGATCTTTCATTTTCTTCAGTCGATTGTAACAATACGTATGCCTCAAACACAAAAATACACTATGGTAACATCTAATTCTGACAATAAACTACTATCTACACTCTTTTTATAACAACTGATCGGAAATGATCTTTGTATCCAGCTAGCACAATCGCTGAACCCTTCAAAACCGCCGAGCAGCTTGCAGCCAGAACCGCTACAACAAAGTCATTACGTGAGTCTAGAGCTCATTAAAGCGAAGGCTGCAGTCAGCATGGAAGTGACGCCGCCGCGGTTAAAACCGGACAGGTAAACTTCATTCACACAAAGGACATTTCTGTGCCTCCGGTTTTAATTAAGTAAGGCATAACTCATAAGTCAACATAGGACATGTTTTCACTAGAGCCACCGAGTTATTTGTGCATGTGAATCTCTCTATAGTCGGTCCCTCATGTCTGAGGATCGTGGTTAGCATCGGAGTAACATCTGGAGCGGATGATCTGCTTCCACCGGTTCCGATCCAGCGCGTCTTTCACGACCGCGTAGAATTTGGAGGACGATGAGTCTTTCACTTGATCGTTCCATCTGGTTGGCATGGTGCATGTGAATACGAATATTTAATTGAAATTTAAGTATTTACAATCCTACTAATATTATAAATGCGAAAGTAACTCTGTTTGTCTTTCTGTCTGTCTGTCTTTTCTTCACGCCTAAACTACTGAACCGATTTGTGTGAAATTTGGTACAGACATAGTTTGGAACTCGAGAAAGTACATAGGATAGATTTTATCCCAAAAATCCCGCGGGAACGGGAACTTCTCAAAAATCCCGCGAGATCGGGGACTATGTGGGTAAAACCAAAAACCTGCTGGAAATCACTATTCCACGCGAACGAAGTCGCGGGCTAAGGCTAGAATATATATTATTATAAGAATCCATTGTCTAGTGCCCATAGTAAAAGCATTGTATAGTTTAGGGGCTAGAAGTGCTTTGTTTCGATTTGCCAATAATATTTATTTAAGAATATACAATTGTACAAGGCAGATCTAAATATCAACTAAGAAATTTTCTCTGTCAAATTACAACATTTATTTTTATTTTTATATGGAACAGTGTCCCAAATACACCGGCTGTTGGGACTGCATCTTCTTCGGGGGCCCTCGATGAGTTCTATGCGGGGACTCTGGATAGCAGCTTTCTAGAAGACTTGACTCCGCTGCCTAACTCTAGCCAAGCTTATGTCTACGAAACTGATAGGTAAGGGCTCTTTCAGCTAAAACGAATAAGCTACCTGGCTAGGATTTCCTAAGAGATGAGACAGCTTGGGGCTCTACAAAACGGCGTGAATCGCTTTTTAAAGAATTGGCAAAGCGCTCGTGGATCCTCTGATGTCAATAGACTGTGGGGTCACTGACCCCTACTATCAGGGCAGCATGATTGAGTGTCACCTTGTGGTGACTTGTGGTCATCATCAAAAAAAACAAGCAATATCTAGTTTCGAAAGAGTCGAAACGGTACTGACGAATTCTACACGGGGACACTGGACCGGAGCTTCCTAGATAACTTGACTACGCTGTCTAACTCTAGTCAATTTTGTTCCTTCGAAACTGATAGGTATGATCATTATTCATATCGCATGCTTAAAAGAACATCGACCCATTAATAGATAGGTCAGGTTTGAGTTACGTACTTATACAGTCTTTCTATTTATTACTGAGATCGAACCAATTTTAATTAAACGTTCAAAACAGTAGCAGAAGTACTAATTAATGAATCAGTATCAATTTAATGCGCTTTCAAGTAGGAAAAGTATTCTTTAGAAGATCTTCTTTTGTGATGTCCCAAAAATCGTCTTTTTTGAGTTAAGTCACTTTTCCATTAAGCATGCGATAAGAGATTTAAGCAGCAATATTTAGTTTGAGACACGAAGTATATAACCGAATAAACATGACACAAATAATATAATTATGTTATGTACCGGTGAACTGGTCCAGGCGGCGGGAAACCTGTGGAGATCAAGATCGGTTGTCGTGGAAAACAATTGAGATAGCCTATATTCAACTGTAGAAACAGTTGATCAGCTGAGGTTATGGTGATGCATATAAAGTCGTCAACTGAGCAATAAGACATATATACATAATATTGACACATATTCCTGTAAGAGAAGGCAGAGATCACACCCTGGTATACATGGCTCACTTCATTAACGCTTCTCTTTCACACTCATCAGTCGGTGTAAGGTTCTTTTAACTTGCCCGTTCTCCAAAACCTTCTGGATTACTGATAGCATGGATATAAATATTTGTAACCACAATTTATTTATTTTCAGTGACGATGATACATCAACTAATCCAAAAATGGCAGTGTATAAGGATGACTTGGACATAGACATGGGGTCACCCCCTGCCGAAAGAATTATGACAACACTCCCGGTCAAAGTTGATGTCATAAAACCAGATTTACAGGAAGAAAATTTAAACCAGCTGTTGAACCGGTCTCATATTAGCAATGACAGTACCAGTTTTAGTTTAGAAGATACTGAGAGTCAAGTTTCTACATTAGATAGTAGACATAGTCTACAACTGTTAAACAACGATTTTCCTTTGTGGGCTGGGGATTCTAGTGCACGAAGATCTCCAGAAGGTGTGTATTAACCTATATAAGGTTAAGAGGTTTGTACTGATCGGGTTGTCTGGTATTTCCTTTTACTTTTAGTATTGCATTTATTAAGAGTTCCATTGTTTATAGGTGGCGAAGACCCCGATGTCGCAAAGGAATCTCAAGAGGTAAGATGACTTATTAAATTTTAAAATATAGAGGTACATTTTCACGGTATTAAGAAATACTACATAATCTAAATGTTTAATCTAAAATTTCTTTCACAAAATTGTATAAAAATACTAAAGGCGTCTAGTAGGTTAAGTTTATTTTTTTGATCAATTATTCATTTGGTTAATATTGATTTTTTGAGAATATTTTTTGTCCGTATGATTTAACTATATTAAATACGAGCAACACTTTAAAACTAACACTTTTTTTTACGCAATATGGACGCATTGACGTCTGACGGAAAAAGCCTGCACGACGAAGAAGAAGAAGAGAACTAACACTTTGAGAAATTCCAATATTGTACGGACACTTCAGTATTGAAGAAAACATACTTACTGTTATATCGTATCTTGGGTATATGATGTAATTTCTCCTTTCATAAGTTTAGCTATAGAAGTTTCAAAAAAGATAAAGATTATAGAAACGGCATCTATCGGCAGCATTTGTCTTAAAATAATACTTTGATAAACTTTGTATTGAGTTCTTCCATTTGTGCTCTTACTGTGCCTATATCATAATGTGATTTTGATTTGATAAGCAACCTACAAACTTTCGCTGTATAATATAATTAACTTTCAATTTTATATAAAATAATGCATTTCTATTAACAGACTGAAAAGAAACATAAGAAGAAAAAGTCAAAAGATAAAGAAAAGGGTGATTACAACGAAAAGTCTGACAGAAAAGAGAAAAAACATAAACATAAGAAATCTAAAAGTGAGAAACGGACATCGAACCCTCAGGAAGGTCTGCTAGCACCCACGGTCCAAGAAGCTGTCGAATTCAATTATGATAAATATGATACGGACATATAGTCCTTAATAAAGATTATCTAGGTGTCATCAGGAACCGGAAAACGTCTCGTTAGGCTTATAAGGTAACCCGATTTAAGGGTGACCCTGTGCACTGCTGCAAATCCGTAAGTGAAAGTACTTAAACCGTACAGTAATGCCTATTTAAAAGGTTACCAGATAGATGTTGTTATCCTATCGATTCAACAGTTTAACGGCAGTGCTTGCAGATCCGTAACTGATGTAATGCCTATTTTATAGGCACCCTATGAGTGGTGTAACCCCATATTGAATCAACTAACGTAAACGAATGCTCTCAGGTGAGTGAGACACGTCAAAACCTAACGAACTCCACCGGAGCCAATCAGCTATCGCTCATTGTATACGTATACGAACAAATGAAGTAATAAAAATTTACAATCTAAAATATATTTATTTTGTTTTGTATACATTATTATTAAGTACATGTGTTTTTAAAATCATGGTTGGAAATCCTATACGTAGTTCAAATAATTAGTCAAATCCGCGTAAAAATTAATATAGGTTAGACGCATTCTAAAACAGTCTAGGGTGAGCCTCCCTACTGAATAAGCATTTTGATGGAATAAGCCTATAATAAGATTACCTCTTTGATAGGGTTTCTTAAGGGAAAGCGTTTCCGGTCCCTGGTTAGTACAACTAACAGACGCGCATAGAACAACTGTTCTATATTGCTTATTTTTCATTACTGTGAGTTTGGCCAACTTTATGAGCTTTTGTTGATGTTAAAATAATTTGATGTACTCGTAATTAGGTAGTCATAACCATCTGGTTTGTCACATGTCACTACAATACGTTAAGATAATTTACAATCGCTAAAAGTTTGTAACAGCAATTGATGATAATAGTCTTAAATGATGCTCGAGCAAGAATTCAATATAAAACATTCCAATATTGTATCTTAAAAAGTTATTTAGTGTTTTATATTTTATGCTTATGTCTGACTGATCCCATGTTTTAAAAATTACAGCGATCAATCCAAAATTGGTCGAATTCTTACTCGAGTATCGATTTTTAATCTAAATAATATATGCCTGAAGACATATGGCAGTTTGAATCTGGTCTGAGAGAATTGTCTGTATATACGTACTGCCAAATGAAATAGTATAGCTTTTCCATAAGAATTCTAATAATAATAACGTATTTTATAAAATATTTGTGTATCCATGTTACGTAAATAATAATTAATGTCATAATTCTTGCAAAGCTCATTGTGATAGTTGCGAAAGTGATGCGTCCATTTGTAACTCTTAATTTATTCCTGTCTAATTATATGCTCAAGCAATCGTAAAACACCATCAGTGTCTATTTGAGAACTAGAGAAAGAGTACTATCGGTCTAATATGAAGCGACGGAGCACGAAATTTAAATCATTTTAGTCGCAGAATATTCAAGTGTCCAGTATTAAATCATTCTAAATCATATAATTTTCTCCTCGTAAATTTGAAAAATGGTAATTCTGCGTTTAAACGATTTAAATTTTATGTATAATATTTTATGTAGGTACTTAATAAATCCATAAATATATCATACCTACTACTGAGTACGTCCCCCTTCTTAAAAACTGAAGTGAGAGAGATTTAGGTTTACTCCACCACGCGGACACAATGCAAATAGGCAGGGACAAGTGTGTGTGGCGCCCTAAACCTTTAATTTAACTACTGCCACTTATAGTAATAACCATGAGCATGCTTTCCGAAGCAGGGTAAACGCGCTCGATATTAAATGCAATTACGGTCACCTACCCATGGGCTGACCTCTGTAAATTCCAAAGTAAAGCCTCGCTCCGCTATACTTACCCATTAAAGCCTTCAAATTCAGAGGGTCACGGGTTCCAACCCTGGTGCGCGTACTATGGCTTTTTGAAGTTATGTGCGTAATTAACGCTTGCTCCATGCGTGCCTCTGAAAGCACGTTAAGCCGTTGGGGCCGGCAGTCATTAACATCTATGGCAGTCGTTTTAAGGAAGTCAGTGTCTGCTTATATGCTGACGCTGGTTTGAGGTGCATCTGAACTTTTTCATAGTTTGTACATGGACATACAGCTATATAAGCTTAGACGTTATTTAATTTTGTATAAAGTTACTATACTTCTAAAATCATTTTTTTTAAAAATATAATTACCCATTTTCCTTTGGATTGCGGAGGTCAGACGGCAGTCGCTCCACGTTTTGACAGAAATTCAATCAAATTTGGTTAAACCATTAGTGCTCACTGGTTTTGGACCCTAGGCCCTAAGCTTAAGTCTATGGTAACCGGGATAATGCTAGGATGAGATGATAAAGTTTCTATACTCATTGCCAATCGATGAGCTGTCTTTTATGCACCTGTAGTTTTCGATTTGAGCATCACGCTTAATTTTGTAAGGAACATAAGCTTTACATATTATGAGGTTCCTATCTCTCATTAATGTCCTGTATGAATAAAAATGTACATGGGATTTCTGCGGCGTGTTAAAGGTTTCTTATTCGAAGCATTGATTAATTTTATATAAAAGTGTCTGCCTCTTTCGGTTTCCTCTACCATTGTCGTAATGTTAAGCCTTAGGCAATGGCGTCTGTAAAGTCGACAGATTACAGTTGGGTCCATTTATGGTCAGCGCGGTCATGGTTTGGTATTAATTGAAAGTCGATTATAGAATAAACATACTGCATTGCGCCTCTTATCTCCTCGGTAATGGGAGGCATAAAATTTTTTGATTACACTAATCTCTAAATCCATTAAAGTTATGAAGTCGACTTCCAATTAATTACAAATTTACCATCTCCGCATAACGTCTGGTATTGCAATGTTAGCTTGCATTTAATATTGGTATATCATAGCGGTTTGTTACCTCGTTGTAAAATATTTTTATAAAAACAGTTACACATTATAATAAATATTATGCTTGTTGTAGAAATAAATAATTTTTATCACTGCATTTTCGTTAATTTTATTAAAGTAAATCTGAGGTCACGAGGAGATATCCTTCAAGCCATCGATCTATCGCTTGTAACTCTGGTTTTCATGCACACTAGAACTAGCTAACTCCTATCCAACATTTCATTTCGAGTGCTACTCAATAGAATAAATACAGAGTTACAAGTTTCATAGCACTACATTGGCTTAAAAAACTTAAATGATGTCACACATAAGTTTCCTTTAAAAAAAAATCATAAAGTTGCAGCATTGCAGCAATATTGGAAGGTAGGGTTATTGAATCTAAAATAGATGGGATAAGATTTTCAACAAAAGATGTTTAATAAATAGAGCAATTCTATTCAAAATGTAAATGTACAACCACATCAATATTTTATTGGTTAGATATAAAAATTGGACCGCATGTAAGAGTCCACGCAAGAAGTGTAACAATATTACAAACAAAAATCTCTACATAACAGAACTTATAATTATTAGTCAACTTTATTTTATACATACTATGGTACACGATTATTTAACATAATATTCGCCTAATATTATAATACATTCTATGTATAGTAGATATTCTTCATTTTGTAATAAGTTAATAAAACTATAAAATATTCTCTTCAGATAAATATTAGGCATTCAATATAAGGCTAATGTGGGTATTGGAAACTATTTGGTGGTATTCTCGGGTCTTCAAATACATCATGAAGTACCTATGTAAACATAGATTTTATACAAAGCACTTTGTACTTGACGTTTAATATTTATGTATTCTTAAAAAATACTTAGTATGAACTGTTAAAATAAAATTAAAAGTGATTAACGAATTCTTAAACTGAAATGTGCAGGACGAAATAATTAATAAAATTATTGTAATTTTTAATTTAAAAAGTAAAAAAACGAAATTACTATTTACGATAAATCTGAGACATTTAAGTGAATATTTACGGCCAGATTTCGAAAGAGAGTTATTAGTATAGATCATGTTAACTATCACTTTTCGTATGAAATAATTCTTTATAAAATGCGAATTATGAAATTTCAGAAACTGGCCATAAGAGAGTTGCCTAAACAATTACAAATCAGACTCATACGGAAGATAAGAAATATAAAAGATATTTGCAAAAGTTAAGCATTGAAAATTGAGCAGGGTAACATGGACCATAGAGAAAACAGCCTTTGAGTCACTCAACGAGTAACTATTTTTTTCTGCCCTTGTCGTAGGTATTCGTAGACATGGCATTGGTAGACATAGCATTTAAGGCTGATACGTTATGTTTTAGAGTTATGCATTATACAAAAATGTGATCTATGTGGTTCATTTTAACGTGCTCCATAAATATATAAATAATAATCTGTACATATTTCAATTTCGAAATAGGGGACCAAAAATTTCAACAGTTTTATTCTAAATAAAACTGTTGAAATTTTTGGTTTAAATACCCATATGTAAACAATATTAATGCCAAGGAATTTAATACAAATAAAATATATATTTACGTAATTTTTCTTCACGCGAAATTCTCATGTTATAATATTGGCTTCTAAACACCAAGTACTTTTTTAAAACAGGTTTATAGTAAACATTTGAAATTTGGCATTGACATGACCATATTTCAAATATTTAAGAACAAGACTGAAATGGCAACATTGGGAAGTTTGAGATGTTCAAGCACAAACTACTGCTATCTGTAGTATATATATAATGAAATTATGGAGTAATGAGTACGATTCAATATTATGAGTAAAATGAGCTAAAGAAGTAACATTTCACATAATCATAATTTCCTATGAGGCCAAATTTTGCTAAGAGTAATCCAGTTCATTTTCTACAGAGATGAGATTATTATTTCAATTAAAGGTTATAATTAGTGCGCAAGTACCTCAAACAACAAAAGCTTTTGGTTGGCCAACTTAACCCTTAATATCGCAGTTGTCAACATAATATAATACAACTTACTCTGTCTTTTAATAAGTTAAAGTATTACCTACATAAGAGAAACAGAAAATGTAAGTGCACTGCGCTCTAAAGTGCTGACTGAAGTGTCCTTATATGACGTCTCTATAGGTACAAATTGTTTGGAGCCAATATTATAGGATCGTGAAAAAGCAAAAAACGAACTCAACAAAATAAGCAAATTACTTATTTCACTTGAATCGCCCACAGTATAGATTTTTGAGATTTGTTTGTAACATAATTATAAAGGTCTTAAGATTAAAATGCTAGTATAATAATTTAGTATAAAATACATATTCACAGACTTAAAAATGTTAACAAAGAGAAGCTAATTATAAAATTCTATTTTGATTTCCAGTGAAATACCTATGCAAAATAAGATTTGTTTTCTAAAAATTAAAATATAATTGTCCCGCATTAACATTTCAAATATTATGTCTATTACAATCTTACATTATTTTTGATTTATTAATAAAAAAAACAAACGGAAATGTGATGTAAAAAATATAATAAAATACAAGAAATAATATTATTATGAACTATTTTATTTCGCAAATGCATAAATTATTAATGTCTAAATTTTTTGTGGGAAAATTAACAGGATAATGCTTAATTAGGATTTTTTTATTTACACAAAACAATAAATATGAAATGGAGATAATCAATATTAAAAAAATTATGAACTATACAGACTCCCATAAATGTTATGTCAATTCGTGAGCTGCAAAATTAGTTTCTTACAACAAACAAGATTACTTGCAGTTTTGTTATATTTTATTATTATCATTTTGTGTACCAATATAATTTTGAATATGTTTTATTCATTCAGAGTCCAGTCGTAAATTTAAATCACTATTTTCATTATAAAATAAAATAAATCATCATTAATATAAACTACAAAAACCAGTTTTGATTCCGTTACTTCATTGGCATAAAATATTGTTTTGATAATTTAAAACTAATAATTTTAAAAAAACTATTACTATAAAATGAGTAACACTTTTTTCAAAACAAAGTATTTTTTTATGGTATTACCATTCTGATTAAATCAAATTATGATAATGAAAATATTGCTATATGAACACACTGTATTGAGTTATTCTTACTATGGGCTCCAAACAATGTAGATTTCACACTAACATGTATCGAACATGTAGCCTGAGCGACAGTTATATACCATGAAACAAACATTATAATTTCGCTACATTATATGCATCATTAGGAAAAACTAATATTGATTCAAGTGAAAACTGTACGTATTTGTCTTTATTATAAATTCAATAACTTTGAAGCAGCTATGTTGCACGTCATGTCAGTTCAGAACGTTTATATGATAAAACAAACAATTTAACCTGAAATTAATTTCAGATATTATTGTAAAAACACAAATATGTGTAGATATATGCCGCAGGCAGATTGTCGAATGTTCCGTTTCAGAAAACGACTAGACAAGTTGTCGAAATATTAAAAACATTTTTGTTTATGTAGCATATTTTGTTTATAAACATTGAAACTTATACTGATATTTTCGGAAGCTTTCGGATAATTTCGCAAGTTAACCAAACCAAACAAACTAAGAATGTTTATTGGATGGCACATGCTTTCTGTGACCTCAAAAGTTTCGTCATACTTGATGAATTTGTCTAGTCGTTTCGTATTTTTTATTATTTCAAATTCTGCTTACGACACATACGATGCACCTTTTGCCATGCCATGTATTTGGTTGATTTAAAAAAATACATTTATAAACGGGGCTGTAAAATCTGTTTATTTTTGTTACAATTTAAACATTTATGGTTGTAGTGTAGGTAGTAGTTATAATTAACAAGGATATTAATCAAACATTGTAACTAGATTTTAGAGTACTAATAAAAACCATTATTAAATTGTTTCAATATTTAGGTTACAAAATATCTGATTTCATATGGTTTATAGATGATATCATAGTTGTAACCTAAATACTTTTGATTTTATTTGTACTCTAACATCTGGTTACAATGCTTTTATTTATATCCTAGTTAGTTATAACTACTACCTAAACTACAAGGATTAACGAGAGGAGTTTAAAGGTCGACTAAGAGAGCCCACGCCAACATAAGGCCCGGGGTCATGCTCGCGCACTTTTATGCACTCTATGTCAATAAAAATAAAGACTATTTTCCAACATCATAAAAAAATTGTGATTATATGACGAAAAATAATGTTATATTCAAGCATGTTCATGATAATATTGTTATTTTTTAGCATTATACTTTTCTTTAAATTTAAAAACTATTATCTGTTTCACATTTCCATTATTATGATTTTAGATCTGAATTGAATGCTTTATTTGATTTTTTTTATTTTAAAATTAATAAAATTTTCAACATTTTATAGCAGCTAACAAGGCATATTATGTCAATTATACATACCTAAGTTCACAAAATCCTGTAAAACAATAAAACCACAAGAAATACAATTCTTAAAGAGGAATGTTTTATACATTATGTGCAAAACAATACGTTAAATAAATACAGAAGCTAAATGTCTCAACAAATAAAATGAAATAATGCTTATTTTGGCCTCAGTTCATTAAAACAGATTTTGGCATTTAAATAAAGATTCAATCTAAAATCTAACTCATGAGTATAATCCAACAATATCTAAGTTCATCGATGAATTTAACTAACTCTTAATATATAATTTGCCCTTAATACATAATCTTCTCGAATAGACTACGGATTGCAAAATAATTTCAATGCATTCCTAGCTTTGTTTACCTTATATTTAACTAAATAATCTTATTTACAACGTCTACAAGATAATTGTTCAATGTTTAAATACAACTCGCGCACGCGGTGAGTCACTCTACGCGCGAGCTCTCTGCGAACCCGTCGTCGAGGAATGCGGGCAGCGACGAGGGCCCGAGGTGCCCCAACGACTCGAAGCTCACACTCTGCTCTACAAACGTGTTCTGCACTGTGTGCGGCGGCTCCACGCGGAACTGGCCGAGCGTCCAGGGATCAGCTGCTTCTGTACCGGAGCGTCGCGACCCGCTTGACGCTACGCCGAATGGTGGCAGCGACGGCCAAGCATGAGGCGCCGCCCCCGCCCCTGACCCGACACCCGCCCCCACCCCCGCTGACTCCCGCTGCGGGGGAAATGACGGCGAGCCCCATACCAGCGACTCGATACTCGCTGCCGGCGAAACCGACATCTGATTAAACCTATCCATACCCCAAGCGTTCTGTAAGTCCGGAACGTTATTTTGAATCATTTCAGGCACTTTCGGCACGCTCCTCCCGAACATATCTTGCGCTCTGCCGCCCATCATCTGCCTCGTACTCTGACTGCCGTCCGGACTAGGGAGGTGGCAGTCGGATCGCATCATAGGGCTGTACCCGCCCGCGACCCCAGGGCTCTTCTTGTTGCCGTATGCTACGTTCTCCGCGCTCGGTCGGGGCGAGTACGGACTCTGTAGGAGGCGATCTTGCCTCGACATCGGACTGTAACCGCCGGGCGTCTTGTTTGGATTGTTCCGAATGTCACTTTTCACTCCTAAGCCTGGATCGGGACTCGCGTGAGTGGAAGGATGGGGCGAAAAGGGGGCGTGATGTTTCGGCATGGGGCTGTAGTTGCCGGAGTTCCACCCACTAGATTTTTGCAGGTCGGGTTTGATGATTTGGCTGGTGTCAGGACTGGGCTGGGCGGAATAAGGACTAGGCTGCGAGGAGTAGGGGCTCGGCTGGGCGGAGTAGGGGCTGGGTTGCGTCGAGTAAGGGCTCGGTTGCGCAGGACTTGGCTGCGCCGAGTACGGGCTTCTTTGGGAAGCGAACTGTGCTTCTTGTCGAGGCATCGGGCTTCCGTAACTCCAGCTGTTCGGATTCTTTATGTCCTGTTTAATACTTAGAGTTTCTGGACTCGGTTTATTTTCTAAGGAAGTAGTAGGACTACATTGCTCAATTATTTTACCGTGTCTATTTTTGCTATGACTATCTACTCTATTCAAAGGGCTAGCCTCAGATTTGTGCGTAGGTGTAGTTTTGAACTGCCCTAGACTCCAAGGACTGCCCTTCAGTGATTCGGTTAAAACTTCCGGACTGTTTTGCACTTGACTGTCCGGTTTAGATACAGGACTGAAGTGAGGACTGCCCATGTCCATTTTTGCTTGTTCCGACCTCGGCGTGGAAGAAGAATCCGGCCTCAACTGTGCCATTGGACTTAATAGTTTTGGAGTAGTGTCACCAGTACGTCGTTTGATGTCAGATACACTCGGCGTTATATCAGAATATTGTTTGTTTGACACTATGTCAGTTTTGCTGTCCGGCGAGGACTTTGAGAGTGCTTCGGTAGATGTATTCGTCACATCGGTAACATTTTTAGGTTCCTGGAATATGGATGTCGAGGATTCTTGTGATTTCGAATCCTTGTCGCTAGAACTGTCTGACATTACTTGTTTTTGAGCAGAATCTGTTTTAGAATCAGCCTCTGTCTTTTTCACATCTTTCTTTTGCTTTTCTTCATTTTCTTTGGTTTTTGCCTTTGCAGGGTCTAAACTGTCTCTGAAGTCTTCTAAGGCTTTGCCTGTCAACAGGCGTTTCATACCTCTAGGTAAAGCACGACATGAGCTGAGATTAAGAGATTCTAACATAGTGCACCTCAACATAAGTTTCTTTACTGATTCTAAAGATACAGATGATCCACATAGATTCAGTGTTCTGCAACAATAAAAAGAATGCTATTGTACAAGTCTATGTTGCCTAAATTTAATAACGCGTGAAAGAAAAGAAATTTAACAATAAACTTTCTGAAAATTATAAGCAAGGAAGTCTATTAGATAATGATGTGACTTATCATCATTGTCGAATCAGCGAATTAATGTCTTAGTAATTGTCTCTGGCTTACTTTCACAAACCAAGATGGGATGGATTTTCATTGTGAGACTCCACCATACGGACCCAGTACGCTTATGGCGGACGCAGGTGTGAGGCGGCGTTATGACATGATAGATCTTGTCATAACGACAACCACATACATTGATATCTGGGACAAACGGCTTAACCCTTTCGAGGCAGTGGTCAATATATCGCAGCTTTCCTAAACTAGGGGCACATCTCAAAAAAAACTGATTTGGTTTTGATCGATTTTGCAAAAATATAGGGGTTCAAGAATCTTCAAGCAAGTTTTCCCAAAAATCATGATTTTTCGAATTAGGCACCTATAGTTTGAAAAGTGCGATATGACCACCATAAATTGAACCTTATGCGGTTCACTTAAGGTGGATAACCAATTAATATTTTCAACGATCCTCCCCATTAGAATACAGTTATGACAGAAGTTATGATTATGTATGAGAGCATTTAAGAAATTAACTAAGTTTTTCTGAGAATGATTTTAAGTGTTTTTCCTAAACTAAGACCTGTTGTGAATACTCAGTTTCCGTTATTTTTTAAGACAAATTACCTGAGTTTACTGCTAGGTGATTCAGCCAGTATGGATATGGCATCGTCCAAGACCCTTGCGGCGGAAGCCCAAGAGAGGTCCAGCTCGATCAGGCTATGCGACCATTTCTCGCAGATCAAATCCAGGCAGGCGTTACTTTGACGCGTCACGTTGCAACCTGTCATGATGTTATTATTTATTACATACAAAATAATCGTAATTTTAGTGTGAAGAGACTACAGGTTATATATTTTTGAGAGTGTTCAGACTCTCTTTTAGTTCGTATCGGCCAATGGCGAGCTCAAAGATCTCGGATAGGGTTATAATGTGTATATACGGCCTTAAGTAGGAATCAGAATTTTATATATCTAGGCTTATGTATGCAGTGTTTTTTTGGCATGTACGGCGTATGCGCCTCTGGTTTTGGTATAAACTTTAACAGAACTAAGCGTGCCAGCAATAAATAGTTGTTCTGTGTTTTTGGGTTTTAAAAAGTTCTTAAAGGGTGCATAATAAAGTTATAATAGTACTTTACAGCGGTTACTATGCAGTTTAAAGTGAAAATGCTAAGACATCGCATTGTTGTCTCTCATGTAATAATATTTTGGGAAAACCTCACCAGCGATAGATAATAAGAAAATTCAACTAGTTTTAACTATATTCGATATTACCTTCTATAACGTACAAAACAAACTTGTTGTACAAGTGCAAATGTATCAATTATTATTTAAATTGATATGAATATAAAAAATAATAGCTTACCGCCCAGAAACAAATGTTGCAGATCCCAGGCAGGTACTCTTACAAGGCCGGAGTCAGAGAGACGTTGCAATCCTCGCAGGTCCAAAAGTCGCAGACGAGTTGCGGCACGAACTAGACGCGCTAACGCCTCGTCTCCCAGCCTATATTCACCCACGCCCACCCGTTCTGTCGCCGCTTCACCTGCTATAGACAACTCTTCCAACTGCGTCCACCCACCCGCCTCCATCTATGAAACAGTGTCAAGCACATTGTTTAAATAAACCTCTTTAAAGTAGTAGCAAAACTGAGGCAACTATTAAAACCTTGTGGAGTTTTTGTATCTTTTTCTGTGCATCGTCTCTTCAAGGTAGAGGTTTATGTGCTCATTTTATGATCCTCTCTTTATAATCTCTCTTTGGCGGTTTAAATGGCGTCGAGAGTAAAGCGGCTTTGATCAGTCCAGCAAACTATGTCTACATGCGATGAAATATTAGGTCGGGGAAAAAGTCTTTTCGCATAACGTAGGTATAAACTTATTATAAAATTTTTTTGACTGTACTATTTGTGTCTGGCTGGTTTTGGTAACATTAAAAAGGTTCCATTATAAAGAAAAGAAAAAAATAAAAAAAAGTTGTTTCCCGCTATTTTTCATTTGTTTTTCTCTCCGTAAAAATGAGTGAATCTAATGAAGAAATTCGATACATTTTAAAATTTTATTATAAAAAAGGCAAAAATGCAACTCAAGCAGTGAAAAAAATTTGTGATGTTTATGGACCTGATGCAGTGTCAGTAAGAGTAGCACAAATTTGGTTCAAACGTTTTCAGTCCGGAAATTTTGATGTTAAAGATGCACCTCGCTCTGGTCGCCCTGTTACGAATAAAATGGACGCCATTTTTGAAAGAGTGGAGCAAGATCGGCATATTAGTAGTTACGATGCAGCTGAAGAACTGGGAATTGACCACAAAACAGTTTTGACCCATTTGAAGAAAGCTGGTTATACAAAAAAGCTCGATATTTGGGTGCCACACGAGCTCACTCAAAGAAACTTAATGAACCGTGTACTCATTTGCGATTCATTATTGAGACGTAATGAAACCGAGCCGTTTTTGAAGAGATTGATAACTGGCGATGAAAAGTGGATCACGTACGACAAGAACGTGCGAAAAAGGTCGTGGTCGAAAGTTGGCCAGGCTTCACAGACTGTGGCCAAACCTGGCCTAACACGAAATAAGGTGATGCTGTGTGTATGGTGGGATTGGAAGGGCATTGTTTATTATGAGCTTTTACCGCCCGGCAAAACCATCGATTCTGATCTTTACTGCCAGCAACTGATGAGATTAAAGGAAGCAGTCGAGAGAAAACGGCCTGAATTGATCAACAGGAAGGGTGTGGTCTTTCATCACGATAACGCTAGACCACACACATCTTAAGCCACTCAGCAAAAATTAAGAGAGTTCGACTGGGAGGTCCTAGTGCATCCACCATATAGCCCTGACCTTGCGCCTTCAGATTTTCACCTGTTTCGGTCTCTGCAGAATTCTTTAGGTTCTGTAAGGTTGACCTCAAGAGAGGACTGCCAAAACTATTTGTCCCGTTTTTTTGATCAGAAGTCCCAAAGTTTCTACAGTAACGGGATAATGTCTCTGCCCACAAAATGGCAGAAAGTTATTCAACAAAACGGTACATATATATTGTAAATAAATGTAAATAAACTTTGAAAAAAATGTCTTGACTTTTCATACAAAAATACGAAAAGACTTTTTCCCCAACCTATTATGTCAACACAGCTTTACACATAAAATTTTAGCTCGTGTTTATTAAAAAGGCACTACACGCCACAGAATGACACTACGCAGCTTGAGGTCCTCAAGAGAGGCTGTAATCTAGTGTAAAATAATGATCTAACTCGTCATAACGTTTATGCCCTTATTCGAGTCTATATACTAGTAAAATGGCCTAATAAATTTTAAATCTTCTTTACAAACCTACTCATACTGTATCGTTGCAAAATTTTAATTCATGAAAACAATGGTCACTAATTGTATGTTGCGGAACGATTGATATGAATTCGTCACATGTCGAAATTCGTCGGTACTCATGCCTGAGCTGGTTAAGGAATTATTATTTTTCGATAAGCCATAAATATCAAATTATCGATATAAATTACTCAATTTGAGTATGTCAAAAATACAATCTCCACCTTTTCTTTAAGGCAGGAGTATAATGATGATAATATTTACATTAATAAATGGCTGTTTTCTTGTTTTCTTAATTAGTCTTTTCGCACGTAAACTATACCTCAGTGTACATTAAACGCTATAGTTAGATCTCCAGTAAACTGGTAACTGACTCTAGTACGAATAAAGACATATTTCAGTATTATCAGATCAGAATTAGAATCAGTCGCTTTCCTTATTCAAGCAAGCGTTCCTAACTACAAGATCAAAAAGCGTTGAAACATTTCCACCTTTGACTGAGCTATTCACCATCCACAAGCGCCAAAAATAACTTAGCAAAGGTCATATATTCAAAAGAAAATACTGGCAAATATTAGTTATGCAACAAATGACGCTCAACGTGAGTTGACCAAGAATTTGCACCTAACAATATTTTAACTATAATACATATAATTTTTATACAACTTTTTTTCCGTTTTGTTTTGCAACAGTAAGTAACTTGCAAAAATAATCACAATTAACAAATTAAGGTGCGGCGAGTTGTGGCGAAGTTAAGCGGCACGTTTTGCGGGTCGATTACCTGTTGTGAGGTTGTGGCGGTTGCGAGAACAATTTGAGAGTTGGCTGCCCTGAAAACGCGCAGTTTGGGACAGCCCTTTTGCAACGCTTCCAGGGGTACCGTGGCCGGGTGGGAGGTCGCTAATGCCCCGGATATGTCCAGCACTTCCAAGTTTGCACAGTGCGCCTGCAAATAACACATTATTATATATTAAACTATTTTATGGATGAGAAATCAAAAACTTACAATCGAACTTTATTAATGTATGTTATCAAATTGTACTTAATATATAATACCTTATAATAATACCTTCAATCAGACATTAAGGTAGCCTATCTGGCGACGAACTAACAATATATAAATACATATTTACCACACCAAGAAAACCCCCACACCAAGACAAATACCAATGTTCATGCACACAAATATTAGTCCAGTGTGGGAATCACATCAAACCTACTCGCCAAATTGGTCGTCAAAAACTAAAATACATTATCCAATATGGCACCTCCAAAGAATTCTTCCACCCCATATCAAAACATGGGGACATAAGTGGAAGCCCATTGGTGTTCTAGAAAGCGACTCAAGGAATGGGATCTTGACTAGTGCCAATGGGGGCGATTGGCAAGCTACCTCTCACCTTTCACACTTTTCATTCAGAGATACTCGTGTTAAAAGTGATCTTTGCCACAACAACATATTAGATACCTTTTAATTAGTTGTAGAAAGCTTTAACCCTATCCCAAATGGGACTGAAGGACGCTGCGGTAATGTGTATATGTATTTAAAGACTTACAGCGACTGCAGATAGTATTTGCGGCAATGCGGTGAATTTGTTGTTGGCTAAAGTGAGATGCGTGAGTCTCCCACCAAAGTTTTCTGCAAGTCGCGCCATCGATGCTGCTGATAGACATGTACTAGAGCCGCCCGTTTCAGACTGAAAAATAGATATTATATAAAGCAACGCGATCGGACATGATCACAAGTCAAGCAACGTTGACAGAAGTCAGTACTTGGATGAGTATATTAATGTCATCGCCATAAAATTTTCGTTTTTAACATAAGCTTGGCTGAAGGCAGGAGTTTGACGTTAACGGACTGAGATGATGAAAGAATAAATTTAATTTTACGCAATTCTTGAAATTAAAAAAGCCAGTTTTGCATCAAACGGATACGTTCTAAATACTTTGCCTTCCCTGGTATTCAGATTATCACTTTATTTAATTTTTTATTACTATTCGTATCCAAACAACAACCAAAAATAGTGTAAACAAATGCAATATCACATTTCAAAATTCTGAAGTTAACCACTTAGTCTATTTCAATATATGGTTATTAATAGTAATAATGAAAACACATGTGAATCCCACTGGTGAATATATTTATAAAATTGTCTATAATACTTATTCAACTTACTGTCAGCGACAGATCTATCCTTTGCAGTTTGGACAGACCAAGCATCAGTTCATAAAGCTGTTCTGAAGTGATACGACTCCAGCCAGCTAGGCTGAGTTCCATTAGGTTTTTGCAGTACTCAGCGACGCACGCCAGTACCCAAGTTACATTGCACACTTTCCATTGAGCTAAAAAACACATTTGGAAGTTAAAACCACACTACAGATTACAGTCACTGTATCTAGGGACAGAGAAAAAACACAATATAGAGAGACTGTGTTTATTTCTGTAAAAAAAAACTTTTTCCAGTGAAACAACACTTAGCGACAAACGCTTATACCAAAGTCACATTGCACACTTTCCACTAGGATAAAAATTATATACATAAAGTTAATAACACAATGAATACAGTCAAAGTCACTGTATCTTTCTTTATACTGTGCACTTTCTGCCTACTTGACTTTATGTAGGATCGACAATCGGATCGGTCGGGATGCACCACTTTATTTCTGACCGACCTTCTGCATTAAGTATAAGTTGGACTATTGCAATAAGTACGTTCTATTTTTCAATACTGTGATACCCACAAAAATCGGTGACCGTTTATCGGACGTGGGTTGGCGGCCTAAAAAGTTTTTAAACAGTTGAGTAGGAACACAGAAAAAAATATACAATTACTTACATATATTTAAGCTCTGACAGTGTGATAACCGGTTTTCCAAAAGCCAAACCAATTTATAGTCCGTTTTACATTTTTCAACTGTATGTGTAGCGAGATCTACGGACTTCCATAGCTCTGGTCTACAGCTCACACTATGCCATTGCTTACAGACTCTTCCCAATCTGCAAAAAGTTTGTAATAATTTAAATACATGTAAATATATAGGCATGTCGTTCCTTGATAAATAAGTAGCGCAGATTTATAAGAGTTTCGGAAATATTTGCTTATTATAGATCAATGCTCGAAGGTTCAGTGCTTATTAACCCTTAGGAAACAGGACTTGATATTATTTTATGAGTTAGAAAAAATAATCTTGTGCTTGAAACACTATTTAACTTCCCGCAACTTTATTAGGCAAAGCATTCGATTTGGCCAATTTAACGATCGGGCAACGACATGTATTGAGTAATTAATATTTGAGAAACCGGCAGCGTCATCGTCAGCTCCAAAATAATCAGACTTTTTACAATGGGTAGTAGGCATTACAAAGAAAATATCTAGACTCGGAGTCTTGAACAAATATGGAAGTTCATGCACACAAATATGTCCTGAGTGGGATCCAAAACCAGGATAAGTGCGCCTCAGCCCGCGTTTCTGTGTGGCACAAACATGCTGACTTATTTTTAAAAAAACTTCAGAAATAACGCTTTAAGATTGTTTTAACCAAAAATCATTAAAAAAATTCATGACTTTTACCTTCAATCAATATAACGCTATTGATTTCTCATGTATATATAGTCTCAAAGACAAATATATACCGATGCTGGGCAGAATATAGCTCTCGGCTCTGATCAGGGTCTTAGTACATTCTACATTTAAAATTTCTCATTATATCTCTAGTCATATAATAACAATAATTACCTTATCACAGTTGGTAAAGATCCTTGTGTGTGGACCACGTTTTCAAATATCTTAAACAGAATTTCTTCAGGCATTGAATCAGCCCACGGACTTTGCGGTCCAACATCCTTATTATGAGCTGCACTAATTTTACTACTTCTTTCAGTCTTTTTACTTTTTTCTACAGAGAAAACACAGAAAAATTATGTGTAAATCAATCACTTCCTACAAAGCAACTGTGGATTTTTAGAATTAGTAATGTCTGAATCTACTTTTACTAAGAAATTAGCTAGGAATTCTGCTGCCATATATTGCTACTGATGAAGGTCATATGGTTAACAATACTCATTAATGCTGAGAAATAACTATAATCATGTGTTCACCACATGAACATTATCATACTCCACTCGATGACTAAAAACCTTTGCAATGTGTCTAGGAAAGGAGAGGTACTTTTACAAGCTTACAACTTGAAGACAGCCTACGGATTTAATGCAGTAGCTGCTTTTCTTCAAGCCAACATTATCAGCCCCTCATGCTTCTTTTCCGAGTCGGCGGTATGTACAAGCCTGTATCTAGTACATTGAACTCGGCGCCAGCGTGGTAAGCAGCAAGAAGGACCAAATCGGAGAAGTAGAAAGGAGATTAAAAGGATAAATTGAAGGTTCAAAAATAATGCGGAAATAAATGAAAAAGGTTATTTTGGGCTATAGTTAATTTGGGCTCTAATGGAGAGAATATGAATGTCAAGATAACTTTAAAACGAATGTGCCAATTCACTACGGGCAGCAGCATGATAGAGAAGAATCTAGCAAGAGTTTCGTCAAGCCTCCTGCCAGTATGCAATATACTTACTGCTAGAGTTATTTGGCTTTCTGGTCCTTGTTATTTTTGGAGTCTTGGGCCGAGGGTGCCTTTGCCTTGGAGTTGCAACACTCATGGTGGCCATATTGTCACCACGAGGGTCATACTCTTCGCCAGAGCTTTCACTAATTTCTGGAGAAGCTGCTCTTTTCTTTTTTGACTTCCTTTGACCCAGATCAGCAACGGATATCACTGTAGGTGGTATCTGTGAATCATAAATAATTTAAAGCAATGTTTATAAAGTCATAGCATTGGAGTGTAGTCAGCTTCTTTAGTCATGCAGGTAATATATACATTTTATATACATTTGCTAGGCAAATTTTTTTATATTTCTAGAAGGTTTTGGAAAGGGCAGGTCAAAAGTAACGTTAACGAGAGTGAATAAATGGGTAAGAGTGTATGCAAGGAAAGTAGCAAGTGAAAGAATGTGATCTCTGCCTACCCCTAAGGGAAAGAGACGTGACAATAGGTATATACATATTTATGTATATTTTTTATTACAAAATATTATCCTAAAATCAAGTTGGTTATGTTTACCTAACTAATAACATACCTAGTTATAGCATTACTCTAAGAATACGTTTTACTGCTTTTGGTAACAGTATAAAATTGATTGCAGTGAGTTCGAACTGAAAGAAATGTATACTCTCCTTCATAATTTATTTGGTTGTGAAATTTTTAGAAAAAATTATATTATGGCTATTGAGTCCTTTGATGAAACTTCATGACAAAACAGGTGTGACATTATGTATGTATGTATAAATAGTTTTTAGGAGAAGTAGGTACCTACATACTTTTAAATACCTTTTGCATTGTTCCTCTGAGGTAAACCAAAAGAATAATCCATGACTAGCTTAAAATGACTAAATAATTCTCTTCAAGTATTCTAAATGTGAAATTGACTGATAGGATTAGGAATAAAGTGATAAGGATCAAAGCTGGTGTATAAGAAGAATAGTGACAAGAATTGAGAAAGGTATGCTTAGATGGATTGGTCATGTTGAGAGAATGAATGAAAGTAGACTAACGGAAGTGATTTATGATGGACAAGTGATTGGAAGTGTTGAGAGGGGAAGACCACGTCAGACCTTCCATAACCAAATTCAAAAAATTTGGAGAAAGGGCAGGTCAAAAGTTCCCTAACCGACGGGCTCGTATGAGGAGGTTAATGAGTGTGAATAAAGCTAAAAGTGTGTGCCAAGATTGTAGCAAGTGGAAGGATGTGATCTCTGCCTACCCCTACGGGAAAATGGTGTGTCATTATGTATGTATGTCAAATAAATAATATAGAGATATTATAAGTAGTGAGTATATAAATGTTTTATACTATCATTAGTATTGAGTTCCTATCCAACATCAACAGAAATGCTTAAAATATTTTTAACTTTATTTAAGCTTGTATTGTTTATTTTATTAATCTATTAATCTATCATGCATTACATTCTTATTATATTCTAACTGCTATTAAACAAATATAATAATATTCTCCTACAATCACACCAATTCTTCAGTTCCAAGATAAGTATCACTAAGAACTTGTGTTATGGATACTAAAGAACGGATAAACATACTTAAATACTTTTTTTTTTTGTAATTACATACTTAATATACATAGAAAACACCCAGACCAGAACAAATATTCATGTTCATGCACACAAAGATTTGTCCTGTGTGGGAATCGAACCCACGACCTCTGGAGTGAAGTGCAGGTATACTGACCTCCACGCCATATCGGTCGTCGAATTATGAATACTTATTTTAAAATGCACATGGTCCTTACACTCTAAGCAGCCCAGTTCTGGCCTTTTATAGGCTAGATATCATCACAGTAAATTTTTTGGAGTTTGTTTATATGACTACATAACAACCGGATATCACTATTATAATAGGTTGGGGAAAAAGTCTTTTCGTATTTTGGTATGAAAAGTCAAGACATTTTTTTCAATGTTTATTTACATTTATTTATAATATATATGTACCGTTTTGTTGAATAACTTTCTGCCATTTTGTGGGCAGAGACATTATCCCGTTACTGTAGAAACTTTGGGACTTCTGATCAAAAAAACGGGACAAATAGTTTTGGCAGTCCTCTCTTGAGGTCAACCTTACAGAACCTAAAGAATTCTGCAGAGACCGAAACAGGTGAAAATCTGAAGGCGCAAGGTCAGGGCTATATGGTGGATGCACTAGGACCTCCCAGTCGAACTCTCTTCATATTTGCTGAGTGGCTAAAGATGTGTGTGGTCTAGCGTTATCGTGATGAAAGACCACACCCTTCCTGTAGATCAATTCCGGCCGTTTTCTCTCGACTGCTTCCTTTAATCTCATCAGTTGCTGGCAGTAAAGATCAGAATCGATGGTTTTGCCGGGCGGTAAAAGCTCATAATAAACAATGCCCTTCCAATCCCACCATACACACAGCATCACCTTATTTCGTGTTAGGCCAGGTTTGGCCACAGTCTGTGAAGCCTGGCCAACTTTCGACCACGACCTTTTTCGCACGTTCTTGTCGTACGTGATCCACTTTTCATCGCCAGTTATCAATCTCTTCAAAAACGGCTCGGTTTCATTACGTCTCAATAATGAATCGCAAATGAGTACACGGTTCATTAAGTTTCTTTGAGTGAGCTCGTGTGGCACCCAAATATCGAGCTTTTTTGTATAACCAGCTTTCTTCAAATGGGTCAAAACTGTTTTGTGGTCAATTCCCAGTTCTTCAGCTACATCGTAACTACTAATATGCCGATCTTGCTCCACTCTTTCAAAAATGGCGTCCATTTTATTCGTAACAGGGCGACCAGAGCGAGGTGCATCTTTAACATCAAAATTTCCGGACTGAAAACGTTTGAACCAAATTTGTGCTACTCTTACTGACACTGCATCAGGTCCATAAACATCACAAATTTTTTTCACTGCTTGAGTTGCATTCTTGCCTTTTTTATAATAAAATTTTAAAATGTATCCAATTTCTTCATTAGATTCACTCATTTTTACGGAGAGAAAAACAAATGAAAAATAGCGGGAAACAACTTTTTTTTATTTTTTTCTTTTCTTTATAATGGAACCTTTTTAATGTTACCAAAACCAGCCAGACACAAATAGTACAGTCAAAAAAATTTTATAATAAGTTTATACCTACGTTATGCGAAAAGACTTTTTCCCCGACCTAATATTTAGAAAAGAATATGGTATTTGCTTTTACACAATAGTTTCACTATACCAGAAATGAGTGAGGAAGTATAATTCAAGTAGGCACTCAAGCATGTTTGTGATGGAAAATGTTCAGCATATGTCATGGATCTATTTTGCATAGTGTAGATAAAATGGACATTATGCTGAATGCAACCCCCTACACTAAATGTAACCTTTGGTAGAAAAAAGACAAGCAGTCCAGTATCTACCGCAGATACATTAGTACAATATATTTAATAATAAAAAAATATGATTATAAAATGTTTTAATATAAGCAATTTAATTTTCTTTAGTTTCATATTGCTATAGTATAACATTTTGAATTGTGAAATAAATTGTTTTAAAAAGAAAATGTATTTTACTGGTAATGAATAAGCTAAAAAACTATGAGGCTGATTTTCTAAATTCTCACACTGATAGAAAGCTATATTCCTTAATAGTAGGATTGGCTATTTAATGAATGAATTTGAATAATTTATGATTATAGATTATAGGTATCCTATGTGTAAAAACTTACATTTAAAGTACCACAGCCAAAATCATGATCATGAAGGTACCTCCAAAATGCAGAATAAAATTGTGAATATTGATTCTACATTATAAGGTACAAGAACAAATAAATATTTTTTATCATTGTGAAGACGTGACATGCCCTTTAAATAGACAGACAGGCATAATATTACATCAATAACTATAATAATAATAATAAATATTTCTGACACTTACACCAATTATTTAGTTCCAAGATAAGTATCATTAAGAACTTGTGTTATGGATACTAAATAAGGGATAAACATACATAAATACTTTTTTTTTGTAAATACATACTTAATATACATAGAAAAACACTAATAACTAATAATTATGTTTTGATAAATTTGTACCAACCATTTTCTTATAAAAATGTGAATACTTACAGGGTCATGAGCACTGGTCCTCTTTATCTTAATCTTAATAGTGTTCATATCAACAATTTGACTTTGATAAGTGGCCGTATTGTCAGACTTCTTTGATTTCTTTTTGCTACGTGAACTACAGATGCCCAGCATGGAACGAGGTTTACCACTACAAGGAGTCACTGTATGAGTCCGTTTCCGTTTTGAGCTTTTCTTACGTTTTTTAGTAGATAATTGACTAAGTTCATGACTGAAAGGTTTGCCACTCTGACGGGGCACATTAATTAATGGTAACTTCACACTGTACTTGAGCACTTCATCATCAGAACTTTCACTTTCTTCCGGTTCCTCTTCTGCCATCTTTTCTTCATTGCACTCATCATCATCCTCTTGATGCTCACTACTACTCACTAAATTCAAATTTTTACCACCTTTCACTTTAATTTTGTCAGTTCTATGAGATTTTTTGTGACGGGACTCATGTGAAGAGCCTTTTCTCCGTTTCCGTTCTCTGGGAAGACTGCCATTAAGTGTAGATTGTTTTGAATCTCGTCTCGAATGCTGTTTGTGTTTTCTATGACGACGTCGAAGTGACCGTACGTCCCCATTTGCCTGTTGCTTCTGGCAGGCTATATCATCAATACTCTGCTCAAAATCTGTTTCAAGCTTTACACAAGAAAGATCCTCATCTTCTAAGTCGTCTGCAGTGGACGGTGCGTCGGAGACATCACCAGAGATCTTGGGGAGGCGCACTTCAGGAAAGAGATCTTTGCGGACGGTGAGCCTTACCGCAGGCTCGTTGGCGGCCTCGTAACCGCCGTTCACGGGACTCGAGCAGCCCGACATGCCGCCCGCCTCCCGCCGCCCTCGCTTACCACTTCAACAAACCGCTCACCTGTCCGCGAAGTAAACAATCAGTTTGACACATCACATTTTCACTTTGTGATTCAACGAATCACCGATCGTTATGCGTTACTGCAATTCAGTTCATGATTGACGATAATCGATGCACAAAACATTATAATTGTCTATCTTCACAGCTTTTGAAGCAGTCCGTAGCATCGTTTCTCTTCGTATATTCACATTTTAGGTCATCCATGTTCATGTAACGTTGTGATTGCGAAAAACAAAGTACGGATCATTTTCGCGGACACTGGCACATAAATTTTTGATTGGAACAAGTGGCACTAAGAATATTTTGAACTACAGACATATTATGCACTAACTCTTAATTATTTTTGTCGATTGTGAGTTGATGAAACTGTTGACCTTGTTTAGAAGCTTATTATGTTTCAAATTTTAATCAACAGATGCAGACATTGTCACTAAAAAGTTGTTCAATGCAAACGAAGTGAGTTTGAATAAGCGGGTACATTACACGTCAAATCAATCCAGTAATCATTTTTGGTGAAAGTCCGTAAGATATTAATTTGTTATTATACTTCAATACACTTAGCTAATAGACATTTGCGTTTAAGTTTAGATAAATCCAAACATAATTCATGCAATCAATTTTTTCGTTTTATAATGTCCCTCATTACAAGTATAGCACTTTATCTGTTATCTATAGTGGAGTCCTGCTTTTGACATTGGGTAAGTGTTTCACAAGATATTTGCAAGATGGCAGTACTTGTATTTGATTTACAGAAATTCAATAGGTCGCAGGTCGTCAAACAAAATGTTTTGTTTCTCTTTACAACATTAGTCTATGGATTTTCTTTCTCTCTTTCAAGCTACTATTTTGTGAATGACGTTGACGAACAAAAACCAATTACTGAAGTCTTCGGGGTAAATGAAATACCTACTTGTTTATAAAAAGTACTGAAACTAACTGTTTAGGCATGTCTATGTGAAAGTGTGTGTTGTATTGTATCTATCAGGCTCGTGCTAGTGACGTCCATCAGCACGGTACATGATAACCTATGCTGTCTTCTGTATCAGAATAGGTAGGTATCTACTCAGTTTGGTGAGTCATGTATTATTTATTACGTTTTGGTATGTGTACGTATCGACGATGATATCATGATTATTATTAGCGCTAAGGCTTACCCGCCTACCTAGGTACTTACAGGGCATTTATGAAGTTGTATTTCTATTTCCTACTAATTTATTTAAGGTTTTTTGAATATATCAGCAAGTTGTCGGAATTGATTTGCATGCTTTAATTTGAATACTGTCGCAATACTATTGTGTGACTATCATAAAATATATTCAATGGACTAAGGTTGGGGTTATCATATTTCTGATAAATTCGCTGATAAGTATCGTTTGTAAATTGTGCTAATTGTATGAATAACGTTGTATGGTAAACATCACAGCAGAGGCACCAGGTGTTAGGAAGGAGCTCAAGAGATCATGGGTCAGAAACAAAGTGGGGATACAGTTTATTATTTATCATTATTTTGTTTGCATTTACTAAAGCAAATCTCTTTTCTCGGACAATTACAATTTACAAACATTTGTATACTTTACGATTTTAATACCTACTTACATTTCATTCCTAATATATATAATTTTTATATACTATAAAAGTGCAATTAAGTGAGACTTAAGACTTGCTTGATTTACATGATTTCATATGGAGCGGTTACATGCTTTATTCCACTTATATCTTTATATCGTAGTCGGTAAGCCAAGTTAGAGACCTTGCTGTGCTGGGGGCTTGTAAAATTCCAATGGCAGGAAACCTAGAGTTAGACCTGAATTCCTCTCACCTTGGCTTATGAACAGTCCTGAAAACAGTAGAGGGACGATAATAGAATGAGATGATAATTGCGACGATAAAAAAATAAGAAAGGCCGATAAAGTTGTAGACCATCGAAGCTTTTCAATATTTCACAGTATGACACAAAGATTTTGTAGACAGTAAAAAGGTTCGACTTGTATAGCAGCTCCGACACCTTGCGAACATGAGCTAGTCATGAAATTGACCGGATGAACTTCCGGGGGCAGACCCTTTTATACGCCGAAGAGTATTGTCAGACTCAGTGTATCCCTTTCATGATTGATGCTAACTTAAAGTTTGCACACTAGTTTTATATAGCAAACACGGCAAACACCTTTCGGTCGAAAACCTCTTTTGCGCTCCTCGGTCGGCTATCCGCGTTAACACACTAAACAAGTCTCGATGCCACCCACATTGCACTTAAAGCTTAGCAGCTACACACTTTTCACAAATCGGGATCACTTTTGAGCAAGCCCTTTTAACACGCGCATCAAAATCGGCTAAATGAGCATGCCGAGTAGGATGATTTACTCACAATTTATCCCTTTTCTCGACACTGCTCATGTCACTGGTCGAACGTTTGGCTCAAACAAATTACTCCTAAAAAACTAGAAGAATACTATATCCAGGAGCTAAGCCTTTGTAGAAAAATCATAATCATAGGGATCATTTTCTGAACCATTCTATAAACAAGTGCATATTTTTTATTTGGAGTAGCAATTGAAAGAAATATTTGCATTTTAAAGTTAAAGAAAGTCCTCGGTGGTAAAATTAAAAAGAACGATTGAGGATTACGTAACATTCATTTTTTTTCAAATGTTCAGTGAATTTTGAATCACATTGACACGATTAATTTGTGTTTTCACCAATGAAAGCCCGAACATTGCTTTATAATTTCACAATGTGAATTTTCAAAATTATGTCATAATTTTGAAAATTTTGGTGATTGGTGAGCATGGGATCAAAAGCGGTCCTCCTATTATTATAAAGGCGCGTCTGTTTGTATGGATGTACTCGAGATACTCAAGAATAATATTTTTGTTGAAAATATCAAAAAAGTCAAACCTCTGATAAAGTAAAGATCATGCGTGCGAAGCTTAGCATTTATTATAATTTATTTCTGTATGTGTCTCGTCATATTAACTACATCCTGTCTGATACTAAGCAGTGAATAAGAACGCTCCAAAACTAATTAAAACTATCAAAATTATTGTGAATGAACTGAAAACTTTTGTTCCAGATCGCGTTTCCCAGTGATCAGTCAAGTGGCAGGAGTAGCCATAAGTGCGTCCGAGGCGAACGTGTATCAGTGACCGCAGCGGTGTCGTGTGTCAGCGCGAGTGTCAAGTGTTAGGTGTCGGATGTCGATAATGTCGATGTAGCCGGAGTGGAGGCAGTCGAGTGATGCCCGGCACGGTGATGCGGAGGCATGGTGGACGCTGCGGAGCGCCGGCACGAAGCCGCGCAACGCGATGCTTCTTCCAGCCTCACCAAGTAAGTCTTCCTTAATATTATTATACCTTTAAACGCTAAATGACCATCTAATTATAGATTTTCTTTCAAAGTCAAACTAACGCGCCCAAACACTGGTCAGGAGTTTGAATACCTAGATACTAGATAACAATTTTAATAAGTCAAGAAACTCGTCAAGTTTTGTTTTCCCGCCCATTACCACGTCTGAGAATGGCGGCAAATACTTTTAAATGCCAAATGACCGACAAATAATTTAGTTTCTATTATGTCTGTGAGTGATGGCAAACTTAAACTTACCTACTCAGAGTGCAAATCTCTCACCAAAAAATGCGTTTGGTTAATTTTAAATCAATCTTAATATTTCATAACAACTTGCCGCATTTTTTGAGATATTGGATGCTAACTTAGATATCAACGGTTTTTCTGATCCATCATACATACACAAAAATACAAAAAGTTTATTTTAGTAATTTATTCTTCTACAGGCATAAGTGGTTGATGCTCCCTTTTAAGCTAAATTGCTTGTGATAAGCAGTACCGCTCTTCTATAGCATGGTTACAAAATAGACCAACCACCTTAAGTCATAAAATAACGGCAGTTAATCGAAGAAAATTACAAAATAAACCATTTATAACCACTATAATTCTATCTATTGACACTATTCCGACTTCGAATCATTAAATTTATTTGTGTATTTTATACATAACTAATATTTAAAGACTTATTATTGATTTCAACGATTTATTATTGATCGCGCAATCTTAAGTACTCGATTAGTAAATAGGAGTAGGTAATTCTATACACAGAATAGTATTTTTACTAGTTTCACTCATCAGTTCAACAGGCACAAAGAAGAGCAGATTACATTGTAAATAAAGATGTAGACAAGGATAGAGAAAGGTATTGTAAATTTGACGAATCTAAATGATCCTGTTGATCTTAAAGACAATAAAGTTTTTTTAATTCTTTAGTTCTTTGATGTTTCGGTTATGTTGAGAGAACGAATAAAAGCAGATTAATGAAAGCGATGTAAGATGGACGACGAATGGAATTGTTGGAAAGGGAACTACCTCGGCTCTATATAGATCTTTATCTATCACGCGTCTATCCCGTATTGACCACACAATCATAATTATACAATTATATCATCACAACACGGTTTACAGAAAACACTTAAAAATACAATTACTTTGAATAGAAGCTTACTTCAAAGATGAACTAGCACTACGAAGAGATTTAAGCGACTTTTGGAGCCCCCTTTCGTCATTACACTTTCGCTTTGGGCTTTGATTATATTTGTGTAATGCAATATCTGTCACTGACTCACAAGAATGACATTTTTTTTCTTTTAAGTACCTAATGGCTTCGTGCGGTTTGCACATTTGGCCAGTGTCAAGTAAGAGATATATTAATAACATATAAATATAGTAAATGAGAATGAGTGATGATAAAGGTGATAAATGGTAAATGAGATACCCTCCCCTAAACCCCTTGAGTCCTCAGTAAAGATGTGGGACTATACTGAGATCTCACATGGACTCCTTGAGAGAATTTGAAAAGTGATGTTGCACTGCTTTGTTTGATTTATCAACACTCATGTATATTCACAAACACTTAACGGTTAATAATCCACCGTTATTACACATTAATGTTAGGAATATCACAAATTTTTGAAAATAAAACAAAACTGCAGGCATGACGCTTCACTTTCCCGCCAAGAAGTCCAAGTATCAAGTTACTCTATTTAAAATTATTTTAACTTTTTTGTAAGGAATTAATTAGTAAGAAGTTGTAAACAAAATTATACCATTATCAAATCATAAAGTCAATTGTGTCGATTGTGCGGCGTTTTGAATCGATTGCTAACTTCCCTTGGTAGCTGCAATTGATATTCATTGGGACCACATGTCACGAGCCCGCTATTGACCGCTGGCCTTCATGACCCCAATCATTCTATTGACCGTCTCATTGGCATGTCCATCAATAAAATAGATGCTTCCACTGATCTTGTCAGCTAGCTTCCTTGTTAAGGATCTCCTTTAGGAAATTCGTTAAGAAAAGTTTATTATATAGATATACTAGCGGTCGCCCGCGGCTCCGCCCGCGTGGATGTCGGTTACCGCTACAAAATGCCTGCCCAAAAAAGACACGGTCAGCAAAATGATTCCCAGGTCAATTCACAGACACCGACACTACGACGACGCAGTCATTATCCGCAGGCTGCATAGATTATCTTTATGTGGATGTTAAAGTTGTTAATGATGAAAATATTTAAATGTAGTTAATACTAAGTTTTCACTCCTACCGGCCCGGAGTGCAACCCGTTGTTTTGGGATAGATAACTAAAGCGATTATTGTAAAGCTTCTCTGTAAACAACATTTGACGTAAAATTATTTTCAGGTAACAAAATAGACTGATGGCCGGGAGCCTCGACCCGTGATAGGGCGCTGTGCAGCAGAAATCGTAATAATTTAATTTCGCCATAACTTCAAAACCAAACGTCAAATTTTGATCAATCAAAGACTAAATGTTATCTACATAAACTGCACTTAGTGCTGAAATAGATTATTTTGATAAGGATTAATATCATAAGTAAATTAAATGCGTTTAAATGTAGTACAATAAAAAAATGGTTGTTATGCCTCACTCGACATAGATAGGTATAGTGTGTCGCGGACTTTTTAGTAGATATTTATAAGATCTACAATTAATTAGCACATTTTGTGGTTCTATCTAATGTAAAAGAATATTTATTCATTTATTTTATCTTTTATAGTTTAGGCTGTGTACGCAAAATGAGTAACTGTCCTGGTTGATTTTTTACACTTTGTGTCCGAAAAACCCATATATCCTACGAAACCCTATTTTTTTACAAATTAAAATTTTGCCTATGTTACTCACTAATAATGTAGCTTTCTAATGAAAAAAAAAATATATTAGTACTTTTTGAGTTTATTCGTTACATACAAAAATACAAATCTTTCCTCTTTATAATATTATTACATTGACTCCCCCGTACCCCAGTGAGCCTACATCGCATGCTGGCTAGGTGAGCGGCAACGACGCGACTTTTTTCTAATACATGCATTTTTAAACTCGTGATATCTTCCAAATGAAATGTCCGAATTGAATAATTCAAAAAGTTATAAAAAGGTATTGAAGCCGTCTTGAATATAAAGTAACTTTTTTTGATAAGGATTAATACCAAGGTACAAATATAGAGCCTTTTCAAGCGGCGGCATATAAATTAAATTTTTAGAATAAAAAACCGCTTACTGTGACGTAACTATAATATTTAGACATATGCTGTCGCGACACTTTTTGTAGATAATGATGAGTTCTGCAAAGTCGTAGTACATGATTTTGTTCTATCATCAATAGTTTTCGCTGCGCACGCTACGTAAGGAATTTTTCAGGTCATTTTTTTACACCTTGGGTTACATTATTGGATTTTTAGTAAGGATCCCTAATTTTTTTAAAAATATAATATAGCCTATGTTACTCGGGGATAATGTAGCTTTCCAAAGGTGAAAGAATTTTTGAAATCGGTCCAGTAGTTTCGGAGCCTATTCATTACAAACAAACAAACAAACAAACAAACAAATCTTTCCTCTTTATAATATTAGTATAGATAGATATAGAAAATTGTAATATAATTGAAAAGTGTATAGGGATCCTACCAAGACCTAAGGAGCCCAAGCCAATAGAAAATTCTTTAGTCACCAAAAAAAATACACTAAACGAATAACTAAGCTATAGCTTACAGTGATTTCTTCCAGGCATGTAGATCCTCATTTATTGATAGGACTGAACTGGTGGGTGAGCTCTGAGTCGCCAGGTTTACTGACTTACGTATTACGTACACACTTTTTGTGTAGGACCTATTTGTTAACTCAAATATGATTCAGTAAAACAACATATCTCATGACAACTCGATTGCGCTTGCACTCTGTTGAGCATGTGTGGTTAGTTAGTACCTTAGTTTCAGTTTGTATCGTAAATATTATTAGAGGCGTCATTGATATGCATTACGCCTCAGCACATAATTATGAATGAGTGAAACATGGTAATCATTGGATTGCAATAAATAAAATGAAAAATGAAATATTTTGAATAACTAATTATATGGTTTGATTTGTTTGAGATTTAAATAAGATGTTTGCCTTACCTAAGATTCCGCTGATAGGTAAAAAGGTAGGTATAGAATGTAATATGTGGCGCTTAGAAAATTAGGCACGAACCCTGGTAATTTATTGAATAAATTTTGTTAAGTGGTTACTAAATAGTGCCCTTGCAAGCAATGAAGAGTTACAACGTATTTTAATTTACAAATCAAAGCTTCGGTCCATTAATTTAAAACATGAATTACATAATCAGCTGTTAGCCTCGTTCCCCTAGTTAGTTGTGTTGACAGGAGCATCGTAACTCCTGTGCAGCAAATTGTTTGATTAGGTGTAAGCCGATCCGGGCGCTGCACGGGCACGCAGTACCGTCTGACCTAATGAGAGTAGTGAACACCAACACCGATACGACGTCGTCTCGTCACGCTTACTCGTTATCAGACTGTACATGTGTGTGTACACTATAATATACCATTAACTACATTCGTGTGCGTAGTACCACTGTAGTAGCGCTTCCTGGAAACGCGAGTAAGTTTCTGAGAAACGATTCACTGTCGCGCGCGTTTTCAGCAATGAATGGCGAGAAGAAATTCTGTACGCCAAAAAATACTTCGTATTTATTTCTTGTATCTTATCGGCGACCTTGATTACGTCTTAATATAGACCGAGAATCATAATTTCAGTTGTAAGATAAAAAGTAGATTTAAATACTATATAAGGGCACAAGGATCAACAAAGGATAACATAGCTTTGTTATTGGAAAACAAAATTGTTTACAATGAGATATTAGCATAAATAATAATAATATAAATAATGTATGATTTCAATTTAGAATATTTTAACAATACCGAAGACGTTAAAATACTGCAACGCCGAAGAACATTCTAGTGATAAAACGATCATCGCATTTTGTTTTTTTTTTAATTATTCTCTTATGTTCTTTGCTACAAGGATCAATACATAGCTTTGTTACTTATTTCGGAATTTTGTTTATCAGGGCAAACTCTCTTAAGATTTCTATAATTCAGCTTTAAAATACCTTTTGAGCTATTAGTTTATTACCAAATTTCTGTGATATATATCTTAAAATAAAAATCATCACCTAGCCAAAAATATTGTGCCTGATTAGATATTTTATATGTGTTGTCAAATAAACAGAAATGTCAGAAAATATACGCCCATTAATTATATTTTTTGACAGAACAGTGTCATCTCTTCATAATTGTAAAAAACAAATATCGCTGACTGACTTTTCTAAGATTTTCGAAATATGCTATTTATAAAGCCCGCTACTCGCTAGGCAGTTTGTTATAATATATTTAAAAAATAAAAACAAATGTTTAGACGAATTGAGAACATCTTGATTTTCTTTGAAGTCGGTTAAAAAAGTCAAGTTAGCAAATCCGTGTAGAAATTAGAAATAAAATAAAAATCAATACTATTCATAGGGATAACAGAACAGGAAAGCAGACTTATGATGAATAAGCAGAAAACAAAATTACTAACCCATAAATAACACATGACTGCTGAACACAGACCAATGTAGGCGTAACTTATTTTTAATGCTGTTGGATCCCTGTAGCCAATAATAATATTATATGTTTTATTTCTAAAGTAACATATATGTATTTAAATAATTTGTTAATTCAGGCGTTACTGTGCGGAAATCCATTGTAAGCAAGTGTTCGATTAAAATATCTTTGTAACAATTCCCGTGCAACTATAATTTTCTGAAACGAGAGTCTCTCGTTTCAGCGCTGGTCATGAAGACATCGTTGTTCTGAGGCTCCTATCTTACCTGACGATGCCCTGTGTAAGGGCGAAACACGTGTCGTGTTGAATTGTTTCTCGATTTTTCAGGAAATTATAGTTAATAATAATAATAATAATATAGTTGCACGGGAATTGTTACAAAGATATTTTTAATCCATCACTTGCTAATATATATTTGATTTACTTGTTGCAAATTATATAGTATGTTATGTTATGTTATTATGTCACTGAATACTATTTAGTGAATATAATATATTATATTATATATGACATTGGTGCAAAGTACCACCCACGGTTCGAAGTCAAATTATAATTCCAGATAAAGTCAGCACTCAATCATGAAACGCTTAACAAATTAAATTATAATTTTTTTATTTAGGTTTTTGCCAAAATCCACGACAAACTTTCGGCGTTTCGTGCCGATAAAATTATGTACACCAAACGTGCACATATAAGGAAAAAAGACATACGTACGTTGTTCCGGATTGTGAGACTGAACCTCTACTTTTTAAGGTCTGATAAAATTATTTTGTAGACACTTCTCATAAGTATAAACAAACGCCAAAAGATTGCAAATCGATGGATGACATTCTACTCTGATGTCATCCTCGAATCGACCTTCCTTACAATGGAAATTCTGAGTTATCAGAATCGATTGTCATTTCACTAAATGATAAATTATGTTATCTAAAGGACTTGACTAAGTAGGTCAAACCTTTTTAATAACAAGAAATTATATCTATATAATTGTATCTTGTAAAAAACATAGTTTGTAATATTTTTTTTTGTGCGTTTATTTTACCGTTTCCTGCCGTACAATTGCCAGCGTCAGGATTCGTCATTATTTCCCTGGAATAATGACGGTGTCAACGGCCACTTTTGATTGTACAATGTTTGATCTGCTAACCGTTTAAGTGGAGTTGAACTAAACTTTAGTTTAATTTCCTAAGAATCGGTGTCCGTTGTGATTTTGTGATTTGTAGAGCCTTAAAATTTTTTAAACCTACGAAATTTATGAGCTGTTCCCTCAAAGTCTAATGGAATGTGATTGATGTCATACGCCTGCTGATGTTCATTATATTACCATAACACTACTGCTTACATTAGTGCCATTTCAGAAAGCCCAGGGACCAGCTAATGTAATAAGAATAAGTAAATGTAAAATATGTAGACTTGATATAAGCCGTCGCTAATTGACGTGGTTATTTAGCGGCGGCTTATTTTAATTCCATACATTTTATTCTTATAGAACTTCATGTTTATTCTTCAAATGCTACTTTGTTTAAGCACCCTGTTTGCTGTTGTCCACGTCATTTCGAAACATTAATTTGTAAACTCTCAGTCCAGTGACCAATCCAATCTTTTCAAACCGGAACACAGCGCTTTTTTTGGCTGCATAATGTCTCTTGTGGTGTGGTGATAAAGACTAACCATCTACTAAATTACGAGCAAATAAATGTTTACTAGATTTGGCTTAAATTAGAGCGCTCTAAAGGGCAAAAAAAACTCATCTCCTTGGCTGAGCTGAGCTACGGGCTACGGCTGTGTTATCTACCGTAACCGTACCGAGGAGGTACTGACTGATAAGTACTTAGGCAGTCTGTAGGATGATGTTCTGTCATTAAGGGGAAATTGGATGCAAGCTTATGTCCGATTGTGGGCGCCGCTGTTAGACTAAAACGATTGTGCTGGTTGGTTTATAATTATGGTAATACCTTAATCTGGTGCTGTTTTGGGAACTTTATAAATCTGTCTATTCTCTTTAAAAGTCTCTTTTGCCAAATTTTATTCGATAGCTTCAATTCTAATAGAATATAATGAAAATATACGGGAATTGACAGCTAATGTTATTTCCTTACATTTTCAATTCGATTATACTCTAGTTGTAGTTGTCTAATACATCTTGAATAGACCTAGGAACAATGGTCACTTCAATATTTTAGCCATATAAAGTCCACTGCTGAACGTTGGCCTCCCTGATATTTTATTGTATGGTTGGTATTTGCCCATAATCACCACAGTGGGCAGGCGGTTTGGTGACCGTAGCTTAAAGCAAGTTATGGCGCTGCTGCCCATTTTCTACGTCGACTCATACGACTACATATGAGATCAGGGGGGGTGGCACTATTCTAGGCCTATACCACACGGCATGCCATTAATGGTCAGATTTATGAAGATTCACTTAAATCCCGCTATCGATAATTTTTTGGAAGACACAACCATTTAAATATCCTAGTGGTCATATAGTAATGAAATTGATGGCGTATGTAACACACAACACCTAGCCAGCTAGATTACTATCAATAGATTTATGAAGGCAAGTAGGTAAGGCTAATTCTACAGTCGTCGCATTGATTAATCGTCTCAGCCCCGTTACAATACCTACACTATTAGGTCTTAAAAACCCCCTTCACACAAAATAGTTAATAAGATCTTCGTACTCTACCACGCGAACTTAATTTACTAAAGTAGTTATATTACTATCAGATAATGATATTAATCTTCCTATTCTTGATATAAATTGCAACAAAAGGTGTTATAAAAAAAGTAAATTGTGGAATAAACTGCAGGTAAGATACAAGAATGACAATCAGAAAGTAGTTAGGTAATTTATTTCGTTTCAGAAGTAAATTAAGTACCTATGTTAAATTTTAACATCTTAAAACCAGAACTGCACTTGTTTTGATGAAGTTACGGATTACAAAGCGGATTATCACGCGGACTGCAAAGTTGCATGCAGTCAACATCTGGTAGAAAAGGCGGCTTCGACTTGGGCCGCTAAATCCGTCGGTGACGGTACGAAGCGACCGGCGGGGGGGCGGGGGCTATTTTCGTCTGGCCGCCACGTTTGGAAAAGGCGCGGTGACGTCACGCGATCCTCTGCAGCGAGCGATGATGCCATCCGCGCGGTGGCCACGACACGAACCGCCCGACTTGCCAAAATATCACACACCGCGCTCACTTCATCAACTTTATTTTTGGTCATTGTTCGACATCCGACATCCAAAGTGTTTTTTAATTTTAAGATCTTATCTATGATTACTTAAGAAATTACATTTGTAGTACCCACCTAGTACGCAGTTTACTTCATCAACTTTATTTTTGGTCATTGTTCGACATCCAACATAATGACAGCGATAGCCCAGTTGCGAGACCTATAGACTGCAATTCAGCGAGTCTTGGGTTCAAACTCTGGGGCGCTTATCTATGACTTTTCGATGTTATGTGCTTAATTATCTTGCTTGCTCAGTGCCTTGGAAAGTACGCTAAGCCGTTGGTCCCGGCTGACATGAACATCTATGGCAGTCGTTATAACCGACAGCTGTTTAAACCATATAATGATGTTTCATTCTGGGTTGCGGAGGTCAGACGGCAGTCGCTCCGAGTAATAACTGCAATTCAGCCAAAGTTAGTTAAACTAGTAAACAGACCCTGAGCCTAAGCTTAAGTCTAGGGCACAACCGGTATAATGCTATGGCACAACACAACCGGTATATGACCAAAGTAAAACATAGTTCACAGAGTTCAGACCTTACATGAGTGACCGTTTGTGTGGCATTTAATATCGACCGCTTCCATAGGCACATTGGAAGGCACATTGAGCCATGTTAGAAAAAGTCCGCGATGATAATATCTACACTAATATTATAAAGAGGAAAGATTTGTATTTTTGCATGTAACGAATCGAACGAACGAAACGAAGCGCTCGTAGCTCCGCGATGCTCGGTGGTCGGAAACGATCATCGAAGTAAAGCAGAGTTTACAGAGGTCATTTCTTGGATGGGTGACCGTTTGTGTGGCATTTAATATCGAGCTTTTCCGTGCTTCGGAAGGCACGGTAAGCCGTTGGTCCCGGTTATCACTAAATGTGGTAGTCGTTAAGCCATGTTAGAGGCCTAATTGGGCAGTTTGAAAAATTCTAACAGCAGGACGCCATACACCTGCCTCCGCCAATCTGCACTGGGTCAGCGTGGTGGAGTATGACCTAATACCCTCGCACCTTGTTATGTGAGAGGAGGTTCGTGCTCAGTAGTGGGACGTTAATGGGCTGAGATGATGATGATGTAACGAATAAACTCAAAAAGTACTGGAGCGATTTTAAAAATCCTTTTTTCATTAGAAAGCTACATTATCACTGAGTAACATAGGCTAAATTTTAATTTGGAAAAAAATAGGGTTCCGTAAGATATTTGTGTTTTTCGGACACAAAGTGTAAAAAATCAACCAGAACAGTTCCTCATTTTGCGTACGCTGCCTAAACTATAAAAGATAGAACCACAAAATATAGGAATTTATTGTAGATCTCATAAATATCTACTAAAAAGTCCGCTACACACTATACTTATCTATGTCGAGTGAGGCATAACAACCATTTTTTTATTCAAAAATCGTGTTTTTTTTTGTACTACATTTAAACGCATTTATTTTACTTATGATATTAATCCTTGTCAAAATCATCACTAAGTGCAGTTTATGTAGATAATATTTAGTCCTGGAATGATCAAAATTGGACGTTTGGTTTTGAAGTTATGGCGAAATTAAATTATTAAGATTTCTGCTGCACGGCGCCCTATCACGGGTCGGGGCTCCCGACCATCAGTAAATTTTGTTACCTGAAAATAATTTAACATCGAATGTTGTTTGAAGAGAAGCTCTACAATAATCGCTTTAGTTATCTATCCCAAAACAACGGGTTGCACTCCGGAACTGCCGGTAGGAGTGAAAACTTAGTATTAATTACATTTAAATATTTTCATCATTAACAACTTTAACATCCACATAAAGACAATCTATGCAGCCTGCGGATAATGATTCCGTCGTCGATGTTAGTGTCGGTGTCTGTGAATCGACCTGGGAATCATTTTGTTGACTGTGTCTTTCCTCGGTAGATATTTTGCAGCGGTAACCGACATCCACGCGGGCGGAGCCGCGGTCGACCGCTAGTGAAGTAATATTTGTTTTAATACAAACTTATTGTAATTACCCTCCTATTAGGCAAGCTTACAATAATGTAAAAGTAAACATCGTCGTAAATAATGGAAATAATGTCAAAATTTTTACCAAATGAGCACCTGTTTAAGCATAAAAAATTTACTGCTATCTACTTAATTAATATTAATTATTAACTAGTGAGAACACCGAACAGATATGCTACCTTAAAATTGTTATAATATTTATTGTTTTACTTGATACTAAGCTGCGATATAAAATTATGCGAAACTGATATAATTGTTTCCACAAATCGAAAAGAAACTAATCTTCAAAACTTCATGTTTACCACACAACTAGTAGTAAAATAACTTGTTAAATGTCCTTAGCGTGCGTTCATGTTTGCTCTTCATGTTTTACCTATTCACTTGTAGATCCTAATATAGATATCAATCGTAAAGGTGTCAATTGTTGTTATTATAAACGTACCGCGTAACATTTGTGTACTATGATATTCATTTCAGTTTGACCTTATGTCTTGATATTGAATTGTACCTGGTTAGAGCAATAGCAAAACTAAAAATAAAAATCCTTTTTATTTTGCTCAATACTCAATACCTTTATAAGACTCCAAAAACAGTTACATGATGATATTCAAAAAAATATTTTCTGCCAAAATTTATAAATATTGAATGCTATTTCTTCCTCTTTCTGAGAATATATTCAAATCAAGGCCTTACTGACCGGAACAGGATGTGTGTTTAATTCTGTACAACACTGAATAGATATGTTTATATAGTTTATTAACCAAATGCAGAAAATCTTCACAAATCATGGACCTCATCGAGCGTACCATTCTGATCTTTTGTAGACTGCATAATAACCATAGTTTTATGAAATAATTATTACGAAAGGATTAAATACTAACTCACGGATTTATAATACGAATACATACGCATAAATATTGTTATCATCTCTTAATAAATGCGCAAATTCATATGATGACTAGCATGATACTTAAATTTGCGCATTAGTTTTCGAATTTGAACAGTAAAAGTAACTTCTCATATTATGATAATTTTTAAGGGACGTTTCCTCTTTTCACGCACGATATTATTAACCTATCTCAACTTCAAAATTGGCTATCTGGAATAGACAAATCAATCCTTTTTTAAATATAACTATAAAACCAAGACAGGCGTCTATCTAAGATTGGTTTCAATCTCGGACTGCGGATAGGTTATTAACTTCGGGCATTGAGGAACATTTTTTTATCTAAGAGACGGACGTAATATGTTGTTTCCTACAATACTACAATTTGGAAAAAATTATAATTATAAAAAATGTACACACGTCTCGGAACTTCATTGAAAATAACCTCAATTTTCCTCTTAACAAATTTTATATGGGTATAGGTTTTTGTTGTGGTTTGGTTAAGAATATCGACAACCGTCTTCTAAATCAGATCAAAACTGAAATGTATTAAAACTAGATAGTTTTTTTTAATGGTAGGTATCTTACTTTATAGAAATGACAAAAAAAACTTCAGGACCACTAAGAATATTGGTTGAAAAGTTTTAAGTGTTTTTAATATCGTTAATATAATTATCTCTCATCATTCCTTCCTTGTCTAAGATAAGATACCAATTTCCTGTATAATTCATTAAAGAGATAAATTATTTCCAAGGCAGTTGTAATATAGACAATATATGGCTCATCAATGTAAGGTCGGATCCACGCATGCCGCCGGCTTTCAAACTGTCTTGCTGGCTTTGCTGCCAGTTTTGTCGCCAGCCTTATTCGCGTGCACTCCGATTTCGGGTTGTGTTGTAAAGTCGAAATTAGTGCTATATGTAGGATTGGAATGTGTTTCATTATAATATAATAGTGTGTATCGCAGATATCTTGTAAGATATTATCCGTAAAAAGGAACGCAATACCTTTTCTGACACATAATACCACTCACGAAGCCGCAGGAGAAATGTAGCCCGCCGGCATTGAAAAATAAAGCGTGCCACTGGTAAAGCCGTGCGTGGTAGCGTCTAGGAATATGCTATGGTACAGCATGCAGGCTATGCTTGCTTCAGGCATTGCCGGCTAATGTACATGCAGTGCACAATAAGAGAAACTTGTCTGTAGAAATGTTTAGTTGCACAACTTTCAAACGAGATTCAGAGACGTAGTTGCTTACTCTCCTCACAGTACAATTTATAGTATTTAAAATAAAATTGAGAGATTTTTTTGCAGTGCCTAAAGTAATAAAAAATTTGAAAATGGACTGGTCTCCTATACATAATTTCAAATTATTTCGGCTTTTTATCAATCAATCAATTCATCAGATTTCATTATCTTAAGTAGACTGTACCTTTTTGATAATCCATAATCCAACAAACTATACACCATTACCTACTATTAATGCACATTTAATTGCTAAAACATTAAAAATAAGTAACTTAATACCTTTTAAATCCATTATATTATCATAAGTATTATAGAATGCCATAATTGGTCTTCGCATTATAATTACGATGTAGTCTGGACGTAGTAGATTGATATCAAGTACTAGAACTGTTGTTAAATAGATGGTAATTGTCCCAAGGAGTAGTTTCTATCATATTTACTATGTTGTTGACCCTCTCAATATGATTAACTTGTTTATTGAGATCACTTAATTAAACTTTTGACCACCGATATGCCATGAAAATAGGCATATCCGTTCTTAGCCCCGTATGCCATGGGTATGGCCTACAAAAACACAATTTGTCTTGGGTTGGTTGTTTTCTAAATATTTAAGCGCGCTTAAATAGATTTGTACGGAAAACCACATTCACGGTGCTATAATGACACTTTTGCATATACAGAGCACCAGCTTTTTTGGTGCCACTTGTAAATTTATTTGAATGACGCATTCGAGAGGTGGTGCTGGAGGCCATTGTTATGAATTCCATGGAAACGACCAGCAATGTAAGGATCCTATCACTTCCCACATTATGACCAGATTATCAACTATATGCTCCCAGCGCATACTTCGGCCGACGACAAAAATCTTAAAATGCTGCTTGTTAGGAACACTGAAGGCGATCACGAGGTCGGTCACCAACAAGTTGGACCGATCAAGTTAAGGACACGTTCTCCTCTAAGCTCTATTCTGTCGTGAGAAAGGCGTTAGACAGGAACCGATGAAGGCAGATCGTCCAATCCCGAAATGTTCCCTAAGCTGATACTCAGATATGAGGCACCCACTTCGGTAGGGTTGTGCCGCTGATATTCAAAGTATTTTTGTGCTGGCGTGAAGTTGTGAAAAGGAGGGCTATTCGAGCAATTTATAATCTACTAGCTGTTACCCGCGACTTCGTTCGCGTGGAATAGTATCTTTGGGTCGCATTTACAACCCCCTTTTCGCAATAAAAAGTAGGCTATATCCTTTCTTAGGGTCTAGACTATCTGTATACCAAATTTCATTTAAATCCGTTCAGTAGTTTTGGCGTGAAAGAGTAACAGACAGACAGACAGACAGACAGAGTTACTTTCGCATTTATAATATTAGTAAGGATCATGTGAACATTTGTTAAGGGAATTTTTTAAAAAAATTGGTATTTTGACAGTGGTTGGTCAATTTGTTTATGAAAATCTTTTATATGTACATAAGAATACTGGTCAATTTAGTGAGAAATGCCATATACACATTACCTAAACACAAGGAATAAGCATAAATTTGTCGTACCTGCCAGTCTACAAAAGATAAACAAATCATTTAAAGGTTTATGTGTGCGATTCATCGAATGTACAGCAATTAAGCCTAAATAATTTTAAATTAACAATACAACGGAACTGTCTTTAGGGATACTATTATATCAAAGACTATATGGCAGATAAAAATGCTTGGGATTAAACTGCCGTTTAATACAGGCTATTCTAAAATGAATGACTTAGCACATGAATATTATCAATATTATATTAAATTGCATTATATAGCTTCACAAACAAATTTTGAATTAAAAAATTGTAATTAAAGTACCAAACCAATTGATAATTAAAAAGAGCATAGCCTAAAAGTTTCTTGCCAGTTCTTCTTACAGAGCGGTGCTGGCACTTAGATTCACTTACACTTAAATATATTTTGTTTTTTTAATTGTTTTGTTGCAAAGTAGTACATCTAATTTCAGTGTATGTAATCATATTTTGATTTTTTTATATTAAACTTAATATGGACGTTTTCATGTACTATGTAATAGTTTGGAAGTTTGAAGTTGAAGTTTGACTACAGAGAGAGATAATTAATTAATAAATGTCTTTTTTGTTGCCTATAACTATTAGTACAAGTTCTGCTTAGTACGAGCTAGAAGTGTTGTATGAATGATCTAAGAATTGAGAACCTCCTCCTTTTTGGGAAGTCGGTTAAAGATAATATTAACGTTAATCTTCTATTTTTGTTTATTTGCTTTTGTTAGGTGTCTATTTTCCAGCTTTATAATTTTTTGATTTCGAAATTATTTGTAATATTCCAAACCAGTTATACTAGTTATTTCAGGTCAGAAATATATATTGAAATAAGGATTCGTAATAGCAATTCGTTTGTAAGTAAATAATTGCAACACTAAGTTCACTGTTTCATTTCTAAAAACATAACATTGGTAACGATTAAGATGGCCGATATGCCTAAATGGCGTGAAGGTCAGCTGACCTTATCGTTTAATAATAAGGTATACTTAGGAAACAATCAGACTAGAAAAAGTAACAAAGATTTGTCCCGTGTGGAAATCGAACCCACAACCTCAGGAACGGAGTGCACGTATACCTTTACACCGACATATCGGCCTTCACTTACTTAATTTACCAACAATAACGGAAAACTTCGGAACCCATAACGCGAGAGATCCGATACGAACTTGCCCGGCTGTAACTATCGTATTGTAATCCATTTTCAATTCTACATATTCTGTTAAGCTTTCTAATTTTTATTCCGATATATTCAGTTAATATACAAATATGTGCGGTTTGGAGCTTGCGATAGCGTTGCGTTGAGTAATATTGACATACGGTATCGTAGTACGGGCATAGGGTCGCGCTCGCGCTATCGTTTGCCGGTCACCAGTGCTGCGCGATCAGCGCCTCTGAATGGTTCAAGCGCATTTACACTTCGTTTTGTTAAATGAAAAAAGAACACGACAATCTATTTACAGTGACAAAGTGTGAAATTGACTCAAAAAATTACGTTCATATTTGTGGGATATTGCCATTCGTATCTGTGCAGGTGAATAATACAGAATGTATTGCAACAAGTTGTGATAGAAACGTTATCGAACAATATTGTACACTTTTTTTAGGAACAATATGAGTCGCGTCGGCTGTTGTCGAAACGCTACACATTTTTGTTGATTACTCTTTTACTCGTTTGTGATACGTTTTAGCATGTAGTTGGCAATATACCAAGGCCTCTGCTCTCTGTTGATTCGAAAATGGCATACTATTGAGTCTTATATTTTGCTTGGCAGGTTAGTCTTTGTTATTAATTGTTCCTCTTTATTCTTTGGTCCTTTGATCCTTCCTACATCACTATGGACCATTATAACACTTAAAACTAATATACCATCAGCAGTGAATAGCATTTTCCATACAAAATTCAGGAAACCAATGGAGATTTGGTAAAAAAATGAGCAAAAAGTTAATGCCTTTTATTTGCCTACGATATAAGCGACATTTAAAGCATTACGTCATTCATTTACATTTATCTTGTATTCACCGGACGCTCCTTTTGAATCAATTTCGCATAATAAGTAATTAAATTCCATAGAATTGAAAATGTTCCATGGCGACATGGAATGGTATTGTATACATTTATGCGCAGCTTAGGGATAAACCTTGAGATGGCAAACGACTGCCGGGTAGGGAATCTTAGAATTTCAATTGACTATTAATAACGGTGGAAAGATTTAAGTACTGCATAGTAGTCGATGATGTCGTACTGACATTAGAGGATAGTTATTTACGACTGTCATAGTCTCCACTAATTCAACTTAGTATTTTATATTGTAATAAGATCTAGGGTGCTCAGTTAGTATGTCTAATTTGTTAATATATCGATTTATTAATTTTGATGACACGTTATTTACAACTCTTTTATTAATTTGTGATCCTCTTAAAAGTGATATCACTTTAGTCGGTTAAACTTTTATCTAACCCGGTTAGAGCATTTTATTTTTAACGACCCGTACCATACTTTATACCATACAAACGGGTTCGTCGACCGAATGTCGCTTCACATAACAATCTCAGGATTTATTAAACCAGGTGCCTTGTTCTAATTTAATATTCTTCGTGTTTCGTTTATTGACTGTATCTTTAAGCTACTTCTCTTTGCTTGGTGTGTGAGAGGAGGCCTGAGGTCAGTCGACATCAACATCTCAACCCATAATCGTTCCACCACTAGGTATCCTCTCATGAAATCAGCTTAGTAGCAAACCTTTAATAGGGTGAGATGATATTAAGAAGCAAATTTGCCAAAGTATGTATTAAAATGTAATAATCGTAAGCACTTTGACAGTTCTTTAGTACGGCATCCATGTGAACGTCACTACAAATATACTTGCACTGTTTTTGAATGATATAATATATGTAATAGTTGGCGTACAACTGATTTGGGTTTGTAGTTTTTGTCCTTTTTTGATAACTTTGAAATACTTCGCCAAAAATTTAATACGCATAAGTAAGCTGTACTTGTAAGAAAATCATTAAAATAACCAGGGATCCAAACAATCAACGTTTTCCAACACAGATTTGGGCGGCTTTCCTTTATATTTATCAACATGAATTTAAGTAATTCTGCCAATATTTATAAACTTACTTACCTTGCAATTTAGTTTTGATAAATATTCAAATTAATACGATCAGAAAGAATGTAATGTAATAGATAAGATTACTGGAGATTAAAATGAATTTCGTAAAAACAATTGATTTACGCGAGAAGTCGGGTCGATATCTACCTTTAATTGCAATTTCACAATAATTTTCCGCCAGTCAGTCAGCTGATTTATTTGAAATGTAACTTCATTGGCCTATAACATAGTATTTTATTACAATCAGCTTTTATTATAAAACTGTATTAAATTTGGTTTTGTATAGGTATTCCTAACCCTAGTTTGTCCTACGGCAAATGGTTTTAATATTATATTAGCCTCATCGAAACAAGGTGGTCGAAAATTACTACGGAAGTTAATCCTAGCTTATTGAGATCATTCCTCGGGATGTTTTACCATTTGTACGTCATTTAACATCGAGAGCTACCTTGCTTCGCAAGGCATTTAGTCGTTGGTCTCGGTTAGTTTGATCAATAATGGTCGTCTTAAAAAGTTAATAACAAGACGCCACACACCTGCCTTCGGCGATCTGTAATGGATTCGCGGAGTTATGACCTGAATAGCTCTTACCTTGGTTTGTGAGAGGAGTTCAGTGCTCAGTAGTGGGAAGTTAATATTCTGAGATTTGTTGATATTACTTTACCCGTAGTATATGTAAAATGAATGATTTGTGTTTTGGTTGGGTAATTAAGAAGTGATATGCGTAGCAGGATATTAAGTGTAAGCAATGTTATAGGGTATCATATTAATTCCATTATCGTTGTGTAACTGACGAAGAAATATTGACGATGAATAAAAAACTATTATCAGATAGATATTCTTTTTTAGTTGAAAGATTTAAAGTTCCATAAGTAAAAACCATAATTTAACTATGTCAACTGAGGACCCTCCATGACGTAGTTCGAACCGCGCTTTTGTATTTCACTTAACGCAATATAACGTTGTAGCTCTATTTGATATGATGCTATTGAGAGGATGTCTTGAACTCGTTCTTTGAATAAGAACACAATCGATATAATGCCTGACCTCGGGTCCTATTGTGTAAAAGCGATAGTCTAAAAGGCTCTATTGCTAAATATGAATCATTTGTAGTACCGTTGTGGTTATTTACATCCGTGTAGTGCTCGTGGTACCGAGAAGCTATGTAGAAACGATCACCTATCTTAAGCAAAGTTCACAGAGGTGACCACATGGTAATGTGAAAAAGAAGTAGTCTAAAGGCTCTATTTCTGAATATGAATAATTTAAAGTACCGCTTGTTGTTATTTACATCCGTGAAGCGCTCTTGGTACTGGTAGGCTAAGTCCTGACATAGTGGTCTAATGTGAAAAAGCCTAAAGTTACTATCACTTATTCATCATCATCATATCAGCCTTATAAAGGCCACTGCTGAACATTAGCCTCTCCAATAGATGTCATCTATTGAGGGGTATTTGCTCATAACTACCACGCTGGTAGGCGGTCAGGTGATCGCAGTTCAAGACAATACATAGGATGACGCTGCTGCCCATCATCCGGTAGGATTCCTTTTCGTCGACTCTTACTCCTCGTGAAAGTGGCTAATAAGAGAATGCGAGCGTTTGATTGCTGAATATGAATCATAATTATATAGTTCCGCTTGTTAGTTAACACGTGGCTTCGTGACGAGGCTTACGGAGGTTAGTAGTCATTGGATAGGTGACCGTTTTTCATAATCGTAAGACGCGTAGTGTACTTAAAAATTGTCAATATGAGTTCTCCATATACTCGTTCGAAATGTTAAGTAATGTATCCTTATTTACCTCCTTGCATTTAACGAAATTTATAAAATATATGACATCGACTGCATACATCTTTTTGTTTTGTATTGATCCTAGAAACACACACACAATTTTAATGCCGCCAAAATATCACACAACAATCACAAAATATGCCACAGTTTAAGTGCACATACCAAAATGTTTTAAAGGGAAAACATTATGGTGGTCGTCAATATTTTTTTAGACTTTTACACGTGGCATACATAACTCCACCAAAAAACCTTTCACAGTTATCTTGTCAGTTAAAATATGATTCATTGATGATATCCCCAATACTTTTAACGCTTACAACGGAACCCGTATGTAAGTCAAGTTTTATAAACGGTACTTACGTAGCAACTTATTAGTAATCAGTGACGGTACCCATTTTAGTTCCATAAACTGTTTCTTTGAGAAAAGAATTGGTTTGCATTGTCCCGCTTGATTAGCATCGCGTATAGAACTGAACAGCTTGGTCCAGCAAAACACCCACCCACATACCGGCCGACACTACTTGCATCCGTCCAGCCGTGATTGATAAGCCTGTCTGACATTATTGTCGTGGGAAATACTGCGCTTTTCACTGTGTCATTCCACTGATGCTTCTAATGATTATTATATAAACTCTAATTTTGAACTAAAAACACCTTTCAGATGAAAGCTACTTCAGTAGTTTATTATTATGGAAAATGTTGTGGTAATGTACTGCGTTTTTTTTTCGTCGGATGCTTCTTATCATTTTTATAAAAGAGTCAAACTTGCACCGTTACAGGTTACCAAGAATGCATTTAAATATACTTAGTAGTTACTTCAGTAGTTTATTGTCGTGGAAAATGTAAAATATACTGCGCTTTTCATTCGTCCAACGCTTTTACTCCTTTCTATGTAGGAATCAAATTTGGTGTTAGAAACTTTTACTTTATTCATGTTACCAAGTTTAAGATATATTATACTTACTTAGTAGCTACCTTAGTTGTTTATTGTCGTGGGAAATGTTCTGCTAATATACTGCGCTTGTCATTCGTCAGATGCTTCTTATCATTGTTATAAAGAACTCAATTATTTTATAAGAAACGTATATATTTTACTTACTCATCATTTCGCATCTAGTTAACTAGTTTGTTTAGATATATTCTGAGCTTTTCAACTGTATCTCTTCTATAAAGCTTTTCGCTTACACTGGTACTGATCTCTACGAAAACAAAATACGTGCTTCAAGCAAAAACTTACCACTGTGAGGTATCTATTGATAAATGTTACTCGGCTAAAATTTTCCAACAAGTCATTGAAGGTAAGTAACAAAGTCACAGGTAAATAAAGTATTATGCGACATTCGGTTTTTACTAACGATAATGTGTCGTGAAGTCCTAAATAGTCCTAATTCGTTCTTCCAATTAAGGCAATTGCCTATTAATTGTCGTGAAATCGTTTATTAAGCAGTCGTGGGCGAACTGAAGATTAACCTTGGCTTCCCAATAATAGAGATCCGCTTTGATGTAATCCAATGGCAATATCTGCTTTGCAGAGTAAACTCGTGAGATTTTCAAACAAGCCGCGTGATCTTGTTTTACATTATGTTAGGAGTTACCTTGAATAAAAATATTTAACAATAACACCTCGAAGTCATAAACCCTAAAATCATTTATTAAATATAGTAGATATTTCGAAGAACTTTTGAGCGTCACTTTAATTTAGGAGTGCCATTTAACGAGGGCGGAAGCTTCCTACGAGAAGTTGGCAAAAAACGTGGCGACACGGTTCTGTGTCCAGTTCGTGATATGTAGATAAATAGGTAACCAAAAAAGTAGCAACAAGGAATCTTTAAAGTTCTTATCTAGGACCCAAGTTTAATTTGTACAAAAGTTATATACAAATCAGCTTTTAGTGTTTTCTGAAATTATGAAATACAGACAGAAATAGTTATCTCATTTGTATTATTAGTTAGTGTCTATAATCTACATAAAAAAATACTTTATCAGATACTAAGATTTCGACAGGGCTAGATTTATATAGATCTTCTCTCTGTACTAAACTATAATTATTTTCAGACCGTAATCAGGTCGTTAACAATCTAAGGTATTATATATAGCAGATTGTCCGTATTTGGATATTGAAATCACGAATTGACTTTATTGGGTGTCTTACTTGTGACTTACTTTTTTTTTAACATTCGCTGATAATATCACAATTAGTTACGACATATAAATAAAATAATTAGTGTGAAATTAATTAATAACATGGTCACGCCCACGACGCGAATGAATATTACGAAATCGTAAACCACAAACCATATTTTATCAGAACTGCCAACAGATCATTATATGACCTAATAAGATAAATGTCAAATGTCCTTATTAGTAATTTATATTAAAAGGATATTAATAAATAGGATACTTTCAATTGCTAAAAATTAAAACATTTATTTACTATATCTCATGTACCTGTATACTATAGTATTAATTCTTTACATTACTAAGTTATTATACTGCCGAATGTGTCATTAGGGCGGCCTATCCACAGCCAAGAGATTATAGAATGAATCTGCCAAGGCTCTCATAAAGATTATGAACAAAATATTTAGAGAATGAAGTAAAAGACAAGTGGATGCACAATAGATCCGACTACAGAGCCAAAGTGCGCCGCAGGCTCGCCTATGGCCACAGTAATAAGATAAGATAAGTTACTGTACTCAACTTTATTACTACTTATAAATAGATAGAATACTACCTTAGGAAACCAAGCCAACCTCATCTGCAAGTAGTGCATCTGCTGATAAACGGACGAGGCTCTGACAAACATAATAGTTCCCGGTGAGCAGCAATAGGCTCGCACCTTAGGTGGGACCAACCACTTCGAGAAACAGGCGTGATTATATTTATTTATGTTGTTAGATGTGTTAATTTTAAAACCTAACTTAGTAATAATAATGCTCTTTGTTGCACAGAGAAGTAACATACAAAAATGCAATGGCTGCATTGCTAGTGCATTGACAAAATCAAGTTACACATTGAACAGAGGTTCTCAAACCAGGCTTTGTCTATATCTTGGCGAACCCACACTAGTAAAGTTTTACATCTGATTTTCAATTCAATTACATTATATGCCTTTAAATACATTTAGTTACATTATATGGAACTTTTTTCTTTCTTTTCTTTTAAATAATGGCTTTGTGCTGTTTGCACTTTTAGCCAGTGTTAAGTAAGAGATATATTAATAAAATATTGATTATAGTAAAGGAGAATGAGTGGTGATAAAGATGATAAATGGTTAATGAGATGCCCTCCCCCTAAACCCCTTGAGTCCTCAGTAAAGATAAGGGACTATACTTAAATCTCACATGGACTTCTTGGGAGAATTTGAAACGTGATGTTGCACTGTTTTGTTTCATTTACCAACACAATGTACATTCACAAACACTTAACTGTTAATAATCCACCGTTATTACACATTAATGTTCGAAATATCACAAATTTTAGAAAAAAAAACAAAACTGCAGACATGACGCTTCACTTTCCCAAAATCCCACGCACCTATATGGAACTTAGGCTTAGGTTACCTCAAACTCACTATAACGGCCTAATGCATAAGAATTTCAGCGGGCGTGCTTTAATTAGCATTATCGGTCAAACTCATCTCAACCTGTGGTTTAATACAGTCATGCATGTAGCTCATACTACGGCGACTGCTTGTAGAATTGTAAAGGGGAATTGTGTTGTAGTGATGGGAAGTCTAGTTCGAGTTTGTAGGTACTTTTTTCTTTACACATTTTTTTTTGTATAACATATTAAATTGGAATACATATGCCATTAAAAAATATATATATGTGTATATAAAATAAATATTAAAATTTTAACAGTCAAATGAATATAACCTATTAATTTAGACTCGAATTTCTTCTCGACAACAGTGTCGAGAGTCTTCGAAATTCCTGGTCCATATGGCAATGACTTTTACCATCAAATATAGTCTGATCTAAGTAAGCTTGTTTAAATTCTATAAATCGCTATCACAGAACTGTGTGAATTGGTCAAGTGCGTATCATGTGATAAATATATTGATAAATTGAATAATATCCCTTCGTAAAGAACTGTTGTTAACTGTTTTTAATGGTTTAAATAATTGCATGTCTAATTTTAACAGAGGGTAGCCATCTTATCTATATAATTATTCGATACAATTAATCCAATAAAATAATTGTTTACACATACACTATTTATATACATGATACGGTGATGCAAAAATGAGTAATGTGACAGCTATGTTAATAATTAGCAACTTAAACAATATATTTGACCCATAAATATACATACGGTTAGCTACACTTCACATACTTAATTTTAGCCGACATTACTAATACCATTCTTCCGTGAATGTTCTAAAAAATCATACAGTTAAGCATGTTGAAATATTCTATAATAAACTGATATTTAGGTAAACCATAATTATTAACTTGAAATATAAGTAGGTAATTATATAACAATATAGTTTTGAACATATTTATTCTTCAATATAATTATTTCATAGATAGGTACGAATCATATCACAAAGAAAACAATCCTCATACAAGTGGTGACTGTACTTAATTATAATCGGTTCCGTACGACACGCACGTTCCGTTCGACATCACTACTTTATCGCTCGCTTGTCGAAGTTGTTCATGTTCAGTCAGTGGGAGGGAGGTAGTGGGTGATGTAAGATCGACTGGCTGCGGCGGTGATGTCAGTGTGCCCTGCCCCTCGCCCCTCTAGCCTCGGCCGGCCCCCGCGCACGGCCAAAGCCTTCCGCAACCATGTGCTCCTCTCATGGATCGTTCCAACTTGATGCCATGATATGATAACAATAACACGTATATTAGTACTATTATCTTATGTTTAAAGACATTTATTCTGATATAGAAACAACATTTATAATGAGATCGATCAAAGCCCGTGCTCCGCTCATTTCATGTAAGACCGTTCAGACTTGATGCCATTAGATGATTAGAATAACAAGTCTATGACTGAAATTTTATTTTAATTGATTTTGAGGCAATTGAACTTATTTTTTCAATGTCATTGACGTTTAATCCTTTGGTTTCTACAACTGCACTAACACCACCACCGACCATAAACTGTTTATTTATAACTGTTTGATTAATTAAACTCGTGGAGATAATTTCCACCTATTTCATCCTTATTAACGCTATTATCACGTAGTCAGTACCTTTACTAAATTACAATAATTGTTTTTAACACTGAAATAACTTGATGTTATGTCAATAATTATTGTTTTTAATAGTTTAAATACTTGATGATGACAGTACAGCGCTCTGTAAACAAATATATTTATAATTATAACTTAATTTACAGCAGGTTTTTAAATATATAAATGATGAGCTTAGTCAACATAAAACCATAGTCACAATACCTAACAACGCGCTGGACCATATCTCGCTAAATAGACCGAGACTGATGCCATTTCTGCGACCCGTCCTATATCTGCGTATTCAATTACTTCTTGCTTCGTTCGTAAATGCATATACTACTTCCTGTGTATATTAAGTATATATTTACACTCCAGAGTCCGTGGGTTCATGGAAAATCATTCACGTTCGTGGGAAACTTGAATTTTCTTGTTTGGGTGTTTTCCTATGTATATTAAGTACGTATTAAATAAAACGATATTTAAGTATATTTATCCGTTATTATTACTAAATAACACCATAACACTAAATAATTGGTGTAATTGTTAGAAAATATTAATTAATTTATGTAAGCATCAGTGGGTTTGTGTAGCTAATAGTTGTCTTCTATATTACGCAGGGGCAGAGGAAGCAAAAGTTTTCTAAGAATAATTACAAGCTTTTTATTATATATTTATTAATACCATCTTGTATGGATTTTTGAAATTTATTAAGTTCCTCCTCGAATATAACGACAGGCATGAGGTCAAAACAATTGATATCTTATAAAATTATAACTTTAAGTTGGTTTCCTAAATTTAAGATTTGTTTAAGATAACATAAAACTCTTTGGACGGATTGTTTTTTTATTGCAATCGTTGAAAAGGCTACATAATTCTGTTTTATTCATCTGTATCGATATAACAACAAAATTTTTGTATCTTAGAGATTTTTGGGAATGGAAAACGTACACGGTTGTGGAGGTGCACTTGGGAAGATTGTGGTAAACTATTTAATAAAAATCACCACAAATAAGGATAATAAATTGTTAGTTCATGTTGCTAAGTGACAGACTATACAAAACATAACTAACAGGTTTTCGTCGTGAGTTGATCATAACAGTGAAGTGGATATACGATGGAATCAAATATACACTAAGTGTAGTGTTCCCTTTGTGTGAATATGGAAGGTGCTATCCTGAGTACGGCGAGTAACAACAGACTACGAACACATTTGAAGAATGCTGCAAGCGCTCTTTGTGCCAGAACGCTGCCGAAGCAGAGGCGGGCAGAACTGGTTTCGACCAGTGTCCGCCATCATCACACATACCCGCGCGTGACACCTCAGAAGCGAGCCCCTATCTCATGTCGTATTGAACCTTTGATATCTGATTCCGTTCAGAATCAAACCTCGCTGAGTGATCAGCAGGACAATACTGCGTACGCCGCAGTGGCAGAGGATCATCCAACTAATAAACAGAATGCGACATCCAAATTAAATGGAAATCTTGCTAGGTAAGTCTTTAAACTATTCATTAAGTTTTTATCCATACTTTTCCGTCGCAAGTATAATTTGCTTGCTATCCTTTTAATTCTTTTTTAGTTCATAATGTCATAATGTTTATGTCATTGAACAGACTTGATCTTCACCACTATTGGCCAAAAGAAGACAAGTATTTATTTGTAGGTACGGTTATTGGCAATATCGCGTCTTTGCTATACGTATTCGACATTGTCATCGACCCAACCAACCTTCAACTTCTCTGTCATTTCAAAGGATGTTATGACAGAGGATTGTTCAATGTGTGCAAATATGGTTTAGATGATCGAACCGTAAATTCTAGTAATATTATAAACACGAAAGTAAAAAAGAAGATTTTTTTAGGGAAATGCCTAATTTTATCTGAAAAAGAACCGAATACTGCACTGCTGGAATCGCAGGCTTCTGCCTGTGTAGATTTTTCGATAGACGAGAAGTCAATTCAGAAGATAGATTTGCTTGGCTCACAGGCCTGGAACTAACTGGCAGCCTTTCATGAAGCTTTTGTGTCAACAACATCAGCATGACATCATGGTGGCTTGTTTACCCGGGTCCACTCGAGGTGATGCGGCTAATTACGTCGCTCTATCTATTGTTGTTTTAAATGCGCAATATTTTATTGTGAACTCGTGTCATCATTCCGGATTCCATATCATACATAAAAAACATACGTTTATAGACAACTGAAGTCATCATAAAGAAATCCATTTCCTGGTTTTTTATATGACTTTTGAGAAGGGGGTGAGGTCATTACAGGTGTCAGTTGGTCAAATTCTACTAACATGACTAAATAAAAAAGGGGACCAAACCACTCTAAAAATGGAGTGACTGTCGATGAACGCTTACTCACACAGGTGATACTAGTATTGATGATTGGTTCTCATGGGTACGCGGGTAGGGTAACGCGGGTCAACAACTTGGCATAATGACCTCATACAGCTTAGAATTATGACGTCATAAAAGCTTATCATATCAAGTCGAGGCGGCACAGTTATATTGAAGTCCTTTTTTTTCAAATCATTGAAGTTGTTTTCAAAAGGTACAGGCTTATCTTGAGTGTGTATAAAGTTGTTAAATAGCATTCTACTTATTATGGAGTAAAGTTAAACATAAATGTTGTGATAACTGCTAAAATACATTTTGATGATAGGTCAAAACTTGTAATATGAAGATAAAAGTGGTAAACATTTTTGAATAGCTTTTTATATCTAAATATTTAAATTGCTAGATAGAGAACCCTTTTGCACACAAAAATACTATAACATTTACAATAAGAAAAAATACAAGTTACTAGTTGATGTGGTAAAGATAAATTCAAAAATGAGTAGAGGTACAGATTTTTAAGTATTGTGCCATGCATAATATAATGACCATTTTAAGAGGGTTTCCTAAATATTTTTATGGTTAATAAGTTATCTTTAACCAACGTTTTTGTAAGTAATTTAGGTCCAGTTTACCAAATATTTATCAGCAGTAAATTGTGTTATACGCGCGGAAACATGGTAGGTTCAAAATTTTAGAGAGGGTGTTGAAAGTTTTCTAGTTATTATTTAAATCGTTGATAACCAGTTACACTCGTGAAGATTTTTTTTTAAATATGTTGTGTTACACTTTTTAATAATTAGTCAAGTTTTTATAAACTTAACTTAACAGTGTAAAAAAATGTGTAGAATACTGTACTGTAGTCAGATTTCGATTGCTTTGAATGGTAAAAATAATTTTCGTTTAAAGTATACGTCTAAAAGTAATTGTGTTCACAATTATTCTGAGATTAATCCTACCTTGAAAAAAATGTTTACAAGGTTTTTTGTATGTCTTGTCAAATAATTGTTTTTTTTTGTTTCATCATGTCTATGATATAAGTTTTGTATCCTACTAGAAACATTTACTCTAAAAACTGCACAGCCAAACTACTTTAAAATATTGAACTGTATTGTGGGTTTTGTTTCGGTTCGATACTAAAATTCATTTGAAAATATATGTTTGCATTTCTTTTTGTATAAAAAAGCCAGTTTCTGTTACAGTTAACAACCGTTCTCCCGTAAACGGCGTAAATAAATGCAGTGTTTTATTGTCGGTATATTATATATTGCGAGGCTCGCGAATGAGGTTCCACGAGTTGTATTCTCGTTCACACACTATGATGTCATGGTATATTTTTGTAGGCGGTCGGTACGGAGTCTTTAAATTCACTCATTGTATTTCTACTAACACTATTCGGTGTTAATTAAATTATTATTAATATCGAAGTATTACTTTGCTAATCATTGACATTTTTGTAAATCAGCTTTGCAAAGGTTCAGGAGAAGGTAATATTCAGCTAACAACTTTCTAAAAACTGTGATTGAGAAGACGAAATTGATATTTTTAAAATGTTATTCCTGTCCATTTAGCGCTACAAATATAAAAACGTTTTAAACTTGATAAAGCTCTAAAATTGTTTGTATAAAACTTTAATCTGGTCTGGTCAAGGCGGCAAGATGCCGTTGAATGCAGGTATACAATATCAGTCAACGTGGAAAACCATTGGAGAGGCCTATGTTAAGCAGTGGACTTCATATGGCTGAAATGAAGATGACAACGAGTCCCATTAAATTTTATAGATGGATTTGACGTAGGACTACTCAAAACATGAAAACAATTTTCCGTTTCCTCATAAGGAAACGTCCACGACTCTGCGCACAACGCAAATGTCGTAAGGGCAAAAATAACGCGTTAGTAATGTGTATGACTGGTCGAGCAGACTCGGAGTCTTCCGGTTCTTTTCTGAAATATTTACTGTATAATAAACCCGTTTAACTTGAATTATTGCTGACTAAACGAAATAAACTGATCTTATCAAAGCTATTTCGTTGCACATTCTGTAAGCCACAAAGGAAATATGTTTATCGAGTTAAATAAAAGTTACTTCTCTGAACTACTCATTGTCGGTAGTACTAAGAAGTAATTTTTGTTTAATGTTTGTTCGGTGTTAGTCATTAATAGCTTAATGAAGGGCTACCAGGTTAGTCACTGGTTTGTCAAAATAAAACACACATTTCATATCCGTATTATTTCAAAACTAATGTGAATACCCTTGCAATCATAGCGAAGTCTAAAAGTACAGTCATATTTAGCAATCAGGAAATTCCGCATAGAAAATTTTGATAAAGTTATTTTTTTTCTACTAGTGAGAAAACCACAGAAGTCCCAGCAGCATAACATTCTTCATTCTACATAACCATTTTCAAAACTGAAATAAATAAATGTTCTCATACAATCACTCCAATTATTCAGTTCCAAGATAAGTATCATTAAAGACTTGTGTTATGGATCTAAAGAACGGATAAACCTACTTAAATGTCGGTTTTTTCTTATTACTTATTTTCTTATTCTTAATATACACAGGAAAACACCCAGACCAGAAAATTACGTTCACGCACACAAAGCTTTGTTGTCTTGAACCCTCGTGGGTTCGATTCCCACACAGGACAAACCTTTGTAGTGAAGTGCAGGTATGAGGCTGACCTCCACGCCATATCGGTGAAATGAAACTTGCAAATGCATAAAACTGATTTCAGTTCATGTATTGACATGAGTTTTCGTACTAATAGCGTTAATATTCAGAATAACCGTGTTGCATCGTATGAATTTGTAGTAATTTGGCCATACAATATGTATTTGTTTGTAGCAATTTACTATATATTTCCTATTAATACTTCAGTTTGTATTGAATACGCATCTTAGGACGGGAATAGACTTTCAAGTTCAAGCCAGTATTGTATTTGCCAAATTGCATTTGAATAGAATTGGTTTATGGCGATAAACTAATCTATGTGTATTTATCACGCCTTGTTACTCGAGTCGTAGTAATAACTTTGACAATTATTAAAGCTGCAATTAAAATGTTCTGTAACATCGATTTAATGTCAGTAATTTATTTAAAAACAATTATTTGAGAACTTGTTTTATTTAGGTGGTTTTGTTTCAACCTATCTTCTCTATCTAACTATCTATAATATGAATAAGGATTGATTTTTTAACTGTCTTAAAGACAGAGGCATACTATGTGCCCGCACTTCGCCAAGTATCTTGTTGGTACCACGTAACTCACCTGTATCTACTAGAACTAGCCGTAGAATTAATACCTCATTCACAGGCGTCAATTACAGAACTACTCACAGAATATTTTAACATACAATTCCGACACTTGTGAACGAGCGTGCCTATTGCCGCTTACCGGGAACTTTTATATTCGCTTGAGTCTAGTCTCTTGATCGGCAGGTGCACCACTTACAGGTAAGGATGGCTTAACTTCTGAGAGATTGGTAGGAGAACTACACACCTTATTTGTCATATAAGTCTAAAAAATAAAGAATGAGGTATAAGAATGCTGAATATAAAACGTCTAAAGTAAGCATGACTCTAGATTCACAATATTATATTTTATTGGACGGATAAATTATATTAATTAAGATAGGTGCAGTCTAACAAAAATCTATAAAGATGCAGACAGCTGATGGATGTCTAAAAACGCATGTAGTTTAATTACTAAAGAACTGAATGAGCGTTAACTGATTTAATCTTGCAATATGTTAACATAGTCTTATAATTTGAAAGCTTAGACAAGAAAAACATCACCTAGATGTAAGTATCTCCCATTTGCTAAGCTGTGTTCATCTGTAATTGAAGATATAGTGCTTTATGAGCTTTCTCTATCTGCTTCCTAGACCCTATTTATCTATATAGTTAATAATAGGTAAATCATCAAATATTTTTTTATTGTATTTTAATACAAATTTATTAAATCACTTATTAAAATCAATGGAGTTGTACTTGCTTAAAGTGCTTGGCAGTTGCTGTGTTGAGTGTTTTGATTCGTCTGTCATTTCTAAACCAAAGGCGGCTGATAAAGAATGTCTAGTTATTTCATACACAATAGAAGTAATTTATGAGGTATATTTATGACGTCACTCCTATTGTCCTTATTTGGATTAATATTATATATATATATTGCACTTATATTTTAAATGGAAAAACAAAATGATGCTTATATCGAACCACTAGCCAATTTTACTATTTATTCGACATCACTATCGTAATATATTAATTAACGGAACTGTTAATGGTTATTATTATTTCTTAGCGCCTCAACTTATCGCGGAGACCACGACCCGGCCCTATTTGACCTGTCGCATAATATAATGTGATGATTACTTATGTACAAGCTAATGTAGCGTCACATATAGAATTGTTTCAGTTATCCCCAACACATTTTCCGCAGTATAATACTGGTGGTTCGCAAGGAACTATATCGTGTGCTATTTTATGAGTAATAAACGTAAAGAGATGAAAATATCGAATATATGGCTCATTGGAGCAGTCATTATGTGTCGGAACTGTATGTTAAAATGTTTTGTGAGTAGTTCTGTAATTGACGCCTGTGAATGCGGTATTAATTCTACGGCTATTTCTAGTAGATGTAGGTGAGTTATCACGTGATGTGAATTTATCAATTGAAAATACAATTTTATACGTACTTGAATCGTAATGTGTCATTTAATTGTCTGCTTTATTAGTTAAGCAACGTCAAACCAATTCATCGTAATACTTACTAAGAGTACTTAACTCAACTCAGCAGTTCCATTGTAGATTTAGCAAGTCAGTGGGAAAGTGTTGGGCGTCAAAATAACAACATTAAACACATGTTTTATTCTGAACACAAACTCGATATCTCGTGTTCGTCATTCTTTTAGTCAGATAAACGTAACTGGCATTTATTGGCACGTGAGAACTAGCTCATTCACAGACACATTATCCCTTACTATAGACTTCTGATGAATTCGAGTGATTAGATTATTCGTTCACTACTAACGGACACGTAAGTTGCGGCTGCGTCTACGTTCCCACAGGAACTAAGGCAGCTAAAGTTCATTGGGTTCAAGCTTTTAATTATCTTAAGATTTGCTGTGAAAACGTAGCAGATTTATAAATACTTATCTCTCTGAATGTCAACGTAACGTAAAGTCCAACGTATCTTACTCAAAAGCTTTGTACAATTTATTGTTAAAACAAATTACACAAAGCTTTTAAGTGAAACTGAAAATATTATGTTTTGATTAAATTTTTAAAATTTAGAGTACCATTCGAAATAATAACAACAGTTTGTTAGCAAAAAATATTCAAACGTTGTATAAAGTAATAATAACCCTTCTTTCTTTCTGCCTTCTACATTAGTATAAATTGCAAACATAATACTCACTGTGTAACAAAAATAATAAATATATTTCTATTCGGTTGGGTGGCGTCTTGAAATATACTCAGTTTATATTTATCACACGGAATACGCTGCCGGGGACAAGATGTGCCGAACTCGTAGATAAGAAACACTTCCTACTTATTCACCAAAATATAAACCTAGTGTAACGTAGATTTCCTGTTTGTAGTCTTAACAACTATCACTATTGCTCATCAGCTTCATTATGTTCTTTATACTATATTTTATATTTTGACTAAGATAAGTTTTGTCAATATTTTCGTGGAAAGCCTCTTTTGACCTTTGTGTCTATCACCTATCAAAGCGAGGGTCCATCCGTTTAATTAAGACGTGTTCTAGTCAAATCCTAACCATGACCCAAATACAAAAGAATAATTGTTAATGCAATATTTCATTAAGAATAATCAAAATAATGGAAGTGACATCAAAATTAAACATGGCAATATTGATATTAAAAATTAATTTCTCACTCGAAAGTAAACATTAAGAAAAATATTAGACGTCTTGGCCTCAGGAAGCGTAATTTGTTTGAAAAGCGGTGACGTCATAAGTGATAAATGGCAGTACTGAGCGATTTTGGTTAAATGATTTAAATAGAGTAAAATCTATGTTTATTTTCAATATTACAATAAAAGTAACGGTTTTTATGTTAAATATTTAATACAATAATGCATTTTCATATAAGAATGTATGTTTTTAAAACGAAAATATTTTTTTGAAATAAATTATCAGAATCGATATGTCGTGTAGTGTTGAGAGAGAACCACGTCGCACTAGATTATAAATTCAGTGTATGTATAGTAAGAGGTATAGAAAATTGTTGTGAAATACGGAATAAGTGTCATTATGATAAGGGCCTATTTTAAAAGGCAAGCAATATTGTGAGCGTGACACACATTCATGTTATGCCTATAGGTACGTTTATTTAGACTACACATACATACATACCCGGAAATATACTACGTCAGAAAATATGCAAAATTTGTCGCTTGCGAAATGAAATTTAATATTGGGTGTGTATATTATGACGCCGAAACAGTCAAAACAAATTTGGTAGTTTGCATTTAGTTACACTTTTTAGTACCTACTAAATTGAAATAAAACAATTTTATAATATAATTATGTTTTTTCAAAATTAAGTGAACATTAGATTTAAATGAACGCTATAAAAAAGGGTTTGGTACCCTATAATAAAATAATCGGATATATTTTTTTTCATATTTAACATAAGGAATTCAAATAAATTATTTAGCTTTCTTTATTTATAATTATAGACAATTAAAATAAAAAGTAGAAATTATTTTACTTGTTTAGAAAAAAAAATTGTGCAACTTATTCTTGTTTATTTAGATTTACACTCTTGTGGTTTTGATTCAATTTACTATTCTTCACGTAAATATGGAGAACCTTTAACACCTGTTACCTAAAAAACTGAAAAAATTTACAAAAAATATAAGCCTTGAGATTCATAATAGTAATAGAAGCAGCTAGCGAATTTCGCAATTGATTCGTAAATTTTTCAAATTACTCGAACACTCGACTTGATACGGTATTTCTTTTCTAAGGTTAATCAGCAAAGAACTATTTAGTGTATGATATATTGAAGGCGCAATAATGATAAAAGATAAAATTCAGAAGGCAAAAATCAATCATTTGCCAATCAATACTTTACTTTTTGTGTCTCAGTTGATCACTTTTTCAATAGAATTATTTTCCGAGTCTCATGCTTGGCTTTTAAACATGAAATGATAATAATTTCTAAAATATGCCGAGATTGAGTTTTTATTTTTTATATTAAACTCCAAAACCAAGAGACAAAAAACTTTAATCGATAAAAAATATAGTTTTGTTTTATCTTTATAACTAGCGGTCGCTTGCGGATCCGCCTGCGTGGATGTCGGTTACCGCTTCAAAATGCCTACCCAGGAAAGGCACGGTCAGCAAAATGATTCACAGACACCGACACTAATATCGACGACGCAGTCATTATCCGCAGGCTGCATAGACTGTCTTTATGTGGATGCTAAAGTTGTTACTGATGATAATATTTAAATGTAATTAATACTAAGTTTTCACTTCTGCCGGCATTCCCGGAGTGCACCCCGTTATGTTGGGATAGATAACTAAAGCGATTATTGTAGAGCTTCTCTATAAACAACATTTGACGTTAAATTATTTTTAGGTAATAAAATAAACTGATGGTCGGGAGCCCCGACCCGTGATAGAGCGCCGTGCAGCAGAAATCGTAATATTTTAATTTCGCCATAACTTCAAAAGAAACGTCCAATTTTGATCACTCAAAGACCAAATATTATCTACATAAACTGCACTTAATGATGAAATTATTTATTTTGATAAGGATTAATAGCATAAGTAAAATAAATGCGTTTAAATGAAGTCAAAAAAAAATTCAAGATTTTTAAATAAAAAAATGGTTGTTGTGCCTCACTCGACATAGATAGGTATAGTGTGTCGCGGACTTTTTAGTAGATATTTATAAGATCTACAATTAATTAGTACATTTTGTGGTTCTATCTTTTATAGTTTAGGCAGCGTACGCAAAATGAGTAAATGTTCTGGTTGATTTTTTACACTTTGTGTCCGAAAAATCCAAATATCTTACGGAACCCTTTTTTTTTGTTTTCAAATTAAAATTTAGCCTATGTTACTCAGTGATAATGTAACTTTCTAATGAAAAAAAAATTATTAATATCGGTCCAGTACTTTTTGAGTTTATTCGTTACATACAAAAATACAAATCTTTTTTCCTCTTTATAATATTAGTGTAGATGAATTGTAAATTGTAATTAGCAATAGGCCACTAGTTGCATACAGTTAAAACTGATGCATCACATACAGTCCAGTACAGTATGACCAACAGTTATTTAATAAGTATTCCAGCTAATAATGTGTCGTTAACATTCTAGAGACCTACAAATTCATTCCGCAATTGTGACTGTGAATACACAATCCCCATTGCACTTCTTCAAAATAGCCTTAGAGCTGATAAAAAAGATTTTACTCAAGAGTGTAGGTGCGTCATCACTTCTCATCTCCAATTCATAAGCAGTGTGATTAGATGTTCCACCTTACTACGTATTTTCTTATATTTAAGAGGCCTACAATATTATTCGTCACCAGTTCTATATAACCTGGCACAAAGCGGAGTTCTTTATCTGTGACAGTGGTTTAAATAAGATCTGTGTTGTTTGTGTGTTTATACTTACATAAAATGAGGTTTGTAAATAGAAAATTAAATTTATCTGTCGTCTGAATGTAAATGAATTGGTTAGGTTAGCATTTACTGGTTTAAATTTACTCTTATCGTATTTAATATTATTATTGCCACTACGTCATTGCACTTGTAAGTAATTCTGATGATGGTATGACTTGTAAGCTAAGTTTTGTAATCAGTATTAAAAATTAGCTGGTTTAAGATAAATATTGATAATGTGAACAGTATGTAGTAGAGGACGTAATAGACCGATGGTCTGGTCAAGGCGGCGGGAAGTCTTGTATGCAGGCGGCACAAGATCGTACGACGTAAAAAACTTTTGGGGAGGCCTATTTTCAGCAGTGAACTACGTATGGCTGAAATGATAATGATGATGAAGCTTATTAATGTGATAGTAGTTGACTGTAATTTTCTATTATTTGTTTCAGAGAGGTAGCGAATGCCTGGGGATGTCGAGTGGGACCGCCCGACCAGCCGGCGCCGGCCAAATGCCTGCAAAGCCTTTTCAACGACATCGAACTTTACCCCACTAAGACCCAGGGTAAGTCTAATTACTTGTTTTTGTCGCTTGTTGTAGTTTCTCTCTATCACTCACCCACACCCTCACAAACAAACACACACACAAAAATACTTACACTCTTTTTTTACCATACCTATCAATAAAATATTGTTAATTTTTATTTTGGGAAGAACTGGCTGCTGAAATACAGTTATATAACTAGTTTGGAAACCAGGGTTTTTGTAAGTAAATTGTATACTATCAGCCTTACTAATAAAAAATGCTTAAACCGCTACTTAACTATTGAATAGTTACCCAGTGAATAAACTTTGAGTAAAGTTTTACACGAATTACACAAAGACCCTACCAATAAACATTGTATTAGCTCTGAATAGTTAAACGTCTGCTTTACATGGTTTAAACTAGGGTTGTTACGGAGCCCCCCCGACTGGTCTCCACCTTGTCGTGGTGGGGGGGCTGAGTACCTCCCGGTAGGGCGCAGGAGGCGCTAGGGAAAAGGCAACACCCAGAGACCGACGACTCTGGGTGCCCTTAGTACTGACTACCGGGGGGGGAAACTAAGAGGGACCTGTGGAGGGCGCAGTGGGCGGGCCAGGAGCTCCCGCCAGGAGGGTCTAGGCAGTGGGGGCAGGGGGCCCCTGCTGTCTAACCATGGACCCTCCGGGAAGTCGGCCACACACGCTATGGTCGCACGAGGAGGTAGGAGGGGCGCGTCCACTGCGCCTCTCTGAGGAGGTCCTCCCTCCTCCGGGCGGGGTGTCAGAGCTGTAACCCAGGTACTGGCCCCCCGCCTCTTTCTCAACAAGCGGCGGGCGTCGTCGGAAGATTTTTAGTGGGTATTACTGCTGGCGGTCGTGTCTGCCGGTGGTGAGTCCCACACACCTCTCTCGGTCCCCCTTTGGCCGGGAGACAGTGCGTAAATGCATTTTGTTACCGACGTAAATAAAAAAAAAAAGGCTTAAAAGTGGTTCGAAAAAAGCTTAAATCTCCCTATGATGTGTATGATATATACTAATATATAGGTACTTTGTTCCTAACCATGTTATAAAAGGTATTCAAGTTATTTTCTATTCTGGGTTGAGTTTCTTGCCGGATTCTGCTCGAACCAGGCTTATGCTTCAGTAAACCTACACGATACTTAATGACGTTGACATTTACAAGAGCTTCTTAATGAAGTTATAAATAACCTTGGAATCGGTTCCCTTCACCATGAGAAGTTTGCTCGTGTTGATTTAGATTTCTCCAAGTTCTATACAGCTTTTAACGAAAGAATTTTTTATTGATAATATTTATATTTTAGATTTTAACAATATCGGCGTCAATTGGATTAAATGATTTTTGACTTCCTGTTTTCATGATGATAATGAATTATGAAAACCACCCACATTATAAAAAAATACAAATACTATTTAGGCTAAGATTAAGTTGCTCTGCGGATTTTGCGTAGGTTACAATTGTAAAACAATACCAATTCTCAATCATCTTTTCCAAGCATCTTATTTGGTAACTACCGAGAGCGCCTGAATCTTATGATTTTTGATTAAATTATTTTAGATAATAATACTGAAGTTATTATTTAAAATATTTTATCTGGTAAAATCTAGCAACTTTCTTAAAAAATGCCAAATCTCGGATTTCTTTACTAAATTTTTGTAATTTTTTGTGTTTTGAAGTTACTATAGTTTTCGATTTTCATTTACTTGTTAATGGTAGTTTACTTTTTCTTCGTGTATGTATTAGTAAAACTAAATACCTACATACTGTATTAGGTTTTGTCGCCCACATCGCAAGGACAGCTTCACAATTTTATCGAACGATGATGTCATCACCTGATAACGAATTTTATTAAAGTTGTTTACCGAGTACTGTACGAACTGACCAACTTCGACAAAGGCTGAACTGTCTGAGTTGGTCTATTCCAGTAATCATTTTTAGTTATTATTTCAATTTCATCTATTCATATGAATTTAATTCGAAGTAGTGTTATATCGACATATGTACATACAGACACGCCTGTATCCCCGGAGGGGTGGGCAGAGGCATATTATACGCCCACATTTATAGTTGTTCCCACGTAATAGGTGGCGAGCTGATTTTCGCTTACCAGGAACTGTTATGTTCGCCAGAGCCTCGTCCGTTGATCGGCAAGTGCACCACAAGTGTCAGGGTTGTCTTGGGTTTCTCAGATCTTGGTAAGATCCCTCTGCACCCGTGTTAAATCAAATGAAATCGTAGCTCTGCGGTGCTAGCTGTTAATGGTAACCGAACTACAGCAGAGTTCACAGAAATCGGTCCTTGTATGGGAGACAGTTAATGTGGCATTTAATATCGTGCGCTTCCTTCGCACGATATTAAATGCCACATTAACTTCGGAAGGCAAGTTAAGCCGTTGGTCCCGATAATTATTATATGTGACGGTCGTTAAGCCAGGTTAGAAGACTAATTGAGCGACTTAAAAAAACAGCAGATCGCCACACACCTGCCTCTACCAATTCGCACGAGGTCCGCGTGTTGGAGTATGACCCAAGAACCTCTCACCTTGATTTGTGAGAGGTTAGGTAGGGGTAGGCTCGTGTTCAGCAGTGGGACGTTAATGGTTGAGATGATGATGTGGCATTGGTTATTGTCACATTGCATTATTTAAACATTAAATATTTATTTTATCATAGAAGTTTCGGTTTTATATACGAAGTCCATGATAAATAATAATAATTTGTTAATCTGACTTCAAAAAAAGATAAAGAATCTCAACTCGTCATGATTTTTATTATATGTGTTTCCCAATTAGTCATTCGGTTGAACTGATATGGCAAATTCTATTATTTGTTTCAAATAGTAGGTATCCTCAAAATGGGCCTATTATGTTGAATACTTTCAAAGCTAGACATTGGAAAGCATTAACATAGGGTGTAACAAAAAAGCCGTGACTTTGGTAGGTTGGTAATTTTAGATAGTAGGTATTGTGTCATATCAAAGTCAAATAATACATGTAAAGCGTTGACTTCTGTCATTCGGTTACTCATGTCGTAATTGATAAACAACACATTTGGTCATTTACCTCCAAAAATACAAGTATAAAAACTATTTACCAACTTTTAAAAAAGAAGGTTCTTGTAAGTCGTTTTATGTATTTGTCTTACTATTTACGGATATCATCGTCAAATGTAGAGCGATTTCAGTGCAGCAGTACCCACTTGGCCAGTTTTATAAAAAAATAATCAATTATCAGAGGGCCTACTCTAATTCAACGAAAACGAAACTTCGTTGTACCTGTCTCTTTCACTCTCTGGGTATATCAGTATCGAGTGTAAGGGATGGGTATAACGAAGTTTCGTTTTCGTTGAATTAGAGTAGGCCCTCTGGTTAGGAGCACTTAGCAAGTGCGCCTCTTTAGTTGGTGTCGGGTCATGTTTTGGTGGTGCTTGAAAGACCCATTAGATACGGGGGTGGCAATAAATTTTCCAAACAAACTTTTACGCCTCTTTGTAAAATCTGGTAAGCCCAAACTACGCGATCCGTTGTTTGGGAATCCGGTATCCAAAATATTACAGAATATTATTTACAACATATATTTTATTATTAACAATTACAAATAGTAGTCCGGTAACTCCACAATCAGTTCGAAACAAAACTAGGCTCTGCTGAGCAGATGATCTAATTTGTCTGCTGTAGAATTAGATTATCATATCAGCCGTATAAAAAGTTAACTGCTACACATTGACCTCCCAAATAGATTACATTCTATTGGGGGTATTTTGCTCATATTTACCAAGCTGGGCAGGCGGATTTATGATCGTATTTCGAGCAAGTACGCAGGAGGACGCTGCTGCTCATCATCCGGTAGTATTTCTCTTCGTCGACTCTTACGACTGCCCGTGATATGAGAAGGGGTTGCACTATTCTAGGCCGGCACCACACGGCAACAACCAAACAAATTAGATACTATGAAAATATTCACGAGTTAAATCCATGATGACTTAAATATGTTTAAATTACGTTACAATTCTTAAAGAAGCGAATGAAATTGAGATCATAATGTACAAGGTTCTAATGGTAACAGTGCAATAAAAAAATATATATGTAAAATGAAATATTTTGGGAACATAAATTCAAGCCAGGTCTGTTACGCTATGGGAGAATACAATATACAAGAGTTTAATCCTACTGATTATAATTATGAACGAAGACTGCGAGGTAAGTCCGAAAGTCAAATATTTATAGACCCATCCCAGAAATATAATAATTAAATTTAGCTGCAGAAAACAACCTACGCGTGTCAGTATTGACCTATAAACGATGTTTTATGAGAGCACTCACAATAAACCGGTGATCTTATCTCCAAAGCTCTATCTTTTGGTCGATTGCTCCCGTCATATAAAACAATTTACGGACTTATGTGTTACGCCTCTTTGTCTATTGTGTTTTGTCATTTAATAGCTATAAAACATACGATTTAAACCAATTAGTGTTCAAGAAATTAATCTGTCGACATATCAAAACAATGAAGAAGCTAGAATTTTCTAGCTGTTAAAATAATAGAAAAGATGAAAAAGGTGTATGGGGTTCCTACCAAGACCTTAGAAGCCCTAGTTAACATCGCCTGGATATGGTACACCTGCCGATCAACAGACGAGGCTCTGACGAACATAAACGTTTCCGGAAAGCGGCAATAGGCTCGCTACCTATTACGTGGGACCAAAAATATAATTGGCGATAATAATATGTGGATTGTGGGCTTATAATATGCTTATGCCTACACCTTGGGGATAACAGGCGTGATTATATGTATGTATAAATAAAACAGCCTTTTCCCAAAAGTTTGTAGTTTCACACTGTAACTGAAAACACTTTCAACGTTTATCTTCATTTAAAATTAAAAACGTAAATTTTTTTGGCTTCAAACATATTACTTACCTAACCATCGAAAATGTGGCATTATAAAAAGTGTAAAATTGCAGATTCGAACGATTGATAATTATTATCATGCAGCTTTGTTCAAATCAAATTTTCAATATTCAATTATATTATATACCCTTGATCGGTCATTGGTTTAACTGGCAGACACAAAGACGCCAATACACATGAGTAGGCTATGAAGTCATTTTTGATCGTAACGCCTATAATTAAACATTTATATCCTTTGTATGCCCGACCTCATGACTTATAAAGTCACATGTCACCGTTGTTGAAAATGACGAGTCCGTTAAATCATTTGATACAAGTAGATACGTGTACTGACAAAGCGAATAATTTGTCAACCTTTTTAGTGACCCTACTCCTACTGTCCGCACGCGATATTTTAACTAATCTTCATTCAATTGCAGTCACCTCTATTACTGACGCTGCCTATTGCTTGACCGCGGCTCACATGTTGGATTGATAAAAACATGCAAAATTCTTTAAAACTGGAATCGTGGTAATAATTATTCGACGTTAAAGATATCTTACTAGCATACAAATCGTCTTGCATGTATGGGTATCCATATTGTATGGATCAAAATGCTGGACCGCGTAGAAGACGAATAAAAGAATGTCGTATGCGACGGAGATGAGAATGTATTAATGTATGTGTGGTGTGGCTAAATTGGATAAGATTAGAAATTAGTATGTTAGAAGTAGTAAGAAAGAAGCACAAAAAGCAGCAAAAAAAAATCGTTAAGGCGTGGGCATGAAATGAGAAGGGACGAACATCATGTGAAAAGAAGAGTAGGAGAGCAAGCGGATGAAGGGAAAAAAACGACTAAAAAGGGATGGATTTAATTTGTGTAGAATGATATCGAGAAGGGGATGAACAAGTAGATGACGAATGGCCCAGGTGAATGGAAAAAATGGACATGCTTTGTCGACCCCAGATAAACTACGAGTAGGACAGGAGAATGGTAACGAACCACTTGCAATGAAGTCTACAAAGATATAATCATGGTACCAATTCGTCATTTTGCACCCATAATTTCAAGTACGTGTCATGTCAGCTCCGTCTCTTATGCCATTGCTCCACTGGTTCCATTGTTACGATTTCACCGATCATATTGTGATCTCATCTATTGCTCACTTATAATGACCATCACTCCTTATCGAATTCTAAAGTGGTCATTAGCACGCATTGTACACAGTTTTTGCCATTTGCAGTGTCATCTTATATAAAATAGAGGATATTATTGTGTTAAGATTCAGAATCTATATTCTTTATTTGTTCAGTTGTATATATTTTTATGATTTTTGTTTAATGTTGAAAGTGATGTGCGGTTATGTTTAGGTAAAGGGGTTGAAATAAATATCGAGGGCTTTCGTAGGCAATATCACTGTATATACTGTACTGTATATCACTGAAGCACTGTGTGTTCGCTCATTTAGTCGTTAATTCAAGTTAGAAGCCCTTTTGGATGGCTTTAAAATCTATTTTCAACACACACATTGATACTTTCATTTTGCGCTGAGTTTAGAAGTGATGTTTGACTTCAATTCTTCTGAATTTTGTTGTGAGAGGAAGACTGAACTAAGGATTGTGACGTTAAGGGCTGAGATTGGTATTAACTGATGATGATTAAATCTTAAAAAGAGACACTCTTATTTTCTTATCAAAGTTGATTGTTATATTTTAAGTGAAATCACGTATATAGTTTACTTATTTCGCTTCGGAAGCACATGTTTTCTAAATATTAAACACAATTTTCTCAATAACCCACGCGTCTTCCGGTCCAGCTTACATTATGTTCTGTTTACAAACATCTCCGCGTTCCACAATTATAAATCTTAATAGAGCATTGTCGTTTATTACTTCGTCACGCTATCTACGCTACGCTTTATCTTATTGTTCATCTATTTTTATTTAGCTTTGAACTTGTTGATTAATGTCTATGACTCGTGAAGCGGTTAAATAATTGTCTTCATTCGCGTTCCTTCAACAAATAATTTTCCTAATTGATGATAATATTAGGGCTCCTATGTTGTTGCTTGCATTGTTTCCAGTTGCAACCAACTTAACCAATTTATCTGGAATTATCAGCTTGTTTTTTTATTTAATAACATACTAATATAATTCAAAGTCACCCTATACAAACACGATGACTTTGAAAAAAGACTCAAGTAGGTTTGCGCATTTGCACCGAAACAAGCATATGTGGCTCATAATTCTACATTAAAAACATTACTTTAAAAATGTCTCGTTGATCAAGGTCTGGTTTACAAACTTGTCGAGTTTCTTTTCCAATTTTTCTCCACTCAATGTGCTGCCAGTACTTAATGGGGAATTAATGTTCAGTTATCTCGACATTCTTGTGTGCTCACTTGAAGCTCAAATTTTAAATGTTCAATGGGATGAGTTTCTTAATGCTGACTCCTTACTGCTAATGTGCTAAACGTCGACACCTGTCGTAATGACGACGTTTAGCACTGCCCCATAGGCTACGTCTGCAGATCTAAAGTGGAACTCGGGCCTTTTAGTTCTGGAATAAGAACCCCTGCCAAAATATCTAAAAGGTGTAGCTAACTAGAAGTGTTTTGTTGCAGTGTTTGAAATGCTGGTGTGTGCAAGACAGTGTGCACGGCGCAAACCGTTTACACTGACGTTTGGCGAATTCTGCGTTTTTGCCGCTGAACTGCGCAGGTGTTCGCGACAGGCGAGGCTGTAAGTATATATATTTTCAAATGCGTCTTTTGAAAACTATCCTTACATACGACGAAATAGTCCAGTGTTTGCTTAGTACAGAATCGACTATGAAACAATTTGTTTCGTATATAGACTGTAAGGTGTCAGAAAGATTGTGAAAATCATAATTCTAGTATAGTTTTGAGGTAATGGCATATTGAATTTATTTCCATTGTATGAGTCATCAAATTATTATCATATTTAAATATTAAGTATATCAGTGATTTTATATCTTAATATTTTCAATTTAAATATGATAGCAGTGAATTTATTAATCTATTATTTTTTGCTTCATAACTTGCTGTAATTATGCATGTTCTCTTAAAATAACGTGCTTCCTTGTAACAAGAATGATCATTAATGATATGCTCTGCTATCGGTCGCAGACACCATAGACAAACCATTGTTTGCCGGACTACTGGCGTTCTAAGTGTTTTTATATAAGGTTTAGTACACATTTATTTATTTCTAATCGGACAATTTGTCGAGTCCAAATGGTTTTTTAATATTGTTTTACGCACATATTTGAAACCCAATTTGTTATATCTTTATTTCTCTTTTTTCTGACACTTTTTTATTTTATGTCACCGTAAAATTGTAAATAACGTTAAATTATAATCTATCCCGCGATATTGTAATCTGTCGAAAAATTGTGATTCGTAACAATTTAACGCATTATTTTTCGATAGATTATAATCTATCGAAGACAAACCGTCAGATTGTAAAATGGCATGCGACAGAACGCACCTCGCGCTCTGATTGGTTGAACTTCATGTTCCCCGCTCAGCCGCCCGTCGTCGCCATCTTTGGTTGTTATTAGTCAAATTCATTTGTTGTGTAATGTAAACAAACAGTGTTTTAAAACAGATTTCGTGTTAATAATAATAATGCATTGTATTATAATAAGTTGTAGAGAGTGTTAACGGACCTGTGATATGATAACCTAAAGAAGTGCAGTTAAAAAATAAATAACAGTTAGTCACCGAACATAACCTAATTTGTATTTTCAGTGTTTTAATATTTTTTATGCGTGTGAACCTATGTGAACTCATTTGATATCTTATTTGATAATATTTACAATATCGGATATTGAGTCTGTCTGTCAACAAAACTCTGAAATACCAGTTATTCTTAACCAAAACGAAATCTGTTTTAAATCACCAAAACACTGTTTGTTTACATTTCACAACAAATGAATTTGACTAATAACAACCGAAGATGGCGACGACGGGCGGCTGAGCGGGGAACATGAAGTTCAACCAATCAGAGCGCGAGGTGCGTTCTGTCGCATGCCATTTTACAATCTGACGGTTTGTCTTCGATAGATTATAATCTATCGAAAAATAATGCGTTAAATTGTAAGCAGTTTGTTACGGATCACAATTTTTCGACAGATTACAATATCGCGGGATAGATTATAATTTAACGTTATTTACAATTTTACGGTGACATATACAAGTCTTAGTTCGTGTTCTATATTTTGTCGCATTCGACAAAAAACACGCATTATTTTGTCCCTATTCCTCCTTATATTAAATTATATTTATATCGGTTTAGTATTTTGGCGTGCAAGCGTAAAAGATAATTACTTAAGACAGTGTATATACTGGATATACGTTAGTATGATAATTTTATTTGTAAATTTTTATATCAACATGGTTGTTAGGTATCGCAATGTCATTTTGCTTCTGCTCTGAATGTAACTTAGAGCGAAATCAAACATAATGAACTTTCACCAATTTCACTTGGTTTCATTTGGCATTATGTTGAATTGACGACCTCGATTACTAACAACTTCTTTGAAGGCTTTGGATGACGCATGAATGATACAAGTGTGAAATTGCTCTCTCTTGATAATTTTTAAGGTGAGTATAGACTATAACATTTACTTGTAACTGAACAACGAGCCGCTCTATGATAATATGATCTAGTGTCATCCTTTATGTATCATCCTTTTACGAACTAAACGTCGAGCAAGCTCGCCTCTTTGTTATAAACCAACGAGCATATTGGTGTAACATTTCGTCAAGCGTATTGGTGTAACATTTCGTCGAGCGTATTGGTGTAACATTTCGTCGAGCCACGAGTGCGGGCGATGCGCGGTTGCGGGGTGACGCGGAGGGAGAGGGACGAAAGACGCACGTGGTCCGCATTTACCCGTAACATAACGCCGAGCGTTCGCAGGAACGTTACATTACATGGAAATGATTTGTAAACTCAGCTTTTGCCTGTATTGTACCATTCGTAAGAACGTTACATTACACAAATGCTACAGAAAATGTTGTAGTCTATACACAGTAGAATAACATTTCCAAGGCTCATCTTCATGTATAAAAATCCAAAATCATATTATATTGATGGAATTGAAGCAAAACACATCCAATTAAGATTTATTCTTAACTTGTGTATACAATTAAGATCATGATATTAACGATGCCATACTCGATATTAATGCTGAGAACGTGTCCTGAATATCATAGTTTCGTGACGACGATTACGTCAGCTTATAACATAACAACCGGGAAGCTGTCTACTTGGCGTATAGATTGCCGCATAATACACATAGTTATATATGTTATTCGTTTCAAAATTAACATCTCGGCTCAGCACCACTTAAATGCACAATCACTATGACATCTGACATGTTCTCATAGCGGATGCATAAATATTCCCCTAGCGGATAGTCTTGACGTGAGACTGACATACATATCACTCCTACACACATTTGAGTGATTTATACCGGAGTGTTCATTGTATTTTGCATTAAAATGTACTTTCATACCTTTCATGAAACAGTTTAATTTCGCCGATGACGTGGAATTTGCTGTGCATACGCTTACTCGGTCTTGAACCCGGGACCTCTGCTGCTGCTGGCACTTGCACGGCGCTGACAAGATCAATGACCCGTTAGTGCCACACAATGAGATGTTGTCATACACTGAATCATGTCCTTTGCAGCCGTATGCATTAAATCGTGTAACAATGCCCACCTTTGTATTCCAGATTGTTTTTCATTTCTAACTAGATTTTTTCATCGGCAGGACTCTCAACAAACCTGAGTCGCCGCAATGGAATGCCGACCGGGACATCAAGGACAAAGATGCCAATAACCATGTTAACGGTAAGAAGTAAAACTCACATCTAATTATGTGAGCTTTGTAGTATTAGTTATAAGATAGATCCGTCGTTGTTTAAGGGAGGACGACAATGTTTGCTGTAAATTGCGGAAGGTCGATCAGAGACAGCGTCTCGCAATGAAACGAATTGTGACTAAGTTTTCCGCACGGTACCAATCCAGAAATACACGGCAGACCAAACGGAGTCGATGCATGTAGGCCTTGTCTACACAGATACGCGTCTTGTCAAGGAATACTCCGAGAAATTAGCATTGTGTAGTGGCAGTTACAACCTTATCTAAAGCCATAGTTTGTTACCCAGTTGACAGCTGGTTGATTTTATTTTAAACTCTGTATGGTCTCTGATTGTTTGTTTAAAAATAACAACGACAATTTGGTTTTTGCGAATTCATTAATTGTTTTTGTCATTGTTTCTATCACATTACTGTGACATTAATTTAGAAAAAAAACACATTTGTTTTAGTTTATTGAGGATAGCGAATATGATACAACGATAGTACAATGATATTGCAAGTTTAACAGTGTTACTGATGATAAACATTGGTAAATGTAAAGGGCATTACGAAACACACACGTTCCGTGATCTTCATCATATCATCTCGTTTTATTTCTTGGAGGTTGAGTAGACCAAAACACATGTTATTTGGCATAGTCCTGACATTTCGTGATGTAAACATATCATAACGGTTGTACTTTAAATTTGGATCATATTTTTTTCTTCAGATTACAATTTAGAAAAGATTCTAAATGCCATTGTTAATTAACTCTATAACCATTAATTTATTATTCAATACATAGTTTGTTTACCTTTGTCGTGATGAATCCGTACTTTAGCAGTCACGTTGGCGGCTATGTGATTCTGCTCACGACATTTGTAGGGTGTATGATCATCGTTCATATTAATCGTTGCTTCAACTCTGAAATTACGTAACATTTGAAGCTATAAATTTTGTACTCTTACTTTAGTAGAGTTTGCGTCAGTCTCCCAGCCCACCTGAGTAATCAGCCACTATATGAGTTTGATTCTGACGAATATCATTTGTTCTTATTTCAAAAGATGTCACGATTCCGTATGTCTTATAAGGAGCATCTGTGTTAAGTTAAAGTAATAAAAGTCCTTTCCGTTTCTTCCGCACAAGCTATATAAGGAATACGGAAGTACCAACTGTGATGCGCTGTCACGGTTTTGCTGACCAAATCGAACATGGCAAAATATTCAGACGACACATCTTTATGCAGAAAAACAACAAAACAAATGTTCTACAACTTCCTTGTCTCCCGGAAGACTAATTCCGTATAACGCCAGCTTTACAACAATGATTTGGTTGTGGCGTCGAGCCGGTTATGTTTAACTAACCTAACAGGTTGTGTTGTGAGTGAGCATTTAAGCAAGTTTTGTAATCGTTTTGATTTTAAATATTTTTGTCATTGTCGTTTTATTTATTTAAAGATAATTGTGTGGGTTTATTGATCAAAGCATAAACTAAGACCATCCGACCTACTTTAAGGATGTAGGTTATCGGTACGTTGACTGAGCTGAGGACAATCGAAGAAATCAATAAATCGTTGAAACGTATTCACCTTTACCTAGCGTCAATAGTTACTCGGTATAGATTGCTTATGCATGCAACAACATTAAGTAGTTTCCCGAAAACTAGTGGATAATAAGAAAAAAATGTAGAAACTTTGTGAAACGGTGTATCTCATTGATACGGGTATTCATTGCTATAGGAATAACGGTATATTACAAAATGCGGAATTGGCTAGTATTTGTACGTAGTGTTGAGCGAGGTGATCGCGGGCGCCAGTTGGCCGTCGACCGCCTGCCTGAGGACAGCGTGTGGAGCCGAGTGAGCGCTCGCGGGCTGCACGCATACTCACAACACACGCAAATAAACATGCCGCCGACTACTATGATAGTGCCTTGTACGTTCCACAACAGTTCTATCCTAGTGCCTTAGTCTTACTTTACCTTACATTCTTCTTAATTTTACAACCTCTTTTAGAACTCAGTGTTCAGCGTCTCACAATTTCTAGTGTGACAAGTGTTGTAGCAGAACTTTAATCGGCGTGTCATGAATTTTGGCAACCGTCCCTTTTCGTAAAAGTGACACGGATTTTTGTGAAAATGTGCACTGTTTACTTGGATACATATAATGTGAGGATGGAGGATTTCAGTGCTATTTAATCATTGGAGTTTCTAGTGGTGTTTATGTAAACATAAAAATTGTGTATTTTGTATCTCTTAAGCGATCAAATATATAATTTATAAATAAAAGTACTGTGAAGACAACTGTATATCAAATCGCTGTTTTGTTTTGAACAGTCTGCACCTTTTAGGTATTCATTATTCGACTTAAGTAGGCGAGAAACCCTGCGGATATAGCAACCCACACGGTCGATACACATCAATCATTAACGTTGAGGCGACTTAGTTGAACGAACTGGAACGCTCTATTGGGATTAGCGTGATGCTTTCTAATCCAAGGTGTTTTATTAGTCATTGCTATGAATAGACCAAGTTTATATATATATGTGTTTGTTCGTAAATAAATTATGAATTTTCATCTAAAGTTTCTGTGATAAAATTTACCGAAATAATTTATATCATGATATAGCAGATTGTAATGAATAGAATTCGTCATCGATAACTTAATAGGCAACTCTCGTTTCTCGTTAAAACCACTGTGGTTAACGCGCACGCGCAGTTGCGTGCTCAACCGCACTACAATTGCTCGCAATTAACTCTACTTCTTTTGCGTGTATTCTATCTCAGAAATAGGGTCAGCTTGGTACTGTGCCACTGAGGTCATACTTCCATTATTTAAAAATGTAAAGATGTTACAAAACATATTATCTGTTACTCGTCGGCCGCATTCGAGCCGCTAGAAATTTTCTCTTTTCAGACACTTAACAACACATAAGAATTATTCATATGTTTCGTTAACGTAAATAGTGAACACGTTAGGCATGGTATGTTAGATTGAATAGCGTGGGTTTCGTTTCACTCTCGAACACATGATAATATCTTTGTATAGTATCACGATAAGCATCGGCTGTTTCCCCACCTACGTCTCGTATCTATGCTCTGTAAATGCGTTTAACATAACGCAATAGATCCAATAATAATACTAAGGTCATTACATTGACAAATGGCCGGTAGAATTAACATAATGTGGTCATTAAAGTCGGATTAGGGGTGATGAGTATGATCGGCGTTTACTGTGGTGTGCGAAACGTTTTGTTTGACTTATTGTGTTGCGCAGGCAGCGAGGCGTCTCCGCCGCCATATGAGGTGTTCCTCGGCGGTTCCTGCAACCCCACCACCTGGAGATCAGACATAGCCATTCCTATGTTGAAGAAGATGGGCATCACATACTTTAATCCGGTGAGTCAACAATAAACATCCATTATCTAAATCACTCCACGCTTCAGACAGACCATCGCCAAAAGACATTACTATCTCTATGCATGCCAGTTTTGATACTTAAATAAAGTTTATTAGATTATCAGCATATTCTACGTCGTGAATAGTCATCATCTTGGATTTATTACCTCCTATAATGCAACATTGTGTGTTATTTAAAGTGAACTGTGACTACGAATGGAATAACTCATTCGTTTAACCATATTTCAAATAGTCGTTCTGATGTGATGCTAAGATGAGGTGATAAAGCATCATCTTTGTTAAAGGATTATAAATAAGTAAATAAATGTTTTTAGACAATTAACCAATTGTGCCATTGGAGAGGCTTATGTCCAGCAGTGAACGAAGATAGGCTGATGACACCATTTCCAAGATAACTATCATTAAGAACCTGTGTTATGGATACTAAATATTTTGTAAATACATATTTAAAATACATAGGAAAACACCCGGACCAGAACAAATATTCATGTTCATGCACACAAAGATTTGTCCTGTGTCGTTGTAAGTCTTTTTCTGCGTAAGTGTGATTTATTGAAACAGTGGAGAATATGTTTAATACACTTTACATCACAGGATATAATGTTAAATTATGATTTGATTTTTTTAGAATGGCACCTGTTTGAATTTTGTAGTAGGATATAGGTACGAGTACTATCACAATACTCTACGCTACATTCTAATTCAATGTATCGTTTATGAAACTTCTTTTTAAAACCATATTTAGGTACACAACGTTAAGTTTAGATCTTATCCACGTCACACCATTGTACTCCAAATTTTACTCCACTGCCCACATGATGTCATCAAACCATTTTGCCGGCTAACGACCCACATTTGGGCGACCATTCTTAGTCGCTTTTGTGCCGTTTTTCAGCATCTCCAGTCATCTGTTCTGGGGGCTACATGTCTGCTATGACATGATATATTTTTAGCGTAGCTTTTTATATGTTTTATCTGAACAATTCCCTAAAGTTATTATTAACAAGGGTGTTGTATAATTTTTCCTTTCCTTCATATGTTTTGTGTGTACATAAATTGTTAAATAAATAAAAATCTTAACAAGACTGGATATTACATTCGATATACACGTGCAAAAACTGTGTTGATTTGGCTCGCCCAAAATTGACACGCAATTACTGAACGTTTTCCATCAAACACTTGGTATTTGTCTGTTTATTTAGGTACAACAATACCATACAGTGTGATCTATCTACGATATGTTTTGTTTATGTAGTAGACTATGTGTACATTTGCCACCACGTGCGGCGGATGAGTGTTTAACTGTCGTCAGTCATTAACTTATTACATAGTACATCGTAACGGGCGTACGTATTGTTTGCAATTATCGTGTTGTAAAACAATACGATGGTTGAACTGTGCGTAAGTCAATTAGCGCGCCTCAGAGTTGTGTATACTATTTGAAATTTAATAGTGGATTAAACGCACTGAGTATTGACTATGTCAGAATTTGTCTATGATATGTATTTATCACTATAAAGGGAAAAATGGACTGTCTGACTGTTCAAGTAATTATTTTTGATTTTTCTACACCTAAGAGTGTGTAAAAAAGGGGTTAAAAGTGTGTATTGAAAGCGGTAAAATTGCCTACAAGACCGGGAATAAATTTGCGTGCGTTAGTTATATTATATAGTTAATCTTGCTATCGTTATAGTTCAAGAAGAACGGTGTTTATCTACTAATTGAATAGCTTTAGAAATATTTCTAGTTAATAGTCTTATTTAAGACTGACTGTTGTATTAAAATATTAAATTTAGTCAATTCCGATGTTAAAGACTGTTAAACGCAGTGCATTGCTTTAAGTTATTAAAGGGTTGTTAATTTATCTATCTAAAGACCCCTTATTTTATATGTTTGTGTCTTCCTAGTGTTTTTTGCTGAACTATGAATATTGCTTTGAATATATTAAAAAAAACTTAACTTCATCTTAATTTACGTAACTTAAGTTCAGCTTTATCGATATAACTCGAGTTAAGACTTACTTATACTTAAACTTAGCTTGTATCTTTTGAACCTTATAAGTAGATACACTTGTTTTTAATGGCACTGTAGTGTTTGTGTGACGTTCCCTTTGATTTAATTATCGGATACTCTTATCGTGAGGTTCCAAAACATATATATTCGATTAAAGACAATCTTCGAATATTAAGTGTGACACGTGGGTGGATTCATAATCAACTGATTAAAGCAGCATTCTTTAGCGAGTTCTGAAATATGAGATAAATTGATATCGATATACATGACGTCAGATTCTAAGTATTACGTTACGTTCGATTTGTTTTCTTTGTTTCCGGAAATCAAACGATTGAATAGAGTATTAATCACAATCCCAATCAACAATTCCAGATTTGCGATTTTTTTATAATAATATCGGACTCAACAACTGCTATTACTGACAGGTTTCTATAAAATTTTATTAGGACTATTTTGGTTAGCTAGGTTTTGGAGAAAGAACAGACGAAAGTACCTTAAATACGACGAAAGTGCGTGAAATGGTTAATTTAAATGGAGCTAAAAGTGTATGCCAGCAAGGGAACGATGTGAGCTTAGCTATTTTTATGCTCTTAATTAGCCTCGATAAACATACGTTGTAAGTAAATCTGTGTTAGGTATGATTGCTTTCTGAAACTTTCTAACTCATTAGTTTGCTGTGAAAGTTATAGTGATATAATTTATATAATACTGTACATCTTTTATATAACCCGTAGGTTATATTGACGAACCGCTATGCTATTCTAAACTTTTGGGTTCGAGTCTGACAGTATACGCGGCATACAGGAATACAATCATAGCAAGTGGAAGGATGTGATCTTTGCTCTATGGGACAAAGCAATAGAATAATTCTTGTAGCAGTATTAGTAAAAGCACTGCTTAGCTTATGTTTAGGTTTTTCTTTGCGAGTGCTGCTAAATAAATTTATAATTATTACAGTATTAAAGTGGGTCAAAAGAGTAATTAGCTATTTTATTGCTTAGACCCGTTTAGCAAGGCCATTAGATATTTATTTGATCGGAGGTTGGGCACAAGAGTTTTGTTAAGAAAAGTACATGTCTGCATTCATCATCATCATCATATCAGCCTTACAAAGTACACTGCTGAACATTGGCCTCCCCATAGAATGTAATCTTCTATTGGGGGTATTTTCCCTTGATCACAAAGGTTAGTGACCGCAGTTTCAGCCAGTACATAGGATGACGCTGCTGCCCATCTTTCGGTAGGATTTCTCTTTATCGACAAGAGTCGATCATCTCACTCATCTCATGGGGAGTCGTAAGAACGACTTCCCATGAGATGAGCGGGGCCACCACCCCGTACCGACCACACGGCATTTGGTTCCGGCCACATTGTATTCACTACAATTTTTTTTTAATTCTTTCTTTATGAAGATACCTATGGTCTCAGCCTCGCCATGACCACAAACCACTGTAAAGTACTTACTTGAAACGTTCGTTGTTTGACGTCTTTCTATTCTTCTAATATTCTTGTAGTTAAAATAAGGTGAAACTTATAACATTTTGTAATTGCCCTTAGCAAGTAGAAGACTGGTCTACGGAGCTTATGGAGGTAGAACATAGAGCAAAAGCGGCCGCACGGGCGTTGCTCTTCGTGCTTGACAGCGAGACTAGAGCGGTAGCTGCCAGTGTGGAGGCGGCCTTACTGGCTGCCCAGCCGAGGGATCTGCTACTGGTGCTTAAGCCTTATTCCAGACACCAGACCATCGGCCAAGAAAAGATCTCGGAACAGTAAGTAAAATACAATATTAGCTACTATAATATAGAGCTGATGGAATCAATGAAAAGCCGCTTTCTTCATCTCAGCTTCTGAAAATCCACTTCTGAGCGTAGGCCTCTCCAATATTGCATTAATTGTCCACAACTACCAGGCTGTCGGGTTGGTAGACGCAGATCAAGCCACGCAGGATGACGCTGCTGCCCATCATCCGGTAATTTTTCTCTGAGTCGGCTTTTACGACTAGGGCAATACCTAGAGCGTGACGCTATTCTATGCTGGCGCCACATGGCAACCTCTTGGTTTAGACACTTGCCAATGCTAGGTGTAGACGTTCTTATGAATGTCGATTTATTGTATGCTAAATCACCAGATACTTAAGCACAGAGTCTGGTACGCAAGCCATTCCAATTCAAGGTAAGGTAAGGTATTCCAATGAACAGCTGCAATAATTGCTAAAAGATTTGGGAAGTGGGGATAAAAGCGAATAGGTCGAAGCGCAAGGGCAGCCTTACTATTTTTTAAACTTCTACAAAGTATTACTCTTATCCCATGGTAACACATTCAGTACCAGAATAAATTCTATGAGTGTATATTTTTAAGCCGAAATTGAATAAACCATTTTGAATGTAACTTGAGTGTTAATTCAGCTAGTAATCTAAGTGCGCCAGCGCTTTCTGAAAAGCCCATAAAGGAGTAATTAAGGAAAATAAAGTGCAAACTTACACATTTATTCTATTAGTAGGTGTTATAATTGCTACTAATAATTTAGGACTTATGATATAAGACATGACATCATTTGCTATCGTGGAATATATTGTTTAATATTGTACCTAAGCGTTATTTTAATCACACTACACTAGTAGAATTAGTGATTAGCTTTAACTGCGTGGGTAGAACTTTTAAGGTACTCAATATATTTTAGTACAAATGAATTGTCGTCATCGACTTTTCGTATTTTAAATGTTTGTAGTTACGGGACTAGGTGGTCGGAAACGAAAACCGATATTAAATAGACTTTGCAAAGTTATTGTCGAAAGCACGTTAACCGTTGCGTCTTTCATAGAGGTTCCTAACTATTTCAGTTCCGTTACCTCGTATGTACTATGTCACTACTGATATACCCTCCTCACCCGAGGTTGCTGTCTAAAATGCAGAGATGATTTGTTGGTTAAGCCCGGAAATTCAGCAATTCAGACACTAACCAGCTCATTATCCCCTTGAAATACTAGGTCTATCACTATATGTGGTAGTAGATAAGCCAAATAAGGGGCGTTATTCGACGGCTTGATAAATTTATTAGCAGGGCATCCTGTCTCTAATAGAATGGAATCCACAGTGGGTTCCTGTATGATATAAATCGCCTTACTTTTTGAGAGGAAAAGTGTGCCCCCCAATAGTTAGTTATTTTATTAGGCTTTTTAAAAGAAATATTTCAGTGCAAAGGCTTCTTTTTTGATATCTGCAGATAAATTTAAATTACGTACGTAGCCCAAGTAGCCCAAATAATAATAAGAAATATCCTTGGATTCAATCGCACACAGCGCCATCTAGACCCAAACTAAGAAAAGCTTGTACTATGGAATCTAGTTAACGGTTATACATACATACTTAAGTACGACGAATACGAATATATGTCCCGCGTGGGAATCGAACCCACGACATTAGTTGCAGATTGCAAATAACTGACTGACCTCCATGCCATATCGGTCGTCAAATAATATATGAAAGTAGATAAACGAATAATAACAATGCCATGTTGTTAAGTGTATATCACATCAAGTTCTTTCAATTCTACCATTGTCAAACAATGCTCACCTCTTGTCTAATCTAAGAGTTTGTATTTAATAAAGTGCACCTTTTTATTGTTAGGCAAGTAATAGCCCGACAGAGTTGAGTAGGTACGAATCGATTACCGTCATTTATGACTTTATCTGTACTGTAGATATTTATGTAACTAGGTGATGTCATTTCGGTTGCAAAGTAATTTTGTGCGAAACATTATAAAACTTTGTTTCTATGTCCCGTAATGATTTATTGCTGCAAAAAGGTAGTAATTCTCTTGGTCTGGCATCTACTATTCACGATAATGTAAGCAGTTACGGTGATCGAACCTCAAGATTGATGTTGCATGACCATTCAGTATGTGCTAGCGGAGGTGACATCATAATATGATTGTATAATAATAACGATTATCATAAGTATATAATATGAAAGTAAAATGGTTGGTACTGAGATTGTTTAGGTTTGTTACCTGAATAGAAAATTACATTATGTCTTATTTTAATAGGGCAGTGTCGGATATGCCGTAGCTTGTGTCCATTTCTAACTTAATTAAAATTTTGATTTAAACGTTTAATGGGTTTATCTTAGGAAGAAATGCTTTGTAAATGCCAAATACCAACAATTGAAAGCGTTACTAATTTTTAAAAACATATCTCAATAATTTCTTACATATATTTGTTAGAAAATACAACTCGTTTGATGTTGACTTAACAATGTAATTATTGATTGCTTTAGACAACCGTAAGTGTACGAATATTGACTGAAAATAATTTGTTTCAGTGAATACGTAGAGCTGTCAAGGGCAAGAGCGACGTTACAAGAAGTGGTAGAAAGGCGGGGGCTACCAGCTTTTACGGACATTCCCAACGCGTTAAAATGCGCGCGCGTGGCCCTGAGGGGTGCGCGGACGCATCCGCAACATTTGCTCGGCTACACGATACGTAGATTGAAACGCGCGTTCGACGCAGCAGGGGGAAGATCTGGACAACTACCAAGAACAAAAGCCTTGGATGCCTTGAAAGACGTTATCAAGTGTACGCGGGAAGCAGCAGACGTCTCATTGCCGATTCAGGAGAGTGTAGACTTCGAAACTTTCTGTGCGGCTGTCGCAGAGCTGGCTGCTGATCCTGGTAAGCTTTATGTTTAAGAAAGTATTTTATATCTTCTAGATTATACATTTCTCATTATATATCTTAGGATAGCCATGAACTGTTGTTAGTAATGTAAACTGCAATGTCTTAACTTGTGATAGATATTTAAGTAAAACTGACCCATTAAGTAAGCCATTTGTAACGTAAGAAGTTTTTTTTTATAAAGTACACCGGATCAAGTTTCATATGGCATAACGTAGTAATGACCGCTTGAACTAAGTTCATATTGTGAAAAAGGACGAGGTATTTGGCATATTTTTTTGGTAACTAAGCCTTTTAGTCTCAAATGATTAAAATTGTCATAATTACTTGAATATTAGGGTAACTTAAATATAGGGTATATGGGGCTCCTACTAAGACCTTAAGAACCCAAGTCAACCTCACCTGCAAGTGATGCACCTGCTGATTAACGGGCGAGGCTCTGGCAAACCTGAAAGTTCCCGGTAAGCGGCAATAGGCTTGCCACCTATTACGTGGGACAAAAAATATTACAGGCGAAGTGTGGGCGTATATTATGCCTCTGCCTACCCCTTTGGGGAAAAGGCGTGATTGTCTGTACGTAACTTAAATATAATATTAGATGTATTTGCTATTGCGTACTGTATATTGTCGAAACACAAGAAAACTATAAAAAAGAGCAATGTTTTTGGAAAGACGAAGATGTTGTTGTACGTAATGTGTTCGAGACCTTGTAGTTGTATATAAATATTTATAAATACATTTTACTTCGCTGGCTAGAGAAAGGTATTTCCACAACCAGAATTTCTTAGTTAAGTTTTTGAATATTCTTGAATATTAATAGGGATATCGCTATGTGCATATAATTATCTAATACAATGAAAACTTTGCGCAACTTGCCTTACGCAAGTTCGATCCACGAAAGACAAAAGATAACGATTATGCAATCTCGAATAACAAACCACTTACTAAGTAAAAGATTACAAAATATGTTAATACAATAAAGCAATCGTGTGATAGTAGTTTAATCGACACCGAAATTCCATTCTCACGTCTTGTCTCTGATAAAACAATCGTTTGAATACCTCGGGAGTTTTGTTCTTAGTAGTGATAGTAGATACAGACAGACTATCATTGATGGGAAATAAAGTACATGAAGTGTTGAAGATAAGACACCTCAGCTGTAATAGAAGTATTTCATAACTCATGTTTAACACCTATAGTTTATACTAAGTACAAGTAAAGTTTATTGAACTATGCGTTTTGAGAACTTGTTTCACTTCCATATCTGAAGTTCTGAAAATAAGTTTTATTGTTAAGTTAGTTTCGATAGCTCTGTAGATCCATGAGACTCGGTCGTAGGAAACGATTACCAAAGTTGAGCATAATTAACGGAGGTCTCTCTTTGGTTGGGAGACCGTTTGGGTAACATTCGGTATCGAGCGTTTCCGTGTCTTGTACCAAACGTTAAGCTAATAATTTATATTATCACTGTATGTGGTAGTCGGTAAGCCAAGTGAGAGGCTCTAATGGTGTTACGAAAAAATCAAACAACTAGATCCTCCACTCCTGCCAATTCGTATTTTATTTGTATATTAATTTAATAAGATATGTAATAATCAATATTTAATGCCATTTCTGGTTTTATTTGCCAGACGTGTGAAAAAACACAGACGTCCCAAAAACTTTTACTAGAAACACAAAAACTTTAAGAATTGTGCGAATAAAACAAAATCGTTACCATGCAGCAGTTAGGATTCTTTAATTTCTAAACTTAATCAAATATAGTAGTCCTGCGTACTTATGGATGGTAACCCTAGGTAAGGGTCAATGTTTGTTGAAGGACGCGCGAGTGCAGATTCTACTGCGGGCTCGGGCGTTGCGGCCGCGGTGCGTCGCGTGTTCCGAACGCTGCGAGACCGCATCGCGCATTCGGCCGGTGCGTCTTCAGTGCATAGTGCATAGACCGCCTTCATCATCGCTTATTTCATGGTCGCCACCATAATCCCTTGTTTACATTCACTACACTGTTTTGGCAAACGGCCATAGAGTTTCATTTTGTTGATAAACGTGTGGATATTGGACCGGACAGCCCATTCTTGCGCTAATGATATTTATTGCTATTCCTGTTATTGTCTCTCTTTATCTAAACAAACGTATACTTTGGAAATTGAGTCGTTTCTAATTTATTCGCGCTGTCAATGTAGAAGGAATCGTTAATGCTCTCACTTTCGAACACGCAACATATACATATTCTAAATAAAATTCATAAGTATAAAGAGCTTTGTAAGAGGTAGATGTTACAAGTAAGAATCTGTGTTTCGAGGGCAATGCAGTGCCAATCTGGGTTTTCCTTTAATGGCACTGTACTTGTTTTGGGCAGGCGTCTCACTTAATATTAGGTGAACGACTTCTAATTTGATTGAACATTTTATATCAATGATGGCCTGCAAAAACTCCATATCAGCCCGCTTTAAATCTCAGAAATAGATACTACGGTTCTTATTAAAAAAACAAGATCTAAATTTAAGTCAGGCTATTTGTTACGATAAATTTAAGAATAGTAGGAGTAGCAGAGAGTAACTGATAGAGTAGCTGAATGTAAACAAGGAATTGCTAAATTTATTTCGGCGCTTACCGAAACGATATACCACTTGACATGAATCTTCGTTTCGTCTAAAAGTCAAGGGCATACAAATTGATCTACTAGCATTAGACTTTCGACCTCTTATCGAAATTCATTTCATTAATACGCGCTGCCATATAAATAGTTTGCAGCTTGTCATGCCTGTTCAATTTATGGACCATTTCCGTACATTATTTTAATTGCTTGTCTCGACACATGATTGGCTTGCAACGGCATACCTACAGTGGTTTTCGATCAGTTTGTTTGTTGGTTTGTTTTTATCGTTTATTTAGTCTTGTTGGCTTTTTGGACGTGTAAATATAGTTTTTACAGCATCTAATATATTTACATACTACACGTCATTCGACTTACCGCTATAAAAAATTGGCAAAAAAATTAATTGTGAATATATAATAATATATTTTCTTTTTATCAACATAACTATGTGTGTTCTATCTAATCATTGTTTTGCTGATTTTTGTTAATCAACGCGTAATGATGAATTATTTGTTTCTTTGTGACTACTTATGTTATGACAAAAATATTAGACTTATTATCTTATCTTAGTTCTTGAAAACTACACTCAGATGTTATTCCGTGAATAGTTTGTTGTGAAGAATTTCCGAATATTTAATCTTACTCAACATTAAACTTTACATCGTAATTATGGTTAACTTGAGGCAGTTCATTTTTAAATTTCGTTTCCTGAACTAAAAATGATGTCGTCCTTTTTGGAAACTTTTTGATACGTAACAACTTCTTTCAGAAATTTGTCAAATGTTGAGATCTAACCATTTTAAATATAAAGAAAAGAAAAAAACATAATGTGTAGTGCAAACAGTTTTTTTTTTAATAACCTTTTGTTATGTCAAATTGATGCGTAATGCAATATCTTACATGTAAACATATTTTAAATTTAAAGATATCGACAATGTTTTGACAACTTAACTAATAATCTTATCGCCATCAAAGAGATAGTACACAAAGTTATTTGTTGCATCTTGCACATTTAAAATTTCTAAGTTATTATTTATTTTGTAAATTTTAAAGATTTCAAGGATTTGTAAGTAAAACGGTTGGTTTTTAAAATATTCGGAGTGCTTGCAAGTTTTTTGTATATATCTGTACTTAGTGGACTAATAATAACGCATAAGTGAATATGAATATATAAGAATTGTGAATATATAAATTTAAAAAATATATACAAATCGGTGCCATCTATCTCTTGTTGTAGTTGTTTGCGCAGTCAGTAAAGACAGTGTAAAAAACAGAACAAATATACATGTTCATGCAGACATTTTTGTCCTGTGTGGGAATCAAAAACACGACTTATTAGTCGTCAACAATCTGAAATGATCTCTTTCAAATTTACTTTCACGATGATTTATCTTTTGTTGAGTGATTTATATCGATACCGATTGAAATATGACTTGAGGTGAATAAAAAGTAATTTTTGTTTAAAGATAACCACGACCGCAAGTCGGAGAGTGAAAGCGCGGACGCCGGAGCAGGCGTGCGTGAATCTTCTGATCGCGTGTCGTCCACCACCAATGGGCTACACGTGTGCAATGCGAGGCTCAAGGGCTACGGCAGGAAGCTGGGGTTATTCATTCCAAAGGTTTGTGATTATGATCCAGAGCATTTTTTTAATGAAGACCTTGACCTTTATAAGAGCTCTATTGAGCCAAACTTTGACTTTGACTTTAAACCATACGACATTGTGTATAGTAAAAAAAGGGAGGGCAAGTTAAAAGTGACTTAAACCGACGGGAGTGTATGAGAATATTAAAGGAGTGTAATTTAAGCTAAGATTGTAGGATCGTTGCAATCGTAATCTCTGCCTACATCTACAGGAACAAGGCGTGACAGGAGTTCCCATTTTCTACATTACTGGACGGGAAGGGAAGGGTCACAAACCAATGGGTCTGCCCTGCAGAGAACACGCGCTCGATCGTTTTTAACTATAAAGTTAGCCGTATCTATTTGGAACTGTATTAACCTTTACTTCTGTTCTCTCGGTTTTCATTGTTATACCCTGAGATGTTATCACTACAAAGTATAAAATATAGTCCCTATCCTCTGTTTGTCTCTATGTATACAGATCTTTAAAACTACGCAACGGATTTTGATGCGTATTTCTTGATAGATAGTGATTCAAGAGGAAGGTTTATATATATAGGTCACGCGGACGAAGTCGCGGACTGCCGCTAGTGTAAGTATAAAATGTATGATCTTGAAATAGTAATATGCCGCCACTTAATGTAGCGACAACATATGTCAAGCATAAAAACATCATTTTATATCCATAACTACCTACGTCTATGTTTTAACAAATGTTACTTTGTGACTCCTAATTGAAGTCTACTGCGCAACTACGGTCACCGCTAATGTTTACTTCCGCCACGAAGGTAACTTCCAAAGTTGCATGTTGTTGCAAATTACCGTTCAAATGTACTTTTTGCGGTCACAGTTAAAGTAACTAGTTTAAGATTCCACTACGATAAGATTTTAATAGGTTTTTGCAAGGGGGACAATGAAAGGCAAATTAGAAATGTTTGAAAATAGGAAAATTATGGGTCATGCATGCGCCGTTTTTTTGTACATTTTATTAACCGCAACGCGACGTTCTAGCCATATCGTGAATAGTGTGCTCTTTTGTTTTAATTATAGTCGCTATGAAGTTACGAGATTACTATATACAATTATCGGTTTTAAAAATATGTTTTGCGTACCCGTCGTTTGAAGATTGAGTCCCAACAAACGGTCACCATTCAACGACCGCCTTTTGAACGCTTTAATTCTGTTATTCAAAACGGCTTCCTAATGAACATATTTAGTGCTTTTAAACCATACATAATCCGATTGAAGAAACTGTTGAGGTCTTTTATTTTAAAATTATCATATAAATAAACGAATTCGTTATCGCCCGCATTTATTTTAAGATCGTAAAAGTATGATGTCGAAAGAGAGAACTACGAAAAGTTCGTGTTTTTTTTTACTATATTGTACTAAATATTTACACAAATAAGAAAAGGGAGTGACGTAGCTGTGTGAACTCAGCTCGGTTAATGAGCTTATACGTCGATGATGACGATGACGCGAATATTTGTAGTGGAGCTGTTTTAAAATAGATATTATAGTCCAACTGACGAATTCAATATGAAGGAATAATATATTACGATGTTTTTCTTTGTAGATATTATTATACTGGCCTTTTTTGTGTATCATGGAATATTTAAATAAATAAATGTTCTCTTTCAACCTAAGCTGAACTTGCATTGTGGTTACTTGATGATTTTGGTTTTACAAAAAAACATAAACGGGACTGAAAAGTCGCGCTCTTTAAAATACAAAGCAAGAAAATATTCTATAAACAAATAATTAAAATCTAGCTATAATTTGTACAACTGAGAATGTCCACTAATCTCACTAAGAATATGTAATTACAGTAAAATATTTATATTGCATGTAAATTATCAAAAACTATTGAACATAGTTCGTCTTCACAATTTTTAATGAGGATATTCTAATTTCATAGTTTAAAATGTAGAAGTAGAGCAGAATAGTGTTTTCGGAATCCCGGAAATAGAAATTTATCATTTTGGTATAGCTTTAACTAACACTGACTTATATTTGTGATTGGAAGTAAATTGTTAAGTATGTATATCATTCTTACTTCCTATATATATATATATATATATATATATTTGTGTATTTTGTCTATAAGTTTGTGTTTTTTGTCCTATTATTGTAAGCAGCTGATTTTATTTATTGACTTCTCGTTATTCTTATCGTTTCTAGTCCCAAAATAAGCAGAGTTTGTGCCATAAGTACTAGACATAATACGTTTTATAGTCAAGAAATAAATATTTTCTGACAATTACACCAATAATATTAAATCCAAGATAAGTATCATTTAGAATTTGTGTTATGGATACTAAATAACGGATAAACATACATAAATACTTTTTTTTTTGTTAATATTTACAATACAAAGGAAAACACCCAGACCAGAACAAATATTCATCTTCATGCACACAAAGATTTGTCCTGAGTGGGAATCGAACTCACGACCTCAGGAGCGGAGTGTGGGTATACTTACCACCACGTCATATCGGTCCGTACATACATACTTATATTACATAGCACATAGTATTTTGTAATGAAAAAATCTAATTTAAATATCTTTATTGCTCGATGGTTAAATGACCAGAAGGTGCAAGATTTTCAGTCGACAAATAGTTCATACTATATTCCGGCTAGCATGATGTTGATGATGTGTAAAATTTTATAAACCCATTTTTTTATTATAAGTAAAATTAGTTGGGTGTATACAATTTTACAACTGATATGTCATAAAACATAATAACTGATATGCCAGTTATTATAAGTTTGACCGTCATCGTCGGTAGGGTTGACGAAAAAGAGCGCCATTCCAAACGGAATTTCCTTAAATGACTCTTTAGGTACTTATATTATAGGCCACTGCATCTTATGTACCCATATTAATTGATCTCAGGTATAGTAAGAGAGAAGGTAGATATTTTTGAGTATGTATTTGATGCTAGCTAAAAAACGTATCCTATACCTCTGTAGAAAGATCTGTCTGGACACGAGCTTATATTTTCACAGTTTATTTTTATCATAGGACTTCGGATATTAAGAGGCATAGGACAATACTACCAAATGGTACCCATAAATGTCTACCATTTCTCAGATTGTCGAGATTCCGCGATCTTTGCACTGTACAAAAAAAAAGTGTATCGATGTTCACAGTGGAGTGCAATTAAACTATTAAACATTTATCAATCTGGACAAAGCATTTACTAAGTTCTATTGTTTCTAATACTGGTCCATACACAGCGGTCTGTGAAGCCATGAGACGTCACTTGTTTAACAATGACGCAATAATATAAAGTTACGACTCCTTGCACTATTGTGCATGGTTCATGCGGGCATAAGGGCATTATATGAGTGTATGATATTATGAGACATATTTTTTTATTCATTAATATGCGTCATAAGGGCAGTATATGTTTCTAAGCACACGTCCATATATCCCATTGTGGGTGGGGGGAGGGGGGGACAAACCTTTACTTAAAAGGGGTCTATGCAGTTGTAGAAATAATTACTATTAGCTAAGAGATAAAACGTGACACTAAACGACATCCTAATCCCTTAGTTGCCTTCTGCAACACCTTCAGGCAAAACATGGTGAGGTAGAATTCATTGTGGACGGTGTATATGGATGTAATAAAACTTCTATTTCATAAATTAAACCAGCTGTTCAAAGCCTTCAAATTGATACAGAAAATTATTTTTGTTCATGTTTCATAATTCCGTGTCAAGGAAATAAAATAATCGCGAAGTTGGTAACGTGTAATCTTTATGCTAGCAATAACTTGCAAAATTCTTAGGCCGTGCATTTGTGAGAATTGGTCGATATATCTTTTTATAATTAGGTTACCATTGTTTTAAAGTAAATGTATGCCGCGAAATTATAAACTTGGCGCATTGCCAATGTTTTCTAGTTTTTTCATTGTTTTTGATTTACGTTCTAGAGCGGCATAGTTTTGAGATCGGCGTAATCCTCAAAGACGGTTCTAATTAACAACGCACAGAAAACTACGACGCTACTGTACCGATAACACATTTAATAAATTTAACTAAAGACATCACGAACGTTTGCGTAAGCGAGTGGCAAGTTCAACAAAAAAAGCCACTAGAAAAGGTCCTGCCTGCTGCTGTCGCTGTAATCTTATATATGCAAGGTTCCATCTATTTCTATATTAAATACTAGCTAGCTACCTGACATTTTTACATTATTACAGTTTTCGTAGTTTCCTAATATTAATCCTTTAATAATGTAATATTTAATGTTGTTTACAAAGTTCGTTACTTTCTATTGGTAAAAGAAGTTTTGAAATCAGCTCAGTTGTTACGGAACCTATTAATGAAATGAAACAATCAAAGCTATATGTGTACAGGGATCCTACCAACATCTTAGGATCGGCATCAACTGACAAGGCTCTGTCGAACATATAAGTTCTCGGTCAGCGGCAATAAACTCGCCATCAATTACGTGGAATAAACAATATAGTTGGCAAAATGGAGGCTTATAATATGCCTCCGCCTACCCTTTCGGGGCAACAGTCGTGATTGGATGAAAAGTACAACTTATGCAGTTTATTTTGCCCAAGGGTTATGATATTATTAAGAAATAATTGACCAATTCCTATTATTTTTCACAGAACGGCGGCACCCGTACGGTAGAAGAATCGGGTGGAGGCAGTGAGACAACCGCGTCTGCGTCGGCGAGTAGCGGCGAGGCAGTCCTGACGCCGGGCACCGAGCGACGGCTGCAGAGGCTTCCCGCCATGCTTGGGGCTCCCACTCACGACGTATACCTCGCTGGGACGCTGCCGGTATGTACACTACTTATACACGTTTGTGAAGGAGTAATTGTGTTTCATTACACGATTTGTTGCATATGTGTCTGTGTGTATGTGTGTGCATCTGGACCTTCCTCAGTTTCTACCAGCTACTATCATTATATTGAATATTCCGACTAAGTTACAGTACGACCCTGTTCAAATTATGTTTCATCATCATAATATATCACTATCAGTCTTATAAAGTCCACTGCTAAACATTGACTTCCCTTCTATAAGGGATGCAAATGTTTACTTACTAAACTACATTCTATCGTGGTATTTGCCTGTAATCACCACGCTGGACAGGCTAGTTGATAATCGCAGCTTAAGTCAGTGTGCCGAATCCGTATTATTATATAGCAATATTGCATAGCATTTTTTATCAACTTATGCAATTATAATTATTTATTTATGCAGTTTTTTTTATTTGTTTTTATTGAGATAAAAAAATATAAAAAATAAAATTTTAAAAATAATAATAATAAATAAAAAACATTATTTAAAATAATTATTTAAAATCAATTATATAATTTAACGCTGATACAACCAATGCCACCTAAAGGCGGGTTGCTGAACTAAAGAGACAAGCGTGATATTTCAAAAAGTCATTTAAAGTTCTGCTATTTATCGCCAGATGAAAAAACTAAAAAGTATCACCGCTGTGCCGGTCGGAGTGGAGGGTGTTAGGTTTTTTTCGTTACGGAATTTCTGGATTCGGTCTCCACGCTCAAGGCCTGCGATATAAATAATAATTTAAATGGAAAAATACATCTATTGTCTTTTGGGAAGCGTTTTTTTTACGTTCTTGTAAAATGACACCCAACACTGTTTTTAAATGAATGACACACGGTAAAGACACGGTCATTATTAAAGTATTACGAAGCTCCTACAGGGTTACGTGTCATTATGTCATGAATTTTAGTTTTAAGAACCTCTGTTTGCAAACAAAGGATCAGAATCAGGTTTAGGACATGATTTTAGTGGAGATGACTTTTCAAGCGACTGGAAATAAGGCTTTTTTATATTTACACAAAATCGTAAAGCAAATTTATGTTAATTTATTTTTCACATATTGTTTTTAAGTATAATTTTTTAATCACGGGTTTTTAAAATTGTATCTTTATTAATTTCACAGTCGAACAGCACTCGACCCGAAGACACCCTTCGTCGTGAAGGTTTCACGTGTGTGATACCTCGGCCCAACGACTATACGCGAATGTTTTCCACCCCTGCCCGCCGTTCCGCACCCGCCCATCCAGAGTCGCCGAGACATGACAAGAAACCGAGACCTGCTATATCGCCCGATGTGCAACTAAGGGAGAAATCTATGGGTGACCAAGATCCCTCGGAAAGGTTGAGCGCCTCTGATTTCTATACTGTCACAGAAGATTCTACGCCGCAGCCTTTCAAAGGTAACGCTTTTAATTGTCTTTTTTAATTATATGAAGATCGTCTCAATCTAAGTCTTTTATCTAACGAAACGCTCTGTTCTGGAGTGATCTCTTTCGACATATAGACCATCCTTATTGAGAATATATTAGGTAAGAATATTGTTTGTGTGTGTGTGAAATTAGAGCAAGCCGATAGTTGTAAAATTTTTTTGTAGTGACTTATTTATCTAAGGAGGTGAATATGTGTATCTGATGGCCAAACTCCTGTCTAGTAAATACACTTTTTATTATTCTATGATGATTATAATTTTGTTAAAGCCGTGAAATTATGCCATCGTCATCTCATCCCATTAACGTTTCACTACAGAACACAGGCCTTTTCTCACTAAGGTCAGAAAGTCAAAGTCAATAGTCAGAAATCATTTATTCAAGATTGGCTCAATAGAGCTCTCCGGGCTCCCGCTGTGAATTGTTGCGCGTTGATCGTAAACGAACATGAAGAAAATCATTAATGTTAGTTTTTCTCTTGCAATATTAGGTCATACTTTACCACGCAAACCCAGTGTGAATTAGCGGAGGAAGGTGTGCGGTGTCCTGGTGATAGAATCTTTCAAGTCGCCCAATTAGGCCTTTAACATAGGCTTTACGATTACCACATATATATAGTATTAATCGGGTACAGCGGCTTCGCGTGCCTCAGAAAGCAGCAGAAAATCGCTCAATATAAAATGCTACACAAACGATTACCCATCCAAGAATTTACCTTTGTAAACTTTCCTTTTGTCTATGGCCATTATGTATGAAAAAATATTACATGTTATGAAGATTATTTTATACTGACGGCTATTTTCAGGTATGTACGACGAAGACCTTCTACTGGGATCGCGGCAGCTGGTGTTCAGTATGAGCGCGGATGCACCCTGCTTCGCGACCATGGTCCTCGCCGCCCACTACATGGGGCTCCGGCCGGCCAGCACTGCGCTACTGGTGCAGCCCATGGACCCGGCCAGTACTCATGTAAGTTTATACTTTACTTACACATTAACAAAATATCCTCCTATCATCATATCCTAGCATATTGCCCTAGACTTAAGCTTAGGGCCCAGGGTCTGCTCACTGGGTGAACCAGATTTGACTGAATTTCAGTTATTTATCAAAATATACTCCTATCAAGACCATAGAACATAAATCCAATACTTTATTAAAAGCACCATATGTTTCGTAAGAGACGGTGTCCCCTGTACCAACATGTTACGCTGATCTCCCACGCAGTCTTTACACATTTGACCTAATTTTAAAAATAAATAATTTAATTATTAGAAATCAAAGCGAAGCGCTAAGAGGTGGCCACCTATTACGTGCCACCAACAATATTATTAGCGAAATGTGGGCGTAAATTATGCCTCTGCTCTTCGAGGAAACAAGCGTAATAGTATGTGTGTACATGAAAGTCAATGTTTACCTTTGTTTGTTACAGTACAGCCAAGCGGCGATAAAGGATTACAACCGCGGCCGCCACTACCTCACGGATCTAGCGCGCCGCGCCGGCGTCCCCGTGTTCGAATCCGTCGACGCAACTATGACCTACGTCATGAGTCGATTGCGAACGCTTTAGCGACGCAATTGTAAGTATCGGATACATTTTATACCTGATACTAATTCAACGTTGACGCTGTCAGTAGCGCATAAGTTGTAATACCTGATACGGTTTCAACGTTGAGTATACTGCGCTTCGCTTCTAGTGACTATTGATGACATTACTTTAAAGAAGTAATTACCATTCTAGTAAGCGCCGCACCTAGTGAGAATCGGATGGATTTCGATGCTTTGATACTAAATTCGATAACGTCCAGATATTCATGGTTGATAAACGGATAATACTTATATCACAATTTGTAATTAATATAGTTAGATCTGCTAAGACGCGCGTGTTTAATTAATTTAAGCTCTGTTGCATTGCCCGTCTTCATTGTTTTAATTGTACATTTCTGTTTGGATTTTTTATAGCGATATTGCGTTAAAGTGTTAATATAATCAGTACATACTCTTAAAGTTTAAGACCGTTGCTAAAACAGCTGATTATTAAAAAAAGAGAAAAAAATCGTCTTTGTTCGCGAAATTGACGCGGTCGTATTCAACCAATCGCAGTGGCCTAAAATAACGACAAGCATTAGTTTTAAGAGTCCGTTCTTTTACGCTCATTTACGTATTTCAGAAAACTATGGGCAAGTGGCTATAGTATTATTGAAAAACTGCACAATTATCTATAAATAATATTATCTTGAAACCATCACTTCATGTTTTGACAATTTTTTTAAACACATTACAATTTTTTAAAGTTTTTTTAAGTAGGTAGTCGTGGCCTTATTTTAAAGCGCTAACTTATCTAAATTTAAATAAAACATTTTTAGAAACTTCTAAAAAGGATGCTAATTTTATGCATGGTCTATATTTAACAAAATAGCTAGATGAATTGTACATTTAAGTTAAGTGCCAACTAATATGAGGCAATTTTAAATTGATAAGTTAACTAACTTCAGATTAATTCAATCATTTTTAAAAGGAACATTGTGGTTTGATCGTTCCGATTTCACGGCATGTAGATCGTTATAACGGAGCTTAAAGTTTATACTAAAATAACAGCTACCTTAAACTGCGCATATGAAGTTGGCTATCCAACATCAAATCTTATTTGAGTGTTAGTTCGGTTTATCCATATTAAGTCAAACTGAATCTCACTTTCCCTCCCAGCACATTGGCTTTCGGATATGGACAATTCTCTTCAAAATCATTGACAGCAAATTTTTTTTAAAAAATATTTGACAGATGTCATTTTTCATTCATTTCTGTTCGGCGGTCGTTCTTTTTGCGATAAAGGACGCCACTGTGATGGTAACTGCAGTCTGATTTACATTTGCCAAAAATAGCTGTTCACTTTGATGATGGGCAATTTATGACTATAACTAACTAAGTAAAGAAAAAAATCGAAAGCTTTATCCGAGGCGAGCTATAGCGTTTGTTAGTCACGCAAACTACAATACATACGTAACGCCTACCTGTGTGCTGCAGGAGTGACCTTATCACAAATGTATAAAGACATCACAAATTGTAGACTTGTATTGAATTATTAACGCGTGTCGATGAGTCTCATAATCAATGTACTTATTATTTCGAAGACGTTTAGTGTAGTACAAATTTCGTCTCTCTTTTATTCATCACTCTCTATTGTAATATTATGTGTAATTTAATATAGGACTAAATTATAGAAGGTGAATGACGAGGATACAACAAATCTCTGTGATGAATTTGTTTAGGAAATTTTTAATACTTACTTGTGAATTTTCAATGCATTGTTGTTAGTTTTAGATAATTTAAGTACCTACGGTGTAAGACAACCTCATGAAAATGCGTAAATAACTAATTATTACTGATATATATTGTTTGACAACGCATGGGAATCATAATAATGAGGCATTATTATATTATCAATATTGTTGTTACGTAATTTTTTTGTTGCAATTGATTTTTTTGCATAGTTCTATTCTAATACTTTGTGCTTCAACTTAATATTGGCCGACATAGAAGTCTAATTTTTTTTTGTACTGCAATTGTTTAATAGATTTAGTACATATTATGACTTAATATTATAATGCCAGTGTTGGTTTTCTTTCTTTTTACTATATATTTGCGAAATAAACTTACAACTGGGTTTGTAGAGGTATAATTTTAATTTGTGATTGTTTGATTAGTCTTTTTACGTGTGACTTTTACTATTGATACCAACATTAGTACTCAAATTTACACAAATTCATGAGTTTTTTGTACACCTTGAGTAGTAAGCAGGGCGGTTCGGGTAACAGTTACTAACAGAAATTAACGACATATGAACGCAACCAAAGTATTTGGTTTGATTGCTGTGAAACATACAATCCTATAAGCATGTAACAAAAATTTTAAGGTAATTAATGTGTCTTCGATACTTTGACATATTTTGCATAAAGAGATGAATGAAATCATTTTTATTTATAAGGGACAGGGATGATGATTTAAATAAACTTTTTTATAATAAGATTCTGAAAAGGAAGATGTTTTAAAATTATAAGCAGATACACGCTGGGAGATTTCCTCTTCTTGCTTCTATGTATCCTGATATTCGTCTTTATATGATAAGCACGCGATGACTTAAGAATTGGTATCAATAATATATATAACAAATAATTTACATTACATGTAAACTAACTTAACAATTTTAAAAATGCTTACAGAATTGTATAACAAAATCCAAGTCTACTGTGTGTTTGGATAAGTTCTATCTTGATTCACTGACAATTAAATGTGTACTACTAGTGGTTGGAGTATACGCAGTGGGTCTAGTATCTCGAGTTGATATAATTTGTAAGTAATCGTATAATCGGCGGCGCGAAAGTTGATCAAAAATAGCGATTGTCTGCGCAAGGTACAACCGTAGACAAAAAAAGGGACAGAAAGTAGAAGTTCGTGTGTGCGTAACTTCGCCGCGTTGTTATAGTTACGCACCACCCTCCCCGACGCCGCACTTCACTTGAGACCCGATAACGTATTACTGCGCATCCGAAGTAGGTAATTGTTCAACTTGTGCGCCGCGGACTATACAAGCTTCCATGTAACTGTTTTTATAATGGGATAAAGTACAAATGTATTGCTCATGACGTAGCAAAGTTAAGATTTTGTCGTATTTTTATGCAACTACTTATTAATTAACACCCATTACTCATTGAATTACTGTAATAAATTGTTTTAAGAATATTTTCTATAAATATCCAACACGTTTATGCAAAGTTGAACATTTTTATGCTTGCAGTAAATTATCTTTAACTATAAATTATGTCAGGCTTGTGAAGTCTCGATTCCATACCTAAAGTAGGTATATTATAGATAAAATTAGGTAATTTTAGTATAAATAAAATAATTGACCCACTGTCGCTAAATTTATTAATTTCATTTAAGCAGCAAATATTATTTGCTAGTCACATTTCACATTAACATGTTTAAATACTTTATAATATTGTTTGATAGTACAAATATTTAGTTTATAGAAAAAAAATATGTCATATGTATTTCAATTGTAATTATATGCCATGTACGCTTATTTTAAACTAAAATCATCACATATGTAAATATAGAAATTTGTATTACTTTTGTCTTTTATTGAAATTCCCTGCTGATATTAAAATTAAAACTGATATCTTAATTAGCCACTATCCCACGTTTTTTAAGATCACTTCACATAACGATAGTAAATAATAATAATAAATTTTAATAATTTTATTTCACTTGCTTTTACAGTAACATTGTACGCCCATGAGGAAGAACATGGCTAGAACGATGAAATGTATACCAATAACATCAGTGTAACCCATGTTTCACATTAAAGATATTTGATTATTTGATTGAACGACACTTATATAACTACCTTATCAACACCACTAAGCACGTAGTGGTTTATGTTCAAAGCAATTAGTGTATCTGATAAAAGTAAATATATTTACGTATGAGGCTGGATTCAAATTTATGTCGAAATAGAACCAGCCAGGGTCATCAGTCAGAGGATCAAAGTTTTAGGACGTTTAGTACGGATACTAAACTTTTGTAATAAGAGTTTTTTTTTTACTGGCATCTAATGGTGAAGTACTATCCGACTCCTTGGTTTGTGACCTAAGATTCAGTTAAACAAATCTTTATCCAGCAAACTTATAAAGGGTGTAAAAAAGTCCCTGATTAAAGCAAAAAGGTACGTATTCTGCCCAGCATTAAAATGAATTTTGGTATTCAAATTATACTTGGGAAATCAATATCCTTAAAGTTATTGGATGTGAAAGACAAAAAGATTAAGAATTGAAACAATTACACAAATTGTCGTAAATTAAACAATAATTTTAAATTACATCTCTTGTTATTATGTGTAGAATGCGTACGTAGCATTTGGTTTTAATCAGAGATGTTCTTACATCCTGTATGTGTGGGGTTCTTAGGTACTTGCATTGCACGTGCATACATACGAGAAGATATACCTAGAAAAGGACGTTTCTATCTAATGATTCGTAGGATTCAGACTCGAATGACAAAACAGACTTGATCTTCAGGTCATTACCCCTAAACTTTTTCGCAGGCTTCTGGCGTGAAACGCTCCAAATAAGTAGTAGTTACGCATTCGAATTTTCCATTTTAGTACTATGTAGCGCCAATATTGCGTTCATATTTAAAAACATCTAAGCAAGTGTTTTAGTTAGTTTGACAGGGTACTAAAGCGTGTAACTATTTTTATTAACTGGGCATACTATTGGGTGCATTTATTAATATAATTCGTAAATAACTGAAACTCTTTCTCATAACTTACATATATTTCAATAACGAGGGTAGTAAAACGGTCACAAATAAAATTAAATACTTTGTGTATGTCTGGCTTAAAATATTGTCATTTTCTTCTTGTCTTTTCTCTGTGTCTGTTCTTTACATATTTGTGTCTCTTTATTTTTTAATGCAGTAAGTTCTTTGTTCTTTTCGACTATCTGCATATTAATACTTCTGTGGCCGTTTGAACCAGGAGGGTATTTTGATAAAGAGCTGTTCAATTTTATTATTTCTTTCTCTATTTTATTTGTATCTTCTGTTATCTTGAATTTTTCTATGTTCAAATCTTTACTAGTTGACTGTTTGATGTTAACTCCTGCGCTAGACTCATCCTTTTCCTCAACACTATCACCAATAGTTCTGTTTAAGAAATTGAAGACATTCCGCCTTTCTCTATCTTTTTCCCTTTCGTATGCTCTCTTGTTTCTTTCCTCCTCTTTCTTTTGCATTCTCTTCAGTCTCTGTTCCACCTTAAAAGTAATTTCAATAATTTAATTATAACAGTAAGTAAAATAATTCTATAGTTGAGAACAGTATAACTGAGACATCCTTCCTTAGATTCAACAAATTAAAGGCTATATATAGCTTGACAACTCTCCGCTTGTCGCGGTGTACTTTAGGACACCACATATAAACACATAAATATCTTAAGTCACATTAAAAAGGCGCCTAAACATAACCTTAACAGGAAAATTCTAGATTTAGTTTAAGAAATTATTTTTCTATTGTATGCTAACAACAACAGCTTAGTAATACATTTCCATTTATTTTCTAACTGACCTACAAAAGATATTGAGCAGCAATCTTCTCAAAGACGGCCATATATGAGGCTCCTACCTCGCGGCACGAAGCGCGAACACTTCAAATCTTATAGCAAGAATAGTTTTATAACCTACCTTCAAAGGATCAATCATCTCGGAGACAACAATACAGGAGTCGAGTCAGCAACATCTACCTACTACCTATCCTATAACAATAATTAAGTGACATTCCCATTGGTTCTTTAACCTACCTTCAGCGGATCTTGAGCAACAATCTTTTCAGAGACGGCCATACAGGTGTCGAGACTCCTCCCTCGTGGAACGACGCGCGCTTCAACCGGCAATACACGACCCTCGCCCCCCGCCCCTAACCCGGCACCCGGCACGTATCCCATAGCTAACATCAACTTCGAGCCTATACCCTGTGACATAAAAATCAATGTTAACAACTTAGTTTCATTCATGCTTCGGTGCAAACAGTGACACTAAATATAACGTATTATGCAACATCTCACACAGCGCTACTACTATGCAGAGCAGCAGAGATTGTACTGTGGGTAAAAGATAATAGATAAACATACTTATATATTTTTCATTTTATAAATACATATGTACGGAGCCAGTGATACTCCCAACCAAAGGGAAGATCTTCCACCGGGCGAATGGCTGTACTCTGGGGCCGCGGACCAACCGATATTTTTTTTTTTGCGTTCCAGAAAAACCACTACAACCCTACTTGGAACTACCCCCCACGGTGGGAGGAGGGAGATAATGCCCCTGCATACCACACACCCTGTGTGTGTGGTTATGTCGGACTTGAACCGACTAAACCCCTCCCTGTCTTTAGTATAGGAAGGCACCTGGGGAGGCACCGACGCGGCGCGCACTAAGCGGAATGCTAGGTGGCGCATGTTGGAAGGCGGGAAGCCTTTGTTGACGGCCGGGCACTAAGCGGAATGCTAGGTGGCGTATAGTGGAACGCGGGAAGCCTTAGCTGAAGAGCGCGCACTAAGCGGAAGGCTAGGTGGCGTATATTAGAAGGCTTAGCTGAAAGGGTAGCCATTAGTTGCCTCTTACAACACCCTAGCTTTGGGTTGGTTCTATTCTTGAGCCGGAAACCACACGGACCAACCGATGATGGTTGGGTGTTGTATATATAGCGACAAGCCTGAGGAATTCTGTTTGCGCGATTCAGGTAATATTTCAAAGCAAAATAATTCATAAGCGACCGCATCGCCGGCCGCGCCAGCTGCAGAGACCTAACATTCGCACCGTGCACGCCGCACAGGCTGTTCGAACACTGCGCTTAATTATAAATATACTCGCTCAATACGATGATTTAGATTTATTTGTTAGCCCTTTAACAGGCAGAGCATGTTGAAAATATTCATTGGTATTCCACCTTAAGTTAACCGAATAAGGTTCAATTTATGGTGGTCATATATTGACCACTGCCTGGTAAAGGGTTAATGTAATAGGAAAACTTGCAAATGTAGCTTATAAGTACTATAGTAAGTAACGTGTAAACTTTTATTATTTTTCTTAATGTGGACTTGACTAATTTTAAATTAAAATTTTGCCGGTAAACTGAATTGTTGGAATTAATGTATGTAATTTAATAACTTTGACTCTTGTATCTTATTTTTCTGTTTCTTCGATTTGTTCACATTATTGTTTAACAAATGTTAATTTTATAATATGTGTTACATTTTATTTTTGATATATTTTTTTTATGTAATGCTTCATCTGTTAACCTACATTGTAATGTGTCCATGTGGCTAACCTTTCACCACTTTCAAAATCATATAAAATTTTAAGAAATACTAGTGAATTGTAATACATACTCACTCTAGTGTGTCGTTCCCACTCGCCCATGGGCGGCACGTTGTTCTGCAGACTCTTCTCAATAAGCAAGTCCGGTCCGGTCTCCGATGAGGGTCGCACTGTTTTATTCTCAGGGTACTCAGTGTCGCTAATACTGTCTTCCGAATCACTTGAGTCGTCACATTCAGCTGGAAAATGTTATGTTTAATTTAATTTATTGACGACCGATATGGCGTGGTGGCGAGTATACCCGCTCTCCGCTCCAAGGTCGTTTGTTCGATTCCCATACAGGACAAATATTTGTGTGCATGAACATGAATATTTGTTCTGGTCTAGGTGTTTCCCTATGTATATTAAGTATTTATTTACAAAAAAAAAAGTATTTATGTATGTTTATCCGTTATTTAGTATCCATAACACAAGTTCTTAATGATGCTTATCTTGGAACTAAATAATTGGTGTAATTGTTAGAAAATATTTATTTATTACAGTTTAAGAAGCAACAATATTCCGCGGCTCATACTTTAAACATGTAGACGTGCGTAAATATGGCAACGCAGCGACGCTCTCCTCTCACGCATACTTTTAGCATAGTTTAAACATACAAATACGAAATCTTCATAAAAATACGCACAGAACACCGTTTGTGTGTGAGCGTGCCCGAAGGATGTGCCCATATGAATCGTCGCACGCACATATTGACAACATTTATGCCTGCGTATGATCGGCTGTGCCGCCGCTTGACTAAACATATTTGACGATTAAATAAACTATGAGCAATAGCGTACGTGTTTTAAGCTATATCGCAGTAATGGCAGGATCCCTAAACACATACCATTTAAAGGGAAGATTTCCTCCAAAGAAACATGTATCTCATCAGATCCAGACTTCCTTTTGTCTCCAGTTTTCATGCCATGCTCCAATTTAACTAAACAGGTCTGTTTGTCCAAATTTATACTTTTTATAACAGCTCTGTGCCACAGATGATATTTTTCTGAAGATTTTTTTGTTAAACTAATATCCTGAAATTAAAAGCTTTCAGTATTACTTGTTTATTAGTAACTTAGTATTACTTAGTTTCTATATTACTTGTATTATTTTATTTCAATATTACGTCAGTAATATTGAAATAAAATAGTAAAAATATAATCTTATATCTCGGGCGCGTACCATATTGTGTTAGTTATAATGAATTCGTAATGCCAGTGTCATGTAAAAGATAACTTTATTATAATATTTAATTCATAGTTAATGAGAATATGTGGTGATAAATGGTAAATGAGATGCCCTCCCCTAAACCCTTGAGTCCTCAGTAGAGATGTGGGACCATACTGAGATCTCAAATGGACTTCCTAAGAGAATTTGAAAATTGATTACCACTGTTTTGTTACATTTGCCAACACTCATGTATGTTCAAAAACACTTATTGGTTAATGATTCACCGTTATTACACATTAATGTTCGAAATATCACAAATTTTAGAAAATAAAATTAAACTGCAGACATAGACGCTTCAATTTCCGGCGAAGAAGTCAATACAAATGTAAATAATTATTGTTCAACACCATAATAATAATAGACAGTGATACTTAGCTGCGTCTTTTACTTTAATGGTTCTATCTACGTTTCTATATTATGAATATTCTCATTTGTAAATGTTGTTTTTCATAATCATTTTATTGTACAAAGCAGTGCTTTAGAAAAAACAAGGGATAATATTTGTTTCCTTTATGAATATTCTCAATACGTACCTCCCCCTCTGGCGGTTTTATTTTTAACAATATTCTGCTACCAATTCTTAATGATTCAAAATTTGGTTCTATCGCATCTTTCAAACTTGACAAAGTTATGACATCTCCATGAGAATATCTGAAATTAAAAAATAGATTGTACATAGAACATACATACATACATTCACGCCTGTTTATTATACGCCCACACTTCGCCAATTATATAGTTGGCCCCACGTTATAGGTGGCGAGTCTATTGCCGCTTACCGGGCACTGTTATGTTCGCACAAGCCTCGTCCGTTGATCGGCAAGTGCACCACTTGCAGTTGAGGTTGGCTTGGGCTCCTTGGGTCTTGGTTGGATCCCTATACATCTTGTATATGGAAAACCCGACAAAATGAACAATACAACTAATACATACTCCAGACATATTACATAAGAACTACTCAATCTCACGCCCATACATCATATTTAGGATTCAAAAAGATATAATTGTAGTAAAGTTTGATTTAGCACAGGGTTCTCTTGATAAAACATGTCAAATTATGAGTGGTAGCTTGCTATTACGGCTCTATCACTTAAGTACTAACTTATACTTTGTAACTGCATTGTAACTCAATAAACTCACCTACACTGTTCATCTTCAAATCTACATTCCCCGTCCAGGTAAAATGGACATGGTAACATTTCCGAATGTGTGGGATGTGTGAATAGTACTCGGACCTGCAGTCAAAAAAAAAAGAATTTTCTTTAACATCAACATCATTAATCAAATCACACAATAATGAGAATAGCCATAACACATGGAAGTAGTTCAAGTTTTAAAATTCTGGAAGGCACTTATCTTACTGTGCTGCAAAATTTTAGCAGTAAATGTCTTTGTTTGCATAGAAAAGCAACTGACAGACTGTGGTGATGTTGGATAACTGCTTTGGGGGATTATTTTAAATTGTATTTTTTATTTAAAGATTATCTAACATATTATTATTAATAAGGCATATTATACACACATATAATTGTATATAATTATGCAATTATATTTTCCTTAATACCTTTTCCATCTTGTTAAGGGATAGAGACTTTGAAGCAGAGAGCAGGTATTAGAATTGGAGCTTAAATCTAAACTGAATTACGAAAATAAAAAGTTATGTACCTACCTGCAAATCTTTGAACTGATCATTATCTTGATGTGGTACTACACTGCTGACCATTGCGTTGTGCAAAGTGGGCTGTCCTCCCCATCGGTGCGTGTGATAAACTGCACATTTCATGCCCAACAGTGTTGCTAGTTCATCCTTTTCGAAAAATAAAGAACAGAATATTGGTTAAATTTAATCAAGATGATCAATCATTTAAATTGGGATACAAAATGTGCTAAAACGTCACCTATGCAAATGATGTAATTTTTTAGGAGTGTATGAAAACATAAACATACGACATTCTGCATAAAGTAGGTATAGTTCTTCTGAACTAAAGAAATGAAGTAGTTGTATTTCAACTATAAACTTCATATGAAAGTAAAAATACAAATACATTATTTTTCTCATTTTCCAATGATTTTTCTCAATATTGTTAAGTTATGTTGTAGCACCATAGGAGTAAATGTATATTTGAACAGAAAGATTATCAAGTAAATTTTCCTTTCTTTTAAATGAATAAAAACATTATGATTATTTTAGATACCTCAATATCACTGTCATTGTCGTCAGCATTGTTACCGGCAGTTTCATTTTTTTCATCTGTGTCATATGCACCTGTCTTAGACATTTCTTGCTGAAATTAGTTTAAATAACAACATAAATTAAAAAAGAATATTTCTCATTAATATAAATAAATTAAGCTTGGTTATAACAAACTTGGGTAAACATCATCTGCAAGCAGTGAGCCTGCCGGTCAACAGATAAGGAAATGGCAAACATACAACTTTCCCGTAAGCAGCAATAGGCTTGCAACCTATTAAGTGGGACCAACACTATAATAACAAGATGTGGGCATGTAACATACCTCTGCATACCTCCTTTAGGAAAATAGGCATGATTTTATGTACATTTAATTAAGCTTACCTGTTCCTGATATGTAGGTAGGCTTTATCACCACACAGGACTCTTTATGTGCATGATGACCATAAAGGTAAGTAAGTCTGTTAATAGTTTGTTTAGTACCCATTGTACAAGCTTAGTTTGGGTCTTCATGGCTTTGTGTCAGATGTCTAAAGAATTATATTTACCAACTTACCATGTTTAATACACTAAGGGCCTGTTTCACAATGTCTAAACAAGCTCCCATCGGGGTTTACTTAATGGATAGTCTATACAAAACTGTATTATTAACAGCCAAGTATCTCTTATTCAGACATTGTGAGACAAGTGCAAAGCAAATTATTTACCTACCATAAACAATGCATATTCATCATCTAGTTCTGTCTTCTCATTTTCTTGGGCTTCTGTGTTGGTTGAAGGGCCTTCTTTCGCCAACAATGTGTCAAGGCTCTCTTGGGTCAGCTCAATAAGCTGCTTTAGCTCTGACTGTAAGGCGAGCAGTGATTCCCGTTCACTGCTGTCAGAAACTGTCTGCAGTGCCTGATCTACTAAAGTAAGCTGAAAAAATTCAGTTAAATTTTACACAAAATTGTACATACTCTCGCCTAATATTATAAAAGAGAAAGTCGAAATGTTTCATTTGACACTTAGTATGATATACAAGGATGCATTTTTGGTAGAGGCAAAAATCATAATTTTCATTGGGAAAATAATATACCATTTAGGTAAAATATGTTTTAAAACCAGTCAAATATATCTTAATTATTACATTAAAACTAATGTGACATAAAGGTGTTACTTTATTTTTTTTAATCAATATGGTTGTTTGTTTTGGTTTGGTTTACTATATCTCTTTTTATGAAACTCTTAGGTGGTTCAAATCCATCACCACCAGTGGTGCTGGTGGATACTTATCAGGAGGTAAAAAAATATTATTAGTAACGATAACCATAAAAGATTTACAAAATAGTTAAGGCTAAGTAAACAACAAGAAGCAGTCTGGGGTTCTATTACCTAATAAAATATTCTAAATAAAACTTAGAGTTAAATGAAATCTAACGAAAGTACATTAATGTAAGTACTTTAGCTGCTTATATACATAAATGGCATAATTACCTGTTCATTATACTGTGATATTGAATTATTGAGATCTTCCATTTCTCCTACTTAAATAAAATGTTTTGCTATTTTTGTAATAAACAATAAACTAAGTTCATAACATTGATTATCTTAAAGTTTTTAAATTTACTGTCTATATTTTAACTAGACCTTTAAAAAAATGCAATTATACATAAAACCTAAAATTTCATTAAAATTTAATAAATTGATACACAAAAACAATGCCCTGACTGAAATAAATTGCTTGATTAACTTGACAGCCACAAACAAATACGACCATTGACAAGTTTTGTTTCATCCCACCTAAGGCAAACATTAACGTACTGCCTTATCTTATATTGTTTATTATTTTTTCAATTAGCTTACAGAATTATTATAATAATAATATATTACCAATCAAGACCGAATCCATTGTCTAGGGACAGTTTTACAAACGGTACGGTAATGTATTAATGTGCCGGATTCGAGATTTTGTGTTGGTAAGTGAGTGTTGTACAACTTAAGCACACTTACTACGACAAACGCTTTTGTTTGGCAACTACCGTATAGAGTTTTAGCGCCAACCCGGAAAAGATCAAGAAAAATGTTTTTTTTCCAAAACTAGTGTAAATTTGTGTTTAATATAGTGGATTTTTAGACATTAACTTATGCAGCAACGTACTCAAGTGTAGAAAAGTAGCGTATTGTGAATTTCCTTGTTGATTCCAACTCTATAGAAACCTCTAGTAAATGCTTCACTACTTTACTGAAGTAGGATTTGACTTGACTGTGATGAACGTTACTTGACAGTGGGGATGTGATATCGAAAAAAAAATCCGTTTTTTAGAATGAAAAATTTTGCAACAGCTTCGGTCAGATTCTGTTCTTAGACAAAATGATGCTAGCTTTCAAACACGATTTGTGTGCTGGAGCCGAAGAAAGCGGTACCGAAACGTGCTTACTTGCCAATTGTTAATTCAATATAATAAGCTCTTTCATAGCTTCTCCAGAATTACATAGTATTGTTTTATATATTTTTTAATACTATGTAAAATAAAATGAGCAATTCATGTCACTTCCAGGCAGACTTGTCGTTCATAAAATCTTTCACACTATAATAAGCTTTCTGGCACAATTTACTCTTTATGTATCATTTTCTTTAAATTTATTTATCGATAAATTTGCCACATCATCTGGCAGCGTATTGTACATGCGAATACTGTTCCCCGCAAAAGAATTTGTGACTTTATGGAGCCTATACTAGGGCATAGCCAGTTTATTCTTATTTCTTAAATTAAAATTATGTCTATCACTACTTTCACTCAAATTACTTTTATTCTTATGAAGTTTAAGAATTCGTAAGTTTTCGTAAATGTACTGTGAATACACAGTCATTATGCCTATCTCCTTAAACTTATCTCTTAATGAGTCGCGAGATCTCATACCATAGATAGCACGGACAGCCCTTTTCTGCAGCAGAAAGATACATTCAATATCTGCAGCATTACCCCACAGCAGTATACCATATGCCATAAGTGTCATAACACTATGGAAGTGTATTTCTTTACATACCTTCTTAACATGACTTTAACTGTGACAAAATGACGAAAACGCTACATTAATTGCAAATAACATTAATTATCTAATTACTTGAGACTGGCAAAATCGAGTGATTAAAATTTTCTTTTAAAAAAAACTACTATACCTACACGAGATGCTAACCGTTGTTGGTGACTTCTTGGCGGGACACTGAAGCGTCCTGTCTGTAGTTTTGTTTTATTTTCTAAAATTTGTGATATTTCGAACATTAATGTGTAATAACGGTGGATTATTAACCATTAAGTGTTTTTGAACGTACATAAGTGTTAATAAATGAAACAAAAAAGATCTCAGTATAGTCCCACATCTTCACTGAGGACTCAAGGGTTTAGGGGGGTTCTCATTTACTTATCAGCTTTATCACCACAAATCCTCATTTACTATGATTTATATGTTATTAATATAATTATCTCTTACTTGACACTGGCTAAATGTGCTAAACGCACGAAGCCATTATATAAAACAAAAAAACCGTTGTTGCTGAGCTCTTCATAATTGAACAATTTTATTCTTTCTTTAGTCAAGTAAGAGATATACATAATAAATATTTTCTAACAATTATACCAATTGTTTAGTTCCAAGATAAGTATCATTAAGAACTTGTGTTATGGATACTAAACAACGGGTAATCATACTTACATATTTTTTTTGTAAATACATCTATACATAGTATAAATCTATACATAGTATAAAATGAAGTTGCGAAGGGCGCCCAAAATGTGTTTGTTACCTAGGATCTCAAAAACTACTATATCAATAGCTATGCGGTTTTCAATAATGGAAAGAAGACATTCCAGGGATTCTATAGGTGTATAATTTAGGTGTACCCTTAGAATAATTACACCTAGAAGCCCAGTCCGCGTCGTCAAAGTGAGGCAACTAAAACCTAGCCATATTGGCTAAGTTTGTTAAGCGGCCCGTCAGTGCTCAAGGTCGTGTCGTATTGAAAACTACTCCTGATATTTTTATTAAAAATGACGGTTTTCGCAATGAACGGATATCACAATACATCGGAAAAGCACAAGAAACATATTGACATAACATTACACGAGTAAATTATGCGTTTGGAATTAAATTATTAAGTAAAACATTCATTAAAATGAAAAAAATAATTTCAATATTTGTCACGTGACAGTTAATGAAAATGTTGCCATTAAGGGGAAAAAATCTCCTACATTTTGTTGTAAGTGAAACACGTCTCAATTAGACAATAATTAAATTTCACAAAATGTTATTTGATAATTATCTGATACTTCCTACCTTCTGCTACCTTCCGCCCGCTTTGTTCGCGGGGAATACCTTCTTTAATATACGATAACACAAAAATCTTTATTTTTTCATTGATTGATTGATTTCAATTGATATGGCATAAATCACATTTTAAAAAGGTTAAATAGCTTTATTCGATTCTGGTCTATCTACATAAAACAGTTGACTAACTATAACAATTTAAGCGTTTCATAGTTCTAATTATATTAAATAATTAATTAGTGAAAAATTATTCACCCCAGGCAGGATAAATATATATATACATTTTCAATGAAATTATAATGTAAGTGGTTTTTCGCATAAACGAAATGCAATAAATAGCTAAGCTAAAGTGTAAAAGTTTCAACTTCCCTACTTTTAGGGAAAATTGAATGAAATGACAACATGATTTTTTTCACTGTGTGCGTTTCGTCGAGCGTAATACAAGTATGTTACGCACACACAGATTTTTTTCTTGCCTCGCTTTTGAAAGACCGCTTTGGAGGGAACTATCGTTCTAGGTGTTATTATTCTAAGGGTGTACCTACTTAAGAAATTATTAGAGTAATCGTAACAGTTATCAGACGGACGGAAGAAAAACGAGCTTTTTGGAGGCTTGCATTGCGTGCGCTGCTGAAATAACTCAAAATACAGAATAACAATGTATGGGGGAATTATTCTTCTCAAAAAGTTCTATAAAAAAGTCTGCGATAGCATATGTCTATCCTTTAAGGTTTAGCCACAATAACGGATTTAGTGGTGTTCAAGTTTAATTTACGAAATATCTTATTTTTCAATTACTCGACGTTCCTACCGACATAGACCAATAAACATAAAACAAAATGGATATCAAATTAAAGCTGATGAAATGAGGATTCCGAATATATACATATCATAACACTTTTATGTTAATATTAATACACAAGATGCATTTACAATGCCGAGGGCAGAGATGGCGGCGGCGGCGGCTGCGTTCCGTCGTTGTGTCAGTCGGTCGGTCCGCATAGCACGACAGTGGCGGCGCCGCCACTCGCCGGCGGCGGCGACGGCGGTGGTGGGGGTGGGCTCACGTTGAGGTGCGCGACCCGAACGGGCAGACAACGTTGATGGTTGTGTCGAATTATAAAATTTTCAGTGCGGCACGGATTTTTAAAATTTAATGTATGTGATTCATTTTAAATAATAATTTTGTACAAAGAAACCTTGAATAGGTAAAAAATAGGTAGTTAAGTTTCGGTTAAAATAAATAAGTAGGTACTTAGGTATAAGAAAGGTCTTTTCATTACTTACTGTAAATATTGATGTAAAAAAATTAATTATCTAATTAAAAAGTAAATTGATATAATATGTAGGTATGTATAGGTAGGTACTGTCAAAACATCGCATTCTTTATTGAAAATTCATAAAAAAAATCTTTACTTAACTAACTGATTATTTTTAAGTAGGTATTACGTACGTTGATAAAAAAATGCCTTGGCGTAAACAAAATATAGGTCCACAGACTTCAAGAGCTAAACGAATGCGCGTATCTCGGGCAAATGAATCACAGGAAGAAAATGAAGCTAGGTTGACTAGAGAACGGGAAAGGCGTCGTCGTTTGCGAGAATCAGTTTTGACCGCTGACGAAAACAGTGCACGTACACTATCAGAAATTCAAATGGACACTGCCACCACTGCTGCTGACCATGAAAACATACAAAATTCTACTGTCCTATGGATTAATAAAGAGTGTTCTGGCATGAATTATGAATCTACAATAGACTATAAAAATGATTCTTCTATTATCCTTGGGGAGTTTAAATGTCATCTGCCAACATTGCTCTGCTTTAAAATGGAAAGACGAACCAACCAACCACCCAACCAACTCTCTTACTTTGTCCAATTCTCTTACTCTCTTTAAAATATAAAAAATATTTAAAGAAACTCAATTTTAAACTACATTCCGGTAATTTATTAGTTTTCTGTAATTAATAAAGAACCTAGGTCTGTCCATCTGTCAGATATAATAATTGGCAACTTATTATCACTTTGAATTGGAAGGAGTTTCTATTTTCATAACTACAGCTGTAAAAGTCGAATATCCGAGCGAAGCCGGAACCGCGGGCTGCTAGTACTTAATATACATAGAAAAAAACCCAAACCAGAACAAATATTCATGTTCATGCACACAAAGATTTGTCCTGAGTGGGAATCGAACCCACGACCTCTGGAGTGAAGTGTAGATATACTGACCTCCACGCTATATATTAATAATAGTAAATGAGAATGAGTAGTGATAAAGACGATAAATGCTGTATTGACATACATATTTTGAAATTTTTTGTAATATGAAAATATTACAAAAAATTTCAAAATCACTTCACAAAATTTACAAATACACATTATCAAAATAGGCTATTGTACCAAGATCCCATCTTGTTACAATGGCCTTGAAGAGGGATAAAGGGTAGTTGTTCCTACCCCTCGAAATATCAGTTTTACCCCCGCGGGGGTATTGAACCCAAGTTTAGGAACCCGGTATATAGTATGGATTCCCAAACAATTATCCTAATCCTTTAAGAGCTGTGGATTTTGAATTTTAAGAGCCGTGGATTTTGAATTTTAAGAGCTGTGGATTTTGAATAAATAAAAAATAAAATTATTATTATTATTATTTATGCCATATCACCTTTGTCCCGACCCAGCGCGCTGTCGTTGCTGCGATGAAAATAGACACAAATATTTTAAACATTGGCTCTATTTTTATTTCAATATCATGTAGGTTAAATAAATAATCAACTAACTATAAAAACATACGATTATTATAATGACAACATAGTCAGCATTTTATTAATTAATTAATAAATTATTGGAAATATTATTCACCAATCACTGGTTCGTACTAAGTATCACAATAGAGTTTAAATCTGGAGTACCACTAGTTGGAAATTCCTGGACTGTAGTAAAACATATTTCCTTTTCCTCTATCTATACAATATATTCTATATTTATACCTAGTCATCTATGAGTAGTGTACATATGCCGTTACAGACAGTAATTTATTAAACTAGAAGTAATCGGGAATGTAAAAATATTCTTATAATGGCAGAAAACATGGATATTATTCCTAGTATATCAAGCGAAGGGACCGATGGGATTGCAAAGAGATAATAAATAAAATTACCATATCACACTTTATTCTAGCTGAGATGTCTGAGGCAATGGTACAGGAATATTGAAGCAACGATAATATATGTTATCTCTCAGATGAATTAACAGGGGTGTTGATAACAGTCCTTATCTGCTTGAGGAAGAAGGAAAATGATAACACAGTTAAGGTTGCAAGGCAGGGCACTCTGCATATTTAACTTATAAGGTGACAATAAAGAGTAGTGAGATCTCAATAGAGAATATCGTGGATAGAATAAAGCGTGAAAACATCAATTTTCACTTTCTTGTTGCTACCCCAATTGTCAAGATCATGACGCTTTTCAAAGCATACTTTGACGAAATGAGGACAGAGGTGAAGAGGTTCCGAGTTCGTGAATCTGTTGCAAAAAGAGCATTAAAAGGGGCGCTGTTGGAAAGACCTTAGGAGCAGACAAAAAAAGGATAACACCAAAAACATCACACAATATGGTCTCGTAAATCATCATGTGCCACTTCTTCAGGGGATAACTCTGGCACCCAAAATACGGCCAGGCTTTGTTAGGAGTGTTGGACCATTGACACAAGCCACAAAGACTTTTTATTTCACATAAAATATGGTACATATGTGGTCTTAAAATTTAATACAGTCCGCATATTTCACCAGTAACTGGTATGCAAAAATATAATTAGAGGATTCTAATAGAACAAACATAAATTTATTGTTCAAAATATTCACTCAGTGAATAAAAACATTTATCAACAAGCCATTTCTTTAAAATGTACATTGAATTTATTCAATGGCATCAGCTTAAGGTTATTGTCGAGCCTATTGTAGACTTTAATAGACATGACATAGCTGTTCTTCGCATAAGATGCAGTAGACATGATTGGCAGAGTCAGTTTATTCGGATACCTACTTGTATCTCTACGCTCTTTTTGATACAATTCGGGATGTGACCGAACAAAAACACAAATCTCGTATATAATATAAGGATGCAACAGTTAATATTTTAAGGTTTTTAAACAAAGGCCTACAGGATGTCATGATGTCAACATTACAGATTGCTCTTATACAGGCTTTTTGGGAAATAAATGCTCGCTTTATCTGACACATCGAAGGTTAACGAAGACAAACATCATGCCAAGCTGACCTCGGCTCGTATTAGCATGCTGCCCATGGCGGGCGAAGTCTGAAGGCGAAGTTATGAGAATTTTAAGGAGTAGGTGAAATGCTTCTAATGATAACTGCGAGGTGTACGCAAGAGTTCAGCCCACTTCTATTCCAGCGACCTTATTCAGCTTCAATCTATGTTGAAGAAGATAAAAAACAGTCCTCTGGAAGATAAATAAAAAATCAAGCTTCTTCACGCTGGAACGAAAACTTGGGAGTGGAGTGGAAGGAGTGTGAATTTATACCGACTGGGGGTTCCATAAAGTTTTATGGTTTTGGTTAGGATCATTTAGCCACTTTTTTGGGTTTTTTCTTGGTGTATTTCGTTGTTTTTATTTAATGTTATCATATTGACAACATTTATGTACCATAATACAATAAATTAAATTCAAATTTTACACAAAACATATGCCTGTAACCATTGTAAACGAGCAGCATTCCTCAAATGCTTTTCTACCTGATTTTTTTCTCTCATATTTACATAAAACAACATGTCTTTATTTACATATATATCAGTCGTAATTGTTTTAAGGTAAACAGATACCCAAATATGTGCATCATCTTCATGTAAAAAAATACAATTCATAGTTTGCAACTACCTAGCTGGTTTAAAAAATAGCGGGATCTACAATGTGCCTGCCCCATGTAAACACAATTGTCAAAACATTTGAATAAATAATAATGAATTTTAGCATAGTGTTAACTTATGAATGTTTTGGCAAATTTAATTAATATCAGACACAACTCATGATTTCAGTATCTGAATAGTTACTTTTTTTATGACTGCTCCTGCAACACTCTTTATATCTCTTCCAATATATGATTTCTCATCATCAAATTTAGATTCTATGGCATGGTAGGTATTGTTCATTATATCTTTAATTTTATTTCTTATATTAGTTTGCTCATTGGTTTCATAAGTTTCAATACATTTATCTTCACAATTTTTAACAGCATTACTGACTTCTCCACAATTTTCAGTTATTTGCTGATTTAAGTCCTTGATTTCATTAGATAAGATTTCATTACTCTTTTGTGTAGCATTCAACTGTGACTGGCTTAAAATTAGTTTCGTTGTTAGGCTATCAATTTCAATATCCTTTACTTGACATTCATGTTCTAAGTGTTGTACTTTATCTTTAAGTTCCTGCTTCTCTTTATCTTGTTCAAATTGTTGTGAAACTATTGTGTTATCACTGTTTTTACTTAAGTTATTTCGGTGTAATATGTCTTCATAAATTTTTATTTTATTATCATATTCCCTAAGCAATTTATGTAATATGTCCACTTGAGAGCTCATATTTACTGTGTTATTGTCTTTGTTTTCAATTTGAGACATTTTATCTAATACTAAATCCACTTTGTCAGATATTCTAGTCATGTTAATTCTGAGCTCACTGTTATTGACTCTTTGTTCAGTCATCAAAAAGCCAATTTCGTTTCCAGAACATGTACTAGTAATTATATTTGAATTAGACACTGGTAGAAGCTGACTCTGCAAAGAGGAAAATACGCTAGTTGCTGAAGGCTCACTGCTGGGATAGATAATTTTTTTCGTCTCAACTATAGCTTGACTTTCAGTAACTGTTTTTTCAGGGTAAAATCTTTTTACTAAGTTTTTTGATGTTTTGTGTCTAGCAGTCTTGTTGTACGAGTCATTTGTATCAGAGGAGTCACTTGATTGTTCTTTATTTAACTTAGGGTGTGGTAATACAGATTGTCCCATATTTGCCATTCTACTTATTATAGACAGTTTTGTTTTTTCATTTCTGTTAGACGAATCTGTATCACTTTCTTTGTCATTATTTTCAGAATCTGCTTTATGGTCTATTACATCAACCTGACTCTTCTTTTCCATACCATTCATAACTTCTAAAGAGTATTTCAATTTAACACCTAAACTTTCTAGCAAACTGGCAATTTTTTTAATGTTTTCTTCTGTGGCTTGTACGCTCCAATATTTTTTATTGTTGTCAACATATGACATATAAACATTTTCTTTTACAGTAATTTCAAAATCATTATTAATTGTTGCTCTTGATAAAGTGACCTTGTTAGAGTCATATAAAACTATAAGATGAATATTTGTTTCTAGTAGTTTCAATATGGCAATACCTAAATTTCCTCTGCAAATATATGCACCATTGGACCTGAAAATAAAATTACATGATAAGATAACTGATGGAAATGTAGACAGTAAATCAAGACACAAATATTACATATTATTGAGTTCATTTTATAAGATAACAAGTTGCGATTTAATAACATACATAACCTAATATAACGTTGAGCTTTTTCTTAAAAAAATTATGAAAAATCAAATAAAATAGTTTCTTTAATAAAATGACAAATTGGGCTTTTACAATTTGTTATTTTATTCATGTACAATAAAAGATATAATAGAATAAATTGGAACTACATACTTATAATATGAAACTGAAACCCATGCAGGTTTTTATACACCAACAAAAAGTGCCTAATTATTAGTATATAAAATTTATAGACCAACTAACAAATTGAAATTGTATTGTGATATAACTTAATAAGATTGTTTTCTTACACACCATTCATAGGCGCGAAGAGCGCAGGCATATATGCATTGGGTGGTTTTCTGTTCTTCTAATTTAACTGTTGGTTGAACTGGTTTTGGAGGAGTGTATTTTAGAGTTTCATTTTCAGCTTGTTGTGCCTTCCCAAAAATGTTTGCTAAAGATGTGCTGAAATAAATTCAAGCACATAAATAACTACTTAGTTATAAAAATGGAATAATTAAAGGCTAAAAAGTTTAGTATTTTGTACTTTATTACCTTTAACTATTCCACTCTTATTATATATTTCTGGAAATATTTTGTATGTTTGTTCCTCAGTTACACTTTAACTACTGAATGGAATATACTAAAATTTCATACTAAAATCATAAACCTGAGTTTAACACTGGTGTTAAATTTTGATTTTCTGGAAAAGTAAACTTTTCAGTTCTGTAGTAAAACAAGTATTCAATAACAAATAAATTTTTGATAATGGTTGTAGACTAAGTTATATTTGGCTTCTTTATGATACTACATCATGTGTTCTTATTATAATATTTTGGGTTTATTTTATACTATTTAAATTTTCGGCCATGTATGACATACCAAAAAATATAAAGTACCTACACTTAATCTTATGACCTCTTACCTCATATGAAAACGATTATGAATAATACAACAACAATTATGGAATACAGACAGTAAAGATAGAGGTAAAAATAAACAAAACAAACCTAGAAGCTGGAGTAAAGTAATCGTCATCTATGTCCTCCGATTGTAACATTGTTTTTGATAAATTTACTTTGAAAATAATAATTTATGATATTCTTTGAACTGATATAGGACTATGATGAATTATATACTATTATACAATTATATAATTATACAATATTATTTTATTACTACTACAACTATGTATATATCATATTACAAGTACAAAATATTTTAAGCTTGCTTTGACATTTGTTTTCTATACTACTCCGTGACGGGCAGGCTTTAAAGCCCATATAATTAACTTACTACAATATTTATAAAACTGTATGTGATATGCCTACTTAAAGCCGGTAATAATATATGCTTTTGATGAAGACTAAAATGCCTAAATATGCAAAAGAAGAGATCCATGAAGATTTAGCACAAGAGATGGCAGTATACGCTAAGACATTCTCGTAAAAAGTCGAAGTTTTATGCCAGGCCCTTGACTTGACATTGACAGCAGCAAGCAAGCAACAGCAGATCAGTCAGAAGGACCATTCATTATATCTAACCTTTTTTTTCCAAAATTCAGAATTTAACTCAAACTTTAGGTTTAATACCTAGTGTTCATACGTCTGTGATATCTAAGTACCATATAAAAATAGTTTCAGTAATGCCTGATACATTCACGTGTATTACTTGCCAGGTGATATTCAAAGCACCTGAATTACAAAGAGAACATTACAAACTTGACTGGCATAGGTATAATTTAAAGAGAAAGGTTGCTAACATACCACCTGTATCTTTAGAGGAGTTTGAGAAAAGAGCAAGAGAACATAAAGAACAGACAGAAAATGAAAGCCAAGGTGAGTCAGAGTACTGCAAATTCTGTTCCAAATTTTTCAATACGAAAAACGCGTTTAATAATCATTTGAATAGTAAAAAACACAAGCTGGCTCAAGAAAGGTACGTGGAAGAAGATCATAGTGCCCATTCGGATACTGATAGTTTTGTGAAGGTGGATGCTAGTGAGCCAGACCTGAAGACACCAGACAAGCCAGGTCCTGAAAAGTTTGTGGTTGTCAATGCCGAAAACTCTGGAGAAGATGTTGAGACCGATTCTGAGATTGAAGAGGTAAGATTTTTACCCACTTTAAAATTGGAAATATAAGTTAACTAGTATAAATTTGCACAATATTTTCATAGTGCATGGAATAATGTGAAGTATTGTAAGTGACAATATTATGAGTAGTGCTACTCTGCCTGTATGCCAAAAACATTTAAATGAAACTAAGGTTACATAGAATCTATTTCTTTATGTATTATATTCTGTAGACACATAATGCATCTCAATTTTGGGTATAGATTGTTTAGACAAAAAAGAGAAATAAACCTTTACCTATTGCACTCGCGCCTATTTCTGAAGGGTTTCAGCTGTCAAAGTAATTTAATTAAAGATTTCTCATGGCCCTATCGTCTGCCAGTTTTTAGGCAACTTTATAAACAAATTCCTTAAGATTTATCTATATAATTATATTTGGTTTGTATTTGCAACTTAAAAAAATTTACAAAATTTACTATATATTTATTTTTAAAAAGTAATTGAAGAATTAAGTATACAGAATAAGTATACAATACATTTTAATACAGTAAATACTAAATCATAAAAACCTTGGAATAGCATAATTTAAAATATCTTATTATTGCAAAATATAAGTCTTTTTTATCTTATCTCTGTCTAAGCTGTAAAAAGAATCAAATTACTTTTGTTTTGACAATGGATTGAGAGGATAATTATAAAATGGTTGAAAGCACCCTTACTATCAATCAACTACAAATTGACAGTTAGTGTAGTAGTAGTGAAAATTTTTAAAACAATAGATAAATAGTCCTCAGACCTAGCCCATAACTAATATATTTAAAGTTTCAAATAATGTTTATATTCTAGAAAGATAAGTTTGTACTACTTACTATATATAACTAATCACCTCTCTAACTAATGTCATTGAAACAAGTGTCTTGGCATCTCAATACTGTCTAATTATATTGTAGCATTGTTTAACATATCCAATTCTGCTCATATTTGTCTGTGTATTACTGTAATGTAAAATTTTTATAATTATGCAATGAATAAATGAATCAATTTTTGTGACAGATTGACTCTGACGAGTGGGAAGAATGCCGCATCAAAGGCAGTGATTCTCTAATCAAGCCTAGAGACTGCCTCTTTTGCAACCACCACAGCAAGAACATGGTGAAGAATCTCAAGCATATGTCTGAAGCTCATTCTTTTTTCATACCTGATGTGGAGTATTGTATTGACGTCAAAGGGCTGCTCTTGTATTTAGGGGAAAAGGTATGATATTCCTTTAAGTGTACAAAATACTAACTTTATTGTACTAAGTTTGTATCAAACCTCTGCAGTACTACATGGTTGAAAACATGGATAGGATCCCAGTTGGCGTGGCATTTAATATAAAGCACAATCACATTTTACAAAACACTTAAAATGTTGGTTCCAATTGGCTTAAATTTTTTTGAAAGTAGCATGCCATACGTCTGCCTTCACCAATTGGCTTTGGTTCTGCATTGTGGTGTGTCCTGAACTGATGTTAATGAGCTGATATAATGATGATGAACTTGATAACGAATTTTAAAAGCTTTATAATTATTCATATTTAAAATGTTTTTTAGATTTCTCAAGGATACATGTGTTTATGGTGCAATGATACTGGTCGAACATTCTACTCCATGGAAGCATCTCGAGCCCACATGGTAGACAAGGGCCACTGCAAGATGCTCCATGAAGGGCTGGCCCTTGCTGAATATGCTGACTACTATGACTACAGGTATGTATTGTCCTTAACTGGTGACTTGCTCTTTGTAAAGTCAGATCTAAAGAATCATTTGAGAAAAGAGGAAGATATCTTTCAAAATTCATAAGAGATTTTCTATATAAGTTTTTGGTATTGGGTGCTCCTCCCACTTTTCTGTCTCAACTGATTTACAATGTCGTATCATAGATCAGCAGAATGATTTATCTATAAAATACATGTTGGAGAAATAAGCAATAGGTTCTTACTATATTTTATATGCTTTAGTATCATTTTTTTGTAGCAATAATTTATTGTTTTCAAAATATTAAGGGACATTTTGGGTAAAAGTTACTTAAAAAATGTTATTTGGAAATTTAAGTTCCTTGTTTTATATTTTTTTCATTTTGGAAGACGACAATTGAATTTGCCAGTTTGGTTATTGTAATTATAATCTATTTTTAAGGCTTGTCAAAAAGAGTTGCTCTTAACTACGTAGGATAGGACTTGTAAAATATTTTTTACTACATTCTGTTATTAGATAATCTTAATCACTTACAACTAAATTGTTTTATCCTGATATCCATTAACTTATCAATTTGTTTAAGCTCTTCATATCCTGAAAATAAGGAAGGTGATGAAAACATGGATGTAGATGAAGAAGTTGAGGGACCTGCTGCTTTGGAGGGTGATGACTACCAGCTCATTCTGCCATCCGGAGTTGTTGTAGGTCATCGTTCACTTATGAAGTAAGTCTATTTTATTATTTCACAACAGATGCACTCTAACCTACAGTAGTGGGTTCGTTTTTGTTCCAACAATAATGAATATATATATATATTTTTTTTGATGATCCATGGTTAGTATTAATTTGGGTGCGATTCCATTAAATGGCACTGTATGTGTTGGTAGAAACTAGACATTTTAATTCAGTTAGTTTCTCTGTTCCAGGTGTAGGATTTGCCATATTTTTAGGCGATTCACATCATCTTGTGGAGTCAATAGACTTCTGGCCAGTTCATTCGTATGTTTATTTAGCCTTTCCATGTATCTCTTACTGTTCTTGCGAACTACTTCTCTTACGTTCGGTATCTCCAGATAGTCATGTATTTCTTTGTTCCTGACAAACCAGTGTGCGCTCGAAATGTTTCTCAGTGCAATATTTTGAAATCTCTGGAGGATTTCTATGTTCGAATTGCTAGCACAGCCCCAGAGTTCTATTCCATATGTCCAGATTGGTTGTATTATAGCCTTGTAGACAAGCAATTTGTTACTGAGGGTCAGTCTAGATTGCTGCCCTAGAAGCCAAGAAAGCTCTTTGAATTTTAAGGTGGCTTCTGTTTTCTTAGCTTTGATATGATTAGCCCAAGTCAGTCTTCTATCTAGGTGTAGTCCGAGATATTTCACGCTGTTGCTGCTTGGTAACGGTTTGTCTCCCATACATACAGGTGGACAGTCCCCTCTCCGCAGTGTAAATGTCACTTGGATCGATTTGTTTATGCTAGGCTTAATTCTCCACCTTCGCAACCATACGTGAACTTTATTGAGCTGTTCCTGTAGTTTCAGAGATGCATTATTTGGATTCCCATCACTTGCAAGGCATGCAGTGTCATCAGCGTATGTTGCAGTTACAACATTTTCTGTTTTAGGCAGGTCTGCCGTGTAAATTGAGTAAAGGACTGGGCCAAGCACTGATCCTTGTGGAACTGAGGCAGTGATGTAGTACAGTCTGGAGAGTTCTTCCTCATACTTTACTTTGAATCTTCTTTGATCTAGGTAAGATTTTAGGATCATGTAGAATGAGTTTGGTAGAAGGGTTTTAAGCTTGTACAATAATCCTTTGTGCCATACTCTGTCGAATGCCTGCTGAATGTCTATGAATACTGCTGAACAATACTCTTTTTTCTCCAGCGATTGTCTTATTTTGTGAACCACTCGATGTACTTGTTCTACAGTTGCATGTTTCTCCCGGAATCCAAATTGGTGATCGGGTATGATCTTGTCTTGTTCCAGAACTGGTTATAGTCGCCGCAGAAAAACTTTTTCAAAGACTTTAGACATTGCAGGGAGAAGACTTATAGGCCTGTATGAGCCAGGTTCTGTTGGTGGTTTACCAGGCTTCACAATCATAACTATTTGCGATATCTTCCATAGCTTGGGGTAGTACTGTACTCTAAATATGGCATTAAATAACATGGTTAGAAATACTATAACCTTTCTTGGTAGTTTTTTAAGGATTTCACCTGTTATTAGGTCGAAGCCAGGAGCCTTTTTGTTTTCCAGGCCACTGATTGTTCGTACTAATTCCTGTGGGGTAACTAGTTTAAGCGGTAGTGATAACTGCTGGTCACTATGGATCATTCTATTCACTTCTTCTTCAAACTCAGTCATGGATGATTGGTTTGGTGTGAAGACTTCGCTTAGTAATAATGAATATATAATAATTAAATATTGTATGAACCTTGAGTTATCAATATAAATAAAAGATAATAAATAATATTAATAATTCCTCTCCTCTCCTCTCCAATACTGTTGTGCCCGACAGAATCCATTGCTAGTTCTTACTTTAACTTTAAGAACTTATGGAATGTAATAAAATGTTTGAATTGAATTCCCACCCGAGACTCGCCCTTCTTCGACAGTTGTGCGTATACCACCAAATAAAATACACAATATTTAGTTTTTGAAAAATAATTGAAAATATTAATATGAAAAATTAAACCTATCCATACTAATCGACAAATGTATAGTAACCGTGTTATTAGTAGATATTAAAGTTGTTTGCGTGTTTAGTTCCCGTTTGTGGATGATGCAATTGTGCTTGTCGTAATTACTGCGTATTATTGCTGAGCTATAGTGATTTCTGAAACATTATAAGTACCTAGTAATGATATGAGTTTGACCTTCAAATATAAATGTCAATTTATTTTATGCATTTATAAATAATTCAGACATTACTATGTAACTACTATACTATGTATATACTATTGTATTACACATACAATGGTTTACCTTATTCCGCCCAGTGAGAGCCTCTAATGTGGCTTAACGACGACTACATTTAGTGATAACCAGTATCAATGGTCTAACGTGCCTTCCGTAGCACGGAAGCGCTCGAAATTTAAATGCTACACAAACGGTCACCTATTCAAGGACTGTGCGTTTCTCTGCTTTACTTCGGTAATCATATTCGATCACGTAGTACCATTAGTAATTAGATATTGTAGTTACTACGGAAAAGCGATTACACGGAATAATTAAGTTACGATAAGACGCATTATTATACATATTTATCATTTAATAAATGAAGCGTAGTACTATTTGTTTACTTTATCACTATTTACCACATGAACATGTGGAACAAAAGACAATGACGTATTCTATTGTTGTTAACATTTTTATAGGCGGACATAGACTATCGGTTTAACGTTCCTTTAAAATCCAGTCGGTATAAATTATGATGATGCTAGGTATTGCAATCCCGCATACACACGGATCACGCAAATTTTGAAAGTTGGTGCCAAATATTAAATAAAAAAGTATGCACTGTTAGTGTTTCTAATTTCTAACTATTTAATAATAGGAGGAGGCGATTAAAACTTTCATCTTAAAACCTCTTGCTAAGACAACTGACATTTCGCGTAATTATAATCGGTTAGCAAAAATCTGCTAGTTGGTTGCTGCTTTAATTATTTCATCATCAAAAATATTTTTTTTCTTAGTATTTTGCACCAACCTTCCGTTGTGCTGGATCCCCGTATTGGCTAAATTGCAATCCCTAATACTATGAACCCACAACTTGTATTGTTGTATGACTGTATTAAAATTGTTTTGTATCAATAAATATTAGAAATACATAAGACTGAGCTGTAATCAAAATGAGGCTATTGCTTACGTGGTAAAAACGTAAATTCATTCTTTGTTGTATAATTTTAACGCGCTTGCAGCTTGATAGAAAGTAATCATAGAAGCTGAGGATGATTGACAGAGACTTGGAAGGATGATTGTTTGTGTGGCATGTGTAAAGGAGCGCTTTTATGATTTGGATGACACGTAAAGCAGCACGATGTCCTTAAACCAAGCTGGAGTCCCTACTCGCCTTTACCAATTTTGACTGGGTCCTCGTGAAATATGATCTGATACCTTCTCACGTTACTTAGAGGAAAAGCGCAGTAAAGGGACGTTAATAGACTGAGATAATGGTATGGATGCTGGGGGATCCCATCAAGATCTGGAGATTCCAAGCCAACCTCACCTGCAAGTCTCCGATCAACGGATGAGGCTCTGGCAAACACAAAAGTTTCCGGTAGGCGGCAATAGGCTCGCCACCTATTATGTGGGACCAAAATATAATTGGCGACGTGTGAGCGAAATACCCTATCCCTTTGGGGAAACTGGCGTACACTACATATAATCATATGATGTTGGTAGCCTATGGTTTATAAGTTAAAGGAGATACGGTTCCTTGATTAGTCATTTTACCTGCTTACTAAACTAAGACAGGCCTTATTTTTTATCAGTGTATGTATATTATATTGTTTGTTTGTTTCCAGGTACTACAAACAAAATTTGACACACAATCCTCAGGCTATTGTTAAAAAGTCAGATCGCAAGTTGCACAAACTATTGGGAGTTTACCGAGCTTTGGGCTGGGCCCCTAAAGAACAGGCAGTAGCTGCTAAGTAAGTACTTAGTTCCAAATAGTCCTATTCGTAATCAATATAAAACAAAAATATAACCCTGATTTGTTTGGTAATGTTAAAGTATCAATAATGTTAAAAACAATTTATTAGGTCACTCAAAAACGGTTTCGATCAATCGTTTTAATTTGTTTGCAATAGGGGATAGTAATTATATTTCCTCGGTATATTTTTGAATTTGGTAATTTGCCTGATCGCCCTTGATTTAAGAATTGATTTATGTATCAAGATCTTGTAATTCATTCACTGTCATTATCTTATATGACCTAATATAGGGTCTAGTTGAAAACCAGCGTCAGCCTAAAACACTCACACATGCTGAACTGGACCCCTTTTGATGCACCTGTGGTATATTTTATTTTTAGTTTCAAGAATTTTGTTTGATCTTGTTACATTGTGCCAACACTCTGTAAATAAGTCCAGTGCGGATTGACCAACAAAGAAATCACATAAAGTGTTTTATTTCTTTTCAGAAAAGCACGGGACATTCACTTCATGAAGCGCGTTCAAGCAAAATGGCAGATGAAACTTTCTGTAAAATCGAACAAGTTCCAGAAACATTTCCGGCAACAAGTTAACTTCTAGACACATTTTATTAGTTAATTCGTATTTAATGCGTTTTATAGCGCTATTGGGGACATACACTTTTGTAAGAATTTATGATTATATTGAGACAATTTGTAAACTTAGTATCGGTGATCGGAAAACAATTAGCTTGAACTCGATTACATTTTCGATAAGTCTATTTGAACTCTTCATTCTTGGACTACCCACGGTCTTTACTGCATAAGATGTCAGGAACAATTAACAGCAACATATTAGTGGAAACCTTTGGGAATAAACTTTCTGTTGCGTGTTCCTAGGTGCTGGAATAAGCTTCCTGGCAAAGTTCTCTCAAAAAGGTAAAAAAAAAAGGTTTTTAAAAAAGATGTGAAACGTTTTTGGTCGGAGGCAAGGCGCTAGTGATGCCGTTGATAATATTATACAAGCGTTCACAGGCTACGGTGACCACTTCTCATCAGGTAGGCCATATGAGTGCTTAAGCGCAACCTTAAATTATAGCCTATTGTTATTCTGCATGTTCTTAATTTATTAAGTTCAGGGTTCAATTTTAATACAGTACAGGCAAACCGACATAGGTACCATAAAGGCCATATATGATGGGATGAGATAAAGCCGTTGAGTTGTCCATGAATACTAATATTTCTTATGTGCGTTGTCGGAGCTTGCTTTAAACATCAGCAAATCAGACTTTTGACAAAAGTAATAGAGTAACGAACATAATTATTCAAAGAGAGAGAGGGAGAGAATAGGAATATACTCAATATCAAACTAAATTCTTACTCGAGTGTTGAACACTTCTGTGTACTGTTTTAACAATAATCAAGAATTGAAAAAAAACTATAGAAAAGCACACGTCATTTCCATTCCTTAGCCACTTAGTGGATTAATCCAAACTTGGTATAGTGTTGTATGTTTGTGTGTGTATGTGTGTCAGAGTAATAGGTGTTTAGAAGGGTTTAGTCATTATTTCGATCGAACTTATACATTTTATGATTCGCGTATTATAAGTAGAAAAGTGACCTTGAGTGCGCTGTAACTCATTACCGGGTCTGAATCGAAGTGCGGCATGGGGGGGGGGAGGCGCGTAACTATAGCAACGCAGCGACGCTTCCCTTGTGTTCAAGCGATTAAGCATTTTCGATTTTACTGCGCAGATAACTGCCATATTTGTTCAACTTAAGTGCCGGGCACTATACAGAAACATTGGTAATTCAGTCGTGTCTGAAAACTGCAATTTCACAGGCTAAATGTTTTCCATATGTACTTAATATTCTTGTGTTATTTTTTATATAAATGACTTCTATTTACATTATGATAATTTACATTATGTCAAGTGAAAATAAATAGCAAGTAAATGGATTCTGCTTTCGGATATTATGCCGTTGACATGACACTTAAGGTCGAATTCTATGATGTCACTATATATTTACGTTTGTCGTACAGTAATAAAAAAAATAGTTTCCTTACATTTGAATTTATTGGAAAATATATGGAAGGAGTGTATGGCTATTGGAATATGTTCAAGTTTGGATATAATATTCATTTAGTTTGATGTATTTTTTTAGCAATATTTATAGGTAAATGGGTGCATAACAGTCGGCTACATGATATTCATTGTACACTTTTGAATATTTGTTCATAACGCAATACATTTCAATATGAATTATTTTAAAAAAATACGTCGGTCGTATACCAATTGCATAATGAATTCAGACTAAAACTATAACTCTCGTCTAACCATCATAATTAGTATAATAACTTGCAAAATTCAACTACTTGCTAAGTTATTAACTAATTCTAACTAATTTATTTTAATACAGTTTTCTGTAAATACAATCTGTTGATATTTCATTGCTACGTAGAAGATTCATACGTATTTTTTTTTATACAAAACTAAATATCAGGGTTTTTCTATTATCAGTCTTTAATTATGTATCATAATGTGTTCGAATTAATATGAATTATATATGTTAATATCGTTAATATTTGATATCGAGCGCTTCCGTGCTTCGGAAGGCACATTAAACCGTTCGTCCCGGTTATCACTAAATGTAGTAATCGTTAAGCCATGTAAAAGGAATTATTGGGCGGCTTGATGGAAAAATTCTAACAACAAGACGCCATACACCTGCCTCTACCAATCCTCTAAGTGGAGTATGACCCAATACCCTCACACCTTGATATGAAAGAGGAGGCTCGTGCTCAGTATTGGGACGTTAATGGGATGTTGTTAATATTTATGTTATTCGTACTAAATCGAACATTCGCACAACATTTAGATCTGCCAACGTTCTTGAACGCGAACTGTAATCTTTCGATAGATCTACATAAATATATTTATAATAATTCTTATTAGTTTCAGATTCACAGGAATCTTTCATACCAATTCGAACAGTACGAAGAAATCCCGTCTTACGTCTTACTACCTCTCTTTATGTAAATTGAGCTTAAATCTACGTTTTCTGTAAATCACTTTTCTGGAGTGAGAGTTCGAGCTTTGTATGTGTAAAGTATCCACCAGAAAAGAAAAAATAATTATATAAGAGTCTTATGAAATCAGTATAACAAGAATAAGCTGACTTGTGCGTAGTAATATTAAAGTGTGTCCTTTTAACTAATTCTAAACATTTTGGTGCTTCAATCTTATTTTCTCTATATTATTTTTATTTCCTTTTGAAGATGAATAGTAAAATATTTGTTTTAAGTATATGCACAACTGTTTATCTAACCACTATGAATACCTAAAAAAAAAACCGTAAGGTTTTATGATTTCAAATGTTTTAAATCAGAGCTTGTAATTATTGTATTAATATAAAAACTTGTTATAAAACCTGAAAATCTTGTGGGTTTAATTCAACCTATTGTTAGGTCTTTGTTAAATCATATTACAATGTCTACGCTACTTAAATTCGTATGCTTACGAACACCATAGACATAAGTCGATAGAGAGATCAATAAAGTTTCAAAATGACAAAGTTTTTTTTATTTATCTTTTCTTACTTTAGCATAAGAGTATTTTATGCTGTTACCAGTGGCATTATTAGTAACAGCTCCTGTAATAGTCCATGGTATTATCACTGGTTTCCTATCAATCTTCAGGCTGATTTTGTACAAAGGGAACGTATTAATTTTGTTTTTGTAATAACTCGATATCATTTTAGACAGTCCCTCGTTTATTACGTACTTCGGCTCTAGATCTGGTATCTTTTCTATGTATTTTGACAGAACCTTCTGGATTTCTTCATTGCTAACCTCTTGTTTTTGATCCAAGCTCTTTGCTAGTACGGTTAACTGCCATAAAGTGAATATCTGGAATGGTTGAAGAAATAACAGAACTCACAAGAATTGTTTTATAAGTCAAAATATGGACCAATTGCTCACTTTTATTTTATTTACATTTATATTGAGCGGCGATAGCACAGTGGCCTCACCCCTTGCTGTTAAATTCAGAGGGTCACGGGTTCAAAACCTGGTGACTATGTCTTTTTGAAGTTGGAAGCGTAATTATCACTTGTTCCATGCCTTGCAAAGCACGTCGTTGTTAGGAAGTCGGTGCCTTCTAACATCTTGACAGCTGCTTTAACCATAGAATGATGTTTCCCTTTTGGGTTGCGGAGGTAAGACGGCAGTCGCTTCATGTAATTACGTGTAATAATGCGTAAAAATGTATACTTGCGGGTGTGACGCACGCGGAGAAATCCCGCGTGCGACAAATCTGCACGATATCTAAAATACCTTAAAGCTCAATTCACACTGATTGATTCACGCGGAATGAAATAGATGCGGCTGTTTGCCACAAAAAGGTTCATAGCATAATTAACCTTATTGCAGTTATCTAAAGTATTAACTAAATAAGAACCAAAAATGTTTGCACGTCTTCCGAGGAATTCTCTCACTATCTCGAAAATTCCCTACATACTGTCAGCGTATTTAATTCACACCTTATACAATTGACGTTAAGTTCATTATCCTATGTAGGTACAATTCCGTTGCAAAAAGTTGCTTCCATTCCATTCCGCTGCGGTGTAAATTGAGCCTAACGGCGGTGTTAGTCAGTCGCGATCAACAATCAGATTTAAAATCTCTGAAGAGGTTTAGTTAAACTTCAAGTCATATTATGTTGATGTAGATCTGCTCCTTGAACCTCACATCTCCAGAAATCCTAGAATATTTTACCGTTCATCAGATGTTGATGGGCTGAGATGATGATGATGAGATGATGGTAAAAGGGAAGTAAAATGGTGCATAAATATAAATGTGTAATAAAAGTAGATTTTTTAAAATAAGGATTTTTTTATAGTAAGGACTATTTAGTTATCGATATTATCTGGCCTCAACTGCATGCGTCTCTCTTACAATTTGATCAAAACTTGGGCAACTTTTGTGTTTGAGTGGGCTGTATGCTTTAATGCCATGATTTGTGGTATAAAAAAAAAGTTTAGCTGACATTTGGACCTCATCTCCAGGTACAGGCGGGATGGCATCATAATAATTATGTTGTCTCGGCAAATATAAAGACACAGTAAAATTTTACAACGTCTCAATTTGATAAATTAATTTTAACAAAAATAAGAAAAGAAATAATTCCTAAAAGTTCATATAATGTTTTTCGGCTTAAGTTTTTGAAAGTATAAAATACCTATTGAAATTTACATCTTTCAAAACGAAGTATTACTTGAACTGAAATTTCTACAAAAGAATCCAATTAACTCACCAGAACTTTAATCATATTGCTTCCATAATGTAAATACGAATAGAAATTAACTTTATAACTACTTACAAATCTAAATCAAAAAGTAAAACATCGTTACGCTTATTAGGTTTGAGTAATGGAATCTGGATTCTCATTATAGGCATTTGAAGATAAAATATGATTTTCTTTTTTAGTTTTATTGGGTTTGTGTTGAATAAGCGTACCTATTGAGATAAAACTCGTTCACATAACATACATAATCTTATTCACAATTCCCATTTGGGGAAGGCTGAAACCCTGCTACAACTATTTAAGGGATATAATAGTAGTAGAAAAGTTCACTTAGCTTTTTCTCGAGATCCTATTTTCCTAGCTACCTTCTTCGACGTCCTCTGGCAACACATGGAGTAGTAGAATTGTTTGAGATGCCGCTGTCACATAGCTTGTTTAATAGTCATAAAGGTACAGATCACATAATCAAAGCATGTGGCGTCGTACAGTCAAGGTAAAATTTGTTGGTAGCACCCAAATCGCCATATATATCGGAACACTCCCTAACGCTTTTAATTGACACAAGAGACGTGTGTCGATCTTTGAGGCGCGTGGATGCTAACAACTATATGCCGCTGACTGTACATATGGGATTACTGTGGTGCGGTTACTCTAAATTATTTACAGACTAGACCAGAGTAATATCAGGTTATCTATTGGTTTAAAAAAAAACAAACTATGGTAGGGTGTTTAATAGTACATTGGGATTTATTTGAGTTGATTTTTTGTCGAAAATCTTGCACGACATTGCGTTCTGACATTGAAATCTGGGTGTTTTAGTCCTACGTAACTGCGAATGACACAGGTGCTTACGCGAAATAATCACATGGCTTGTGATTTTTCTTCTTTAAAAACAGCTGTAATCTACTCCCAAAATAGCTAGGATTCATAAAAGTTATGGAGTTTTCGCACAGTTGCGTCTCAGAGTAGAGATAATTCGCTAAAATAAAATATCTATCGTGCTATTGAGCTTTTGAGCTATGGCTCTTGCGCGCAAGCATCTTTGTGCTATAGTCATTCAATTCATCGTCACTCGCAATAGGACACCTGGCTTGGGTAAACACCGTTAAGTATAAGTTTGTACAGGTAAATCCAGAATTTCTCTAGGCGCGGTTCCTCTTCTAGAAAACCCTAGTCCAGCCTTCAACACGCAGAGGCCGGCCTCTATGGTCCTTTGTCGGTCCGATTCATTGCCCAAAGCTGGGTTTATCTCCACCAAGTCAATTGCTCGCAGTCGGCCAGTGGAATGTAGGATTTCCATGAGACTAATAGCTTCTCTTAGGGTAAGACCGCCTCGAACTGTGAGAAGAAATAAAAGTTAATTGAGATACCTAGTGCAAACATTATCATAGGGTTAGGCAGAGATCACATCGCCCACAGTTTTAGCTCCACTTACACCCATTACCTTGACCACTTTTTACTTACACTACACCTTCTCCGCACTTCCGCAGGTTTAGGGCACCTTTTTGCATACCTTTCTCCAAAATCTTATGAGTTTGATCTTTTATTAAAAGTTTATAAATAATGTGAGCAGCCAGGGTCTTAGGAGGTAGTTGCGGGACTGTTCGCAAGGGTTACCGCGGCCTCGGTACGTAGCAGGCTCAAACAAAGGAACATGGATGGTTTTTATTCAGTAGAAAGGTCTCACACACCCTCCTGCTCCACCCACGGTGGGGGAAGGTCATTTGATGATTTTACATCCAGAAAACAAAAAGGGTCTTATAAGGTAAGTGATTAATGAAGATAATTACGCACTTAATTTAACAAAATATAGCCTACGCACCGAAGTAACCAAGTTAGGAAGAAAAACTTTTAAGGCATATCTTGATCTACTTCGCATGCTTACTGACAAAAAAATCTAAATCTTTTTAGTTACATACGTTCAAACATTTTAGGTTTCACATTGACTCAAAGCTTGTCATAGTAAGCCATGGTAAGCACAGTAATGAACCACCCCTTCAAGGCATTCACCATCACAGCCGATAACGTTTAACTACTTAGGACGGACGTCTTTCCACAAACCAAGGCGAGAGAAGGTCCGTGCTTATTAAGAAATATAATAAGATCATCATAACCACGCGGACCCGGTGTGGATTGGGGGAGGCAGGTATGTGGCCTCCTACTGGTTGAATTTTTTAAACCACCCAATTTCTTAATTCCCAAAGCCTCTAAGGCAATCTTCGTAACCTAATCGTATATTTACCTTTTTTTTCTTTTTTTTTTCGGATGGAAAATCATCTAATGACCTTCTCCCGCTGTGGGTGGAGCGGAAGGGTGTGTCAGACTTTTACTGACTAAAAACCATCCATGTTCCTTCTTGTGCCTGCTACGTCCAGAGGCCGCGGTAACCCTTTCGGATAGTCCCGCAGCCCCGGCAGGCTTGACCCCTCCCTGGGGGCCCTCACTGTGCTGACATCTCTTTAAGGCGCGCGTGGAACACAAACGCGCCGTCGACGCGGCCTGTCGCCTATAGAAGGCGGACGGGCGGCGAGTTACCCATTACTCACCCCCCACTAGCCAGCGCCTACGGTGGCTGGGAGTCACCTTGTTCCTCCCGACGTCTCGGGCGCCCACCGCGGTGGCTGGGACGAGAGGCACTCTGTTTTTCTCGTTCTGCCGCCTCCTTTGCTAGCATGACCGCTTCGCAAAAGGAGGCAACAGCACCCCATTCCCTCTCGCTTCGGACCATGGCCTCCACCAGGGCCGATCGCGAGAGGGCGCCGCCACCGATTGCCGCTACGAGGACACGCCGGTGCTCCGCCCAAGCGGGACAGACCGCGGTGGTGTGCTCCACCGTGTCCTCCGGCCGATCCTCACAATGGTGACACCCGGACGTTTCCTCCCGCGTGATTCTGTGCAGGAATCTACCGAAGCAGCCATGCCCGGTTAGAACCTGCGTCAGGCGGTAGGTGAGTGCGCCGTGGCGCCTCTCTAGCCACTCTTCAAAGAGGGGACTTACCGCCATGATTGTGGCGAGCCCTGCACGGGGTTGCGACAGTCTTTCCCTCCATGTCGCCATGAGATCGCGCCGGAAGTCCGTCCGCTGCACATCGAGCTGCCGTGGCAGCGGAGTTTCCCCCCGACGTAGTTTCTCCACGCGCCACTCATCGTATATTTACCTGGAGTACCAGTACTAGGTGCTTCTAAAGCGTCAAGCGAATCGATGTCGAAGCTCACGTGGATCGGTTTGCTCATGGTGGGGTCCAGCACATGAAGAATGTGGTTTATAGAGTTCTGGATCCCATGCCTGAAATTCATGTTATTTAAGTTATAAGTATGTCACGATCTATATATGGCTATTGTTGTTAAGGCTCAAAGCTCACGTCGTAACGTCTCAATCTATTAGTTTTATTAGGATGGAAAATCATCAAATGACATCCTCCCGCTGTGGATGGAAGGATATGTCAGACTTTTATTAACCAAAACTATAAAATTGTCCTACAGATGTTTTCTAACAACGGAGTGTTATGTTATATTAAGAAAATCTATATGACGTGTGCTAAATGAAATTAAATCAAATCCAATTTCTCGCCAAAAGAAAACTGATTGAGTATCAAACAAAGTAACGTTTAAATTTATGATATTAGTGAGATCAGATATCATTCTCCCTTGATCCCAGCCGCATCTTATTGGACACGGCGCAGTACTTTCGTCGGCCGACTTTTAAGTACTCCTTAAAGCTCTTTCTTAAATTTTCTTTGGGATAAATTCATAAGAATAAGTACGTACCAACCGAGAAGATTGATTTCATGGAACCGAGAAAATAGATCAGAATAATTTATTTCTACTAACAGATAAAAAATTAACAATTGATTTAAACTTTGAATTACTTTCTGTACGGTTATTTGCGACGAGAAAACTATGACCTACTTAGAGTCGATCAATACCAATAAAAAGGAATAGGATAATAAAGAAACCTTGTTACAAACGCTGGTCGAGTAGTGGAAATTAGTTATACATAATTCATACTTACTCGCTGATGTCTTCCATAGCAAACGCTGGTACCTTGAACTTTTCTATTGCCAGTCTTTCGTAATGATCTACTGAACGAAGTCCCAAGTATCCAAGATTTTTTATGGAGAATCTGCAAAAGAATCCAAATGTAAAAGTTAATTCCCAAGTTTTCTTTGATCATCTTCGATCCCAAAAAACGATTCAGATATTACAAAAGTAAAAACGGACACATATTCATTATATCATAGGTATTTCTGTTATTTATTGTGTGACTGTATATGACAACGGTAGCTACTAACCAAACCCGAAGAGAGATTGGAACTCACTAGTTTCAGATCAAACTCCTAGGGGCATTTTACAAAACAAGATCTAACCAGGTTCAAAACGAATGCTGTCACTTTTATTTGATAAAATGTAGACAGTGACAGCACTAGTTTTAAACCTGGTTTAACTTCAGTTCTTGTTCTGTAACAAGCCCTCAAATGTCCACCACGAAGCGGGTAGTGTTCGACTCGAAATAGGCTAAAAGCTACTATCAATATGAAGTATTAACGTGTTCGAAGAAGCTCATATCTGATTTTACCGATACACCTGTGAAATGATCCGAATGTTAAACCATTTCACAATTTTTTCAACCTCGTCTAAAACAGTGCAGAGCTTGTGGCCACTAACCATAAGGTGAAAGTTAAAAACCAGCACTTACTTCGGGACCTGCCAATCCATAGTAGGCAAATAAGGCCAATAGTCAGCGAGTTCCTTGACCAACAGCGCTACTGGCATGCCGTGTACTGAACCAGATGCAGAGGTCTTGTTGGTGTTGATGTCTGCATGAGCGTCCACCCAGATCAGGATCATGTCATGGTTCACATTATGGTGGCCGTCGACGGTACCTGAACAAATAATATGTATTGTATGAAAATAATGTAGATGGTTACATTGAATTTATTTATTTGATCAGAATCGAAACGGACAAGGCGTTAAAACGACCTCTTGCCACAGTTCTTGCCATATCAGATTTCAGAAGACAATATGAAGAAATCTAGCGTTGAGCCACAGAGGTGGAGGTATGGGGGTATAATATAACTTTTCGGGGTAGCGATTAATAGTTAAAGTTGTAATCATCTAGGTATCGTAATGCATAAAAGAAACCTCATTAAATAACGTGAAGCATACCGACCTTCTTGCCGTTGCTATAGCAGATTACTGCAACAGGTAGTTAATGCAGGAAAGGTCTTTATATTGACTTATAGCCAAAATCTTTACCATACCTACTCCAATAGAATGATCTCCCCCAATAGTGACAGCGACGCGACCATCTCGCAACACTTTGGAGACCTGTGCGGATAGCCGCTGGTTGCAAGCTGACACCAAAGGCAGGTGGGACATGTTGTCCACGGTGACTTTATCTTCGCAAACTGTCTCGATGTCTCCATAGTCCTGTACGTCCAGGCCCTCTGAAAGATAGACGGTAATAAATATATATGTAAAATTGTAATAACTATTGTAAATCATAATGTTAGTATATACTTTCCATTTATTGTAAATTATTTTTAGTCTTACTACAAATATTAGGTCCTTACCAAAAAATCGGCGTTTGGCTAGGAATTCCAAATTCAAATTTATTTAAATTCAAAACCTGTCTACATACGTGTTCTTAATGTAATCATTAATTTTATTATTTTATTCAATTTTGTTTTGACATCATTTTGTGCTTAATACGGAAAATTTAAAATACCGCATTATTTTTAAATACGAGTTCCATCGTGGCACGAGCTCTGCAGAAACAGTTTGAAGGATTAATGATGAAATGAAGGAGTACTCAGACCCCACTTTCAAAGAAAACACGGTACGTTTTTGGTTTCGACGCTTTCGCTCTGGAAATATTGACTCCGAGAACAAACCTCGTGAACGGCCGGAGACCCTAGTTGTCAATGAGGAATTGAAAGCGAACGTGGAAGCGGATTCATCTCAAACCACATCAGAGTTGGCTGCAGGCTTCAGTGTGAATAATAAAACCACATTGAATCATTTTAAACAAATTGGAACAGTGGAGAATCTTGAAATATGGGTACCACATAAATTAAGTACCTATAGCAAACGAACAGACACGCATCAACTGCTGCATCACTACTTGTATCATTACTTGTGATAAAAAATGGATCTAATACGGTAATCTGAAACGCTCATCACACTGGTTGAACCAAATCTTACCCCAAGCAAAAGTTGACCCAAAAAAAGGTATCTACAGGTAAGTGTGTGGACCAGCGTTGTTGTCATTTATTACAGCTTCCTAAGAAGAGAGAAGATCTGGTTAGACGATTACGGCCAACTACGGTGATAACAAGGGCGTATCCAGGGGTCATGGGGGTCATGACCCCTCCCTGGGCTGGTGCAAAGACTTAGGAGGTGCAAAGAATTAATGTTGGCGTAAATGTATCGTTTCTGAAGGGGCATGCTTTGAAGGTGATCAAATTAATTTGGATGAATATTAATAATTTTGCGTATTATTGATTTTTTCCCGGTACTTCGTACTTAAGTTCTAGACTTGCCCACGACTATGTGACCCCCTCCTGGCACCAAAGCTGGATCCGCCCTTGGGTGATAACAGGGATTATTGCCAACAACTGTTAACCGCGATGGAAAAGCTAGCAGTTAAACCACCGATATTAGTCATCAGCTCCAGCCCACTGCTGCTTCAGGACAACATTAGACCACACACTGCACAACAGACGGTGGCGAAACTATAGAAGTTAGGATTGTAATGTCTTCGTCACCCACTATACTCCCTCCCAACTTGCTTCAACCGATTACCACTTTTTTCGAAAGTTGCATAATTTGTTAGTTGGAAAAAGATTCAAAATCATATGAGGCAGTCCCAAACGCCTTAAAAGATTGTATTAATTCTCGCTCCCGCTGTTTTTCCAGTAAAGGAGTCAGCAATTAACTCCCTATAAAATGGCAAAAGTGCAAAGATAATAACGGTACATACTTTAATTAAATTTTAAATATAGTTTTCCTTTTTCCATGCAAAACATCAACTTCATAGGTAGGGATCTAATAGTATTCGTAATTACTTAGTGGGAGTTATTTTGTTCTCAGACTTCGAAGTCCTTTTGGCAAGATATTTGGCAGTAATTTGCTGGCAAAATTACTTGACATTTCATCAGATCCCTGAATGGCATTATGTGCCAATGTATTTACTATTAAGAAAATGAGCAATAACAGAAATGAGAAGGTCCTATATGGACCCGAACTCATTAATCACTCTTTCATCTGAAACCTTTTAATCATCGTATTATTTTAGCCGACATTGTGTCTTTGAAAATAAATATAGTTTTGTGCACGCTATATTTAATAGTAAGCATTATTTAAATTAGCTTAACATGATGAAGTAATTAATTAAAATAACAATAGTTATTACTGTAAAAAGAAATGTCCCAAGAGACATACAAGATTTTTTTCTTTACGTAACTTCAGAGTCATTATTGCAATAGCAACTCTGTGTAACCCTAGGATTCTTTTGAATTTTACATATAATTTAATTTTTTTTTTTACACCAATTATTTAGTTCCAAGATAAGTATCATTAAGAACTTGTGTTATGGATACTTAACAACGGATAAACATACATACATACATTTTTTTTTGTAAATAAATACTTAATATACCTACATAGGAAAACACCCAGACCAGAACAAATATTCATGTTCATGCGCACAAAGATTTGTCCTGTGTGGGAATCGAACCCACGACCTCTGGAGTGAAGTGTAGGTATACTGCCATGCCTCCACCTCCACGCCATTTCGGTCGTCATAATTATGTGTGTATATCAACAGATAGACATGACGTAACTTATTAGTTTAACCCCTATTTTTCCATTTGGGTATCCGTAAGGACGAAGATATGAAAAGTTACAACTTATTTATTTATTTAATTATTATTTATTTACCTATTTCAGATAGCTGTTCAATAAGCCCGGCAGCTCTCACGGCCGCCGGCGCAACGCTTACTCCATATTTCTTCTGCCCTTTCTCAAAAGGCACTCCGATGATGCCTACTTTGTTTAGCGGCTTCCATTTCTTCAACTTGCTCATACTCCTCGTCAAAAATCTGGTGGAATTCATGTTTGAAACTATTTTTTTTTCACACCAACGCTTCTCATAGGCACATGTTATTATTGTAGTTGCAAATTAATACTTTTGTGGTAACGCTACGACGTTTCAGATCAAACTGAGTCAAATTCAATAATCTTAAACATTGCTCCAATGTCATAGGTCATAATTGAAGATAATGGCTTGATAAATTATGTGATAAGAGTACAAAACATTTTTTGTAATGATTTGTTGTCATTTCGAAGGGCTTCTACTAGAGAGAATGACGAAATCTCTTAATTTTTTTTTAATAATAATAATTCTTTATTGCACATAAAACATAAATAGATTACAAAAGGTATTTAAAAACTAAAAATACAAAGGTGGACTTGTCTCTAGAAGAGATCTCTACCAGCCAACCCTAGAAGTTGTGAATTAATTTGTAGGTACGGGATTAAATTTGGTGAAAGATCTATGTTAAAAAAAAGGAAATAAAAAATCTTATATGTACCATACATACTTACATATATATCAATATTATATTTATATATCAGACTTATCTCAATTGATATTTAAGTATCTAAGTCACATACAATTATTTTTACTCTTGGATCTGATTAGATTAAAGGAACTTTTTAAATGTATTTTACTGTCTTATCTTTTATAATAGTTATCGAAACACATTAACATAATGAACAAATTCTGTCTTATCTTAAAATAAATTACGATTTCTTATACAACAACTGTTACGAACTGACTACACAAATGTCATTCCACGCCCTGCTTAAATGGCCTAGCTCCTTAGAGGAGGAAGGGAATATTATTATTTACGGATATATTATATAAGGAATATACCTATACTCCTATAAATAATATACCCTGTTTGTACAATATAATCATTATGATAAAATATAAGATTATATTGTTTTTTTAGAGAGTCAATGTTTGCTTTGTGCAAGAAGATTTTGAATACAGAAACAAGTGGTAAATTTTGAAAGAATCGAGTAAAAGAATTAGAGCTTTGTCGTTTATTAGCGATATGTTAATATACCACGCCCTCGCTATGTATTAAATATTCTACACATTGGGTTATATTAATGGAGTTCTCGTAGGGATCCCTAATTAAAATCGCTTCATAATTTTTTTTTCCACATAATATTTCGCTTTCTATTAGTGAAAAAAACTATCAACAGCAGTTTCGGAGTCTATTTAATACAAACAATCAAATCTTTTTATAAATAAATATTTTTCTGACAATTACACCAATTATTTAGTTCCAAGATAAGTATCATTAAGAATTTGTGTTATGGATACCAAACAACGGATAAAAATACTTACTTACTTTTTTTTTGTAAATTCATACTTAATACTCATAGGAAAACACCCATTTAATGGTATTTTAGTATAATAAGAGCTAGTTAGCAAGAGACTAGGTGGTTCACCAGCAGTTAAGCAGTAGGTACTTATTGAGGTCAGGACTTGGAAGGGAGCCACCCTTTGTATAGCGTTTTAAATAAAACTATTTAGTTAATGGTACTTGAAGCCGTAGGAGAGGCTATTACTATGTCTTTATGAAGACAAGTTAAATGCCCTAGAAAATTCGTTATGCAACTGCCTCCGCTAATCCGCACTGAGTTTATGCGGAGTATGCATTATGGAGATTATACCTTTCACATTTGTTTGTTAAAGGTGATTCTAGTCCAACGGTGGGATAAAAACACAAAGTGTGAAATTAACAAGAAATTGCGAAACGGTCTCTTTTTACTCTCTATATAACAATTTGCAAATTTAGAAAATAAATATTTGACTATATGTGAACATAAGTTATATGTAAAACACTTACTAGTGATTTTCAGTATTGAGAAACGTTTCTTTCAAGGAACGCTATCAGACTGAACGTGTGTATGACTTAAGTGTGGTAAGACGTGTGTTTCTTCGCCGCAGAAATGTACTTGGGGTTTATTACCGCTAGCCACTATACTTAGCCTTTCCTTACCTTAGCTTATTAAACCTTTACTACTGGGCTTAGGTCTCCTCTCACAAAGATAATAAGGATACAGGTGTTAGTTCAGCACGCGGCCCAGTGCAGATTGGCCGAGGCAGGTGTGTGACGGCCTGAAGTTAGATGCTGAAAGCTGTTTTTCAAGCCGCCCATTTGCCCTCTTAGTAAGAGGCTCTTACTTAGCTTAAGTACCTACTGCCACTACACATTATCGTAGTGATAATCTTTTTTTTTTTATTTGGATGGAAAATCATCTAATGACCTTCTCCCGCTGTGGGTGGAGCGGAAGGGTGTGTCAGACTCTTACTGACTAAAAACCATCCATGTTCCTTCTTGTGCCTGCTACGTCCAGTGGCCGCGGTAACCCTTTCGGACAGTCCCGCAGCCCCGGCAGGCTTGACCCCTCCCTGGGGGCCCTCACTGTGCTGACATCTCTTTAAGGCGCGCGTGGAACACGAACGCGCCGTCGACGCGGCCTGTCGCCTATAGAAGGCGGACGGGCGGCGAGTTACCCATTACTCACCGCCCACAAGCCAGCGCCTACGGTGGCTGGGAGTCACCTTGTTCCTCCCGACGTCTCGGGCGCCCACCGCGGCGGCTGGGACGAGAGGCACTCTGCCTTTCTCGTTCTGCCGCCTCCTTTGCTAGCATGACCGCTTCGCAAAAGGAGGCAACAGCACCCCATTCCCTCTCGCTTCGGACCATGGCCTCCACCAGGGCCGATCGCGAGAGGGCGCCGCCACCGATTGCCGCTACGAGTACACGCCGGTGCTCCGCCCAAGCGGGACAGACCGCGGTGGTGTGCTCCACCGTGTCCTCCGGCCGATCCTCACAATGGTGACACCCGGACGTTTCCTCCCGCCTGATTCTATGCAGGAATCTACCGAAGCAGCCATGCCCGGTTAGAACCTGCGTCAGGCGGTAGGTGAGAGCGCCGTGGCGCCTCTCTAGCCACTCCTCAAAGAGGGGACTTACCGCCACGATTGTGGCGAGCCCTATCGTAGTGATAATCTGGACCAACAGCTTACCACGCTTTCTCAAGTTCAATGCTAATTTCGATGTCAAATACCACCAATCCTAAAACTGATCACTGTAATCTCAGCTAAACTCCAGTGATCCATACCACATACATACATAAAATCACGATTGTTTCCCGGAAGGTGTATGCAGTAGCATAATATTTGCCCAAATTTCGCCAATTATATTGCTGGTCCTACGTAATAGGTTGCAAGCCTATTGCCGCTAGTGTGCCAGAGCCTCGTTTGTTGATCAGCAGGTGCACCACTTCCAGGTGAGGTTGTCTTGGGCTCCTAAGATGTTGTTAGGATCCCTATACACCCCCTAAATATAAATGTTTAACTATAATTGTTCTTTTATAGTAAAGTGAGATATTATATTGTTTTGGTTAATAGTAAAAAAAAACATTCAACGTATTTAAATTTACTATTGTTTTTACCATACGGCAGCACTTAGGCATGAGTCCCACCGTCAACGCACCTAATTTATTTTACAGTGATTCTTCAAGGAAACTTATTAGGGGACCTTTACCTAATGAAAACGGCATGAAATCTTTTTCAGAGTCACGTCCTATTGGCCGAGGAGTTCCGCAGGGTTCTATTTTGGGTCCAGTCCTCTTTAATTTATATACTGCAGACTTGCCAAGTAACATAAAAAATTGTAACCATCATATCTACGCTGATGACGTTCAAATATATTTGTCCTTTCATCCGGATCAGACAGAATCTGCTGTAGCTCTTATTAACGCCGATCTTGAGAGAATTAATGAATGGGCACTGAGGAATTGCTTAGTTCTGAATCCAAATAAATCAAAATTCCTCGTTCTCGGATCTACTTCTCAAAGGAATCGAATTAATACTTTTAATCCCGAACTCAAAATTGGAGGAGTTTCTGTTGAACAGGTAACGGAAGCGCGAAACCTTGGCGTTCTTATGGATGATACTCTTAAGTTTCACAACCACGTTGTAGAGACAGTTAAAAACTGCTTTTACCGTCTTAAAGTTTTATACCAAGTACGCAATTATTTGGATGTTGATCGTCGTATAATGCTCTGCGAATCCCTGATTCTATCCAAACTGAACTATGCAGATACCGTCATTGGAAACTGCCTTTTTGGCTATACAAAGGACCTTATCCAGCGAGTTCAGAATGCGTGCGCTAGATTCTGCTTTCCGATCCCACGGCGAGCTCACGTTACTCCATTTTTGAATCAGAGCAACCTAATGAACATCAAGACTAGGCACGAGTATCATTTTGCCTGCTTGCTTTTTAATATTATTCACCATAGATCACCATCGTATCTATACGACAAGTTAACATACTCTAGTCGTCCATCTAGATATGCCCCTCGCCTTTTAAATGTACAACACGGCACAGCAGCATTTCGTGGTAGTTTTCGTTATGCTGCCACGAAGTGCTGGAATAATATTCCACCACCTTTTAGGAACTGTTGTAGTGTAAAGTCCTTCAAATTGAAATATAAGAACTATTTTTTGAATATTCAGAAATTAATTTAGCCTGTGTTGTATTGTATATAATCATTATGATGTAATTGTTATTTTATTTATTTTTATAAATACTATTTATGTATCAGGTATATGTATATCCCCCATCTTGTTTCTTTCTCGCACCCACTTTAAACATTCATGTAATAAATATTAGTAGTTTTAATAATTGTAAATTTAAGATACGTTCGACGTGTCATCGCAGCGCACAGTGTTACTTCAATTGCCTGGTGTCTCCGGAAGACCAGCGTCGGGATATTGTTAAATGTCTCGACTTATGCTGAGTGAGCATCGGATTAGCGTTAGTACTAAACTATAGAATAAGGTTTCAAAATGTAATATTTATATGACATGTATACTTATGTCTAACGCTAATAAACAGTTTTTCTTTCTTTCTTTTCTTTCTTTAATAAATGCATTTACACACTGCCTCCCGGCCAATGGGGGGCTGAAAGGGGGTGTGGGACTCACCACCGGCAGACGCTGTCGCCAGCAGTAATACCCACTAAAAATCCTCTTCAGAGAGGCGCAGTGGACGCGGCCCTTCTCCTTGTGCGACCATAGCGTGTGTGGCGGACTTCTCGGAGGGTCTATTTGACTTAGCAGGGGCCCCCTGCCTCCGCCGCTTAAGACCTTCCTGGCACTGCTTAGCAGGCCCTCCTTGCCCGCTCACTTCGCCCTCTACAGGTCTCTGTTAGTTTCCTCCCCGGTAGTCAGTACTAAGGGCACCCAGTGACGTCGGTCTCTATGTTACTTTTTCTCTAGCGGCCCCTCCGCCTTACCGGGACCTGCCTCAGGTCTACAAAACATCACCAAACAGCCGTCATGTGTAGGCTCTTATTACCGTGCTTGTTACATGGTACAAAATACTCTTACTTTTCTGGACTGCATCGACTGTTTTTTACATTAATGAGTCTCATAAAGAAAATATTTTAGGCCGATAGTAAGACACCATTTTTTTCCTTAATGGATACCTCCATATCGCTTTTACAAAGAGCACTTAAAAGTGAAATGATTTCAATTAGATTATTTTTCTCTTTCAATAAAAATGAAATCAGATAAATGCAATTTTATTTTCAGTGTAAAACGGTAAAGTGAGAACCTATAGCGACATTCTCTTCTGAACATTTTTGTATGACATTTTATAAAATAATGAATAGATGCAGGCAAAATGTATGAAAGCTGTTTTTTAAAACGGGAGTTTAATAATTCTGATGTGTGCTTTGTTTTATTGTATCAAATGTGACTTTGCTTACCCGTTTAGTTGGGGTTTTTTACATGTATAAACTTATTTATTAAACTATTATAACTGAATAGAGAGGTTTTATATAATTGTTTTTATTTGCCAATCACACTGGCCGCGTAGGAAAGTGTTACTCAATATGCTTTTGCATTTGTTTTATTTTATTATTTAATTTGAGATAACAAACGGATTAAGGGATCACAATAAAATTTTAAACATATTCATACATATTTACAAAAGATTATTCATTATCGTGATGCCCACATCGTTATCCTCGGATAAAATAAGCTTTTAAATGAGAAGAAGATCACATAAAGAAATTACGCAATAACATCAGGTTTCTAATTAGAAATAAAAAAGAAATTCAACCGTTTTACAACTATGCAGCACATTTAAGCGTACTCTATCAAGGAGTATCTTATCTACTCTTAATGGAACGGATGTGATTACCGCTTAACATTAGATAGGTTACTGCCTGTTTGGTTGACATTCCTATTGGCTTTTGCGTTTAGACAGTACGAAAAGAAAATATTACAATAAATTGACACGTCTACGATACGGATACGATACGAACGGATAATTGTTGATAAACTACAAATCAAATATTCAAATTTTTCTATGGACAAGAAAGCGACACCCGAAAGAGCTCGATATGTCATTATATCCTAGCATTAGCCGGTTGCTCCAGCTAGACTTAAGCTTAGGGCCTAGAGTCTGCTCAATAGTAAAACCAGGTTTGGCAAAATTTTAGTTATAACATGGCAGCCCAGTGGCGAGACCCATATACCTCAAATTTCAAGAGCTCGATATCTAAAGCAACACAAACGGTCATCCAAGGACTGACCTTTGTAAACTCGGCTTAACTTTAGTGGTCGGTTCCCAATTTAAAATTAATCAACATAACATCTTATTATTAATGATAAAATGCATTTTATGACATGTGTTTTACGCCTTTTATTAGTGCCAAAAGTACAAATTTACAGTACTAAAAACTCATTGTAAATAAATTCTAAAACTGAAGTATAGTTGAATTGAACCAATTCTATAATCATAGTTTGGTATTGTTTTATTTTTACCAATTCTGTACGAGAGAGAAGTGGTCGGGCCACACGTAGCGCGACAACATAATTTCCGTTCAAATATCAGCAAAACGATCTGTCGAACCGGCATGAACATTAATAATCTGATAAGTAATGTAAAAGAAACACAATACACATTGAATACCTACTTTAATGAAATATTCCGATAATAAGCAACAGAACACATATAAGTGAAGACATGGCAGATCTTAAACTGGAACCGCTTCGGAGTATTAACTTTTTCGTAACACCAAAGTATGTATTGGAGTAACTGTTGTTTAATTTTAACCAGGGCATGTAGGGCCCGAGGACAGTAAATATATTATATTTAACAGCACCTGGCTTCGATATTAAAGAGCTGATTGGTGCCGATGTCACGCCAACCATATCTAAATTGAAGAAAACAGGACCTCCTTGCGCTGATCCTTTTCCATCACTCCCGCTGTGTACCGAAAATTCAACGCCACAGACACAGTAGTACCAGTTTGGGTCCGTACATGGATTTTGGCGGTAGTCCTGATAATGCAAAATAAACATGTTGGTATCTCTATATTTCCCATACCCTATAGTTTTCAATCTCTTACGAAGCAACTCTGGTGCGTAAAAGTTATTCAGTTCAGCTACGGGAAAAAGACTATTCAAAACTGGTCGAACAGTGAAGACTAGCCCTAGATTGTTGTGCATTTTCTTAATAGTTGTTATACCATTCCATTTTATTTCGCTCTCGTATGCGTAGTCTGCGTGTGTGGACATATGCGATATCTCGAAGAAGCTGTTGGTGTTTGTGGCATTACTTAGCACTGCAACTCCAACAGCCACGTAATACAGCTCAGGCCCGATGCAGTTCCCTGCGGTGAGGACCGTGTTCTTATTGATAATTGTTCCTGTACATATATACGCTCTTGTAGCATTAACAAGTGCTGCGATATAAGGATGCTTTTCGGCGAGGGCTTCTATTACCTGCCAATTATTGATGTATCGATTAACTGCTTGTCCGTTTATAACTGAAGTTCCAAACGTTACATAGAAGACGACAACTTTTAAAATGCGCCATGAATAAATCATGTCAGGTTCACATGCTCGACATCAAGAAAATGTAAAATCTGTTTCAAAATAGTAAAGATTTACTCATAGCAATACGCTTTTTTTGACTTCGTCAAAATGCCGTCAGGAGATGTCAACAATAAGACAAAGATACTAAAATACTGATGCGTTCTGTATGCTTTGATTTTTTAATGGCATTTGATCAGACAGTTAGAATTTCACTAGCCTCATTTTATACTTAGAAATGTCACCATAGAAGCATGCTCAGCTTCAGTAATAACCACAAGCCGAAATGATATGTGTTATTTCTATATTATTGAAATGTTGATTGTGCTCTCTACACTTCTAGCGATTATATCACGTAAGTTTTTTTGGATTTATTAAATGATTAAAAATATGCTTCTTGGAATATTTTCTTATAATTTTTTTTATTTTTATTTCCTATTTCTTATTATCTTGTCTATAAGGTTAACAAAGTTTCTTCTAAAATAACAAATACTCGTCCGTGAATGTTCCGTTTCGAGTCACAGATAAGCTGAATCGAAAAAAACTCTTTATATGACTAGACTAATCAGTTAGTACAGAAATTAAATACCAGTTTTAAAACAACATATTGTTTTGCTACAATATATTGTTTAGTACGAGAGGTTCTTTGCTCGCGGGCGGTGTTTCGCTGTAAAACGAGTCACTATCTTCGTTCTTTATTACATACATACATATATACATTCACGCCTGCTTTCCCGAAGGGGTAGGCAGAGGCATATTATACGCCCACACTTCGACATTTATATAGTTGGTCCCACGTAATAGTTGGCGAGCCTATTGCCGCTGTTGACACTGTTATGTTCTTTAAAGTCATGTTTACCTTGTTGTGCACGTATTTAACAGCTGGATAATGGAACAGAGCAGCGATAATATTTCTATACTTTACGACGTCCCATCAGTGAACCGTCCATAACTAACTGTCAGTATCGAAATTCCAGATTCTAAAATTCTGTATTGGAATTGTTAGCGGAGCCCAGGTTGTATACTTGTATTTAGTACAAGAGGCAGAACATGTCCTATCAGTGAGATCTGGTTGGCTCTTTGCTCACGGGCGGTGCTTCGGTGTGAAACCGAGACACTTTATCTTCATGTTTTATTAAAGGCATGTTTACCTTGTTGTGCACGTATATAACAGCTGGATGATGGAACTGAACAACGCCTTACGCAGAACAATATTACCGCGATTTAATAATTTTCTACATTTCCTCGAGGTAACATTATCTACATTTCCACTGATTGTCTACATAAAATTTTCTCGAGGCTTCGTTACTAATTTTGAAGTGTCTTAATCTCTGTTTACCTTAACTTTCATTGACAATAATTAAGTTGATATTTCGCCAATGTGTACTTACAAACATTTTAACCAGTGAAAATATTTACGAACGAAAATATTTACAACGGAAATTATATACAATAAAAAATATCTCTCTCTTTCATGGTTGTTAAAGAAATTATCGAATTCCATTTTGTTTGTAACAATTTTACGAATCTAAATGATCCTGTTGATCTTAAAGAAAATAAAGTAAATATATTTTTTTAAATTTTATTGTAAAATATTTATAACGGAAATTATTTACTATGCAAAATATTTACAACGGAAATTATTTACAATGAAAAGTATTTAGGTAACTTGACTTTCACAACACCATTGGACATATGTTAAAGTGAAGTGGATGCTCATTTATGGCAGACCTTTTTTATTTACGTCGGTAACATGCACGACTACGCCCGCCGCTTGTTGAGAAAGAGTCCACGTGACGCGTCAGGAGGAAGACAATCACAGACAATCCAGAAACTTTGCTTTATTTCGGGGATCGAAATCTCTCGTAGTTATGCAGGTTATCTTAACTTAGTATTTTATAATAGAAGATTAAGAAGATAAACCTTTAACACAGCAAAGCTAATGTAGGTACATCAGTATATTACATTTTCTTGTCAAAAAGATAACTTCGCGAATCATACTGCACTGTATTTGTGCGTCTGTGATTTGTAGAATACCCGCAGGTATTTCTTACCAAAGGGAAGATCTTCGACCAGGCGGATGGATGTGCCTGGGTGCAAACGATAATCGCCTATATATTTGGCCTTTTGAGTGCCAGGGGATGGACTGATTGTTCATTGTAAGGTTGCCTGGAAGAAATTGCTGTTAGCAATAAGGCCGCCCATTGTACCATATATTTGTTTATGTGATTTTATTACTTTTTTATTTTTAGTGTACAATAAAGTGTTCATTTATTCATTCATTCATTCATTCATTCATTTTGCGTTGGGACGAAGGTTAGGCGTTTTGTGCGCTTTTTGTAGGGTTTACTTCTATGCGCAATTTTCTGAACAAATCGCTTAGGGTGTCGATTGGTTTTTGGAGTCGGGAGAGTACTAGAAATGTTTTCTTACACGAAAAGTGTAGGGCTTTGTCGTCCGCGAAAAGAGCGAGTTCTACACCCTATATTACGCCGCGGCCCTGACGATGATGGTTGGGTATTTTATATATTATAGCTACGAGCTTGAGGACTTTCGTTTACGCGATTCAGGATTCTATTTATCAGTACGTTTCATTCATCGCTTACGGTGGCGCCACAGATTCAAGTTTTGGTACTGTTTTTTCATAGACTTTAATTTTGTCTAGTTTTACAGCTTTAAAGGCATGAGAAACAAACAAATATAATTTTTCATCTATGATATAAGTATAAAAGTCATGTTCTGTGAATTATAATAATGTAGCGTATTTTCTAACAAACTCCAGTAACATAATTTTAGGCTTTTAACGTAACAAGTTGGTATTAACTTTTAACTTAGTATGTAGGTACAGGAAATTTCAATTCAATCACAGTGCCCAGAAAATACTTTTTCAAATTGAATTTTTCCCTTCGGCTTGCCCTCAATCAATTGAAAATTCCAGTGATAATGAGAGAGAATCGGGGAGCGTCGAAATGTAGGTACCTACCGGGAGTTGCTTTGATGTCCCGAACAAAGGATCGGTGTTAATAAAAAAACTAATTTCGTCTCCGACATTGGGGCTATCCACCTGCAAGGTGGTCTTTTTACATTTTCTTTTTGTTTTTGGGAAACAGTTACTTTTGATCTTTGAAGTAAAACGTTCGTTGGACTCGTAATTTTACGGTGAATAGCCAATTTTTGCTAACCGTAAAATTTTCCTTTAAACGCCTTTGCCTTCATGTCTACATATAATTAAATATTTTTATTTCTACTAGCTAGACAAACAACTTTAACTTTTTTTGAACTGTAATTTAAAAAGAAAGAACTTCTTTTTTTACATTACTGAGCAGTGGCCTCTTCTCACGAACATATTAACAAAAAAGAGATTAAAAAAATGTAAGACGAACTGAAAATCACACAATTTACATATCATAGTGAAATAAATAACAATCTCCAACATAATGAGATTTCTGTAAACTAACAATACTTATAGTTTTTAATACCGAGAAAGATTTCGCTTAGAAAAATAGCCAAGAAAATATAGGCTTGCTCGGAAATTCTCCTCAAAAACAAACAAAAGAGACCTACAGTGTGAACGACACCAAAACTTGATACAAATAGGTCTCATTTATTTTTTCCTTCCGTTCGACTTCTTACGTGTCGCAATATATTTTGTCGCGATAAAAAGTAGCCTGTGTCACTAACCGTTACTTAACTATACAAAATGAGGTAAACTAGATCTAGCCTGCAATACCAATGGTATCATAAAAATTATTTATTCAGTGTACAGATTTATATACCCATAGACATGACTAATATATTTATTATATCATCACAGAATACATAAATTATCAGATTTTATAGTACTCGTCATCATCATGTCAGGCATATAAAGTGTAGGCCTCACCAATAGTTTTCAATTTAGGTATTTGCCCATAATCACCTTGGGCAGGCGGGTCAGTGAACGCAGTTTAAGTAGAGATTCCTCTTCGGCGACTCTTACGATTCCCCATGAGATGAGAGGGCACTATTCTAGAACGGTAGCACTCGGCACCCATAAATAGACATAAACACAAATCTGCTTGATGGCGTTGTGTCAGATGTCCAAGAATATTTGCTTAAAATATCTTCTGCTGTTAAGTAGTTGCCGATGTCGCATAAATTCCCTTATTTGGGGGTGAAATATTAGTAATGTTTTCTATGTTTTATTTTAACTTTTTGTTTGTCTTCTTAAAACATTAGTGCTTCTGAAATTGACAACCGATATCTGCACTTCCTCGGCACTACGATGGTAAGTTGTGGGGATAAATTACACTCTATATATATCACGTGTGGTCTAGTACCAAACTATCATGTGGGGTCTAGTACCAAACTGTTGGACAAGAAGCTGTGTTCATTAAATGTTAATTCAATAGAAACGAATTTTATTCTGAGCAAAAATAAATAGATCAATAAATAAACGCGCAAGGGATTTTCCTATTTATTTGAAGTAGGTTAATAAGGGGAAGTGACTCTCATATTTGGAGTGTGTTTCGAGACTTGTAAGGAGTCGGTACGGAAAATCTCCGCTAATTAGATCATGCTTCTTCAACCATTTCACCATTTGCAGCCAAGTTACAAAAGCATACCCTCAATAAATTTATTCATTCAGTATACTGCTTTAAAATTTTTGGTGGGGTTGAGTTGTGTTTAAGTTCGAAACTTTCAAACCGACCAATAGTTGGTTACGTTTTTGAGCGCCTGTTATTGACTGCCTTTGACTTTAAAGAGTTAAGGCGTAGATAGACGCCGATGACCTTGCTTCTACTATCGAATAGGTCAGGGGGGGGGGGGTTATTAATGCGCGGTTCCCGGAATTGTCGATATGACGTCACTATGAGTCCCCGTATACGTAACTTTTGATTTTTAAAATTTGTTTGTAACAATAAATTTAGATAATAGTGGTCAACTTTTCCGACAAGAGTCGTGCTGCGAATGGAGTGTCCACCTCCTCCGGAAATGTCGATATGACATCATACGAAAACGCAGCAGCGCCGGAAGATTTGGCGTTAAAGAGTTTTGTCGAACTCGTCGCAAAAAAGGCACTCACAAATTTTTATATTTGTATTGTGTCCAATGAATTTAAGGTCGTTGTACTGGGGACTATATCTTTGTGTAACAAAAATTACACCATACTGTAAGTGTATTGTCTGTAATTTATAGGCTATGTCCCACATATATCATCATTCATTATATGTTCCCGTTTCTTTCTGTTTACTTAACTTTGCTCAGGTAATATTTTCTGCGGTTGGACTTTGGACCTTGTGTACGATAATGATATCAGCTTCTACATTACATAATAAATAATTCTCCTATTATACACAAATTATTTAGTTCCAATATAAATTTCATAACAAACTTATGTGTACACTAATAATAATTATCGGATAGACATATCATACATGATATATATGAGAAGAAGAGCTGAAAATCGTACGGCGTGCCATTGGAGAGACCTATGTCCAGCGGTGGACAAATGTGGTGCTGATGATGAAATCATTAATCATAATTCGGAAGGCACGTTAAGCCGTTGGTCCCGGTTATCACTAAATGTGGTAGTCGTTGAGCCATGTTAGAGGCCTAATTGGGCGGCTTGAAAAAATCTAACAGCAGGACGCCATACACCTGCCTCCGCCAATCCGCACTGGGTCCCCGTGGTGGAGTATGACCCAATCCCCTCGCACCTTGGTATATAAAAGGAGTCTCGTGCTGGTAGTGGGACGTTAATGGGCTGCGATGATGATAGTGATTATATATATATTAGGTCGGGGAAAAAGTCTTTTCGCATAACGTAGGTATAAACTTATTATAAATTTTTTTTGACTGTACTATTTGTGTCTGGCTGGTTTTGGTAACATTAAAAAGGTTCCATTATAAAGAAAAGAAAAAAATAAAAAAAAGTTGTTTCCCGCTATTTTTCATTTGTTTTTCTCTCCGTAAAAATGAGTGAATCTAATGAAGAAATTCGATACATTTTAAAATTTTATTATAAAAAAGGCAAAAATGCAACTCAAGCAGTGAAAAAAATTTGTGATGTTTATGGACCTGATGCAGTGTCAGTAAGAGTAGCACAAATTTGGTTCAAACGTTTTCAGTCCGGAAATTTTGATGTTAAAGATGCACCTCGCTCTGGTCGCCCTGTTACGAATAAAATGGACGCCATTTTTGAAAGAGTGGAGCAAGATCGGCATATTAGTAGTTGCGATGTAGCTGAAGAACTGGGAATTGACCACAAAACAGTTTTGACCCATTTGAAGAAAACTGGTTATACAAAAAAGCTCGATATTTGGGTGCCACACGAGCTCACTCAAAGAAACTTAATGAACCGTGTACTCATTTGCGATTCATTATTGAGACGTAATGAAACCGAGCCGTTTTTGAAGAGATTGATAACTGGCGATGAAAAGTGGATCACGTACGTACGACAAGAACGTGCGAAAAAGGTCGTGGTCGAAAGTTGGCCAGGCTTCACAGACTGTGGCCAAACCTGGCCTAACACGAAATAAGGTGATGCTGTGTGTATGGTGGGATTGGAAGGCATTGTTTATTATGAGCTTTTACCGCCCGGCAAAACCATCGATTCTGATCTTTACTGCCAGCAACTGATGAGATTAAAGGAAGCAGTCGAAAGAAAACGGCCGGAATTGATCAACAGGAAGGGTGTGGTCTTTCATCACGATAACGCTAGACCACACACATTTTTAGCCACTCAGCAAAAATTAAGAGAGTTCGACTGGGAGGTCCTAGTGCATCCACCATATAGCCCTGACCTTGCGCCTTCAGATTTTCACCTGTTTCGGTCTCTGCAGAATTCTTTAGGTTCTGTAAGGTTGACCTCAAGAGAGGACTGCCAAAACTATTTGTCCCGTTTTTTTGATCAGAAGTCCCAAAGTTTCTACAGTAACGGGATAATGTCTCTGCCCACAAAATGGCAGAAAGTTATTCAACAAAACGGTACATATATATTGTAAATAAATGTAAATAAACTTTGAAAAAAATGTCTTGACTTTTCATACAAAAATACGAAAAGACTTTTTCCCCAACCTATTATATATTGGTAATTACATACTTTATATGCATAGAAAACCTCCAAACCAGAGCAAATAAACATGTTCATATTGTTCAAGCAAATAAAAATATGTCCTGCGTGGGAATCGAAATCACGACTTTAGTAGCAGAGTGCAGTTACACTGACCTGCCACATTGCTTATATTAAATTAGGTTAAGTTCATGCCGTATCACTTTTTAATGCATAATTTATTTATTTATTTTTATCTCCAACAAAAAATACACATTTCTAATACATAAAATCAATCAAAATGTTAACTGGCCCCGTGTTTTCTCAGTTACGGAAATCACATCATGCATTTTTAATATTAATTTTACATTTTCTTTCAATAAATACCTAGATTTACAATTTCACATGTTAGGTCGGGGAAAAAGTCTTTTCGCATAACGTAGGTATAAACTTATTATAATTTTTTTTTGACTGTACTATTTGTGTCTGGCTGGTTTTGGTAACATTAAAAAGGTTCCATTATAAAGAAAAGAAAAAAATAAAAAAAAGTTGTTTCCCGCTATTTTTCATTTGTTTTTCTCTCCGTAAAAATGAGTGAATCTAATGAAGAAAATCGATACATTTTAAAATTTTATTATAAAAAAGGCAAAAATGCAACTCAAGCAATGAAAAAAATTTGTGATGTTTATGGACCTGATGCAGTGTCAGTAAGAGTAGCACAAATTTGGTTCAAACGTTTTCAGTCCGGAAATTTTGATGTTAAAGATGCACCTCGCTCTGGTCGCCCTGTTACGAATAAAATGGACGCCATTTTTGAAAGAGTAGAGCAAGATCGGCATATTAGTAGTTACGATGTAGCTGAAGAACTGGGAATTGACCACAAAACAGTTTTGACCCATTTGAAGAAAGCTGGTTATACAAAAAAGCTCGATATTTGGGTGCCACACGAGCTCACTCAAAGAAACTTAATGAACCGTGTACTCATTTGCGATTCATTATAGAGACGTAATGAAACCGAGCCGTTTTTGAAGAGATTGATAACTGGCGATGAAAAGTGGATCACGTACGACAAGAACGTGCGAAAAAGGTCGTGGTCGAAAGTTGGCCAGGCTTCACAGACTGTGGCCAAACCTGGCCTAACACGAAATAAGGTGATGCTGTGTGTATGGTGGGATTGGAAGGGCATTGTTTATTATGAGCTTTTACCGCCCGGCAAAACCATCGATTCTGATCTTTACTGCCAGCAACTGATGAGATTAAAGGAAGCAGTCGAGAGAAAACGGCCGGAATTGATCAACAGGAATTAGAATTAGAATTAGAATTAGAATTATTTATTTGTGAAACATAGGTGAAGAACATATATACATTAATCATACATGTCAAGGTCTTAAATAGATAAGTGTTGCACTATGCTTTGTCATTGTTGACATACAAATATTAAAGTCAGGTTCATCAAAGTTCTATCAATTTTATACATTAAAATAATCAAATTTAATAATGTCCACTACAAGAAAGAAAAACAAAAACACACACAAGAGGATCATAGCAAAAGAACATGCTAACATAATATGAATTAATAAAATTACAGAATTTAATCAAATAGTCATTCAAAATTAAAATAGTCATACAAGTCAACATTAATAATATAAATTTATAAAATTACAGAATTTAATCAAATAGTATTATCATTAAAATAGTCATCCAAGGTATAATAACATTTCTCAACTAATAACTTGTGAAGACACTTTTTGAATTTCTTTAATGGCATACATTTTATAGCATCAGGTATTTTATTAAAAATTTTTGGTGCAACACCAAAGAAGCTCTTTTTCATTAACGCAGTATTACATTTCAACGTGCATAGTTGATTTTCATATTGACTCCGAATGGGGGTCTTCTTAACTGTTGAAAATTTTGTAAATAAATGTGGATTTGATTTTATAAATAATGCAGTTTCTAATATATATAGAGCTGGTAGCGTTAATATTTTTAATTTCTTGAAGTAGGGAACGCAACTATCTGTTGACTTTAAATTACACATGGATCTTACACACCTTCTTTGCATTCTAAATATCAGTTCCCTATTTGTTGATTGCCCCCAGAAAACAACACCATAACGGAGAATAGAGACTACAAGTCCATGATAGGCTGTTAACAGTGTCTCAGAATTAACTCTCTTAGATAATTGAAACAACAGATACGCAGATTTACTCAGTCGTTTACAAACCACTTCCAGGTGAGGTTTCCAAGTCAACTTATGGTCTACAGTTATGCCTAAGAATTTTGCACTCGTAACTTCTTCTATTTTACACTCGTCGTAGGTAATATTAAGGGGTGGATTCTCACGTCGTTGATGAAACTGCATAATTTTAGTTTTTTTCAAATTGATCACAAGATTATTATTATTTAGCCAATTAATTATGTCATTCAGCGAGGTATTGATCTCATTTCGATATGTGTTTGGATCAGTGCATTCTATGATAGCCGTACTGTCATCTGCAAAAAGTACCATTTTGTTTCTCAAATTTCTTGGGAGATCATTGATATATATTAAAAAAAGTGAGGGCCCGAGTACAGAGCCCTGAGGCACACCATACCTCACGGATCTCGCTTCAGAGACATATGTAATTTCTAATTTGCTTGTAGGACAAATTCTGGAAATCTCAGTACACTGTGTCCTATCACTTAGGTATGATTCTAGGAGTTTATGAATGTTTCCTCGAATGCCGTACCCGTGTAACTTTTGCAGCAAGATCTGATGATCTACGAAGTCAAAAGCTTTTGACATATCCGTGAAGATCGAGCACACAGGATTTTTTTTATCCACAGAAGTCATAATACTTGATAGTAGGTCAAATAGTGCCATATTAATATTAGTATTCTTTCTAAATCCTTTTTGTTCGTTGCAAAATAACTGAAACTTCTCGAAATACGTGTAAATGGAATTATATATTATTTTTTCAATAACTTTTGCGAAAACTGGTATTTTTGCAATAGGCCTGTAATTTTTAACATCAGTCTTGTCATTATTTTTGTAAATGGGTTTAATAACTACCTTCTTGAGACTAGTAGGGAATATACCATCGGAAATGCAAAGATTAATTATGTGCGATAACGGTGTCGCTATGACTTCCTTAACATATTTTATTACTCTAGTTGAAATACCGTCGTATCCTACTGTACTAGTATTTTTTAAGCTACTTATCACTTTTATAATGTCAGTATCTGAAACTGGTAGCATAAATAGAGACTGCGAAGTTGAGTTTTCAATAACATTTCTACACGAATGTGTTGATGGAGTATTACTAAGGTTTGTTTTTGAATTATTTTCTATAATCTCTATAAAATATTTATTGAATTCATTCGTAATGTCAAGGGGATGTGTAAGAGTTGATTAATCATTTTGTATGGTCAAAATTGGTTCTTGCGGCAGACATACTTTGGATTTATTAATAACCTGCCAAGCAGCTTTTGATTTATTTTGAGACGTCTTTATGAAGTGGTTGTTTTGGGCCTTCTGGGTTAAATTTACTATTCTTCTATAAAGCTTGGAATACTTTTTAAAAGCAAGTCTATTTTTTGTGTTCGGATTATGCCTATATGTCCAAAGTAGCTGCCTTTGTTTTCTGCTACATATTTTTATCCCATTCGAAATCCATTTGGTTTTTTTACAAGTATATAAGTACTATTTTTTCTGGGAAACACAATTTGTATAGCAATATAAAGTCATCTATAAAATTTTCGTAGGATTCATTTGCGTCTTTAGCCTCGTATACTAGTCGAAAAGTTAGGTTTTTTAGATGATTTTTAAATTTCATTAAGTTATCTACTGATATTTCCTGTTTAGTTGTTTTCCAATATTTGATCATGCAGGTTTTTTTAATAGGAACTTGCAGTAGTTGTGATGTGTGGTCAGACAGAAGTAAATCTATTATTTCAGCTTTACAACCTTTACGGTAAGAATGTGCAAAATTATCTAAGCAAGAGTTACTAGCCAATCTGGTTGGTTTATCAAGTTCTAATTTGAGATTATATTGCAAGAGAAAGTTTTCAAATTCTATTGTGATTTTATTTCTCTTTAACACATCAATATTAAAGTCTCCGGTTAATATAATTTTTTTATTTGTAGATACGCAAAGTCTTCTCAATATATTGTCCAGTTTTTCATAAAATACATTATAATTATATTTTGGAATCCTGTAAATGCATATTACAACAATATTATAAGATGTCAGTTCAATACCGCAACATTCGAAGACACCTGACACCGACTGTTTTGCAATATCAGTCAATTCTCTAAATTGCAGCCCTGCTCTTACAAAAATGCAAGTTCCTCCACGTTTGACACTTCTGGTAAAAAAGGCAGCTGGGCAGAAATTAGGTATAATTATGCAATATACATTCATAGCCCGCCTCTATAAAATGCTCTGTTATACAGATAATATCTACCTTTGTTCCCTTACTAGAAAGCTCGTCTAATTTAACTACTAACAAATCTGACTTATTCATAAGCCCTGCTATGTTCTGATGGAGAATGGTAAGGTGGTAGTTATAGAAAAAACTGATTATCTATTGTTTTTCTTAATATTAGCGGTTCAGTTTTATTTTCTTGAGAGCAACCAACTTGTGAGTGTATGTGGTGGTCTTTGGTATTTACAATATCTAGGTCTAGGATTAAATCATGTAAGTCTGACAAAACATTCATAAAGCCTTTGTTATTCAGGTGTGCATGCCGTTGGTTATACGTATCCCACGTGTATGGAAGATTAAGATTTGAGTCTAGTATAAATGCATAATTGTAAGTCTCAACATCCATGTAAATTAGATTATTAAAAGTATCAACTCTGCTGTTAAACATTACATTTGTATTGTCCATAAATTTAAAAGTTGGCAGACATATTATGAAGTTGGTATGATTAAGTGGTAATAATTTATCTCTAATATAAGTAACAAACTCAATATAATTATGCGTTTTTGTAAAGTCGTCTTTACCAATAAATATAATACAATAATCTAATTGAGAGAAGTTACGTACTTTTAGATCAATGTCCCTTAACAAATATTTCATTCCGCATCTGGGAGTACGGTAGTGACACATATTAAAGTTCCCTAAATGAGTTCTTTCACTCAATGTTTGTAATCTGTTGGATGTTTCACTACTCAAAATACAAATGTTATTCTTAACAGGTGGAGGTGATGGAACATGAGATTTCGCGCTAATAATATTATTCAATGAGGCGACACCTTGAGTACATCCAGCGTCAATGTTAACTTCATGTCTGCTTGGCGCTCTTGTCAAACTTTCCGATGTCTGCGTCTGTTTTGTTTTTGTATGAGGAGTATGAATGTTCTTCTTTGGTGTTTGAACTCTGGACTTAAGTGGACTACTGACAATTACTTTGTATGTTTTATTTTTTTCTAATAGGTCGGCATTACTTTGCTTCAACTTATTATTTTCTAGCGATAATATTTCAATTTCCCTATGCGCACTTAGCAATTGATTTTTTAGTTCTTCTATCTCTTTCTTATAAATAGTAATTCGGTTATCATCCTCGTCCTCAGATATATCTGGCATAGAATTTGAGGTACAATCCATCGTTTGCGAAATTATGTCGCTGTCATCCTTATCCGGTTCCGATTGGGTGCGTTGTCTTCGATGCGTTATATTTCCAAAGAAATTCATTCTTTTAAGTCAGTTTATTTTGCTTTTGCTAATTTAAATTTTAAGTTATTCAAAAATATAGTAAATATTTTTATTTTCTACCAAAAAACTTAATTTTTTTATTCTGGTATCAGAAGTTTTTTTGTAGCAACACTTTTCTATTTTTTTATAATAGCAACACTGGTCAGTGTGTCAATTTCATTTCCGCTCCTTGGCACTAGGTGGCGCTGTTTGCCATGAAGTATTTATTATTTATAGTAGCAACCCCTATGTTAATGTCAATTTTTTAAAACGTCAATGTCAATATCGGTTTCGCTACTCACTACTAGGGGCGCCACTTATGGTACAAAGTTCACTTTTTTAAAACAAAACATTGTACTTAACCGTTTTATTATTTTATATGAATTTGCTAGTAATTAACTCGCCACTTATTATGTTTGAAATGTTCTAATGATGAGAGTACCTTTGTATGGGTCCAATATAGTTGTTTTTGTCCGCGATTAGCACTTTTTGAAGCACAATAACGTTCAAAAGTCCAAAATATTAAACACAATGTTTTTATTGCATATCTTGGTTTATAGAAGTCACCAACAATTTCACATATGTAGTTCGATACGTCTATTAAGATTCGCTACAATACACATCACTTATACTAAGGTTTACTATTTATTTAGAGTTTTAAGATACGCGGCGATGTTTACTTAATGCTGTGTTGCCAGAAAAAGTGAGGAAGGGTGTGGTCTTTCATCACGATAACGCTAGACCACACACATCTTTAGCCACTCAGCAAAAATTAAGAGAGTTCGACTGGGAGGTCCTAGTGCATCCACCATATAGCCCTGACCTTGCGCCTTCAGATTTTCACCTGTTTCGGTCTTTGCAGAATTCTTTAGGTTCTGTAAGGTTGACCTCAAGAGAGGACTGCCAAAACTATTTGTCCCGTTTTTTTGATCAGAAGTCCCAAAGTTTCTACAGTAACGGGATAATGTCTCTGCCCAAAAAATGGCAGAAAGTTATTCAACAAAACGGTACATATATATTGTAAATAAATGTAAATAAACTTTGAAAAAAAGTCTTGACTTTTCATACAAAAATACGAAAAGACTTTTTCCCCAACCTATTATAATGAAATGAAACAAAAATATTTAAAAAAAAATTCTAATAGACAATTATTTCACAATAGATTAGGTAAAAATTATGAAAACTACACTAAACAATTAAATTGAACAACACAATTAAATTTAAATTAAGAAAAACTATCATATAAATGACGATGATTAATAATAATAAATGCTACATTATTTATCAGGCTGCCAAATTAGGAACTCTCTTTTAAGTAATACTTATCTTATTGTATTCATATTGGAAAAAATCTGAAAAAAAAACTTTAAAGACTAATTTATTTCGTAATTATCTTCATCATTATCTCAGCCATAAGACGTCTACTTCTGAACATAGGCCTCCCCAATAGATTTCTACAATGAGCGATCCTGAAAAGCCGGCATTCACCGGCTTCCCGCCGCCTTGACCAGATAATCGGTCTATCGGGAGGGAGGCCGTCCTCTGTTACGTTTACAGGTTCGCGGTCGCAATTGAAGAACCTTAACGCTCCATCAGTCGTCGATTCTTTGAGCTCTGTGCCCCTCCCCCTGCCGCTTCAACATACAAACTCGCGTCGCTATGTCGGTCGCAAGTTCTCCTACGGATTTCCTCATTTCCTATTCTGTCACGTAGGGACACTCCGAGCAATTATTTGTTAATTTACAGATATGCCAATTTTCGTTACAATTGTGTAATTTGTTAATTCTTAGCAAAAAAAAAAACACACGAGTTTTAAAAACCAATTTTACTTAAATTTTCCTTAATGACATTGTAAATACTAACTATGGACAGGTGTATCACTTATAACTATTTTAGAAGAACGACAAAACTCTCAGTAAAATGAAAAAGTATCTATTTAATTAATATGTTAATAAAGTTATAATGAATATATTTGAGCCTTCAAACCCATCTCCAACCATATTTAATTCGCGTTCAAAGCTGACTACTTTCATTTCGAACATAATAATACTTACAGGTATTTTATTAAAATTTAGTAGAGCTTCAACCCTTTGTGGGCTATTTATACCCCTACTAAGAGTAATGAGATATGTTTTATTAATTGTTATTCATATTATATTTTTTCTTATTAGTATACAACAATTATCAAGGTACCGGCCTAGAATAGTGCCACTCCCTCTTATCTTATAGGGAGTCGCGAGAGTCGAACTTGGTGATTATGGGCAAATACTACTAATAGAAAGTAACCTATTGGGAAGGCCATGTTCAGCATAGGTTAAAATGGCGGCACGTCAATAAAAAGAAAAATGGCGGTTGTCTCTATAGTTCGGAGATACAATCGTAAACAAAAGAAAAAAATATATAGATAGCACCGCCTTCTTGTTATGTGTTTTTTTACAGTGAGGCTGCCGGAACTGCTGCTTGGAATATACGCGGCTTTGGAAAAGTGTTAATAAAACTACGTAACGATCAACATCACATCTGAGCATTATCTCGGTTGCCCTAGACTTAAGCTTAGAGCCCAGGGTCTGCTCACTGGTTTAACCAGATTTGGCTGAATGTTGTTGTTGAATGAAGTTATTACTTGGGGCGACTGCCGTCTGACCTCGGCAACTCAGAGCAAAATATCACTCGATGGTTAAAACAGCAGGAATGATGTGAGAAGGCACTGACTTTCTTATTTCGACTGCTATAGTTCATGACAGCAGGGATAACGTGCTTTCCGAGGCACGGATCAAGCGATAATAAGGCACATAAATTTGAAAAGTCAAATTTTCAAAAATTTGTGATATATCGAACATTAATGATTATTAACTGTTAAATGTTTGTGAACATAAGTTCACAAACATGCGTGTTGGTAAATGAAGAAAAAACATCGCAAGATCACTTTTCAAATTCTCTCAAGAAGTCCGACCATACTGAGATCTCAGTATGGTCCCACATCTTTACTGAGGAGTCAAAGGGCTTAGGAGAGGGCATCTCATTTAACATTGATCATCTTTATTTATCTATAACTTGACACTGGCTAAATTGTGCTAAACTCACGAAGCTATTATTTAAAAGAATAAAAAACTATGACAACACATACACATCTCACTCGAGTTCGCGTGAAATCTGTTAAATTTTGTGGAATTGATCTCCTGGACATATTCACGCATGGCAGCACATATCACATGCAATTATATTGTCAAGCCTCTCTTTCCCTTGATAAAATTTTTAACACTACGACATTTCAGTGATTTGCAGTGCAGGATTTTGATAAAATATTGCACAAATAATTCTCTGAGACTATTTACGGCTCTCTATTAGATTAAGACATCTTTTCTAAACAAAAGGTAGTTGTAGAAATGACCACAAGCAAAGACATATTTTTGATATAACTTAAACTTTGTTCTGAATTATCTTATTGGGTTGATTTGAGTTCTTTGTCTAATATAAATATGCCTTTATAATTTAATTTTTTTAAGTTACTAGTAGAGGTGTATTCTAACTTTAATACATAGTGACAAGACATATAATTCTCGTAGTAAGGTCCTCCATTCAGCCTACTTGGGTTATCTCCGCGCCCCGCAAGCGAGTCTGAAATTCTATTTGACATTTTAAAAGCTTAAAATATTTACCAAAACATTTTTCGCGCTGGACTCCTTTTATCCGAGGATTATTTGTGACAATTTAATAACACTCTGTATTTTACAGTATAAAGTAATTGGCGTGTTAGTCGTTTAATACTTTTATTAAGAGTAGGATAAACCATATAGCTATTGCTCTCTTAAGGACTTCAAACACATTGTTATTAAAATTTTATAAAGTATTTTATCTATCAACCATTTATTTCTTTTTTCTTATAGCCTAATAGGGTCGTCTAACAGAGTTTTAACAAATTTTAGGTAAAACTTACAACTTAGCAAATAAAGAAATACGATTTTAATTATCTTAAAAATACAGTGATTGCCCCTTGCTTGTACTAATTGCCCACATCACCTTCCTATTAAGTACTATTTCACTGGATGCAGTGAAAAGGTATCTCTTGATTTGTATTGAGATGTAGATTGACTGAAATGATATTAATGCCGATAAGGCTTCTTAGGCAAACGTAATAAGTAATAAACGTGATATGTAATCAGACAATTTCAAGTAAGTGTTAAGAAAAATATCTAAAGCGTGAGCTTTCGGTCTTCATATCACTCGAAAGTTTGAAACAATACTAACCCACAACTTGCTTAACGATATGTAGGTACTTAGAATAGTCAAGCAAGTGTTGACAGAAATATATCTTAACCTAACTCATGTGTACGTTAAACTGAAATATCTAACACAATTCTAGCCGAAGATTTGCTTTACGTAAATATAATTTGATAGATATAATTTACACATTAGCAAGCAAGTGTTTAAAAAAATATCTAAACCTAACCAGAGTCTAATTAATTCGAAATTCTGAAACGGTTTTAACTAGTTCTAGTCCAGACTTGATACCAGTAAGTCCCAACAATGAGGTCGCCGATCCACAGACGCCACTCCAATTTGCCACGACCCCTCGACCGGATAAATTCAATTACGTAAACATGAATAAACATACCTTTTTCTTCCGGCAAACCAACTTTATTCGCGTCACAAAAGGAATCGTATAAATGCAGCAGTACGAGTACCAACGCCAAATGTACGTTTTGGCTTTGTTCGCCACCGGAAAATTGTTTTAGTTAGCATAATTTACTGAGCTAGTTCTGTTATGGCCGGATATCGAATAAATGCATTTCTCAATACTGATTTGTTGGCGATTTCATGAAAGTTTGTTTACATAATTATCAATTAATGTGAGTTTAAGATTACATTAGATGCAAGTCGCATGCAGTCGGTCAAATTATGGGGTAGGCAGAATATCACCTTCAATTAATATTTTAATGGTATGGGGTCTAATTTCAATACAGCGCAGCTAAAAACATTAGTACATACTGTATACCTTCAATCGCAGTAGTGTTATATTTAGCTATATTTATAGAATTTGTTTGTACCTGTATCACATTCATGTAGATAAATTATGCAAAAAAAATATGACGAGTATACACATTTTATCAACTGTTTTTATCCCGACGACTTTATGTTAGATACGTAATTCTTGGTTCCGGAGGACTAAGATGACACGGTGTCTCCAATGTTTTAGTAACCGCAGTTTGAAATATGTAACTTTTTGTCTATGACTGGAATAACTGTTAGCTATTCGAAATGTCGGCAAAATAAAAGCCACAAGTTGTGATAGTATGAAAAGTAGCGTAAATAAAAGACAACAATATATATTTTATAATATATATATTATCTGACCAAATATTTAGTTCCAAGATAAGTATCATTAAGAATTTGTGTTATGAATACTAAATAACGGATAAATATACTTAAATACTTTTTTTTGTAAATACATATCTACTTAATATACATAGAAACACCCAGAACAGAATAAATATTCAAGTTTTTGCACACAAAGTCATGTGTGGGATTCGAACCGACGATCTCAGGAGCGGGGTGCATGTATACTTGCCACCACGTCATATCATTTTTTTTGAGTATGAGTAGTTTGAGTACCTATAGAACAGAAATATATATTTCAAATGTATTATAGGAAGCCGTACTAAAATAAAAAGCTCTCCATTATGTGAAGTACCGGAGAAAATCTTATCGATAGCCAATAAATTCTGACACTATGACAAACTTCATACTCCGTGTTGAATGCAGGGTTGTCGCGGGTATTCTCTGTATACAACATATCAGTGTCATGAAAATAGATCGTTGTCTATTGTTATCGTCAGTAAGACCTTCGCTCTTTCAACTGTGGATTATAGATGTTGTGTTTCTAAATATAATTTTATATTATCTTAAGAGAACTGGTTTGCTTATTTGCGGTTGCAAATTGAATTTGGTTTCAGCAAGAGACCGAAACAGCGAGTATAGCTTTAAATTTACGGAAAGCTGCAGGTCATCTGCGTAAAGATGTAATCTCGAGGATAGTTCAGTAGTCCTGGAGTTATGACTATTTTACTTTACATTGTTTATTTTTTAGCTGTTTATTTGATTGGTCATAGTTTGTGTAAAATTATTTTTGCCGTGAAAAAGGAGGTGGCCAATTTTGCAGTTGTTATCAAGTCAGCCCTTTTAAGTCCCACTTATAAGGCATAAGCTGCCCCACATAAAGTAAAGGTTTTCTTGTGGTGCTGGCGGAGCTAGGTGGGTGGCGTTCCTTTTTAAGATCTTATCAAGCAATTAAATGAGGCTCGAACTTAACTTAACAACTATCATAGTGTTAACCTGGAAGAAAGGTACGTGCGGTAATCTTTTTGTGTGTAATGGTAATGAACATCTATGGCAGTCGTTATTAGGAAGTCAGTGCCTTCTAATATACTGACAGCTGGCTCAACGATAGAACTATGTTCACACCTGGGTGGCGGGAGTAGCTGTCGCTACATGGGATATCTAAAATTCATCCAAATCTGGTTAGACCAGTCAGTAGAACCTTAGCCCTTAAGCCTTTTTTTTGTTTCACGTCGGTAACAAAATGCAGTTACGCACTGCTTTCCGGCCAAAGGGGGACCGAAAGGAGGTGTGGGACTCACCACCGGCAGACACGACTGCCAGCAGTAATACCCACTAAAAATCTTCCGACGACGCCCACCGCTTGTTGAGAAAAAGGCGGGGGCCAGTACCTGGGTTGCACCTCTGACACCCTGCCCGCGGCCAACGTCCCCCGGACCAAAACCGAGAGGACCTCCTCAGAGAGGCGCAGTGGACGCGCCCCTCCTACCTCCCCGTGCGACCATAGCGTAAGTGGCCGACTTCCCGGTACATGGTTAGACAGCAGGGGCCCCTACTGCCTAAAACTTACCTGGCGCTGCTGAACGGGGCCTCCTGGCCCGCCCGCTGCGCCCTCCACAGGTCCTTCTTAGTTTCCCCCCCTGGTAGTCAGTACTAAGGGCATCCAGAGTCGCCAATCTCTGGGTGTTTTCCCGGCCTCCGGGAGGTACTCAGCCCCCCCGCCGCGCCAAGGTGGAGACCCGTCCGGGGGGGACAGTGGACCCTTAAGCATAGGGCAACCCGGATATTACTAGAATATGTTGATGATGGTAGGGTAGTGTAGTTCGCGGGCACTTCTAAATAATTAAAACAATATTAAAGTAGTACAATTATAAGTAACAAGAGCTGTGGATCAATTGTAACGGGTCGTTTGATTGATGTTGAGTTTTTGGAGAGAATTAATGGACCGGTGTCAGTTGTGAGCCTTGTTGGGGATGGATCAACGTTGTATTTAAATTTCCACATAGTCCTGTTATTTATGGACGCACCACACTCAACTTCCCAATCTACGATGCTCTTCGAGTAGCAAGGAATTAAACAAGCCTTGCGTTTGAATTTTCACACACTGACATTAGTGCTTTTATTTACACTCAACTCCACCATCTACGATCCCCTTCGGGTAGTGGGGAATTGAGATGGCCTACCATAGTAATCACAAAAGTCTTGGATGGAGGCGGTTAATATCTTTATAGTGATATAAGAAGCACGACGACAGAAGGAGATGTTTAACTAAAAAGGGTTTTGTCTCTTTAGCATAAATTCAGATTGCTGTTTTGTATGCAAAACAAAATACTACAACTAAAACTCGTCGCAACGTCTCGTTAAATGCGGAATCATAAAACATGATTTGGGCAGTGTTGTGCTTGCGTGGAGCACGCGCTATTGACTAAGTATGCACTGCAAAACAATTGGAAGATGATTAAGGGATAACGGTCACTTGTATGTATTTGTTAACGAGGGTCATATTGGAACAGTGTATATGTGGATCGTACAGAAAATAGGGCTTATTGTTTTATTTCATTCTATTTTGTAAGCAATTATGATAGTGTTATCATCGATGTGTATCGATCCGAGCGTTTTGCTTCACTGCGCGTTGTCATACGACCCAAAAGAGGGAGTAGGCGAGAAATATAGTTCACTGATATTGCGAGGAGTATAAGTGAGATTTGTTTACATAAGTAAAGAAAGGTCGAACAATTTTAATATAGTTCTCAATCTGTTTGTATTTTGACAAAGTAAATATTTAATATAACATATTGAAACTTTATTGGAAAGAAGATTGGAAATTGCTCGGTAAGATTTTATTTATAAAAACGATTACTTTGTGATACCGACTTAGAGCTCAATATTAAAAGGAAATTGGTGCCAGCCCTGTACCACATATGCTTTCAGCTCGAAATGTGTGCTTTTAAAAAGTTACCTAAGCTTTCAAGTTCTAATTGAAACGGTTATGACTTTAAGCGATCTTGGACGCTTATAGAAAATCTCAGATTGAACTGAAAACAAGATGAAATGAAAAATAATTTTCTAGATGTGGATTGACTTTTTTTAATTTTATCTACGAAATTAACAGTAATGCTCAAGCATTCATAATAATTGGTTGTGATAACCTTTATTTGAATGTAATTTTTTTAACGGCAATCGGCCAGCAGTAATTGGCGGTAAACCAATTTACAATGTTTGTTATAATTACTAAGATTTCATTTCGATTTTATTGTGAAAGAAGTAAATGTAGAATATATAAGTAAAAATAAAATAAAATACAAACTATTTTATTGTTTTCTTCATAATAAAATTTAAACCTAAGCAAATATAAAAAACAATTTAAACATGCAAAAAAAGTAACAAAGGAAATAAAAATTAAAGGATAAGACACTTAATAGACTTAAACCTAAGAACAAAAGAAAACAAAAAGTAGTGGCTCAGCTTGTGCTACCCGACGTATGTTACGCCGAGCAACGCTGGTTTTCAGCCGCCCCCGTTCTACACATTATTAAACAAAATTTGTCAGGGCCCACGCCCATAAAATAAAGAAGCATAAAGAAATACAATTATAATAACTTAATATTGAACAATATATAATTTTAGGTAATTGAAGTGAGTTCTGGTCAATAAAATATACATCTATTTCAACATAATATTTCCGATTTTATCATTCTCACTCTTGTCTCAAGGTATTTTAAGCATGTATTTGTGTGTGCTATATTTCTAACACATGTAAGTATCATAATATATAAAATAACTTAATATATATGTAATAGGATTATAAGTCTATCTATTACAATATATCTATCTATAATAACATATTTATTCATTTATATCATGTAGGAGTATATATATCATTGTTTCAAAAAAAAAGCATTCAATTTTAAATCTTTTACATATGATTGTTTTATACTTTCACCAGCAAGTTGCCGTTTTATTAACGCAGTTTTGTATTTTAATTTGAACGTACCTACACTCATTTTTTCTCTGAGAGGCGGAGGTAGGTCGTTCCAGATGCTTGCTGATAAAAATCTAAAACAACACCTGTAACGCGCAGTTTTATGTCTAGGAATAGATAGCAGATTCTTTGTAGTACTGCGAACACCATTCCTCCAGCTTAGTTTTTCAAATAGATATTCAGGTTTTTTATTGAAAATTATTTTTTTTATTGTACAAGCAAATTTTAGATCTCTTCTAGCTTTCATGTTAAGTATATGTTTTTGATTTAAATATGGTGTTATATATTCTCTCCTTGGGACATTGAAGGAGTAGCGTATATAAGCATTTTGTACACGTTGTATAGCATATTCCATGCTTTGTGTTAATCTAGGGCCATAAGTGGAGCTGCAATAATTGAAGTGACATAGCACAAGAGATTCTGTTAAGCGGTGTCGTAGCCCTTCCTTGATATACGGTCTAATTTTATATAAGGTTTTCAATTTATAGAAGGCTGTTTTAATTTTGTTATTAATATGTTGTACGTACTTTTGCTCTTTATCAATTATAAGTCCTAAGTTGCGCGCTTTTTCGACTATCTCTATTTCTGTATTGTTTATTTTAACTTTGTTTTCGCAATTGAGTACGTTTTTAATTTGATGTTTATTCCCGATTACAACCATTTGAGTTTTTGAAGGATTTATTGTAAGACAGTTCAACTTGGACCAGTTGTAAATATTATTAAGATCTTCATTTATTTTGTTAATTGCCTCTTTTACGTCTTTACCTGGGAACGAGAAATATATTTGAGTATCATCGGCATAGAGATGATGTCTGCAGTTATGTATAACTAAGGGTAGGTCGGCTGTAAATATGGAAAATAGGGTAGGACTTAGCAAGGAACCTTGGGGGACCCCCTTTTGCACCGGCAAAGCAGATGAAAAAATCTTCTGTCCACCTGTCCTTTCTGTAACGACCCTTTGTTCTCTGCCTGTGAGAAAAGAATGAATCCAGCGACATGTGCTAGCAGAGAAACCTTTGTCCTTTAGCTTGCTCAAAAGTAGTTTCGGGACAACACAGTCAAACGCTTTGGAATAATCTAAAAGGACCAGTATACTAGTATGTCCTATGTCTGTAGCCTCGGATAGATCATCAGTTATGTGTAAAAGCGCGGACTCAGTGCTATGATCTTTACGAAACCCTGACTGATGCTTTGGTATTAGGTTAAAATGGTCTAAATATAAAGTAATCTGATTCAGAACTACCTTTTCTAATACTTTGGACAATACTGGTAATATTGAAATGGGTCTTAAATCATTTAAGCTAGAAACAATATTTTTTTTAGGTATTGGCGTTATTAGTGCACTTTTCCATCTTGTAGGGAATGTGTTGGTGGTTATTGATTTGTTAACTATCTGTGTTATTGTATGAAGTGTTGCATCTAATGTGAGTATGATCATATCTATGCTCAGAGCATCATTTCCCATGGCCTTCGTTTTTATGTTGTTTATAATCTTTCGTACGTCCTCTTCTGATGTTGGCTTTAATTCAAATTTTTCCCATGGAACTGTGTTATCAGTCGTATTTACGCTTTCGGGGGCATGTTGAATGTGCGAAGGCAGGTCTAAAAAATTAAAGTTTATTTTATCTGGGTCATTCAGGTGGTCTGGTATGGGTGTTACTGGATCATTATTGATATATGTGGTGTTTTTCAGGTTTTTCCAGAGTAAATAAGGGTTGTCTATGTTTTTATTTATGGAATGGTTAAAGAAAGCTTTTTTTTCTCTATGTGTAGCTGCTGTCACCAAATTCCTTAAACTACGATAGTAATTCTTTGAGGTGTCTGTTTTAGATATGCTTGCTTTTATCGATGCTTGGTCTCTTAGTTTCATCATATATTTAATAGTATCGGTAATCCAGGGTCTAGGAGAATCTTTAATAATATATTTTTTTAAAGGCGCATGAATATCAAAAAGCTTAGTAATATTATTATTAAAGGCGTCAACCATTTCGTCTACATTATCCAGATCATTAATAGCTTGCCATGGGATTGAATGCAAGTCGTACAGTAAAGACTCTAAATCTATATTATTTAGAAACCTTTTATGTTTTACCACTTTTGTAAAACTGGGTTTTTTAATATTAAATTCAGCTAAAACCATCGCGTGGTCACTCAAATCAGCGTTGTGAATAACTTCCGTACCCTGGCATTTAGATGGACTGTCAGTTAATATTATATCTATCAATGTTTTCGATGTATCAGTAACCCTAGTTGGTTCCTTAACTAATTGATGTAGATTATGCTGGTAACAGAAAGAGAGGAGATTATCGGTTTGTGTAAGTTGATTGTTTAGAATGTCAATATTCAAATCACCTAGCAGACATACATAAGAGCAATGACCCATAATATTGACCGCTTCACTAAGGGAGTTTAGTGCGGTGTGGGTGCTTACCGCCTCAGGCCTGTATGCTGTACCGATGGCCATAATAGCGCCTGGCAACTGAACCTCAATCCACAGTTGTTCCAAATCAGACTGCGGAATCCGTTTAACTCGGGCAGCAATACCTTTTTTGATATAAAAACCGACTCCCCCACCCCTTCTATTCCCGGCTCGGGCTTTATGAACAAATCTGTAGTTTGGCACAAGTGGAGCTAGCGCCGCCTCATCCTCTCTTATCCAAGTCTCATTTATAGCCAGAATATCAGGTTGGTAGTTAGAAAAACTAGCCAGTAATTCGTCTGAACCGGTATTTAAAGATCTAGCATTCAATAATCCTATTTTCAAACGATTTTTCGATGTGTTAGCCATTAATGACAGATACAAATATTACAACTTGTGAGTCATATACAGTGTATTTAATATATACATGTGTTAGTGGAAGTATGTGTTTTATGCACAAATGTGATGACGAATAATATATTTTGCTGTTTTGGTTTTGAGATTGATAAGAGCCTGTGAAATAAATTTCAATAAAAGTATAAAATGTTTGGTACGATAATGGCAAGATAATTTTTGTTATGTATGTAAGGTGGACAAATATCACATCTTTCCAAAAACCTTCAATAGATCGCTTTCCAGACACAATCTGTGACGATCTTTACCATGTTCCTGACGGATATATATTTTGCCATCGCGTGTCCATACGTATCTATACTTGAGTTCACGGGCTAGGGCTCGAGCTCTTTGGAAAAGAAGCCGATTGTGTCTGGTTAAACGCTCATTGATGTAAACTGGCGCGGGAGAAGCAGCGGCGGACTCCGCCAGCTGCAGCCCGTCTGTGTTGAGGCCTCGACGCACGCGGGCGGCACGCAGCATCGCGTCGCGTGGCTCCCGCCGGGCCAGCCTGACGACTAGCGCACGCCCCCGACGCGGATATTGCTCTTTTTCACTCCCGAGTCTTGCTCCTGCCCTCTCTGCGCTGACGATGTCCCTCTCATCAAGCGTCACACCTATCTTATTTGCGATTGTCATAACAATATGCAAAGGGTTTTCGTATTCTGATTCAGGGCAACCCGAAATCTCAATATCGTTAGACAGAAATGCTTGCTCTTGTTGAGATATCTTGGAAGTCAGTTGCGTTATAGTGTCTTCAAGAGCTGATATATTCTGAGGAGTATTTTCCAATTCCAAGACTCTCGCTTCTAATTGCTGTAGGTGCGTATTTTGTGATTGTATGGTATCTGTAAGCGAGGCGATTGCTTCTCGGATGCCGGACATTTGTGTATGAAATAGGTCACTAAGATGTAGTTTCAGTTCGTCTAGCAAAAAGTCTCTAATATGCTCAAGGCTGGTTTGGTCACCTGTCATATTTGTTTGGATCGGTGATTGGGTAGAAACCTTTGCTTTTCCTCGTTGCGTAACATGCTCGTCTGTCATTTGTTTGGTATCCCTGGTAGTACTGCCCTTCGAAGGATCTTCACACGAATTTACACTTCGGACTGGGGTGTTAACATTTCCCCGTTTTGGCCTTTTGTTTATGCATTCGGGGCAGTTCCACTGTTCTTTTCGCTCCATAATATTAAATAGTTTACTGGAGATGTTTGCACAATCAAGATCATACTGACCCCTACAATTGGAGCATTTCAAAAATTCTCTTTTTGGCAGAATGTTTTGGCATCCTGTGCATTTTTGTTGTGTATTCATGTTGAATCAGACGACTCAGTTCTAATTTAGTTTAAGTTGTAAGATTAATTTAATTACGTTGTAATATTTATGTTAAGTGCGCCCTCTAGTAGTATCTAGTAGCACTTCGTAAGCTATTATTTAGTTACCATCGATCAGAACCCTCTCCAATTTAATAATTGCTGCTCTCGCTAGATGGCGCTGTTATAAATTATTTTTTAAAAGTAGCAAGTCATTCAGTGTTAATTATTCAAATATTGTTTCAAGCACTTATGCACGGTAATCACTTTTCACTGTTATAGCTGATTGCACGAATATGTATGTTCATTTATTGTTTCACCTCCTCAGTTTGTGAATTTATGATAATCGTACCGTTTTGTGACTTGTATTTTATGCTTATGTTTTTATCACTTTTACACTATCAATGGATCTACGCACATTTATTGTTATGAAATGAGTGACGAATTAACTTTATAACACTGTTTAACTGAAAAAACTTTATTAAAAACCAATAAGATTATGTTTTAATTACAGAGCTAATGTTTACGGGACCGTGGCGCCCTCTCTCCTCAATATATATATAATATAAATAATATAAATAAGGTCACTAGATAATTTTCCATCCGAAACAAAAAAATGGCAATAGAAGTCCACTTCTGAATATAGGCCTCCCTAATTGAAGGTTATTTACAAGATCCAAATCAAATGTTCTTTGGCAGGGATTTTTTTTGTTTTATCTTAAAATTTTAATTTAGCTAAATGAGTGGTTAATCACCACCATCAGCACAAAGACGTCCACTGCAGAACATAGGCCTCACCCATTAGCTTCCAATGTGACCGATTGCAGGCGGCTTCCATCCACCGTGATTCTGCAACTATTATCAGGTCATCCGTCCATTTTGCAGAAGAACGATGAAAGGGCCTCCATGCCAGAAATTTTCTGCCCCAACGGCCGTCAGCTCTTCGTGCTATGTGCCCTGCCCACTGCCACTTCAGCAGTTGTTGTTAAATTGTTTATAGTAGACATTATCTTATTTTAGAAAGTATATTAGGCAATGTAGATACTCGTAATAATATATTTTTTTTGTAATCAAAGACTGAAAAAAAAATCACTACAATGTTAGCTATGTTGTGTTGATGTTCTATTGTGTTCCACGTGGGCGATCGCGAGACGCGAACAATATATATGGTTTTGCAACAAAATAATTGTACTGATGGGGAATCGCACCCACAACTTTAAGAGCGAAGTGCAGGTAACTAATGACATTCGCCCAAATAATATGCCTGTTTCATACCGCATGGACCAATGATCTGGAAGCCGTTTAAAACAGGCGGCACAAGATCGATCAACGTAGAAAACTATTGCCTATGTTCAGGAGCAGACGTCATATGGCTGAAATGATCATTCCCATCTATTGTATTATATCTATTTTTATAGGATACTTTTATTTACACTTGGACAGTTTTATTTACTAGAACCAAAAATTTTCTTTATTATAAGAACAGTTGAGTTTAACATAAACCGCCAACTTCCTAGCGCTAGACTGGAATGCATATTTATATAGTTCATTAAATTATGCTAACTGAATGTTTCAAGCCCTCGCTTAATGGGCGAGTCCTACATTGCTCTTAATTAAGTCACTGGGAGTGCCTGCTTGAGCTACATGTCGTTGAGTGCCTGTTCACAGTTAGCACAGTCAAGATTTCATCAACTTTCTTGGGCTTTAATGGCTTCAAGGGTTTCTTTGCTTTAGCGAAATTGACTTTACGAGTACACCACTACTGCACTTGCCGACACAGTCGAGAACTCAATTTTACGACATTTCTGTATCAACGAGCATTTTTTCTCAAGTGTTTTAATAAAATGAAATGAAAAACAATGTATTGTGAGTGTTGCCGTTTCATTACCATGAATAAATTATTTTATAGCTTCTGGTTAAATTCATACTCCGCCTATTGCCTGATCGATGATCCTGGAGTAAATAGACAACCCGACACAAAGTGTAATATATATAATATATATGAGAAGAAAATTTCAACGCTTTAAATACTGTGGGTGACATAAAGTAGATCACTTGATCTATCAAAAACATGTTTCAGTTAATTATAAGTAATTTATTAGTTAATAATAATCGCCTTCTTGCATTTTGCGCAAGATCGAATGCATTATAAAAATATTTTAAAAACACTCCACTCTTTTAAATCGTAAAAAGAAGAGAGAAACAGTTGCATAGCACAGTAACGGTTAGAACAAAATACATTGTGAACTCGACAGAAAATTTCTTCGTTGGCTCTGTCCTAGCGTAACGCTCTTAAAGCTTAAGTGCTTCCGATGAAAGGCGTTGCTGTGTGCTGGGACAGATTTTCCTTAATCTTGATGCAAATAGCAAAAGGTTTTTAAGAGATGCAGCCGTCGTCCATTTGGATGTAGTCTGTAGTCTTCTGAAGTGTAAAACGTTCAGCTTTGAACTTATAAATCACTTTCGGTGCTCGCGTCTTCTCCTTTAAAGGTACAAACCGTTGAAACTTTTTAATACTTGTATACTGGCAGCCATATACTTTTTTTAAATCACATAATGTATGTGTTATTTAGTTCGTAGCAGTCACAATATTATGCGCGATTTTTACGCAATATAAAAAAAATGGTGACTTTTATGCTTAATTTTTGCTACTAAAGCTACTGTCGCAGTAAATGTGTGTGACGTTCAAAAGAGCTTTGTTGAATAAACTGTTTCGAATTAAAGTGATTACTTCAGTACGATAATGTTATATTCAGTTAATAGTAAATCACTACATAGTATAAAACAAAGTCGCCTTTTCTGTCCCTATATCCCTATGCGCTTAAATCTTTAAAACTACGCAACGGATTTTGATGCGGTTTTTTTCAATAGATAGAGTGATTCAAGAGGAAGGTTTATATGTATAATACATGCATAATATAGTAGTGGAACACTGTCAATTTTTGAGATTTCTAATGTGATGTCGTAATTCAACTCACTTTTTTGCGCTTATATTGCAAACGCTGGCCAAACCCTACGAGATTAATCAAAATAATGTACTACAATATTGTACAACTTATAAAATTCTTCAAAAAAGTCCGCAATGGTATATGTCTATCTCTCAAGAATACCCCACAATAACCAATTCTATCTTTTACTTTTTACTAAAAATAATGGCTTATTAACGAAGCCATTTTAAGTATGTATGACATTAATTCTTATCTAAATAAACATGTTAGTAAGCTTGGACATTAGACATAGATTAAATTTGTCTTTTACATCATGTAATTTTGATCAGTACTTTACAAGATATCAAACGAATAAACTTACGCTAAATCGAAAAATTATGGTTGCGGCGGTGGTAGGTATTCGCGGCCTATATAGAGACATTCTGTAATTATGTATTATACGTCACTATTCATATTAGCATACCATCCGTGCGAAGCTGGGGCGGGTCGCTAGTAAATAATAAAATAAAAATATTTCTGACACTTACACCATATATTTAGTTCCAAGATAAGTAGGTATCATTAAGAACTTGTGTTATGGATACTAAATAACGGATAAACATACATAAATACTTTCTTTTTTTTGTAAATACATACTTAAAATGTTTGTAAATACATAGAAAAACACCCAGACCAGAACAAATATTCATATTTATACACACAAATATTTGTCCTGTGTGGGAATCGAACCCACGACCTCAGGAGTGGAATGCGGGTATACTCGCCACCACGCCATATCGGTTGTCAAAACTATATAGTAACGAACTAAATAGTAACAAACGTACACTATTATAATTCGTCGCATGTAAATATTAGTGTGATAATTGAGTGTAGTTATGAGTTCCGCGATAGACTGTATGTTGATGTATTGCCAGTCGATTCTTGTTGCCTATTAATTAGTTTATGTGATGTCTCATCAGTTGAGCTCCAGTAACCGGGGTAAATGGATTGTTAGCTGCCACGTCGCTTCACGAACACTGAGTATGGACAACGCCCAGACTCTTCAAGTCAAAATACCGTGCGAAATTGAAATGTGAAGCGTCCTAAGACAGACTCGAGTGATCTGCTAAGCTAGTGTATTGCTCTTTATTAGCACTTCTGAGTATTTCCTAATGATTGAAGATGAGAGACGGCATAGATTTTATGTCAATAATGTTCTTACTGCTCAACAGGAGAACAACTTATATTACTAAAAGAACAATTAGAAAACTAAAATAAATATTGTTATAAACATGTTTTATTGGTTATTTATAAAATCAAATCCACATTTATTTACAAAATTTTCAACAGTTAAGAAGACCCCCATTCGGAGTCAATATGAAAATCAACTATGCACGTTGAAATGTAATACTGCGTTAATGAAAAAGAGCTTCTTTGGTGTTGCACCAAAAATTTTTAATAAAATACCTGATGCTATAAAATGTATGCCATTAAAGAAATTCAAAAAGTGTCTTCACAAGTTATTAGTTGAGAAATGTTATTATACCTTGGATGACTATTTTAATGATAATACTATTTGATTAAATTCTGTAATTTTATAAATTTATATTATTAATGTTGACTTGTATGACTATTTTAATTTTGAATGACTATTTGATTAAATTCTGTAATTTTATTAATTCATATTATTCTAGCATGTTCTTTTGCTATGATCCTCTTGTGTGTGTTTTTGTTTTTCTTTCTTGTAGTGGACATTATTAAATTTGATTATTTTAATGTATAAAATTGATAGAACTTTGATGAACCTGACTTTAATATTTGTATGTCAACAATGACAAAGCATAGTGCAACACTTATCTATTTAAGACCTTGACATGTATGATTAATGTATATATGTTCTTCACCTATGTTTCACAAATAAATAATTCTAATTCTAATTCTAATTCTTGGTTGCACAGACACAGCTGCACTGAAACAAAGCTTTTATGAGTTTTCTACGTATGAAACGTTCATTGGTGACATTATTACTCACGACATGCTCAAGCTGTTTTCAGTGTCAGATGTGATTGTTATATATATATTTTTAATTAAGCAGGCTTCTGCAGCATTTTTTGTGGATATACTACTATGATCCTATATTCTTATCACATTATGGCGGCTTTGACCCCTGTAGTTTAGGGATGGTAGGATAAAAGTATAATAATACTTTCTTAATTTTTTTGACAGATTGAAGTGATTACTACCGTTCTAGTGACTGAATGTATTAGTAATGACTACTAAAACATTAATAGTATTAATGTATTAGTTCGTGTGTAGTGAATTTATATGCAAGTTGTATTTTTTTAAATTTAGATTAAGAAGGGAGTGTTATATAATGTCTGTTTATTCGATTTTAGGTAGTTTAAAAGTCAGTTTTGTATAGAAAATCTGTGAAATAAAAGTAATGGGAACGTTTTTTTAAATACCACATTAGAGTAACCTATAACTTTCTGAAAGATATCATATGATTAATTAAGCGATTGTGTTAAAAGTGACGTTCGTAAAACTCTTGTAAACTGGCTCGGAGTAAACGCAAGTCAGGATGAACTGAAACATACTATGTGTGTAACCTTGGAAAGTAACTTTAATTTCGGATATTCTTACAAAAAATTATAAATAATTTAATAATTTAACTTACACACAAATAATTGTCTGCATTGGAATATCAATAGAGTGTAAGCCATGAAGATCATTAGTCGTTACCCCCCCATCATACACTAGTACTGTCCCGGTTGCCCTAGACTTAAGCTTAGACCCCACAGTCTGTTCACTTTTTAAAATTATTTTTTTACGTCTGTAACAAAATGCATTTACGCACTGCCTTCCGAACAAATGGAGACCGAACGAGGGTGTGGGTCTCACCACCGGCAGACGTGACTGCCAGCATTGATACCAACTAAAAATCATGCGGCGTCGCCCGCCGCTTGTTGAGAAAGAGGCGGGGGGCCAGTATCTGGGTTGCAGCATCTGACAACCCACCCGTTGCCAACGTCCGCCAACGCCAAAACCAGGAGGACATCATTAGAAAGGCACAGTGGACGCGGAGGCAACTGCCGTCCGACCTCCGCAACAGGGAAACATCACTCTATGCAACCCAGAGGTAAATATCCATTAAACAGATCATCAATCTTAACTGTTCAATTAAAAATATTCTTAGTTGTGTAATATTAAAAAGTTACTTTATTAAGTAATTTTACTTACTTTTCCGGCATAATAAGGAACTTAGGATTGTGTTTGTTGCTTTGATGTGCAATCTTACCTAAGGTAATTTGGCTACTCCCGACTAGCCGCAGGCTGTCCGCGGTAGGCTTTTGAAGTAGTTATTCCTGTGTTTATCGAAGCTTCAACGGGGCATAATAAATTGCAATCTCAATGGTTAAAGAAGACAGAATCGTTTTAATCTTTTGTTTTTGCTGTACATAAGAAAGTTTGTTGTTATTTTGGACATTATTATTATTTATTGACATTAGGTACATCTCAGTATGGATATAAATTGTCATGTCAAACCTTCTGGCTGAGATTATAATTTTGAATGATATATATGTCTTGGCCTACCCAATTGTTTTCCACATCGATCAGTCTGGAGAAGCCTGAATCCACCGGCTTTTTTCGCTTTACCTGATCAAGAATTGAAAGCTTCTTTCTTCGTGGGCAACCAGGCAGCTTTACTATTAATCAATTTAAATTAGGGATCTATACGAAAGCTTTAATACAACAGTCAGTTACAAGATTAAAATACAAGATAAGTTAATACAAAGAGAAGTTAATACAATAAAAATAAATATGAATTTAAATTTAATTTATGATTTTTAAATTTTAGTCATAGCAATGAAGTATTAAAGTTGATTTTTTCATATAAACTCATTGAGGTTATTTGACTCCACTTGAGTAGCTCCAGTCGTTTTCAGTGGGCTCTCGACTCCCGTGCACCGCGCCGTTGCAGTCATTGTCTAAATTAAGTGCATGAACGTAATTAAATGGCTGAGAGGTGTACAACTATATTTCTATAGTATAATTTAAATGCTAGAATGGATGTAAAAATAAGAAATTGACGTGCATGATATATATATACACAGAATCACCAATCCCCAAAATGAGCAGAGCTTTTGCTATAGCTACGTACGGAAACTCCCATAATGAACACACGTGTGTACAAAGTTAGTACTCGCGGCGGAAATCGTGGTCAGAAGCGAGTTTCAAAATGAATAACATATCAATGAAAGCCAGATCAATAAAAAATTACAGTTGCCCTTTTCGTATAAACGTTCATTGAGGTTATTTGACCCCACTTGAGTAGCCCCAGTCGTTTTCAGTGTGCTCTTGAATCCCGTGTGCCGCGCCGTGGCAGCCATCGCCCTAATGAAGTGCAAGCATGGACGTAATTAAATGGCTGAGTGGTGTACGTCTATACACGTTAAGTTCATTATACTTTTTCGTGAAATGTTTGGTCTAATGGATTGAAGCTTGAAAAAAGGGGAATGATTTATAAATTAATGTGTCTCACACAACTTCATAAGGTCCTTAAATATGCAGAGCTCATGCTAAGGGTACGTGGCCATGGATGATGTTCAATTGTGAAATTTGGTTATTTACCTAAATTCTTCTTTCTTCAGGAGGGTTTTTGTCAAAAAACCTCCTTCAAGAGGGTTTGTTTTATTTATAAAGATTACTATGTACGATATACTAACAATACTATGCACATCGTTAATCTGATATCCGTTCTTAGTAAGCCTGAAGTGCTTGTTCGCTGAAGGTGGTTCATTTTCTTAGTATATCGGCGAGGTTTTAACTTGATACTGAGTGATTGTTTGAACCCTCTTCGGCCTTATTTGTAACTAGAATTTGGTAACTGGCTACGTTAAAAATTTTTTTTACTGTTTCGTAACTAGTTATTAAAGAAGAATACTTTTCCACGTTCACAACTAGACTTTCGTTAATTGTTACGTAATAATAATTTTCTTTTACTGTTTCATAACTAGTTATTAACCGCGCTTATCCACATTCATGAGTGAGGTTTTCTAACCGACTACATAATAATACCATTTTCACTGTTTCGAACTAGGTTTATAACAGGAATATTCTAGTTACGAATGTGGCTGAAGGACTTTGAATCGCTTAAACGATAGGATAGACGACCGCTAAAAATACATACACCTAATCCTGCCATAGATATACTTAAAATAGAAACATAAAGTATAAAGCTTGCTAAAATTTTTCACAAAAAACGAATCGAATCAAGAAACTCGGCAAATGTCTTCGCTCGTTTAAATTACAACCGCTTAATTTGCATTCTAGTCGTTTCCCATATCAAGATGAGATAAAGCTTAGGGGTTTTTTATAGCCTTCAGCGGGGCCCCTTGATACTTTAACTACTTACTTCGAATCTCATTTGAATGTAAACAAATTCAGGAATTAAACCGAGGGTCACATAAAAAGGAACATCTAAAATGCTTTCGTGCGAAATAAGAATAGGAACGTAATTAGACCCCAGTTTGTACGAGCGTCATTATCCAAAAAAAAAAAAACGGAAGCAAAGAGAATTTTTAACCTAAATAGACGAAAAGATAAAGAAAGTTCCTTGTCTAAGTTTTCCAAGTTAAATAGCTTTTCCTCTTGACACTGTTTCTGAGATTTTACGTTATCTCCTACGGATGTATAGGCCAGTATTTGAATTTAGGAGAGTAAAAAAAGGGTCTGACTTGAATTAATGTGTTGATGAGAAAAAAGATCAAGTCAATTTATTTTGGTAATCATTGTTTTAATTAATAATGGAGCTTTGACGACTAAGTATAATGATATTATCTCATGTACATACATAAGATCATCAATAATTCAAATTAAAACTTTCGTGGTATTTGGCAGAATGGCGTACATAAATATTGCATACTCGTACACGTTATTTTTTAAGATAATCGATTGGGGAACAGTTTATGACTATATGTTTTTATGAGATTTTTAATCTTTTGATAAGTGCATATCTATCCAATAAAATATAATAAGGTTGCAATGTTATCGTCTATTACCTAAAAAAAAATTGTACCACCGCTAACTTATATATGGGAACAACGACTTACAGGCTGAGTCAATTTTTAGAAGCAGGGAAGCATACGATATGAAGTGCCACACAAACTGTCATTCAACTAAGGACAGACCTTTGTGTACTCTCTGCTTGACATCGGTAAACATTCCAGGAGCTTATAATTCTACTTATTGATTAACTGTTAATTGGCAATTGTAAGATCGGCTGTTTTATAAATGTATCCAACAAATTTAGAAACAAAGAAGTATAACCAATGGATAGAAATAGCTAAATTGATATAATGTCAGGCAAATCAATTAAACTTATTTGAGGTTATTCTTTGATAATTCATTAAATCTAGCTAAATACTACCTAATTCTTTTTCCTAAGAATCAGCAAAACAATAAACTTGAACTTAGTCTATAGATAGCCATGATATAGTCGGCAGCATTAGAAATAAATAAATTTTAGATCTGGCCTAGACGAGAGAAATTAATACAAAAATAATATGTGGTCACATTTGTTTTAATTAAAATTACAACTGCTAGAGATGCAATGAAAGCATATAGGTAGATATTTATTATATAAAAAAAAGGATGGCGTAAGGAGTCATTACTTCGCTGCCGTACCAGCAATATACCTCAGAAGCCTAAAAACGAAAAAACCACCGCTAATGGCCGATTACTTTTTAATCCTTCGACGTTCTAGAAGGTTCAAAGGACCGTAATATATATTTTTAAATATCCTTCTTGCATTAGGGGGGATTTAATTAAGAGTCTTGATTGGCCGTTTAAGTGATGAAGGGTACCATCGGTCGACCGCTCGCGAGTCTCATAAAATTATCTTGCAACTCTTTTCATGGCGATAATTCATTTTAAAGATGGCGGACTTTTCCAAAGCTTTTGTGTGGGTCGCCCTTAATAAATGCTAAACGCTGGGCTATAAGCCGTTTAAATTGATATTAGATCTTAAATAAAATCTTAGTCTAATTATTCCAATTTGCATCACGTAAAGACTTTACGAAAGCGTCTGGATTTTGCATAAGTCGAAAAGTAAAAAATATCATAGACTAAAAAAGCACTGCTCTTTAAGGATGTCACCGAGAACTCATAATTATGTATGCAATGCTGTCGGTTTGTCTAATCAAAATAAGAACAAGTAAGTTTTTTAATTTGAACTATTAAGAGTAAGGTATTTTTAAGGTTATTTTTTACTTCAGTTTAAAATCTTAATACTCCGCCAGATGTTTTAAACTAGAGAAAATAGGCGCAGGATGTTGTCAAATATTTAACTAATTCCTTATCCAAGACAAGTTGGTACACTATTCTGTAGAATACATTCATAAATACAACCACGACTGCTTCCCTGAAGGGGTAGGCAGAGGCACGTTTCGACAATTTTATTGTTGGTCTCACGTAATAGATGACAATCCTATTTGCGCTTACTTTACGTAGCCGCGTATGTAGATTAAATATCTATATAAACCACAAACTCATCTATTTATCAAGCTCGCAAAAACATTAAAACGAATCCATTACCTTCAAACCTACCAAAAACTCGCTAAAATCGTTTTCACGTAGGCGCGTAGAGTGGGCGAACGGACACTATTTTATTCAAATCCTCTTTTGTGATAACTTTATGTAAAACTCGGCAACAATGGCGGGAATTGTAAAGGTTTTGGTAGATACACGTTTTTCATATTGGTGTTAAGAAAATATTAACGTTATTCTATTAAATATAAATTACAAAGTACTCACTTTTATGTTAGATAAAATACTTAACCCAATTTTTCTCCATTCAAGCTCCGTTGATGCTCTAGTTAGAGTCTAGTTGATGTTCATAAAAGCTTTATTACATTAAATAAGATTTCTTTACTTTCATCATTTACGTTCTTGGGCTAGCATAGATCTCCTCTCACATACAAAGGTTAGAGGAATTTTTATTTTGACTACATCGATTTTGTGCCGATGTGTAAATGTTTTTCCAGTACAGTCCAGTAAAAACTCAAACCTCATTGCCCTCACTGGAGTTGCATGGTGTGGTATGATCTGAATCTCTATTAGCATCTTTGTAAAAGGAGGCCTAATCCCAGTAATGGGACATTAATAAGCTAGTGACAATAATGACTAGTTTTCAGTGTTTATTTTGTTAGTGATCTAATATAGGAATAGGACTTCTTGGCGGGAAAGTAAAGCGTGGTGATTGCAGTTTTGTTTTATTTTCTAAAATTTGTGATCTTTCGAACAATTTTGTCTAATAACGGTGGATTATTAACCGTTAAGTATATGTGAATGTACATGAGTGTCGGTAAATAAAACAAAACAGTGCAACATCTCATCTCAAATTCTCTCAAGAAGTCCATGTGAGATCTCAATATAGTCCCACATCTTTACTGAGGTCTCAAGGGGTTTAAGGGGAGGGCATTTCATTTACCATTTGTCATCTTTATCACCACTCATTCTCATTAACTATGTATTTATACATTAATAATATATCTTTTATTTGACACTGCCTTAATGTGTTAACCGCACGAAGCCATATTAAAAATTTAAAAAAGACAGAAATTTGCCATTGTGTCAAATGTTAAAGTACTTAAAGACCCAGATTTATAAATCGTATTCAATGACGTGACGACGTGATATAATTCTTAATCAGAAAATTAAAATATAAACAGCGATCTGCTAATTATTATTAATACCTTGCAAATTTATCATATATAACTTGGTAATTTAAGGAAATTGAAAACTAATTGTTTAGTATTTTTTCTGAAATTATTAACGGACACTTTCAAATTTATCTAACCTATTTTTACTTGTGGATCCCACATTGGGCAAATATGTGAATGCATAAACATGGATTTTTCTCTTGATCTTGCATTTATGAGCATGTAATTATGCATGTTTGTTTTTTGGCTAGTACTAACTATATTTAGTTTAGAGCTTTAGAGCTAGAAATAGCTTATTGAAATGACTAAGGTTACTTTTTGTTTTATACAATTATTATTAAAGCGTAAAATCAAGCAAACCTTATTTAAACAACGTAAGTCAATCCACAGGCTCTGTGAGTACGCATAAATAATTATCTCTGGTAGTACTACCCCCGAACGTAAGCCATTAAATTGGACATCGTTAACCGTATTTTGATAAGGGCGAACAAAAACTAGCTAGCCGCCCCCAGATTTAGAGCCTCCTTCGTTAATTTACGGGCCACAATCAGCCGGCAATTTGTGCCAGACCCGCAAACTGTAAATCGAAAAGGGCGTACGTTAATCACGCGCTCATTCACCGATTTGCGAGGTCCAGACGGAATGTCAATGAGTGAGAGAAAAATAATTTAAATAATGTCTCGAAAAGTGTTTTGAGGTTATAAAAATAGATTTAATGAGAATTAATGTTCGTTTTTCCTGGAATATTTTTTTCGAATATTCGGCATAAAACTGTTTAAGTGTTTTGAAAGAGTTTCTTTATTGAATAAGTTTCTATACAATCTTTAAACAAATATATATTTTCCCACTGCTTAACTACATCGAAGCCGACGAGATAGTAATTTCGGCATACGACGAGATAGTAATCAAGTAGACAGAAATAGACGAGACGCGATAGCTCAGGGGCAGATCAGTAGTTACTCATTTTGTGTGGGTTTAGTGCGCCTTGCGGCGATATTCAAACTCAAAACGTTAACCCTTTAATAGGCAGAGCAGGTTGGAATTTTTCATTGATAATTGCGTAAAGTTCATTACGTGGAAACAATATATTTGACACTGTCATATAAAGTGTTCACATTAGCCTTACTTTTAAACACTAATTATATGTCTAACTTAGGCAGTGTATTGTCTGCTAAATTAAAATTAGTTTCGTTAGTATAGCTGTCATGAAATGAGATAGGTATTACAGTTAACCCCCCGCGACTGATTTCCACCTTGACGTGATGGGGGGGCTGAGTTCCTCCCAATAGGGCGGAGGAGCCGCTTGGGAAAAGGTAACACCCAGAGACCGGCAACTATGGGTGCCCTTAGTACTACCGGGGGGGACCTGTGGAGGGCGCAGCTGGCGGGCCAGGACAGGCCGTCAAGCAGTGCCTTCCTCCTGGGTATAACTATGGACCCTCCGGGAAGTCGGCCATTCACGCTTTGTTCGCACATAGAGGTAGGAGGAGCGCGTCCACTACGCCTCTCTGAGGAGTTCCTCCCGGTTTTGGTCCGGGGAACGGTGGCCGCAGGCCGGGTGTCAGACGCTGCAACCCAGGTACTGGCCCCCTGCCTCTTTCTCAACAAGCGGCGGGCGTCGTCGGAAGATTCTTAGTGGGTATTACTTCTGGCAGTCGCGTTTGGCCGGAAGGCAGTGAGTAAATGCATTTTGTTACCGACGTAAAACAAAAATAAAAAAAGGTGCTAAAAATGAAGCTGACACTAGTATAACTTAAGTGAAGTATGTGAGTGAGCGTAACATTGAGTGGGAAAGCGTACAAGCAGGTAAAAGCAGTAACTACTAAAAATACATATGATACATAACGACTGTCGCCGGGGGGTCCAGTGCCAATCAGTAGAGAACTTGAACAGGAGTGTCAATTGCTCACCTCACACTGTCACCAGGCGTAAGACTCCTGCATCCCATCACGTTTTAAAATAAAACAAAACAGAATATTAAGTTTCATTCATATAAATTACACGCTCAGGAACAATTGTGTCAACGTTTTCGTTGGATTTAAATAGATCTTGATATTTATTTAATTTCTTGAATAACCTGTTCTGCGCTGACCACTGATGCACGTTTCTTCGCGTTTTTGGTATGTTATTGTTCAGCAGGTCCAGGGACTTCAACGCAGCTACTTGCATCATGAACAACAGTGCAGATGGATTTTTATAACATCTTCCTATTGGCTCTATTGTTACATCTGCAATTAAAACGTACATTTTAAAATCTCCAGGTTGCACTTGTAACCTACCACCCTTTTGTCCAAGCATTTGACTAGGTTACTCATTAAGGCTATTCATTTACTCATTGACTGCACATAGAAAAGTGCTCTCAGTTTGGCGGTGGTTAATCAAGTTCAAAGATGAGATAGGGTTCACAGTTTCGCTGGGTGATCCTTTTTGTGGCATTTGGCATCAAGCACTTCCGTCCTTCGGAAGCCGTTAGTGATGGTTTTTACTTAATATTAAAGTCGTTATGCCAAATCAGAGGGACAGCAGAACGCCACACTCTGTCTTTACCAATATTGCGCGGGGGGGATATGACCTATTTTCTTCTCCCCTAGGTAGGAGAAGAATGTTTTACCACAGGATACGATAATAAGCTAAGATGGTAATGATGAAATGACATGAGAGCTTACTCTTCGCCTTACGGTAATAAACTTACTGACGCCAGCAGCACATGACAGCATATCAATATGACAATGGTTTATCATTGCTCGTTGCTTGGACTTCGTGGGACTCGTCCAAATCCTAGCACATGCTGGTTCGTATGTGTCCACGCAGTACGTGGGACATGTATGATTGCAAGCCTCATGAGCCCCCATGATACTGAAGTCTTTCACTCTGCGTGCTGATGCAACTTTGGGTTTCTTTATATCGCACAGGGAATCAGGAACTTCATATAGGTCTGGAAATTAATTCAGTATTTCAGGTTCATAAAACCTAACACCAATTGACACATTTCAGCTGGCGATCTCTGTGCTAAATTGAACGTTGCTACAACGGGATCCCCTTTTAAGTAGTATTAACAAGGTATTTGCCCATCCCAAAATTAGACATATGGCCGTGAGATTACATCGCATACTTAATGGAATAGTGACTTAACTCAAAGAAGACGATTTTTTGGGACATCACAAAAGAAGATCTTCTGAAGAATACTTGTCCTACTTGTAAGCGCATTACATTTATACTGATTCATTAATAATAATTAGTATTTCAGCACGTGTTCTGAACGTTTAATTAACATTGATTCGATCTCAGTAAGAAATAAAAGGCTGTATAAGTACGTAACTCAAAACTGACCTATTAATAGATATTAATGGGTCGATGTTCCTTTAAGCATGCGACATATGTAAAGAAAAGCAATTCTGTAAAAACTCATTAAGAACAAATTCCATGACTATGCGAGTATTATTTAAATAAGTATTATTAATAATTAATTCCAATAATAAAGACGTATAATAATTTTAAATTTCAAATTAATCATACACTTTCAAATAGTAGTAGTGACACACACAAATAATACATAGTTCTATGTGGAAATCGAACCTACGACTAGGAGCGCAATATTAGTTACCCACTTTATTTGACTTTTAAAAGTTTTAAGTTAAGTTTTATTATAACACATACATTTATTTATTTATTTATTTATTTATATAGCACAACCAAATAAATTAAATTAAATTAATATAATTAAATTCAATAATGCGCCGAGTAGTTATCAAGAAACACATTTTTATGAATAACTTAACTCAAGAATATTCCATGTTGTAACGGAGTTTTATATTTTAACTAGCTGTTACCGGCGACTTCGTCCGCGTGGAATGGTATCTTTGGGTAGCATTTTTAATTATTTAAAGAATCATTAGTAGGTATAGTAGATATCAGCAGCGGCGATGCAGGGTATTCGTTAAAGGAAACTTTAACTTCAAAAGCCAAAATATGTTTGTAAACTTGATACACCCAAAACTTTTAAATATCATGTTCCTAGGATCAGTGGCGAAGATTTTGTATACTATAAGTTTGGCGTCTTAGTTCCCGTGCCGAATCCGTTCCGTTCCGTTACAATTTCGAGAATTCCGTTCGAGAAAAACTCTGCACATCCTAAGAGACCCACGTACTAAGTTTCATGGTTTTATCTTCAAAAATGACGAACACCCATAAAACATTCAATCCCTATTTCACCCCCACACTGGTAAAAATTTCAAAATGCTAGAACAAACGATATTTTGTTTATTATTTAGTGCCTAAATATAAAATGTAATATTTTTATCTTCAAAAATGACGAACTTTATACAAACTTTCAACCCCTATTTCATCTCTCACAGGTCGAAATTTTAAAAAACGCTAGAACAAATATTTAGTTATTTCTTATCAAGTGCTTAAATATTAAGTTTCATGGTTTTATCTTTTAAAATTAAGAAATCCCATACAATTTTTACCCCCCCCCCCTTTTAACCCTTTACAACCCCCTTTTCGCAATAAAAAGTAGCCTATGTCCTTTCTCAGGGTCTAGACTACCTGTATACCAAATTTCATTCAAATCCGTTCAGTAGTTTTGGCGTGAAAGAGTAACAGACAGACAGACAGACAGACAGACAGACAGACAGACAGAGTTACTTTCGCATTTATAATATTATATATAATATATTATATAGTAAGGAATTAGTAAGGATAGTATATAGTATATAGTAAGGATATCACCTGAAACTTAAAAAATATACTCTACACGAAAATTATTATTGATGGACTTTATTTTTTATACCAGTTATTAATTGACGATGTGGTTAAAAAAGCACTTAGATCTGTCACTTGATAAATCGTTTCCGTTTAAAAATGGACGATATACTTTACAGATGAAAAATAGAAAGATTTTCTTGCTGGTAGCACTGATACTTCGCGAAATAAATGGGGAAGATTTATTAGGGTGAAAAAATACTTTAATCCATTATATAAAGTAGTCTATTGGTGTTGTGATTTGAGCGTCTCTGAACTTAGGGTATAATCTTGCCTCGCGTTTTTTTGGTAATTTTTGTGACATAATTTCTAGTACTCCCATATTTACCTGGCATTTTTATAATCGTCTCAGCCCATTAAGGTTCCACTACTGAGCCCGACCCTTCTCTCATGACTAACAGCGAGAAGGCTTTCATACTTTCCCACTGTAGCCTAGTGCGGATTGGCCGAGCCTAAGGTGTGTGGCGTCCTGCTACTTGAATACTCGCGTTCTCCTTCTGAGGTCGTGGTTTCGATTCCCACACAGGACAAATCATTGCGTGCATAAAAATTAATATTTGTTCCGGTCTGGGTATTTTCATATATTTATTCAGTATGTATTTACAAAAAAAAGTATTTATATATGTTTATCCGTTATTAAGTATCCATTAAATAAGTTCCTAAAGCCTTCCAAAGCCCGCAAGCGCTTAATATTCAACGGCACCCATTCGTTTAATGCCAATTTATAAACTCTGCTTTACTACGGTGATCATTTTAGAATACCTAGTGCCGCGGAGATACGAACGCTTTGTATTATTAGTGTTTAAGTTAGTTTTGCTTATCATTATTATATGTATGGTATTGTCCACTTCTGGAAATAGATGTCTCCAAAGACTCGCTGAACACAATCTTCAGATTTTCATATTTAAATGAAACTAGCGGTTTTACTCGTCATCCCACTTAGATATTTGCTACACCAGTCAGCCTGTAACAGGCGTGAAATTCACGCCTTTTTCCCTGAAGGGTAAGGGGTAGGCAGAGGCATATTATACGCCCACACTTCGCCAATTATATAGTTGGTCCCAACAATAGGTGGCGAGCCTATTGCCGCTTATCGGGCACTGTTATGTTCGCCAGAACCTCGTCCGTTGACCGGCAGGTGCACCACTTGCAGGTGAGGTTGGCTTATTTACAAATTGTATTGGGGGTATTTGCTCCTAATCACCACTTTGGGCAGGCGGGTTGGTGATTCAGTTCAAGCCAGTAAGCAGAATGACGCTTCTGCCCATTATTCGGTAGGATTTCTCATTGTCGACTCTTACGACTCCCCGTGAGATGAGAGGGGGCGGCACCACACGGCGCTGATGTTTGCTTAGCATAACAAAATTATATATGACTAGTGGCCCGTCCCGGCTTCACACGGGTGGACATTTTTTTTAAAGTTTTGAGATAAATATATATATATGGATTGGCTTAATCTGATCAAAGTCTTGAAAATCTTGTAGTCATGATCCACCTTGAAAATGAAAATCTTACAGAAAGAAATAATCCTTATATGGATTAACTGTATCTGATCAAAGTCTTGAAAAAATCTTATAGTCATGATAAACCTCGAAAACGAAAATCTTACAGAAAAAAATGTTTTCTGTTCGAGGGTAGATGACTGACAGTACTTAATTAAGAAAAAATAGTTGGGCATGTTCCATCCAAGTTAAAATGGTTTTATGCACTAACGTATTTATGACAAATATTTGTGTGGACATGGATATCTCTCTTGGTCTGGATGTTTTCTATGCAAATATGAGCTTTTAAGTCTTTTAAGTGGTTGTCTAGTACCCGTACTAATAGCTCTGTTTATTTTGGGGTTAGTTAGCTCTGTGTGAAATGTTTTAGGGTATTATAGGATACTTACTTATTTGATTTCGCAGTTTACATTTGATTTGATTAAAATGACATATATTTTGATATGTCTTTCGTATCTTAATGCTATTCCTCTCTGCGACCCCACATATAGGATCAAAAATATTGGAGCATTGAATGTTATCACAGTGTTCCGCTTTTAGAAGATAAAGAGCTGAAAATTTACATGTTAATAAATAAATAAATAATAATAAATATTTCTGACACTTACACCAATTATTTAGTTCAAAGATAAGCATTATTCAGAACTTGTATTATGAATAATAAATAACAGATCAACATACATAAATACTTTTTTTTGATAAATACTTACTTATACTTACTTTACATAGGAAAACACCCAGCCCAGAACAAATATTCATACTAATATATACATTCATAATATATCAATTTGTCCTGTGTGGGAATCGAACCCACGACCTCAGGAGTGGAGTATACCCATATTCGCCACCTCGCCATATCGGTTGTCGTTAATATAGAGACTCATACATTTATTAATACGATACTTCATAAGACACATTCTATAGATTTTAATCGGGGGTTGTTACAGTATTCACTCATACTGTAACAACCCCCGACGACGACGTTTAATAAACTTTACAGTGAACTCAGAAAATGACTTAAATGGTTTATACTGGGTAAAATTTTAACTTATTTAAAAATGATTCCCTTTGTTTATTGTTCTATAATTCCAGTCATTCAATGTAGCCTTTAACTTGGATTCACTAACTACCTAACACGTAATTATAATGATTACCAGCACCAACGGCTTCACATACTCTAGAAAAGACTGAAGCGCTCGATGTTAAGTTGCATGCAAACGGTCACCCATCCAAAAACTCTGTGTGAAATCTGCTTAACTTTCGTTATTGTTTCCGACTATCTACACTACTACTGTCAACTACCCTTTACAGCGCGCTCACGCTCTTTGTTTTACGTTGTACATATATTATTAGTTAAGGGAAATTTATGTCCACAAAGTAATAATTGGTTAAATTCAATACTTACACAAAATTACAATTACAAGCACAAAAATCGACATTTATAACTTTAACAAGAACAGACATTGGTTGTTTAGTTACAAATCACTTTTGTTTATTATTTTTTATGGTTTTTTTCTCATGATTCATGTACACGGCGGCTGACCTTGCCGACAAAATAAGACATTGAAATAACTTTTTAATGGTTTACATGAGAATTTACGATAGAAATTTTAATTAAATCTGCCGTAAATCTTGCAAAGTTACCTACGAGGGATATACGTTAAAATACTGGCTTATAAGATATTGCCTTAACACAGTGGGATATAAAGAGCTTTAAGAAGAATTGTAGCATGAGTAAAATTTAATAAAAATATATTTATTGTGTAGATATGTTTTTGCAGTGTAGTTATCATTATTTGCCGTGTGCAACGAAACGAAATCCTACCGGATAATGGGCAGTAGCGTCAGCGAGGTGATTATTGGAAAATATCCCAAATAGAATAATAATAATAATAAAGATAAAAATGCTTGTGATTAAACTGACGTTTCATACAGGCTATTCTAATATGAATGACTTAAAACATAAATATTGTTAATGGAATATTATATTGCATTGTATAGCTTCACAGACAATTGAATATTGTAATTCAAGTACCAAACCAATGGATATATTTAAAAGAGCATAGCCTGTGAGTTTCTTGCCAGTTCTTCTTACAGAGCGGTGGCTCGGAGCTGGCACTTAGATTCACTTACACTTAATTACTTTTTGTTTTTAAATTGTTTTATTGAATGTAAGTAAATCTAAGCTTCGTGATTTCAGTGTAATATTATTTCGATTGTTTTTTTTTAGTATTTAATTATGACGTTTTCAAGTACTATGTATAATAGTTTATGAAATAAATAATTTGTAATTTTTGACTTTTAGAATGTAATCTATTACAAGGAAGCTCTGATACAAAGAAGCTCTAGGATATCACATAGGGCGGTGCAGAAACACCAGCGCTGCTGTATTATTAGATGCAGCAGCATTACGCTGATGTATCGCCCTTTTGACAGGTAACATTACTTATATTGTAAAGTTATTTTTTTTAAATATTTTTGTTTTGTTATTGTTTATGTGATATTGTTTGATTTAATTGATTGTGTAATGCTATTTGCTTCAGTTAAAAATATTCTTATTTTTACATACCATGAACAGTACCGACTATGAGCCACAGTGCAAAACGATTTTCAACTTTGGTTATTTGGTGATCCCCTTTGCTACGTCGCCGCTACGGGCATTCGTCTATTAAATAAATATCCAAATTAAAATGATTATTTACTTACACTTCTCCCCTATAATCCTGCTAGCATAAAAATTTGCATATAATAATAATTGTATAGCAAGATGCACTTTTGAGCCCTGGTGCAGGTACAAAATATACGGTAGTCATTCATAACCGAGCGTTCAAAAGCTTAATTATCGTTGCATGTGAATAAAAAGCGCTTTCAAAATGCGCCTATACGACGTCACTCGAAATATATTCACTCTATCAGCCCCAATTAGCCCACTTGCAAATGAAGCGAGCATTCACAGAGGCTTTGAAGCGAAACTGGTGAGCGCCCCAAGCGATGCTGAGCAGAGCAATCATACAAGCAGATCGACTGGAACGCCCGCCTTTTACAATTTGTTACCTTTTTTTCAATTTTGAGCGCTGCAGTAAATGCTTATTTTCTCTCGTTTAAAATTGTACGTTTTCTGTTGAATTTTTCTATTTTTTATACAAATTGAACGATTGCAGTTAATGTAATAGAGACGGTGCAAATTTTTTGAAGGCGTTGGAAACAAAATTGATTGCTTCATAAAATCTGCAGATCTCATTTTCAGTCCAGCCTAACTGGACTCCTAATCGTAGCAAATAAAAGCACAAACAGAACAAACAGTTTATTGACATAAATGTCTATTGACATAAACGTTAATCTTTAGTTTATCTTATCTTATCATAAAGTTTGACTATAAGAGTCCACATGTCGATAAACGTCTGACATATTCAGACCCAAATATCAATATTTCCGATGTGAGGATGGAACTGGGATCAACAGTTTCACCCCCGTCTTCTTCAATGTGGACTCTTATAGTCAAACTTTATGATAAGATAAGATAACCTAAAGATTAACGTAGAGACCATTATTATCCTCTCAGCCCATTAAGTATAACTACTCTAGCACTGAGCACGGGCCTTCTCTCACGACCCAAGGTGACAAGGATTTAGGTTCTACTCCACCACGAGGTCTCAGTACTGATTGGCGGAGACAAGTGTGTGGCGCCGTCTGTTAAAATGTTTCAAGCCGCGTAATAGCGCCTTTGTAACTTAACTTAACGACTACTACGTATCAACATTTACGTTACACGAAAGTGTCCGATATTGAGAGACACAAACACACAATCGATCGTTCATCCAATCTCCGACTTCTGAGAACTCTGCTTTACAATGGTGGTCGTTTCTGAACACCTACCGCGGAGTTATAAACACTTCCATCCGAACTTAGAAGATACCTTCATAGTACCTACTTGGTACATAAGCTGTTTTTGTGTTAGTAAGGTGTAATAATTAATGAGAAGCTAGCGGCAGTAGTTTCATAGATAATTCGTAGCTCATGGCTGTTTGGCGGAGCACCAAGTTAGTGGTTCTTGTTAGCAAACATGGCTCCCAAGATGACGCTCGCGTTAAAGTTCCAGAACTTTCGTAACTGCACTTCATATTGCAAACGGTGCCTACTTACGTGGTTTTGAACTTGTTACATCCAGTTATGAGTTTACTAGTTTTACTACACCTGAGGTCAGATTTTATCTTATGTTCTCGAGGTCTGTTTTTCTTCTTATCTTGATATCTTCCGTATGAGTTTTGTGACTTATCTTAAATCAAAATCAAATCTTTAATTGCAGACCTAGAGTCTTTATTATATTTCTATATCTCTAAAGTATTTATTATAAAGCTAAAAGTAACTTTATGTTTTATGTTGTCAACAGTTTCTCTAAAAAGGTTGCGTGTACTTCGAAACTGTTAAGATAATTAAGAATTGACACCCATGTGAAACGCTCGTAGCTCCGCGGTGCTCGGTGGTCGGAAACGATCACCGAAGTACAGCAGAGTTTACAGAGGTCAGTCCTTGTTTAACTCCGTGCTTCGGAAGGCACGTTAAACCGTTGGTTTCATTCATCACAAAATTTGGTAGACATTAAGCAATGTTAGATGCCTAATAGGGCGACTTGAAAAATTCTAACAGCAGGACGCTATACACCTGCCTTCGCCAATACACAGTGGGTCTGCGTGGTGGAGTATGACCCAATACCCTCGCACCTTGGTATGTGAGAGGAGGCTAGTGCTCAGTAGTGGGACGTTAATGGGATTTGATGTGATGCGATATATTTGACCCCCATGTTATGATATGTCGTGTCGTGGAGAGCATGCCAACAGGTAAACCTCTGTTATCACAGTATTGACGAAGTGGAACACTGCGGATTTTAGTGGCTAGTAAGTCATAAGGTGACCTAATTCTGGGTTTATGATCATATCATCTTGATCATTAAAACCAAATTTTACAAAAATTACAAAACACGTGGAAACTCGTGAAAATCCACGAGTTGTGTTTTGTAAGTTGTCACTGGATGCCTCGTAGCAAAAAGAAACATGAGTTTGCATCAATCTAGTCTTGAGTATGCTCTGGATACTATACCATAACTAAGGTCAGTACCGAAATTGATTTCGCAAAGAATAACCTAAAGTTATCAAAACAAAGTTTATTTATAAGTGATAATCAATAATTCATGTGTTTATTTTTATATACTGTCTACATGGCAATCAAATCCATTTGTAACTATTTATAAATCAACTTAATAATTTTGTCAAAGGAACATTTCGCATGCTTAAAGGAACATCAACTCATTAATAGATAGGTCAGGTTTGAGTTCCGTGCTTATACAGTCTTTCTATTTCTTACTGAGATCGAATCAATGTTAATTAAACGTTCAAATCACAAGCAGAATTACTAATTAATAAATCAGTATCAATTTAATGCGCTTACAAGTAGGACAAGTATTCTTTAGAAGATCTTCTTTGGTGATGTCCCAAAAATCGTCTTTTTTGAGTTAAGTCACTATTCCATTAAGCATGCGATTTGCTTAAAATAAACATGAGTTATTGTCTACTGAGCTCGGGATTCATAGATTTATGTGGATAAAAAAAGCTTTGTTTTTCTACTAGTACTACTTAATGTATTTTATTTTCTTTTATTAACTGAGTTATAATATTTATTCATTTCTGCGATATGAAGTGTATAACAATGTGAAGTAAGAATACGATGTCGTCAGGAACTGTAAAGAAATTTAAAAAAATATTATGCTATGAAAATGTACCATTTTTTAACTGGAGTGCGAAACTTTAAATACTTACCGATCAGTAGTAGGGATTCGTTCATTCTGGCTCACTTCGTTCATTGGGTTCATTGATGTTAAAATCACAAAATAAATTTGCATCCGCCTAAAAAAAAAAAAAAAAAAAAAAAAAAAAAGTTTGGTGTCAAATTGGGGGTTTTGAGGTGTGCTGATTCCAAATCTGTGGTCCTTTTTAACGTGTGACATGTATTTCCAAAGTTACAAAAACAAACGACACCACCCTACTTCATTAGTAATGATCTCATTAGTGTAGACTTACTCCATTAGCTCGCTACTCATTAGAAAATTAGCCTTCATTAAAACAAATTTATAGTCTAAGAGATTAGTACCATTTAAAGAAACAATAGTCGAAGAGACAAGTATCTAGTAGTAGACGAATGTCTATGAATATTCATTCTGAATCAAAGTGAGCATTCATTCTGACTCAAAGTACTAACCTAACCTAACCTAACCTAACCCACCTATAATGTAACCCACCTATAACCCACCTATAACCTATAACCTATAACCCACCTATAACCTAACCCGCCTATAACCTAACCCGCCTATAACCTAACCCACCTATAACCTAACCCACCTATAACCTAACCCACCTATAACCTAACCTTGTAATAATATAAAATTTTAGGGTATTGAGATTGGTATGTGATCATTAAGCCCCACTTATAAATTCCACCAAAGCTTTATATTATTACTCTTTTAAAGCAAGTACATTAAACAATATTTTTCACAGATAGAAGTTAAATTAACTATACATCTTTTAGGTCTCATAAAAATATTCGTCACTAGATTGGTATGTGATCATTAAGCACCCTATTATAAACATATTAATAATTATGTTGATACTAGATTGGTATGTAATAATTAAGTGTTATCATTATAAACATATTAACTAACATGTTTAACACTGGACTGATAATGGATAAGTCACCAGTATATAAGTTAAAAGTGTTATTGGTAAGCCATAGTAACGTGTAGCTAGTAGGGAAGTGTAAGCAGTTTACTTTGACAATACAGTGTTCGTCAGTAACATGGAGGTGAGATAAGATTTTTATAATTTAATATGTGGTATTTCCATAATAATATTGTTCTTATTATTTCATAGTAATATTTTTTCATATTAATGTTATGTTATGTTAACATATTATATTCTCTGAAAGATTAATTATGGTTTTGTATATTGTTACAGAGCTCATTTAGTCTATTGGATGGTGATAATACCTACAAAGGTTTTTATTATGCGATGTCTCCCAACTCTGAAACTGAAGAATGTGTAGATACTATTTCAACAACGCCTAAACCCATCAAAAGAAAACCAATAGATGAGCTGTTTCAAGTTACCACAAAGAACAAGAAAAAAAAGCTATCGAATTCAGTGTCACGAGCTCAAGACGGTGGCACTACAATGCTAACTTCAAATTTGGATGATGCTAGCAATGCAACCCACTACATAAAAATAGAGATCTTTGATATGAAAAAGATATCAAAAGTATCACCTATCGAACATTGGAAACATTCAGAAATGCGTGTAAAGCTGTACACCAAAAACAATACATCAAACTATGAAAATGTGCAAAAAGTAATTTACGATATTGCAAAAGAAATAACAAGTGATAATAATTGTAAAAAATACCATTTTAAAAATGACTTCTGAGTATTATCTTATGCAATTAGTTAATATATCATTACTCAGATATAATAAGACCTCATTATCTTAATTGCCTCTAAAATTTACTTAAATACTCAAACATCAAATCATTTTTAAATTATTATTTTGTGGTGCAACTTTAAACAGTCTTAACTGTGAAAATGGATTCCAACATATGTGAAAGTGTCTTCTTCAGCTCTAAAGTAGAAGAAAATGTAGACGATTTGAATAATATTTGTGAAGAAGTTGAGCAATGTGAGCTGTATAATTCATGTTTTGATGAAGATTTCGTGTATGCTTCGGGTGAAAATCACAATATGTAAGTACTTCTTATAACACTAACAAATCTTGTTTAAAATGTAATATTATTCTAAACTAACAATTATCGCTAACTCTGAAATTGTTTACTTTGAATAAAATTTCGAAGTACAGATATATATTTTATATTTTAGAAGATTGTTTTTATAGTAAAAAATTCTAAATATAGATAAACTTTATATATAGGTAGACTATCACATAGATATTAATGTATTATTTTTTCATTTATTTTAGTCAACATCAGCAAAAAGGAGGTTCCCTGAAACGAACTTATATTCACAGTTCAGATCGCGATGTCAAGCGTTATAGAACTGAAGAAACAGTTTCATCTTCTTCTTCATCCGGAGGACCCAACGTAGTTTCACCTTCATCTAGTGCATCAGGAGGATCCGATATAGGTAATCATTTAAATAAAGTAAATTGTGACGCTTGTCTAAAAACAGTTAGTAAACGATATTTTGCAAATCATTTAAAAAGTAACATGCATAAAAACAACACTTTGAAATTACACGGTACCTTTGAAAACGTATCAGTTATTGAAACAGCTTTTGGACAAAGAATTGTAACATATAAAATTTGTAATAAATCAAATCGATCTCTAGTACCAACATTTGAAACTCCCGAATCGTTTATGAGTTCAATTAAAGATGATATATTATTCTTAGTTGAAGAGTCTATCGAAAAATATTCTATTTTTAAAGTTAATTTCATATTACATGCTGATTTTATTCAACAAAGTAAAAACGATGCTGTAAATTCATTTGATTTTCAAACTATTAATTTTATAGTATTTCGTGGAGACGATTTAAATATACTTTTTTCAACTTTGAGTGACACTTTTTCAAATAAAATAAGTAGTTTCGAAAAAAAAGACAGTGGATGGGCTCTCAAAAATATAAAAAGCGTTGATATGAATGTAAATAAATTTAATCCTCTTCGTGGTACTTCATATATAGATTTACCCGAAGACATTGGGTTAAAAAAAGCTGTAATTAACGTCCAAAATAAAGATAATTTATGTTTTAAATGGGCTTTACTCTCCGCTCTATATCCTGTTAATAAAAATACCCATCGCGTTTCCTCATACTCTATGCATTTAAACAAATTGAATTTTAAAACTGTATCATTTCCTGTTAAACTATCCGATATTTCTAAAGTTGAAAAATTAAACAATATTAGTATAAACGTTTTTGGATTAGAATTTGATCAAAAGAAGAAACAACACAGCGTTATTGGTCCTCTGTATTTTACAAAGAATCGTAAGAGCAGTCATATAAATTTGTTGTATTTGAGTAATGGTACAAACGGCCATTACTGTTTTATCAAAAATTTATCTCGTTTAGTTAGCAAACAACTTTCAAATCAACATCATATTGTCCATATATGTGATGGATGTCTATTGTATTTCCCAACTAGAGAAAGGTTATCAAACCATCAACAACATGACTGCTGTCACGTGGTAACTGAATTGCCAACGAAAAATCATACGTTTAAAAATTGGTATGGTCAGTCCACATCTAATGATAAATTAATGTTTAATCATTTTGAACGAAAATTAAAGGTACCTTTTGTTATATATGCTGATTTTGAAGCGTTTTTAAATCCTATTCATTCATGTTTCAATAATCCATCAAAATCATACACTAATAATGTTCAAAAACATGAACCCTATAGTTTTGGATTTTATATAAAGTGTTCATATGATGATAATTTATCAAAATATATATCATATTGTGGATCTAATTGTGTACAGGTGTTTATGAATAGCCTCTATGAAGAGTTAAAAATAATATGTGGCAAAAACAGTTTTCAAAAATGTCCCAAATCATTGACTGTAGAAGATAAAAATATTATTAGTAATTGCAAAATTTGTCATGTTTGTGAAACTAATTTAAACAATGAAAGAGTGTTAGATTTTGACTGGTACACAGGTAATTTTAGGGGGGTTTCACATGAAATATGTGCAAAGAAATTTAGAGCCCCAAATTTCATCCCCGTGTTTCTACATAATTTAAGTCATTATGATTCACATTTTATTGTTCATGCTCTAAATTTGAAAGATGGTCCAGTAGAAATAATACCTCAAAATAAAGAAAAATATATATCGTTTTCAAAAATATTACATATAAACAATCAAAGAATAAATTTGAGATTTCTAGATTCATTAAAATTTTTGCCATGTAGTCTTGATCAATTAGCTAAAAATCTTGAAGATAATCAATTTTACACTCTTAAAAAGAATTTTCCAATTAATGAAGATTTTATACGTCTTAGAAAGAAAGGTATTTTTCCTTATGAGTTTATGACTTCTTTTGATAGTTTAAAAGTAACATATTTACCGGATCAACATGATTTTTACAGCACCTTAACAAATTCAAACGTATCTGACAATGATTATAGCCATGCGCAAGATGTTTGGAATCACTTTAAGTGTGTAAATATGTGTGATTATTCCAATTTATATCAAAAAACTGATGTTCTACTTCTAACTGATATATTTGAAAATTTTAGAGACCTTTGTATTGCTACTTATAATCTTGATCCTGCACACTATTATACGGCACCGGGTTTAAGTTGGGATGCTATGTTAAAGTACACTAAAATACAATTAGAACTATTAACGGACTTTGACAAAATTGCTTTTATAAGAGGTGGTATTCGTGGTGGTGTATCTCAATGTAGTAGTAGGTATGCTAAGGCTAATAATGAATACTTAAATAATTATGATAACACCACAGATAAATCTTATCTGACATATTTTGATGCCAATAATTTATACGGATGGGCTATGTCACAATATCTCCCCGAAGGAGGATTTGAGTGGTTACATCCGAAGACCAATTTTGATATATCGGATACCTCCGAATATGGTTTAATTTTAGAAGTAGATTTAACGTACCCTGATGAGCTTCATAACTTACATTCGGATTTACCTCTTTGTCCAGAAAACATTTGTGTTGGGGGTTCTAAATATAAAAAATTAATTCCTAATCTTAATGATAAAAATAAATACATAATTCACTATAGAAATCTAAAGCAATGTATTAAATTAGGTATGAAATTAAAAAGAGTTCATCGAGTACTAAAATTTAATCAAAGTCCTTGGCTTCAAAAATATATAGATTTAAATACTATTTTGAGGACAAAAGCAACATCTGATTTTGAAAAGGATTTTTATAAGCTAATGAATAATTCAGTTTTCGGTAAAACAATGGAGAATATAGAGAAGAGAGTAAACGTAAAACTTTTAACTCATTGGGAAAATCGTGGTAAATCTTTAGGTGTACAAGACTTAATCGCTCGACCGGAATTTCATAGTCTTTCAATATTTTCAGAGAATTTAGCTGCAGTTCAATTACACAAAACAAAAATTATTTATAATAAACCAATTTACCTAGGATTTTGCATTTTAGATATTTCTAAAACTCTAATGTATGAATTTCATTATGAATATATGTTAAAAAAGTTTGGACATAAAACTAAACTATTATATACTGATACTGACAGTTTTATCTACCAAATATTCACGGACAATTTTTATAAGGATATCAAACCTGATTTAGCCAGATGGTTTGATACTTCCGACTATCCAGCAGATAATGTTTTTGGGTACCCAAAAATAAATAAAAAAAGATTAGGATTTTTCAAAGACGAAAATAATGGTAAAATTTTAGAAGAATTTGTTGGTTTACGATCAAAAATGTATGCATTTAACGTAGATAACAAAATTGTAGCAAAAGCTAAGGGTGTAAATAAAACTGTTACGAAACAATTAAGTTTAGAAAATTATAAATCATGTCTATTCGATCAAAATATTCACCATCATGACATGTACAGATTCAAATCAATAAAACACAAAATATTCACCCAAAAAATTAATAAAATTTCATTATCATATAATGATACAAAGCGTCATATTTTACCTAATTTAATTGATACTTTGGCGTGGGGTCACTATTCATTAAGATAAAATTTTAATTTTGTTTACTGTTAAATTTATAAAATAATTATATTTGTACCTTTTATTTGTTTGTTGTATGTATTAAAGAATGTATTTTTAAGAAAATGTATAATTGTTAAATATAGTGTTATATAAAAAAGTTGTTCATTTTATTGTTGGACTTCCCTTCACCCACACACAAACAACATGAAACATTTTATACATCCTTTTACTGCGATAGTCGCAGGACCTAGTGGATGTGGAAAGTCACACTTTGTGACAAATTTTATTAAATATAGAAAAGAATTGTGTTACATAAACTTTTCTTGTATTACTTGGTGTTTCGATGAAATGCAGCCATTGTATAACTTAAAAAATGTAAACTATTTTCAAGGATTACCAGAGTTAAACATGTTTGATGGTAAAGAACCCAATCTAATTATAATAGACGATCTCATGAGGGAATCCGATGGTCGTATAGTTGATATATTCACTAAAGGTAGTCACCATAGAAATTTAAGTATTTTCTATATAACTCAAAATTTGTTTCATCAGGGGAAAGGACAGAGAGACATTTCTTTAAATTCAAGTTACATAATTTTTTTCAAAAACCCTCGTGATAAAACACAGATTCGCTATTTAGCACGTCAAGTAGTACCAGAAAATCCTAAATATGTTGAAGAAGCATACAAGGATGCGACAATGAATGCACATGGATATTTAATGATAGACCTTAAGCAAAATACAAATGATTTGTGTCGTATTAAAACTAAGGTATTCCCTACAGATGGGTATTGTTCTATTTATGTACCGAAGAAAGAGTTTAAATATGATAAAAAGCAACAAATTTCAGTCATTTACAAATAATGCATCGGAGACTGAGGACACATAAAGATTTACTTGTGGCATTACATAAATTAAAACCGAAATATAAAAAAGCTTTGTTAGAGTCGTGCGATGAAAATGAAATAAACTGTATTTGTGAATGTATTTACAATGTTCTACAAGGTAAAATTCCATTAGGAGAAAAAGAAAAAAAAACTCTTAAAAAACATAAATCTCTACTACGTAAACTTGTAAGTAAAACAACAAAAAAAGTAAGGAAAAATATTATAATCCAGAAAGGTGGCTCATTTCTTCAAATTATATTAGGATCTATACTTAGTGGATTAGTCAGTGGTCTTGTTTAAAATGGATCATGCTAAAATGGATCATGCTAAAAAAATGATACTCGTTGAACCAAGTTTGTTAGATAAAATAAACCGAAAGGAAAGTTTTTCTGATGATCCAAAATCCAGATTAGATATTGAAATGCAAAATATTTTAGAAAGCAAAGAAGATGATAGAATGAAATGGATTTTGTATTTACAAATTTTACAAAGATATTTACACTTTACTGGTGAAAATCGTCAGCCTATTGAACTTCCAATAATAACTTCATATGATACATCTAAAACAATAAATAAAAACGATCAAATCGATATTATACCTTCAGTTGCCCATGACATATCAAGCAAAGAAGGCTCTAACCAAGAGACTAATATTTCACAAACGGAACCTGTTTATTCGGTAAGACACATTTTAAGTTTGATACCAAATACCTACTCAAAAAAGGGTGAACTATTATTAAACTTGTTATCTTTGAACAAAAACAAAATAAATTGGGATAAAGAAGGTACAGTTTTTATCGAAAATAAAAAGGTAACTGGAAGCAATATAATAGACTTGATAAATGACTCATTAAGACCACTAAAAAGAAAAAACCCAATAGGATGGGAAAATTTTGCGGAAGCTTTAAAAGATCTTAAAGTTCCACTTACCTACATAGGTAACCCGAAGATATGTGAATACATTACCCAATTGCAGCTAAAAAAATCTGAAGACATATCTAGTGGAGAGGAATTTACTACACCTACAAAAGCTCTTCAGGTGTCTTTGAAAAAAGACGGTGAAAAATACACTAAAAAAATTAGATCAAAATTAGACTGGGAAAAATGGAACCCTTATTAGAAATTCAAAATATTTACTACGATATATCGAACCCTGCTGGATATAGTAGTATTGATAGACTTACAAAAGCCATGAACGGTAAATTGACTAAAAAGGAAGTTAAGGAATGGTTGCAGTCACAAGAAACGTATACTCTCCATAAGCCAGTACATAAGAAATTTCCTCGAAATAAATATATTTTATCTAATTTAAATGACCTTTGGCAAGTAGATTTAAGCGATATGAGAACTTATAGTAAATATAATGATGGTTTTAACTATTTACTGTGTGTAATCGATGTGTTTAGTAAATATGCTTATGTTAGACCTATAAAAAATAAAAATTCTGAGACGATAAAACAATCTTTTGAAAGTATATTCAATGTAGCACATACCACTCCTACACATATACAATCAGACAAAGGCACTGAGTTCGTTTCAAGAGATGTTAAAAAGTACTTAAAATCAAAAAGAATAAATTTTTATACCACGAATAATCCTGACATTAAGGCTAGTGTTGTTGAAAGATTTCAAAGAACACTGAAAACAAAAATGTGGCGATATTTTACTCATAAAAACACTCATAAATACATTGATATTTTACAAGATTTATTATACTCCTATAATCATAGCTATCATTCAAGCATTAAAATGGCGCCTTGTGATGTCAATTCTAACAATATAATGACCGTTTGGAACAATCTTTATGACAGGGAATCGTCAAAAACATCCAAAGGTACCCCATTACATAAGTTTCATGTAGGTGATCATGTAAGAATTACAAAATATAAACACATTTTTCAAAAAGGTTACGAGTCTAACTGGAGTGATGAGATATTTGTGATATATTCAGTTATTAATAGATCACCCTGGGTAGTTTACACACTGAAAGATTTGAAAGGAGAGGTGATCGAAGGTACATTTTATGAAAAAGAACTACAAAAAGTAAATTACAACCCAACTATGAGTTATAAAATAGATAAAATACTCAGTTCTCGTTATTCAGGTCTCAGAAAGCAAGTGCTAGTAAAGTGGAAAGGTTATCCAGACAAATTCAATAGTTGGGTACAAGCATCAGATTTGGAAACAATATGATAAATAATAACTTTTACTTAACATTACCGAGCAACAGTTCGATGGAGTACTTTCCAGAAAATACTACAACTATGTTTTCTACTAAACTACCAAAACCAATAAAGTTAGAGGGGGAGTGGGTTGTTGGTGTGGTTGAATTCCAATATCCATGTACCATGTTTACTGTTCAGGAACATGAAAATATTGTATATATAGCTAAAAAAATGTTAATACCAAATGAAGACATAGCATCATTAGTTTACTATAAAACTCATATTCCTGCTACAAATTATGACAACATAAATCATATTTTGTCAGCATTGAATAATTTAAAAGAAAATGTAAAATTTCGATGTGATGAAATATCCAAATTTGTTTCAGTGACAGTACATGATAAATCAATTGCTTCATTAACGTTATCACCAAAATTGAGTATTCAGTTAGGTTATGAACCCAATAGAAATCTTGTTGAGAAGAGTTTAGGTAAATGTCCTGCAAATTTACACTTAGGATTACCATCTCAACTCTTTGTATATTGTGATATAGTAGAACCTCAAATTGTAGGAGATGTCATCACACCACTATTAAGAATAATTCCTTTAGATCCCTCTAAGTACATATATGGTGCTAACAAAATGCATGTATTTTCACCGCCTCACTATATACCCGTTATGAGAAGAGAATTTGATACGATTGAAATAAATATAAGATCAAGCATAGGTCAAAAAATACCATTCCAATTTGGTACGGTGTGTGTTAAACTACATTTCAGAAAAATATAATGTATTCTAAAGAACATATAAATTGCCCATATGAACATTACTATAAACACCAAGCTGGTTCAGGAATAGGAGTAATATACAAAGGAGCACCTTATCAACGTGGTCATGGAATCGGTAGCTTTTTAGGTGGACTATTTCGTTCGGTTTTACCATTATTTTCAAGTGGTGCAAAGGCCATAGGACAAGAAGCTTTAAGTACGGGGGTAGGAATGCTATCTGATATGGTTAATGCTCGACCAATGGAAGAGTCCATTAAATCTAGACTTAAAGAAGCTACTTCTAATTTAAAAAGGAAAGCAGATGGTAAAATAGATAAAATGATGTCTGGTTCTGGGTATATAACAAAAAGGAAACGCTTATCAGCATTCATTCAACCATCAGCTACCAAGGGGAAAGTGATAAATAAACAGAGTAATACTCTGCGAAAATACAAAGATATTTTTTCATAAACTAGAATGTCTTTTTTACATAGTAATTCTTGCGAGTGCATCAAATCAGAATTGGATTTATTTGCTTTACCATCAACGCAAACGAGTATAGAAAGCGGATCATGGATACACTATAAGCCCATATCATCACTAACCGATGATGGTCCCGTAGAATTCCTAGTACCTGGAACTGGAGATGATTATATAGATTTGTCACATACTCTGATACATATAAGAGTGAAGATATTAACTGACGACTCAACAAAATTGAGTGCAGCTACTGTAGTGGCCCCTGTCAACAATTGGTTACACTCACTTTTCAGTCAATTAGATGTTTACTTGAATCGAAAATTAGTTTCACCTCCTAACAATACATATGCATATCGTGCTTATATGGAAACTCTCTTGAATTATTCTCCTGCTGCTAAAGAATCTCACTTAACATGTAGTCTTTGGTATGAAGATACTGAAGGAAATATGGATTCAACAGATTTAAAAAACAACGGTTTTAGTAAGAGACAAGAGTTAGTATCCGAGAGTAAAGAAATAGAAATGATTGGTCATCTTCACGGTGATATATTTAATCAAGAAAAGTTTTTAATCAATGGCGTTGAAATGAGTGTTAAGTTAGTTAGGTCTCGTGATTCGTTCCATCTTATGGCACCTTTGAATACTTCTAAATTTAAAGTAAGCATAACAGATGCAACTCTTATTGTAAGAAGAGCAAAAATAAATCCAAGTGTTTTACTTGCACATCAAAAAGTGCTTTCATCTACTACTGCAAAATATCCTATAACTCGAGCTGAGGTAAAAGTTTTAACAATACCATCAGGAGTTCAGGGAAAAACACTTGATAATATTTTTTTAGGACAAGTACCTAAAAGGTGTATAATTGGGTTTGTCAATAATGCAGCGTTTAATGGTATTCTCACAAAAAATCCATTCAACTTCGAAAACTTTGGTATAAATTCGTTTTGTTTGTGTATAGATGGTCAACAAATACCCGCAAAACCTTTGCAACCATCATTTGATAATAATATGTTTACTTCAACTTATCATACATTATTCTCGGGGACAGGTATACATTTTCTAAATGAAGGTAATGGGATATCTCGTGATAAATATTCAAATGGTTATTGTTTGTTAGCTTTTGATCTTACTCCAGATTTGTCAGCGAATTCATCCAATCATTGGAATCTTATAAGGCATGGTAGTGTAAGATTGGAAGTTTGTTTTGATTCCACTCTTAGTAATACAATAAACTGTGTTGTGTATGCAGAGTTTGATAACGTTATTGAAATAGATAAGAATAGAAATGTAACCGCTGATTATAGTAGCTAAGTGTTATTAGGTACTGATTTAAATAAAACATTATTATAAAATTATACATGTCTTTTATTTATGGTACTTACCTTCTGAACTATTAAGTATGGATGAATTATTTTTACCTTTTCACTCTTTTGCGATCAAGCAAATAATTAAGACTTGTGTCCTGTGTGCGAAAATGAATACTATTGAAATTCAATCAAATCTAAGAAAAATTCATGCAAGTTTACAATACAATGTATATGCAGCAAACAGATTACCCATACATGTCCAAGTCCCTATGTTTCTCATCAGCAATTTAGACCCAGATACACAATCAGGTTCTCACTGGATAGCGATACATATAGACAGCCGCGGTGTTGGAGAATATTTTGATACGTACGGTCGTTCTCCTACTGGTTATCACAAAATGTTCTTGTATCGAAATTCAAAGCAGTGGAATTATAGTTACCACCGATTACAACATGATTTAACTTCTGTATGTGGGGAATATTGTTTAATGTATTTGTTATATAAGTTTTGTAATAGGCCTTTGATGGAATTTATAAACCAATTTAGTAGCAATACCTTAAAAAATGATATGTTATTGCATATGATGTTTAAATTATGTTTTTAAACTTTTAACAATACACTATGGTACAGTAAGTTGATAGATCTGTTAAGGTAGGTAAATTAAATAAAACATTACTATAAAATTATACACGTCTTTTATTTATATTTTATCTCGTCAACTAAGGTTAGGTTTCACCATAAAATTATACATGTCTTTTAGCTTATCAATAACACTTTTAACTTATATACCTACTCGGGACTTACATGAAATAATACTCAGAAGTCATTTTTAAAATGGTATTTTTTACAATTATTATCACTTGTTATTTCTTTTGCAATATCGTAAATTACTTTTTGCACATTTTCATAGTTTGATGTATTGTTTTTGGTGTACAGCTTTACACGCATTTCTGAATGTTTCCAATGTTCGATAGGTGATACTTTTGATATCTTTTTCATATCAAAGATCTCTATTTTTATGTAGTGGGTTGCATTGCTAGCATCATCCAAATTTGAAGTTAGCATTGTAGTGCCACCGTCTTGAGCTCGTGACACTGAATTCGATAGCTTTTTTTTCTTGTTCTTTGTGGTAACTTGAAACAGCTCATCTATTGGTTTTCTTTTGATGGGTTTAGGCGTTGTTGAAATAGTATCTACACATTCTTCAGTTTCAGAGTTGGGAGACATCGCATAATAAAAACCTTTGTAGGTATTATCACCATCCAATAGACTAAATGAGCTCTGTAACAATATACAAAACCATAATTAATCTTTCAGAGAATATAATATGTTAACATAACATAACATTAATATGAAAAAATATTACTATGAAATAATAAGAACAATATTATTATGGAAATACCACATATTAAATTATAAAAATCTTATCTCACCTCCATGTTACTGACGAACACTGTATTGTCAAAGTAAACTGCTTACACTTCCCTACTAGCTACACGTTACTATGGCTTACCAATAACACTTTTAACTTATATACTGGTGACTTATCCATTATCAGTCCAGTGTTAAACATGTTAGTTAATATGTTTATAATGATAACACTTAATTATTACATACCAATCTAGTATCAACATAATTATTAATATGTTTATAATAGGGTGCTTAATGATCACATACCAATCTAGTGACGAATATTTTTATGAGACCTAAAAGATGTATAGTTAATTTAACTTCTATCTGTGAAAAATATTGTTTAATGTACTTGCTTTAAAAGAGTAATAATATAAAGCTTTGGTGGAATTTATAAGTGGGGCTTAATGATCACATACCAATCTCAATACCCTAAAATTTTATATTATTACAAGGTTAGGTTATAGGTGGGTTAGGTTATAGGTGGGTTAGGTTATAGGTGGGTTAGGTTATAGGCGGGTTAGGTTATAGGCGGGTTAGGTTATAGGTGGGTTATAGGTTATAGGTTATAGGTGGGTTATAGGTGGGTTACATTATAGGTGGGTTAGGTTAGGTTAGGTTAGGTTAGTACTTTGAGTCAGAATGAATGCTCACTTTGATTCAGAATGAATATTCATAGACATTCGTCTACTACTAGATACTTGTCTCTTCGACTATTGTTTCTTTAAATGGTACTAATCTCTTAGACTATAAATTTGTTTTAATGAAGGCTAATTTTCTAATGAGTAGCGAGCTAATGGAGTAAGTCTACACTAATGAGATCATTACTAATGAAGTAGGGTGGTGTCGTTTGTTTTTGTAACTTTGGAAATACATGTCACACGTTAAAAAGGACCACAGATTTGGAATCAGCACACCTCAAAACCCCCAATTTGACACCAAACTTTTTTTTTTTTTTTTTTAGGCGGATGCAAATTTATTTTGTGATTTTAACATCAATGAACCCAATGAACGAAGTGAGCCAGAATGAACGAATCCCTACTACTCCGATCCATATGTCATCATAGTGATATTTTTAAACTTCAGTGCTGTGAAAAACAGAGGTTTTTGCGATCTAAAACAAAACACAATTTATTTATTTAATCTCAGACCAAAATAGGAGGTAAAGATCTTTCGAGTTTGAAGAAGTTTTGGCGATCAAGAGAAGATATCGTGGCTGTAAACGAAACTAGTGTGAATTTAGGTTTAAATGTGTGTATATGGTAGATTATTAGACATAACTTTTTCTGCAATGTGCACAAGCGTAGGAATGTGGTATTTTGTGTTGACTCCAATACTCCATAGATCCTCTAGTAAAGTCTTAATTCCTTTACTGGGGTATGACTTTAACTTGACTGACGGAAAATACATGACTTTGACGAAAGCGCTGCATTTTTTCTTTTAAATAATGGCTTCGTGCGGTTTGCACATTTAGCCAGTGTCAAGTAAGAGGTATGTTAATAACATATAAATAACAATAAATGAGAATGAGTGATGATAAATGGTAAATGAGATGGCCTCCCCCTAAACCCCTTGAATCTCATTTACTACAAATTAAATATTTTTCATATTCTATAACTTGACACTGGCTAAATATGCTAAACGTATTAGATTTAAATAAAAATTTAATACGTGTATATTACTAAAACCTTTTGCAATATATAGGTTAGGATACCTTTGTAACAAAAGTAGTAAAGCTTTTTGGGATCGCACGTCACAGTCGTACCATCCACTCTTGTACACGGCGTCAGCTACGCCGGCACTCTGGAAATTAGAGCAGCCATTTTGAAATAACTTTTAAAAAAGTTAAGTAAATAACCTAAGAAAAATGAAAAATAGAACTTCCATATCCTAAATAATTACGTTGCTCCGCGAAAATGAAACTTTATAATGACTTAATGACTATTCACACGCAACTTATTTATAAAAGTTATTATAAATCTTCACTTGCATCATATAGTCAAAGTTTTATTTATATAAATAACTAGCAGCCCGCGGTTCCGGCTTCGCTCGGATATTCGACTTTTATAATTCGACACAACCATCAACGTTGTCTGCCCTCACGTGTCCGCCCGTTCGGGTCGCGCACCTCAACATGAGCCCATCCCCACCACCGCCGTCGCCGCCGCCGCGCGCCGCCACTCGCCGCCACTGTCGTGCTATGCGGAACGCAGCCGCCGCCGCCGCCATCTCTGCCCTCGGCATTGTAAATGCATCTTGTGTATTAATATTAACATAAAAGTGTTATGATATGTATATATTCGGAATCCTCATTTCATCAGCTTTAATTTGATATCCATTTTGTTTTATGTTTATTGGTCTATGTCGGTAGGAACGTCGAGTAATTGAAAAATAAGATATTTCGTAAATTAAACTTGAACACCACTAAAATCGTGAAAAAATTATTGTGGCTAAACCTTAAAGGATAGACATATGCTATCGCAGACTTTTTTATAGAACTTTTTGAGAAGAATAATTCCCCCATACATTGTTATTCTGTATTTTGAGTTATTTCAGCAGCGCACGCAATGCAAGCCTCCAAAAAGCTCGTTTTTCTTCCGTCCGTCTGATAACTGTTACGATTACTCTAATAATTTCTTAAGTAGGTACACCTAAATTATACACCTATAGAATCCCTGGAATGTCTTCTTTCCATTATTGAAAACCGCATAGCTATTGATATAGTAGTTTTTGAGATCCTAGGTAACAAACACATTTTGGGCGCCCTTCGCAACTTCATTTTATACTATGTATAGATATATATGCGTAATAAGATGTTTTTGAAATGGTTACTTTCATAATGTTATTTCAATATGATATAACCAGATTTTATGACAAGACATTAGTGAACCTCCAGATTCTTGGCCTCCTGGGTCCTTTAGGGGGGTTGTGGACGCTGAAAGTGGAAACAGTGCTTATTAACTTGTAAGTCCTTAATAATTGCTCAGTATAGTTTACTTAGTCGTAACAGCCTTATAAAGTCCCCTGATTAACATTAGCCTCCCCAATAAATTACATTCTATTATTTGTATTTGTCCATAGTCACCACGCTGGGCAGGCGGGTTGGTGATCGATTTAAAGCCAGTACGCAGGATGACGCTGCTGCCCATTAGCTGGTAGGATTTCTCTTCGTCGACTCTTACGACTTCCCGTGAGATGAAAGGGGGTGCCACTATTCTAGGCCAGTACCACACGGCATAGTTTACTTACCGCCCTATATATTTCGTCAGCATACCAACATATCATTCCCATTTGCGCTAGAGTCACTATAGTGAAGAACTTGTCGTGAACTTCTTCCCATGGATTTAAAAACTGTAACAGACATTGTCACAGATAATATAATAATATACTTGTAACATTGTTAATTTTTGAGGTGGTAGAAGTCCGACGACAATATTTTAGAACATAATATTCATATCAATATTTATTACCATTATCTTGTGATTTATTTGTCAACTGAAATAATGACTTCATAATTCATAGTATAGTTTCTCGCAATATCAATATTTATTACCATTTTCTTGTGATTTATTTGTCAACTGAAATAATGACTTCATAATTTTAGAGCTAAAGAATCATTTTAGCACTTTGTCACTTTAAATGAAATACGTAAATAACATTAACTCTAATAAAAGTAACCTTACTATTGCAATTATGGCGTGAAATAATACCAAAGTGTTCAGCTAAAATTGCCTGCCATACTCACTCTAAATGGGTATCCGTATGATTTAATAGTAGGTGCACTGTGTTGCAGTTTTTTTACACTGTTCCATCGGAATACAGCAAGTTAAATTGGTAAAAAACTAAGGTAAAAAGGCCTTTGCAAAATATATCAGCCGGCCACATCCAATATTCTACTACAAACAGGGCTTATTGGCTTTGAATAAAGCTACGGCTTCCTACTTTTAAAGATAACATCTTATTCTACTAGGAACTTTAGGCCGGAGGGAACTATATGTATTTTAACTATATTAAAATATATTGTTAGACATCTGGCACATAGTCATTTAAGAAGGCCGGGCTTGTATTAAGGATACTGGACTATAGTTACACGTATTGAATTATGTACTTAATTTGTAAACATAATAATATACCTACGTCACATGAAAACATTGGTTAAGAAACAAACTTAAAAAAATTCGCTGTTGATAAATGATCAAATATGTGATCCATTTGCATGGAAATCGAAGCGAATCGAAAGGAATTTGCATGGATATGTCTGGAAGTACACTAGAATAGAATAGAATTTATTGGTTTGTTAAAGTATATTATAGGTAGGTATTTTACATTAAGGTGTTGCATACTAAATATGTGCGCTATGTTTTGTCGTTGAGACATACAAAAATTAACAAAGAATATTAGACTAATTATAATTAAAAATACAGTAATTATCATCTAGGAACTAACGAATGTTCTTAGTAATAATTTTTTTTAATTAAAATATAATTAACGATTTTTTGAATTCATGCAAGGTTATGCTTTTTATTACATTAGGTATTTTGTTGTAAATTTGTGGAGCAGTGCCAAAGAAACTTTTTTTTACTAAAGCAGTATTACATTACATAATCGGTTCTTATATTGTGTACGTGTTATTTTTACTAGTGGGGGAAAGTTTTTGAAACAGATGTGGATTAGTTTTTACAAAAAGAGCAGTTTCTAGTATATATAGAGAGGGTAAAGGTAGTATTTTAAATTGTTTAAAATAGGGAACACAACTGTCTGTAATTTTTAAATTACACATGTGTTGTATTTGTAAGCAATAAAGTTTCTAAGTATCACAAAGAACTTGTTTTATACATACTAAAAAACTGATAGAACGTATTTTTAAATAAAAATGTATTTAAGTATGTTTCCATTTTTTAGTATACATAACACAAGTTCTTAATGATACTTATCTTGAAACTAAATAACTGGTGTGATTGTAAGTAAATTATTATTAGTAAACATAGAAAACAACCAGACCAGAACAAATATTAATGTCCATGCACACAAAGAATTGTTCTGTTTGGGAATCAATCCCGCGACCTCAGAAGTGGGGAGCAAGTTTACTGTCCTCCAAGCCATATCGGTTTTCGTATAATATAGAGCAAGGGACACTTACCACAACATTAAACAAACAACAGCAAAGATTTACGGAACTCAGTAGTAGATTGATGAGATTCACGGCCGAGAAGGCGTCTTCCAAATTGTTGCCATAACTTTAAGAAAGAAATCCCTGTGTCATTTATTGTTTATTTTATAACAATCATTTAAATTCAAATTCAAAGTCATTAGTTCATGTTTGGCTCAAAAGAGCTCCTATGAAGGCCAAAACTTAAAAACTAGCGCGCCTAGGGCGGGAGCTTGATCGTAAAAGAACGGGAAAGAAAATCGTCAAGGTTAGTTTTTTCTCCCGCCAGTTACAAGAAAATGTACTTAGTAGTAAAACAATTTGACAAGTCATCGCCTTCACTAATAATTAAAGGCTGACGACATATAGTTGTTAATCTAAATAAAATAAGTCTACTATCCTTACATAAACTTAACGTCCCATAACAGGGCACTGGCTTCCACTTAAAAACCTCATAGTCATCATATCAGCCTTATAAAGCCCACTGCTGAACTTAGGCCTCCCCAATAGATTACATTTTATGGGGAGTATTTGACTGGTGATCGCTGTTCAGGCCAGTACGCAGGATGATGCTGCTGCCCATCATCCTGTAAGACTTTTCCTCGTCGACTCTTATTACTCCCCATGAGAGGGAATGGCACTATTCTAGGCCGGTATGCACGGCATGTAGGTAACCTAAGAATAACCACTAAACGGCTAACCTTACACTACTAAACTTAGTGGGGATTGCGTAGACAGTTCCACTATTTATATTCTGATAATATAAGTGATGGAAACTATTGAGTGGAGTTTTAAACACAACATATCGTACAATTAGCGTCATATAGTTGTTATCAGCCAACATTCGAAACACGTCTCTATTGTCAAGAGCGTTAGGGCTAGGGCGAGTTTGTTTATATATATCCATATAGCGCTTTAGGTGCTACCAACTATTTGATGCTGACTGTAGCTACTGAATAACTCATAAAGGTATATAAATGCTACATTAATCTATTCATTAGCTTCAGGAATATTAAAAATTAAATAGTGAATTATGTTTGTACCTTTACCCATTTACAAAGCAACGCAATAAATTAGCCCAATTTCAGAAATTTGCCGACCTCTTAATAAACATAACATTTCGTATTCAGAATCTAAATTAGGTTATTCAAAATTACTATGTTTCCAATATTAATTCCAATTACTGTGTTTTGAATATCTTTCATCATTACTGTGTTTCAAGCTAATTTAACATTACCTGATTAGTCGCTGATGAATTCTAACAAGTTCAATAATGTCCGCGTAACAATTTTTGTAACCTCCAATTTGTGTACGTTCTTTTCCTATGTTCCGTACCTTGACTTGTAATAAACGGAGCAACATAGTGACATGATTAGCCATTGTTATGAATAGTAAGTCTGCACCAATCATGGAGCATACTGAAGAAAGCCCTAGAAAATAATCATTAAGTCATTTCAATTCGGAACAAAGACATAAAACAAAAAGTTTTGTTATCTTGTTCAGCCTATATATCATATAAGTATATTTTCATCTATTGTCTAGTATCAATGGTACAATCTCTGACTGATTTGGGTCTAAAGTCTAAAAGCGCTGTACGAGAAGTTCCAAAAGGTTAATTTATATTATTTAATATCATTGTAATTTTACATAAGATTGTTGTCTTAACAAGAAGAACTTGTTCCCACTAAGTCACTATCGGGTGTGGATTTTAATCGGTCCTGACCCGACTGGTTCATACTCGTCTGAATCTGCTTGTGTCGTAGCCGGTAAGAAATTAGGGTGAGGAAAATCACTCAGAACAAGACAAATAGACCTCGGACATAATCTTAGGTTTAATAAACTCCAAACCTTATAAGTTGTCGATTTCTTGTACTTACCACCAAATGTTTCAAAGATATACACCAGTATATGAGTTAGTGTTTTGCTCGTATCAAAGGGATAGTATATGTGCCATATAAAGCCAATCTCTATGGGATTACCCTTGACGCGATAGTACAAGTATAAAACTATAGGGGTTAGGTTATACGCCCAAACTCCCGCATATGTGTTGATAGAATAAACTGCAACAAAAATGTAGTTAATGTCAGATTGACATCGAGTTAGAATTGCTACCAAATAAACTTAAAGAGGAAATGATGTCAAAGTGTTTTCTTTACTAAAAAACGACTATAGTATAAGTATGTTGATTGAATTATTTATATTTTATTAAGATTTTATAAATAAAAATGAATCGCCCAAATGTTTGTACGCACTAAACTTTAGAACATCATCATCATCATCACAGCCCATTAACGTCCCACTACTGAGCACGAGCCTCCTCACACAAATCAAGGTGTGAGGGTATTGGGTCATACTCCACCACGCTGACCCAGTGCGGATTGGCGGAGGCAGGTGTATGGCGTCCTGCTGTTAGAATTTTTCAAGCCGCCGATGAGGCCTCTAACATGGCTTAACGACTACCACATTTAGTGATAACCGGGACCAACGGCTTAACGTGCCTTCCGAAGCACGGAAGCGCTCGATATCAAATGCCACACAAACGGTCACCCATCCAAGTACTGACCTCTGTAAACTCTGCTGTACTTTGGTGATCGTTTCCAACCACCGAACACCGCAGAGCTACGAGCGCTTCTGCAGAGCTACGAGCGCTTCAGAGGGTGCCTTGCACAACGCTCACTAATTCTGTTTAGTGCTAAATCTATTTAAAACATCGTTCTGTCCCTCTCATCTTTAAACAAATGACTGAAGTGCAATGACATTGCAAATCAAATTAAGTTTAAATCTAATTAAGAACTTTTATGCAAGCCGCCCTTTATTATATAGACAAATCATAGACAGATTGAAGAAATATTACGAAGCCGTACTAAGTTTGCCGGGTCAGCTAGTTTAAAATAGAAAACAAAATTATTAATGCCTATTTATCCTGAAGTTAACCAGACTTTAAATAGGTCAATCATCGGGGTCACCTACCCGCTTTTTATGGCATTTGACATCGAAAGCTTTCATGTTTCTGTAGACACGTTAAACCGTTTCTCCAGTTTTCTTCATATATGATTGTTCTTAAGCCAAGTTAGATGTATTAATGTTGTGTGGTGTTTCATGACTACACTTGCAATACTATCAACAGCGTGCCTTTAAAACCGTTTATACAATTTTTGAAGATCTACAGCGGGAATCAGACTACGTATTATCTAAATATACTTGTCAATTAACATTAATTGTCTGGTGAAAACAGGAAAGGTAAAGATATGGTTATATATAACAATAGCATTTAACTAAAACAATTCTCTGAATTTACCTTGTCTAATGTAGCCTTAACAACAGACGTAAAATAGGTTAAGAGCATTACGCCGTCCTAGTGACAACGTTTGCTATGTGTCGTGTATGTTTATATATACATACCATCACGCCTGTTTTCCCAACGTGGTAGGCAGAGGCATATTATACGCCCGCAATTCGCCAATTATGTTGTTGGTCCCACGTAATAGGTGGCGAGCCTATTGCCGCTTATCGGGCACTTTTATATTCGCCAGAGCCTCGTCCGTTGTTCGGCAGGTGAACCACTTGTAGGCTGGCTTGAGCTCCTAAGATGTTGATAGGATCCCTGTACACCTCCCAATACATGTTTGAAATTTATTGTTTAGATGTAAGTACTGAATGTGTTGCAAATAGTATAAGAAAACACTGGTGATATGCCATTCAAAGCAAAACCGCCGGTTTAAGGGTACCGCCGAATAGACAGAAAAATAGGACAGTCCCTACACTTGTACAATCATAATATTTTGTTATTGTTGTTATTATAAAATGGTTTGAAACAGAAATAAAATATTCTTAAATTGTTCGTAATATGATAACTGAATTTTTTTTGTTGAATTTTAGATACTTACGCACACATGCACATAAAACAGGGAGAAATTGGACAATCAAGCAAAAAATTATCAATTTAGGCTCAAAGATGTTTTATATCTATAAATGATGAGAGGTGGCTAGCCCGTCGCCCAACATTGACACTAGAGTAATACTATTAGATTAAATCACCGAAAAACAGGATAAACATACAACTGAACTACTTACTTGTTTTAAATTAAATATTAAACAAAAATTTAGATGTTGTCACTGTAACAGCGTAACATTCTCAAGAGTTGAAGACGTCTAGGGGCCACGCCACAGTAAGGTACAGAATAGCAATTTTCCAGCACTTCAGATGCAGATGTCGACAAGATAGGTTCATTTGTTGGCTGCTAATTGGCAGTCTTGGTACTGTATATTTATGAGATATTGGCTTTTGCCACTTTGCTACAGGGTTGAAAAGCCTAGTTTCGCATGTAGTTTAGATTTAGAGAGTAAAGTTTCTAAAATCAAGATTATGGTTTCAACATTAATTAAGGATATAACTCAAAGTTCATTTATACAAGCTAGCTTCTTTCTTGAACCACTTGTCTTCAACATCATCTTAGCTCATTGACGCGCCACTACTGAGCAAGGGCTTCCGCTCAAAAACCAATGTGGGAGGGTTTCAAGTTATACTCCGCCCAGTGAGCATTTATAGGGGGCACGTGTGTGGCATTTTGCTGTTAGATGAGCAACGGCTTATTGTGCCCTCCGAAGCACTGAAGCGTTTTATATTAAAAATAGACTAAATTAAAGTAAAATTAAAAAAAAAGAGTCTTGTTACACACTCACTTTGAGTCGCTGCATCATTCTAGTTAATTAGTAATTTTTTTATAGCAAGATTTGGGGGATGCATTCTTTCAATTTAAAAAAATGGTCTTGCACATAACTGAAGTAGCAATTAAGTTACAATGGTCCAGCTACTAGGTGAGTCTTTAGTACTTACAATGTTGTACAAATTTCAACGTTGATAGGCTAGATTTTTTAATCTCAGCAGATTCCTTATCAGTAACTCCAACGGGCCACAGATCTTGTAACTCTTCAACTAAACGACGAAAAGCATTCTTCTGGTACCAAATTGTAAGCAGTTTGCCAAAGCCTAGAAAATATTGTTGAAAAAGAAAACATCACAACAATGGAGATAGTTAGCCTTAACAAACACTTGATCAAAATTTGCATATGAATTAATATGTATTTAGTTATAAACATTTTTATTTCTTTAAAGACTTTGAATTTTATTTTACTATTATGTTATTCACTTGGGAATACAAAAATAAAAATATGCGTAAACAACTTTCTAAGAGTATAATAGTTTGCGTTGTTTATTGCTGAGAGTATTTCTTGACGAAAGCTACTCCATATAATAACGGCAGTTGCTCCATGTAATAACTAAAATTCAGCCAAATCTGATAAGACTAGTAAGCAGGCCCTGGACTCTAAGCTTAAATCTAGGGAAACCAGGATAATGCTAGGATGAATAACAAAAGAGTAATGTGGTTTTATAAAGAAAATTTCACGAAATACACGACCAGACACGTTTTGTTCTATTCCCAGTTAAACAGTTTCTCCATCGAAAGCCGACTGAAACTAAACAGCTGAGGAAAAGGTACTGAATGATTTGATGGAAAATATTGCCAATACAATGTCTGATTAAAGTAGCTGTACTGAAAGAAGAAATTATAAACATAGATCAACTTTGTTCAAAAAACTAGAAATCAAAAACAATCTACTACTACAATACAAACTACAACTCAACTACCAGGGATCCTTAAAGGCTTGCCTTCTGAAAATCTTCACAGACGTCTAATTTTGTATCTGTATATTGTGAAGCTATCAATTTATTTATATATATTATATCAAAATTGTAAAGCTTATGTTTGTAAAGCTATCCATTTCATTTATACATATGTATCAAAAATTGTAAATTAATCTTACTTCTTTTTATAAGTTGTGAACTCCCACTCAAAAAAAAACCAAAGTGGTTTTAATTGAGTGGCTTATAACATAAATTACAATGTTAATATATTTTGTACAATAAATTAAAAAAAAAACACCTAGAAAATTTAAACATATAGTCGGGTATTTTATTCCGCAAACAAAAAGTTATATATTATAAAATATATGCCAACTTACTCATAGTGTCGTAACCAGCAACATGCAAATAGCTTCCTAAAAACTCTTCTAAAGAAACATGTGTCGCCACCAATGAAGCAGTAAAAGCAATCTGTCCAATTAGCATTGTCAATAAAAGAGCTAGGGCCATGAGTAGAGACAATATAATTTTAATCTTCCCGGTCAACGTTTTAGGTGGATCATCGATAAAGGACAGCCCTATTTTTCTCACGACCGAGTTACATGGTTGTAAAGTCTCATGGATTTCATTTCTGGCAATACGTTTCTTATCCGGCAACATAGTGACGGTTGTATCAGTGGAAAGGCTTATCGGAAATGTCCACCGCACAACGCGGAGCAATACTAAAAGATATACATATTGCAAACCAATTACTTTATAAATAATTCAAGAACCGTTATTAACAGTTTCTTTTACTTTTTCAAACTTTTTCTGAGAATCACTTTTGGAATATTATATATACTTAATGTGATTTGGAAACGTTCGAACACCACCTAATGTAACTCGATTATAAATAAATTACTTTTTGGCCCTTTCACTATCGTATTTTAAAAAAACATATAGCTAGAATAAAATTAATATTTATAATAACAAAAATAATTGACATTGTAGTTACATAAAACATAAACAATTGGCGATGGCTCTGTTAGTGCAACAGTGTAACATCGAGTGCACTTATTTAACAATTAATTAACATAATAATATGAGGACACACATTAGTCTAATTATCTACATATAACTTATTTTTTTAATTAGCCGTGTGGTACCGGCCTAGAATAGTGTCACCCTGCTCATCGCACGCATTAAATTAATATAATATAGTGCCTGGAGTTATAATAGATCGGTATTTTTCAAAGCCTTTTATGAAATGACCAAGAAGGTCGTCCTATAAAAATATTTCGATCTGCGGCTATCTGCCGTTTCTAGTATTTACCCCTTAGAAAGATTGAGCAGTGATGATGACTGACATAAAGTATTAATCTACAAATCTCCGTTGTTTAATGGTTTCCTTTTAAAAACACAATTTTCAATTTATATTGTTTCTATTCTGCTGAGATTCATGACACAGAAAAAATATCAAAATTTTAATCCAATAGAGTGTACAGTACAGTACTCAGTGTAAAGGGATCCTACCAAAACCTTTTTTTTTGATTTACTTCGGAAACAAAATGCATTTACGCACTGTCTCCCGGCCAAAGGGGGAGACCGGGAGGGGGTGTGGGACTCTTTGCGGCAGACGTGACCGCCGCATACCCACAAAAATCTTCCGACGACGCCCACCGCTGTCGAAAAAGGGGCGGGGGGCCAGCACCAGGGGATTGATAGTTTCTGGCACCCTGCCCGCGTTCAACACATTCCGGATCAGAACCGGTGATCTCCTCAGAGAGGCGCAGTATGTAGCGCCCCCCCCCCATCTCCTTCTTCGGCCATGACGTGACTGGCCGACTTCTGGGGGGGTCTATAACTAGACGGAAGGGCGCGGCCGGCGGGCCCTCCTGGTCCGCCCGCTGCGCCAACAGCGTAGCCGGATCCCGCTCCCTTTCCCGCTCCGCGGACTTCTTCTGCGACATTATCCCACGCCGCCGCCTCCGCCGCCACGGATCCGAACAAGACCTAAGGAGCCCCTTTTTTTTTTTTTACGTCTGTAACAAAATGCATTTACGCACTGCCTTCCGGCCAAAGGGGGACCGAAAGGGGGTGTGGGGCTCACCACCGGCAGACGCGACTGCCAGCAGTAATACCCACTAAAAATCTTCCGACGACGCCCGCCGCTTGTTGAGAAAAAGGCGAGGGCCAGTACCTGGGTCGCAGCGTCTGACACCTCGCCTGCGGCCAACGTCCCCCGAAACAAAACCGGGAGGACCTCCTCAGAGAGGCGCAGTGGACGCGCCCCTCCTACCTCCTTCTGCGACCACAGCGTGTGTGGCCGACTTCTCGGAGGGTCCATGGCTAGACAGCAGAGGCCCCCAGCCCCCGCTGCCTAAGACCCTCCTGGCGCTGCTTGACGGGCCCTCCTGGCCCGCCCGCTGCGCCCACAGGTCCCTCTTAGTTTCCCCCCGGTAGTCAATACTAAGGGCGGCCGGTCAGTACTAAGAGTCGTCGGTCTCTGGGTGTTACCTTTTCCCGGCTTCCGGGAGGTACTCAACGGGGGTGGAGACCGAGACTCGGGGGGGAACCTTTTTTTTTTTTTTTTATTATCGTCTGTAAAAAAATGCTGCTTACGCACTGTCTCCCGGCCAAAAGGGGGAGACCGGGAGGGGGTGTGGGGCTCACTGCGGCCGACGCGACCACCGCAGTCCTACCCACTAAAAAACTTCAGACGACGCCCACCGCTGTTGAAAAGGGGCGAGGCACCAGTTCCCGGGTTTGTAGCTTCTGGTACCCCGCCCGCGGCCAACGGCCCCCGGATCAGAACCGGGGAGACCTCCTCAGGAAGGCGCAATTTGCAGCGCCCTCCCTACCTCTATGTGCGGCCATGGCGTAACTGACCGACTTCGGGGGGGGTCTATGGCGAGACGGAAGGGGCCCCCTGCCCCCGCCGCCTAAGACCCCCCGGGCGCTGCCTGACGGGCCCTCCTGGCCCGCCCGCTGCGCCAACGGCGTAGCCGGAGAGAGAGCGGATCCCGCTCCCTCTCCCGCCTCCCGGCCTCCTTCTGCGACATCACCACTTTGCAGAAGGAGGCCATCGCCTTCCACGCCGTCTCGCTGTCGACCATCTTTTGCATGATGGTCGGCAGCGAGAGAGCCACTCCACCCAGGCCGCGGCTAACGTCGACCGCGGCCCCGCCCACGCAGGGCACGCCACCAAAGTGTGCTGCGCGGTGTCTTCCGCGCAGTCACAGTGGTGGCAACACCGGGTCGACTCCCCCCCGGCGACGTCACACAGATACTTCCCGAAGCACCCGTGCCCGGAAAGTACCTGCGTGAGCCGGAAAGTCATCGACCCCCACCGACGGCCGACCCATCGCTCCAAGATGGGCCCGACCGCCTCGAGGATACGGCGCCTCGATCCTTCGGCACGAAACTCGGCGCTCCGAAAAAGCTGCCGCCGCCATGCGCCCAGAGCCTGCCTCTGAGCGTCTCTACGCCACCGCACCACAGTGTCCGGTGCGGGGCGGAGACCCTGGCTCCGGGATTGCGCGCCTCGCCAGAACACTGCCGAGAGAACCAAGGCGTCTAGGTCCCACGGCAGCGACCCGGCGAGTGCGCAAGCCACCTCCACAGAGATGGTGCGATACCCCCTAACGACACGGTTCGCCATGACCCTCTGCGACTGTTGCAGGACCTGTCGATGGCGACCCGATACGGAGCTCGCCCAAATTGGGGCCCCGTACAAGGCTATGGATCGCACCACCCCCTTGTAAAGGCGACGGCAACTGCCGCCACTCCCCCCGAGATTGGGGAGCAGGCGAGATAGAGCTCCCGCCGTGCTCACCAACCTCGGTGCTAGGTGCCGAAGGTGAGGTTCGAAGTCCCATCTGCTGTCGAGAAGGACGCCGAGATACTTTAGCGTGTTCCCGACAGGGATGGGAGTTCCTCCTACCACAATACTGGAGCCCGCAGGCGGCCGCCTCCGGGGACCATGAAAAACGATAGCCCCGGATTTGTGCAGTGCCACTTCGAGCCCCAGCCGCCGTATCCTCTGGACCACCGCCGCGACGCCGACGGTGGCCAAAACTCTCGCATCCCGGAGGTCAGAACCCCAGGATGTTACGAGGGTGTCGTCGGCGTAACAGATTACGTCCACGCCGGGCAGGTTCACACAGCGCAGAACGTAATCGTATCCGATGTTCCACAGGAGTGGTCCTAGGACAGACCCCTGCGGAACACCGCACACCATACGCCGACGACAGCCTCCCCCTCCTATCGTTGGGAAGACTACCGCCCTCTCCGACAGGTAGCTCCCCAACAATCTCCGCAGATATGGAGGCACCTCGTGGAATCGGAGCGCCTCCATAATCGTTGGCCAAGGCAGGGTGTTGAAAGCGTTCGCGATATCGAGCGACACCGCAATCAACACCCCACCCCGGGACACCGCCTTCTCCGACAGGTCCTGCAAGCGGCCGATCGCGTCAATCGTCGATCGGCCGCGGCGGAACCCGAACTGGAGGTCGGACAGATCTGGTCCGACCTCCTCCAGGTGCTCGACGAGGCGGTTGGCGATGACACGCTCCAGGAGCTTGCCCGCCTCGTCGAGCAGCACGATGGGCCGATAACCGGAAGGGTCATCGGCCGGACGTCCCTCTTTGGGAAGGAGAACCAATCGGCCCTCCCTCCAGCGCCGCGGGAAAACCCCATCCCGCAGACACCTATCAAAGAGGGAGGTCACGCGGGGAAGAAAAGGCGCTTCCTCCCCGCTCAACACCAGGTCCCACGCCCTCGCCGGGATGCCGTCGGGACCTGGGGCCGTGCTTTTACCCCTCAGGCGTAGCACGGCCCTTCCTACCTCCTCCTCGGTGAACTCGGGCACATCCTCAGTGCCCGAGTCACGGGTGACTTCCGGCGCCGCCATAGTGGGAGGCACGAAGTCGGTCCCCCTATCTGGGAACAGTGCCTCAACCACCCTACCGAGTACCGCCGGTTCGAGACTGCTGGAGACCGGAGGGGTCCACGCTCGGAGCTTTTGCCGAACAATCTTGTACGGCCTGCCCCATGGATCCGCCTCAACAGCCTCCAGCAGCTCGTCCCACGCTGCGGCCTTGGACCGACTAATGGCCCAGCGGAGGGTCCTCACCGCCTCTCTGTAGACGGCGTAGAGCCGATCCAACTCGGCTTCGTCGCGGATTCTCCTTCCGCGACACCTCTGATAGCGGCGCCGCTCCACCGCACAGGCTCGGCGGAGCTGGGCGATCTCCGGCGACCACCAGTAGACCTGGGTTTTGCGCGGGGGGGCGCGAACACGGGGCATGCCCATGTCGCAGACACGCGCCATGGCCTCGCACACCCTTACAGCCTCCCCCTCCACGTCCACCAGCGGTGGCTCCCGTGTCCACGCCTCGACCAGGGCTGCCTCCCGCAGCAATGACCTGTCGAGGCGCTTGATCGCCCATCGTGGGCCGTCCAATCGCGGCTCTCCAACACCTCCGCTGGGCGCTGGCACCGATGTGGAGACACTGAATCTGATATAGCGATGATCAGACAATGTCTCCACATCCCCCAGCACCCTCCAATCGTGGACACGACGCGCGAGAGAGGGCGCCGCAAACGAGACGTCAATGACAGACCCTCCGTTGCGGCGCACGCACGTGTCCACCGAACCGCGATTGAGGATGGACAGCCCACACTCTGTCACCCATTCCTCCAAGGCTGTCCCCCTCCCGTCAGTCGCTCGGGAGCCCCACGCCGTGGATTTGGCGTTGGGATCTCCCATTACAATGACGGGACGAGAAGAGCCTCGGGTTATTGCGCCCAACCTAACCAAAAACCGCTCGAACTCGACGAGGGGGCGATTGGGGGAGAAATAGACTCCCACAACCACCACCCCGCCGACCCGAGCGGCTACAAAACCTCCCCCTCTCCCGACGAGGACAAGAGGGGGAGTGCCCGCCGCCACACGCTGAATAATGGCCACTGAGCCGTCCGCGTCGCAGACCCAGTCGGAACGGACCGGGACGCGGTAGGGCTCAGCGGCCACAGCCAGATCGACCTGCCACTCCGCCATGGCCTGAAGAATGAGGTCTTGGGCCGCGGCGGAGTGGTTAAGGTTCGCCTGGAGAAAGTTGAACCGGAGAGCCATTAATTAATGGGTCTCCATATCAACCTCCTCCGGCCGATCCGTGGCGGCGGTAGGGCCCGATGGCAGCACGCCTTCGCCAGGGCCCTTCTTTTTGGCCTTGGGGGACCGGGCGCATGCCTTACCCCCAGGGCGATGGTCGGCCACCCTCCCAGCCTCCTCACAGAGGGGGCAGTGGGGGGGGGCAGAGCATTCGCGGGCTTTGTGCCCCGGCCGAGCGCAGCGGAAACAGTTTTCGCTACGGTCGACCGGAGACTTGCACTGGGCGCCGAGATGGCCCAGTGCAAAACACCTAAAGCATCGACCGGGGCGAGGCTCTAACAGGCTCGTCCCGGCCGACACCCATCCGACCAACAGTCGCCCGCTGGCGACCTTCTTCGCCACCGCCACGGGGCAGGAGACCACAATGGCCCCCAGCCCCGCAGAGGTAGCCCTCCCTATTTCCCCCGGCCTGATAAGGTCGGGAGCGCAGCCACCTACTGCCGCCACCGCCGACACCACCTCCTCCTTGGAAACAGAGTCGTCCAGGCCCGAGACGCGGATGTCTGCCCGCATCACTGGCCTGGAGACCCTGACGTCCTCCGGCTCGTAAATTGCGCGGAGGCGCTCCGCGAGCCGATCGGCCTTTTCGTCCCGGGCCTCCCCTGCTATTTCGAGGACCCGGGCCCCCGTCGCCGCCTTGCGAAACCGCACCGAGGCGATGCCGAGGTCGCCAAGTTTGATCTTGGACTTGGCCTCGGCGATCACCGCCTCATAGGAGCGGCCTCGCTCCACTGCGCCCGGCAGCAGCGTCATTACCACTGCCGCTGATGTTGGCGGGCGACTCGGGGGGGAACCTTTTTTTTTTTTTTTTTATTATCGTCTGTAAAAAAATGCTGCTTACGCACTGTCTCCCGGCCAAAAGGGGGAGACCGGGAGGGGGTGTGGGGCTCACTGCGGCCGACACGACCACCGCAGTCCTACCCACTAAAAAACTTCAGACGACGCCCACCGCTGTTGAAAAGGGGCGAGGCACCAGTGCCCGGGTTTGTAGCTTCTGGAACCCCGCCCGCGGCCAACGTCCCCCGGATCAGAACCGGGGAGACCTCCTCAGGAAGGCGCAATTTGCAGCGCCCCCCCTACCTCCTTGTGCGGCCATGGCGTAACTGGCCGACTTCGGGGGGGGTCTATGGCGAGACGGAAGGGGCCCCCTGCCCCCGCCGCCTAAGACCCCCCGGGCGCTGCCTGACGGGCCCTCCTGGCCCGCCCGCTGCGCCAACGGCGTAGCCGGAGAGAGAGCGGATCCCGCTCCCTCTCCCGCTCCGCGGCCTCCTTCTGCGACATCACCACTTCGCAGAAGGAGGCCATCGCCTCCCACGCCGTCTCGCTGTCGACCATCTTTTGCATGATGGTCGGCAGCGAGAGAGCCACTCCACCCAGGGCCGCGGCTAACGTCGACCGCGGCCCAGCCCACGCAGGGCACGCCACCAAAGTGTGCTGCGCATCATCCATCGCGCAGTCACAGTGGTGGCAACACCGGGTCGACTCCCCCCCGGCGACGTCGCACAGATACTTCCCAAAGCACCCGTGCCCGGAAAGTACCTGTGTGAGCCGGAAAGTCATCGACCCCCACCGACGGCCGACCCATCGCTCCAATATGGGCCCGACCGCCTCGAGGATACGGCGTCTCGATCCTTCGGCACGTAGTTCGGCGCTCCTGTGTAGCTGCCGCCGCCATGCGCCCAGAGCCTGTGTCTGAGCGTCTCGACGCCACCGCACCACAGTGTCCGGTGTGGGGCGGAGACCCTGGCTCCGGGATTGCGCGCCACGCCAGTAGACCGCCGAGAGAACCTCGGCGTCGAGGTCCCATGGCAGGGACCCGGCGAGCGCGCATGCCACCTCATGGGAGATGTTGCGATACCCCCTAACGACACGGGTCGCCATGACCCTCTGCGACTGCTGCAGGATCTGTCGATGGCGACCCGATATGGAGCTCGCCCAAATTGGGGCTCCATACAGGGCTATGGACCGCACCACTCCCGTGTAAAGGCGGCGGCAACTGCCGCCACTCCCTCCGAGATTGGGGAGCAGGCGAGATAGAGCTCCCGCCGTGCTCACCAACCTCGGGCCTAGGTGCCGAAGGTGCGCTTCGAAGTCCCATCTGCTGTCGAGAAGGACGCCGAGATACTTCAGCGTGTTCTCGACAGGGATGGGAGTTCCTCCTACCACGATACTGGGGCCTGGAGGCGGCCGCCTCCGGGGACCATGGAAAATAATGGCCCCGGATTTATGCAGTGCCACCTCGAGCCCCAGCCGCCGTATCCTCTCGACCACCGCCGCGACGCCGACAGTGGCCAACACTCTCGCATCCCGGGGGTCAGAACCCCGGGATGTTACGAGGGTGTCGTCGGCGTAACAGATCACGTCCACGCCGTGCAAGTTCACACAGCGCAGAACGTAATCATATCCGATGTTCCACAAGAGTGGTCCCAGGACAGACCCCTGTGGAACACCGCACACCATACGCCGACGACAGCCTCCTCCGCCCATCGTTGGGAAGACTACCGCCCTCTCCGACAGGTAGCTCCCCAACAACCGCCGCAGATATGGAGGCACCCCATGGAATCGGAGCGCCTCCATAATCGTTGACCAGGGCAGGGTGTTGAAGGCGTTCGCGATATCGAGCGACACCGCAATCAACACCCCACCCCGGGAAACCGCCCTCTCCGACAGGTCCTGCAAGCGGCCGATCGCGTCAATCGTCGATCGGCCGCGGCGGAACCCGAACTGGTGGTCGGACAAATCTGGTCCGACCTCCTCCAGGTGCTCGACGAGGCGGTTGGCGATGACACGCTCCAGGAGCTTGCCCGCCTCGTCGAGCAGCACGATGGGCCGATAACCAGAAGGGTCATCGGCCGGACGTCCCTCTTTGGGAAGGAGTACCAAGCGGCCCTCCTTCCAGCGCCGCGGAAAAACCCCATCCCGCAGACACCTAGCAAAGAGGGAGGTCACGCGGGAAAGAAAAGGCGCTTCCTCCCCGCTCAAAACCAGGTCCCACGCCCTCGTCGGAATGCCGTCGGGACCTGGGGCCGTGCTCTTGCCCCTCAGGCGTAGCACGGCCCTTCCTACCTCCTCCTCGGTGAGCTCGGGCACATTCTCAGTGCCCGAGTCACGGGTGACTTCCGGCGCCGCCATAGTGGGAGGCACGAAGTCGGTTCCCCTGTCTGGGAACAGTGCCTCAACCACCCTACCGAGTACCGCCGGTTCGAGACTGCTGGAGACGGGAGGGGTCCATGCTCGGAGCTTTTGCCGTACTATTTTGTACGGCCTGCCCCATGGATCCGCCTCAACGGCCTCCAGCAGCTCGTCCCACGCTGCGGCTTTGGACCGGCTAATGGCCCCGCGAAGGGCCCTCACCGCCTCTCTATAGGCGGCGTAGAGCCGATCCAACTCGGCGTCGTCGCGGATTCTCCTTCCGCGACACCTCTGATAGCGGCGCCGCTCCACCGCACAGGTTCGGCGGAGCTGGGCGATCTCCGGCGACCACCAGTAGACCTGGGATCTGCGCGGGGGGGCGCGAACACGGGGCATGGCCACGTCACAAATACGCGCCATGGCCGCGCACACCCTCGCAGCCTCCCCCTCCACGTCCACCAGCGGTGGCTCCCGTGGCCACGCCTCGACCAGGGCTGCCTCCCGCAGCAAAGACCTGTCGAGGCGCTTGATCGCCCATCGTGGGCCGTCCAATCGCGGCTCTCCAACACCTCCGCTGGGCGCTGGCACCGATGTGGAGACACTGAATCTGATATAACGGTGATCAGACAATGTCTCCACATCCTCCAGCACCCTCCAATCGTGGACACGATGCGCGAGAGAGGGCGCCGCAAATGAGATGTCGATAACAGACCCCCCGTTGCGGCGCACGCACGTGTCCACCGAACCGCGATTGAGGATGGACAGCCCACACTCTGTCACCCATTCCTCCAAGGCCGTCCCCCTCCCGTCAGTCGTCCGGGAGCCCCACGCCGTGGATTTGGCGTTGGGGTCCCCCATCACAATGACGGGGAGAGAAGAGCCTTGGGTTACTGCGCCCAACCTGACCAAAAACCGCTCGAACTCGACGAGGGGGCGATTGGGGGAGAAATAGACCCCCACAACCACCACCCCGCCGACCCGAGCGGCTACGAAACCTCCCCCTCTCCCGACGAGGACGAGAGGGGGAGTGCCCGCCGCCATACGCTGAATGATGGCCACTGAGCCGTCCGCGTCGCAGACCCAGTCGGAACGGACCGGGACGCGGTAGGGCTCAGCGGCCACTGCCAGACCGACCTGCCACTCCGCCATGGCCTGAAGAAGAAGATCCTGGGCCGCGGCGGAGTGGTTAAGGTTCGCCTGGAGAAAGTTGAGCCGGAGAGCCATAAATTAATGGGTCTCCATATCAACCTCCTCCGGCCGATCCGTGGCGGCGGTAGGGCCCGATGGCAGCACGCCTTTGCCGGGGCCCTTCTTTTTGGCCTTGGGGGACCGGGCGCAAGCCTTACCCCCAGGGCGATGGTCGGCCACCCTCCCAGCCTCCTCACAGAGGGGGCAGTGGGGGGGGGCAGAGCAGTCTCGGGCTCGGTGCCCTGGTCGAGCGCAGCGGAAGCAGTTATCGCTGCGGTCGACCGAAGACTTGCACTGGGCCCCAAGATGGCCCAGCGCGAAACACCTAAAGCAGCGGCTGGGACGAGATTCCAAAAGAGTCGTCCCAGCCGACACCCAGCCAACGAGCAATCGCCCGCTGGCCACCCGTTTCGCTACCGCCACGGGGCAGGAGACCACAATGGCCCCCAGCCCCGCAGAGGTAGCCCTTCCGATCGCCCCCGGCCTCACGAGGTCGGGAGCGCAGCCGCCGACTGCCGCCACCGCCGCCACAACCTCCTCCCTGGAGACAGAGTCGTCCAGACCCGCGATGCGGACGTCTGCCCGCATCACCGGCCTGGAGACCCTGACGTCCTCCGGCAAATAGATCGCCTGGAGACGCTCCGCCAACCGATCGGCCTTCTCCTCCCGGGCCTCTCCCGCGATCTCGAGGACCCGGGCCCCCGTCGCGGCCTTACGGAACCGCACTGAGGCAATGCCGAGGTCGGCAAGGCGTATCTTCGCCTTGGCCTCAGCGATCACCGCCCCATAAGTGCGGCCCCGCTCCACTGCGCCCGGCAGCAGCGTCATGACCACTGCTGCAGATGATGGCGGGCGCAGCGCCTTCTTTTTGACGGGGGCTGCCGATCGGCCCGGCTGTGGTGCCGGCCTGGCAGGAGCAGCGCTCCGAGAAACCTTCGATGGCGCCACCGCTCTTTCTTTAGGGCGGCGCGAAACGACCGTCGTCCAAGACTCCCGCTCTTGGCCACCCGACTGGGACGGGGCGGCAGCGGGAGCCGGGACGACAGGGCGAACTTCGGAGGAAGGAGAAGCAACCGGTGCAGACGCCGAAATAGGCACCGGCTGTTTCTTCCCCTTTCCCTTTCCCTTCCCCTTCCCCTTCTTGCTAGGGGGAGGAGGAGGCTGCGCTTGGGCCACGGTAGGGGCCGAAGAAGGGCCCGGCTGTGGCGAAAGTGCCACCCGGTCGGCCCGAAGCGGGGGACGCACCGACTTCTCGGGCAGCAGGCGGCCAGACACCTCCAGGCCCTCAATGCGCGCATCCAAAACCTTCATGAGGCGCGCATTGACTTCGCGAGCGAGCCTCTCCTCCACCTGTGCCAGGTCCATAGGCGCAGGCCTCTCCACTCTCCGCACCTCCTCGCGGAGAGAGGAGACCTCCCTCAAAACCTCCGCATGCTGCGCCAGGAGGCGGGCGTTCTCCTGCCTCAGGGCCTTGTCGCTGGCCCTGAGGCGCTCCAGCTCCTGCCGCAGCATGCTGTCCTCCGACGTAGGGGTACGGGCCGACCAGGCCTGGAGGCACTCCCTACCGACTTCCACGGCGGTCTTGAACCCGCCGTGGAAGGTTCCCTTCAGGGCCGACGATTTGCCCGCCATCTCTTCCACGGCGGCCAGGATCTGAGACATCCTGTCCGCCAGAGTGGAGGCAGAGACGGTGGCAGCCGGCTCCCAGGCCGCCGCCGTCGCCTTGAAAGTCATCGCGCAGTCCTCCCTACCAACGCGAGAGGGGCTCTTCTTCGCCTCTCGACGGGCCAGCACCCGGTCGACGCTCAGCGCCCTCCTGGCCTCGCCGAGACCGGCCGTAAGGCCGTAAGAAGAAACGCGGCCACGGGATCGGCCGCGCTTCGTCGACGCTCTGACGTCGTCCGGGGTCAGGTCGGCCTCGCTGGCCGATCTCGCCTCGGGGGACCTCTTCCTTTTTTGGCGAAGGCAGTGGGGCTGAACCCCAGACGAACTGCCTTCGTCAAACTCCATCTCTGACGTCTCTGACGCTTCCGCGGGGCCCACAGTGTCTATGGTCCCCGCCGAACCGTCAGAGAGAATCTCCTCCGGCGCCGGCGTCGAGACAAACCTGCCACGCTCGTCCCTCGGCGGGCCCGGCCCTCCACCGCCCCTAAGGCGCAACACGCCAAAACACAAGCAATCGAAGTCCTTGTACGAAAAAGCAGTGGTCGTTGTAGCGGGAATCAGCGGACTGCTGACCCCCGAAGTAGATTGTGCCCCCTCCGTATACACGGGGCAGACACCCGCCGAGGCGGGTGTGCAGGATTCCCCCTTTCGGGGACCTGCCCGGAGAATATTTGCAATGCTACTTTGGTCCATTATATCCTTCTCCATCTCTTTTTTCGGGGGTGAGTTCCCCCGCACGCTAGCGACTGGACTCCCTCCAGCCATGCATCCCTTCGGCACGATCCGCTCACCTTGGGATTGGGGTAATTTATTATAGTGGTATTCTTCCACGCGGCACCACTCTCAGTGAGCGGCACCTCCGGTCCGCAGACTGCGGATTACGGATTGCCCGACGGGGAGTCAAGAGACCCCCCCGACAGCCACTGGGATGTGACTGCCGGACTCGCCGCGCCGCAGGCCTTGCAGGCCTGCCACCCACCGCCGCATGAAAGCGGCCACTGCCCTCGAAAGGGCGAAACAAAAGGCGCCAAAACGCCTCGCCTCCACTGGGAAAATGGGCTGCATCCCCTGCCACCTCAGATGAGCTGAGGCGTGCTGGGAGCAGCCGACACCCTACGCCGTGTGACAACGGCACCACTGGGCCGCTTTCCAGCCGCGAAATGCGACCGGGGGTGCGCCCCACAAAACCCGCCAGTTTTGGTCCGCGCCGGACTTACATTATTTAAAAGCCGGTACCACAATGTGTGGCATGCCCCTATCCGCCACCCGGGGACGCGCCCGATGGGAGTCTGGCAACTCCACACGGGGACTCGGGGGGGAACCTTTTTTTTTTTTTTTTTTTTTTTTTATTATCGTCTGTAAAAAAATGCTGCTTACGCACTGTCTCCCGGCCAAAAGGGGGAGACCGGGAGGGGGTGTGGGGCTCACTGCGGCCGACGCGACCACCGCAGTCCTACCCACTAAAAAACTTCAGACGACGCCCACCGCTGTTGAAAAGGGGCGAGGCACCAGTGCCCGGGTTTGTAGCTTCTGGTACCCCGCCCGCGGCCAACGTCCCCCGGATCAGAACCGGGGAGACCTCCTCAGGAAGGCGCAATTTGCAGCGCCCCCCCTACCTCTATGTGCGGCCATGGCGTAACTGGCCGACTTCGGGGGGGGGTCTATGGCGAGACGGAAGGGGCCCCCTGCCCCCGCCGCCTAAGACCCCCCGGGCGCTGCCTGACGGGCCCTCCTGGCCCGCCCGCTGCGCCAACGGCGTAGCCGGAGAGAGAGCGGATCCCGCTCCCTCTCCCGCTCCGCGGCCTCCTTCTGCGACATCACCACTTCGCAGAAGGAGGCCATCGCCTCCCATGCCGTCTCGCTGTCAACCATCTTTTGCATGATGGTCGGCAGCGAGAGAGCCACTCCACCCAGGGCCGCGGCTAACGTCGACCGCGGCCCCGCCCACGCAGGGCACGCCACCAAAGTGTGCTGCGCGGTGTCTTCCGCGCAGTCACAGTGGTGGCAACACCGGGTCGACTCCCCCCCGGCGACGTCACACAGATACTTCCCAAAGCACCCGTGCCCGGAAAGTACCTGCGTGAGTCGGAAGGTCATCGACCCCCACCGACGGCCGACCCATCGCTCTAAGATGGGCCCGACCGCCTCGAGGATACGGCGCCTCGAACCTTCGGCACGAAATTCGGCGCTCCCGAAAAGCTGCCGCCGCCATGAGCCCAGAGCCTGCCTCTGAGCGTCTCTACGCCACCGCACCACAGTGTCCGGTGTGGGGCGGAGACCCTGGCTCCGGGATTGCGCGCCACGCCAGTAGACCGCCGAGAGAACCTCGGCGTCGAGGTCCCATGGCAGGGACCCGGCGAGCGCGCATGCCACCTCATGGGAGATGGTGCGATACCCCCTAACGACACGGGTCGCCATGACCCTCTGCGACTGCTGCAGGATCTGTCGATGGCGACCCGATATGGAGCTCGCCCAAATTGGGGCTCCATACAGGGCTATGGACCGCACCACTCCCGTGTAAAGGCGGCGGCAACTGCCGCCACTCCCTCCGAGATTGGGGAGCAGGCGAGATAGAGCTCCCGCCGTGCTCACCAACCTCGGGCCCAGGTGCCGAAGGTGCGCTTCGAAGTCCCATCTGCTGTCGAGAAGGACGCCGAGATACTTCAGCGTGTTCTCGACAGGGATGGGAGTTCCTCCTACCACGATACTAGGCGGAGGCGGCCGCCTCCGGGGACCATGGAAAATAATGGCCCCGGATTTATGCAGTGCCACCTCGAGCCCCAGCCGCCGTATCCTCTCGACCACCGCCGCGACGCCGACAGTGGCCAACACTCTCGCATCCCGGGGATCAGAACCCCGGGATGTTACGAGGGTGTCGTCGGCGTAACAGATCACGTCCACGCCGTGCAAATTCACACAGCGCAGAACGTAATCATATCCGATGTTCCACAGGAGTGGTCCCAGGACAGACCCCTGCGGAACACCGCACACCATACGCCGACGACAGCCTCCTCCGCCCATCGTTGGGAAGACTACCGCCCTCTCCGACAGGTAGCTCCCCAACAACCGCCGCAGATATGGAGGCACCCCGTGATATCGAAGCGCCTCCATAATCGTTGACCAGGGCAGGGTGTTGAAGGCGTTCGCGATATCGAGCGACACCGCAATCAACACCCCACCCCGGGAAACCGCCCTCTCCGACAGGTCCTGCAAGCGGCCGATCGCGTCAATCGTCGATCGGCCGCGGCGGAACCCGAACTGGTGGTCGGACAGATCTGGTCCGACCTCCTCCAGGTGCTCGACGAGGCGGTTGGTGATGACACGCTCCAGGAGCTTGCCCGCCTCGTCGAGCAGCACGATGGGCCGATAACCAGAAGGGTCATCGGCCGGACGTCCCTCTTTGGGAAGGAGTACCAAGCGGCCCTCCTTCCAGCGCCGCGGAAAAACCCCATCCCGCAGACACCTAGCAAAGAGGGAGGTCACGCGGGAAAGAAAAGGCGCTTCCTCCCCGCTCAAAACCAGGTCCCACGCCCTCGTCGGAATGCCGTCGGGACCTGGGGCCGTGCTCTTGCCCCTCAGGCGTAGCACGGCCCTTCCTACCTCCTCCTCGGTGAGCTCGGGCACATCCTCAGTGCCCGAGTCACGGGTGACTTCTGGCGCCGCCATAGTGGGAGGCACGAAGTCGGTTCCCCTGTCTGGGAACAGTGCCTCAACCACCCTACCGAGTACCGCCGGTTCGAGACTGCTGGAGACGGGAGGGGTCCACGCTCGGAGCTTTTGCCGTACTATTTTGTACGGCCTGCCCCATGGATCCGCCTCAACGGCCTCCAGCAGCTCGTCCCACGCTGCGGCTTTGGACCGGCTAATGGCCCCGCGAAGGGCCCTCACCGCCTCTCTATAGGCGGCGTAGAGCCGATCCAACTCGGCGTCGTCGCGGATTCTCCTTCCGCGACACCTCTGATAGCGGCGCCGCTCCACCGCACAGGTTCGGCGGAGCTGGGCGATCTCCGGCGACCACCAGTAGACCTGGGATCTGCGCGGGGGGGCGCGAACACGGGGCATGGCCACGTCACAAATACGCGTCATGGCCGCGCACACCCTCGCAGCCTCCCCCTCCACGTCCACCAGCGGTGGCTCCCGTGGCCACGCCTCGACCAGGGCTGCCTCCCGCAGCAAAGACCTGTCGAGGCGCTTGATCGCCCATCGTGGGCCGTCCAATCGCGGCTCTCCAACACCTCCGCTGGGCGCTGGCACCGATGTGGAGACACTGAATCTGATATAGCGATGATCAGACAATGTCTCCACATCCTCCAGCACCCTCCAATCGTGGACACGATGCGCGAGAGAGGGTGCCGCAAACGAGATGTCGATAACAGACCCCCCGTTGCGGCGCACGCACGTGTCCACCGAACCGCGATTGAGGATGGACAGCCCACACTCTGTCACCCATTCCTCCAAGGCCGTCCCCCTCCCGTCAGTCGTCCGGGAGCCCCACGCCGTGGATTTGGCGTTGGGGTCCCCCATCACAATGACGGGGAGAGAAGAGCCTTGGGTTATAGCGCCCAACCTGACCAAAAACCGCTCGAACTCGACGAGGGGGCGATTGGGGGAGAAATAGACCCCCACAACCACCACCCCGCCGACCCGAGCGGCTACGAAACCTCCCCCTCTCCCGACGAGGACGAGAGGGGGAGTGCCCGCCGCCATACGCTGAATGATGGCCACTGAGCCGTCCGCGTCGCAGACCCAGTCGGAACGGACCGGGACGCGGTAGGGCTCAGCGGCCACTGCCAGACCGACCTGCCACTCCGCCATGGCCTGAAGAAGAAGATCCTGGGCCGCGGCGGAGTGGTTAAGGTTCGCCTGGAGAAAGTTGAGCTGGAGAGCCATAAATTAATGAGTCTCCATATCAACCTCCTCCGGCCGATCCGTGGCGGCGGTAGGGCCCGATGGCAGCACGCCTTTGCCGGGGCCCTTCTTTTTAGCCTTGGGGGACCGGGCGCAAGCCTTACCCCCAGGGCGATGGTCGGCCACCCTCCCAGCCTCCTCACAGAGGGGACAGTGGGGGGGGGCAGAGCATTCTCGGGCTCGGTGCCCTGGTCGAGCGCAGCGGAAGCAGTTATCGCTGCGGTCAACCGAAGACTTGCACTGGGCCCCAAGATGGCCCAGCGCGAAACACCTAAAGCAGCGGCTGGGACGAGATTCCAAAAGAGTCGTCCCAGCCGACACCCAGCCAACGAGCAATCGCCCGCTGGCCACCCGTTTCGCCACCGCCACGGGGCAGGAGACCACAATGGCCCCCAGCCCCGCAGAGGTAGCCCTTCCAATAGCCCCCGGCCTCACGAGGTCGGGAGCGCAGCCGCCGACTGCCGCCACCGCCGCCACAACCTCCTCCCTGGAGACAGAGTCGTCCAGACCCGCGATGCGGACGTCTGCCCGCATCACCGGCCTGGAGACCCTGACGTCCTCCGGCAAATAGATCGCCCGGAGACGCTCCGCCAGCCGATCGGCCTTCTCCTCCCGGGCCTCTCCCGCGATCTCGAGAACCCGGGCCCCCGTCACCGCCTTGCGGAACCGCACCGAGGCAATGCCGAGGTCGGCAAGGCGTATCTTCGCCTTGGCCTCGGCGATCACCGCCTCGTAGGTGCGGCCTCGCTCCACTGCGCCCGGCAGCAGCGTCATCACGACTGCTGCGGATGATGGCGGGCGCAGCGCCTTCTTTTTGGCGGGGGCTGTTGCCGATCGGCCCGGCTGTGGTGCCGGCCTGGCAGGAGCAGCGCTCCGCGACCCTTTGGCCTGCGCCGCCACTCTCCCTTTGGGGCGGCGCGAGACCACAGTGGTCCAGGTCTCCCGTTCCTGGCCACCCGACTGGGACGGGGTGGCAACGGTAGCCGCTGGACGGACCTCCGATGGAGAGGAAGGAACAGCCGGTGCGGACGCCGAAACAGGCACCGGCTGCTTCTTCCCCTTTCCCTTTCCCTTCCCCTTTCCCTTCTTGGTAGGGGGAGGAGGAATCTGCGCTGGGGCCACGGTAGGGGCCGAAGAAGGGCCCGGCTGTGGCGAAAGTGCCACCCGGTCGGCCCGAAGCGGGGGACGCACGGACTTCTCGGGAAGCAGGCGGCCACCCACCTCCAGCCCGTCAATGCGTGCGTCCAGACGTGCCCGCAGCTCCTGCAGATCCCGCCCGAACCGCTCCTCTACCTGTACTAGGTTAACAGGCCTCCGCATCTCCTCGCGGAGGGAGGAGACCTCCCTCATGAGTTGGGCCTGTTGCGAAAGTAGGCGGGCGTTCTCCAGCCTCGAAGTTTTTTCTGCGGCTTCACTGGCACGCCTGAGGCGCTCCACCTCCTGTCGCAGCATCTCCTCCTCCGCCGTCGGGGGGCGAGACACCATGGCCCTGAGGCACTCCTTCCCTACCTCGGCAGCGTAGCTGAAGCCGCCGTGGAAGGTCCCCTTCAACGAAGAGGACCTTTTCGTCATCTCGTCGATGGCAGTCAGGCATTTTGACAGCCTGTCCGCCAGTGTGTGAGACGAGACGTTGTCCACCGAGTCCCAGCCAGCTGCCATGGCCCGGAAATCTGTGGCACAGTCTGATCTGGGAGCGCGAAAGAGGTCCGGCATCGGCTCCCGTTCCCTTCTCTCGCGCTCAACCTCTAGCCTATCCTGCGCCCGGCTAGCACTCAGCGCCCTCCTGGCCTCACCGAGACCGGCCGTAAGGCCGTAAGAAGAAACGCGGCCACGGGATCGGCCGCGCTTCGTCGACGCTCTGACGTCGTCCGGGGCCAGGTCGGCCTCACTGGCCAAGCTCGCCCTCTTTCTTTTTTGGCGAAGGCAGTGGGGCTGAACCCCAGACGAACTGCCTTCGCCAAACGCCACTTCTGACGTCTCCGACGCTTCCGCGGGACCCACAGTATCCATGGTCCCCGCCGAACCGTCGGAGAGAATCTCCTCCGGCGTCGGCGTCGAGACGAACCTGCCACGCTCGTCCCTCGGCGGGCCCGGCCCTCCACCGCCCCTAAGGCGCAATACACCACCACATCGTTCTGCAGAATCATAAACCGTATCCAGAAAGCCAAAGTCGTCGGGGCGGGAATCAGCAGCCTGCTGACCCCCGAAGTAGTTTGTGCCCCCTCCGTATACTACGGGGCAGACACCCGCCGAAGCGGGTGTGCAGGATTCCCCCTTTCGGGGACCTGCCCGGAGAATTATTTGCAAACTCCTTGTAAACATTATATAATACGCCCTCTCTTTTTTCGGGGGTGAGCTCCCCCGCACGCTAGCGACTGGACTCCCTCCAGCCATGCATCCCTTCGGCACGATCCGCTCACCTTGGGATTGGGGTAATTTATTATAGTGGTATTCTTCCACGCGGCACCACTCTCAGTGAGCGGCACCTCCGGTCCGCAGACTGCGGATTACGGATTGCCCGACGGGGAGTCAAGAGACCCCCCCGACAGCCACTGGGATGTGACTGCCGGTCTCGCCGCGCCGCAGGCCTTGCAGGCCTGCCACCCACCGCCGCATGAAAGCGGCCACTGCCCTCGAAAGGGCGAAACAAAAGGCGCCAAAACGCCTCGCCTCCACTGGGAAAATGGGCTGCATCCCCTGCCACCTCAGATGAGCTGAGGCATGCTGGGAGCAGCCGACACCCTACGCCGTGTGACAACGGCACCACTGGGCCGCTTTCCAGCCGCGAAATGCGACCGGGGGTGCGCCCCACAAAACCCACCAGTTTTGGTCCGCGCCGGACTTACAATAAAAATTGCCGGTACCACAATGTGTGGCATGCCCCTATCCGCCACCTGGGGACGCGCCCGATGGGAGTCTGGCAACTCCACACGGGGACTCGGGGGGGAACCTAACCTAACCTCACCTGTAAATGGTGCACCTGCCGATCAACGGACGAGGCTCTGGCGAACATAACAGGCTTGCCACCTATTACGTGGGACTATATAATTGGCGAAGTATGGGCTTATAATTTGCCTCTGCCTAAACCGTCAGGAAAACAAGCGTAAATGTATGTATGTAGTACAGTACTCTAATACCACTGTATTAGATACGGTAGTAAGAGATCATGATTAACAGCCCGTCAGAGCATACAGCTGAAAATAGGCTATTCTCAAAGCGCCAGCTTGTCCCATTGTTGGCTTTATGCTTCCAATTACGAGCTATCCATCGCTCCATCTAGTAGGCGGTCGTCTCCACCGACGTTTACCAATCAAGGCTGCCGGTCTGGGACGTATCTGGCCAGCCCATTGCCACTTCAGCTTGCTAGCTCTTTGAGAAATATCGGAGATTTTGGTTTACTGACGAATTACTTTGTTAGGGTTTCTATACATCAGATGAACACCAATATTGCTGTAAAAGATTCGCGTTTTATATACTTTTCTCAATATTGCAAATAAAATTTTGAACCTTTTTCCAAGCGCCTTTGAGTAGGTAATGATATAATTTGTGTAAAATATTTGTCATTCGAAAATCATATTACGTTCTATTTTATACTACGAGACATTATACATAGTAAAAAGTTTTCTTTCGGTAAAGTTTCATTCCTTACTCCTACCCTTTATGCGATGTATTGTTTTAATATTACTTCTTGCATTCTTGCATTTGTAATATATATTTTCATACCAAATTAATTTATGAAGACAACAAACAAATCATGATTGGCGTACGGCGTAATTTACGTATCCCTAAAAATATATTAAGAAAATTTACCTTATAAATTAAAATTTTAAGCTCCAGCGGTGGTCTCATTTATATTTCGCAATAAGTAACAGAAAAAAGCCTCCACCTCGATATTATTTCGTTATTATTGCCAATTTATTAATAAGCAACGCCCGTCCTACTATTATACTTAATTACACGTGGCATTAAATCTAATATTCATTGTTTGCTACAATAAGTGGCATTAGCTATTAAAATGATAGTTGCAAGTCAAATATTTCAATACATTTGTAATTTTTTTGTTGAATTATTTTCTTTGTGTTTAATAATACTTTTAGTTCAAAAAGTACTAAGTACTAGTTAAAAGTACTACTAGTGTAAAGTTTTAGTTTTAGGGTTCCATAGTAAGTTAAATTTGCATTGCGTGGCCTACAGGTACTTTCTATTTTAAGGGTTACATTGTAAGTTAAATTTGCATTTGTCTGCTAGTGAAAATCCCGTCAATATCGGTTCTTCGGCGGTGTCGGAGATTAGTCTCAACAAACAGACCAATTATTTTAAAATTTATAAGCTCCAAGTTCAACGACGGTATTAAATTACCTACTTTGTAGTACTTACTGTGCGTGTAAACAAATGCTATAAAAATTATATTACGGTACTACGCAGAGAAGTCTTAGGTACGTTCCTACAATATCAGAGGTACAAATTATGTCGCCAAAAACCGTATCACGCGATGGAGCGTTCTAGGTTGATCTACAAGCTTATGCTCGGGGCTTCCCGCGTGTCCTATAGTTTTATCATTTCCTGGACGAACAATGCGATAGGTACACATTTTGTGTGCATTATGTATGTACTCTTTAATATATTTTTAGGTTTAGAAATTAATTAATTTCACATGATTACCGAAGAAAGAGTTAATGTTTTTAGGATGCCTATATTTTTAAAGTATGTACTTATAAGAGAGTTTCTATATTCTAAATAATAGGTTGGGGAAAAAGTCTTTTCGTATTTTTGTATGAAAAGTCAAGACATTTTTTTCAAAGTTTATTTACATTTATTTACAATATATATGTACCGTTTTGTTGAATAACTTTCTGCCATTTTGTGGGCAGAGACATTATCCCGTTACTGTAGAAACTTTGGGACTTCTGATCAAAAAAACGGGACAAATAGTTTTGGCAGTCCTCTCTTGAGGTCAACCTTACAGAACCTAAAGAATTCTGCAGAGACCGAAACAGGTGAAAATCTGAAGGCGCAAGGTCAGGGCTATATGGTGGATGCACTAGGACCTCCCAGTCGAACTCTCTTAATTTTTGCTGAGTGGCTAAAGATGTGTGTGGTCTAGCGTTATCGTGATGAAAGACCACACCCTTCCTGTTGATCAATTCCGGCCGTTTTCTCTCGACTGCTTCCTTTAATCTCATCAGTTGCTGGCAGTAAAGATCAGAACCGATGGTTTTGCCGGGCGGTAAAAGCTCATAATAAACAATGCCCTTCCAATCCCACCATACACACAGCATCACCTTATTTCGTGTTAGGCCAGGTTTGGCCACAGTCTGTGAAGCCTGGCCAACTTTCGACCACGACCTTTTTCGCACGTTCTTGTCGTACGTGATCCACTTCTCATCGCCAGTTATCAATCTCTTCAAAAACGGCTCGGTTTCATTACGTCTCAATAATGAATCGCAAATGAGTACACGGTTCATTAAGTTTCTTTGAGTGAGCTCGGGTGGCACCCAAATATCGAGCTTTTTTGTATAACCAGCTTTCTTCAAATGGGTCAAAACTGTTTTGTGGTCAATTCCCAGTTCTTCAGCTACATCGTAACTACTAATATGCAGATCTTGCTGCACTCTTTCAAAAATGGCGTCCATTTTATTCGTAACAGGGCGACCAGAGCGAGGTGCATCTTTAACATCAAAATTTCCGGACTGAAAACGTTTGAACCAAATTTGTGCTACTCTTACTGACACTGCATCAGGTCCATAAACATCACAAATTTTTTTCACTGCTTGAGTTGCATTTTTGCCTTTTTTATAATAAAATTTTAAAATGTATCGAATTTCTTCATTAGATTCACTCATTTTTACGGAGAGAAAAACAAATGAAAAATAGCGGGAAACAACTTTTTTTTATTTTTTTCTTTTCTTTATAATGGAACCTTTTTAATGTTACCAAAACCAGCCAGACACAAATAGTACAGTCAAAAAAATTTTTTAATAAGTTTATACCTACGTTATGCGAAAAGACTTTTTCCCCGACCTAATACTTTGGGGCTTATTACAAAACCAGATCTATAGTTAAACCAGGTTTAAAACTAGTGCTGTCACTTTTATTTGTTAAAATTAAGACAGTTACCCGCCGCTTACAGTGTTAATCCGGGTAACACTTTAAAGCTATAATTTATAATTGCAAAAAAAAAACAGCTTCATGGCTGAGTCAATGTATGCATGCAAATATTTTATCTACACTTAGTTACTCATTATACATCAACCTTTCATTTTGCAGGCCTTCTGGAGTACTAAATTTAATTAAGAAATAATTAATTATTTTTGTTCTTATTTCTTGGTTTTCTAAATAAATAAATAAAACTAATTTCTATACATAAATATCATATAAATTTGTATTTCTTGTTAAATTAATTGTTCAGAAGTAGGCAGACTAAGACAGACTGTCCATTAATTTAAGTCGTCCATTCCAAAGTAGATGTAGAAGATGTCCTGTCTTAAAAGGTAATAACAAAATTCTTGGCTATTGTCTTGGTGTGAACAATATCGCCCCTTAATATGAATCTAGAGAGCTCTCGCTAGGCAAAAGTGATCATAAGTTTTCAGACAATTATTAGAAATTCTTTAAATTATTTTACACTTACGCGTTTATTTGGTTTTGATATGAGTTAATGATTGTTTTTATTGGGTTGGGTCTAAAGGGATCCTTCCAAGACCTAAGGAGTCCAAGCCTACCTTACCAGCAAGTGGTGCACCTGCCGATCAACGGACGAGGCTCTGACGATCATAAAATTTCCTGATAAGCGGCATTGAACTCGCCACGAATCACACTTCACGCGAAACCATTTTAGAGTAGCGTAGGCAGGTGTAAGGTGTTGCGTGAATAAATTTTTTATTCTAATATACACATACAAGTTGAAAATGTTAAGCCCAAGCTTGTTTATCCGATAAGTAATCATTAACAGCATAATACCCCTAAATTACCCCTTTGAAGAAACTGCTTTTTAACTACAGTTTTAAAAGTTGCCAATGGTAGATCAATTATTTCCTGCGGAATTTTATTAAAAAATCTGATACTATTACCCAAAAATGAATTTTTTGTTTTGTGAAGTCGACAATTTGGCAGAGAGAGCTTATTTCTATTCCTAGTATTAAAATTATGTACTTTTGAATTTTTATTAAATGTATTAATGTTTTTGCGAACATACATTATATTATCGAATATATACTCGATATCAGTTGCCACTCTTTATGACTTCAGAGATGGGTTTGGTCGGAAAGTTTAGTCTCGCAAAGCTTCTAGCAATTATACAATGCGAAAGTGTAAAGATAACTCAGTTGTTTCAAGTTTTGTATTACTTGACCTACATACATTGTTGTCTTAACAATCTGTTCGTATCCTTTGGCTTTACCTGCCTCCGAGATCAGGGTCCCGGCAGCTTTGCGGGATTAGCGGGATCCCGGGCAGCTGCTCGTTTATCCGGAGATTTCCTCTTTGTATCACTTTGTAGTCAAAACGCTCTTCGCTCGATTACACTTCGCTCCACATACAATATATGAAAAAGTTTTGTTCGGGAAAAGGGAATGACTTTTCTTGAGACGGAAAATGACAGCCTGTGTAACAGTAACAGGGTATAATTGGTTAAGTGACCTTTAAAAAAAGGTTCAAGTAGCTGAATACTTTGAAAACGTAAAACTATTTATAGGAAAATCAAATAATACGAGTTTAGATTTTTGAAGAATAATTATTTAAATAAAAACTTATTTTTGAATAATTCAAAATATGTTTACATTAAACGTTTTTTGAGTGTATGCGTAGTTTGTACGCATTATAAACTGTATAGTATAATATAATGTATATCTATAAAATGATAGTTTTATCATGAATGGTTTTCCCTTGGTCCCGACTCCCGGTGTATTTAATTTAAAATATTAAAGTATATTTATCCTTTGTCTACATTGTATACGAAGTTGACCATCTAGGTAAACTGCTCACAGTAAGCAAGCTGAAGCAGCTGGGCACCTAGCACGTAGAACTGACGGCCGTTGGGGAGTAAAGTCCTAGAATAGAGATCCTTCGACAGAGAGCGTGGTGTTACGTCCTTCCGGAAGATGGACTGACGAGCTAATAAAGGTCGCACGATCAGAGCGTGGTGTTACGTCCTTCCGGAAGATGAACTGACGAGCTAATAAAGGTCGCACGATCACCATGAATGCAGGCTGCCTACAGTAGGTCACGCAGTTAGTTAATGCTGTTGGCCTATGTTCAGCAGTGAACTTCTTTGGGCTGATGATGATGATGAACTGCTAGTAAGCGTTGTGTGAAATATCTGAGGAACAACTTAAATGAACAATAAACAGACATTTAGCTAAAACGGAAAAGGGTTAAGTTGAAATAATAATAGCCAGACCCAACACAATTAGAGGTTCGCGTTGAGTTTGGATATGAATGTTAACTAATGTAGAATTAATCCAAAAAGGATTAAAGGAAACTATTCCCGGATCCCACCTCTTTTTGCGTACGGTAATGTAGAATTCAGTCATAGTGAAATAATCGATGGTATAATATATCTAAACTTGCACTTTCGTAATGGTACTTTATAAATCCTTTTTTTAATGTCCCATAATATTCAATTGAACAGTCATATACCTACTACGCGTTTACAAATATTGAATAGTCAGAGTGAAATAATGGATATTAAAATCTAAATCTGCTTTATATTTCATTGTCTCTGGATAAATAGCTTGTCCAGCACCGTTCCATGACCTAAGTAATAATATTAAGTATAATAATAATATACTTAATATTATGAGATATTTATAAGAAATAAAATCTACAAAAAAGCCATGCTATTGTGGCGTTTTATTAAGAGGTCTGAACCTGTTTAAGGGTCAGAGTGCAAAATTTTCTTATATTATGGACGCTACATATTCGTCAATATAAAAACTTTAATTATAGACACCACACTCTCACATCCGTCAATACAACATTCCTACAGTATTCATAAAGGCACAATTCTACAATCGTCAAAATAGATTTTCTAATTGTGAAAATTCGTGTTACTTTTCATTTTCTATTATGTTTCAGTAAGACTCCAAGCGTGCCTTATTCGAGATCTTCCCGGCAATGGAAATGTAATCACATTGGACTCTCAGCCCTAATGAAACGACATAAGGACTGGGGCGTGTTCAATAAAAACAAATGGCTTTTGCTTCAGTGAATTTGCATCCGCAAGTTGATATTGGATAAAAACCGTTTTATTTTACATTATTTAAATTCGAATCATGAATTTTATTGGTGAAATAACTATGCTTTAGTCTAACGGATTTTAAAAAAATATTTTGAAAACACATAAATGCTTAAAAGAAAAAACACACTATTTTATAATAAACAATTCCCAAAAGTTAGCAAAGACTGCTAAGGAAGAAAGTTTTCCAAGTAAACATTTTGGTATAATCTTTAAGAAAAAACTATGTAAAAAATAATCTGTGTGTTTTATGCTCTTTAAGTAACTATTATGTAACAGTACTCATTTACATATATTTATAGACGGCACCTTAAAGTAGAAAATAAAAAAGCGATAAAATTTGTTGCTCGGAGTCAAAGTTATTATTTTTAACTTATTTTAAAAGAACTTTTTACTGTGCTACATACTTTTTGATACTTTTACATACTTTTGATATTATAAAATATATTCGTATTTTTCTTAAACCATTGCCTTAAAAATGTAAAAGTATAAAAATAGTAATATCGATATCATACACTTTAACGCACAGGAACAATGCGAGAATGCGAGTAGAACTCACCCCATTAAACATTTATTTTCACATTGAAATGGAACACGTTTAGTTTAGTTCGCAAACAATGTGCCCGTAGGTTGTAAAGTTATGTTGGAACAAAGAGTAACCTAAATTAGTTTGCTGTATAATTTAGAAATAACATACTCTTAACTAAAATGCTTTAACCTTCGGCTATCATGACACAATTGGAATTCTATAGTTTCCTGTCTTTTTGCAGCCAGCTCATATTAGGTCAAATAAAAAGTGCTTTTTTAGGATTCGTATAATTACAGAATAATAATAAATAAATAAATATTTCTGACACTAACACCAATTATTTAGTTCCAAGATAAGTATCATTAAGAACTTGTGTTATGGATACTAAATAACGGTTAAACATACATAAATACATTTTTTTTTGTAAATACATACCTAATATACATAGAAAAACACCCAGACCAGAACAAATATTCATATTTATACACACAAATATTTGTCCTGTGTGGGAATCGAACCCACGACCTCAGGAGTGGAATGCGGGTATACTCGCCACCACGCCATATCGGTCGTCAAAAACACAGAAAAATAAGAATGTATTAAATACAGACATATTATACTATATGTTCCAATGGCGATTGACTTGAAATAACACTTAATAAGGTTAAAATGACTAAGACATCACACAAAATAACACGCCTGTTTCCCCGAAGGTGTAGGCAGCGGCATATTATATGCCTACATTTCGCCAATAAACGCGGTTGGTCCCGCGTAATAGGCCGTTTTTTTAAATTTACGTTCTCATATGACTTGGCCAAACATTTACCAAGTAATTTACGTTAAATAACACCTTTTTAGGTCAATTTCTACTATTCAAACCTAAACGTAACGAAATATAATTTAAAACAAACACAGAAACTATGTCTTTAATGAATTTAGCTCATAACCCACAGTTAAAATCTATACACCGTGAAATTAAGTTAAGCTAACGTGAATTTATGATCACAAATGGATGTGGAGCCGGTGTTAACTTAATATAAAACTTTGTTCATACCCGTAAACACCCACCGTGCCCTTTTTGTTTGGGGAAATTTAATTTAAAGCTGACACCTGCCAGTGTCACACCCGGATCATAAAATAGATAGGTTCTGACAAACGGCATCTTACGGGGGACAAACCGATTGTCACATAGTGGGCGGGTATCGCCCGGGACGTTTGGGCGAGGTCGCAAAGAAAACTATCATAGAAAGGCGAAGATATAAGTCTATCAGCATTTTCAAGAATAATAGTATAGTTACTTTAGGATAAGAGATTACATAAAAAGTTATTACTTGATAGTCTAGTACTATCAATAACCGCTATCTCGTCCCATTAAATTCATAGCACTTTCTCTCACAAACAAGGGTGAGAGAGATTGTAGAAAATGACTTCACCACGCCAACATATGATATATGGTTTTATGCACAGATAATATATTACTATACTAGTAAATAGGTTTAATGACTAACAGATATAGGGGAGCCCAAACTTAACGTGCCTTCCGAAGCACGGAAGCGCTCGATAAAAATTCCACACAAACGGTCACGCAAGCCACAATCCGAGGACTGACATCAGCGATCTCTGCTGCTTTAACGGCTTCATGTATAAAGTACAAGAAATTCTCGGTTCATTACTAATATTTTCTCAGTTTATATTAAACTACGATGTTAATAATAATTGTCATCTGAAAACTTACTACTGGCGAGTGAACCGGTATGTCTGGCCCCCAGGGGGCCAATCGCGTTATTTTAAAATGTTTAGGTTCATTCGTGTTTCAATTCTGATCGTGTTCCGGTTGTAACTCAGCTGGGCAGGAAATTCGTATCGCGTTAAACTTCAAGACTGAACCAGAGTTGAACCGGAATTGGACCAATCCTTCTTTGAGGCGATAGTGATGTGATCATAGTATTTTTGTTGATATTCTGCTATTTGAGTACAATCGATGGTCGACTAAACCATTTTACCACATCACTACGTGTTATTTGACAGATGATAGCGGGCGATGTTTGTTTGAATTGTTTGTTTACATTACGATCAAGTTTCAAACTTTTATGAGTTTCGTGCCATTTCGTGGGAAAGCAAGTGTTCTATTATAATAAAGTTAGAACAAAGGATTGATTAACAGGTAAGTAAAGTTTTTTGGTATTTTAGTGTAAATTCTAATATTTTAGCCAAACTAATTAATTCACTTTGTTTTGTGAATTTGTTTCACAAAAAACTTCGTCCTAAGAAAATGGAAGAGCGCCGCCGTGTTACAACTGTCCGGCAGCTGGAACTGCTGGTGGAGTTCCTCGAGGAACGTAGAGACCTCGCCCTTGGGAGAGTGCGATCCAAAGAAGCTCGATCGGTTGCATCGCGACTGTGGCGTGAGTGCGCCGAAATATTAAATGCGGAGGGGCCTGCGAGAACCGCCAAAGAGTGGTCTAAGGTAGGTGGTACTTACATGTCCTTAAAATTTACATAAGATAATTGTTAACATTACCTTGTAATTGTAGGTTTGGAATGACCAAAAGTGTAAAGTCCGAGGAAAGTTGGTCACGATTAATGCCAACCAGAGGGCAACAGGGGGTGGACCTTCAAATGCTCCATCATTAACAGCTTTGGAGGAGAGAGTAGCAGATATTTTAGGCAGGGATGTAGGTCCTATGCCAAACATTAGCCAAGACCAATTGGTATGTAAGATATTTTAAGTAAATATTATGCAGAGAAAATTTTAGTTTAATATTGACTGTTGAAAATGTTTTATTGATAATATTTTAGGGTGAAATCATTGTGGAGCATGTGGTGGAAGACGAAGTGCAGGATAATGTGCATGAATTGCAAAATACTTCACCTCCAATTGTGTAAGACTAAAATATTAAACAAAATCATTGACTTGCATTGCTTAAACATTATTGTTATTTTGAAACTTATGTAATTTTTTTTATTGCAGATTAAACTTAAATATAAATGAAACGGAGAATGCTGCATCATTTCCTCCATCACCTAGTTTGACAGGACAGGTGCCAACAACACCTCCTGGCCCCGGTAAGATAAGAAAAAGTCATAATACATTTATTATTATAAGACATTTTGCAAATAATTTGTCATGACACCAAGACCATCTTACCCCAAACCAAGACAATAAAAAAATCTACATTGTCCCGGAGTTACCCCAGGGTTTCAGAAACAATGGTTGGCAAATGGGAAAGAAATAAAAAATGTTTTAAAAAATCCTATTATTATTACACACTTTTTACACAGATATAAAGTTATTCAGTACACAAAAATTTCATTGTTACTATTTTATTAACTGATTTTAAAAATAAATTCAATAAATTCAATGCAATTTACAGACTTACATTTTTATAATTATTGTTATGTCTAATATTATTTATTTATTCTATAACATAATACTTTTTTTACTTTATACACAGTTAGGCGTAGAGGCAGAGAACGCAGAAGGACACAACTTCCAAACCCGAGTCGACCAATCATGAGTAAGTTGTGATTTTTCAATTGCATTATTAATATTATACAAACGGACTTTATGATAAAATAATTAATTTATTATAATAAAAACTTATCAGCTAATGTTATCCTGCAAGTACTAAAATAATTGTACTTAATTATTGTTTTTCTTTTCAGGAACAGCTTTAGAGGAGTCGAGGTCAATGATTCTCACTATTGAGAGCATAAAAGCTGAGGCGACGATGCGTAATGCAGAGGCATTTAAGATGATGGCTGAATCATTCAAATTAATTGCCGAGAGTGTAGATCGCATAAGTCGAAAGGTATTTTTATAAGTCTTCTGCTAATATTGTTTAATAATAACTAAAGTGGACAACATCATATAAATTGCATAATAGCCGTTCTGGAAATCGGAAACAACGACGCGAAAGCGTCTAATGTCAAACCTACTCAGACCCCAGACAAAAAGAAAAGTTCATTTTTTCATTGATTGGACATTCATCTGGGATTGAACCTGGGACTTCTGAGACATCGAGCATCGCCAAACTATACATGTTACCCACTCTACTTTAGAAGTCGAATTTTAATCGAATTATGTATACTACTTGTATTCATTTCTAATTTAATAAATCTAAATATTCAATTAAATATTATATAAGTGAATTATATATTCACGCATAGTTCAAAGTAATTCTGAAAGTTAACACATTTCTAATTTTTTTTCAGTTTTGTCAAGAAGACTGATGATATTTAAAGTTAAGTAGGATAAGTTAGAAACAAACATTAAAAAGTATTACCAAAAATAGTATATAATATTTAAGCATTGTGTAAGATAGAATTATGTAGTTTGAAAAGTATTTCAACAATTATTTGTTAATTATTTGTAAGTCTGAGTTATCTATGTAGTATGATAGGTGTTAAAAATAAATATATTTCATTAAATGCATTTGTTACTATTCTATTGCCCTGTTTGTCCACAAACGGTTAATAAGAGCTTGTCGGCGCGCACGGCCTAGCTCCAAATTCGTCAGAGCGAGAGACCTACACGGCCCACGACCACTACCACTGGCCCCATCAGTCAGCCCGCGTTCGCGAGCCGCCTCTTCTGCCGTAAGTGGAGTAAACGGCGTGTTGGCTCTATGTGCTATATTATGCAGCACACAGCATGCATTGGTTATTCTGGCTGCAACCTCTGGTAAGTAATGCAGCTTTCTGTCAACCAGTAGACACCTAAAAAAATGTTGATAGATTTAGTATATTAATAGATTGACAAATATTATACATAATAATATATTAACTTAAAAAATATTTGTTTTATTATCATTCAAACTCTATTGCCTTAGACACATTTAAGTTGGACTAATCCATTATTAAGAAATTCTTCAGATTTATTCAGTTGTTTTAAATTAAAATATGTAATACCTAAAGCGGGCTTTTAGAACTCCTATGCATCGTTCAACTGTACTTCTGGCAGTCAGGTGCAAACTTTGATAGTGTTCCTCTGGTGTGTTTGGTTGTGGATCCGATACAGGTATCATCATAGTAGGCCGTAATGGGTAACCACTATCCCCTGAAATAAATTTAATTGATAAGAATATTAAATATAATATAATATTTATTAATAATCCATAAATTATATCATACCTAAAAGATATAAATCCTCTCCAGATGTGTGAAGTCTTTCTACATACTGCTTTAGGGAATGGTTAGCCCATACAACACTATCATGTGTAGAACCGGGATAACTTGGATCTACACACATTATGTTGAGTTTAGAATCACAAACCTGCAAAAAAAAACAGTATTAAAGGTCTTCAATATAGCTATCAAACAAAAAACAAACAAATCTGTCTGACTTACAATTAAAACATTTAATGAATGGTATCCTTTTCTATTAAAAAATCTTTCTTCATTAACTGCTGGTCGCACAATAGCAACATGTGTCCCGTCAATACAACCCAGCACACCCGGCATCCTAAACCGACTGTAAAATCTAAAAATAAACTTATTCATTAATCTGTTTACATTAGTCACTTGCATTTGCATAATAAGAGAAGAAAAATATACATAATAACTTACTCTCTTTTTATTTGTTCCCTTTCATGTTGGCGAAAGGGGAAAGCAATATATTTATTAATGATGGACGATTTATTTAACGCCATTGTCACTTGTCGGACAGCTTTGGACACACTGGCTTGTGAAATACAATGTTTCCGGCTGTCTCCAACTAAGGTCTGATATGACCCACTAGCATAGAATGCTAATGCCACCAAAACCTAGAATAAATTAATTATGCTACATAATAGAGTTAAAAGTAAGAAAGTTACAGTGAGGTTACATTATAAATTTCGGGTTAAAAGTTTAATTTGCTGGCTTACCTTTGTCTCTACATCCAAAGCATCTGACCGTAGAGTTGGTGGCATAAGTACCATCAATTCATTCACTAGAGAATAAAATGAATCCTTCGACAGTCTGTATCTCTTTACAAACTGCCGGTCGCTCATATTATCCAAGCTATATTTCAGTCTTCCCTGAATGTTGTTCTTCTTTGATTTCGCTCTAGCCACTCCTATATCGTATTCATAGGACCTTTCTAATAAATCAATGTACGCGTTATACATTTTTTACTTAAAATTTATTTAATTTACAACAATACCTCAACGAACGATCCAAAAAAAGTAGCGTCGCTTGAACTTTTTGTTAACGGTCCAACTGTGTTCCAGTTGCGTCTCAACTAGCTGTCAAAAAGTTAACGCAATACCAAATGAGTGAAATGTTGCGTTTCGTTCGCGGTTCAGTCGCGGTTCAGTCGATTGTACATTAGCGCGATTGCCCCCCAAGGGTTCTGAAATCCAAAAGTTTCTAAGTTAAATTTAAGTTTGATTTGTGGTAAAACTATTCTGAGTTTGCATGGCTGCATACTTAGTTTTATTTTCTTTTCATGTTCTGTTTTACAGCATTTTATAAACAATTATTAATTGATATAAAGAACCAATTTAACAGTAATGGTCTGTCTTGATACCAGCTGAACAAATTTGGCTATGTCATGTCGTAAAATTTTCGTACATATACACTCATATAATCGCGCCTGTATCCCCGAAGAGGTAGGCAGTGACACTATATACTCCCACATTTTGCCAGTAATTTTGTTGGTCTCACGTAATAGGTGGCGAGCCTATTGCCGTTTACCGTGAACCTTTACGTTTGCCAGGGACTCGTCTCTTGGTCGGCGTGCGCCACTAGCAGGTGAGATTGGCTTGGGCTCTTCAGATCTTGGTAGTATCCCTATACACCCAATGTAATGGTAGTGCGAATGTGGCTTTTGTCAATATTAAATTTAGGTAAAATCGTCTCGTCAATATATCAATGTGACAAATCATTACGGTCCGTGTAGTCGTTATATCATGTTCAAACATCCATGACATATTTGTATGGACTAAATTGGGACAGGTTGTGTGTAGGATCAACAAGAAGACATATTATATTTTATATATAATGAATCAATAGAATAAGGGAACTTTCAATCAATCACAAATGTAGCGTCAATAAAGTAATGTAGAGGCTTTATGGCTAAATTTTCATAAGGTTTTGGAGGAAGGGCACGTCTAAAGTAACCTTTTTTTACGTCGGTATTAAAATGCATTTTTGCACTGCCTCCCGGCGAAAGGAAGAACGGAAGTTGAGAAAGAAGCGGGGGACCAGGGTTGCAGCGTTTGAGGTGGATCTCATCAGAGAAGCACAGTAGACGCGTTCCTCCTACCTCCTTGTGCGACCATAGCGTGTGTGGCCGATTTCACGGAGGGTCTATGGTTAGACAGCAAAGGCCCTCTGCCCCCGCTGTCTATGACCCTCCTGGCGTTGCTTGACGGGCCCTCCTGGCACGCCTGCTGAACCCTCTACAGGTCTCTCTAAGTTTCCCCCCCGGTAGTCAGTAGTAAGGGCACCCAGAGTCGCCAATCTCTGAGTATTACCTTTTTCCCCTAGCGGCTTCTCCGCCTTACCGGGAGGTACTCAGCCCCCCCACCACGACAAGGAAGAGACTAGTCGGGGGGGGGGGGGGGCAGGTCAATAGCACTCTAAGCCAACGTGAGTGCAAGAGAAGGTTAATGAGTGCGAGTGAAGGTAAAACTTGGTGCCAGAATCGTGGCGTGGAAGGATGTGATCGCAGCCTACATCTGCTGGCACAACAAGGCCAATAATAACTATACTAATGGGACTAATACTACCTAAATATCAGCCATATAAAATCCACTGCTGGAAATTGGCTTCCCCAATAGATTACGTTCTATTCGGGGTATTTGCCCATAATCACCACGCTGGGCAGGCGGGTTAGTATTCGCAGTTCCAGCCAGTTCGAAGGATGACGCTGCTGTCCATCATCCGGTAGAATTTGTCTTCGTCGATTCTTACGACTTCCCGTGAGATGAGAGGAGGTGGCACTATTCTAGGCCGGCACTACACGGCAATACATTGATACAAATTGCTTACTGTTTTATTTCCATCGGTACATTAGATTAACATGTAATTAATTGGGTCTAAAGGCTAAGCGTCCCTTTGAAGAACGGAAATGATCAGTATGAAATGCCCGCACACACTGGCTCAATTTCCTGGTCCGATCTCCGTGAACACTGTTTAAGTTCAGGGTTCGTTTCCGACCTTCTAGACCCCAGCATAGCGCCGCGAGCGTTTAATTTACGACATATTATTATGTAGCTTATTCATTACACTTGAATCTTATTCAATAAAATTGCTCCTATCCGCGGCTTCGTTCGCGTGGAATTCAAACACCTACTTGACATCATAGGATGGGATTTTGCGCGTTGAAATAATTTATTTCCAAATTAAAAGTAGCCTAAATAACTATTATCAAAACATCAGCTGCCAGTAATAGTCTCTTAAAAATAGTTTTAGCTATTTCGGAGATTAACCACAACAAATAGACAAAAACAAAAATTATATAAGTTTTATTTATTACATGCTTATATAAATAAGCTTTCATATTATTTAGATTATTTGTATAAAAAACTTAAAGAAGGTGACATATGCTTAGGTCAGGTAAGTGCATATTAAATTACAGGAGACTAGAAGTATATTTAGATCTCAATCACTACTCCACACAATACACAGAAATTGAGAAAACCCGCGAAATAAGATTTTTGCATGATCGGTCAGTTGTGTAGAAATTGTTGTCTATGTATGAGAAATAAAAATCTTTGAACAAAAAATTGCTACTTAAACTTTTACAGTCACAGTAAATTTTCGTCAGTCTAACTCAATTTTAGGAGCAAGTTTTAGAACCGTGAATGGCCATCTTAAGCCAAACGGGCTTAATAATACAGCTATCTAATAACAGTGGCGTATCTGCAAAAGCGTTAACTGAATTGGCCCAGTCTGTGCGCTGTCAGCGTATTTTCATAATAATCTTTGTTGGTTTTCCAATTCACAGCTTCTAATATTGCGAACACTTTGTATTTTAATATCGTGGCAAAATGTTTAAGAAATTAAAATGTTGTGTTCGATTCTAATATTTTTCTTTCTGTTTATAAATAAACTGAATTTTTTTCATTAGGATATTTTTGTTGTGTTTATCTTCGCTTTAGCATCTCTGAATTTTAATATTAGTATAAAATCGACGTTATTATTATGTTAACTGAATAAATATCTAAAGAAAATGATCGCTGAATAATTTATATTTTTTTATTTCAGAAAGTGATGAGACGATAAGACTCTGTCATGTTAATTTACCTAATATTTACACTGCGCGCATCAGTATTAACGTCAATGATTTATTGAGTCTTAGACGCTCAAATATCGGATTATGAATTTCTGTACATACAGTTTAGTATAAAAAGTGTGTAATAACAAGTGTGTCTCTTTTTCAAATTTCACCATTAAGATAATTACTTAACTGCCAAGAGGACAAACCGTGACGAGTTTCTTGCCCTATTCATCTCTACGCAAAAGTTAGGTAAAAATAAAAACTATTATACTAACAATTTTTTCTCATTTAGTTATGAATAAAAACCATAAAATAATTAACCTACATATACGCCCAATTTCCCCGAAGGGGTAGGCAGAGGCATATTATACGCCCACACATCGCCAATTATATAGTTTATCGTAATAGGTGGCGAGCCTATTGCCGCTTACCGGGCACTGTTATGTGCGCCAGAGCCTCGTCCGTTGATCGGCAGGTGCACCACTTGCAGGTGAGGTTGGCTTGGGCTCCTTAGGTCTTGGTAGGATCCCTATACAACCACTATTTCATATTTATATAACGAGAACCGTTTTTTGAAAAAGATAACTGCGATTAAATTCTATAGCACTCTTGAAGCTCAGCTTTGACAAAGCATTGAGTAAAGCATCCATTATAGCGACAGAGTTTTAGATTCTGAGAAGACATAGGCATTGGATGCTTTTCAAATCGCAACAAGAAACACATTCCATACATTAATTATTTCCCCGACTTGTTCCTTAGGTATTCCAATATTAAAAGCATTAAACAACAAAGCACTTAAGAACAACTCATATGAACGACATAACTGTAGCTACTTTATCTCAAACAATCCAAAGTTATTGACAACTTTTAACACAAGGCGTTCAATATTTCATAAAAGTAATATCGTATTTTACGGAATGTCAGTACCGCCCAGGTGCTCGAAATTTCGGCTAAGACATGTCGGTAGGCGTACCGCACGAAAGTTTACTGTTAAAACAGGGGGTAACTTGGGAAGCGGCTCAAAAGTTATATTTGTTCCGTCTACATATCGTATATGTAGATCATACATGTGCGTGACGATGGAATTTTTGTTCTTTAATGATACTAAATTAGTGAGAAAAAAAGAAATATTGATGGTCAATCAATATAAAATTTACAATAAAAACAAAACACGTAAAACTTCAAAGGATGTTTGTGAGACATAAATAATATGTCGCGCAGCTTGTAATCAAGAAAGTAGTTTGTCGGAACAAGATAAGAAACTCCTTGAGTTGACACAAACAGAAATAGCATTTTTAGTGGTTCACAGGAGATTTTACTCCGACAGACAATTTTCATATTACTGGCACAAGTGTATAATTTTGTGTTTGTTGTATCCAATGAACTAAAAAAACAATTACATTAGATGTCTAAAATCTTATAATTAAAACTTTCATATAGGGAAATTGTTAAAATTTTTAGTTTGACTAACACCCAAAATAAGATCTACTGAAAAATGTATTACGATTTATTTATACTAGCTCAAAATGTATCTTACTACTCGTGACTTATTTTCCTTGAGAACACACGCAAGCCTCTGTCGTTGACTCGGAAACCAAAGTCACATTTTGTCAACACTAGTGGGTGGCCCCGGAGTCACATAAATTAAGATTTTAACTTCACGATGTGCACCCGAGCGAGTATTCCAGATAAAGCTGCCGACATGCATTTAAAGTGCTCGTTGAGCAGAAATTCTAACTCATTGCTCTAGTCATAAAAATAGTACTTTATGGTTTAATATGTAAATATGGAGTCATTTATATAAGCATTAATACTCATCATGGAAAGATTACGTGAATAGATGAGTGGAGAGAGAGAGGGCGATAAACAAAGAGTAATAACTAAGGTGAATCAATAATTAAAGAAATGTAGGACTAGTGAGTAACGATAGGATCAATCTATCTTCTCTAAAACAATGCACATTCGTTAGAGACCCAGAGATTCCTTTTCTCCAGCGGCTCCTTCGCCTTACCGGTAGGACCTATATCTATATCGACCCGTTAACGCGTGAAGTGGTAAACAAATTTTGGCTTAGACAAGTAATATATAGAATGATTGTATGTGAATATGGAGTATGTATACTTATCTTAAATTCATTTGTTTTTACTGAATATTCTGAGACTTCAATTTCTGATACTTTGTTTTGATTTCACACTTTCTTGCTTCACTTACATGCAAAAAAGAAATTAAAATAAGTGTAGGTGAATCTAAATGCCAAAACACCATAAATTGCATTTTCCATGTATGATATTTAAATATATACAAACAAAAGAATCCATTTATCTCCAACCCTGGTCAGTTTCAGATCTAGACGGATTTTTATAAAACTCAAGAGTGCTCGGCGAAGATAAGTTTTGCAGGGCTGTCGACAATGGCTTATGAAATATAGAAAATTTTCTGCTGCCCGTGAATTCTGTAAAGTCCAATACGTTGGACGGTATAAGCTCGCTCAAGACGGAAATGGACTTTCGACATCAGCTTAATGCACTTTTAAGGGTATATTCTTGAAGGAAATGTATGGTTACATTACTATGAGAAATGGACACGGTTAAAATGATTCACGGTTTGTTACTATATTACTTAGCTTCTGAGATTGACATTCACGGAAACTTATTTGGACACTCGAGTTAAAGGTGCTTCTTCTACTAGTGAAACTTGAATTATAACAAAATACGTTTTTTAACAAATACAGATCTTCGTGAACCGTCTTATTTGCAGTATTCTGTAGTAGTTGGACTGTAAAAATCACCAACGTTTCACTAACATATTGGCATGCACGTAGGTCAGTCTGTCACTTTTTTCTTCTTAGATATAGTAGTATAATGGTCGCAGTCGTTAACGAGTATTGGCCAGTGTCAAGGCATGACATAATTCAGGTTATTTGCATAAATGCAGCATTTTCCTCATTTAGTTACAGTAAAAGTCAAGTAAAGACCAAAATCAAGCCCTAGTAAAGTTTTGCCCGCGATGTGTCTTTCTTATATTTCCCTATAAAGTTTTTCTTATATTTAAATTACATATGATATTTTTCTAAATGTAAACTTTTTGGTAATTATAACAAAGCCGGTACTCGAATTTAATACAAGGCAGTATTTCAAACTCTTTTAATCGATCCATAAAGATACTCTTTTCTATTCTGGCCGTCATCACTCGTCGTTGCTCCGCTCTTCAAATTTTAAAGGAGGAAATAGTCGCGAGCACTCTTAAACTTTTTTAATCTGTGACGAAAGTTTGCAGTCAATGGGTGCTCAAATTTTTCAAAACTGGATTGTGAAGTTTAATTTTTCGCTTTAGAATTGGAAGTAAAGTTAGATAGGTAGTGAGCGACCGGTCATCTAGTTATCTTAAGAGTTTTAACTGAAAATTTCTGCTCTGCGGGTATCATGCTATGAAATGGAGCCGAGCTTAATTAGATATGGTTTCAGGTAGTGGTGCCTAGGGAGTGGCCTTAGAATGGAGTGGCATGGCAATAACTGCATAGTAAATTGCAAAGATATTTTGTAAAATTGTCGAAAAACTGGAAATAGTAACCTATTATTCTTACTTTAGTAGAAAATATTAATTTTACAATACTAAAAGTATTTTTATAATGTAATGACGGTAGTTCTTTCATAATACTTCATTACCGTTAATTTTTGAAAACAATTAATTGTTTTTTTTTGTTTTTAAATGGCTTCGTGCGCTTAGCACATGTAGCAAGTGTCAAGTAAAAGATATATTAACAACATTGAATATATAGTAAATGAGAATGAGTGGTGATAAAGATGATAAATGGTTAATGAGATGCCCTCCCCCATAAACCCAATGAGTCCTCAGTAAAGATGTGAGACTATACTCTCACATGGGCTTCTTGAGAGAATTTGAAACGTGTTGTTGCACTGTTTTGTTTCATTTACAAACACTCATGCAATCTACGGCTAATAATCCACCGCTATTACACGTTAATGTTCAAATATTCAGAAAATTTTGAAAATAAAACAAAACTGCCGATATGACGCTTCACTTTCCCGCCAAGAAGTCTAAGCTTTCGAAAACAGTTATGAGATAAAATGAGTGGCCAATATTTTTAAAAAAATCGTGAACTATTGCTGCTGTAACTCAAGTAACCATTGCAAAATAACCCTGAAAAAAGGCTCATTAATAATCACTTTGTGACTCTGCTATACTTACGCTGCTAAAAATATGTGCGATATTATTTATACCATTCATATTTCTCTGTTTAATGGACTGATCTGTATTTGGGATATTTATTTCTCTCATTTAAAAAATAACCCTGGTTTTTTCTTGGAGTCGATTTTATGCAATTATTTGTAACTACGGCAGACTCTACTCAGCTATAAGGCTATCGGACGAATTTTATATGGAAACCGGCTACTCCTGTGATATACAAACATACTTTGAGGCATATTATACGTGGCGAGCCTATATACGCTAACGGCTACTCCTGTGATATACAAACATACTTTGAGGCATATTATAAGTGGCGAGCCTATATACGCTAACGGGGATCTGTTACGTCTTAAAATTACTATTACTCCCGCGATAATACGAGTATAAATTGGGTAGGTAAATAATGAAATAAAGTATACAAAATTAATCCATACGAGAACTGTCAATTCACTTAAAATAAAATACGACACTATGTATCGCACTGTTACTGGCTTCTCAAAGCTTAGAAATTTCCGAAGCGACTTAAAGCACTTGAAAAATTTGGATTTTACGAGAAAGCGCTCCGCAGCGGAATAGGGGAGATAGTGTTGGTGTATGGTAGAGGAAAACAGGCACGAGAGGAAATTGTAGCCACTGCGAGCTACTCGATTTGATTTATATATATTCATTGTTTTACTTTGTTGTATGTTTATGTTTTACTTTATAAATATTTTTAATGTTCTACTTCACTAAGTTTTACTATACTTTTTAATGTTTTACTGTACTTTAAAACCTCTATCACCATAATAATCTTATAATGTAACTACATAGCGTGAATGTCAGTATATCTGCACTTCACTTCTGATTTCGTGGGTTCGAATTCCATACAGGACAAATTTATAAGCACGAAATTTAACGCAAAAATATTTTAACAGGGTGTTTTATATGTATCTAATAAATATTTATTTATATATGTTTATCCCTTATTTAATTACACACAAGTTCCTAATACTAATAAAACTAAATAATTGTTGTGACTGCAAGATATTTCAAAGGAAATTGTAAATATATATATCAAATGGTTTATTTATGTTACCTATTTATTATAAATACGAATTTTGTACAAAAACCCCATGTGATTGTCGCATAAACGTTAAAAAACAGGAATGAATAGATTTAAAGAAATACATAGTAAGCACAAGCACCGTACAATCACTGGCACAAGAAAGGAAAAAAATGTCAGAGGCCAAGAGCCTCCTCTGGCCTCTGAGCCAGAGAAGTAAAGTAAACCACGGATATTTAGACAAAATTGAAGTTGTATTGTTCCTGTATCTCGACATTATGATACTAGTCTAAAAGGTGGCCTTTTAGACTAATCATTAATTGAAGACATATAAAGACATTCATACTTATAATAGGTGACACAGCATTGATTGGCCGGTAGTCCCCGAAATGGGTCTGTCTCCTGGGAATAGACTTTGAGATTTGCATGAATGATATATATAATGATTGATAAATAGTTAGCGTTATGTATTGACGAAATAAAAATGTGATATAATATTTATAGTACTTATTAACACGCTTAGTTTTATACAAGATAGTCATGATCTAAACACATGTAACGCAATAAGCAATAATTTAAATGGTTTTGTGTGTCTGTCAAAGTACTTGTTAGCATATTTATAACACATATATTTTAGTTATTGTCACGATCCAAAAAACTATACGGTTTGATTGCCAGACAATTGTGTCCCTAAGGAGGCACCTTTTTAAAGTAACCCAGGCTTCAAGTGCTATAAATAAATAACTAATAATTTAATTCTATATAACAAATATAACCTAATTACAGTAATTTTGGGTCAGTTTTGCAGTTTATATAAGTGTTAAAACTAAACTAAACTTAATTACTTATATCGTAGGTATTAAATGTAAGCAAAATTTAAATTCACTACGACTAAAATACGGCTGATCACCACGTCGTGTAAGATTTGCAGCGTCTCTAAGCTTAGAGTTACCACAGTGACATGTAGCACTTGAAAAATGAGGATTTTACGAGAAAGGATTCCGCATCGGCAACGGGAAGATAGAGGTGTATGCCGGGAAGAAAACATGCATCCTGCGGGATGTTATTGTATGTCATACATAAAGCTTTATTATGAATAGAACTTGCAGTTTTGCAGGTTTGTCCATACAAGCAAAAATATAGGGATGTGAATACAAATATCATTTCGACTTTTTTATAGTAAATATATTTTCTGTGGATTTGATATTATTTCATAAGGGTATATTTATTTTCGTGTATGTCGTGTGGCCAGAATGGAATCAATTGGGGGGGGGGGGGGCAATGTTCTGCAGTTGATGCTGATGAAGATCATATATATCAATGTGTTTCTACTATACATTACATACATATAAGGTTTTAGTATCTCCTGATGTGGGCTGATCTTACTAATAAAAAGCCACTTGATAACAATGACCCTTATAATCCGCCATAAATTTAACGCTGTATTTCGAACGTCATAATCTCAGACTGTTATCATTCAATTACTGGATTGAAGCCTCCGCTCGTAAGCCAAGGTCATATATCACAATACGGACCTAGTGCGGATTGGTGGACTCCGATGTGTAGAGATGCGTTTTTGAAGCACGGAAGCGTTCTTAATCAAATACCACATAAACGGTCACCCATCCAAAGACTCACTCATAATCACACTGCTTAGCTTGGCGGATCATTTTCTGACTACCAAGCCTTACGTAGCCACGAGATCTAGCAAACATGGAATCGTACAATTTGACGCATCAATCAGTAGTCTACCTGAACGCGTCGAGCGATAAATAATTTACCGTTCGCATCGCGTCGTTCGCCATAAATTCTCGTCGGAAATCGCAGCGAAATCGACATTTACTCGATTATAAGCAACATTAAGCTCGGTATAGATTAGGGAGGTCGATACCGTGACAGGGGGGGGAGATAATTCAATCAACCGGTTACATATTGTTATTTTATAACTGGCGCGTGATAAATACGAGGATTTCTCTTGTATAGAAATACGTTTTATCGTTCTACAATCTCAGGCATAGACACGTTTGTTTAGTAAAGATTACAACAGATTTCATAAAATTGTAACAATGATACTGAAAAGGTACTATTGACCTATGGTGAAATATGATTTCTGGAAAATACCTAGTTGCTGAATAAATAATTAACTTAGGAATGATATTAATGTTTTAAATGTGTCTTAAAATAATAAAACAGGTCGGAGTAAATTGATCTTATAAGTATCACTCACGCAATGCATAAATTTATCTGAACTTTTGTTTTTTTTTATGAAAATAGTTTTATCGAAATCGGATATGTATATTTACATATATTACTTCTCCGTTTAGTTATTAATTCTGAATTTATATAACAACAAAGACCCTTTTAATGAACAAATTTAGGCAATCTCATATATTTATTTTACATCATTCCAATTGATATTTTCATGTAGGCAAAGTCTTGCGCCATAATACAACTCCTGGCAATTTAAAATCGCATAAGCAGAATTTATGGCTTATGACGCGTTTTTACGAGTACCAGGTGAACAGAGTCCAGGGACACATTTAAAGTCCGACATCTTTTCATGAGTTTTGTTGTAGAATTTACGACTTTCCTCTTGTTACGGCATAAAGTTGGCGCTTTGGTCATTCCAGGTTAGGATTATTTTTGTAATAAGCATGTTTTACTGCTGTTTGTAACAGTTCTCTAACTGAAATTATTTTGTTTGTGACCTGCAGTTTGTGCACGGCGGCATATCTGACCTTTTTTCTGGAATGATTTTTCATACAGCTTTTTTTTTTTTTTTACAGTATGCACTGTTGCAACGTAATGTCACTAACGGCCAATGGCGTGTACTAAGATAGTGTTTATAAAGCTAAGTAGTGTATTGCAAGTAATTTTCTTATCATGCTTTGTAACTAGACTAGATGCCTAGTTGAATGGCTAAAAATGTAATTGTTAAATTACCATATATATATTTTAGTCCAAACTATTTGAAAAAATGACCTTTACATAGTGTAATAGGTATAAATAAAAATAATAATAAATAAATATTCTCTTACAATCACACTAATTATTTAGTTCCAATATAAGTATCATTAAGGACTTGTGTTATGGATACTAAATAACGGATAAACATACATAAATACTTTTTTTTTTGTAAATACATACTTAAGATACATAGGAGAACACCCAGACCAGAACAAATATTCATGTTCATGCTCACAAAGATTTGTCCTGTGTGGGAATCGAACCCACGATCTCTCGAGTGAAGTGCAGGTATACTGACCTCCACGCCATATCGGTCGTCAGGTATGATACCATATAACTGTAAAATAACAAGCAAACGTATTAGTTTTAAATAGCGCGGCCACACGCGCGAAATTTCGTTGCAGCAGCTGTGGCTAGACTGTAAATATATGGGAAATGTGAAATAAAGAAGTTAGTGCTTTCTTTTATTGAAGTGGCGATAGCCCAGTGGCGAGACTCATATACTTCTAATTCAATGGGTCTCGGGTTCAAACCTATGACTTTTCGAAGTTATGTGCGTTATTATCGCTTGATCTGTGCCTCAGAAAGCACGTTAAGCCGTTGGTCCCGGCTGTCATGAACATCTATGGCAGTCGTTATTAGGAAGTCAGTGCCTTCTAATATTCTGATAACTGGTTTAAATGTTTCTCTTTGGGTTGTGGAGGTCAGATGGCAGTCGCTCTATGTAATAACGTTAATTCAGCCAAATCTGGTTAGACCACCCTGGCACCCTAGTTAGCAGACCTTGGGCCTTGGGTTTCAGTCTGGGGCAACCGGGATAATGCTAGAATATGATGAATGCTTTCTTTTATCGTAAATTTTAATATTACAGTCAAAACAAGTTCGTACACATATTATTGAAGGTTTCACCCAAATCATAATTATGTAGCTTATATATATATAATTTTTTATATATAAATTTTCCAGAACTTTTCTACCCCAAAGGCACTCAGTTCTTCGTGCTCAGTGCCCTGCCCACTGCTATTTCAACTTGCTGTTTCTTTTACATAATCCTAAAACCTTAGTTTGTTGCGACAATAAATAAGGTACGAACGCAAGAGCATTCGTCTCCTTTGCTTAGCTGTTCACCCCGGAAAAAAGCTTGATTCCTGCGGGACGTGATAAACTGTAAATGCCACGCGCGAAACCTAGTATGTTCGGTGCCTCCAGTTCTATAAAGACAGACTATGTAAATTGAAGTAACAATGCCAGTATGTCCCAAAAACTGTTAACCTCTAAAGGCGTTTGACATATAGCTCAAAAATGCGCGTGACATAACACTCGATTAATAATATTTTGATACAAGACCGTTTAAAAGATGCGATAGCCTGTAAAATTAACAAACTGTCATTCATGACTTAGTAGTATTAGAAGCGCATTATATTATTGTCATTATTGATTAAGGACAAAGAGAACTTGGTATACAAAGTATCAGATTTTATGTTTTAGTTGTTGTATAATAATATCAATCCAATAGAGCAATACATCTTTTACATTTTTTTAGATCAAAGAAATAATTTCTCAAGAAAGTGAATAAAAGGAACAAGAAGTGAACAGAAAATTTAATAAATTAAATTATAATACATGAGCGTTTGTTACATTTTCCTTTAATCCATGAACCAACTAAAAAGCTGATGCGATAGACTAACTTTAGGCGTGCAGGGGCGAGTCACTAGTTTTATTTATAAAATATCTGTAATGTCATGCTAATGTAGAAAAACCACATTACTTTCCTAGCGCTTTTACAGAGGTCTGCAAAATAGTATCTAAATTCAAAATAGCCTCTCCCAAGTAAAGAAGGAAATGAATAAGTCCTGACTTTATTTATCCACCGGTAATGTAGTGCGAGGTATGCTAAGGAAATGCATTCATTGATTCCACGCTGTGTGGCCATGTGGAACCGCTGAATGGAAATCAGGCTTCGGAAAGATTTATGAGACAAAAGTGTGCTGACCCGTGGCTGTTAAAACAAACGGGCGGGGTATTACTTTTTAAAGCTTGCCAATTGTGCAGCTTTTAATCTCTTTGGTTACAAAAATAATGAATAAAGCATTTGTCCTTAACACGTTGAACGCCATCGGTCCCAGACACAATGGAAAATCTTTTGTGTGTCAGTCATTTGACGTTTAAACACTAAGTCACCTTTTATGTGTGGCGTTTTTACTTTAACTTTGATTTTGTTGATGATAATTTCACACTAACCCAAGTATAAGTAATTTAAAAACTAATTCACGTTCCACTAAAAATCTCGTCATATTTCACTACAAACACCCAGTGTGGATTGGCGGAGGCTGCTGTGTTTATCATTTTGTTAGATTATTTGAACTTTAGGTGTCATTTTGAGTAATATGTAGATCTACGTCTATTTTTCAGATTTTGTTTGTAAAATATTACTGCGTAAATTTGTTTCAAAAGAGCCCAATTAAAGGTAATTCACATCATTCCAGCCCTTAATTAGTAGAAACTTACTTAATTAGTATTAATTAGAAGAACTGTAATAACATGTTATTAGATTATTATTACTTCTTATTATTTTAGTTAGGTAATAATTTACCAGTACGTACGAGTATATAATTATCCCACAAAAAACATTAAATGTAAAAAAATGCCAAGTCTCGCGATGCAGTCTTTTCATCATAAAAAGTTTTAAGATCTCATAGAAGCCAAGTCCTATTCAAATTATTTTGTAGTTATAAATCAACATTTAGTAATTGTATCAATAGTTATCTTTATATTATAATTATAGAGACTTGGTAATGAGCACAAGAAGAAACAAATAAAACGGCATATTTGGAGGAGTTACACACACCGCATGCGTAAACATTAATATTACAAAATTAATTTTCTTTTGGTTTATCCTCGTCGTCTCAACCGAATTTCGGCAACGGCAGTCAGTCTCATCCAAGACTAGTCAACTACGCAGGACATAAATTATAGTGCATAAGTGTGTACGCAAACACTAGTGTTAGTGTACTCTCGGTTCATTTACTTTCATAAAGCGATGGCCCGTAAGGTATTCTTACTTATTGTATTGGAGCATGAAGTAAAGTAAAAAGTAAAAAAAGTAAAAAGTTCTTTATTTCATAAACTATTATTATTATTATTACATAGCACTTGAAAACGTCAAAACAAAATATACATGTAAAAAAATTTTTTTTAATATCAACCCTGAAATCACGAAGCTTAGATTCACTTACATGCAAATAAATAAAAATTAGGTGTAAGTGAATCTAAGTGCCAGTTCCGAGCCCCTGCTCTGTGAGAAGAACTGACAAGAAACTCACAGGCTATGCTCTTTTAAATTATTTTTATTACAAAACACACACAGTATAAATTTGATGATACTGAAAGGGTCCCCCGAAGCTGTAACCAATAAAGTAGCACTAAGGGAACCAGTCGGTAGTGACCATTATAATTCACACATAACAAATAATCTGATCACAGGTCTCGTCAGTAACATTTGCACATAATTCCAGGCTGCAAGCAGCTTTTATTTTGTGCTCATTGCCAAGTCACTATAATTATAATATAAAGAAAACTATTAATACAATTACTAAATGTTGATTTATAACTACAAAATAACTTTAATAGAATTAGGCTTCTATTAGCACTCAAAACTTTTTACGATGAAAAGACTGCATCGAGAGACTTGGCATTTTTTTACATTTAATGTTTTTGGTGGGATCTCATTTATTTTTTTAAGTGTATTTCTTTCTTTTTTTTAGGTGACCTCATAATTTCTTGGACTTCAGCTATTGCTTTGCTTAGAACCCATTCTCTATCTCTTTTGTTTCTTCTCTGAGGCTTCGTTACTTCTAAACAAAAAGATTTGTTCTATGTGGGATTCTTGCATGTACATGAATATTGGTGTTGGTCTAGGTTTTTTCTATATTACATGTCCTAATATATAATATACATATAGTTGTATATCTATTATGTAAATAATTACAAAAAGAAGTAAAATTTATATCCGTTATTTAGCTAGATTTATTGGGCTTAGATGATAGTAATAACGAATCACACAATTGTTGGAATATAGTGAATGTATGCGACAGTTTTTATATTACCTTGAAATTCAGAAGTGCTTACATTGCGCAAATTGAATAAAGCATTACTATTTTCAAAATACATATCACAAGTTCTTAATGATATCTTATTATCTACATCTTTTCTTAATGATATCTTATTATCTACATCTTTTGAACTGTGTTTTTTATCTTAGATTGATGTGAATATAAGAGAATTATTATTACCTATAATTTATATATACATTCATTTTTCAAAGAGAGAAAATTCCCTATTCAAATATTTTGAGAGATCAAACTTTTCACTTATCATAAAAACAGCGAGATGCAATCTGCCGCTGAAGTTGACGCGTAAGAATTTTCACAAATGTAAATTTAAATTGAGAAAGTCTCCCTGGGAACGGGATTTAAAAAGAGGAATGAAACTAAAACCATGTAAAGTTTGTTGAAGAGAATTTTATTTTAATGTATTGTCCTAGGTGAGAGCCTAAAGCTGTAAAACGAAATGCGTTATTAATAATCATCAGCCCATTATCATCACCTATCAGTACCTCTTCAGCCACTGCATGACATAGGCCTGTCCAATGGCACGCCACTGAGCTTGATCTTTAGGTATTCGATTCCAACCGCTGCCAGCCGTTTTGCGTATGTACCGTCATTAATATGTAATAACAATCATTAATTTGGAAAACATTTTATCCCTCTCTTCAGAACGCTCCGTTGCCCATTTCGGCGGATCTCAGCATTCTCGGCATGGACATCGGCCAGGACCTAAATCCAAAATGCTACATCGAGGGTGTTATTTTAACTGCCTCCCGTAAGTTGGGTATACTCAATAAGGTGAGGCGGTTTTTCACTCCCGAGCAGCGCTGTTTGAAATTGAGTTGTATAAGACTCAAGTGCGATCGAGTGTAGAGTATTGTTCCCATCTTTGGGACGGTTCTGCTAAGTACCTCCTCGACGCACTTGACAGACTGCAACGGCGAGCGGTTCGCATTATAGGGGATGCTGAGGTAACAGCCTCACTCGAGGATCTACAGCTGCGTAGAGACATTGCTTCTCTCAGTGTCTTTTAACGGAACTACTATGGCGAGTGTTCTGAGGAGCTTTTCGATCTCATCCCGCCCTCTCCTTTGCTCTCCCGAACACCACGTGCTGGTCTTCGAAACCATCCTCATACTGTGCCGAATATCAGCACTCGAACCAATGACCTTGGACCTATACACATGGACTAATCACGTCATACAATGCCAAAGCAATAATAAGGCACAGGTCTCTAATTTCACCATATTATGCTTTGACTGATCTTTTCATACATTGCGCTAAATGAGCAGCAATAAGCTACATAAGGTGAATTTAGAAGCGGATTCGAACAAAAATAGCAGTGGAGTGGCGTTGGCTGTTAATTTTTGTTTTTTATTTACGAGAGATAGATTTTTATAGTTTTCGAATATCGTAATTTCAGCCAATAATAGTCCACAGGAAGACTAGGAGTGGCCATACTGTGTTCCGGTACCACACGGTTTCCGAATGTGCCTATTATTTTATTTAAACTACCGAATTATAGAATTATATATTTTTTTTATACAACAAGGAAGGCAAACGAACAAGTGGGTCACCTGATGGCAAGTGAATGACTACTAACCTCTATGTGCGGAACAGCCGTCATTTTTATACGCGTAAATCGTTTAGTTTAATCGTAATATAAATCAGATTCAAGGAAATGATTTGAGCAAATGACGCTTGATTTATTTGGTTTGTAAAATTCTTCGGACCTTTTTCTTGCTACTATCTTGCGCCATTTCTCCCTCAAAATCTCGTGTACAGGAAAGCTAAAAAAAAGCATCAGCAACCAAGATGAAGTATGTTGGTATGTATTAACAGATAAATACAGGATTTATATGTATTAACAGATGAAAGCAATGTGGCAAAAAATAAAGGTCGTTAGCGATTCTATTGTTTTCTTTTCTGACTCTGTTCTTGACGCGCGAGAGTGAAAAGAATGGAAATACCTGTCAATCATTTATGATAATTATTGAAAATTAAATGGTTTTACAACATTATTTACACATTTTCGTGTGTTATCTTTCAGAAATAAAATTAACTTACCGGTGGTAGGTCACACCATCTTTTTTTTGAATCGTTAACGTATTATTTGGGCACTTTTTTATGACACACTTCGGCATCCTTCTGACTTAGCTGTCAAAACACGACTAAGGAAAAAGTGTGCTTATATCGCGTTTAAGCACACTTTTGCCGTGCCGTTGACAGCGCACTGATGCGATGTCCATGTGTATAGAAAGTCATTGACTCGAACCAAGAAATTTGGAAGGTCGTTTCTGAGCAAGACCACTAAGCTCTGGAATTCGCTGCCGGCTCATGTGTTTCCTATTTCCTATGATCCCGGGTCTTTTAAGCGGGGCGTGAAACGGCATTTTAACAGGCCGTCATGAGTTTTCATTTTCTTTTTGGACTGCCTCGACTGCTTATCATCAGGCAGGATGTAGTCATTATGACGTGTCACATTAAAAAAATATATATATTGGATTTTAGACAAAGAAACAGTATTAGTTGCATTTATTATGGTAGTGGATAAAGATTTTTTTCGGATATTGTCAGCCTTTTACCTCCGTCGGTGCAACCCGGTGCAATATGCCAAACAATATACGTGCTTTCGCTACAAGACCGCGGGTTCGCTTTCCATAGAGGACAGATATTTATGCATAAGAATATATGTCTTGACCTGAGAGTTTGCTATATATTATAATTATGCATGAACGAAAAAGAGTAAAACCCCTTAGTTCGTGGGTACTGCACAAAGGATTAACCCACCTATGAAAGCTCTGCATCGTTAGGGGCTGAAACACCAAAGTCAAAAATCACTTATTCAAGTTTGGCTCAATAGAGCTCATAAGAAGGTCAAACTTTAAATTTAACGCGCACATTAACTGCGGGCGGGAGCTTGATAGTTGACGGGCAATAAAATCGTCAAGGTTGGTTTTTTCTCCCGCCAGTTACAAATGTACTTAAATTAAGAACATAGTCTACAGAAAAATAAAACCGTGTGTGATCTTCAAGAATATTTAATGATTTTTTTTAATTTGCAGAGAATTGACTCACCACCTCACCCTCACCTCACCTTGGTTCTTACGATGAAGCCTGTGCTCATTAGTGGGACGCTAATGGGCTGATCATTACGATTATTTGCACATGTAGGTACATTCAAACCATAACGACTTGACAGACATTTCTGAACTCGAATTTTAAACGACAGAAATTTCTTTAACTAGCAGTTTTTCCAAGTTGGATTTTTCTTAAAAATCTTTAAAACACAAAGAGCTCTAAGGCGAACAATGTTAGTAGTTCAGTGGGAACTTTACTGAAGCAAATTATACTCTGTTCTATTTTTATTAAAATTTTGTTGCATTTTGTTCCTATGCTTGTGTTTAAAAGTTCAAAGAGAAACTAGCAATGATTCAACTTGCTAGTATATTAGATTCCATGATCATTTAACAGTTTATTATAAAACTTTTCTTTGATAAATATTTCTATTTTCTTCTCTTTGAGTTTGTACGAGATTCAATTTAGAATAGATTAAAAGTTTTGAGGTGTGTTTTTATTTATATTCTCCTTAATATTTAAGAATTCTCCTTACGGGTGTATAAGGTTCCTACCAAGATCAATGGAGCCCAAGCGAACCACACCTGCAAGTGGTGCACCTGCCGACCAACGGACGAGGCTCTGGCGAACATAAAAGTACCCGGTAAGCGGGAATAGGCTCGCCACCTATTTATTACGTGGGACCAACAAAATAACTGGCGAAATGTAAGCGTACAATATGCCTCTCCCTACCCCTTAAGGGAAACAGGCGTGATATTATGTATGTATGTATCCTTTTTTATGTCGGTAACAAAATGCCTTTACGCACTGCCTCCTACGGGTGTGTGGTGGTACTCAGCACCGTTTTCGTGTATTATGTCTTTGATTGTTTTACAATATTCCAATTGCTCTAATGTCCATTTAGAAAGTTACCTACTGTCTTTTTATCATCGAAATTAATTAATCATTAGGTGCGTTCCAAACATGAAGCACATTTTAAATTTCACTGACTTGAACGGTTATTTTGTAAGTTGGCCTATCGTCGGGGATAGTGCAAATCCGCGTAACTAGCATTGGATAATCCCGCTTATCTGAAAAATTTTGCTAATTTAAGTTAATGCGCGTAATCGTCGCAATGCCTAAATTATGTACCTTCAGAAAAATCTTTTTACAACAAGAGTTAGAACACACAACTAACTATATTATGTGTAAAAATAAGCCCAAAATTAGTAGAAATAAGAAACTTATTAAGTTTTTTACCGTCCCCTGTAAAACTAGATCTATTGCAGATACGCGGACTTTACGTATGGTAGTTTCGCGGATTTGCACTATCCCCGACGCTATTCCTTTTTATTTAGTTTTTTTTTTAAATAATGTCTTTGTGCGTGTAATGTGCTTACCATTAAGCTAGTGACAAGTAAAAGATTTATAATTCATTGTAAACCAGAAATAATGGTGATAAAGATGACAAATCTTTAATGAGATGCCCTCCCCTGAAACCCCTTGAGTCCTCAGTAAAGATGTGGGACTATACTGACATCTCCCTTGGACTTCTTGAAAGAATTTTAAAAGTGATCTTGGAATGTTTTGTTTCATTTACCCATGTACGTTCACAAACTTCTAACGGTTTATAGTCCAGCGTTATTAAAAAATTATGTTCGACATATCACAAATTTTAGAAAATAAAACAAAACATAACATGACACTTCACTTTCCCGCCAAGAAGTCCCATTTTATTTAGTTATTCAATTTTTTGGTTTTCATAATCTTTTCTGTCATCGAAATATTGTGTGGATAGGAAATATTGAAATATAGATAGTGTGTTTCAATTATGAAGCACATAGGTATTAGTTTTCACTTGGGCTACTAATACAGCGGTTTTGTTAATTAACTTACTGGTTATTATTTCCATTACGTATTCATAGCGTTTTTGCGAGTGTTCACGTAATACATATTACTGAACAAATTTTACTGCTTTGTATTTCCATCATCGGTCGGAATTAATTGTAAAAACAAATGTATGTTAAAATTATATAATCTTAATGATGGTTTAGCATTTTGTTAAAGTGTTTAAACGCATTTTAGGTTATTGATAACGGTATCCTGCACTTTTATCAATCAATACAACAAATATATGAATAATAAGTAATAATCATTGTGTGTTATGTGAAATTTACGAACGAAGATGACATTGAATTGTAACGAAATAGTAATCACCTAAGAATTCTTATTGAAATTTATTTTTATGTCTTATGCAATAAAATATAAGATAAGATGTAATTTCATATAATTATATATCGAAAACAATTATTTTCGTAATGGCCATACAAATGTATTTTGTTAAGAGTTGTTACGTTTTGCATTATTTTCCTCCCTCGCGACTAAAATCCTTACACAAATACCAGATAATAACGCGTATTACAAAAGAATTTAGAAAAGATTATTGGACAACATGAGGACGATTTATAGCAATAGTTATGTACTTACTATAATTAGTAGTACAAATTAGCTCTTAATGGTCATATAGCTCACTATAACGCCTTCGCTAGGCTTCGGAAAAAGAATTTTCTTTAAATATGGACTTTAAGTTTTACTCCTTACATATATTTTATATTGACAATCAGACAAGCTGGCAGTAAGCTTACTGCTCGGTAGTAGTTATATTGCATATGTAAAATATAATCTAAGGAGCAATACTTATAGGGTAAATTTAAATTACATTATTTTGGCGAGGCTAGGACCATAGAAAACCTAAAAATAAGACAATCAATAGAAATGGTTTGTGCCGGGTCAAACTATCGGACCGCATGTCCTTTTCCAGTACCATTTTTTCCTTTTATTCTACTTGAAGTATGAACTCACTCGATAGGAGTATTTCTCAAGTCAAGTAATTAGATGATTAAAGTTATTTCCAAAAATGTGCAGCGATTTCGTCACTTTGTCACAGTTAAAGTCATATCAAGTAAAACCCTTTACAGTCAAGACAAAATTCTATCCCAGTAAAGAAGGGAAGACCTTAAAATAAGTTTCTCTGAAGTTTTGGAATCAACAAGGGAAATCACAATTTACTTTAACACTTTATTCACAATAAACTACTTTTTTACAATCGTGTACGTTGCTGGAGAAGTTATGTTTAAAAATCCACTATATATACACCTAAAAACTCTAATTTACACCACAGACTTAGACTACAAACATTGCGCCTATGGCGCCAAAACTGATTCGAAAATTTGATACTCATGGTTTTGACAGACCAACTTCTCGTAGTGAAGTACCACCATAACAAAAGAGACACTATCGAGAATCGATAAATAAATAAAAATTATTATAATGTAAAAACATATAAAAATGTATTAAGTAGGTATGTGTATAATTTTTTAGTAAACATTAAAGGCATTTATTTATTTATAAGTTATTTATCTATGACGCAGTAATCGTAATAAAAATGTTCGGAATTACCGTTCCAAAAGCAAACTAAACGAAAATTATGCACTGGTCAGTCAACAGTAATGTTACGCGCGCACACCGCTTCTAGTGTTATATTATTGAGATTTATATGGCTAGGACCTAAGCTTCGAACCTCATGCCAACTGACTTATGACGAGTGAAGAAATTGAAAGTGATGAATTCTAAAACAATACTCAACAATTTATTGCGTTCAACAATGGTTTTATAAGGTGGTGAATATTACAATTTGGTACAATTGTGGACCATGTCGGGCGGTCATAGTGTAGGAGAAAGGATAAAGGGTGCCGTATAATTCAATAAAAAAGAAAATTTAAAATCTATCTCTTGATAAAGTGTTTTTAAGTGTTCTATGGAAAACAAATAAAAAGCAAGTGTTAGTTTAAGAGATAAATAACATAGAAAGTAAGATGAGACTTGTGACTAATACATATTGAATAATGAAAAATAAACGAGGTTTTTTACTTATCATAATTATAATGAGGATACATTTCAATGTAACCCAATATTTATCTTCAAGAGGATGGATGATGTTGTATCCTCGTGATAAACATTTTTACACACACTACACTTTTTGTCCCAAACTAAGTAGAGCTTTTACAAGGTTTTTAAAAACAAACTAACAATACTACTAATGAAAAATTTTGTATGAAAATAATATTAATAAAATCATTTATTTCGGGCGTAACTCAATTCTTAACGTTTATTAGAAAAACCTAAAAAAAATTCAGTATCTACAAAATAAAATAAAACATACATCAAAAATAAAAACAAATTCGTCACAAACTAAGTTTTATAACTATTATAAGAACCACTGTCTTATTGAGCATCTGTGCACGATATGTTATATTGTTAAGTATTTACCTTTATATATACCTTTTTTAGAAACTTCATATGGAGAAATTAGATCTTATCAATTTTCTTTTTTTCACTAGTTATTGCCTAAATAGCGTATACAAAACGTGTTTTGGTACCGTAAACGTAAACGTGTTTGTGTACCTCATACATCGACCGCCTAAGGCTAAATTTAGGCTAAAATTAACAAGTTTGTAGCAGAAGCTAGTTTGTGGGTCAAATGTGCTAGCCATGATACACGCAGGAAAACAGGATAAACAATATTATATTATAATAATATCATCTGACATTTTACACTGTCTAGCTCTAAGCTAGCGGACAGAAAGTGTCTTATATCCAGGTCTATTTGACCGTTCAAATATAACAAAAATCCAAAACGCATAAATTGTCACATATTTAATGTTATCATCTTATCCCAGTAACGTCCCACTGCTGAGCATAGGCCCTCTTTCATAAACCAAGGTAATAGGGATTTAGGTTGGCAGCACGAGTTAGTTATACATTCTGTAATGTCCTACAAACACATGAATGAAGTTCACCTTAGAGAGTGGAGTTCGGTACACACACCGCGTCTTTGAATGTTCAGTTAATCCTGAGGTTAACACCGCCTTACGTTCTACATGCAGATCATGAGATGACGTCACGTCAGTTTCCAATCTACACGATATGAAACTCAAGATTAAGGAGATATCTATCCTTGGTCGTATTATATATCAGCGGTTTGGTGATCGCAGATCAGGTCTATTCGTCAATTATATAGTTAATTCCAAGTAAAAGGTGGCGAGCCAATTGCCGCTTACCGGGCACTGTTATGTTCGCCAGTGCCTCTTCCCTTGATCGGCAGGTGCACCACTTGCAGGTGAGGTTGGCTAGGGCTCCTTAGGTCTTTGTACACCTATACACTATACACGAGCCCCGTAGTGGGAAGTAAATCGACTCATTAGAGTTATCAGAGTCTATCATCATTTGCAATTTTAAGTGTCTTACAGACATACTAAGCAACACTCTGCTGAAGCTGCTTGTGCCCACGTTAAGACATTAATGTTAGAATTTAGAATTAACCTCTTTGCTTAGGTATTATGTAATAAATAAAACTGTTAAATAAATTTAGGAGAATGCTGTGTACGCTTCTAAAGGCCAGCATATATGTAATTTTGTGGTTGTGTGATGATTTTATATATTATTATGTTTGCATGTTTAGCTGTTAGCGTACCTATATACATATAAATAAATAAATACAAATAAATTTGATTAGATGGTGATTTTGGTGGTAGTGATTGTTATATAAAGTCATGTATAATATATGGGACAAACCATATATCAATAATCTCGAGCAATTTTAAAGTACGAAATATGATCACATTCAAGACAGAAACCTTAAAACGTATGTAAGAAGCTTTGAGCTGACTTACTGGAAATCGAGTGATCCTCTTAGAAACTACGTCTACTAGTAATCTATCTGAGACTGCGAGTACTACTACTGTAAGCATTAAGTAGTTTATGATGCAAAGAAAACTATTATGTGAAATGAAAAAACAATAAAGACATTTCAAGCCGATCTAATTACATTAAAACCCAATTCTACCATCAATATTCAATCATAAAATCATATATGTACAGTACATAGTCTAAACACTATTTAAAATAATATAAGCAGTAATTTGATATACGAGACATAGAGTAATTTACGTGAAAGAAAGATTGACTCTGCAGTGCGATCGTATCAACGTCTCACTATGCAACAGTGAGTTTAGTCGGGAAAGCGTAATTAAAGAGGCAACTTTTGCTTTTTTAATACCCTTATTACCATTTATTAAAGAGTAAACTTTTAAATAATAACTGAAATTCAGCCATTTCTGGTTGGACCATTGAGCACACTCTAAGCTAGAGTCTAGAGCAACCGGCATAATGCTAGGATATGATGGGGGAACGAGTAAACTATTTATAAGGAGCAACATCCTTAGTGTCTTGAAACAACAAGCAAATTGTGAGCAAATCAAGAAATATTCCAAAACTACGCGGATATACAAATCAAACATATAAAATGTATGGTTGTGGGACCAGCACAATACAATCGCTCGTGTGGTTCCTCCTGCAACATTTCCGCTCGCTGACTGGCAATGGCGTGCTCATTGTGTACGCTCGTGCATTGCTTCAACACGATTTTTATTTATTTTACTAATTGTTGGCTTCAATCTGCATCACAAGTTTCTGTGGGGTGCAATCATTTTGGTATAACAAAAAATGTCGATACATTTTAGGTAGTTAGGAGGACAAATTCAACGACTTTCTTTCCCGATTATTTTCTACTCAAGTCCCTGCTCGTAGAGAATGGTCGCTTTATTATTAAGTGTAATCGAGATTCATAAGTGCAACATTGGAGTCCAAATTAAAAAATCTAAAAGCAAGACTTCAGGTCCTATTAAGCTTAAAAAACCTTATAGCAGTACGCCACAATACAGTTGTAATTTATGAACAAAAACGAATATTTTCTAAGTTTATTAAAGAACAAAAACTACTATAACTCTTCCATTTTAAATCAAATAGGAATTTTCTAAATGTTTATTAATAGTTGTATTTTGACTGCCCGTCACTTAAATACATTAATAAAACCCGACCGAAATAAATATTCGTTATGCCACATAAAAAAAGTAAGTAAGATGGAATTGTTATTTATCGCAACCACTTATTCACCACAAAGCTAGATAGCTTAACACTAGGTTCAGCTCTTATATTTTAATATAACGGACCCAATATTATTACCCAATAAAACGTCTCTGGTACGTGGAATAAATCCTGTCCGTGGAAACTATATCTGTAGAATATGAAATTCGTCCGAATAAACTACAGCTTAGTGTTGTCTGCGACCTATTTTATTGCAGGTACTGACCGTATTTATGTGGGTTATAGGCATTCGGTTTATTTTGACGGTTAACGTTCTACTAGTAGGGCCTGATGTCAGAAACTAAAATAAGAGGACTTATTTACTTACGGTCATAGTTATAAACACGTAATTCACATTATTGTTATTGTCGTTCGTAATCGTAAGTGAAAGAGGTATTTACCTCGAAATTAGCGATAGTATTTATATCAGCATAAATAGTATTTATATTTATATAAGAAGCGCTCGTAGCTCTGCGGTGTTTGGTGGTCGGAAACGATCACCGGAGTACAGCAGAGTTTACAGAGGTCAGTCCTAGAAAAATTCTAACAGCAGGACGCCATACACCTGCCTCCGCCAATCCGCACTGGGTCAGCGTGGTGGAGTATGACCCAATACCCTCACACCTTGATATGTGAGAGGAGGCTCGTGCTCAGTAGTGGGACGTTAATGGGCTGAGATGATGACGATGATTTATATCAGCTAATAAACCCAACAAAATTGTTTACTGCTTCTAGCTTCAAAAACTAAAACACTCCAAACAAACTGAAATTTATATTCAAAATTTTTTTGGCATTAAAAATTATCCTTTGCAATTTTTTAGGCTTTGTGTACAAAATTCATTTAAATTGATTCAGTAGTTTTGGCGTGAATCCGAGATAGACAGACAGACAGTGTTACTTTCGTATTTATAATATTTGTATGGATTGCTTTTATTTCACTATTTTATTCCTCTACACACTGTACCAATTCACTGCACATTAATAGTTACAAAATATGTGCTGCGCAGAGTGGTATATTTTGATTCTTCATTACCACTTCAGTTGCGGTTTGGATACTATTTTATTTATTTATGCGTTCTTTATAAAATTAAATATCTTAAGCTGTATTTACGCAACGGAGTAAATTAGGTCATTCGCGAATTGGCGGAGGCAGAACAAGGCGTCCTGCCTTTAGAAAAGAGGACCCATATAGGCTCTTTATTGCAGCAAACTGAACTTGGTTTATTGGCTTCCAAATATGGAGTAAATCGTAACTAACGGCTTTACGTGCCTTTCGAAGTACGAAAGCACATACACTGTCAACCTTCCATATACTGTCACCTGATACTCGCCGAGCTAGGAGCGTTTCACCTTACCTTTGTTTTTGAGAAGAGGCACGTGGTCAGCAGTGAAACATAAATGGGCTGTAATGGACATAGGTATGTACGCGTACAGTAAGACAAGATCAAAGAGAACAAAAGCGTCAATTTTACGAATTTCACTTTAAAGGACGTTTGTAGTGATTCACACCTCTAGTGTGTACATCTACCTACATAGGTGTATGGTCACATATAAGACAATAGTATTCGTACCTACAGTACATTTGAACATTTGTATAGATACGCGTGTTTCACTATCGGTGGCGTTTTCGCGGTCCGTTGGTCACAGTGAATGGTCCATTCCAATATCTAGTCACGGTTGAACACTTCGTTTTTGAGCGGGTCTCACCTAGCTATATATGTCTTTTTGGTAGGAAAAAAATGGATCCCATCTCAGTACTTGGGTATTCGATAGAGACATTTATCGGGTGTTTTTTTTTTAAATTTTAAGCTTTACGATTAGTCGGAATGAGAACAAAAAAGGACAATCAAATTTATAGAGATACTTGCGTATTTCAGTGAAAGATTACAGTAGCGAATGCAAGCTGAAAATATTAAACCCAAGCTTGTTTATTGTAAGTGAGAATTCAAATCATACCATAGTACAAATACAAATTAAAGTTCTTGAATTAGTATAGCTGGATTAGCATGTTTTATCCCAAGGGACATAATAATAACAATAACAAAATTAATTGTTCGTTTAATAAAATAAAGCTTATTTCTTTTTCTAGTATTCAAATTATGTGCATCAGAATACCAAGGCTTTTCCGAGATTAATCATATTTTTTTGCAAATATTTTTTGATTAGAACAAATCCGCTCCATTCTCTAAATTAGGTCAGGTTTCAGATGCTAAGGATGGCACACAAGTAAAGTCGTCTTCCAGTTAAAAATGCTTTCACGACGAAAATAATAAAATAAAATTCTGGAATATTTTCATCATAATATTACTGTTAGAGCGGCGATATCCCATTGGCGAGACCTTATACATCTCAAGTTTAGGGGTATCGGATCCAATTTGGTCGCAAACCTACGTGACTTTTCAATTAAAGAATTTCGACAAAATTATTTATTTATTTAATTATGGACAACCAGTAGCTGTTACATTATTTCTTACATCTAAACATCAAAATACACTATATAAAAGTTAAATGTACAGCATTTTAAGGTGTCACAACATGCACCAAATAATTTAAAATAAAAGAGAAAAAAAAAAAAATTTCCTAAAAGTTGCCAAAATTACCATTCAAAACTAAATTAAAATAAAATAAGTAATTACAGATTACACACACAAACATTACTTAACCAAATATCACAAAATATTACAAAATCAAAATTAAAATTCAGTTCTCTTAAAATTCAGTTCTCTTAAAATTCAGTTCTCTTAAAATTATGTTTGTAATTATCGCTTGCTCCTTTTCTCGGAAAGCAAGCACATTAAGACCTGTCATGAACATCTATGTCAGTCGTTATAAGGAAGTCAGTGCCTTCTAACATCTTGACAACTGATTTAACCGTAGAATGAGGTATCCCTCTGGGTTGTAGAGGTCAAAAGGCAGTCGCTCCATGTAATAACTGAAATTTAGCCAAATTTGGTTCGACCAGTGAGCAGATCCTGAGCTTTAAGCTTAAGTCTAGGACAACCGGGGTTATGCAAGGAGAGGCGTATTGTAATACAGATTCGGTTCTTCTTTCAAATGCCTATAACATTTTTCTCGTTTCATTAGTCTTGGGCTACAACCACATTTCGACTTGACCTTGATTTCAGGACATGCTTCGCGTAAGTTTAGTCTTTAATATTTCATTTTTAAAAACTTCGTAACACTTAAAAAGAAGTTATAATTTTTTAAAGGTTACGTCATGCCACATTTTTTTCTATATGTTTTTTGTTTATATTGTATAATCATAATAATATTAAAATCTGTAAAACAAAGTTATGAGGCTGAATCCTGGAGCTTTGCTAAGTTCCAGGATATCGTCAAAAGTACAAAGAAAAATAAATTATTTGTTGGATTGTTGACTGTACATACTGTTGTGTCACCCATCACATAATATTATGATTTTATACACTATATAGCACATACAATTTCTATAGTGAACATAAAACAAATGCTTACTAATTTAAATACATAAAGCAAGTGCACAAGAACAACTGTGCCGCCGCCGTGTGCTGTGTGCTACCGGCCTAGAACAGTGCCAGTGTGTTTTATATGTCACGAAGAGACGTAAGAGTTGACTAAGAAAAATCCTACCGGGCTGGCTTGAACTGCGATCACCAACAAGCCTGGCCAGCGTGGTGACTATGGGCAAATATCCTCAACAGAGTAATCTATTAGGAAATGAACATTGGCCAATGTTCAGTAGTGAACTTCATAAGCCTGATATCGTGAGCTCAAGAACAACCTAAGAAATAGAGACCACTAATCATTTAAAAAGAAATCTAACTTATTATTTATTAAATATTTTGTAAACAACATAAAGAAAGAAAAACTCTATTAATGCTGCTTATTTCACGAGTATTGTCGACACGAAAATTATGTTATTGTTTTCAAGATTAAGAAAATTGTAATTGCTGTCTTAAAATTTAATCATGCTGAATTATTTATCAAGAGTTATTATTGTCAATTTAATTGAAGCAAAATTATATTTTTGATGCTTATAACAAATTTAATATCAAAATATATAACTAACGATATTACGGTTCCATAGTTGCCGGTTGTACGCTTGAAATGACATTATTTGCGAAAAGGAATTGAGCTAATTTCATTACATAATGTCAAAGTAAGTCGTAAGTCAGCGAAGGGCTGGTGGTACGACGAATGCGATACGAAATGTAGGCTACAGAAAGCCTGATCTGTATAGGTCACTTAAAATTAGTTTGACTTTGCTGAGTAATGTTTGAGTTACTGTCGTTTGTAATTTATCTAACAGTAGCTGCATTATACGTATGTGTTTAATTCATGGCAGAAACAAACTTCTGCGTCCGAAACAGCTAAGAATTCTAATGCATATATCGAGCTACAGATTTCAAGTCCATTTTTTCGAAAGACCTTTTCCCATCGCCTTTGTAAATGATTTTACAGCAAACTTTTAATCTATCCTCCTGCGTTTAGTATTAAGTAAATAACTGTCTTAATTGCCATGCTATGACAAATCAGACAAAGGAATGCAGATATGGTTTCAATTACTATGAAATATATTGCAATTCCGAATCAAGCGAAGAATGTTAAAGTAATCTATGTCCATAGAAAACATTAAAGCCACGTTTATACCAATTAGTCTTTGAAGCTCAAAGAGTACTTACTACTAATCCCTCACGGTCTTTTGCTTCGTACCTCTGCTTATAGAGTTTAAACTTTAATATTACATCGTGACATTGAACAGCAAGACTCTATGCGTCCTAAGAGGTTATACCTAACCTAAGAGGTTATAAATTTGACTGTAACTATCTAGAACCTATGATGTAAATAGTTTATTAATAGACCCGGGTCTTTTAAGAGGGACCTGAAACGGCACTTCTGCAAGCCGTCATAAGTTGGTGGTTGTCACAGTGTTTATTCCGTAGCTTGAAGCGCTCTTACTTTTCTGTATTGGATTGAATTTACTTACCATCATGCAGGATGTGACTTGAATTGTGGTGCGTTATAGTAAACAAAAAGTAATGTTATGGCAGAAGACAAGACAATGAATCGTGAATTACGTAAATGATTAAAGACAAAATAATCTTTTTTTGCGAATACCGCAGTTTCGAATTGTCCCGCAATAAAAGTCGAAATCATCTGCAAACGGGTTTCTGCACTTATTTATTACAGCAGGAAGGCTCGGTCTCATTTGGAGATTGATGCTTCTCCCTCCACCCCGCCGACCGCAATTAGTCTATTCTTCTCGATTGTGCTAATAATTCTCCAGAGATCCAATAAAATAATAGTTTGTTTGCGGCTGATTTAATTCAGTAAGATTAATTATGATATAAATCACAAGTTAACCCTTTGAGACTACGTTTTATTGTTATTCAAGTTTATATTGTCGATCTTGGAGATAGAATATATCAACTTAGTAAAATATAAGATGTCTTTGTCTCTTACCTAAATACATAAATCTGTTAATGACCAACTCTCCTTAATTGGGGGGTTTATTGAAGCCCAAAAATTATGATTATCATATTGCTAGACTTCATCAGCAATATGTTGTTTTAATTTAGCAAGCTTTTGACTACTGATAGACATAAAACTTTGTCAAAGAATAGTATCTTGATTGATTGATATCATGACTATGTGAAAAATAAAGACCTTGAAAGATTTTTATAGGAAATGAGAACAAGTGAACGAGTTTGTGTAATTGGAATTGAAATTCACATGATATGGGATTCAGATAGTAAAAGTCTGTCACAATTATGCAATACGGACAAAGTATGATCAGCTTCTGTTTACATAAGGTTATAGATTATGTTATACGAAGTAAGAAAAAGCATTGTTGAAGACAGGTTAGTCGCACACTGCGCTGTCTATTACGGGTCATTATTTACCAACCATTATGTACAATGTACCTAAACAAATGTCTTAAATACTTAACGATCCTGTTAGTTAGAGATTGACACGTGACATCTAGAAGTTAAAAACTCACGCTTTACAAACGAAACATTTATTTTACAAATATTGCAATTAAAAGTTTTCCCATCGTAATAATTGGATACGAAACTAATTAACTTGAACTCAATTAAAAAGGAGGAAACGTGTATTATTTTGCCAATTAACGTAATTGACGGAAAGTCACGGGGCCAAGTGATTTCTGTAGAGTGTATACAAACAATACAACTCACGGAATGGACGAATTGATTTGGTCCTTTTTCAAAGGTTTCAATAATAACAGCCCCGTTAACCTTTCGTGGAAAGCTAATAGCGTTAGTGTTACGAGTGGTTTCATGTTTACAAGAGGTTTGAACTCAGTACCCGTGCTCTGAATCGAACCGAACGCTCAATTGGTAGGCTACGACCTCAACGGTTTATAAAAAAATATATCAAGTCGACGGGCCCTATTTATATTGATGCGTAGGTGTATAGGGGTCCTTCCTAGATCTGAGGAACCAACCTCACCTGCAACCTCACCTGCCGAACAACGAACGAGGCTCTGGCCAACATTGAAGTTCCCGGTAAGCGGCAATAGGCTCGCCACCTAAACGTAGGACCGACAATATAACTTGCGAAATGTGGGCGTGTAATATGTCTCTGCCTACCCCTTCGGGGAAACAGGCGTGATATTATGTATGTATGTATGTACAGTAACTGAAACGAAAAATGTGTTGAAATAGTAACTATAAAGTTATAACTTTATTTCTTTATAACATATATTAAGGAATAATATTAAAACTGATGTAAGTAGTACCTAGTGTTGAAATTCTATTTAAGCGACTGCCAACATTTTAGATTAAAAGCCATTATGGTAATGCATATATATGCCACAATTTACCTACATAACACAATCTGAGTATTCACGCAGAGAATATCATATTGCCATTAAGCAACGGAACTCAAAAAGAAATCTCACCACAACAAATAAAACAATATTCGAAATTCCATCAATATCAATGTTGGTAAAGCGACAAAGAGAGAGCTAATGTGTGATAGGGAATTTCCATTTAATGGAAACCCGTGGATTCCACCCCATCCATCGGAGCATTAAGTGGAAACGGGCATCACAGCTCGCGTCGTGCCCCTAGCGGAATTGGGACGGCTGATATGATCGGCAAATATTGTATCGTATGGATGTATCGTACAGGAACACATAAACATTACCTATTGGGAATATCGTTTTGCGTCAAAACTTTTCTGCGTAGGGAGATGCCTCTCTTCCGTGGTTATTGCATTACTTTGCTTCTTATGTTTAACTTAGTTGGTGAAGTCAACAGGATTAGAACAAAATTGGAGTAATTGAAATAACAAAAAACAGAAAGACTTCTTTTATCAATAAGAAATTAAAATTTCTAAAAGATATGTTTTGTTATACTTTTCTTCGATTGATCGTGTTTCTTCGAAATAGTTTTTTTTTAACGTGACATCATATTGATTAAGTCCTGCTTGAAGGTAAGCAGTCGATGCAGTCTAAAACAAATGAAGAAGAAGCCTATAGAATAATCTACTATTGAGGTTATTGTAGCTTTACGGTTAAACATTTGGCTTAACAGCTCTAAGCAACTTGCGAGTCGAAAGTCAAGCGTAAAAAAATGAATATATGGATATGGAAATATACTTAGCCAGCCCTGCGCTGAAAATCTTTGAGATGGTCTTTTTATATATTTGGTGTCAATCATGCGATAATCATGTTACAATGCTTTGTTTGGATTCCTGTCTGACCAGAATGTTAATATTTATTTTATTTTTGGATAATGTAGACCATAATTTAAACATATCTAACACCATTGTACACAACCTGTGTGCCACAATAAATAATTTATGATTATGAACTTTGTTTTAAGGCTTGTAACTAGTTTAGTGGCATCAAATTCAAAAACCACACTGATGTATTGCGAGTGTGTAAGTGAACCAAGTTGTAACACAGCCTTTGAACTTTGTTCCTTCTCTACTTTTCCTTCTCATACTAGTTGTTTTGTTATTTTTTGCAAACTACACTCTCACTAGTCCTACAAATCATCCTGATATGTTTCAAAGTATCTAGCAGAAAGATTTGGTATAACGTACCTCCGTAAGACGATGTGATTTCAGAATTTTCGTCTTGCTTAGGTATTTTATCTCTTAAGCCCTGTTATTCTGTGTAACGGTTTTTGTGCAGAGCTGGATGTAAGCATTTTGCAGCACGTAAAGGAGCGGGTCAAAAGTACCCTAAACCGACGGGCGTGTATGAGGAGGTTAATGAGTGTGAATGAAGTTAAAAGTGTGTGCCAAGATCGTAGCAAGTGGAAGGATGTGATCTATGCCTACCCCTACGGGAACGAGGCGTGACATTATGTATGTGTATGTATGTAAAGAAGCGCTCTCACTTTGTTTTTGATCGTCTGCTAAACATCAGGCAGGGTGCCATTAAAATAACAAGCGCTATATCATGAAGACGGGTTTGCGGCACTATCAAAAATAGTACTGGAACATTTAATAGTTGACTTTATACGTGGTAGTTCCCTATGCGCTAGGGAGGAATATCGCCCAACTGAGTCGTAACGAAATTGCAGTTATTCTGCAAACAAATAATATTTGTAGGCAAACAACGTGCTCCAGTTTGAAGAGTGATTTTGCTAGTGAAATAACTGGTAACATTCACGGCTGAGCTCCAAAACATGTTTTGAAGATCCGGGCTAAACTACGATGGATGTCTGCATAACGAGTCTGCAGTATTCATCCTGATAAATAATTCTGAATTGTCATTCAAAGCAAAGTGATTCCTAAACGACAGCACATTCAACGTGTCAATTTGATTAACATGACGAATTGGGACACATTTTTTCTGGCTTAAAATGTGTTTCCAAACATTAAGCTTGTCTGATATTTTAACGGCCATGACAGAGATTGGTAAACTTACTTTGAGCGCGCCAACATTGTCTTCCCTTTGTCCTACGTAAGCGACCCATGAGGCAGCGCTACGTGAAAGTCGCGTTATAAAAATGACTAGCCGAAACTACCTAAACCACCTTTTCGTAACTTTGTTGCGTTTTTGTATTAATAACCGACTCAGTTAGTTTTCCATCGGTAACCTAGGATACTTTATTACGGGTACAACCCTGTGTACAATTTTAACGCTGGAACCTTACGATCAACGCAGTATCATCATTGTAGCTCGGCCCATTTAGCTGCGTTTCTAACAGAGATGTACGAGAGTGCGTTGCCAGGGATGTGAAAGTCCAGTCCCACTACTAAGAACGAAGGTGAGAGGAACATTTACACTACTTCCCGTTCATTTAAATTCAAAATCATTATCATTTATTCAAGTTTGGCTCAAAAGAGCTCTTATGAACGTCAAAACTTAAAAACTAGCGCGCCCATTCACTGAGGGCGGGAAAAACTATCTGACATAACTAATAATGCTCTGACATAACTTTTATTCCGAATAGCTTTTTCATATATTGACTACATGTCAACAACATATTCAAAATCAAGCACCGTTTTGCACAAAGATTAAAATGTCGTGCCGACATATTGAAAGCAATTTCAAAATAATATGCTATGCAAAATAATAGGTTTAAGCCCCACCCTCGCGGTACTAATATCGATTTTAATAAGCCGTGCGGTGAACGATATATTGCATTTTCGCTCTGCTGGTTTTAACTTTAATATCTTTAGTTATTCAAAGAAGCTTACTCTCGGAAGTATTTAGATGGGTTTCGCTCGAATTCATGTTAATTAAACGTAATAAGTAGATTTTAGTGCAAGATTGTACTTAACTTTATTTTTAGTTGAGCATGAATTAACAAGGTCTGATAATTAATATTTATTTTTGTGCTTGGGCACTTAAACAGGAGATAAGTAAGTATCTACTCATTCTATGTTTTCTCAAGTTTTTGTCTAATAATTGACATTGAATTGACAGACATTGGATGTGTTCAATGGGTGTCTTTTGCCTCGCTTAAAATCACTGATGCTAATCTTAAAATTACTGATGCTTATTAACCTAAACTTTTTAATTAAAATTAATGCATAGTCTTCAATATGTTATGCACTTTTAGATTAATCTCAAAAATGTTAGGCCCAAATTTTAGGATATCTGATTTTGATCGCCTAAATCTTTTCAAAATAGGCTTATATCGGCATGACTATAAATAAGCATGTGGCATAACATAGAATATTATAATCATATGATATGATATTTATACTGCACAATGAATCACTCGTTCCTCACAAGTGGAATCGGGCATTGTAGTATGGTCTTGGCTCGGTAACATTTTACATGAAAATGTGTTTGATGGGATGTATTATTTAAAAGCCACATTAACCTCTTGTGGTAAACTTAAAGCGTTTGTGTTAAGAGTGGGTTTACGCCTGTAGAATATCGTCACCGTTTGAACTCAGAGCCTTTTGGCGTGGTAAACACTAAACCGAACCTTTTGCAATATATGACCAAGTATTTAAATGCCCTCTTAACTTACTCAAAGTGCTTTGCTCTTTCTGGGCGTCACAAGTATACTTTGTATTTATTAAAATCTTTTTGTGATTGTAGGGTTACTTACATGAGCGACTTAACTAGCATTTTTACGATTTTAGTCAGACTTGTTACTTACAAAATAACTTAATATATACGAAATTGGGTAATAGTTATAGTTTAATTCCTAAGCTGTTAGGTCTTCCATAAATATATTATGAAAACGTGACTAGAATAATTTGAATTTTAATATTCCTTATATGTAAATTACTGTCAAATAACTTTAAATTCAGATATTCCATTTTTAAAAAAGGAACCTAAGCGGATTGCTAAATGGCTTGTGTCTAGAAATAGGTGCGCTTTACGCAATTCTATGCTGCGGTTTGGCGGGTGATAGGTAGCTAATGAAATTACTGGGATTTGAGACTGCTGTCTCGTGATAACAAGCGCAGTGCACTGCTAATCATGTCTTATTATATTGCCGCTAACAGACGGATACACGTTACGATCGTTCGTATCGTAGAAATCTTATTTTTAACAATAACACCAATTATTTAGTTACACGATAAGTATAATGAAGAGCTTGTGTTATGGATACTAAATAAAGGATTAATATATATGTAAACACATGTATATATGTACTTTTTTTGTTTTGTATACATACATTATATACATAGGAAAACACCCAGATCGGCACAAATATTCATATGTTAGCAAACAAAGATTTGTGCCGTGTGGGAATCGAACCTACGACCTCAGGAGAGGAGTATACTTATATACGCATATACTCGCTACAACGCCATATCTTTCGTCAAAATATATAACAATCATTTATAAATTTGCACGTGTGTTTTAACCATTAGCAAACAACACTACTTACATGGGAAAATAACAAATAGAGATCTGTAAGTGTATGAGGATCATATCAAGACTTAAGGAACCCAGCCCACCTCACCTGCAAGTGGTGCAACTCCCGATCAACGGACCAGGATCTGGCAAACATTAAAGTTCTTCGTAAGCGACATTACTTTATGGACCGATGATCTGCTCAAGCCTGCGGGAATCCGATGGATGCAGGTGACTCAGGATAGCTCAATGTGAAAATATGTTGAAATGAAAATATGAGAGGCGTATTCAAGTACTATGTGACAGTTTATGAAATAAAAGTTTTGGAAGTTTAAAGTTTAAATTAGCGTAATGTTGGCGTATAATATGCCTCTACCTACCCATTTGGGAAAACAGGCGTGATTTAATGTATGTGCGACAATTCATATCGTTCCTGTTCATATATAAGTTTCTTTGACGGAACTATGTTTCCGCACACAAATCATTCATCGTCCTTCAATATAAAATACGCTAAAGAAGAAGTCCCCTTCAGAAGTTTTGTTGACTCAGAAACCATTTTTAGAGTTCCTTGGATAAAATAGATTCAATAGATATGTTTCTTATATAGTACAAGTATTTATATGCAGAAGAGAAAGTAATGTTTGTTTATCTTTTGCCTAGGCCCCAAAGTACATGTTCTAGTTTTGGGATAGAAGCATTGTTTGAGTTGTCCAAAAATATTTATTTATTATTTACAGATGTAGTAGATGTAGTGTCAGCTCCCATTGTCAATTCATTCAAGAACAAGCTGGACAAACACATGCAACCGGTTAAGAGGAACTAAATGCAGATGAATTGGATGCAGGCGCAATCAGTTTTCAAACTGCCTGCCTGTTAATTAATAATAATAATATTAAATGGATTATATATGACAGGGTTGAGATGACGAAAGCATCACCTTAACCCACTACTTGGCACGGTCTTGAGAGCAACTCAAGTGAGAGGAATTTAATTCACGTCAGTGCGGATTGGCGGGATATGTTGTCCTGGTGTTAGATTTTTTTTTGAACACGTCTAACTGGGCTTCTAATATGGCTTAACGACTACCACATATAGTGTTAACCGCAGCAGGAACTACATCAATATCTTCAAAGTGTTTCTTCAAAGTTTGTAAGTATCTCTATTTAGGTACTTCTTTCGTTTAATCCCAGCCGTTAATTGTACTTAAAATCCACGACTGAGCTTTTATTGCATTAAAAAAATATAAATATATTGTTTTGTATATTAAAAAAACCGCTATTTTATAGTTTTGTTCTTGATAAACAATTATAATGACAAAAAAAAGGCTTCAGATATCAGCCTAATATACTCCATAAATTTAGTAAGACCCATATTAATAAACCGCACTCATCTGTGAAAGCGTACTTGAGTTGTCACGTGATTTATTGTTTATTGAAACTGATTCACTGTATCTAGTATAGTTTTCCTCACAATACAACATACCCTTGTTAATTAAAATTTTACAGAAACTCAAGTGTTGAACATATGCTTTTTATTATGCTTGAATTCAATCCAGGCTTTCTTTTTGGTATAAACAAAAAAAACAATTGTCATTTATGCAGAGATCATTTGTTTTTGTTTTCGCATCGGGTCGTTACGTTCCCTATAATATGGTTAAGTGAAACGATAGCTGGTTCATCCGTCATACTTGTGAACGAGTGCTGGTCTGCTCTTGTCTACTATTTGTTTTTATAATAAAAAAATCAGCTAACTAAACTTTACTACTAAGTACATTTTCTTGTAGCTGGCGGGAGAAAAAACTAACCTTGACGATTTTCTTGCCCGTTCTTTTACGATCAAGCTCCCGCCAGCTGTGAATGGGCGCGCTAGTTTTTAAGCATCAGAGCTCTGTAGAGCCGAATGATTTTGACGTTGACGTTAATGTCTCCACTACTTTCCTGGGGAAATATTTTACTTGTCTATGACGGACTACACTTGATTTTGACTGTGACTAAAATTGAACGACGAACAAATTACATGACAAGTGCAAACACTTCAAAACCGATTGAGTCCATATAAAAAAATAATGGCTTTCTTTTGTTTTTATATAGAACCTCGATACGCTGTACCCCACATGCAGTTGGCCAGTTTTTCGCCATTACTTATTGCCGGGTTACTTAGTTATATTTTATAACTTATCTGCGAGGCCCCAGCGCCGCTCGATTATAGGATGTGGATGAAAGACATTTCTTTACAAACTTTTTCAAATTTCTTTAGATATTGTGAGTTTAATTTGTATAGTCGCAGGCTGGTTTTTATATAATAGGTTGGGGAAAAAGTCTTTTCGTATTTTTGTATGAAAAGTCAAGACATTTTTTTTAAAGTTTATTTACATTTATTTACAATATATATGTACCGTTTTGTTGAATAACTTTCTGCCGTTTTGTGGGCAGAGACATTATCCCGTTACTGTAGAAACTTTGGGACTTCTGATCAAAAAAACGGGACAAATAGTTTTGGCAGTCTTCTCTTGAGGTCAACCTTACAGAACCTAAAGAATTCTGCAGAGACCGAAACAGGTGAAAATCTGAAGGCGCAAGGTCAGGGCTATATGGTGGATGCACTAGGACCTCCCAGTCGAACTCTCTTAATTTTTGCTGAGTGGCTAAAGATGTGTGTGGTCTAGCGTTATCGTGATGAAAGACCACACCCTTCCTGTTGATCAATTCCGGCCGTTTTATCTCGACTGCTTCCTTTAATCTCATAAGTTGCTGGCAGTAAAGATCAGAATCGATGGTTTTGCCGGGCGGTAAAAGCTCATAATAAACAATGCCCTTCCAATCCCACCATACACACAGCATCACCTTATTTCGTGTTAGGCCAGGTTTGGCCACAGTCTGTGAAGCCTGGCCAACTTTCGACCACGACCTTTTTCGCACGTTCTTGTCGTACGTGATCCACTTTTCATCGCCAGTTATCAATCTCTTCAAAAACGGCTCGGTTTCATTACGTCTCAATAATGAATCGCAAATGAGTACACGGTTCATTAAGTTTCTTTGAGTGAGCTCGTGTGGCACCCAAATATCGAGCTTTTTTGTATAACCAGCTTTCTTCAAATGGGTCAAAACTGTTTTGTGGTCAATTCCCAGTTCCTCAGCTACATCGTAACTACTAATATGCCGATCTTGCTCCACTCTTTCAAAAATGGCGTCCATTTTATTCGTAACAGGGCGACCAGAGCGAGGTGCATCTTTAACATCAAAATTTCCGTACTGAAAACGTTTGAACCAAATTTGTGCTACTCTTACTGACACTGCATCAGGTCCATAAACATCACAAATTTTTTTCACTGCTTGAGTTGCATTTTTGCCTTTTTTATAATAAAATTTTAAAATGTATCGAATTTCTTCATTAGATTCACTCATTTTAACGGAGAGAAAAACAAATGAAAAATAGCGGGAAACAACTTTTTTTTATTTTTTTCTTTTCTTTATAATGGAACCTTTTTAATGTTACCAAAACCAGCCAGACACAAATAGTACAGTCAAAAAAATTTTATAATAAGTTTATACCTACGTTATGCGAAAAGACTTTTTCCCCGACCTAATATTTAGCAATACTTTTTGTTGATATTTTGTGACAATTTACTGAAGAAACCAATAAAAAAACAAACAGTGGATCTCGATTTGCAAATTGTTATACCACTGCTAGGCTTAGGGCTCCATATACTCCATGCAGATCAAGTGCGGTTTGGTGGAGGCAGTTCTATGGCGTTCTAGTGTTATATTTTGTCAAGCCGACTAATAAGATCTTCAGGCGTTCCTCTAGTTTTTTTAACTCAAAATCATTAATAGCCAAGCGAACCACGCAGGTACCATAACAACTGGGAATGTTGCCTTTCTGAAAATAAATGCACTTCATTTATTTACATATATTTATATCATATTATAGTTTATTTGTATATTAATTAATTTATTTAATTTGTTGTATTTAGTTTTACTGCTATGTTTTTGTCCTTTTGTGATAATTCTTATTCCACATACAAATTACTCTTTCCGGTTAGGGTTGGCAGGAAGAGATCTCTCTTAGAGATACGTCTACCTTTGTACTTGTTTGATTTGTATAAGATATATATGCATAATTATAAAAAATGCATTTTGGGATTTTTTTATAACATCATATAATAATGGTTTAAAAATAGCTTCTTACATAATCGTCGAGTTTTAATTAATTTGCTTTTTGTTTCCAAAACAATTAATAATAAGATTGACTGCTCCCAACTATTAAGTAAGTTTAATATTTAACCTCAGTTTTGAACTAGGCACCTTTCCGGATATATGGAAGATAGCATCTGTAATACCCATTCATAAGGATGGAACTAAAGATTTACCTGCAAACTACCGCCCTATCTCGCTATTATCAGCTTTCTCAAAATTACTGGAGAAGATAGTTAATAACAGACTTGTTAAATACATCGAAAGCAACAAGTTGATCTCCAGCAGACAATTTGGTTTTAGAAAAAGCAAATCCACGGAAGATGCTGTCGCACTATTAACAACAACTGTGTCAACTCATCTAGATAAAAATAAGGCAAGCTTGGGTATTTTCCTGGATTTGGCTAAAGCCTTTGACACTGTGTCGGCGCCAATACTAGTAAAAAAGCTGGAAGCCCATTTTGGTGTAAGGGGCATAGCCTTGGAATGGTTTAAAAGCTACCTGACGGAAAGAAGGCAGCGAGTTAGAGTTGGTGACTATGAAAGCGAAGTAAAAACCACTAACTTCGGTGTGCCACAGGGCAGCATTCTGGGGCCAACTCTCTTCATCATGTACATTAACGACATGCATGACTATGTTGGCGCTGAAGTCATCTGCTATGCAGATGATACTGTCATAATATACCACGGGCGTACGTGGACAGAGGCTTTTGAAAATGCGAAAAATGGAATGAAGGTGGTGGCTTCTTGGTTACAACACAATTTGCTCACACTTAACGTCAAAAAGACAAAATACATCTGTTTTGCCAAAACCGCTGCATCTGCCCCAAGTGATAAATTTGAAATACAAATTCACGAGTGTCCTTCTTATATAAAACTCTGTAAATGTGAAAAAATTAACAAAGCTAGCGAAATTAAATATCTTGGTGTCATAATAGACCAAAACCTAAATTACAAAGCCCACATAAACTCACTATCAAATAGAATTCGGAAAACAGCTAATATACTAAAATTACTGCGTTCATCAGCTTCGACTGACATCTTAAAATCAGTATACCTCGCCTTAAGTCAATCGCTTATTACGTACTGCATAACATGTTGGGGAAACGCCGCCAAAACTGTCATGATACAAATAGAAAGGGCTCAACGATCGGTATTAAAAACAATGTTTAAAAAGCCCTTCCTCTACCCAACAAAAGACTTATATAGCGAATGTCAAATATTAAATGTGAGACAATTATTTGTTTTAAAATCTGTCACACGCACCCACAAAATGGCAATAAAATCTACAGAGTATTCAAAACTAATAAAACGTCGTGTATACAAACTACCACTGCCTAGAATAAACTCCACATTTGCTAGACGTGTAGGTCCATTTAAGGAAATATTCATCTACAATAAAGCATGCAGTGCATGCTCTCTCAAGAATTGCACCTTGAGGGAGACCAAGTTTAGGGTAACTAAATGGCTTACTTCCCTATCTTATGACTCTACAGAAAACCTCTTTGTTCATCTGTCATGATACATAATTATTATTTCAAACATTGCTAACTACATAATTACTATATCACAATATTTAATTATATATTATAATAAATATTAATATTTATTTATATACTCCATTATTTCTAAAACACAATCTTATTTATAAATTAGAGACACAGTTATCCTGAGTATTTATTGGTTGCCTTTATTATTAATTGTAAAATTTTTATCTAAACTGCTAATACCTAATAAGGCAAAATGTTAACTTTCCAAATATGTACATTGTGTTCATACTTTAGACTTAAGATTTTTGATTTTTTACTTCTTTTGTTTATTTTAATTTAAATTTTATTTTGTCGTCGCCCGAGCATTGTATGTGGACAATTTTTAAACGTATCGGGTACCCACAGGACAGGCTTGCCTAGTGTGGGGCCACTGTAACCTCTATTTTGTGAACGTTATGGCAATAAACAAATTTTTTTTTTTTTTTTTTTTTTTTTTATTTGCGTGTCCCAGCGCTATATCCTCTAAGAGAATTCCCCTCTTGTGAGGCCTTTTCGTAAAACAGTGTTTGGATCACATTCTCCTGTTTCCAGAATGTGCGAAGCCGTGAATGAATTTAGTGATGTTAATGATATTTGCTCTGACTTACCTAGTAGGCTCCGTCGTGCCATCACCATAAATTTACAATAATAAGTTGTATTGCTGCTCTGCTAAACCGAAGCGGCGGCGCGTTGACTCGATGTGAAAATTTGCAGAGTACTACGGCAGACTACTGACTATAGCCTAACACTCTAATTGTAAACTATTCAGTTGTAACTTTATTCGTCTCCATATTTTAGGTATTGGTATATGTTGTATGGACCTGTAATTGTTTGTTACATTTAATTATGCCTCTGTTTACAGTATTTCTTCAAACTAATATGTTTAATGTAAAGAAATACTGTAAAGAAATGTTGATAAATCTAATTGCTAAATATAATAAAATTGAGACGATGCCTAACTTTAGAAATAGTCTTCTACGACTTAGTATGTTCGGAAAGGGAGGTTCTTTCAAAGGGATGAAGGGAAAGATGAAATTTCATCAAATATGCCTGATAATAGTTAATAGTTACAAAAAATTTAAAACCTAAACGAATTCAAAATGCCTGACTTTAAAGATGGCTTGGATCAAACTAAAATGCTATGTGGCGCTCTATATTGAACAGATTTGTATAAAACCATATATATTTAACTTTAAAGCCCCGAGTATTCAAGGACAATTGAAATTGTATTGTTTCCTGCCTTCAGAAAAACAGTTACTTGCTGACCAGGAAAACGTTATTCTGCCATATAAATATCGGTCAAGCTGTCTCGTTGGAGTGCCCACAGAGATTTTTTTACATTAAATTGTTCTAAGCGTTCTTTTGTAGTCCACTTGACGTGTTAAAACTGGCGTGACGTGTTATATAACGCAAATGACCAATAGACTCTTGCTCGAGATGTAATAATTATTATATCTATGTATAAACCATTTCATTCAAAAGTATGGTGACATAAAACAATTTATATTCTCAGATGTGACGGCGCGTTAACATGAACTAGACGAACCACTGTGTTTTGATGTAGGACGGGGTCTGCTCCGCACATGGAGTGCTATGGCCAAACCTGACCAAAGCGGACAGCTGCTCTCATATATTACATGAATTATTCCGTCGTAAAAGTATCCGCTTTAACAGGTCCAAGAAAATTAGTGCTGAGGTGTCATTTTCTAAAAAACATAGTGGCGTATCCATGATAACTCTAAGATTTGTTATATATCAAGTAAAATTAAGCTTAGAAAAATGTTGGTGCAAGTCGCCCATACTATCTAACTATTGCAACATAAGAATAACATATTTGTTTGTGTGTCCAGTCCTCTATCAAGAACTAAAGTAGGTAAAAGGATCTCACAAAGATAGATTCCCTGAGGAAATAGTAGTCGGATCTTTGTGCCGAGGCGTTTATAAAATATTTTTGTAATTTTTATGCTTACTTTGTAGGAAGGAATTTATTTTCTTATATTGTCAATAGTAACCAAGGTAAAACACACAACATACAGGTACATTGTAAATATAAAATTTATGTATAACTATTTATTATAAATTGTTAAGCATACCACATTATTTTTAATGACCCTTCTTAATCACTATATCCTGCCTTTCGTTGAGATCGAATGAGAATTGAAACTGTTCAGTTGTATTATATTTTTAAGTAATAATTATAAATGGGTTAACAAATTATTGTTTCAATTAAAATGAGTCGCATATTTTTATAGTAATTATTCAGTTACTTTTGCGTTTTGTGTTTTTATGAGAGGAGTTTCTGTATGTACAAAAATCAGACATGACTTATATGTCCATGCACATATGAACACTAATATTTGAGGTAGATCCAACATAATATAACAAATTATGTACGAAATAGGTATTTTTGTATGTCCCTTAAGCTCCTTAACAGTATGTACAAGGATGGCAAAGGTAGCTATAATTTATATGCCTTCATATAAATTATGATTATAATAATAACATAATAGCTACATACATCAAATTTTATACATAACGGCTAACAACGTCGCCCTCTCACGGATAGTGATAGAGATTCAGGTCATACTTTACAACGCGGGCTCAGGCCTCCTATCACGGATAGTAATAGAGACTCAGGTCACACTTTACAACGCGGACTCAGGTTCCTCTCACGGATAGTGATAGAGATTCAGGTCATACTTTACAACGCGGGCTCAGGCCTCCTATCACGGATAGTAATAGAGACTCAGGTCACACTTTACAACGCGGACTCAGGTTCCTCTCACGGATAGTGATAGAGATTCAGGTCATACTTTACAACGCGGGCTCAGGCCTCCTATCACGGATAGTGATAGATATTCAGGTCATACTTTACAACGCAAGCTCAGGCCTCTTTTCACGGATAGTGATAAAGATTTAGGTCATACCATACGACGAAGACCCAATGTAGATTTGTAGAGTCACTTGCTTCTATTATCTAATAATTACTTAATGATTTTGCCGTAACTTATTAAACTTTAATGTAATACATAAGGTTACGTATTTGCCTATTAAATACAAATCCTCTGAACAAAATCACTATGAAGTAAGAGCTGAGTTAAAAAAACAATTACCCAAGAAAAGGTGCCAGCAGCGAGTCAGGTGTCAAATAAAAGAAATGGGAAGTTACTTGTCGAGGATTCCATCCTCAAGGAAATATTAGCTTTTGCACAACCTTCTTGATCTTTGTATTTAACTCCTTGTTTAAATTTGCTTGTTAAATAATATCTACATTTTTGAAAACTTAATCTTAAAGTTCTGATTATATTGGACCTAGATACGCTTGCCAGCATCGTTACTAGACAAGGTTGATTGAAACCATCACCTAAACAAAGCCAAGTTCAGTGTTTTATTATGTGGCATGTATGAATGTATTATTTAGGTTTGTACATGCATCGTAAAGCCGTTGCTTATAATACTCCCGGCTTTGTCTGTATGCGATATTCGGCATATTAAAAAAAATGCTAACTAACATAATACACATACATAAAAAATACTTAGGAAGCGACATCGCTTCAACAACGCTTACCTCGTTTTAAAAGAAGAAGCCTATAAGAAGAAGTGTACATGGCCTTAGATTATTTTTAATTATTTTGTATGTATATTTCTATTTCCATTTCCATTTTTTAAACCTACTTAGTTATAAGTTTACCACAAAAACAATTAGTTAAATAATGTTTTATATGCATAATGGCGTGCATATAGTAAAATGTCTTTTACGTTAGGCCTTTTTAATTGTGAAGTGTTCGAAATAAAAACAATAAAAATGATTTATTAAACTACCTCAGAACGTGAAACGTATTTGAATTTACTCACGGAAGAAACGCTAAACGAAATCAATTACTCTATATGTGATATCATAGTTACCTATGGAAATATGTCCTTTTATTATTTGACAATATTATGATCGAAAAGCATAAGCACTTTTTGTAGTGGTTTTTCTGTTGGTTCTTGTTCATCGGTCATATTTCTGACGTCACTAGGGGAAAACACCTATGTTGTCATACGCATGGCTTTTGATGGATTGAGGGTACTTTAGTTGGCGTACCTGAGCAACCTTGATCGTAAGTCACGTAAATGTTTCAATAGCGACTATTATTGTATTAAAAACTTCTATCGTAAACTTAAATGTTTTACTAGCAAATTTTTATTGAACTGTAAAATTTGGATTTTTATAAAGAACTTGAGTTCTTAATTCAGAACCTGACTCGAATAATTATGTAATGAAAAATTATGTGAAAAATCCAAATATTTATTCTTTACAATCTGTACTTATTTTTATAAAATAACCTATATATCTGAGAAAAAAAGCATAGACACCGAACCTCAACGGGATATTATTTATGTTATTTAAATTGAATTTGATAGGAATCAATATGTTTTATTTAAATAACATAAATAATACAAACATAACCACACAAGTGGTATAATATTCTTGCAGAGTACAAAAACTTTGTAAAAATACTCCAATGGAAACCAGTATAAGCACTACACCAATTCTTAACATATTCTTAGGAGGAAAAATCCTACTAAATAAGAAAATATCGCAGTATCGCTATATTCGTCTCTCAAACAGGAAATGGCGGGAAAAATGGTACGTATAATATCAGAAAAGTTGTCAGCTGTTCCCTGCAAGGTTCGTGACAAGTTCGTAGACGGTTCGTTTCGGGAATTGTGAAAGTAGGACAGCAAACCACCTTATCATCATTTTAGCAACATGAAGTCCACAGCTAAACAGAGCCTCAATACCTCCCCAAGATTTGTATTCGATTGGATGAGAGATCTCAAGTCCCACAGGCCTATGTTCTATTAGTGCTTTAACTATAATAAAAACATACTTTAATGTCTTTAAGATTACGAAAATCATGAGGATTCGTTTACAATTCACAAACATAATGGAAAGCCAAAAAATCTTTTACAACAATGAAAGTGATATGATCGGTACCATAATCAAGAAAAAGAGATAAAGAAAAGCAAAATAGATTCTTTATCAGAATTTGTCAAGATTTGTCAGTTAATCAGTTTGTTGTGGTTTTTCCTCAAGATATGTCAGTCTGTCGTCGACTTTAACGGAGGGATTTGTCAGTTAGCCTACTGTGATGCTAAAGGGGGAGGGGATTGTCCGTCAGACAGTCTGTCGGTGACTCTAAGAGGTTTCCAAAAGGCAACGAAATTGAGCAAAATGCCTCAAGAGATTATCGGTCCATCGGGGGGGAGGCCGTTGTCTACCAATTTGCCGGTTCGCAGTTGCCACTAGAAAACCTTAACGTCTCATCTATCGTCGGTTCGTAGAGGTATGTCCACAACCGTCGTACTTATAAATTGTCTCCGCCTAAAGAAATATAAATTCTTTTCTTTACGCAAAATTGTGAAAATAGAAAGAACTAGAAAGATTTTTATTTTATTTATATAATTTAAAATAAGAGCTTTTTATCAAATGCATATAGTAGAAATGTGGTATGGCTATTTGTTAAGGCCTATCCCTAAAAACCTAGAACCGATTTATAATGGGATTTTTCCAAAAAATACCACAATATCGTGTGGAGTCGTGGAAGGTTTACCGTCTTTATTATACTATGACTCACAATCCATGAGACAACCTATGCATGTAGGTAAATTCTTACTTAGATAACAAAGCAATTTATATAAACTTGATGTTTGATTTAAGATCTTGAAATTACATTGTCATAATTGCACGTTTATGTATTTGATGAATTCAATATAGTATCGAAATATGAGTAGATTGATGTATTGCAAATCATCGATTGAAAGTAAGAAAGATGCCTAAGTCAAGTTTTATATTAGGTCGGGGAAAAAGTCTTTTCGCATAACTTATTATAAAATTTTTTTGACTGTGCTATTTGTGTCTGGCTGGTTTTGGTAACATTAAAAAGGTTCCATTATAAAGAAAAGAAAAAAATAAAAAAAAGTTGTTTCCCGCTATTTTTCATTTGTTTTTCTCTCCGTTAAAATGAGTGAATCTAATGAAGAAATTCGATACATTTTAAAATTTTATTATAAAAAAGGCAAAAATGCAACTCAAGCAGTAAAAAAAATTTGTGATGTTTATGGACCTGATGCAGTGTCAGTAAGAGTAGCACAAATTTGGTTCAAACGTTTTCAGTCCGGAAATTTTGATGGTAAAGATGCACCTCGCTCTGGTCGCCCTGTTACGAATAAAATGGACGCCATTTTTGAAGGAGTGGAGCAAGATCGGCATATTAGTAGTTACGATGTAGCTGAAGAACTGGGAATTGACCACAAAACAGTTTTGACCCATTTGAAGAAAGCTGGTTATACGAAAAAGCTCGATATTTGGGTGCCACACGAGCTCACTCAAAGAAACTTAATGAACCGTGTACTCATTTGCGATTCATTATTGAGACGTAATGAAACCGAGCCGTTTTTGAAGAGATTGATAACTGGCGATGAAAAGTGGATCACGTACGACAAGAACGTGCGAAAAAGGTCGTGGTCGAAAGTTGGCCAGGCTTCACAGACTGTGGCCAAACCTTTTTTTTTTTTTATTTTTTTTTTATTTTTTTTTTATTTTTTTTTATTATCGTCTGTAAAAAAATGCTGCTTACGCACTGTCTCCCGGCCAAAAGGGGGAGACCGGGAGGGGGTGTGGGGCTCACTGCGGCCGATGCGACCACCGCAGTCCTACCCACTAAAAAACTTCAGACGACGCCCACCGCTGTTGAAAAGGGGCGAGGCACCAGTGCCCGGGTTTGTAGCTTCTGGTACCCCGCCCGCGGCCAACGTCCCCCGGATCAGAACCGGGGAGACCTCCTCAGGAAGGCGCAATTTGCAGCGCCCCCCCTACCTCTATGTGCGGCCATGGCGTAACTGGCCGACTTCGGGGGGGGTCTATGGCGAGACGGAAGGGGCCCCCTGCCCCCGCCGCCTAAGACCCCCCGGGCGCTGCCTGACGGGCCCTCCTGGCCCGCCCGCTGCGCCAACGGCGTAGCCGGAGAGAGAGCGGATCCCGCTCCCTCTCCCGCTCCGCGGCCTCCTTCTGCGACATCACCACTTCGCAGAAGGAGGCCATCGCCTCCCATGCCGTCTCGCTGTCGACCATCTTTTGCATGATGGTCGGCAGCGAGAGAGCCACTCCACCCAGGGCCGCGGCTAACGTCGACCGCGGCCCCGCCCACGCAGGGCACGCCACCAAAGTGTGCTGCGCGGTGTCTTCCGCGCAGTCACAGTGGTGGCAACACCGGGTCGACTCCCCCCCGGCGACGTCACACAGATACTTCCCAAAGCACCCGTGCCCGGAAAGTACCTGCGTGAGTCGGAAGGTCATCGACCCCCACCGACGGCCGACCCATCGCTCTAAGATGGGCCCGACCGCCTCGAGGATACGGCGCCTCGAACCTTCGGCACGAAATTCGGCGCTCCCGAAAAGCTGCCGCCGCCATGAGCCCAGAGCCTGCCTCTGAGCGTCTCTACGCCACCGCACCACAGTGTCCGGTGCGGGGCGGAGACCCTGGCTCCGGGGTTGCGCGCCACGCCAGTAGACCGCCGAGAGAACCTCGGCGTCGAGGTCCCATGGCAGGGACCCGGCGAGCGCGCATGCCACCTCATGGGAGATGGTGCGATACCCCCTAACGACACGGGTCGCCATGACCCTCTGCGACTGCTGCAGGATCTGTCGATGGCGACCCGATATGGAGCTCGCCCAAATTGGGGCTCCATACAGGGCTATGGACCGCACCACTCCCGTGTAAAGGCGGCGGCAACTGCCGCCACTCCCTCCGAGGTTGGGGAGCAGGCGAGATAGAGCTCCCGCCGTGCTCACCAACCTCGGGCCCAGGTGCCGAAGGTGCGCTTCGAAGTCCCATCTGCTGTCGAGAAGGACGCCGAGATACTTCAGCGTGTTCTCGACAGGGATGGGAGTTCCTCCTACCACGATACTAGGGCCTGGAGGCGGCCGCCTCCGGGGACCATGGAAAATAATGGCCCCGGATTTATGCAGTGCCACCTCGAGCCCCAGCCGCCGTATCCTCTCGACCACCGCCGCGACGCCGACAGTGGCCAACACTCTCGCATCCCGGGGATCAGAACCCCGGGATGTTACGAGGGTGTCGTCGGCGTAACAGATCACGTCCACGCCGTGCAAATTCACACAGCGCAGAACGTAATCATATCCGATGTTCCACAGGAGTGGTCCCAGGACAGACCCCTGCGGAACACCGCACACCATACGCCGACGACAGCCTCCTCCGCCCATCGTTGGGAAGACTATCGCCCTCTCCGACAGGTAGCTCCCCAACAACCGCCGCAGACTGTGGCCAAACCTGGCCTAACACGAAATAAGGTGATGCTGTGTGTATGGTGGGATTGGAAGGGCATTGTTTATTATGAGCTTTTACCGCCCGGCAAAACCATCGATTCTGATCTTTACTGCCAGCAACTGATGAGATTAAAGGAAGCAGTCGAGAGAAAACGGCCGGAATTGATCAACAGGAAGGGTGTGGTCTTTCATCACGATAACGCTAGACCACACACATCTTTAGCCACTCAGCAAAAATTAAGAGAGTTCGACTGGGAGGTCCTAGTGCATCCACCATATAGCCCTGACCTTGCGCCTTCAGATTTTCACCTGTTTCGGTCTCTGCAGAATTCTTTAGGTTCTGTAAGGTTGACCTCAAGAGAGGACTGCCAAAACTATTTGTCCCGTTTTTTTGATCAGAAGTCCCAAAGTTTCTACAGTAACGGGATAATGTCTCTGCCCACAAAATGGCAGAAAGTTATTCAACAAAACGGTACATATATATTGTAAATAAATGTAAATAAACTTTGAAAAAAATGTCTTGACTTTTCATACAAAAATACGAAAAGACTTTTTCCCCAACCTATTATAATGCACTTTACCGCTGCATACTTTTTATATTGACCGCTATAAGTTTTCAATTGGCTGCAGCTTATTTATTAATTGATTTAATTTTCTATCGAGCCGGGTTGTTTTAGCTAATCATATGTCCCCCTCCCCCGACTGGTCTCCACCTTGTCGTGGTGGGGGGACTAAGTACCTCCCGGTAGGGCGGAGAAGCCGCTAGGGAAAAGGTAATACCCAGAGATTGGCGACTCTGGGTGCCCTTAGTACTGACTACCGGGGGGGAAACTAAGAGGGACCTGTGGAGGGCGCAGCGGGCGGGCCAGGAGGGCCCGCCAAGCAGCGCCAAGAGGGTCTTAGGCAGCGGGGGCAGAGGGTCCCTGCTGTCTAACCATAGACCCTCCGAGAAGTCGGCTACACACGCTATGGTCGCACAAGGAGGTAGGAGGGGCGCGTCCACTGCTCCTCTCTGAGGAGGTCCTCCCGGTTTAGGGTGCGGGGGACGTTGGCCGCAGGCGGGGTGCCAGACGCTGCAACCCAGGTACTGTCTCTCGTCTTTTTCTCAACAAGCGGCGGGCGTCGTCGGAAGATTTTTAGTGGGTATTACTGCTGGTAGTCGCATCTGCCGGTGGAAAGTCCCACACCCCCTTTCGGTCCCTCCGGTCCCTCTTTGGCCGTAATGCATTTCGTTACCGACGTAAAACAAAAAAAATGTTTTCTATTTGTAGGTAGCATATGTACGCCAGTAGGTGTGTACTCCAGCCAAACGAGCTAATTAGTTCCAAATTGCTTTATTAAATTGAATCCAAGGACAATCCGGAAACGAAGCCTGCACACATGCGTATATGATATAATACACGGCAATACAAACACTGGCGTAGAATAGTGCCACCCCCCTTCTCACAGGGAGTCGTAAGAGTCGAAGAAGAGAAATCCTACCTGATGATGGTCAGAAGCGTCATCATGCGCACTGGCTTATTTTGCGATTGCCAACTCACCTGCCTAGCGTGGTGGTAAATACCCTGAATAGAATGTGTGAATCTTAACATAAACTTTGACCTTTACGTGGAAAATCTGTCGATCAAACACTATTCATAAGCAAGATTTTTTCGCTTTGATAAATACACAGTATGTAACGAGTATAATACGATGCAATATATAGAAAACGAAACCGAAGAAATATATAGAAAACAAAGCGTCGGCCTCCACCTTCAAGATGGACGAACGACCTGATAAGAGTTGCGGGGTTTTGGCGGGAAAGTGAAGCGTCATGTCTGCAGTTTTGTTTTATTTTCTGAAATTTGTGATATTTGGACGGTGGATTATTAACCGTTAAGTGTTTGTGAACGGGGGAAGGGCATCTCATTTACCATTTATCATCTTTATCACCACAAATTCTCATTTACTATAATTTATATGTTATTAATATATCTCTTACTTGACACTGGCTAAATGTGCATAAGGCCAGTAACCATTATTTAAAAAAAAAAGTTGCGGGGTCACGTTGGATGCAAGCCGCCTGCAGTTGGTCAAATTAGAACCTTGGGGGAGGCCTATGTTTAGCAGTGGACGTCTTTAGGCTGATGATGATGGTGATGATTATACGAGTATGATTTTATGGTCAAGACGAAAAATATACACTTTTTTGAATGGGAGAGGTTTGACAATTATGAAAAATATACGTATTACTATATATATTATTATGTATTTCTATATATATTATAATATACGCAATTTTCAACGCTAGTCATTACACCTACCGGACTTATTTAGAAAAAAGGTGTTATTCTTAAATATGCACAACGAAATAATAATTTTCTCATCTATCTAATGAATGTGAGATAAGTATTTAAATCCGCTTACATCTGTGATGGATTGCCAAAACGTCTGATGGCAGGCAGTCGCTAGTTCCACGGATGGAGATAAGATTGATGGGATGCTTGGAAACATATCTCTGACATCAAAGTCGATAATGTGATTTGTCTGTATATATTACGAAGGTACCAGAGCTTATAAGTCCTCTGTGGTCAATTATCTAAATAAAAAGCGATTTTTGTTACAACTATAGATCTTTAAACAGTTTTATTTAAGGTTCTGCCCACAAATTGCTACTAATATTATAAATGCAAAAGTTTTTGAATGTGTATGTATGTTACTTCTTCTCGTCTAAACGGCTGAAGCGATTTAAATACAATATGGTATTAGTAAAGCTGCTGTCCTGGAATAACACATAGAATACTTTTGTCCCAGTGCTTCCACGGGAACGGAAACCACGAGGGTAACACCGCGGGGCGCTGCTTAGAGATTATGTATGTATGTGTAGGTTCACAGTGTACAGCTGCGCATCGCATTTCTTAGAATTTGTAATTGGAAGCGCAACGATTACATATGCCTGTGTGACTGTACCATTCTTATTCATACAAGATAGGTACATAATATGTGTGTCGGCGGCTGCGCTCTACTTTTTTATTATAACTAAAAAGAGTATTTTATAGTACACGAGTAAGCGGTCGTTTTATTAAACACCTGACAATAGTAACTTGAGTAATATCATTGGTTTGTGAGAAGAGGCCTGAGTCTAATAGTGGGACGATAAAAGGCTGAGATTGTTATGGTGATACATATAATCGAAATGAATAACAAGCTTTTAGTCCTAACAAGCTATTTTCAGAGGTAACATAATAACGCTCAAGTGTATTTAAATTTTCGGAGAACGAATCTAGTTTTATTTTCTCCCTTTGATGTAGCATGAAAGCATCAAAATTAAATGATATTGCAATCAACAGGCGCCCCGAGCCGAATTTTATTATTTTCTTTTGTAGCCATAATTTGAAGGAGAGACTTATTGAATTAGGGATATTTCTATTTATTGGCATACTTTAAATAGTTGAAGGTAAAGTTTTAGACAAACGTTTATTTGTGTAGCGTTATAATTTAACTTTCAGGGATTTAATTTTTTTTTAAATATTCACACTTTGGTTTGATATAGAAGAACTGAGACCATTTGAAGGACATTTAATAGGCTGAGACAAATAACGTATTGTAACAATGAAAGAAGAAAATAAAGCCATAGTAACTAATCTTTCTATAATTATCAAATGTTTATACTTTAATGAACTCTTTGTAATTGATTACAATAGAGAAACTTTAATTATATGAGAGAAACCTTTAGCGAGATAGCACTAAATCAATGCTTGCCGGCCTGATATTTAGTGCTGTGACCTAATATTCAGTATCTGGTAACAAATCAATTTTCGATGCATTTGTAATGAAGAGTGTGTATTGTTTTGCACATGAATGAATCTATTTATCCGGAATTCGCACAAATTTATTTGGAACATATGTGTAATTTAAGTAATCAACCTCCTTGCTTGCTCCTTGCTTCACCAGATACCAGACCACAGATAAACTGACAAACCTTGACGAATTCTGACAAAGAATCCATTTGCTTTTATTACTTGATTATGGTACCGCTCATATATTTTTCCATGTTGTTAAGAAAAAATATAGATTTTCTTTTTTGTGTGTAAATTTTTGACGAATCTAAAAGATTGTGTTGATCTTAAAGACAATAAAGTATATTTTATTTTGCATCCAGTATTTTTGGAGTCAGCGCAGTATGTTTCAGCGTTGATATGCGAATACCATATCTTCAAGCATCCAATCCATCTCATACGTGCAAATTTAGTAACACTAAATATAAGCGTCGTTTAAGTGTCCTTCAAAATTGCAACTTCAATAAAAGGATAATTATTTTACAAATAAATGGCCGCCATAGACGTTCAAGTTATTTGATAATTAAAGCCGGTTCAAACACTTTGATCAAATTGGCATGAATGTCTGTAATAAAATTTAATGAATATAGCTTGAAAAGTATGAATTTTTGTATTTTTGTCTATGACAGACATAAATCGTCATCCCCCCGTCCTGCTTTCAGTTAATTTGGGTACAAGCAGTTAGTTAATTCTTTTATTTACCTCAGCTATTCGGCGTCGTCTTTTACACTCTTTTCTTCTTTTTTTATTCTTATTCTACGCATTTAATACATCTCATACGTGCCATTTACATAACAAACAAGTTTCCATAAAATAGTGTCGCTTAAGTTTCCTTCAAAATGGCACCTTACGGCTTGCAAGCTCTCAATCTCTACAAGTAAGCCGAGGCAGGCGGCTTGCCCACTAATGGGATAATAACTACGCTTGAACGTGATAATTTGTACAAGATTTTTCTCTAAAACTTTTCCTCCTTGAGTACCAACACTTCGTACTACGGATTACCTACCGGCGCGAAATCAGCGAGAATTGTGAGGGTAATATTTTAAGAAGGTTCCATCGTACCAAAATGTGTCTGTTGTGTTGTGCTTTTTGTTACTTAATTGTGTTAGTTGACTAATAATGGATAAATGCGTTTTGCTTGTGTAATTATTTGTGTTCGAGGAAAATTTACGTCAGATTGACGACATATTGGTGATACATAAAATGAAATATGCAATCTAAATATTAGTATAATTTATTTTACTTTTGTCGATTGACTTTGACATAGTCTAAGCAGTACAAGTAAGCGAGTCAAGTTGTTAGAATTTGTCTCTAACTTGGTTGAGCTACTTCCTAGCGCGATACCTGAGATCAGCTTCTTAACATGCCTGACCTGTGCAGTTTGCTGAATTTGTGATTAAATTCCAAATAATAGATCTACTGGCTTATTATTGTGAATAAAATAAAATAAAATATTTTAGGCTCCAATATAATTGATATTGATGTTTTACATGGAATATGGGAAACTATTTTTTTGCGCCAAGTCATAATCATTTATTCAAGTTTGGCTCAATAGAGCTCTTAAGAAGGTCAAACTTAAAATTTAACGCGCCATTTCACTGCGGGCGGGAGCATGATCGTAAAAGAACGGGCAAGATAATCGTCAAGGTTGGTTTTTTCTCCTGCCAGTTACAAATGTACGTAAATTAAAAACAAAGTCTACAAAAAAACTTGTGTTCTGCAGTCACAATATATAATAAAACAAAAAATATATATTTTAAGCTCTCTCTCCTTAGCAAGATGAACATAATTACTGATAAAAATAGTAGGAATGAGTAGACCAGATCTTTTTGTTAAAACGCTTAATATAATATAATAAATAAAAGTATGCACCGTTTCTTCATCCTATGCACTTTTTATAAGGAGCTCATTGATTTCTTTGCTGACAAAACTGCGGAAGCAAGAATTAACAAAATCTTTAAAGGCGTCTTGGACTGCCTTATCTGAATTGTTTTTTTTCCAACTAACAAATTATCCAAATTCCAAAAAAAGTAGTAATCAGTTGAAGCAAGATCCGGCGAGTAAGGGGGGTAAAGGAGACATTCCAATTCTAGCTCCTCTAGTTTCGCTACCGTCTGTTGTGCAGTGTTGTTGTTGCAGCAGTGAGCTAGAGTAGTTGACCAATCTTGGTTGTTTAACGGGTAGCTCTTTCATCATGGTTTCCAGTTGTTGGCTATTACAGATCTGCCATAATCGTTTGACTAGATCTTAGGAAGGATAATAATATATACAATTAAAGTTAATTGACTTACCGATAAACAGCTGGAAGTTATTTGTTTATTATATTATACCCTCATATTACTAATATAATAACAGTACCACTCAATTTTCATTTCTACGTCAGATTAATGTTAAAACTAAGAATATCCAAAAAAAGTGTGATTAAAGTTATTTACGGTGTCTGTAATTTAAACTTGGACACTTATTTTGCAGCAACATCTTATAAAATGAGTCATTTCAGGTAACGGCTACGCTACGGTAATAGCTGTACACTTAAAACTTTTTAGTAGCTTCTTTTCCCTTGTTTATTTCGCGATCGTCTCAACGGCTTCGTGGAATGAAACGAAATTGTACTAATAGCTTTCTTATACTTTGGGGTATCTGTTATCATTAAGAACGCCTTTACGCACAGCTTATAAGGCACTTTCTATAAGCTGCATGTAGTTTTGCAAGAGAACATGAGACGGATGGCGATAAGTGAGTTTTTTTAATAATCACGTCCTGGCTAAAGATATACAGACGACGCAGCCCAAAAAAAGAATAGAGCACCATACCGTGGTACAAGCACGGTAACAAGTGCACCTATTTATAACGGCCTGTATAAAAGCCGATCACGCCTCGCTTTAAAGACCCGAGATTATAGGAGCTGAGAGACACCAGCTCTGACAGATTATTTCAAGGTCAAATAAATACCCACAGACTACATAGCCTAAACATGGTCACTCCGTTTCAAATAACACCATCAGAATTCTTGTAAATATTTAAAGTGCTTGTGCTTGTGACATGCTATATATTCAGACTGGGATGAATGGCGGCGGCTGAAAAATCTCAAGAAAATCAACAAAGCCAACTCAGCCTTTGAGAAGGTTACGATATTTATGAAGGCATTCAGAAGTGTGAGCGTTTGCTATCGTGCTTATACAATATTCCATTTGGACAGCATCGTCTGCTTATCATTAAGCTGGATAGAGTCACAATTAAAATAATTAACTGCTTCATGGAGTGTATAAGGATCCCACCAATATTTTAGGAGCTCAAGCCAACTTCCCATGCAAGTGGTGCACCTGCCGATCAACGGACAAACTTCTGGCGATCCAGAGATATGATGATTTGTATGTGATACTAAACAAACTTATTTTCTTACTTTTATGTAGTTAATTTTTAGCACTATTACCTAGATAAAGTTCTAAATGTATAATATCCTTCAAATATTTGCAATTTAAGCAAATCGCAGTGGTAGCACGGGGACGCAAGCTGCAGTGCGCAACCATTTGCATTCCTATTAGAATATTTGTCTTAACACTAGCTTTGTTAATGGCGAATTCGGCGCAAAACAAACAATAAACATTTTGGTGCCGAACGGCGGAAGATTTATGGAATAATTCATTTCCAAATACGAGTAGTGCTTCGTTGGCTCGAATTGTGTCTAGCGTGATAATTTTTATTCCCATCGAGGAGGTTATTGGGTTGTTTTCGTTTGAATTGGAGATGACAGCATGCATTCAATTTTGGTCTCTTCTTTCTTTCATGAATTTCGCTGCAAAATTGTTACGAATTCTATTAGTTCACGTGGTACTTATGTCTATATAAATGCCGATCACGCCTCGCCCCAAAGACTTCATAGCTCTTCTTTCCTTTTAAGAATTTTGCAGCAAAAAAAGGATAGGTAGGAATCTTTTTGGTTTACGTGTCATTTCCTTGCGATGTTGTGTCAGGTTTGTGGTTTAAAAAGTAATATTATCTAACTTAGCTCCCATAGAGAGCAGTACTAAAATTCTGTAGTGTAGGATGTCTTCATATTATTCCGAAATATTTTTAATTGCTTGGGTTGCTATTATTAACTGCTGTTAAGTCAGTCAGCAGTTTGAGTGCGCTCATGAATGATAACTGTTTTAGACTAAACAATGAAATCATGATCATCCACAAACGGTTATCTTTCTACTGTTTCCTGTCTCTCGGAAGTCGTCCACCACCTCATAGATTAATAATGATGTACATGATATAGTAGGGAAACTGGCGAAATTATAAAAGGATACACCAAAACTATGCCGATGTCTGTAAGTATTATTCTTATTTTACTATTTAGAAATTTAAATACTAAGTGCTACAAGAATCATCCATTTGCTGTCGGAGAGAGTATGGCTGCTTTAGCGGGAGTGTTACTATTATCTGACTTAGGTATTTTAGAACAGCATCCAGGACACTTCCAGTTCTGTCGGTGGTCTTGATCAGGTCCATAGAAACAGTAAAATCGTGCAGTAGAGATATATTGGACATCATATTTCAAATAGCATGTGACACAAACTAAAAAGTATTTGTTTAGTATTGTATTTTGACAGGCACCACATTTACTATGATTTGGCGCCATTACAGTTATTTAGGTTAATGCCAGATATCGAAACTATACAATTTCAAAGTAATATGATCCAGGAATAACTGAATGTCAGCCTAATCTGACCAGTGAGCAAGCACCGGGCCCTAGGTTTTGGTCTAGGGCCAACAGGAAATACTAAGATGATGGTGGATGAAGATGTCTGATTATATTATAAATAAAAGCTTAGTGGTATCATGTGTTCGGAAAGGTCACCCACCTTTTATGATTAAATTTCAAGGTCTTCTGTACTCTGGAATGGACGTTACTTCGTATATTAAACAATTATTATTTTCAAGTACCAACAGCGTTAACGCTTTAGGTAATAATGAAGTTTGGAGCTCTTGCTGTACTGCATACCGCCGCCTTAATTTATCGTAAAACAGTAATTATTTCAACAATACGCTACGTTGTTTAAATACAAAAGGGAAATTTGTTCAGACTGGTTCAAAGAGAATAATTAATTTTGAATGTTAACTTTGTTCGAGTAGTGTCGTCGGTGGTCTGTTTATTTATTTTAAATTGGATACGGTATATGTTAAAAACAAATAAATAAAGTTAATAAAAAAAACATTACAATAAATGTAATTTATATCATAATAATTATGTCTATGAAATATAACTGCGTCTGAAAGTTTTACCTATTTTAGACTTTGACCAGAATGCATGACCTAAAACGATATATGGAGAGGGCTATGCTTGTACGGACGTAAGGATAATCAGACATAAGAATATTTATAGAAGAACTAAAATGATAGCATGCTAGATTTGTAAATTGAAGTGGCCGTAGGAGGAGCACAAAGCTTAAAGAACCCACAACTGATGGGACTCGTCAATGGTGACTGCGAGCTGGCAATTTAAGTTGAAGACGGCCTCCCTCCTAGTAGACCAATGATCGGGTAAAGGCGGCGGAAAACCGGCAGTCGCAGGCGTCTCAAGACCGAACGACTTGGAAAACAATTGGCGGGGAATATTTTCTGTCTTCGTGTAGCTGAGATAGATATATAGAAAATTCTTTATTGTACACACATTAAAAATAAAACAAGAAATCAATTGCAAAAGAAAAGCGATCTATCTCTTACAGCGATTTCTTCCAGACCCTTAAGATAAACCTGAGATGATGATGACGACGGGTAATACAGATATTTATGTTCTTTAAATAATAACATAATTCTAAATGAATAAAGTGATGTAGGAAAGGTTTTTATTCAAGAAGAACGGTTCCCTGCAGTGTGATCCGCAGTAGATTGCCCAATCCATTAAATTTTATTGCATGCACGCCATTAACGCGGTATAAAGAAAATTTAGAGGGGAATAGCGGCAAAACGCTACCGAAATTTAACATAACACTATAACGTTTTGCGAGTTTAGAGCGTAATTATATTGTAAATATTATAAGTAAAGTAATATAAAACTTTAAGTTACATAACTTTTTTGTCTAAATTCCTTTGAATACTTGAAACCTATACTTAAATACTCAAGACATACTTAAATTATAAAGTACGGTACCAAGGTTAGGGCCTAGAATTATAAAACTGTTTATATAGGTGATTAGTATTTCATAATTAATTACATTTCATAAACGAAAACAATAACATAACTGAGTAACCTTGAGTGGTTACTTAAGTATGGATTAAGAACATTTTTTTAGGACGGAAAGTCATTAAATGACTGTCTTCCTCTGTGTGTGTGTGTGACTAAAAACCATCAATGTTCTTAAGCCCGTTATGTTCCGGGGCCGCGGTCACCCCTTAGAACAATCCGGCAACCAAGGGCCAAGGCCAATAGCCAATGCACTCAAATATATTCCCGCATTGAATCGACACGATTGTTGGAACAAGTATACGGACATCTGCATCAAGTCAGTCGTCGATTTCGCAAGAAGTATCTTTAACTTGGCTTAACATAAAGTTCGCTGAGTGTGCTCAGTGTAGTTCGACTAAGGCAGGTGTGTAAAGTAATGCTGTTAGATCTTTTGAAGCCACCATTGAGATTAACGTAGATTTGTAACTGTAGTTGGCTTTTTATTTATTTATTTAAACATTATCGCACAAATTAAAATTAAAATGTGCAAAAGGCGAACTTAATGCTGCAAGGCATTCTCTACCAGTTAACCTTTGGGTTAGCAGAAAAGTATGAGGCAGTACGAATGAGAAAATATATGAACTTACATAGAATTAAATATGTGTTATTAATAAACTACATATACTTATACACAAAATTAATAGTAATTATGATATGTAGACTCAATCAGATGATAACTCCTCAAGAAATCCTAGCGTATATATTATATGTACCCTAGACTTACGCTAAGGATCAGCTTATAATATATTAAAGTTGGCAGAATTACCTGCCTAATTGTGATCTTTCCAGTTGGGTGGGAGAAGATAGACTTTTCAAGCCACTAATCAGGCCACTAACTAAGCTTAAAGTAGGATGTTAATAAGTACACACACATATACGGAGTCCTACTGTTAGAAATCTTCATTCTACTAAAGAAGACTTTAAACCGACCTAACGTAGATTATTCAGAGGAATTGGCACAGTGAACTTAGTCCAGTTCTGTAGAAGCAGAGAGTGAAGCCTGCTGTTAGAATTTTTCAAGTCAGTAAATAAGATCTTTCTTCTCATACAATAACACTTCTCAAACATAACGTAGTATCCTTATCACTTTATAAGAATACAATTTTATATATTAGGTCGGGGAAAAAGTCTTTTCGCATAACGTAGGTATAAACTTATTATAAAATTTTTTTGACTGTACTATTTGTGTCTGGCTGGTTTTGGTAACATTAAAAAGGTTCCATTATAAAGCAAAGAAAATAATAAAAAAAGTTGTTTCCCGCTATTTTTCATTTGTTTTTCTCTCCGTAAAAATGAGTGAATCTAATGAAGAAATTCGGTACATTTTAAAATTTTATTATAAAAAAGGCAAAAATGCAACTCAAGCAGTGAAAAAAATTTGTGATGTTTATGGACCTGATGCAGTGTCAGTAAGAGTAGCACAAATTTGGTTCAAACGTTTTCAGTCCGGAAATTTTGATGTTAAAGATGCACCTCGCTCTGGTCGCCTTGTTACGAATAAAATGGACGCCATTTTTGAAAGAGTGGAGCAAGATCGGCATATTAGTAGTTACGATGTAGCTGAAGAACTGGGAATTGACCACAAAACAGTTTTGACCCATTTGAAGAAAGCTGGTTATACAAAAAAGCTCGATATTTGGGTGCCACACGAGCTCACTCAAAGAAACTTAATGAACCGTGTACTCATTTGCGATTCATTATTGAGACGTAATGAAACCGAGCCGTTTTTGAAGAGATTGATAACTGGCGATGAAAAGTGGATCACGTACGACAAGAACGTGCGAAAAAGGTCGTGGTCGAAAGTTGGCCAGGCTTCACAGACTGTGGCCAAACCTGGCCTAACACGAAATAAGGTGATGCTGTGTGTATGGTGGGATTGGAAGGGCATTGTTTATTATGAGCTTTAACCGCCCGGCAAAACCATCGATTCTGATCTTTACTGCCAGCAACTGATGAGATTACAGGAAGCAGTCGAGAGAAAACGGCCGGAATTGATCAACAGGAAGGGTGTGGTCTTTCATCACGATAACGCTAGACCACACACATCTTTAGCCACTCAGCAAAAATTAAGAGAGTTCGACTGGGAGGTCCTAGTGCATCCACCATATAGCCCTGACCTTGCGCCTTCAGATTTTCACCTGTTTCGGTCTCTGCAAAATTCTTTAGGTTCTGTAAGGTTGACCTCAAGAGAGGACTGCCAAAACTATTTGTCCCGTTTTTTTGATCAGAAGTCCCAAAGTTTCTACAGTAACGGGATAATGTTTCTGCCCACAAAATGGCAGAAAGTTATTCAACAAAACGGTACATATATATTGTAAATAAATGTAAATAAACTTTGAAAAAAATGTCTTGACTTTTCATACAAAAATACGAAAAGACTTTTTCCCCAACCTATTAAATCCTTTTTAAAATTATTTTTTTTCCTTTCGTCATACATTGTTTCACTTAATACCTACGTTAAAGCCTCCGAAATAAGCAGCTTAAGCCGTGTCAGCGAGAAAGTAATTAAATACGAACAATAGAAATATGTACATAGTAATTTGTGTCTTTCTTGTAATATGTGACACTAACTTTTGAGAGAGAAGTTTAAAAACAAACTAAAATAATTAATTAATATAAGAGTGTGATAACTTCAATAAATATATGTATACACGGGTATTTTTAATTACTTTTAAAATTCACTTTTATTATGAAGATTAATGTGCTTAGAATCGTCAGAGTTGCTTTTGTAAACCACTGTAATCTCTATTTTCAGGAAATTCTTTTACAATATAAATAAGTAATTCTCTTATAATCTCACCATATATTTAGTTCAAGATAAGTATCATTAAGAGTTTGTGTTATAGATGCAGAACACCGGATAAATAAATCTTTCTATTTTATTTTGTACATTCATAATTACTTGATAAACCTAGGAAACGCCTAAACCAAAACAAATATTCATGTTCATGCACACAAAGATTTGTCCTGTGTTGGAGCCATATCGTTCGGTAAATTTAATAAGTATAACCGTTAATTATGTTCCTTGATTCACATTCTCAGTAAAGCTCTTTGTATTTCTCCTGTGGATGACTGTTTTTACTTTATCCCTTAATCTAAAGAATGTAGGTAACATTGCAATGCCCAGAGCATTGCACTGCTTAAAATGCAATGCAATAAAATGCTTGCTGCAATGTTTTAAAATGCCGGAGGGTTGTAATAAAATGAGTATGTGAAAATCGGGGTACAATTATCATATAGTCTATTTTCTTTGTAACTACAATAACTGCAGATTTATGTAACTGACGACTTGAAACAGATTGCTGATATCGGATCAATGAGTTCTACTGAGGAAAGGGTTGGTTGGCGCATTTGGCTGAGTGATTGACCATCATCTTTGCATATCGATGGTTATATAAGTGTAGTCCAGTGCTCAGTTAGACGTAATGTAATTATCTAAAGGATGCATTTAATGAACTGGGTATAAGAGGATTCTATCAAGATCTAAAGAGCTCAAGCCATTCTCACCTGCTAGTGCTGCACCTGCCGAACAACAGACGAGGTTCTGGCGAACATAAAAGGTCCCGGTAAGCGTGAATGGGCGTCGCATCTATAGCGAAATTTGGGCGTATAGTATGCCTCTGCCTGCCTCTTTAGGTCTTCAGGGAAATAGGCGCAATGTGACGTATACGACGTTTATGAACTCCGGCTTTGACAGGTACTATCATTTGAAAACGGTTTTTAAAAAAATATTGCGACAAAATAAAATATCTAATTTAATTTTTGGCAATTCCTTAGTCTCGATATATACCAAACCCAAATTATTACTTTGAATAACACAAGTAAATACATTATACAAATTGGAAATCACCAGGGCGCGGCGAAAGAGGTATTTCAGTCCAAACATGTCATTGGCTGCTTTTTAAAAAGGTATCAAGGAAAATGTTCAAAGAAGAGAATTGGAGCAGGAAAATCGTTATCAGTTCGAGATTTTTGGCTTTGGCATAAATTGCATTGAATTTTCTGTAAATTTACATCATCAGTAAGATAGCATACGAACGGCCGGGACGACATATATAATTTTAATTGTGTCTTAATAATTTCATATGTATATAGAATAGGAGAAAAGCGATAATTTTTTTTTGTGAAATATTTCTGTTCTTGTTTTTGTATTTTTAATTTGATTGTTATGTCTATATTGTATATTTCTGCATGTGTGTGTTTTTGATTCAAATAAATTATTATCTTATCTTATTAGTCCTAAAATATATATTTACCTAGACCAAAAAAATATACAGTAACTACTATAAAAATGATTTAGAAGATTTCTACGGGGGACCCAACTCATATATGTCATAGAAGATGTCTTTACCCGAAACTCATTCATCAAAATTCCTTTTCTGTAAGTGGAGACTGACAAGTTTGGAAGATCCCAAGAATACAAAGTCCTAAATATAATAGGAAATCCTTAGTTATTTAATCATCTCTAATCACACGTCCTATTTTGGGTAGGCAGAATTCTTGCTACAACTATTTAAAAGGGATACAAATAGTAATTGCAAAGTTCACTTCCAGCTATAACCAACTACCAATATGGGACCAACTATATAATTCTCGAAGTGTGGGCGTATAATATGCCTCTGCCTACCCCTTCGGGGAAACCGGCGTGAATGTATGTATAAAACCAAACCTAACACAAAAAAAATTTTTAGCTTTTTTCTTTAGTACGAGCACATTGCTCTAGTCGTATAAACCAATATCGCTCGCGCGGTACTCGAACCTTACTGTGTGTGCAATGTATTACGTCTAAGCAGCTTACCATTTCGAGCACCGATATGATTCCAATATTGTTTATTGAGCTGAGCGAACTTCAGCAGCTTAACTAGGGTGAGCTGAAGGTTGATTTCTGTTTGATAGAACGTTGACGAGGGTACGGGGAACCCAAACCCTATTGATTCATTGACATTCAATTGCGGTTCAATTATCATAATCTAACGTATCAAACCTCATACAATGAATTTTTAGTTCGACAACTGTTTATTACTTCATACTCGTACATACAAACACGCCTGCTTCCCCGAAGGGGTAGGAAGAGGTATGATATACGCCCACACTTCGCCAGTTGTGTTTTTCGTCCCACGTTATAGGTGGCGAGCCTAATGCCGCTTTCCGGGCACTTTTATGTTCGCCAGAGCCTCGTCCGTTGATCGGCAGGTGCACCTCAAGCAGGTGAGGTTAGCTTGGGCTCCAAAGATGGCGGCTCCAAACTATTTATTACTTAAGCGACTACAAGCGACGATCGATTGAAGTGAATAACAAAATGGCACGCACGAATGAAGCGAGATGCGCAGTAGCGACTGAGATTTTGCTTGTAAGTTCCGATGTTTTATAAGAAGAGGGTATATATGAATTACATGACTAATTGAAACGCAGCCATGTACGGGTGACAAACAAAGTAATGTTCGCTTTTTACCGACTTCAAGAAGTATAGAATTCCTGTCGATCCTTTTTAATGCATTTTGGTATCTGAGATTCGAAGACCTCGATTTGATCTTAAAGAGCAGTACTCCAAAACGGTTTCACAAAACAATGACGGTGATCAGGTAAATGTTTCGATGATATTGGAACTTTATATAAATGTATAGGAAATGAGCCGTGATTGCTGTAAATGACTATCCCTGTTTTTACGTCAACATTAAATGGAATTCAACAAAAAATTAAAACGGACGAATTTTTTTAATCGATATAAGTATTTGAAAGCAATCTAAGGCACGGAGGCCAAAATTTTTAGAAGTTAAATGTTGAATGATGAATCCATCTAAAGAACTTACTTAATGCGTGGATAGTGCGGCATTTGTGCCTCACCACAATACCGAACTACGTTGCAGATATCAGAAACATGGCCTTTACATTTGCCGCTCTATGTGATACACCCAGATTAGGATGCAGTGAAATGTGATATCCTCTTTAGATCAGAACACATCAATCATGCATAGAAATAGATACTACTTTGTGCTATAAACTTAGAAACTTTGGTATATCATATCCACCAGTGGTGATCACAGTTCGAGCCAGTACGCAAGATGATTTTGCTGCCTATCATCCGATAGAATTTCTCTTCGTCGACTCTTACGATTCCCCATGAGATGAGAGTTACTCACTTCGGTTACTCTAATGATATGCGAGTTTTCGGGCCAAACGCGAAATAAGACACATCGAAGCAATATTTTATGCATATGAAAGTAATTTATAATTTAAATATATATATTTTAAATCCATTACTTGCTTGCAAATCAAAGTATTTATGTGAAAAAAAGTGTACGTAAAAAAGTGATTTCAACGACGTACACGAATGTAGGAAAATGGCATACAATGTCCTAATATAATGTCTTCCAAATCACGATGTTAAATTTATCACCTCACGTCTAATAATCACGTAAAATCTACGTAACTTCAGTGATTGTTGCCAAAAATCACATATCACTAAGCTATCTTCTTGATAGTTAAAATTAATTTCAATTTACAGGTAATGTTGGTAAAACTTGAACCGTTGCCAGACGTTAATGAGCTGAGATGATGATTCTGGCATCTATACTCAGTCTGTAAGAAGCGCTTCATTTAATAGCGGTATCTATTTGCCTGTCTGTTTGCCTACATTAAAAACAAATACTACATTTGTTATTAATGTAGGCAAATAGACATGTAGCACACCTGAAGGTAAGCGGTAACCGCGGAAATAAACGGGGTGATACAGTCGTAAAGGATTTTAAATAATGTGACATTTTTCATGTTATCAGCGAAGGTAGGTAGAGCAGCTGAGGGTAAGTCGAGCTAAGTTTGACAGGGGTCCAACCTATGTCATCTCCTGGAGTTCGAAAAAGTACTAACTCGGTTCTGGGCCTTTTAAGTATACTTGTATACTTCCAGGTGTCCACGATTTCATCTATGCATTCCAAAGGTTATTTTTTGCGACAAAAAGAACGCTACTACGCTGAACTTTCATGCGGATTCGCGGAAACAGGTCATCTACCTAAAATAGACGACTGATATATATTGACATACATTACCAACCACGGCGTTTTCTAAAGCACAAAATCGCTCAATATTAAATGCCATATAAACTTCATCCAAGGAACTGGCCTCTACCGACTAAATAGTATCGCGAAGCTATAAGCGTTTTTTATTACCACTTCGGGATAACCAATTAGCTCTGTGGTTGTCAAAAAGTGTCATGAGATCATATTGATAATAATAATTTTTAATCTGTCTAGTTTATTTTTATTCCAATACTTACACTACAGTCAAGCCTACTGCCTAAATTGTATAGTGATCTTTTTCATTATTCTAGGTTTAGCGCTTATATTCCAACATTGACGAGTCAATCAGTGAGTTACTCCCATCATATAAAAGTACAGATTGGTCTAATATCTCGCATGTCACTTTGGGCACTTAAACGCCCCCGCGGTTTCATTGTGCCGCCCACCATGTGATAAGATCCTCACCTTACAAGAAATATATTTTCACTGTAGTCCTAAAAAAACTTTCACTTTGGTAACGGTGCCTTAAAATTATAATACGTGTATTTTCGTCAAAAGGTTACTTTGACGTAAGTAAATTAGTTTCGTTCATCGCTCTAAAGACCGCGAGTTCTTCTTTCAGAATGCAGCCAAATTGTTGTGTGAAAATTGAAAACATGGATGTTTATCCCTAAAACAAGTTCTGCTTAATTTAAGGCAAGATGGAACTGTGTCAAATGTCAGGGATTAGGCATTATTATAAATTATCCACATCGTTGAATCGTTCCCATAAGTGTGATGAATGAATGTGACATTAAACGGTAGTAATATTTTGTTAACATTTTCCACATATATAGGTTGAAGCTTCTTTGGTGAGGTTAAATATTTTCTAATTCAATATGTACGAGTATATGTCAAAGGCAGATTGAAGTAAAGTATTGTCTCGTTTTGTAAAATATATGCATGTGGAGTATCTGCCGATCAACGGATGAGGCTCTGACAAACATAAAAGTTCCCGGTAAGCGGCTCTCCACCTTATACGTGGGACCAACAATATAGTTGTCGAAATGTGGGCGTATAATATGCTTCTGCATACCCCTTCGGGGAAACAGGCTTCGGTTAATTTATGTATGTATGTAATTCAACCTATAATGACATCTAACTTGAGGCGGATGGTCTGAGATTGTATCATTGCGCAAGGTAACCTAACAAACCCACCATTTGCTTAATTAGCCATTTGCTTTTAGTGAACTTAAAAAAATGTTCATCATATCTTACAACTTGCCTTGTCGTATTGTAAAACGACGTATTCTACAATTTGCCTGCGACATATACACACCCTCATATAATCCGTCCCGAAACTTGGCGTACCGGAAGCACGTGACCCTGCTTGCACAATGGCAGTGTGATGAGTCGGAGAGGCACGCGTCTCTCCACCAAGCGCACGTGATTCCGCATCCCGGTATTTCTGAGAATCTACGACTTTGAATTTGATCATACATGATTTTACCTGTTTTGCCTGTGACACTTTGTCTGAGTACCGTAGGTAAATAGTTCTTATAGTTTCATGCTGTCCGTTCTAAAAATGACAAGAAACTTTTACTCTCTGGCTGTGAAAGCAAGGAGCTCTGACGCTGAACGCGAACGGCCCCTGGGTTTATAAGCCTCCATAGGCTGCGTTGAGCGTTTCCCTTTAGGTGAGCCTAGGGCTGCTATCAACTAAATAGCCGATGCCGTACAAACACGACATAAATCCCGGACATTTAGGCGAAATAGGTTGTTGCCCCGGTCACTTCTAATAAATATTTTTGGCCACAACATAAAAACATCGTTATAATTAATAAATGCCGCCGTCATTTAAATAAAATGAATTTTAAACTCAAATGTGTTACAAATTATCGTTGTCTTTTAAAAAAAAGATTGTTCCTTGACAACAAAAAGTTATTTTAAATCTCTTGCCGGACGGGACCCGGACATCCTTCAAACTTGGACAAATCCGGGGAATTCCGGACGTATGTGAGCAAAAAAGTAAGGCATAGTAATACGGTATTAGATTAAACAAGAGTGTTTTTTAGTTCACAAACTATCTGTACTTTGTTTTAACGATGACGCTTATTAAAGGTTTTCGGCTACAGTAAAAACTTATCTGAGATGTAATAAAAATGTTTGTCGCTGTATGTCGTCGCTGTTGCAGCGTGGAGGTAAGGCATTCTAGGTTGACAAAACGGTTTACCTTAATTATACATACTTATAATTTTCATGCTTACAGTAGATTCCCGCTAAGTAGCATATATATGTCCTTTATTGCACATAAACATTAATAAAAAACACAGTAACAAAAAAACATGTACAAAGGTGAGCTTATTTCTATAAGAAATCTCTTCCAGCCAACCCTAGCAGAAGTGTCGGAGATTAGTGTGTGGGATCACAATAAGAAATAATAAATTAATATATATAAATATTGGGGGAAAAAATATAATAATAAATGTGTTTTTTTATGAATAAACATTCATGTGCAATAAAGGATATATATCTTGTGAAGTTAAAATTGATGTGACGTAGAGGTAGCATTCTAGATTGACTAGTCTGATTTATACGAGCTCGGGAGAGACATTAGGCAGGACTGATTGCCTCGTCGGCGCCGTACGTCGGTCGCCAACTCCGACCAACAATTATATAATGCAATACTCGTGTTGCTTGTCACGAATGGGAATTTGAAGCCTGAATTGGTTGTTATTTCATTTGTTAGGTGGTGAACTATACATTTGGGAGGCGTCGTTGTGTTCAAGTCAGCGTGGTTTAATCAAACGTTTAACTGATAGGTTACAAATATCTGGGCTTACTTTCATTAATTTTTATTGCATGAAAGTGAATCTAAGCTTCGTGACATCAGTGTAATATTCATATTTCGATTGGTTTTTGTATGTATATTTAATTTTGGGCGTTTTCAAATGCTATGTGATAGTTTATGGAATAAAAGGATTAGAAATTTGTACTTTAATGTTCGAACTGTAATGTTCGCAACCTCTTTATAGATTTTGTAGATATCTGACTGGGAGAGTGTGCTAAATAGGCTTTGAGTTAAGAAATTTGCATAATGTAATAATATAGGTAACGCAAGCGAGGTGGCATGCAGCCGCTAGTTATTTGTAATAGTTTAACTTATTCAATGAAAATATTACTACAATTGACTAAGCCTTGATACGATTAAGATAATACGACGAACGTAGTAATTTAATCGTTTTGGAAGATCATAGTTGAACGATTTTGGAAGATTATAGTTGAACGATAGTAATGAAAATGATGCCGAAAACTATATTTTTCTTTTGTTGATCAGTGTATCACGCTCACCATTTCTCATCTTCTCTTCTCATCACGGCTTCAGTAAAATACTGTTCAGTGGTATATTAAAAATCAAGCGAGCGAATTATATTTCTTACTACAACCATTTGTGATGTATGCAAAGATCTAAAACAGCTACCAAAGCGAAACGAGGGTCTCCCACTAGTAGAATAAAACAAAGTCGCTTTCCGCTGTCTGTCTGTCCCCATGCTTACATCTTTTTAATACTCAATGGATTTGATGCGGTTTTTTTATTAGATAGAGTGATTCAATTCCACTCGACGAACTTGCGGGCGAACGCAAGTTAAGAATGAAATCCCGCCGATAGGCGCACAGATAGTACAAAATATAAAGCTATGTTTTTTATCTTGTTGGTTAGATGTCATGAAAATAGTCCCCTAACTATTTCCCTTTTCAATAGTTGTGGCAAGGTTTCTACCAAATCCATATGGAATATGGGCATGAGATTTATGTATATGTATATCTCTATATATCTTCTTCTTCATCAGCTCTTTTCTGTCCACCGTTGGCCAGATACCTCTTCAAAACTTCTCCACTCTGCCCTGTTGCTAGTAGCCTAGGGTTTATTTATATACCTATGTTTGTTTTAAAACTAATGGAAAATATATAAATATTTTCCATTATATTTTTAATGTTATAAGTTGGGGAAAAAGTCTTTTCGTATTTTTGTATGAAAAGTCAAGACATTTTTTTCAAAGTTTATTTACATTTATTTACAATATATATGTACCGTTTTGTTGAATAACTTTCTGCCATTTTGTGGGCAGAGACATTATCCCGTTACTGTAGAAACTTTGGGACTTCTGATCAAAAAAACGGGACAAATAGTTTTGGCAGTCCTCTCTTGAGGTCAACCTTACAGAACCTAAAGAATTCTGCAGAGACCGAAACAGGTGAAAATCTGAAGGCGCAAGGTCAGGGCTATATGGTGGATGCACTAGGACCTCCCAGTCGAACTCTCTTAATTTTTGCTGAGTGGCTAAAGATGTGTGTGGTCTAGCGTTATCGTGATGAAAGACCACACCCTTCCTGTTGATCAATTCCGGCCGTTTTCTCTCGACTGCTTCCTTTAATCTCATCAGTTGCTGGCAGTGAAGATCAGAATCGATGGTTTTGCCGGGCGGTAAAAGCTCATAATAAACAATGCCCTTCCAATCCCACCATACACACAGCATCACCTTATTTCGTGTTAGGCCAGGTTTGGCCACAGTCTGTGAAGCCTGGCCAACTTTCGACCACGACCTTTTTCGCACGTTCTTGTCGTACGTGATCCACTTTTCATCGCCAGTTATCAATCTCTTCAAAAACGGCTCGGTTTCATTACGTCTCAATAATGAATCGCAAATGAGTACACGGTTCATTAAGTTTCTTTGAGTGAGCTCGTGTGGCACCCAAATATCGAGCTTTTTTGTATAACCAGCTTTCTTCAAATGGGTCAAAACTGTTTTGTGGTCAATTCCCAGTTCTTCAGCTACATCGCAACTACTAATATGCCGATCTTGCTCCACTCTTTCAAAAATGGCGTCCATTTTATTCGTAACAGGGCGACCAGAGCGAGGTGCATCTTTAACATCAAAATTTCCGGACTGAAAACGTTTGAACCAAATTTGTGCTACTCTTACTGACACTGCATCAGGTCCATAAACATCACAAATTTTTTTCACTGCTTGAGTTGCATTTTTGCCTTTTTTATAATAAAATTTTAAAATGTATCGAATTTCTTCATTAGATTCACTCATTTTTACGGAGAGAAAAACAAATGAAAAATAGCGGGAAACAACTTTTTTTTATTTTTTTCTTTTCTTTATAATGGAACCTTTTTAATGTTACCAAAACCAGCCAGACACAAATAGTACAGTCAAAAAATTTTATAATAAGTTTATACCTACGTTATGCGAAAAGACTTTTTCCCCGACCTAATATTTTGTCATTAAGAAATTCTTTAACTGAGCTGTGCACTAGTATAATAGAAATATAACAGTACAGAACATATTTCTAATAACATTAATTACTAAAAATTTCACTAATGATTTTAGTTCCAAGATAAGTATAAATAAAAACCTGTGTTATTTATAAAAAATATACACAGAAAACATCCAGAATAATAATCACGTCTATGCACACAAAGATATTTTTAGTTTTAGGAATCGAACCCACGACCTCAGGAGTGAGTCATATGAAACTAAAAGCAGATGTAAGCCGTTCAACACTATCAAAATACACGACATCGCGATAGAACATAAGTAGCAACAGCTCGGATCCATTACGTGGAACGCGCCAGTTCATCATTTATGTATTTGAGAAACGAGAATGTCTTTTGCGAACTTCCACCTTCTGCCTTACACAGTGGAAACTTAAAGCTGTTTAATGTTTAAGTGAACGCCTTTCTGCATGGCTTAAGTTTATGTATGTTTATATTAATAACACGTTAATATTAATATATATTAACTGGGTAATTGGGTGTAAAGGGAACCTACTAACATATTAGGAGCTCTTTTTTATTATAATAGTTATTGACTTTAAGCTTACTATTCGCCGCAGGGACAGCAGAAAGTTATGTCGGGCTCCCCGGCCGAGATGGTAGTGGCCGGGACTGCCGTTTCCTGCTCTTGCACGTAAAGTGCCAAGAAGGTGACAGATTGACTTTATACTCCTGTAGTACCACACGCCAGCCAGTGTCACAGACCCATCATAGTTTTGCTCAACCCATAGGTGACAACCCCCTGGTGGCGGCACACCAGGATACATGTATGCCGCCTAACATCTTAGGAGCTCAAGCCAACCTTACTTGCAAGTATTACGTGGGACCAACATTATAACTGGCGAAATGTGGACTTGTAAAATGCCTCTGCCTGCCCCTTCCCTTTGAAGATATATAAACAGGCGTAATTGTATGTAATATTGTAAAATCGGTTATCTCATAATCATCTTATGACAACCGGTATGGCTTGCCACTTGCCACTTCATTCCTGGGGTCGTGGGTTCGATTCCCGTACAGGACAAATATTTCGTGTGTATAAGTATGAATATTTGTTACCAAGTGCAAACAATCTATATTCCATTCGCCGTATATATATAAATCTGCCGAAGACTTACATATAAATGACAGTTTTATAAAAATATGATTTACACATTAATTAATATAAGTGCAAAACTATTTGTTATTCAACAATTACATACTTTACTCATCATCATCATCATTCATCATTTCAGCCATTCGAAGTCCACTGCTGAACATAGGCCTCCCCAATTGCTTTCCACGTAGATCGATTCTTTGCCGCCTGCATCCACCGGCTCCCCGCCGCCCTGACCAGATCATCGGTCCATCGCGTTGGGGGCCGCCCTCTACTACGTTTGCTGATTCGTGGTCGCCATTCAAGAACCTTAACGCCCCATCGGTCGTCGGTTCTTCGAGCTATGTGCCCCGCCCATTGCCACTTCAGCCTGCAAACGCGCTTCGCTATGTCGGTCACTCTGGTTCTCCTACGGATTTCCTCATTTCTGATTCTATCACGTAGGGACACTCCGAGCATAGCTCTCTCCATTGCACGCTGAGCGACTTTGAGCTTCCTTATGAGGCCCATAGTCAGGCACCACGTCTCAGTCCCATACGTCATCGCTGGCAACACACACTGGTCGAAGACTTTCGTCTTGAGACACTGAGGTACTTTGGACGAGAAGATTTTGCGTAGTTTCCCGAACGCAGCCCAACCGAGCTGGATTCGACGATTGACCTCTTTCTCTAAGTTGGACTTACCTAATTGGACTTTTTGTCCCAGGTATACGTACTCGTCGACAACTTCGAGGGCCGAGCTTCCCACTATTACTGGGGTAGGCACAACATGGATATTTGACATGATTTTGGTCTTATCCATGTTCATTTTAAGACCTACCCTTCGGGAAGCTCTGTCGAGGTCTCCGAGCATTGTGCCCAGATCCACAAGCGACTCCGCTATGACCACTATGGACTATGTACATACTTTACTATTAATTACTTAATTACTCCGTCTAAAGCAGAAGTTCGGGCAAGACCTTGTAAGCGGAGTAAATTCAATTTAGCTTTTTGCTTCAGGCGCTAGAACTTTCAAAACAACAGACGGTATTCAAGAGTACGCCTTAGTCGAAGTCGCACGTTTTACGATCGTCCTTAAACCACTCTCCTTTGTACTGGTCATAGTAAAAAAAAATAAGTAAATATTTTTTATATGTCGCCCTTACGTGCTTATTCCACGTTTCATGCCGTGGAATAAGCACCTACTCATGACGGCTTTCATAAGTGCTGTCTCACGCCTCGCTTAAAACAGACACTGGCAGAGAAATTCTATAGTAGATTATTCCTTATTACTTACTTATAAGTCCTGGTTGTGTAAAGTTGTTGTGAAATGGTCATAAACTTATTCCGGTGTGCTTGCACGAACCTTGTCCCACTGTAGTGTATAAGACTAATCGACGACTCGCACTTATAAGCTGGCCTACGTGACACGTAACACACTACTACATACGATGCGTGTATTCAGCCTTAAATGTACGACTGTGACCGTTTTCCGGAGAAGCACCACCTCTCTGTGTGTACTATGGCAGTACCCCCATAAGGAAAAGTTTGGCCTTGACGCTCGAACAAACACGGGACCGAACGTTCGTCAATCACTCCACAAAGTTAGATAAGATTTTAAAATCTCCCTAGAGCTTCGCCTTTGGCTTTGTTCCTGCTCATTCGTATTTATGAGATCAGGGGCGAACTTAAGACAAGGAAGTTGTAAGCAGGAATAGGTTAAGAACTAAGTGATATGTTTGAGTTCAAAATGAATTAAAAATTTATTATTCTTTTTTGAACTATTAATCGCGTGGCTATGATGCAATACCCAGTAAATAGACTAGTAGGTATGGTCTCTGTGTAGAGGTATTCCTTAAAGAGTAAGGAAAAACAAGGGGCCCACCAAAGATAGCGTAAAATGGTTTTTCGAAGGTCGGCAACGCAAGTGTTACAAACGTTTATTGCTTACATTAACTGGTTCCCATCAGGAAGGCGGTAGGATTGATTTCCAATAGTGGAATGAAATGTCTTTTAATGCATGATTCATATATATGTTTTCAGGTAAAAAAATACATACGAGTACAAGCAATCACGCCTGTGTTTTTCCCAAGGAATAGGCGGATGCATATTATATGCCTACATTTCGTCACCTATTTTATTGGTCCTACGTATTTGGTTTTGGGTTTAGAGGAATGGAATGTAAATGCGCCGTAAAACGCCTCAGGGCTTAACAGCAACCATCTCATAACCATAATATATTATACACTTCTAAAAGTGAGATCATTTGCTTCCTTAATTCATTAGCAACATATGCGTGTGTTTTAGGTCCATACTTTTGCAAATTCCACAAACTGAGCAGAAACATACCTGAAATTTTCATATCCGTAATTCACACCTTTTGGGACTTTATGCCATAACAATATTGCTGTAGGATCGAAAGTAGTTTGACAACGAGAGAAGTAACTGCAGCTACATAGTCATTGTCAATTCGAAATAGCAGCTGAAAATCATACAGTTTCAATTATCAAACGCCACAGCCACAAACGAAGCGTTTGTGTTGAAACTGTTTCGTTTAGAATATTATTGTTGAACTCTTCTGCTGAAGATTGACAACTGTGCAACGGACTAATAAAAATAGTAGTGAAAAAAGACTTTTATGTACATGCATAATATAATGCCTCGACCGTTTATAGGCAGGTGCAGCACTTGCAGGTGAGGTTGGCTTGGGTTCCTAAGATCTCACCCCCCCAACAAGTCTCCTTGGCGTGGTGGGGGGGCTGAGTACCTCCCGGAGGCCGGGAAAAGATAACACCCAGAGGTTGGCGACTCTGGGTGCCCTTAGTTCTCACTACCTAAACTAAAAGGGACCTATGGAGTGCGCAGCGGGCGGGCCAGGAGGGCCCGTCTAGGTACTCATGCAAAAGATTAATTTTAGGTTAAAAAGAAACCTTAAAAATAAAGTCCCTTCCAGTACTTTCAAATCTATTCACGGAAACGAACTAAGCTATATTTTCAAACTCAAGTTTAGTGACCTGAAATTCCAGGTAGCAGTTTCTATAAAGAAGTCTGAACCGTAATGAAATCGTTACATCGGAAAAATCTTTTCCAGCATTAAATATATTCGGGAGGTTTATCTCTTAGATACTGTCATCGAAAAATGGTTGCCTGTAAAGTCGTTTTTACGGGCGAAGATTTTACGTGACAACGTCTTTTTCTCGGTAGAATATTTATTGATATGAATATAATTAAATTGCACAATAGGAACAAGGAATTGAATGAAAATAAGAATTGCACAAATTTTAACTATAGAAATATATTTTGTTTACTAAAACATTGTACACTAGTGCTGCGCGCGCGGCAGACCGATCATAGTTGAGTGGGAGAGAGACGCAAGGCATTCGCCGGGCCTCTCTCTCGTTCGGTGACTCATCGTAACGTTACCGAGCGTTACACTTTTTCATAAGTGACTCCCAGCCGCAACCTAATTTAAGACGTTGTCACGTCAAAAACTCGGAAAGCGGTCATCAATCAGTCTCTGCGAGTTTAAATAGGGTTGCCTACTTTTTTTTGGGTAATTTAATGTCTTTTACAGAACTTTTACCTTTTTATGGAAACCATCATGGGTGTGAGAGTTCGCACCGAACTTTTTCGTCACGTGGAACATATTCTTGCTTCGTAATAGTTCCCCAATAGTGCTCTACTATGTTTGATAGTTCCCGATAGCCATTGAAGAACTTTGTCGCTCCATAAGTCGTCGGTTCTTTAAGCAATGTGTTATTTCTATGAGTACTTCATCTTGCAAATCCGCCTTGCTACGTCGGGCACAGTAGAACTACTACAGATTTTCTTATTTCTAATTGAATAAAATTAGGAAACATTATGCATAGCATAGCATCTCCATTGAACGCTGAGCGACTTTAAACTTTCTTATGAAGCTCATTATGAAGGCATCTCGTCTTAGTAACGTACAGCATAGACTTTCGACTTGAGACACTGAAGTGTTTTGGGCGAGGATATATTGCGTTGTTTCCCAAACGAGGCTGATTTGACAATAGACCTCTATCTCGTAATAGTTAAGTGAATTTTTGTCATATGACTTTTCTGAAATTATAACACTCGGTGCGGTGTCAAGCAGATAAAGCAAATTAATTGCAGAAAACGCACAAAGTTTTACATAATAAGAATAAAATTATTTTGAATGGACAAAATAACATTACACAAACAATTAGATCAAACAGAAAAATGAAAAAAGACACAAAAAACAAAACAAAAATAACAACCACATAGGTAATGGACTCCTTGGCGGGAAAGTGAAGCGCCATGTCTGTAGTTTTGTTTTTTTTTTCTAAAATTTGTGATGTTTCGAACATAACATAACGGTCGATTATTAACCGTTAATTGTTTGTGAACGTACATGAGTGTTAGTAAATGAAACAAAAAAGAGCAACATCACTTTCAAATTCCCTTAAAAAGTCCATGTGAGATCTCAGTATAGTCCCACATCTTTACTAAGAACTCAAGGGGTTTAGGAGGAGGGCATCTCATTTACCAATTATCATCTGTATCATCACTTATTCTCATTTACTATAATTTATATATTATTAATATATATGTTACTTGACACTGTCTAAATGTGCAAACCGCACGAAGCCATTATTTAATTAACATAGGTAGGTAATGTTACCTTTCAAAGCGTATCAGCGTAATGCTGCTGCATCTAATAATACAGCAGCGCTGGTGTTATTTTTTTATGTTTACATTATACACATATATTATTCAATCACAATAATTACGATGCACAAAAAAACAATAACTTTTATACAGTACATCGGATATTCATTGACATGATATCATAGCTATAAAATACAAAATGCAATTAAAAATAATTATAATTAAACAAAGTAAACATCAACTTGACATTACCATACTTCCGCAACTACAATATTGTTATCCATGTGTTAAACGAGAATTACAAACCAGTATACTTTTAAATTAGATTTAAGGTATTTTTCATTTATCTGGCTTTTAACTTGAGCAGGCCGTGAGTTCAATAAATAGGGCACAATGTAACACAATCTGCGCTTTCCAAAAAAGTTGTTGTATTTTGGAGTGACAAGTTTCGTGGGATCAGTCACGCGAGTAACTCTGGCTTGAGCTGGTTTAATTTGGAGCTTGTCATTAAAATATTGTTCAGCCAGTAACGTTGACCCAACATTTTTTTTTTGTTGGTTCTTAATTTTTATTGGCACATATTTTTTAGAATTCTTGTTTGAATATGGAACATCTTATCCAAATGGGTTTTGAAAGTTCTTCCATTACTACTTAAGCCGTAAGACACAATAGATTCACCCAAGGTCATATACAAGAGTAGCCTAGCATGATAAGTTGTTTTATTTTTAAAGCGCAATTCAAGCGCAAGCTCAGTTTATCACAAACTATGTCTAGATGTTCCTGCACGGCCCTAACAACAACGATGTCACTTGACAGCCTAAATTATTGGCATCTCACTACGCTCCTAAGGAAACCGAGACAAAAACAGTTGGGATTATTTTACTTCTTACAATTTTTATTTTAAGTTTCCAACAGTTGACAACCCTACGTGAAGTGCTGGTCGGGGAATGTTTTTGTTTGTCCTGCAACCCTCACAGTGTTACAACGTTAATGTATGGCGTGTTGAGTGCTCAAATAAAAAGATCCAACGAACATTTAGTTCCTCATTACCGCTCAACCGTTTCCAGTTTAAAAATATTTATTCCGTACCCCGTTGTGAGCCGTCAAAGATAAAATAGCAATGAAATAGGGACAAAGGGAATAAAATGGGGAAATGAAAATGTGAGAGAAAACTTATAATTTATATTTCAGTAGCGCTCTTGTGGTTACATAAAGTGTTTATGATAAGTGGTACATAATGTTTCTTTTTGTGTGTTAGGCGGTTTTCGATATTAATATAATTCACCGGGAGACCGCTAATGGTTTTTACACACAGATATACACAATAACGTTACGTGTAAATCTATAACAAGCCTTATATAATAATGTAATATGCAATGTTTGAATTAGTATGATGTTCGTCGTAGATTTCCACGACACGACATCGTATCGTATTTACACGTACGAGCTCAAATGACTGTAGTGACCAAACCTCTGCGTAAACGCAAAAATTGTCAGTTGATACGAGTTGACATTATAGTGAAATTAAGCAGAAATGGTTAAACTTTAACCAATTCTGCTTTATTTCACTTTAGGTTTCTGGTTTTTACATACCAGTTTGGGGCATGACGTCTGCGATGTATAGCATACACAATTGATGTCTACATTGGTCTTTTACAAATCTGTGTGTGTAATTCCACTCATGACAATTTAATATTACGTTTAAGCAGTGGAAAGTTTGCCCACTCGCGGTGCGAACAAGATGATTGTTTCTAGTAAAGATTTCCCCTCATAATAGAAGAACATTTTGAGAAAAGAAACAAAATTATTACCTTACCCTAAGTATTCATAATAGGGACTGTCATTAACGGTTTCCGCTTCCTTGCCCGCTGTAACAAAGAGATTTAATCGCCTTACTTCTAAATTTTCCTTAGGTAGGTACCAAGAGGAAGGCAGGGCAAGATGGAAACTACCCATAAAATCCAAATACCTAACTTTTCGCTCAGTCCTTTTCGAACTAGCGGCCACGTTAACTTGGCATATGAGGTTTAGTTTGGTTCGCGTCAGCTACGTTATCCGACAGGTCTCCACCTTAGGGGGGCTGAATACCTCCCGGAGGCCGGAGGGACCTACGGACTCAGCGGGAGGGCCCGTCAAGTAGCGCCAGGAGGGTCTTAGGCAGTGGGGGCCGGGGGTTCCTGCTGTCTAACCATGGGCCCTCCGAGAAGACGGCCACACACGCTATGGTCGCAGGAGGAGGTAGGAGGGGCGCGTCCACTGCGCCTCTCTGAGAAGGTCCTCCCGGTTTTGGTCCGGGAGACGTTGGTCGCAGGCAGGTTATCAGGTTAGCAGGCGTCTGCCGGTGGTGAGTCGCATACCCCCTATCGGTCCCCCTTTGGCCGGAAGGCAGTGCGTAAACGCATTTTGTTACCGAAGTAAAACAAAAAAAACGTATATTTACTAGACGCTGCTGCCCAACTTCTGGTAGGATTTCTCTTCGTCGACTCTTCGTCACCCCCGTGATATCGGATGGGGTGGCACTATTCTAGGCCGATATCACACGGCACCCATCCATTATATACGGCATATATCCCATTTTTGATGGATAGAAAAATTATTACAGTTATAAAATTGTAGAAAAGTGAATTTTGCACAGATATCTCTTGTTGCGAGGTGATAAATGATGGGAAGCAGCTACCCTTTTGCCGTGATTGACACTAGACGAAATCCCAATCCTTTAGTCGCCTTCGACAAGAGTATTATTAGTATATTTAAGAAGAGTTAGTTCATTCGAAATAGTTTTCTTTCAAACAGATTAAAAAAGGTCCTATTTGGTTCACACTGTAGATGTATGAGATCCGCAAAGGTAATAGACGCTTTAAGACATAAAATAATAATAATTAAGTGATAAAAACCTGAGGTCCATTGTTGACTGCATTCTTAACCCAGTGTGTATGGAGTCGCTTGTAGAGTTGACGCAACGGATTACTAATGTTAAACCAAAAAAATATTAACAAATGTTTATTCCACAAACAACGTTTCACCAAATGTTAGTTTGGCAAACGAGACATTTGACAAAAGTATCATTTTACAAAAACTCACTTAGCAAATTACCCACTGCACTTGTTAAATGTGTCAAATATTAAAATAACAATTTACCTTTTTTTTATTTTACCTATCGGCTTGCGAGTCGCTTCAATTCGAAAATACCCAGAAATTTCGATCGATTATTTGGTAAAACTAATGTGCTAGTGCTTGTATTGTATTGACTGTCTCGATGTTTTAATGTAAATAAATATAAAATTGGTGAGTGCATAATCAAAACCCAAGTGTTGCGTCAGGGGTCCTGCTGTTTGACCAAAAGTCACTTGGCAAAATTACACTTGACAAACAATGTTTGGCAAAAAAATGGTTTCACCAATTGATCATTTTACATATAATCATTTTACAAACTACTTACTTTTCCAAATGATCATGTTAACATACATAATTTCACGCCTGTTTCCCCGAAGGGGTAGGCAGAGGCATACTATACGCCTAGATTCGCCATTTATATTGTTGGTCCCACGTAATAGGTGGCGAGCCTATTGCCGCTTTTCGGGCACTTTTATGTTCGCCAGAGCCTCGTCCGTTGATCGGCAGGTGCACCACTTGCAGGTGAGGTTGGGTGGGGCTCCTTAGATCTTGGTAGGAGCCCTATACATCAAATATATCCAAATGATCAACACTTAAATTTACATTTTATAAATAATTATTTGACATAATTAACATTTAGCAACTGAGTTATCAGACTAAACTACTATTGGTCTAAAAACGTTTGATAAAATGGTAAATATAAATACATAATGACAATCAGGGCGAAACCTTCGATGATAGATTAGGTTGAGGTTTTTGTTTGTTGACCATCACAAAAGTATTAGTTTTGACCTGTTAGCGTTGTATACCATAACAACTTCTTTAGGAAAAACGCTTAATTTGCGAAACATATTTTATAGTGAAACATCTATACCCTCAATGTTAAACTATATTAATATATATATATGTTTAATTATCGAACACTAAAACATCTACTTAGAACCGGTTGTATGAAATGATAATTACGGTACGAGAAATAAATTAAACAACAGTCTTAAAACTGATTAAAATAACAAAAATAGAGCGATGGAGTACGACCTGACACCCTCTTTCCTTATGGGCTGATATGACAAGCTTTCTCCTGCTGCTTCATCCGCGTAACCGACTATATACCACGCTGCACTGCAACTTTTTTTATTTTTCGGAGATAAGAGACATCTTGTCTTTACTATGGCCGTACTTTAGTATTAAATACAATGCGAAATTAATCCCTAAGGATACCAATATTCCAAATATTCATTCGTAAAAAATGTGATAAAAATCGACCCAGCGATTTCGGTGTGAGAACCTTATCACTTAGATAAAAATCTGTGTGATAGAGTTATTCCTATTACTATAAATAACAGAACAAGAATTTATTTCATGTCACCATTGCCAACAAAAATACGTACACTTTTGGTAGAAACATTGAATAACACTACATTCTCAGACTGAAAGAGCATCGTTCACATATATCGAAAATAATTTTTAGGAATCAGTTTCCTTATTTCGGCAAATGGCGTTCTTTCTTTTGCGAAATTGACGAATGTCATACGTTCCTTGTTACGAGCGCTCTGTGTGTGACGCAAAATAATGGCTCTATTTCAAATATTGGTCGGCCACATGAAACGTATCGGAATAAGAGCATTATAGGCAGAGAGCTTCTGTACTGAAACAATCGTTATTGTAGGAGCACGAAAGTTTGAAGTATTATAAAGTGTTTTTCTGTTTAACCAACCGCGACATTATGATTTGTTAAAAAAATTACCTAGGCACTTTATTGTTCAAGTTCTTGTTTGGATATTATGTATACGTAAATAGTTATTATACCGGCCGCCATGTAAATGTGCGCCTGTGATCTATCTACGGTGTAATTGTACATTTATTCAAATATATTAATAATATATATTAAAACAATGATAAACAGTATTTCTGCACATGGCTCCCTGCCTATAATTTCTTTGTGAACATCGAAAATAACCAATCCCGTGGGCTTAGCCTAATGACATTTTCATTATTTCTTCGTATGGAAAAATAAATTGTTTCCTTTTATGAAATATTATGAGTACGAAGGCGTATTGGAATACCGAATATTATTTCGCGAATAAATTCTTTGATCATAACGCATGAAAACTAAAGTCTACTTGTAACTTATGGTAATGGTAATGGCTTCAAAAAAGGTTAAAACATTTGATTCAATCGGAGATTTCATATAATATCAAAATAACTTGTTAGATACCGATGTTATCCCCTAGGTTGGTTATGTAAGGCTAACAATTAATTAGACATAAAGGATTATTTTCAGGGTGTATAGGGATCCTACCAAGACCTAAGGAGCCCAAGCCAACCTCTCCTGCAAGTGGTGCACCTGCCGACCAACGAGGCTTTAACAGTGCCCGGGAAGCGGCAATAGACTCGCCACCATAACGTGAGACCAACTATATAATTGGCGAAGCGTGGGCGTATAATATGCTTCTGCCTACCCTATCGAGGAAACAGGCGTGAATGTGTGTGTGATTATTATAAAACCTGTTAAGTTCTTGAAACTTTCTAGATTTAATATAAAACCCATTATGAGATAAGAGGTAGCAATATTTGTAAATTGCTATCTGTACATATGTAGTGATTGCCATGTTTTGAAACTTCAGTTTATGTCATTCTTGTACATGTTTTCTGGGCAGCACAATGTATTTTAATTTTTTTTTTAATGTGACACGTCATAATGACTACATCTTGCCTGATGGTAAGCAATAAAAGCAGTCCAAAAAAATAAACGCGCTTCATACCGTGAAATAAGCACGATACAAAGAGCACCCACTCATGACGGCCCGCTAAAATGCCGTTTGACGCTTCGAACTATTATAGGATTATAGGAACTAGGAAACACATGAGCCGGCAGTGAATTCCAGAGCTTAAGAGTCTTACACAGGATTGACTTCTTAATTTTTTTTGGTTCGAGTGCTGATAGTCGGCACAGTATGTGGATGGTTCCTAAGACAAGCACGTGTGTTCAGGAGAGGGAAGGAGGAAAGGAATGAGATCGAAAATCTTAAAATATTATTTGTATAATAGTATTTGAGAATCACCCCGTAAAGATAAACAGGAATGAGAAGAAGTTTTAGCTCAAAGTAAGCAAAGATAAAAGTTAATGGCAAAGTTGAATATTTTATTAAACTTTTAGGAGCTTGTTATAAAACGATATCTAAAGTTAGACCAGATTTAAAACTAGTGCTGTCACTGTCTTTATCTTATCAAATGGAAGTGACAGCACTAGTTAAAACTAGTCTAATTTTAGATCTCGTTTTGTAATAAGCCCCTTAACCTTCCTGTGAAAACCTGGTAACCTGCTTCCCGATTCACACTTAAGCACTTTATTTAACAGTTAGTATTTCAGATTCACATCATCATGTCATGGGATCAGCGGTTATATGAATGACTTTACGCCTTTCTTGGGCCGTCATTTATCAGTTATTCTACGTTTCCTTGCTCAATTTTAAGTTCCCTGACAGATTAATTATTGATTAGGTATGTTTGTATCAGATTAAGAAAATTTGCAGATTTTTAATAATCTGTTTACTCTAAAAATTAAAAAAGAGTTGTGTTTTAATGTTGATATTTAATAAAATATACACTAATCCATATTTTTTAATATTCATAGTTTTTTTCAAATGATATTCTGCATAATTCTAAGAACAATCATCCCTCGTTAGCTTATTTCACTCAGTTGCATTATACGGAACCCCACAAATTCTCCTATAATAAGCTCGTATTATGTCGTCATTTGCTCGGAATGCCCGCGCAGACCTTTCTCTCTCCATATATTCATGAACATTAAATGACAATTCCTTTTTGTTATATGAACGGTGTTCTAAAAAAATACTTTTTGACGTCACACAAATTTTTAGGCACATATATAGTAATCTGTAATGCGATTAAATACACTACATACATTCATGTATTATATACATAATAGTTAATGAGCAAATTATAAGTTGGAGTAAAATAAGAATTAAGAAATTTTATTTCAATTATTTGCGACGAGATCAAGACAATCTGTAAGGAGCATCCACATTTTGACATCAAAATTTCGATATGAAGAGAAGCTTGTTTCAACATCGTTATCATCATTTCTGCCAAATAAAGTCTACTACTGAACGTTGGCCTCCCCAAAAGTTTATTATATTGGAAATATTTGACCATTTTTTCAGACCATTTGACCAGTTCAAGCCAGTACGCAAGAGGACGCCGCTGCCTATCTTCCGGTAGGATTTCTCTTTATCGACCCTTACATCTCTCTCATCTCTTGGGGTACTCCCTTGCAGGAAAGCTTGTTTAAATAAACATTATATAACCCTATAAAATACTAATATAAGTACATAATCTAAAGATCTATAGACGCGGCGTAGAATACTATTGGGGAACTATGCCCTGATAGTTCAGCTTATGGCTTTATATGCGACTTTATATACTAAATACATTGACGCCGAGTATAAACTAAAACGCAGTCAAATCTCGTTAGACAAATGAGTGGACCCTGGGTCCTTAGCGTCAGTCAAGCAAGAGCATAATCGGGATAAATGTTATGGTAAAACTGAATACAATGACTCCGTGTAATAACCAAATTAAACCAGCAAGCAGAACCTGGGTTCTTCTGATTAATGCTATGATCTAACCGATACAATAACAAATGAACACATTATTACCTACTTTGAGCAACGGTGAAATTAGGACCAATCAGCACGGAACGAATTGGCTGCACACTGCACGCGTCCAAATTGGATCACTTGTAACTAATCGCGTTGTGGAGGCTTCACACGGGAGAATTTGGCGGGAAATTGACGCCGCTAGTGGATTCAAATTCAAACATCCATTTAGGTAAAAGTAGGATAGGACCTTTATTTGATTGGTAATTAATGCAAATATGAAATTTAAAGCAGCCTAGGAAAACTATCTAATTTAAAATAAGTTTAAGCTTTGACTGTTATCCAGTTAAGGTGTAATAAAGCATTATTGATTTCATGCCACAAATAAATTATAATAATGCGGATAGAAAATTCATTTATAACATAGTTAGGGTTCATTGATAATTTAGACAATTGGCGCCGTTAGTGGTTTCAAATATCCATTTAGGTAAAAGTGGGAGGAACTAAATTAGATTTTGAAGAGAAGAAGAAGCAACCTAAGCAAACTATCAGATTTAAATAAAGTTAAGGCTTTGAGTCGGTGTTTGATATCCAGATATAGTGTAATTTAAATTATTTTAAGCCATTAATTGATTATGATTACACGGATATAGGAAAGGTGCCATTGATAAAATGGGTTCAAAAGTTCAAGATCCCCCCCGGACTGGTCTGCAACTTGACGTGGTGAGTGTGCTGAGTACCTCCTGGTAGGGCGCACGAGGCCGGTAAAAGGTAGCACAGGAGGCCGGTGACTTTGGGTGCCCATAGTACTGACTACCGGGTGGGGAAACTAAGAGGGACCTGCGGAAAGCGCAACAGGCGGCCAAGGACGGCCCGTCCAGCAGTGCCAGGAGGGCGGCGGGGGCAGGGGCCCCGTTGCTGGAATATTTATAGTGGGTATTACAGCTGGCCGTCGTGTCTGCCGGTGGTGAGTCCCATACCCCCTTTCGGTCCTTCTTTGGCCGTAAATGAATGCTTTTTGTTATCGACGTAAAAAAACAGTTAATTATTGGATTTTGGTGTGTAATACAATTGAAAGAAGGCTGGTAAAATACATAATTAAAACAAACGGAAGGCGTTGCAGAGTCTGTGAAAAATATCCAGATATGGTGGAAAAAAGTTCATTATTTCATAAGCTATCACATAGCACTTGAAAACGTCAAAATTAAATTTAAAAAAACTAAATACGTATAGAAAAAAAAGGTGTTAGTGAATCTAAGTGCCAGTTCCGCCACCGCTCTGTGAACTCACAGGCTATGCTATCATAAATTATCAATCCTTATAATATTATAAATGCGAAAGTAACTCTGTCTGTCTGTCTGTTACTCTTTCACGCCAAAACTACTGAACAGATTTGAATGTATTCCAAATTCCAAATATTTATTCGTAAAAAATGAGATTAAAATCGACCCAGCGATTTCGGTGTGAGAACCTTATCACGTATCTGTATGATAGAGTTATTCCTATAACTATAAATAAAAGAACAAGAATTTATTTCATGTCACCATTGCCAACAAAAATACGTACACTTTTGGTAGAAACATTGAATAACACTACATTCTCAGACTGAAAGAGCATCGTTCACATATATCGAAAATAATTTTTAGGAATCAGTTTCCTTATTTCGGCAAATGGCGTTCTTTCTTTTGCGAAATTGACGAATGTCATACGTTCCTTGTTACGAGGGCTCTGTGTGTGACGCAAAATAATGGCTCTATTTCAAATATTGGTCGGCCACATGAAACGTATCGGAATAAGAGCATTATAGGCAGAGAGCTTCTGTACTGAAACAATCGTTATTGTAGGAGCACGAAAGTTTGACGTATTATAAAGTGTTTTTCTGTTTACCCAACCGCGATATCATGATTTGTTAAAAAAATTACCTAGGAACTTTATTTTTCAAGTTCTTGTTTGGATATTATGTATACGTAAATAGTTATTATACCGGCCGCCATGTAAATGTGCGCCTGTGATCTACCTACGGTGTAATTGTACATTTATTCATATATATTAATAATATATATTAAAATAATGATAAACAGTATTTCTTCACATGGCTCCCTGCCTATAATTTCTTTGTGAACATCGAAAATAACCAATCCCGTGGGCTTAGCCTAATGACATTTTCATTATTTCTTCGTATGGAAAAATAAATTGTTTCCTTTTATGAAATGTTATGAGTACGAAGGCGTATTGAAATACCGAATATTATTTCGCGAATAAATTCTTTGATCATAACGCATAAAAACTAAAGTCTACTTTTAACTTATGGTAATGATAGTGGCTTCAAAAAAGGTTAAAACATTTGATTCAATCGGACATTTCATACAATATCAAAATAATTTGTTAGATGCCGATGTTATCCCCTGGGTTGGTTATGTGGCTAACAATTAATTAGACATGAAGGATTATTTTTAGGGTGTATAGGGATCCTACCAAGATCTAAGGAGCCCAAGCCAACCTCTCCTGCAATTGATACACCTGCCGACCAACGAGGCTTTAACAGTGCCTGGAAAGCTGCAATAGACTCGCCACCATAACGTGGGACCAACTATATAATTGACGAAGCGTGGGCGTGCATGCCTCTGCCTACCCTTTCGGGGAAACAGGCGTGAATGTGTGTGTGATTATTATAAAACCTGTTAAGTTCTTGAAACTTTCTAGATTTTATATAAAACCCATTATGAGATAAGAGGTAGCAATATTTGTACATTGCTATCTGTACATATATAGTAATTGCTATGTTTTGAAACTTCTGTTTATGTTATATATGTTTTCTGGGCAAAACAATGTACTTTAAATTTTTTTTTATGTGACACGCCATAATGACTACATCTTGCATGATGGTAAGCAATAAATGCAGTCCAAAAAAATAAACGCGCTTCATACCGTGAAAAAAGCACGATACAAAGAGCACCCACTCATGACGGCCATTGAGCCCGCTAAAATGCCGTTTGACGCTTCGAACTATTATAGGATTATAGGAACTAGGAAACACATGAGCCGGCAGCGAACTTCAGAGCTTAAGAGTCTTACACAGGATTGACTTCTTAAATTTTTTGTTTCGAGTGCTGATTTTCTAAGACCAGCACGTGTGTTCAGGAGAGGGAAGGAGGAAAGGAATGAGATCGAAAATCTTAAAATATTATTTGTAAAATAGTATTTGAGAATCACCCCGTAAAGATAAACAGGAATGAGAAGAGTAGCTCAAAGTAATCAAAGATAAAAGTTAATGGCAAAGTTGAATATTTTATTATACTTTTAGGAACTTGTTATAAAACGAGATCTTAAGTTAGACCAGATTTAAAACTAGTGCTGTCACTGTCTTTATCTTATCAAATGGAAGTGACAGCACTAGTTAAAACTAGTCTAATTTTAGATCTCGTTTTGTAATAAGCCCCTTAACCTTCCTGTGAAAACCTGGTAACCTGCTTCCCGATTCACATTTAATCACTTTATTTAACAGTTAGTGTTTCAGATTCACATAATCATGTCACGGGATCAGAGTTTATCATGTAACTCTTAAGAATGGCTTTACGCCTTTCTTAGGCCGTCATTTAACAGTTATTTTACGTTTCCTTGCTCAATTTTAAGTTCCCTGACAGATTAATTATTGATTATTTTTGTATCAGATTAAGAAAATTTGCAGATTTTTAATAATCTATTTACTCTAAAAATTAAAAAAAGAGTTGTGTTTTAATGTTGATATTTAATAAAATATACACTAATCCATATTTTTTAATATTCATAGTTTTTTTCAAATGATATTCTGCATAATTCTAAGAACAATCATTCCTCGTTAGCTTATTTCACTCAGTTGCATTATACGGAACCCCACAAATTCTTCTATAATAAGCTCGTATTATGTCGTAATTTGCTCGGAATGCCCGCACAGACCTTTCTCTCTCCATTTATTCATGAACATTAAATGACAATTTCTATTTCTTATATGAACGGTGTTCTAAAAAAATACTTTTTGACGTCACACAAATTTTTAGGCACATATATTGTAATCTGTAATGCGATTAAATACACTACGTACATTCATGTATATTATATACATAATAGTTAATGTGCAAATTATAAGTTGGAGTAAAATAAGAAATAAGAAATTTTATTTCAATTATTTGCGACGAGATCAAGACAATCTGTAATTTGTAATTTCGATATGAAGAGAAGCTTGTTTCAACATCGTTATCATCATTTCTGCCAAATAAAGTCCACTGCTGAACGTTGGCCTCCCCAATAGTTTATTATATTGGAGATATTTGACCATTTTTTCAGACCATTTGACCAGTTCAAGCCAGTACGCAAGAGGACGCTGCTGCCTATCTTCCGGTAGGATTTCTCTTTATCGACTCTTACATCTCTCTCATCTCTTGGGGTACTCCCTTGCAGGAAAGCTTGTTTAAATAAACATTATATAACCCTATAAAATACTAATATAAGTACATAATCTAAAGATCTATAGACGCGGCGTAGAATACTATTGGGGAACTATGCCCTGATAGTTCAGCTTATGGCTTTATATACGACTTTATATACTAAATACATTGACGCCGAGTATAAACTAAAACGCAGTCAAATCTCGTTAGACAAATGAGTGGACCCTGGGTTCTTAGCGTCAGTCAAGCAAGAGCATAGTCTGGATAAATGTTATGGTAAAACTGAATACAATGACTCCGTGTAATAACCAAATTAAACCAGCAAGCAGAACCTGGGTTCTTCTGATTAATGCTATGATCTAACCGATACAATAACAAATGAACACATTAGTACCTACTTTGAGCAACGGTGAAATTAGGACCAATCAGCACGGAACGAATTGGCTGCACACTGCACGCGTCCAAATTGGATCACTTGTAACTAATCGCGTTGTGGAGGCTTTACACGGGAGAATTTGGCGGGAAATTGACGCCGCTAGTGGATTCAAATTCAAACATCCATTTAGGTAAAAGTAGGATAGGACCTTTATTTGATAAGTAATTAATGCAAATATGAAATTTAAAGCAGCCTAGGAAAACTATCTAATTTAAAATAAGTTAAAACTTATCCAGTTAAGGTGTAATAAAGCATTATTGATTTCATGCCACAAATAAATTATAATAATGCGGATAGAAAATTAATTTATAACATAGTTAGGGTTCATTGATAATTTAGCCAATTGGCGCCGTTAGTGGTTTCAAATATCCATTTAGGTAAAAGTGGGAGGAACTAAATTAGATTTTGAAGAGAAGAAGAAGCAACCTAAGCAAACTATCAGATTTAAATAAAGTTAAGGCTTTGAGTCGGTGTTTGATATCCAGATATAATGTAATTTAAATTATTTTAAGCCATTAATTGATTATGATTACACGGATATAGGAAAGGTGCCATTGATATAATGGGTTCAAAAGTTCAAGATCCCCCCCCCCCGGACTGGTCTGCACCTTGACGTGGTGAGTGTGCTGAGTACCTCCTGGTAGGGCGCACGAGGCCGGTAAAAGGTAGCACAGGAGGCCGGTGATTTTGGGTGCCCGTAGTACTGACTACCGGGGGGGAAGCTAAGAGGGACCTGCAGAAAGCGCAGCGAGCGACCCAGGAGGGCCCGTCCAGCAGCGCCAGGAGGGTCTTAGGCGGCGGGGATAGGGGGCCGCGCTGCTGGTATATTTTTAGTGGCTACTGTAGCTGGCCATCGTGTCTGCCGGTGGTGAGTCCCATACCCCCTTTCGGTCCTTCTTTGGCCGGTAAATGAATGCTTTTTGTTATCGACGTAAAAAAACAGTTAATTATTAGAATGATGTGTAATACAATTGAAAGCAGGCTGGTAAAATACATAATTAAAACAAAAGGAAGGCGTTGCAGAGTCTGTGAAAAATATCCAGATATGGTGTGTATAAAATGAATTTATTGAAAAAAATAATTAAGCTTTAATTAGGAGCATGATAACGCCACAGTGGTCAAAACAATAGCAATCAGAGTAAAGTAAAAAGTTCATTATTTTATAAACTATCACATAGCACTTGAAAACTTGAAAATTAAATTTTAAAAAACTAAATACTTATAGAAAATAAATAGTGTAAGTGAATTTAAGTGCCAGTTCCACCACTGCTCTGTGAACTCACAGGCTATGTATTATAAATTATCAATTAATTATAATAATATAGAACACACACAGTGAATATTTGAAAATAATATATGTTAACTACAGACACAAGGTCTATTGACATAATTTAACATATATTTATATATAAATATATGCATAAATAGATATCTAATCGTAATGGTTTGGTTCCTAATAATAGATACTTGACCACATAACAAGGATTTGCGACTTTTCAAGCATAATTTGGGCGTAAGTTCTGACAGATGAAAAAGCCGTTCATAGCAGTACTGTATTAGCCTCTAAACACAAGGGAAATCTGTTTGGTGATAAAAGATACATATATTTCTTGGCATAAAGCAGTTTCTTGGCTAAGTATTTATGTTACGAGTACGAATGACATATATTATGAAAAGGTGATTTCCTTTTCGAATCCTTGTCTATCATTGAATAAATAAATAAAAAATTTTGAACCATTTCACCAATTATTTAGTTCCAAGATAAGTAGCATCGAGAACATCTGTAATGGATACTAAATAACGGATAAACATACATAAATACTTTTTTTTGTAAATATATACTTTATATACACAGGGAATTAATTTGGTCATAAAAACTTTTTCATTGATATCTATTAAAATTACGAGATTTTAAACGAATTTGAAACTGCATGTTCTGCCTTAGGGATCTTCCATGTGCTTTTGCCTCATTACTTATGCCTTGTAATTTAATAATTAGTTTTCAAAAACTGCGTATATTTTGGGCATAATAGTCAAAGTAACTACTATGACTTGTCAAAGTTTTATGCGTAATTATCGCTTACCCTGTGCCTCGGAAAGCACGTTAAGTCATTGTTCCCGACTGTCTTGAACAGAAATGGCTGTTGTTATTAGGAAGTCAGTACCATCTCCTATCCTTACAGCTGGTACCTTAGAGTAATATTTCTCTGTGGGTTGTGGAGGTCAGACGGCAGTAACTCCGTGCAATATCAGTTATTCACCCAATACTGCTTCGACCAGTGAGCAGACTCGGGATAATTATAAGAAGATAAGTAAAAGTGATTAGATATTATTATTATTAACAACGATAATTTATAAAATCCCTTGATTGGAACAAGAATGCATTTTGTGGCAAATTTTCTTTTTACGAAAGATTGGTTAATTCTGTAAATAAAACTGATTTTAAACTATATCTAACAGATTGGGTACTACTAATCACCTACTTGATTACATACTCATATACATTTTGTTTATAGATAATTGCGAATCGATAACAAACAGGAATCTGTTGCAAATGCAAAATTTAGAACTATTTGTATAGAATAATTTCTGCTACACTAAACCAAGCTTTGAAATGGAGTGAAGTATGAATAATGTATGATTAATCGCAGATGACCATTTTGTATGCACACGTGATGCCGTGTCCAACTTGAGCCGCGCGGGATTTGTGACCGTGGTTTAGACATAATCCTCAATGCTAATTGTTTTATGAAATATTAAATTTCACTTATGATCGCTTTGTTTCAGTTTACCGGAGTGACATACTTTAAATATCTCTTTTGGTATTTCAAATAGTGCTTTTACTCATTTCTATATTACATGATATAATCCATTAGGTATGAAATTTTTCCAATGTATAGGATACACTTATTTTCTTACAGGGAAATGGGTTGAAACATTCGCAAAATGAAAAAATTATATTGCCTAATATTGACAAATTACAACTATTGACAGTTAAATAATAGAGAAGTTAATCATGACCAATTGTCCTAAATGACTTTAATAAGCATGATTTGTGAAACTTACAAGGTAATTCTAATCCTATAAGAGCCATAATAATAATTATTCATACATAAAACAGTGTTCGAATAATGCCCATAGAAAGAAATAGTAACTATGTCGGTTAACCAACGGTATCCGCTTCTTACTGAAAGAATACCAAACGGTCTGAATGTTTAAATGTCATAAAGTTCTTGAAATAGTGCACCTCAGTTGACAAACATTTTTTTTAAAATTTTTGCCTAGTAGGTACATTCAAGCCGTATAATTAAGACCCAGATTGTTCGCTTTAGTATTGTGGAGGTCCGAGCCTTTCTTTATAGTGTGTGTTATCGTAATTATTGTAAAACAAACACGTACGCAATATGTAAATAATACTTCATATTCCTTATAAGGAAATTCCGCACTGCCATCGCGAGCAAAAGGTTAAACGAAAAAGTTTCGACTTGTTCAGTTACACTCCTAAATCAGTGACAGCAGGTTGCCTTCGCATATATTTTTGTGTGCCTGTTAATCCCGCTAGGCGTCGCCTTCTATTCCTGAGAAGTCATTAATCAGATGTCAACACATGTGCCCCCCTATTGAATGAGACGTGCTCCAGACTCGGTACGTATACCATCTGAAAAAAATACCCCTGGATAAACGTGTCACTTTGACTGAAGCAATGACTTTTCGATTTAGGGAGTAACAGTAGGGAAAAGGGGATCAAGCACACGGAATGGTTTTTATAACTTACTGATATAATTTTTAGGTTAAGTCTCTGCATATATCAAGATTATATACTATAATAGACTGTTATAGACAAATCTTTTGACTGATCTGTTGTGTCAAAGTCAACATCATTCAAGTTTGACTCAATCACATTTGAAGGTCGAAATTATAAAACTTAATAACTAGCGCGCCCATTCATTACGGGCGAGTGCTTGATCGTAAAAAACGGACAAGAAAACCGTCAATTGCAATAAAAAATGTACTAATATAAATGTAAAACAATTTGAAATGTCTACAAAAACCTGTGTTCTGCCATCACAAGATTTAAAATAAATGAAAGAAATACTCTTTCTGTAGCTAAATAGTATACAATGTGTTATTTTATTATTATTGTATATTCTTATAAATTTATCTTATTATGTAATTAGTTACTAGTTAATTTTATTGACTTATTTTGACATTCTATATATAATCTAATCAATTTAATTTCATAAAATTTAATTTTATTATATATACAAAGCTCGTACGTCTGTGAGTTTCTTGCCTGTTCTTCTCACAGCGCGGTGGCTCGGAACTGGCACTTAGATTCACTTACACGTATTTTTTTATTATTTTGCTTGTAAGTGAATCAAGCTTCGTGATTTCAGTGTAGTAATATTTAGTTCTTTTAAATATTTTTTATTTTGACGTCTTCAAGTGCAAATGGTTTTTCAAATAAAGAACTTTTTACTTTTACTAAATGGCCGAACATCATCATCATCATCTCAGCCCATTAACGTCCCACTACTGAGCACGAGCCTCCTCTCACATACCTAGGTGCGAGGGTATTGGGTCATACTCCACCACACCAACCGAGTGCACATTGGCGGAGGCAGGGTTTAGACTGGCAGGTGTCCTGCTGTTAGAATTTTTCAAGCCGCCCATTTAGGCCTTTAACATGGCTAAATATGGTAGTCGTTAACTACCATATTTAGTGATAGCCGGGACCAACGGCTTAACGTGCCTTCCGAAGCACGGAAGCGCTCGATATCAAATGCAACACAAACGGTCACCCATCCAAGGACTCAACTCACTCACTTCGGTGATCGTTTCCGACCACCGAGCACCACAGATCTACGAGCGCTTCATGGCCGAACATACTTATATGATATTTAGACTTAGACTTTTATTTTCATCGACTTAAAATTGTTCCTAGCCAAATTAACATTTTTTTCAAAATTTTCTGATTTTTTCTTTCATGCCCGTACCGAGAATGCATTGAACGCCCCTCGTAGGTAAGCTATGCAAAATGGGAAAATGGAAATTTATTCTGTTAAACATCAAATACTCTACAATGAAATCTGCAGTTGAACAAATTCTGCGTAGAACTTGCTGAAATCAATACAAACACGACACAGAAGTCATAAATACGGTGTTATTGCTGTGATCCAGTCATAATAATGTAATAAAATTTTATACAAATGCTGTATACAGTGTGCGTTATGGTTTAATCATATTTATTGCTTGACGCTCATGTTATATTAAAATTCACGTTTTATTACTTGAAAATAATACAACGTCTTTGTTTTTGACTCACTACATTTATTAACAACAGCTAGTTAAAATGTATCTTCATGAACTTAATAAAACTAGAAACAAAGGCTGAACATTATTCTCAGTCTATTATTAATGTGTCATCTACGGACGACCGATTTCGCGTGGAGGTCAGTATACCTGCACTCCGTTCCCGAGGTCGTGGGTTCGATTCCCACTCAGAACAAATCTTTAGGTGCATAAATATGAATATTTGTTCTGGTCTAGGTGTATCCATGTATATTAAGTATGTATGTACAAAAAAAGTATTAAGTACGTTTATCCGTTATTTTGTATCCATAAAACAAGTTCTTAATGATTCTTATCTTGAAACTAAATAATTGGTGTTATTGTTAGAATTTTTTTATTGATTATTATTATTTACTGGGAACGGCACCGGCTCTTTTCAATCAAAACATTATGTTTTCAGCTCATGGTCTACCTACTAGGGGCCTAGTTCAGATTGGTAGATGTGTAGCGTCCTGCTGTTAGAATTTTTAAATCGTTCAAGACGGCCTACGTCTAATTTATTTTAAGTCATTCCTAATATAGTGATGTTAATTGTTTTTATTAGGAAACTAGACTTAAAGGATTAGCCTAATTTTAACCCCAAAAAACAATTATTAGTTCCTAGATCATAAAACAAGTACATAGCTCGAAGAACCGATGGGGCGTTAAGGTTCTTCAATCGCGACCGCGAACTGGCAAACGTAGAAGAGGACGGCCTTCCACTCGATGGACTGATGATTTAGTCAAGGCGGCGGGCCATCGATGCAGGCGACTCAAGATTGCTCAATGTGAAAATGTGATGACTGAGATGATGATGATGATGATGTTGATGAACATAAAGGAAATATAATATTGACTCGTCCAGTAAGAAATACCCGACAAAATAAATAATAAGATTTACGCTAAAAAAGCGTAGCTCAAGTAATCTTATAGACAGAGCTCAGTCCAAATCTCTTCGTAAGTGAGCTCTCAGCTACACGGGAGGATTAACTAAAGCTGAGAAAGTTGTTTTTCTCCTTACGATTCATCCGAGAACAGCTTAAATATAAAAAGATTCCTCCAAACCATGAAGAGGACCTTTATCCTAAATAATTGAGACATGTCCTCGTGAAATTAGATGTTAAATTATTATGTGTTTCTCTCTGTTCATAAGGAATGTGTACGAATATAAAATATTTTTTATTTTTACTTGTTTGCTGTGTATATTTGGGTAGCTATGTCGTTGATCGTTCGTTATATTAGCCAGATCTTAGATAGATAGATTAGATTAGATATGCCTAATAAGGTCGGCAAATAAGTTAGCATTTTAAGTACCAGATTATTTAACCAATAAAATGTTAGGTACCTGGATAATATCTGGTACTGTTTCTTAAAGCGTACTTAACATAGATTGTATATGTCATGAATTAATTTACAAAAAGTGACTTTTTGAACAGGCTTATGATTTGCCATATGAACGAAAGATTATACGTTACACGATACGTAATGTTTGTTCCAATACAACTAGCACAGCTAATTTAGAAGGTAATTTATTTTTTATTTTTTTAAAGATAAGGATACGATAGTGCTGGCTTGATCAATGTTATGATCAAACAAATAAAGAGAGAAAAACATACAAAAAGATTCTTGCATATGAGTTTATTTATGCAACAGTCTAAAACGCTTACTTGTTAGAAGTAAAAATGAAAAAATATGACGAAAATCCTTGCAAATATTCCTCACCTATTTCATCCTCTTAGGGCTTAATTTTCATAATTCTATTTTAGCGGATGCTGCAACTGGAACACACTCAAGCGTAAAGCGCTCGTATGGTGCAGCATAATGCCTAGCACAGCATTTGTAGATATCTAGCAATCATTTTTGTTAAATTGTAATTTAATATTGGCGCGTGCTTTCATATAAATTGTTATGTCAACTTTTATTCATTAACGTTAGTATACGTGGTGTGTTTTACGCTTGAATTGAAATGGTAAAGTGTTAATGTACTTTCAATAATACGACATCATAACAATAATGCAATGGGGTGTGTGCATGCCGCACTTAAAAAATTCTGTGCTAAAAGTTATTTTTCAAACTGCTTATGTCCTTTTGAGCAAACTTTTTATAAGAAGTAAAAACTTTTTGGAGATACGCAATTTGAAAATTAGACTGACAATTTGCCACACCTATATAGGTATATCCCTTTTTAAATAGTTGCAGCAATAATTCTGTCCAGCTCAAGTTGGACGTTAGGGTGTGGGGTAGAGTGTGTATATCAATTATAATTATATTTCAATTAGAACAATCCGTAAAAAGACTCATCATCATATCATTATTATGGTTGTCCCAGACTAAAGGGCCCAGGGTCTGCTCAATGGTCCAACCAGATTTTTCTGGATTCAGTTATAATAGGGAGCAACTGCCGTCTGTCCTCCACAACCCAGAGGGAAACATCATTCTATGGTTAATCCAGTGGTCAGAATGGCACTGACTTCCTAATAACGACTGCCATATATGTTCATGACAGCCGGGACGTGCTTAACGTGCTTTCCGAGGAACAGAGCAAGCGATAATAACGCACATAAATTCGAAAAATCATAGGCACGCCACCAGTGTTTAAACTATAAAATTAAAAGTCTATGGGTCTCGCCTCCAAGCTATCGTCTCGGTTAAAAGACTACACTGCAATAAAATTCAAATTCATCTTAAAACAGTTGATTGAAATGCGTCACAGTCGCCATCTTGAACAGATGACCTTTATTATAGAAACAGTAAACAAAATTAATGGGAGCAACTGGAAAATCAATAGGTGGCAATCCAATAACATCGCAACTCCAAACAGTAAACTTGATTACGTTGTTTTGGTAGGAGATGGTTACCCTTAAAGGGCCAGTTAGAGTAGTCGGAGGTTTGAATTACATTTGCTTGGCTCAACTCCTCGTCAAGATTCTGACATGATTGGCATGACGTAGAGGTACACTTAGCGTCATATAGTTGGCATCACTCAAAGCGCCATTTGCAGCAGAACACGCCCTAACTCTCTTGTCAATAAAAATGTGTGCTTTCCAACTATATGACGCAGCTGTACATAATGAAATAAATTTTATACAACAAAGTTGGTGCGGTGGATTATTAAGCGTTAAGTGTTTGTGTGATCATACATGAGTGTTGGTATCAAACAATGTAGTGCAACATCACTTTTCAAATTCTCTCAAGAAGTCCATGTGAGATCTCAGTATAGTCCCACATCTTTACTGCGGACTCAAGGGGCTTAGGGGAGGGCATCTCATTTGCCATTTATCATCTTTATCACCACTCATTCTCATTTACTATGATTTATGTATAATTAATATATCTCTTACTTGACACTGGGTAAATATGCTAAACGCACGAAGCCATTACTAAAAAGAAAAAAAGTTGGTGAAATTTCGTAAGTACATGGTGAAAATAGCATAAGTCGGCCGTGTACGTCATTTTTAATACGTCTTAACCTCTGAAGTTGAAATTTCGCAGGTTAGTGACCATGTGGGTGAAGGGCAAGCCACCTCACACCACACGTTTCATCTTCAGATCTCTGTACTAAAAGTAAACTTTGGTACAACCATATAGTTTTCTATTTTTTATAGTTGCAAGGTATAGTCGACAAAAGCTAAGTGTTTATTATATTATGTAGGCCTTAAATATTACCTATTCACATAGAGTACTCGTGGAGAATACGTTTCAGACTGCCTTTCCGCCAAGGTTGAGATGCTCTTGAATAAAACTATCTCACAATGAAAAAATTGTATTGAATAAAAACATGATATTTGCTTGAGCGAGACCCCACGTTCCTTTCAGAAGGCTTACATGGCGGGGTTTCTCGCTACAATGAAAAGAAAACATTTTGAATGCTTGGCCGAGCATTTCCTGATCTAAAAGGGTCGTTCAAACATTCAAATGTTTCCTTACAATACACGAACGTACATATTCTATAACAACCACAGAACCAAGTATCCTCATAAATAATGCAAGTTCAAAAATTGGTGCTAAGAGCAAACGGCTTATTTGGGAAAAATCGTAATTCAAGCTTAAGCGATTATCCTTAATAGGCAACCGAGAATGCCGCAAAAATACCCGACAAACCCAATTTCCACGGTCTACAATTCGTAAACTGAAGTGATTTAAACCGTTTAATTTGTTTATTAGATCACCCGGGAATACTGTTTTACTTGCCGTTAATTTGGAATAAAATAGAGGGAGAGAAAGTTTCGGCACCGCTGGATAGCGGTGTTTAGAAGTTGCAGGTAAGCAATGACCCAGCACTGCCGTTTTTCTGAAAATATTACTCCGATGGTGCTTGTTATATGGTACTCGTTAAAGGCTAGTTAAAGGCCCTGTTAGACCAAAAACTCTCAAGCCCAATAGTAAGACGCTATCATGATGAGATATTTTATTTAAGCTGAGGTAGAATAAAACAGTGATATGGGGATCTTACCAAGAGCTGAGGTAACATGTCAAACTCATCTGCAAGTGGTGTACCTGCCGATCAACTGACGAGGCTCTAGCGATCACAAAAGTTCCCGGTAAGCGGCAATAGGCTCAATGGCGAAATGTAAAAGATAAGAGTGCATAATATAAGTGGTGGTTAATGCATAAAGTAACAATGACTGATTGGTGTACATATTATTGGCTAGTGGTATCGACTTGCACACAAGACATTCGTCAATAACTGTCAGTCTCTAAATATAACCTAGACAAATTACGGCTCAACCCTTTTGAACTGAATGCTCTGATATGTTGTAAAATTGATGCTTGTCATGTCGTTCTCATCCTCAACTGAGAATTTCAAAATCTCTTGTTCAATAAATCTCTCCGTGCCCAGGCATCACTGTAAACAAATGTACAAAGTATTTGAAAATTCTGGTTAAAAATAGTACAATAAATCGGATTACGCGTCAAAATATAAAATGTCAGACACGTATTTTGATGGAAAGCTTTTGGTAAGTTCAGGACTTATTTTTGTAACTCCATAAATATCATTTGTTTGTGTTTATTCATTTTTTTTAATTTTTACTTTAGAAGCTTAGCTCTTTAAAAAGGATATTGTGTCTGGTCCTTTTATATCTAACATATATAGGGCGTTTAAATCAAGATATTTTAACTATCATTTCAATACGTAACATTTGTTATATTAAACTCGTTGACTGCTACATGTCGAGGCTTACTTTGAAATGAGCACTTATCTTTATATCTTGAAATATGAGTCAAAATTGCACTGTAATTTTACACCTAGTTACGAATGATGTTGTGTTACATTAAAACGTATCCTATGCACTCACTGTTATTCTCGGTAAAGTGATTCTTTTCAAACCTGGAATGAAACGTTTTAAACACTTTCAATTCCATAAAAAGCTTTGGTGAAATGTTAAGCAGATCACGCCCGAATAGTTAATGTGGTTTAGTAAATTACTTATTCATATTTAAGTTCTAAAGTTTTGGTAGCTTTTGCCTGCAGGTTATTTCGTCCGATTGAAAACTTTATAGCAGAAGATGTTATTCTATGTTGTCGGGAGCTCTCTGTTTGCTATATTTCAGATAGAGAGGATTGTTCCTCCATTTCACATACTTGTATATGTTATCTGTATCTGTAACTCCTTAAGGATACAGTCCTACTAAAAATCAAATAGGTGTTCTTTGTGTGCATGAGGAGCAATATTTGTCCGAATTTGGGTGTTTCCTATTTATTTATTATATAGTTATATCTGAAGAAAATTTTATATTTCTAGTGCTTTAAGTATGCGGAAACGTTGAAACATGTGTTTTTTAATTTCTAATAACATATACAAGGTCCCTCGCTTCTAGCTTTAAATATATACTTTCAGTGCAAACTTCCACTCCCATTTTGATCCTTTAAGAAGTGAAATAAGTAAGAAATGAAAATATCAAAATTCAATTAAACAAATTTTGGTAAATACCGTTTTGCTGGTAGTATTATTGAATGCCTTACTTATTTATTACATTTAGGGCGACTAACAAAACATAAACCATAAATTTACACGACAAATACAGTTGGTGCTTAAAAGCTAAGTGCTGTTTTACTGACAAGTCACCACGGCATGCATTGACACAATAATAAGAAGATACATACAAACAATTTTACTTATATAAACACAAAAAAAACAAAAGAACAATGGGACGGTGTATGTCGCTGATTTTCAGAAGCATAGCATAGCGTTGCCGAGCCTACTGTCGAACACTACAGCAGAGGGGATTTCATGCATCGATTGCATATAAAAATTCATTAATAACTATAAATACATAAACGAATAAACGGTCTCTTCGGTATTTAATCTACTAATAACCTTAAATATTTTTAAAAGAAGATTAATAGCTTAGAAGTAAAATAGCCGAAGACAAAAAACGAGACGCTAGTTTACAAGTGTAATATTGAGAAACTAAACGGGTTATCTTATTTTTAACCACACGTTTTCATGTGTTTTTTCATATTTTTTCCATAAGATGACTAAAAACAATCAAATTCTTTTGAAAAGAAAAGTCCAATTGAAGCGATCTCACATTACTCCCCATCTTAAGCGGTATTTTATCTAGGGTTGTGGTTAACGGACTTACGTCGGAACCATTTTCTTTTCCGTTGGGGCTACCTCAGGGCTCTCATTCTGGGTCTATTTTCTTTGGCACATTCATCGTTTGGTGATTAACAACAGTAAGATATAATATGTATTTGCTGACTGATATACTGACTTATGTGTAGGATTCCTTTTTTTATATATTTTTTTGATTTACGTCGGTAAAAAAAGGCATTTACGTTCTGTCTTCTGGCCAAAGGGGGACCGAGAGAGGTGTGTGGGACTCACCACCGGCAGACACGACCGCCAGCAGTAATACCCACTAAAAATCTTCCGACGACGCCCGCCGCTTGTTGAGGAAGAGGCAGGGGGCCAGTACCTGGGTTGCAGCTCTGACACCCCGCCCGCAGCTAACGTCCCCCGGACCAAAACCGGGAGGACCTCCTCAGAGTGATGCAGTGTACGCGTCCCTCCTACCTCCTTGTGCGACCATAGCGTGTGTGCCCGAATTCTCGGAGGGTCTATGGTTAAACAGTAGGGGCCCCCTGCCCCCGCTGCCTAAGACCCTCCTGGCGCTGCTTGACGGCCCGCCCGCTTTTGCGCCCTCCACAGGTCCCTCATATCATAGCATATCATAATCATAGCATGGTAATCGAACCTTCACGTAGCGCCATGCAGGTCGTCAACGTTCATAACTGTAGTTTTTTTTAAGGATAGAATTATATCGGTGAATTAATGTATGGAGGCACGCGCCGCCATAATAAAATGCGAGAGGACACAGGGTATGACTTTCATTATTGACATTTATGTATTATTTTATTATGACATGTTTATGATAGCTTTGCTAACACCGACCTCAAAAAAGGGTCCCTTATTCCTTTGTACTAACGTTTGATTATGTGTTTAGTAGTAAATTTTGGGTATATATAAAAGTACAAGGCATCGCATGTGAATGTGTACCTATATCGCGTTAAAATATTTATTAAAAAGTTGATATATCAGTTTTTGTATATCAATAAAAATACAAAATAGTCATATGTTTTAGGGAACATGTACAAAGGTGATGGTAGTGGATCAATATTTAATTTTACGAGATAATTTTGTCTCTATACAAACATCAACCCGTTTTAAGTATCTGGTTTTAAATGATATTAATTTATAATTTCATTAAATGCGATTAAGCAATTTATGAGTAAAAATGAAAGAGTTACTTTCGAATAAACAATGTTCGAATGGATTGAGATGTAATTTTCCTAAACTCTTTTCGTATTTTATAGCCCGTATCTCGAGGAACAATAAAAACTACTTTTTACCGTGAGAAATCTTTTCGATGCCCTGAAAAACAAATGAACAAAGCCATTGGCACCCTTTAGTAATATCAGTCGAGCAAAACAAATAACAACGCGGCCTCTTGAAGCCTCATTCAGCCTATTTTCAAAGCCCTCATTTTGGAGGAGGCTTCATGCTGTCTCCACTTCATTGTGGAGACAGCATGAAGCCGGATTTTTGAATAATCAATAGGGCAAAACACTGTTACTTATATTCCTAAATTACATTTAATTTAAATATAAAGTTATGGCACCTCAGTACGACCATTTCGTTTTAGAATTCTCGCATGTGGTTCCCTGCTCCAGCTCCCACAGTACCAAGTCTTTTAAACGGGTCGTGAAACGGAAAATCTCCAGGTCGCCATGAAGAAGTGAGCTTTTTACTGAAATTGTAGCACTATCGACCGCTCTCATTTCTTTGGGCTGCATCGATTGCTAACTATCCGACTGGTTGTTATGACTTGCCACATAATAAAAAGTTATATGAAGTTCATCATCATCATATAAGCCTTATAAAGTCCACTGTTGAAGAATGGCCTTCCCAGTAGAATAAATTGTATTAAGGGGTATTTACCCATAATCACTACGCTGGGCATGCGGGTTGGTTATCGCAGTCAAACAAGTACGTAAGATGGCGCGCGTACATTCTCTTCGTCGACTCTTACGACTCCCCTTGAGATGAAATGGGTTGTGACTATTCTAGGCCGGTACCACACGGATCATGATGTTATATAGAAATTCATAGTTTTCCATCACAAATATCATTATCATGTAGGCACAACATAACTTTATGTAAGCTTTGTTCTATGCTTAAAATGGACGTTCTCCTCCGTAATTACACACTTAATTTAATTGCGATTTTGATCTTTAGTAAAGGTTATTGTATGTCAGGTCTTTTCCCGAAATTTTATAGATTTTCATTACACAAAAAAATTTAAAGCTTGCATTTCATCTCCAATATGACTTATACTGATATTTTTATTCCATTATACAAAGATGTCGTCTCGGAAGATAAATTACTTTTATGGGCATTTTTTAAAGCAAGCTGATGCAATATATCATTGCCAAAAATTTCTTGTGAACAAGCATTTGCCATTAAATAGGATTCTGACTTTCCTTATTAACGATATATTAAAATGAAAAGCTGATTCAGCTTAAACAGTATACTGACACCAACCAAAAACATGAGACTGAAATATCTTCTAAAACAATATTACAATTAATATTTACAAAAAGGATGTACGGCTTGCACAGCCATGTTTATATGAAAAACAAATGTCTAGGTCATCTGGTCTAGGCAAATTTAGTTATTATAGATTTACCCAATTTGACTGCTTGAAACCACACTGCAGTCTGATTTCTCTTGTAATCTTCAACATTTAGGTACTTTATTCTATAAGGTGGCGAACGACTACCAGGAGAAGGGAATACACAGTACCAATTTTGTGCATTGTGACTTAAATCTCTTGCACATTGGTTTGTAAGATTGACGAGGTTATAAAATCTCAAATACTCCGACTACACCATTCTTTTGGTAACAGAATCCAAGGAAAATATGCTATTTTACAATTGTGACTCGATATCCGTTGCATAAAACGTTAAAGGTAGGTAATTGATCGGCTTCAAGGCAGTTGTGAAATGTCAGTTAAATATTAACTCTTATTACAAAAATATTAGGTTGCGTTAAAACGACAATTTATTGCGCCTGATATGTAGCTCACTGTCTGATTTTCCTTTTTATTTAAATTATAAATGAGAATATATGAGGCGGCCGCTAGTTAAATATATACTAAATTACTATACAGACAGTCCTTGTCAATTCAAAATAGAGACATGAACATGAACAGCCATGTCAACATGTGCAGACTTGTTATTATTATCGGACAGGTAGCTCGAAACTGAGTCTAGCTAGAACTGGTAAAGTCAAACAAGTGACGCTAACGAGACATTGAGTCCGGGTCGTTAGACAGGATCCGAGTTCCCGGTACAGGTGCAAAATCTCTGTGATTCGCATGGTTCTGGTACAGCTTGATAATTAGTACCTAGTTATACTAACCGCTCAGAGGGAGAGAAGAGAAGTATATTGCAAATTTAAGGAATATTAACATTTCTGTATCATACATTTTGCAATTTAATGCAAGCTTGTTCAATTCACCAGTTGACTCTCTGATTTGTAATGTCCCAATTTTGCATTGTTTTGTTTGTAATGTCTCATAATGTCACACTTACTAATGACTCTTTCTTGGCATAGTCAATGATTATAGAAATTGACGAGCCTCAAAAGAACTACGCATTTGTTGCATAAAAGTGGCCCATCTGGTTTCAATATTTTTTCCAAATGCATGTGATTTAAGGTAAGAGATAATGCGGAGTTAAAATCGGAGTAATACAAAATATCCCAATAGTAAAATACGCTTTAAGTAATATAAAGCATGTAAAAAGAAAAGAATTAGAATAAAACCTGCAATATTATCTTCAAGCTATGAAGCCCGCCTACTGCGACATTAAATCTCATGTTCATTGAAACCAGGCAAACTACACAAGGACGCTTGGCGACGATCTTAACACCAGTCAATAAAGTTCCAAATTGTTCAATTCAGCCGTCATCGTGGATTTATTTTAATCCTGAAGCTTGGTTTGCAAAAGAAGGTTCGTGGCAGTGGGGTGTTAAGGTCTGATATGATGAAATTATATCTCATCATCATCAGCTTGCCCTGATCCTATTTCATCTGGGGTCGGCGCAGACATGTCCTTTCCTTCCATTCACTTAGGTTATTTGTCTACAACTATTCCAGCCCCTTCTAAATCAAATCTGTCTTCCTCCCCTTAATCCATCTCTCAATAATCATCTTGCATCTTCAACTAACTCAGCTCCTCCGAGATCAGATTGATTCTACACACACTTAATTCATTACTCAATCATCCTCTTCCACTACTCCTAGCTCGTCTAGGGTCGACGCAGCGTGACTGTTTATTCCACTTCTCCTCGGTTTTACGTCTTCAACTAAACCATCCGCTTCGAAATCAAAATTATTCTTTACATCCTCAACCCATCACTAAATCATGCTCTTGCACCGGTGAGCAAGTTCCCCAAGTTAACTATTTCTTCCAATTTATTACGGTTATTCATCATCGACTCATACTCCCCGCCCTCAATCAATCAATTCGTCACTCTCTTGTATGATTACCATTTGAGAATTAAACTCTACAACAATTATGATTTTAGTGATAAATTGAGATTGTATCAATCTGTGGATGCATAAAGCCCAGTATTGTTTTCATAAATGGCACAAAATTGGTTATTCTCGTTTCAACGAGTTGATGAACTCGTCCAGCACGTTCATTGAATATTCATAGGTTAGTGTGTTTTATAATTGGGAGCTGGCGTTTTAACATTCACAGTGAGGTTCCTTAATTAATTTCAGCGGACAGTTTGGTTTTTTGCTTAACTACTCGTTGGGCTTCCAAGATTTATTTTATACTATCAAATTTATTTATAAATTGTAAATGTCAAAGTTCATACGGATTTTATTTTATACCATCAACGTGTTTTTAGTATTGACACGTATTTTTTATTTGATGTTGTCAAACCTCATACATTATTACATATCAGATACCTATTTCCTATGCAAAAGGGGAACTATAGTCGCACATTTATCTTTATATATCTCATAATGATTTTTTTTAATTGCGGCCTTCAGCTACTTCTTCTGAGTGACTTGCAGGTACTTTTTAGAAATCGCCTATTTTACTCTTTATTGAGGTCTAGACGCCCGACGACGCAAGACGAGATTGGCCGGAACAAATATTGTATTTTTTTGGTCATCATCATCTCAGCCATCTGACGTTCACTGCTGAGCATAGGCCTCCCCAATAGATTTCCAAATAGAGCGATCCTGAGTCGCCTGCATCCATCGGCTTCCCGCCGCCTTGACCAGATCATCAGTCCATCGCGTGGGAAATAATTATTTGGTCGTTTGTAGTTAAAAGCGGCAGTTTTGATATATATTACAAACAGACACATAAAATTTATGTACCTGAATAATGGTGTAAATTAGAAATAAAATTTCGATTGCTTGAAATGACGTAAAAGTAAAGATTTTTTACGTTTTACCGAGAAATGGTTTTTTGACTTTTGTATCTCTTTACATAAAAAACTATTGTTTATTTTTTTCAAGGTTTCAAATTAAGTCCCTATCAAAATTTATTTAAATTAGTTAGCGTGAAATTATAATGTACAGACAGTTACTTTTGTTTTTGTAAAGGTAGATAATTTATACAATAAATATTTTCCTAACAAATTATTAACTTTACCATTTGGATAAAATAACTTATGGCTATAAGCAACAAAATATGGCGTATTGTATTCGCTAACGATGAAAGACAGCAAAATTTATAAGCAATTTCAACAGGAAGAAGAGGGAAAATAAAATTCGATGTCTCGAGTCTCAATCACCGTCATTTCTACGACATTTTAGAAAAACATTTGACAGCGCGTGATTTTCGTGCCATTGAAAAACAAATGAAAGGTGCTCTCGGAATATTTATTCAAATTGGTGCAATTTTTGCGCCTTGCCCTACCTGGGGGGACGTGACTCGTTTCCGTAACAATTTGCAAACAACATACCACTCGCATAATTTGATGACTTATCTTAGTCTTGAGGAAAGATACTCAAAGGATAGAATGTAAACAAAATTACATTTTTCGCCCACGGCGCAGCATTTTTAGGGTATCGTAAGCAAATGGCACCAACGGAATCTTTTTAGTTTTGTTATGTTTTTCTGCTTAAATGATACATACATACAACCAACGCCTGTATCCCCGAAGGGGTTCGCCTATCGTGTCCCGGCGAGCCTATTGCCGCTTACTAGAAACTTCTATGTTGCTAACTTGCAGTTGAGGTTGGTTTGGGCTCCATTGATGACAGTAGGATCCCTATAGAAATGACACAGACCTTTAAAATCATAGACACATTATAGATACAATAACTGGAAGGTATCGTTAGTATCGATATTCCATAGGCCTGTCCTTTGTGCCTCCTCTAATAACCAAGGTAAGTAAACAAAACAGGGTCGGCCATCACGCACACTCAGTACAAATGGAAAGGTATAAGAAGGTTACGATATTTTCTGTGCCACGTGTTTTTTCTTTAAACTGTCACATAAATTAAGCAGTTTTCAAAAAGTTTAGTCCTAAATGAGTGACCGTTTGAGAGCCATTTTATGGTGGGCATGCTTTGAAAAGCAGCCTGATTTGTGGTTCTCTCAGTATATGGTAGTCGTAAAGACGAGCTGAAGCCCTATTTTAAAAAAAACTACAAAAGGACGCCCAACAAGTGCCACCTGAATCCCATTTACTCTAGTTTGTGACAAGAGAGGTCTTAGCTCAATAATAAAACATGACTGAGGTTGAATAAAATAATTTAAAGCGTTTTCAGTTATTGTTAAATTGAAGCTCTTTACGGAACCCAAATTGTATGCATATCCTACATGCTTCGCTTATTTTCCTCTCAGCACGTGTAAGTAACCTCTTCTGTTCTATCTAACCCAGAGCCTTTCAGCAAATTGCACGACCTCTCAAATGTTTCTTTAAAAGGCTATTACGGTAACTCGAGAAGTAATGACAAAGTTGAATATAATATTTTCGTTTTTTATTGAAGGTCTTAAACTTAAAACATGTTTTATTCGGACCTAACGTTTACCAATACCAATGTTTATAAGCATTCGAAAAGGTCACCCTATGGGTATAATTATATATTTTTAGAAATCTTACATTGCGCTTTTAACCCCAATTTTTCTATATTGCAATATATAGGTACATAAAACGGTTAAACGACACCTACATTTAAACAAATTTACTGTTCATGGGAAACACCAAGAGTAAGCGAAATGTTTACGACCTTCATCTAATACGTTAATAGCCTGAGATAAAACGGGAATATAAAAAAGTACACATTTACTGCTCTTGATGTCTGACAGTACTAAGTCTGACAGTCCTGACAGATAGTACCTACAGTACTTTGTCAATAACGGTACTAAAACCTTTTGCCTGACCCCTAGTCCCCTTAGCTCAGCGCGCAATAGAGAAAGCTGCAAAACGTGCTGAGAGAGAGAATGTGCACGAAGTGTCCCTACATAAAACGAGGAAATCCGCAGCAGAACTGGAGCGACCGACTTAGCAAGACGTATTTAAAAGCACATAGCTCGTAGAACCGACGTCTCATAGGGTCTTAAGGCTCTCCAATGGCGAGCGTGAACCAGTAAACGTAGTAGAGGACAGCCTGCCACCTGATGGACTGATAGATGGATGCAGAAGCTCTAGATGGCTCAACACAAAAATTAATTGGTGTGGTAAATATTATTATTATATATATCTTATATGATAAATTGGGGGAGCGACGACATACGCAAAACGAACGAACGAACGAACACGACGAATATAGGCTGATGATGACGATGATGTTCAGCATTGGGCTTCTCTTAGCTGGGATAATGATGATTAAGAATAATATAACATTTCTTGATATTTTCTATTGATTCTCGTCTCCCGGCAGTCGTCCACCACTTCCAAAGCTTAAGGATACTTAACAACATGGCAGATTAAAGCCGTTTGGATCAGGAAGTGGAGTAAGAAGCAATCACAAGCGGAAAGCGAAATTATCGCCGTAAATCCTTTATCGTTGAAACGTTTGGTCATGGTGAGTAATAAGAACATTTTATGGTTGCTCGATATCGATTACTCGTAAAGAACTTATTGTCTTAGTCGCATTATGTTTGGAGAGAAACGCGTTCAAGAGTATACACCTACTCATACTTCCATGTAGTTATATTTATTTCATTATGCATTTCTTCATTGTATATATTTATAACTTTTACCTTCAGTAAATTGACATGCGCTCCTAGCTCCGCGGTGCTCGGTGTTTGGAAACGAACACAAAAGTAAAGCAGAGTTTATAGAGGTCAGTCCTTGGATGGGTGACCGTTTGTGTGGCATTTGATATCGAGCGCTTCCGTGCTTTGGAAGACACGTTAAGCCGTTGGTCTCGGTTATCACTAAATGTGATAGTCATGTCAGTAAGCCATGTTAGATGCCTCTTTGGGCGGCTGCAATCATGATTAAAAATATATTGGAATAGTAACAATGAATGATTACTTGCTAGATAAAAAGCTGGAGTTTAACATTTTCAACTCGTATTTGTATAAATAAGAATGTAAAGTTAACCAGATTATAGTTGTGACCATCCCCTATTCAATAAAGTCAGCACAGTTTACATACTTTTTTTACTGTGATGGAAGGTTCCCTTAGTTCTTTACTTTATTGCTTTCGGCATCCGGGAGAACCTATCAATATCTTTAAAAATTTACGATGAGCATAGCCTGAGAGTTGCTTGTCAGTTTTTTCAGAGACCGGTAGCTCGGCACTGCCATTTAGATTCATTTACACTTATTTTTTTTTTGCATGTAACTGAATCTAATTATCATGATTTCAGTTTTTTTTTAATTTTTAATTTTGACGTTTTCAAGTGTTTAGTAAAATTTTATAAATCAAAGAGCTTTTTAATTTAAAAAATATATATATTTCTAAGATATATATATTAGAAAAATATATATATTTTATACAATATGAATAAACTGAACATTTCCAATCCAAACCATCCACTTTCACTCAATCGTCTTGGTAACAATCTAGAAGTATCAAAATGATAAAAAGCCGTTTAAGGAAATTGTACCTCATTACATGAAATAGGATATAAGAGAGGAAATAGACTACCCGCGGAGATATGGATTGAGTATAAGAATGAAACCTCATATAGCTCTATATAAAAAGGATCACTTGAACAGAAGGGATATTAGTTATTCTTATAGTGTACTAGCGGCCGCCCGTGGCTCTGTCGTGTGATTTACAAGTTCTTTCTTATGTTGGGGTCGAAAGTAGCCTAAGTTACTGTTTATATTATCAGCTACCCGCCGGAGATTATTCCGACGAAATCCTCCAGAGGTCAGTCCTTAAAGGGCGTCCGTTTGTGTAGCCTTTGCCGTGCTTCTGAAAGCACGTTAAGACGTTAACATGATTTAGAAGCCGTTGTCACAATGAGCGGTAATCGTTGAGCGTAATCAGATCTAATAAAACGGCTTGAAATTAAATAACAGTCGCCATTTGTGGCGACCTGACTCCGCTAATCCGCTACGATTTTTAGGATGGACCCTCCGGGAAGTCAGCCACACACGCTATGGTCGCGCCTCTCTGAGGAGTTCCTCCCGATTTTGGTCCGGGGGACGTTGACCGCAGGCGGGGTGTCAGACGCTGCAACCCAGGTATCTACTGGCCCCCGCCTTTTTCTCAACAAGCGGCGGGCGTCGTCGGAAGATTTTTAGTGGGTATTACTGCTGGCGTCACGTCTGCCAGTGGTGAGCCAGAAGGCAGTGCGTAAACGCATTTTGTAACAGGGGGTGGTCAACTTTGGGTTGAGAAAAAGGATGATGGGTCTGTGACACGGGCTAGCGTGTGGTGCTACAGGAGAATAGGGTCACTCTGTCACCTTCTTGGCACTTTACGTGCTTTTCTGCTGTCCCTGCGGCGCAAAGGATGCACAAAGGCATATCCCACTTTAAAAAAAAATTAGGACCCCTATACACCCAACTTAATACAAATGATGGGCGATCGTAACAACTGATTGAACGTACGGCTAAGAGTCAGAAGCCAAGGTTTTTAAATCTCGTCGATGTAATAAGGACGTATACCAACTTATAACAGCTGTTTGCGAAGCTTCTTTGCGACGTGCTTGTCGTAGACGAAATCTTGCCACAAAAGGTTAACGGAAATATTAATAACTGAATACTGGTTTCGGGATTTTACTGCGTGATCTTTAATTTGTGGGACTATAAAGTTACTATACATATTTGCTCGTGAAAAATTTTATTAAAAAAAGGTATATGTGTGGAAAAGTAACACTATAAAAGAAAATTACTTTGAATTTGTTTTATAAATTTCAGCTCATAGTTAATGTCATTAACCTTTGATATTCACTCTAACCTGAAAGCCAAATGATCGACAAACAATAAATATGGTACTAATACTCTTTCTGGTAAGGCATTTAACATATTAAAAATATCAAAACTTTAACTGTGCTACTTAATTTTCCTTTGACCCAAAAATAACAAAGCCTATATTGACACTTTTTCAAAGTGTTCTTTACTAGTTCCATTTTTAAAGACTATTTGGTTTGAATGCAGGTATTTAATAGTTTCTAAAAAAACCAACGTAAAGGTTTATTAATCAACATGTGACTCAATATTATTATGCCTGAGGGCCATATACATTTTACCGCGACATGGGTATCGCGTGACAATAAACTTTAACTGAGCTCATAATTTTCCTTTGACCCAAAAACAACAGAGCCTATATTGACACTAAATTCTCTAGAGTAGGTAAATTCCATAATGTGCTCCACTTATTCCAATTTCAGAGAGCTATTCGAAGGGATCTCATAAATTTTATTTATAGAGGCAACTGGATTTTCATGCATATTAATTCGTGTAAGCGACAAATGGTTTTTCTTTCTTCGCATTATTAGCTACACTTTCATCCATTTTGTTATAATCTCTTGGATAAGAAAATTAAATAGGAAAGATTACGGGCTTAAAAGATTTGCTTTGTTTACGTATAATCGAATTACATATAATCGAATTATATATTCTTTTAAATTGTCTTTAAGGTGTTTTAGAATGACATCACTATAAACGTAGTATAAAACATAGTCACTATCCTCTGTCTGTATATGTATGCTGAGATCTTTAAAAATACGTAACGGATTTTGATACGGTTTTCTTAATAGATAGAGTAATTCAAAAATATTTTTTATATGTAGGTCACGCGGTCGAAGCCGCCAGCGGTTGCTAGTACTAAATAAATAATTCTCTAACAATAACACGAAATATTTAGTTTTCAGATTTTAACGACCGCTCCTGACATCGTGGGTTCGATTCCCACACAGGAAAAATCTCTGTGTGCATGAACATGAATATTAATTCTGGTCTGGGTACGATATTTAATGTCACACAAACGGACATCCATCCAAGGACTGACCTTAGTGAATTCTGCATTGCTTCGGTGATCGAGCGCTTGGTGCATCATTATCGTCACCCTCAGACATCAGTGGTTATTTTGTGAACAGCCACTTTAATACTGCCAGAAGATGGAAAATAGAATTTCATTTATCTGGATCCCCGTGACTTGAAATGTTATATATTGCTTTTAATTTCGCTACATTCACACCGGAGCACAGTATTGCGTAAAGCGTTGCTATTTGGTAGCTGAATATCTGCACTGCGCTGGAGCGGTGCCTAGCCGGGTGTAGTTTAACTCGCTTAATGTTACTAGTCCTTATTTTATTTCCCCGACCACGTTGCCCTAAGCTTAACGGTACAATGATTGTAGTCTAAATATTTAAAGTCCTTATTTTAAAAGTCACATACATACATAAAATCACGCCTGTTTCCATGAAAGGGTAGGTAGAGGAATATTATACTCCCACACTTTGCCAATTGTATTTCTGCACTACTTACAGGTTAGGTTGAGTTGGGCTCCAAAGTTCTCCCCCGACTAGTCTCCACATTGTCGTGGTGGGGGGGCTAAGTACCTCCCGTTAGGGCGCAGGAGGCGCTAGGGAAAAGGTAACACCCAGAGCCCGACGACTCTGGGTGCCCTTAGTACTGACTACCGGGGGAGAAACTAAGAGGAGCTGTAGAGGGCGCAGTGGGTGGGCCAGGAGGGCCCGTCAAGCAGCGCCAGGAGGGTCTTAGGCAGTGGGGGAAGGGGGCCCCTGCTGTCTAACCATAGACCCTCCGAGAAGACGGCCACACACGCTATGGTCGCACAAGGAGGTAGGAGGGGCGCGTCCACTGCGCCTCTCTGGGGAGGTTCTCCCGGTTTTGGTCCGGGGGACGTTGGCCGCAGGCGGGGTGTCAGACGCTGCAACCCAGGTACTGGCCCCCGCCTTTTTCTCAACAAGCGGCGGGCGTCGTCGGAAGATTTTTAGTTGGTATTACTGCTGGCAGTCGCGTCTGCCGGAGGTGAGTCCCACACCCCCTTTCGGTCCCCCTTTGGCCGGAAGGTAGTGCGTAAACGCATTTTGTTACCGACGTAAATCAAAAAAAGAAAAAAGGGCTCCAAAGTTGTTGGCAGAATCCCTGTACACCTCAATTAGAATTTCTAATACTAAATATAATAAGATCCAGCATGTAATCCAACTTATTGACCTTAAGAAACCAACAAACCTCAAATTTACAAAGAACCACTTCATGCCTGTTTTAAATAACTTTAAGATTTTGGATCGACACATATTGGCGCGTGAAGTACAATCCTGTTGCTGTTCAACTAAGTAAATTGTTCAGATCGTAGGTATCTTCTTTTATCGAGCTGGGACCTAATTAAACCTTTCAATTAAAGTATAATACAACTTATTCAGTTTTCTTTTACATAACATTAGTAAAGAGACTATATTCCACAGTCGATGTAAAACCCAGTCCAAACAATTTTCTCAACCCTACACTCTAGGGAGTGTAATTACTCGCAGGGGCAAGTAAGCGGCGGCGAGCGAAAATACCTGCAATAAAGTCCGCATGGCACCACGGGAGCTGGCATGGAAGTTAAAATTTTGCACGCATGTCTACTTGTTTATACACGCATCGATCGTCAATGCTTTATACGCAAATAAAGATCTCAGGGATCAGGGGTGGTTAGTGTTCGCACACACTTCTCAAAGAGATGCCAGCACACAGAGGGGCTTCCGGGGAGGGGCAAAGCCTGCCGGGGTTGCGGGACTGTTCGAAAGGGTTATTGTGACCCCAGGACATCGCATGCTCAAGAAGGAACATGGATGGATTTTAGTCAGGAAAAGTCTGACACACCCTTAAGCTTGACCCACAGCGGAAAACTTATATGAGTATCCTTCCAAAAAAAAAGTTATAATACCTCAGAAAGAAAAATTTACTCATAAATCTAATACGATTAAATTAAACATTAGAGTGCATTATTATTCTTTCAGCAGTTCCTCTATGAGTCCACTGGCCACCAATACGCTGAACAAACGTATACGTAACAATAAAATACAAGTATGTCTCATATTGAATCGACAGTATTGGAAATGTTTTTGAGTAGTTTTTAATTGTTCCTCTGGGTCTGTGCTTTATATAAAGAGTTGTGAAATCGTGCAACAATTAGCAATTCCCACTGGCGTTATTTACATACGCTCTGATATTAGTCCGAGTTTGTTTAGTACAGATTGGGCACATTGATTAAATTATGTTGAAATAAATGTATGTAAAGTTTATGTTTGTAATTATGTCCTCTAGAGTACTTCGGACACATTGCCAAGAAAGACGGCGGCAACCTCGAAAAACTGGTAGACACTGGCAAAGTAGAAGGAAGAAGTTCCCGCGGCTGCCGACCGATGCGTTGGTCTGAAAAGATTCGCATCACTTTAATCCACCGTCTACGATGCTCTAAGAGTAGCGGGTGAAAAAATTGACAATGAAATAAGAATGGCGGACCATCGTAAAGGCAATAGTTATGGGTTACGGTGGTCACGACCCTCAGATATGAGGAATACGATGAGAGGAGGAGGTAAGTAACGTGAACGAAGGCACGGGGTGATGCTAGTTTCAGAATACAATTAACAATAACGTTAACATAATAGAAATATACGTAACATTACGCAGCAGCGGGCTTCAGCTAATTTGTGCCGCACCGTTCAATTATGCTAACAATAAAACCGCCGTGTCTCTTGTCGTATAATTGAAAATTAACCACAATTGTACAGAAATAAACAATTGTATGGGTAACGGGGACACAATTTGGTAGATTCTTTTAGGGCTGTCACCATCTAATTTGTGTGATTTGAATAAATATATATGCTCGGATAGCTTGAGAGCATTTCTGAGGAAAGCCGTGTCTCGTAAAGCACGTTAAGTCGTTGGTCCTGGTTGTCATGAATATCTATGGCAGACGTTTTTAGGAAGTCAGTGCCTTAATGCATGATGTTTCCCACTGGATTGCGGAGGTCAGACAGCAGCTCTTCTTGTAATAACTGAAATTCATCCTAATTTGTTTAGACCCTGGGCTCTAAGCTTCAGTCTAGGGCAACCGGGATAGTGCTAAGATGGTGAGCTAAAATATGATTTTTACAAATACTATTTGTAGATTCATGGTCATCATCACATTTTAGCATTATCTTAGGATCTGCTAAAAAATATCTTAATTCCACACATAAATTTATTGCAAAAGCGAACATAATGCTAATGGCATTCTCTACCAGTTAACCTTAGATTCAGCAGAAAGGGATAAAAAAATCTATGCATACTAATATTTTTTATATTTGTGATTCTATACATTCGCATGTATCGACTGTATATCCTTAAAATGAGTTGCAAAAGTTTGACAGTTGCAAACCGCAAGCTTTTCGCAAACAGCCTTATGCCGCGGCGTAGAGTTCTGGATGCACCAGTTATATTAGTAGTCGTAATAATCATTTTTTGCTGCAAAGGACTGTAGTCTCAATTCCCGCATATGACAAACCAAAAAGTTGGGAGTTTAAAAAGTATATAATAAGTTCCGTCTTATAATTATAGTAATTCTTCAATAATGTTCTTACTAAAAGGTGAGATGTGGAAGCATATTTATTTATATAAACCTTAGGAAAAACGAAATAGAGACACGTCTATGGAACAAGACGAGGTAGTTTTATGACACGTGAAAAGGTATTTATTAACACAATCTACATTGCGATATTTGCAACGTTTTATTTCTTTAGCTTTATTGACATGTGCGTTTTAGTGTGTGTGATATCGGAATAAAGAACAAAGTATTATATAAATATTGCTTATTTACCACTTTATTAACGTAACGCCTTTTTATTAGACCTTTTACATACATATAATCACGCCTGTTTCCCCGAAGGGGTAGGCAGAGGTTTTATACGCACACAACTCGCCAATTATATTTTTGGTCTCACGTAATAGGTGGCGAGCCAATTGCCGCTTACCGGGAACTCTTATGTTCGCCAGAGCCTCGTCCGTTAATCGGCAGTTGCACCACTTGCAGGTCAGGTTGGCTTTGGCTTCTCAGATCATAGTAGGATCCCTATACACCCTATGGACCTTTTGCTTTTGATATATGTTACCATTAAAAGTTACAAAAAGATATTAAAATTAAAATCTGCGCAGAAAATAAACTGTTATTAATATTATACTATAAACATAACAATTGTAGGTATCGTTCTATTTTTATGTCTTGCTCGGTCAATCAAGGTACCTAAAAAACATTTCATATTCCCAGATCACACCCGAAAATTGCGCAAAAGAAATAAAAGTGTTATAACTAAATCACGATTTGTAAGCTCCGCCGACGTAACGAGTAGGAGCGGAAATATCGAATCTAGCTTAACAATATTTCATTTCTTCAGCTCCATTTTTTGCGGTCATGAATTATTCAACGTTGCGAGATTTAGCCGAAATTAATTGTTCACCAGCGGGCCGGGCGGCCACAACATACATTTTCCATCAAAGGGATTTGGCCCTGGAATGTGCTCTCCACCGAAACTTAAATACAGGAAAGTATATCTCATATTGACATTATAAAGTAAGTAAATATAAATAGCAAAGGTTATTTGTCAACGCCTATACTCGTGTATGTTATGAAAGTGAATATTTTGACTTAAACGATTTTTACACGATGCGTTTGTAAAAATTTTGGGAAATATTAATGTAAATATTGCGTAATAAGTGGCAAGAGATAAGCGTAACGGTACCCATTCGTCGCTTCAAAAGTTTTATATTTAATGAACAACTGTATTTGTGATGAAAATCAAATAAGATGGAAAGAAAGAGTTATTTTATTTGCTCAAATCTAACACTGTTAAAAATAATACATTGAAGCGTGCATCGAAAATCAGGGGCTGCATAAGCATAACACTGCACTGATCCTATCATCGAAAGACCTTGCCTTAATAGGTGTATTATACAGAAATATTGCTAAGAGTTAATTATACCCCTACAACTAGTGTAAATTACATGAAAATACTTACTGACCTAGTCGCCATCCCTTCCTACCGTGTATAAACCTCAGTTTTCTTTACATAATTTCAAAATGTTTCTTACAAACAGAGTCGACGAAAGATTCGTATAAACGTAACCACGGAGCGAACAATTGTTTCTCGGCCGACAAAAGTGGCGTGCGCCCGACAGGAGACTGGAAAATTGCCCAGGAAAGCGATTAGGGCCTGCAAATTGTAGCTCGACGCCCGCTCGACATTTCAACTTGCTGGACAACTCGTGTTGAGAGCAACGGGTTATACAAATAAATAGGGGTAGGCAGATATCACATCCTTCCTCTTGTGTGATTGTACACCAGATGGTGTACCAGACAGACTCTTAACGTTATACATACATATATTCACGCCTGTTTCCCCGAAGGGTAGGCAGAGGCATATTAAAGGCCCACACTTCGCCAATTTATAATTGGTCCGACGTAATAGGTGGCGAGTCTATTGTCGCTTATCGGGCACTGTTATGTTCGCCAGAGCCTCATCCGTTGATCGGCAGGTGCACCACAGGTGAAGTTGGCTTGGACGCCTTGGGTCTTGATAGGATTCCTATACACTATAACTTAACTTTATTCTCGCTGACTATGCTCTTATTTTCGTCTCCTTATATATGTTAACGGCCATACCCGATTTTAGGACAAACTAGTATAGCCTAGTCGAAACTAATTTAGGTGGGCTGCATAAAATGTTTTTAGTGGTAAGAAAAAAAAATACCTCAACCTAACCCATTAAGAGATACTTATACTTCTCTTTTTGGGTTAGGAAGAGGTAATTTTTTTTTTCTTACCATTAAATAAGATTTTATTATAATAGTTGCAGCCCACCAGCAATCGAATTCCGTTCCGTTAATTTTAGACAATTATTTTAGTGAAAAAAATTTACACATATTTATTATTTTTTATATTTTAAAAGGATAGCAGGAAATGTTTACAATTATAATAATTATTTTAGAACTTTTAAGTGGCAATGCATAAACAGCATTGCCTAGCAGTCGTCTAGTTATCAACAGATTAAGTAAAACACATATTTTGTATTTATCAAGGCGAGTCATTAAATAAATACACATTTGTGATATCACAATTAAAATAGTTTAAAAATGATTCCTTAACAGGCATTTAAAGTTGGATGGGCAAATCCATTTTAAGAGTTAGAAATAAATTTAAAGAATAATTACAATCCGAGTTTTGACACAATTTATACCAATTTTTGTTAGGTAATATTTATATGAAACGCAACATTTATAACAGAACATAGCTGTAGAACAAAGTTCCCACGCGACCCATACAAAATAGCAAAATGTGACGTCATGCAGTGCAAGCAGTTTGAATGAAGAGTTTTTGGAATATCTAGAAGAGATGTCAAGCTGAAGAAATAATTATTACACGAATGTTCGTATGATTGTAATGCTCTTTGATAACATGCAAAAAAAAGTCCGCTACCCTTTTGGGTCCAACGGTTTAATGTGCATCCTGTTTTCTGACTCTCTGATTGACCTATATAAGCCCGCTTAACCTCGATGTACGTATCCTAACACATAGTCTCGAGCGCCTGATTCTGAAGACTGAAACAATAATAATAAAACCGTTCATGCCATTAAGCTACTGGTCGCGGTATCATTTCAGAATTGACAGTAATTTACATAACACGCAAAAGGTAATTTAAGAAATTTCTTTCTTATTTGTTCTAATGTTGGTAAAATGCAGAGATAAATTAGATTGAAAGAACAGGTCCATTAACTTTTTTCCTAGCCTCAAATTTACAGCAACGCCCAATAACAATTCAAAAGATAACATAACTTAAGGAAATGTCAAAAAGGAAGTACGTACATTGCGAATTCTTATTTTAGAGTGGTTTTTATTCAGAAAAATCGCCATTCTGATGACTAATGAGTGCTGTTACCGACTTTTACTGCACTTAAGCAACTAATAATGGCTCTTAATGAAGTTTTGCCAGCAAAAACAGCCGAAATTGCGGAGCCTCGGGCTTATTTTTGCTTAATATCTCCAGCCTAACTATGATAATGTTCTATTATTTGTTTTGAAACTCTGTGATATTAGTTGTATCATAATGAAGAGACTGACTTTATGAAAATGTGTATTAACTACCACACCGCCTATAAAGTTTTGTGCTAACATTAAGTTTCACTAGCAGAGAATGCCTTATGGCATTAAGTTCTCTTTTTGTAATACTTTTAAGTTGCAATAGAGATTAAATAAATAAATAAATTATACTTAACTTTAATGAAATATTATCCCGGTTTTGTCCGAGACTTATGCTTAAGTTCCAGCGTCTACTTACTGTTAATCTATCCAGATTTGGCCGAATTTTCGTTACTACACAGAGCGACTACTGTCTGACCTCATCAACCCAAAGAGAAACATAGTAAATAGAATTTGAATTGAAAAATAGTCTGTTTCAATTGTATTCAAAGAACATGGCCGATTTTTTTTGTAAATACGTACCTAATATACGTGGGAAACACCCAGACTAGAACAAATATTCATGTTCAAGCACACAAAGATTTGTCCTGTGTAGGAATCGAACCCACGACATCAGGATCGGAGTGCTGGTAAATTGACCTCCACGCCACGATTTATTTATTTACCTTCTTTATAAACTCTTAATTGGCCAGTATGTTAATTGGAAGTATGTTACCATATATTTTAAGGTAGAAATACAATTAAAAATTGGACTTGCTCTTAAATAAAACCAGTTTGTCACCACAATGGCTTACTGCGTTCCGGCAATATAAAATAGTGGAGTTTTTATTGCTTTCGGTTGGGGCTCAGTTGCCCTAAGACCAAGACAAGACTGGACGTAAACAGTGCCATTAAGCAGCACTGAACGCGCCTCAACATCGCCAATGACACGAAATATCTGACAATAGTTTTTTACACATATCATCATAACAAAATCTCAAGCAGATAATACCATTTGGGGTGGGCTTAGTACTTGCTACAACTATTTAAAATTGTAGTACGTTTCATTCTTAACACAGGGATTTCTAGATTACATAATAGGTTGGGGAAAAAGTCTTTTCGTATTTTTGTATGAAAAGTCAAGACATTTTTTTCAAAGTTTATTTACATTTATTTACAATATATATGTACCGTTTTGTTGAATAACTTTCTGACATTTTGTGGGCAGAGACATTATCCCGTTACTGTAGAAACTTTGGGACTTCTGATCAAAAAAACGGGACAAATAGTTTTGGCAGTCCTCTCTTGAGGTCAACCTTACAGAACCTAAAGAATTCTGCAGAGACCGAAACAGGTGAAAATCTGAAGGCGCAAGGTCAGGGCTATATGGTGGATGCACTAGGACCTCCCAGTCGAACTCTCTTAATTTTTGCTGAGTGGCTAAAGATGTGTGTGGTCTAGCGTTATCGTGATGAAAGACCACACCCTTCCTGTTGATCAATTCCGGCCGTTTTCTCTCGACTGCTTCCTTTAATCTCATCAGTTGCTGGCAGTAAAGATCAGAATCGATGGTTTTGCCGGGCGGTAAAAGCTCATAATAAACAATGCCCTTCCAATCCCACCATACACACAGCATCACCTTATTTCGTGTTAGGCCAGGTTTGGCCACAGTCTGTGAAGCCTGGCCAACTTTCGACCACGACCTTTTTCGCACGTTCTTGTCGTACGTGATCCACTTTTCATCGCCAGTTATCAATCTCTTCAAAAACGGCTCGGTTTCATTACGTCTCAAGCTCAGGTTCATTAAGTTTCTTTGAGTGAGCTCGTGTGGCACCCAAATATCGAGCTTTTTTGTATAACCAGCTTTCTTCAAATGGGTCAAAACTGTTTTGTGGTCAATTCCCAGTTCTTCAGCTGCATCGTAACTACTAATATGCCGATCTTGCTCCACTCTTTCAAAAATGGCGTCCATTTTATTCGTAACAGGGCGACCAGAGCGAGGTGCATCTTTAACATCAAAATTTCCGGACTGAAAACGTTTGAACCAAATTTGTGCTACTCTTACTGACACTGCATCAGGTCCATAAACATCACAAATTTTTTTCACTGCTTGAGTTGCATTTTTGCCTTTTTTATAATAAAATGTTAAAATGTATCGAATTTCTTCATTAGATTCACTCATTTTTACGGAGAGAAAAACAAATGAAAAATAGCGGGAAACAACTTTTTTTTATTTTTTTCTTTTCTTTATAATGAAACCTTTTTAATGTTACCAAAACCAGCCAGACACAAATAGTACAGTCAAAAAAATTTTATAATAAGTTTATACCTACGTTATGCGAAAAGACTTTTTCCCCGACCTAATATATTAAATCGTCGCCCACATTGACAGACGAGATTTCATTCCATCATAATTTTTCACTTTAAACAAAGTAATGTATTGTACATCTGTCTTAAGATATTGTTACTCACGCTTTTCAACATAAACTCGACATAATTTTTTTTTATCAACCAACCAAGAAGCGCCCAGCGTCAGGTGTACTGGTGGTCGCAAGAGCTAAAGCTTCTGAGAAAAGCTTGTGTCGACGCGCGACACCTGTACACTAGGCATCGCAGGCGCCGCATCCGCCCTCCGAATGCGGCAGCCATTGAGGCGGAGTTATATGAGGGATACAGAGCAGCCAAGACCGCCCTCAAAGAGGGTGTCCAGCGGTCCAAGCGTTTGGGCCGCGAGGAGATGCTGGAATCTTTGAATAGAGATCCGTGGGGGCGCCCTTATAAGGTTGTACGGGATAAGTGCCGCCCGTGGGCCCCCCCGCTGACACAGAGTATCCGGCCCCAGCTCGTGGAGAACGTGGTAAGCGCTCTATTCCCACTGCGGGGTGATTTCTCCTCCCCGCTCATGACTCCGCCGCTTGCGATGCTGGAAGCGGACCACATTGAAGACGACGACGTCCCAGATGTTACCGGGGTAGACTTGAGGGCGGCGATAATGAGGTTGAAGAGCAGAAATACCGCCCCAGGGCCCGATGGCTTGCCTGGCAAAGCCTGGGTCCTGGCCCTAAAGGCCCTCGGGCCCCGACTGGAGGGGCTCCTAAGCGCGTGTTTGGAGAGGGGACAGTTCCCAGTACTCTGGAAGATTGGAAAGCTGGTCCTCATTCGAAAGCCCGGGCGCCCTGCGGACTGTCCATCCGCATACCGGCCCATTGTGCTGCTTGACGAGGTGGGAAAACTCTTTGAGCAAATTATTGCAGATCGCCTCGTCGGGCACCTGGTAAGAATTGGGCCGGATCTTGCGGATAACCAGTTTGGATTCCGCAGAGGCCGCTCGACGGTGGACGCCATCATGCGCGTGAGAGCCCTTACCACGGGGGATGCGGTTTCCCGGGGCAGGGTTGTCTTGGCGGTGTCTCTTGATATCGCCAACGCCTTCAACACCCTGCCCTGGAGTTGCATTAGGGAAGCACTCCGGTACCACCGGATGCCGACCTACCTTCGTCTTGTAGTCGGGGCCTAACTAACAGATAGAGCCGTCATCTACCCCGGTCGCAGCGGAGAATGGAACCGGCGAGAGATGTCCTGCGGTGTTCCACAAGGATCGATCCTGGGGCCGCTCCTGTGGAACATCGGATACGACTGGGTGCTGCGCGCCGACCTTCCTAGCGGCGTCAGCGTAGTGTGCTATGCTGACGACACGCTTGTCCTGGCACAGGGAGGGTCGCACCATGCGGCGGCCGCATTGATGACACGCGGGGTTGCGATAGTCGTGGAGAGGATCCGGCAACTGGGTCTCGAGGTGGCTTTGCGCAAGTCTGAGGCCATGTGTTTTCATGGCCTTCGGAATGCGCCACCGTCGGGATCCCGTCTGACGGTAGGAGGGGTTCACATCGGCGTCGAGTCCACGATGAAGTATCTGGGGCTTGTCCTCGACAGCCGGTGGAGCTTCGTCGAGCACTTCCGACGTTTGGCTCCTAAGTTGGAACGGACCGGGGCTGCCCTCAAGCGGCTCCTGCCCAACTTAAGGGGTCCAAACGCCTCCTGCCGGAAGCTTTACGCGGGGGTCGTGAGGTCTATGGCCCTTTATGGGGCCCCGGTGTGGGCGCGTTCCTTGCAGCGACGAGCAGCTCAGTATCTGAACGCGCCCCAAAGGGTGGTGGCCATAAGGCTGATCCGGGGCTACCGCACGATCTCCGGCGAGGCTGCGAGTCTCCTTGCCGGATTGCCGCCATGGGATCTCGAGGCGATAGTTCTCACGCGCCTTTATGAGTGGCGCGTGGAGATACTACGTCGGGGAGAAACTCCGCTGCCACGGCAGCTCGATGCGCAGCGGATGGACTTTCGGCGCGATCTCATGGCGTCATGGAGAGAACGACTGTTGCAACCCCGTGCAGGGCTCGCCACGATGGTGGCGGTAAGTCCCCTCTTTGAGGAGTGGCTAGAGAGGCGCCACGGCGCGCTCACCTACCGCCTGACGCAGGTCCTTACCGGGCATGGCTGCTTCGGTAGGTTCCTGCACAGAATCAGGCGGGAGGAAACGTCCGGGTGTCACCATTGTGAGGATCGGCCGGAGGATACAGTGGAGCACACCATCGCGGTCTGCCCTGCTTGGGCAGAGCTCCGATGTGTCCTTGTAGCGGCGATCGGCGGCGGCGATCTCTCGCGTTCGGCCTTGGTGGAGGCCATGGTCCGGACCCGTGTGGAGTTGCCAGACTCCCATCGGGCGCGTCCCCGGGTGGCGGATAGGGGCATGCCACACATTGTGGTACCGGCTTTTAAGTAATGTAAGTCCGGCGCGGACCAAAACTGGCGAGTGGGGTGGGGGATCGGGAGTCGTATTGAGCGTGGCTGTGCGGTGGGCTCGTCTAGATTGGTTTGGCTTTGATTAGGTACCCTAGGGTAACTTTGCTTAGGATTAGGTAGGTAAGGCTAGGCTGGGCTGGTAGGATAGGTAGGCTAGGTTAGGGCTAGACTACTTAAGACTAGGCTAGGTGGGGCTGGGATAGTTAGGATAAGCCAGAGCAATTTAGTACGGGTTCCCGCGCGGGCGCGCCTGATATAGACTCTTGAGACCTGACCTGAGGGACCTTTTGGTCGGAGGGAAGCGGCTGCTCCCAGCACGCCTCAGTTCATCTGAGGTGGCAGGGGATGCAGCCTTTCCTGAGTGGCGGCGAGGCGTTTTCGGCGACTTTTGTTTCGCCCTTTCAAGGGCAGTGGCCGCTTCATGCGGCGGTGGGTGGTGGGCCTGCAAGGCCTGCGGCGCGGCGGGTCCGGCAGTCACATTGCTGTGGCTGTTGGGTGGGTCTCTTGACTCCCCGCCGGGCAATCCGTAATCCGCAGTCTGCGGAACGGAGGTGCCGCTCATTGAGAGTGGTGCCGCGTGGAAGAATACCACTATAATAAATTACCCCAATCCCAAGGTGAGCGGATCGTGCCGAAGGGATGCATGGCTGGAGGGAGTCCAGTCGCTAGCGTGCGGGGGAGCTCACCCCCGAAAAAAGAGAAGGAGAAAAGGAAAAATGATAACAAGTAGTTCGGAAAAGAATCTCCGGGCAGGTCCCCGAAAGGGGGAATCCTGCACACCCGCTTCGGCGGGTGTCTGCCCCGTAGTATACGGAGGGGGCACCAACTGCTTCGGGGGTCAGCAGGCTGCTGATTCCCGCATTGACGACCACGGCTTTTGTTTTGATGATATTAGTCTTGCTGAGCGATTTGGAGTTCTGCGCCTCCGGGGGGGCGGCAGGCCGCTGCGTGATGAGCGTGGCAGGTTTGTCGCCACCCCGGTGCCGCAGGTTGAGGTTCTCTCCGACGACTCCGCGGGTTCTATGCACACCGTAGGCCCCGCGGAAGCGTCGGAAATGTCGGAGGTGGAGATGTCGGAGGTGGACGAGGGTTCTTCGGGTCGACAGAAAAGAAAAAGACCCTCTGAGGCGGGCTCGGCTAGCGAGGTCGAGTTGGCTCCGGACGACTCTTCAGCGAGGGCCAAAACAAAGCGCGGCCGCCCCCATGGCCGCGGGTGCTCCCATGGCCTAACGGTCGGCCTTGACGAGGCCAGGAGGGCGCTGAGCGTCAGCCGGGCGCTGGCGCGTCGGGAGGCGGAGGATGAGAGGAGGGCGACAAAGGGCATCTCTCGCGCTCCCGACTGTGCGACCAGGTTTCGCGAGATGACGGCGACCTGGGACCCGGCGGACGCCACCTCCTCGATGACAATAGCGGACAGGATGTCGCAGGTCTTCGACGGTATCGAGGAGATGACAAATAAGTCGTCCTCCCTAAAAGGAACCTTCCACGGTGGTTTCCTCAACGCCGTGGAAGTCGGCAGGGAATTTATGCGGGTCATGTCAACCCGCAATCCGACGACGGAGGATGACGTGCTGCGTCAGGAGATGGAGCGCCTTAGGGCGAGTGAGAAAACCCTGAGGCAGGAGAACGCCCGTCTCTTGGCGCAGCATGCGGAGGTAATGAGGGAGGTCTCCTCTCTCCGCGAGGAGGTGCGGAGGGTGGAGAGGCCTGCGCAGTGGGAAGAACGGTTTTCGCTGGAGCTGGGTGCGCGCGTCATGACGATGTTGGACGCGCGCATCGAAGGCCTGGAGGTGGGGGGCCGCCTGCTGCCTGAGAAGTCGGTGCGTCCCCCACTTCGGGCCGACCGGGCGGCCGTTTTGCCGCAGCCGGGCCCATCTTCGGCCTCTACTGCGGCCCCGGCGGAGCCCCCTCCTTCCCCTACCAAGAAGGGGAAGGGAAAGGGAAAGGGGAAGAAGCGGCCGGTGCCTGATTCGACGCCTGCACCGGCCGCTCCTTCTTCATCCGGAGTTCGCCCGGTCGTCCCGGCTCCCGTTGCCGCCCCGGTGCAGTCGGGCGGCCAGGGGCGGGAATCGTGGACGACTGTGGTCTCGCGCCGCCCTAAGGGGAGGGCGGCGCCGCAAGCGAAGGTTTCGCGGAGCGCTGCTCCTGCCAGGCCGGCACCACAGCCGAGCCGATCGGCAGCCCCCGCAGCCAAGAAGAAGGCGCTGCGCCCGCCAACATCAGCGGCAGTGGTTATGACGCTGCTGCCGGGCGCAGTGGAGCGAGGCCGCTCCTATGAGGCGGTGATCGCCGAGGCCAAGTCCAAGATCAAACTTGGCGACCTCGGCATCGCCTCGGTGCGGTTTCGCAAGGCGGCGACGGGGGCCCGGGTCCTCGAAATAGCAGGGGAGGCCCGGGACGAAAAGGCCGATCGGCTCGCGGAGCGCCTCCGCGCAATTTACGAGCCGGAGGACGTCAGGGTCTCCAGGCCAGTGATGCGGGCAGACATCCGCGTCTCGGGCCTGGACGACTCTGTTTCCAAGGAGGAGGTGGTGTCGGCGGTGGCGGCAGTAGGTGGCTGCGCTCCCGACCTTATCAGGCCGGGGGAAATAGGGAGGGCTACCTCTGCGGGGCTGGGGGCCATTGTGGTCTCCTGCCCCGTGGCGGTGGCGAAGAAGGTCGCCAGCGGGCGACTGTTGGTCGGATGGGTGTCGGCCGGGACGAGCCTGTTAGAGCCTCGCCCTGGTCGATGCTTTAGGTGTTTTGCACTGGGCCATCTCGGCGCCCAGTGCAAGTCTCCGGTCGACCGTAGCGAAAACTGTTTCCGCTGCGCTCGGCCGGGGCACAAAGCCCGCGAATGCTCTGCCCCCCCCCACTGCCCCCTCTGTGAGGAGGCTGGGAGGGTGGCCGACCATCGCCCTGGGGGTAAGGCATGCGCCCGGTCCCCCAAGGCCAAAAAGAAGGGCCCTGGCGAAGGCGTGCTGCCATCGGGCCCTACCGCCGCCACGGATCGGCCGGAGGAGGTTGATATGGAGACCCATTAATTAATGGCTCTCCGGCTCAACTTTCTCCAGGCGAACCTTAACCACTCCGCCGCGGCCCAAGACCTCATTCTTCAGGCCATGGCGGAGTGGCAGGTCGATCTGGCTGTGGCCGCTGAGCCCTACCGCGTCCCGGTCCGTTCCGACTGGGTCTGCGACGCGGACGGCTCAGTGGCCATTATTCAGCGTGTGGCGGCGGGCACTCCCCCTCTTGTCCTCGTCGGGAGAGGGGGAGGTTTTGTAGCCGCTCGGGTCGGCGGGGTGGTGGTTGTGGGAGTCTATTTCTCCCCCAATCGCCCCCTCGTCGAGTTCGAGCGGTTTTTGGTTAGGTTGGGCGCAATAACCCGAGGCTCTTCTCGTCCCGTCATTGTAATGGGAGATCCCAACGCCAAATCCACGGCGTGGGGCTCCCGAGCGACTGACGGGAGGGGGACAGCCTTGGAGGAATGGGTGACAGAGTGTGGGCTGTCCATCCTCAATCGCGGTTCGGTGGACACGTGCGTGCGCCGCAACGGAGGGTCTGTCATTGACGTCTCGTTTGCGGCGCCCTCTCTCGCGCGTCGTGTCCACGATTGGAGGGTGCTGGGGGATGTGGAGACATTGTCTGATCATCGCTATATCAGATTCAGTGTCTCCACATCGGTGCCAGCGCCCAGCGGAGGTGTTGGAGAGCCGCGATTGGACGGCCCACGATGGGCGATCAAGCGCCTCGACAGGTCATTGCTGCGGGAGGCAGCCCTGGTCGAGGCGTGGACACGGGAGCCACCGCTGGTGGACGTGGAGGGGGAGGCTGTAAGGGTGTGCGAGGCCATGGCGCGTGTCTGCGACATGGGCATGCCCCGTGTTCGCGCCCCCCCGCGCAAAACCCAGGTCTACTGGTGGTCGCCGGAGATCGCCCAGCTCCGCCGAGCCTGTGCGGTGGAGCGGCGCCGCTATCAGAGGTGTCGCGGAAGGAGAATCCGCGACGAAGCCGAGTTGGATCGGCTCTACGCCGTCTACAGAGAGGCGGTGAGGGCCCTCCGCTGGGCCATTAGTCGGTCCAAGGCCGCAGCGTGGGACGAGCTGCTGGAGGCTGTTGAGGCGGATCCATGGGGCAGGCCGTACAAGATTGTTCGGCAAAAGCTCCGAGCGTGGACCCCTCCGGTCTCCAGCAGTCTCGAACCGGCGGTACTCGGTAGGGTGGTTGAGGCACTGTTCCCAGATAGGGGGACCGACTTCGTGCCTCCCACTATGGCGGCGCCGGAAGTCACCCGTGACTCGGGCACTGAGGATGTGCCCGAGCTCACCGAGGAGGAGGTAGGAAGGGCCGTGCTACGCCTGAGGGGTAAAAGCACGGCCCCAGGTCCCGACGGCATCCCGGCGAGGGCGTGGGACCTGGTGTTGAGCGGGGAGGAAGCGCCTTTTCTTCCCCGCGTGACCTCCCTCTTTGATAGGTGTCTGCGGGATGGGGTTTTCCCGCGGCGCTGGAGGGAGGGCCGATTGGTTCTCCTTCCCAAAGAGGGACGTCCGGCCGATGACCCTTCCGGTTATCGGCCCATCGTGCTGCTCGACGAGGCGGGCAAGCTCCTGGAGCGTGTCATCGCCAACCGCCTCGTCGAGCACCTGGAGGAGGTCGGACCAGATTTGTCCGACCTCCAGTTCGGGTTCCGCCGCGGCCGATCGACGATTGACGCGATCGGCCGCTTGCAGGACCTGTCGGAGAAGGCGGTGTCCCGGGGTGGGGTGTTGATTGCGGTGTCGCTCGATATCGCGAACGCTTTCAACACCCTGCCCTGGCCAACGATTATGGAGGCGCTCCGATTCCACGAGGTGCCTCCATATCTGCGGAGATTGTTGGGGAGCTACCTGTCGGAGAGGGCGGTAGTCTTCCCAACGATGGGAGGGGGAGGCTGTCGTCGGCGTATGGTGTGCGGTGTTCCGCAGGGGTCTGTCCTAGGACCACTCCTGTGGAACATCGGATACGATTACGTTCTGCGCTGTGTGAACCTGCCCGGCGTGGACGTAATCTGTTACGCCGACGACACCCTCGTAACATCCTGGGGTTCTGACCTCCGGGATGCGAGAGTTTTGGCCACCGTCGGCGTCGCGGCGGTGGTCCAGAGGATACGGCGGCTGGGGCTCGAAGTGGCACTGCACAAATCCGGGGCTATCGTTTTTCATGGTCCCCGGAGGCGGCCGCCTGCGGGCTCCAGTATTGTGGTCGGAGGAACTCCCATCCCTGTCGGGAACACGCTAAAGTATCTCGGCGTCCTTCTCGACAGCAGATGGGACTTCGAACCTCACCTTCGGCACCTAGCACCGAGGTTGGTGAGCACGGCGGGAGCTCTATCTCGCCTGCTCCCCAATCTCGGGGGGAGTGGCGGCAGTTGCCGTCGCCTTTACATGGGGGTGGTGCGATCCATAGCCTTGTACGGGGCCCCAATTTGGGCGAGCTCCGTATCGGGTCGCCATCGACAGGTCCTGCAACAGTCGCAGAGGGTCATGGCGAACCGTGTCGTTAGGGGGTATCGCACCATCTCTGTGGAGGTGGCTTGCGCACTCGCCGGGTCGCTGCCGTGGGACCTAGACGCCTTGGTTCTCTCGGCAGTGTTCTGGCGAGGCGCGCAATCCCGGAGCCAGGGTCTCCGCCCCGCACCGGACACTGTGGTGCGGTGGCGTAGAGACGCTCAGAGGCAGGCTCTGGGCGCATGGCGGCGGCAGCTTTTTCGGAGCGCCGAGTTTCGTGCCGAAGGATCGAGGCGCCGTATCCTCGAGGCGGTCGGGCCCATCTTGGAGCGATGGGTCGGCCGTCGGTGGGGGTCGATGACCTTCCGGCTCACGCAGGTACTTTCCGGGCACGGGTGCTTCGGGAAGTATCTGTGTGACGTCGCCGGGGGGGAGTCGACCCGGTGTTGCCACCATTGTGACTGCGCGGAAGACACCGCGCAGCACACTTTGGTGGCGTGCCCTGCGTGGGCGGGGCCGCGGTCGACGTTGACCGCGGCCCTGGGTGGAGTGGCTCTCTCGCTGCCGACCATCATGCAAAAGATGGTCGACAGCGAGACAGCGTGGGAGGCGATGGCCTCCTTCTGCGAAGTGGTGATGTCGCAGAAGGAGGCCGCGGAGCGGGAGAGGGAGCGGGACCCGCTCTCTCTCCGGCTACGCCGTTGGCGCAGCGGGCGGGCCAGGAGGGCCCGTCAGGCAGCGCCCGGGGGGTCTTAGGCGGCGGGGGCAGGGGGCCCCTTCCGTCTCGCCATAGACCCCCCCCGAAGTCGGCCAGTTACGCCATGGCCGCACAAGGAGGTAGGGGGGGCGCTACAAATTGCGCCTTCCTGAGGAGGTCTCCCCGGTTCTGATCCGGGGGACGTTGGCCGCGGGCGGGGTGCCAGAAACTACAAATCCCCTGGTGCTGGCCCCCCGCCCCTTCTTCAACAGCGGTGGGCGTCGTCGGAAGATTTTTAGTGGGTAGGACTGCGGCGGTCGCGTCTGCCGCAGTGAGCCCCACACCCCCTCCCGGTCCCCCCCTTTTGGCCGGGAGACAGTGCGTAAAAGCATTTTGTTACCGACGTAAATCAAAAAAAAAAAAAAAGGCCATGGTCCGGAGTGCTGGAGGATGTGGAGACATTGTCTGATCATCGCTATATCAGATTCAGTGTCTCCACATCGGTGCCAGCGCCCAGCGGAGGAGTTGGAGAGCCGCGATTGGACGGCCCACGATGGGCGATCAAGCGCCTCGACAGGTCATTGCTGCGGGAGGCAGCCCTGGTCGAGGCGTGGACACGGGAGCCACCGCTGGTGGACGTGGAGGGGGAGGCTGTGAGGGTGTGCGAGGCCATGGCGCGTGTCTGCGACGTGGGCATGCCCCGTGTTCGCGCCCCCCCGCGCAAAACCCAGGTCTACTGGTGGTCGCCGGAGATCGCCCAGCTCCGCCGAGCCTGTGCGGTGGAGCGGCGCCGCTATCAGAGGTGTCGCGGAAGGAGAATCCGCGACGAAGCCGAGTTGGATCGGCTCTACGCCGTCTACAGAGAGATGGTGAGGGCCCTTCGCTGGGCCATTAGTCGGTCCAAGGCCGCAGCGTGGGACGAGCTGCTGGAGGCTGTTGAGGCGGATCCATGGGGCAGGCCGTACAAGATTGTACGGCAAAAGCCGTGGACCCCTCCGGTCTCCAGCAGTCTCGAACCGGCGGTACTCGGTAGGGTGGTTGAGGCACTGTTCCCAGATAGGGGGACCGACTTCGTGCCTCCCACTATGGCGGCGCCGGAAGTCACCCGTGACTCGGGCACTGAGGATGTGCCCGAGCTCACCGAGGAGGAGATAGGAAGAGCCGTGCTACGCCTGAGGGGTAAAAGCACGGCCCCAGGTCCCGACGGCATCCCGGCGAGGGCGTGGGACCTGGTGTTGAGCGGGGAGGAAGCGCCTTTTCTTCCCCGCGTGACCTCCCTCTTTGATAGGTGTCTGCGGGATGGGGTTTTCCCGCGGCGCTGGAGGGAGGGCCGATTGGTTCTCCTTCCCAAAGAGGGACGTCCGGCCGATGACCCTTCCGGTTATCGGCCCATCGTACTGTTCGACGAGGCGGGCAAGCTCCTAGAGCGTGTCATCGCCAACCGCCTCGTCGAGCACCTGGAGGAGGTCGGACCAGATTTGTCCGACCTCCAGTTCGGGTTCCGCCGCGGCCGATCGACGATTGACGCGATCGGCCGCTTGCAGGACCTGTCGGAGAAGGCGGTGTCCCGGGGTGGGGTGTTGATTGCGGTGTCGCTCGATATTGCGAACGCTTTCAACACCCTGCCCTGGCAAACGATTATGGAGGCGCTCCGATTCCACGGGGTGCCTCCATATCTGCGGAGATTGTTGGGGAGCTACCTGTCGGAGAGGGCGGTAGTCTTCCCAACGATGGGAGGGGGAGGCTGTCGTCGGCGTATGGTGTGCGGTGTTCCGCAGGGGTCTGTCCTAGGACCACTCCTGTGGAACATCGGATACGATTACGTTCTGCGCTGTGTGAACCTGCCCGGCGTGGACGTAATCTGTTACGCCGACGACACCCTCGTAACATCCCGGGGTTCTGACCTCCGGGATGCGAGAGTTTTGGCCACCGTCGGCGTCGCGGCGGTGGTCCAGAGGATATGGCGGCTGGGGCTCGAAGTGGCACTGCACAAATCCGGGGCTATCGTTTTTCATGGTCCCCGGAGGCGGCCGCCTTCGGGCTCCAGTATTGTGGTAGGAGGAACTCCCATCCCTGTCGGGAACACGCTGAAGTATCTCGGCGTCCTTCTCGACAGCAGATGGGACTTCGAACCTCACCTTCGGCACCTAGCACCGAGGTTGGTAAGCACGGCGGGAGCTCTATCTCGCCTGCTCCCCAATCTCGGGGGGAGTGGCGACAGGTGCCGTCGCCTTTACATGGGGGTGGTGCGATCCATAGCCTTGTACGGGGCCCCAATTTGGGCGAGCTCCGTATCGGGTCGCCATCGACAGGTCCGGCAACAGTCGCAGAGGGTCATGGCGAACCGTGTCGTTAGGGGGTATCGCACCATCTCTGTGGAGGTGGCTTGCGCACTCGCCGGGTCACTGCCGTGGGACCTAGACGCCTTGGTTCTCTCGGCGGTGTTCTGGCGAGGCGCGCAATCCCGGAGCCAGGGTCTCCGCCCCGCACCGGACACTGTGGTGCGGTGGCGTAGAGACGCTCAGAGGCAGGCTCTGGGCGCATGGCGGCGGCAGCTTTTTCGGAGCGCCGAGTTTCGTGCCGAAGGATCGAGGCGCCGTATCCTCGAGGCGGTCGGGCCCATCTTGGAGCGATGGGTCGGCCGTCGGTGGGGGTCGATGACCTTCCGGCTCACGCAGGTACTTTCCGGGCACGGGTGCTTCGGGAAGTATCTGTGTGACGTCGCCGGGGGGGAGTCGACCCGGTGTTGCCACCATTGTGACTGCGCGGAAGACACCGCGCAGCACACTTTGGTGGCGTGCCCTGCGTGGGCGGGGCCGCGGTCGACGTTGGCCGCGGCCCTGGGTGGAGTGGCTCTCTCGCTGCCGACTATCATGCAAAAGATGGTCGACAGCGAGACGGCATGGGAGGCGATGGCCTCCTTCTGCGAAGTGGTGATGTCGCAGAAGGAGGCCGCGGAGCGGTAGAGGGAGCGGGACCCGCTCTCTGTCCGGCTACGCCGTTGGCGCAGCGGGCGGGCCAGGAGGGCCTGCCCGGCCGCGCCATGGGGTCTTAGGCGGCGGGGGCAGGGGGCCCCTTCCGTCTAGCTATAGACCCCCCAGAAGTCGGCCAGTCACGTCATGGCCGCAAAAAGAGGTAGGAGGGGCGCGACACACTGCGCCTCTCTGAGGAGGTCCTCCCGGTTCTGATCCGGGGGACGTTGGCCGCGGGCGGGGTGCCAGAAACTACAAATCCCCTGGTGCTGGCCCCCCGCCCCTTCTTCAACAGCGGTGGGCGTCGTCGGAAGATTTTTAGTGGGTAGGACTGCGGCGGTCGCGTCTGCCGCAGTGAGCCCCACACCCCCTCCCGGTCTCCCCCCTTTTTGGCCGGGAGACAGTGCGTAAATGCATTTTGTTACCGACGTAAATCAAAAAAAAAAAAAAGGCCATGGTCCGGAGCGAGAGAGAATGGGGGGCCGTCGCCTCCTTTTGCGAAGCAGTCATGCTAGCAAAGGAGGCGGCAAAGCGAGAGAGGGAGAACATCACTCGTCTCGGTCCCAGCCGCCGCGGTGGACGCCCGAGACGTCGGGAGCCGCGAGACGACTCTCGGCCACCGTAGGCGCTGGCTTGTGGGCGGCGAATAATGGGTAACTCGCCGCCCGTCCGTCTTCCATAGACGACAAGCCGCGTCGATGGCGCGTTCGTGTTCCACGCGCGCCTCAAAGAGATGTCAGCACACCGAGGGGCCCCATAGGGGCCAAGCCTGCCGGGGTTGCGGGATTGTTCGAAAGGGTTACCGCGGCCCTGGTGTTACAGGCTCAAGAAGGAACACGGATGGTTTTTAGTCAGTAGAAGTCTGACACACCCTCCCGCTCCACCCACAGCGGGAGAAGGTCATTTGATGATTTTCCATCCCAAAAAAAAAAAAAGGACACTAATGATTCCGTTGCCGTAAATACAGTAGACATAATTTTAAAATTTATGTCACTGATTTCTAAAAATTACTTTTCAAAAGTTCATATGAACGAGTATTAAGATACTTTATAAACTTCTTAACCTAATAATACATTAATTTGACTTTCACAATATATTCTTGGGTAAATACCTACTTTAGCCCTCAGTTTGCCTGTAAGCTATCTCGCTACCAGATCCTCGTCCGTTGATTAGCAGATACACCACTTGCACCCAAGCCACCCTTGGGTTCCTTAGTTCTTGGTAGGATCCCCATGCACCTTGTGTACTATGGCAGAAAAAAAGGTAACTTTTAAGTAATACTATTATTGAACAGTGCACGAGCAAAGCTGAGCGTAGTGGCATCGTCCTTTCTGTTGTGAATGATAGATAGATAATTCTAAGGCAGATTTTAGAATGCGTCATTTAATAAAATAACAAGGCAAATATAATTTGAAAATTAAAGACTTTTTATATGTTACACTATATCCTTTATTTGACATTTTTTTTAAAGTATATTACATATGCTACTGTATATTATATGTATGCTGTAAAAGATAGAATTCATAGGCTGCGGTGGCTATGGTGTGGTTGAGTGCCACCTAAAGGATAAAAAATAAAAATAAAAAAGTGTTCTCAAAAAACTCTCACAAACTACGGGATCGTTGTCTTAGATATGTCGAAACATAATGGGGCTTATTACAAAGCGAGATCTAAAGTTAGACCAGGTTTAAAACTAGTGCTGTCACTGTCTTCATCTTATCAAATGAAAGTGACAGCACTAGTTTTAAACCTTAGCCATGGGATTAGGGTGGGGCAGCAGTCCAAAATAATATGTAACTAGCAAATAATACACGCCAATATCTTCATCGATTACAAATTCTATGGGAAAAGCAGTAAGTCCTTGTTAGTTAACATTAATTTTCACTGTTTCAAAATAGGTTTCAAAGAGCTTAATGTGTGTTGGTAGTCAAGTCAAGTAGTTTGGTTAAATAATCTTGGGTCTAATTCGCGGATTATTAATCAGGCCCAACTTGGCTGCCACATTTGCAAGTGTAATTCAACTTGCGTCATCGACGTTTGATTGACCTTCCAGTTTGCTGGAACCAATATCCCCGTTTATTGTAAGGATCTTACTTACATAAGGGAATTGCTCATATCCGATTTTGATATAAAGGGCAGGATAAGTTTTTATCAAAAGTCCGAAATAAGTAATTCTTTGTCTACCCTCAGGCTCACAAAAACTCCCGAAGAGCATTAACTTTAATACTCAGTGTAAGCATAAGATTATTTCGCAATACTATGTTACATAGTTCCAACTCAGGAACAAAATTATGAAAGTCGTATTTATAGTACAGTTTTAGAGAAATAATTCTATATGATCTTTCCAATCTTGACCTTCTAGTAGCTATGCTAGACGAACCTTTGTTTGTTTGATCCTTTTCAACATAAGAACCCATTATCATCTCAGCCTTATAAAGTCTAATGCTTCACATTGGCAGGTGGGTTGGTGGTCGAAGTTCAAGTCAGTACGCAGGATGACGCTGCTTCCTATCATCCGGTAGGATTACCCTTCATCGACTCTTGGGATTAGAGGGGGTGGCACTAATCTAGGCTGGCACCACACACCACAAACCATAACACTCAATATATCAAAAACTGGATTTAAGTACAGGCAGAGATTTTTTCTTGTGCTTTCATGCTTATAAAAACAACCTTTACTCCTCTTTGTAAGATAATTAGCATAAATATATTCTATAGTGTCCACTTACCTTTTATCATAACGTTTCATAATACATTTCTAAAAAAGTTATGATCAAAATATTCTGTATAAACTTTTTAAACTTGACCTTCCAGTATGCATGACGTATCAATATCCCTATCTATCGTAAGGACCCATACCGCCCCATATATCAAAAAGCGGATTTGAGTAATGGCCGTGAATTCTTCGCCTGCTCAGGCTCTTAAAACGACCTAAAAAAAAGTTGTGCTATTTGTAGAATAATTTTAAATAACTATATTAAAAATATACAAAGCACCCGCTTAAAAACGTATCCGGTAAGTTTTATAAAAAATATTTAGTTAAACAGTTTAAAATTTTTTTTAATAAAAATAATGAAGAAATGGAATCTTGTCGAGCGTTAGTGTAGTCTTAGGCGGCGGGGGCAGGGGGCCCCTTCCGTCTAGCTATAGACCCCCCCAGAAGTCGGCTAGTCACGTCATGGCCACACAAGGAGGTAGGAGGGGCGCGACACACTGCGCCTCTCTGAGGAGGTCCCCCGGTTCTGATACGGGGGACGTTGGCCGCGGGCGGGGTGCCAGAAACTACAACTTAGGCACTGGCGCCTCGCCCCTTTTTCAACAGCGGCGGGCGTCGTCGGAATATTTTTAGTGGGTAGGACTGCTGGCGGTCGCGTCTACCGCAGTGAGCCCCACACTCCCTTCTCGGTCCCCCTTTGGCTGGGGGGTAGTGCGTATAGGCATTTTGTTAACGACGTAAATAAAAAAGGGGTGTCACTATTCAACCACACGGCACAATAATAATAATACTTGTTATAATAGTAAATTTAAAGTTGTAAGGTATACATTACCAACAACCAATATATGAGATTGCATTTCATAGGAGAACATTACAGTTTCCTTTTCGCCCGCGGCTACTAATATTTTATATGAACATCCCATCGCAGGGCCCTTCGACTGCGCAATCCTTTCCTATCTCGGTGTACCTAAGGTGCTTTATCGTAATAGCTTCTCAAAGGGTACCCAAAGAAGGACGTGATATCTGAATTGATAGACCCGGAAATGTATTCCGCTATTTTTTCTGGGACCTTAATAAAAAAAACTGAGCGATTTTTGTAGGGGTTGCTCTAACGACTTTTAATCTAAATAAAGTGAACGCGTGTTGTTTACCTTTTGAATTGAGATAGTGGGTCAGTTTAGAGATTGTGCTTTAGATGTTTGATCAATTTGTATGATGTCATCGGAAGTCAATTCTTTGCTTCTTAAATTTCTTATCATTATGAAATCATAATGCCTTGTAATTCACACTTCATAAAGCGATTATATTTCTACTGTTATTAGTTATTGTTAATATTTTTACGTATAATCTTGGTTCGTAAGTGTGTTAATGAGATATGAACCCCTGATTGGTTAGCGGCTTTCTACTTTTCTTCTAAATGTTTGCCTTTGGCATATAATTTGCCTGTACCTTCCACTTCGTGGAAGAAGGCGGAGTTGTCTGTATTTGAGGGAAACCTCCTCCTCAAGACATGCTTAGGGCTCTTCTTCATTGCATAGTAATAGTGCTAATTAAAAAACATTGTTTCTCCTTTCTATTATATGAACATAAATAGTTATTATAGTGACTTAAGGAGCAAAGAAATCGCTATCCATTAAGACACAAAAACCTTGATTGAAAAAGTCTTTGTGTTATGGATGCATAAAAAAAAAAATGTATAAAGTCAATGAGCCGACTTAACACATGGACAAGATAAAAAAATAACGCGATATTTATATATAGAATCAACCTAAAAATACTTACAGAGAAGCAAAATCACTTGTACAATTTTTTTTATTTTTTAACAATTGCGATCAAAAATGACATGTGATATTATTATTTATGTGCATACAACACACTATTTGTTAATAGTTTATTTCTTTTCTTTCAGATAACGATACAAATCTACCTATTAAAACTACTCGTCTCGAACACACATGAGAATTAAGCTACATAAGTAATACATTTCGTTCGAACCACAAGAACTAAACCAATAAAATAAACCAGAACACATGAATTAGTTTCCAGTAGTTCCACTACACGTACTCGGTTTGCACCAGTGGAACCTGTGAGTGCTAAAACTATCTCCAACAACTTAAGAACAGCTCGTATATTTTAGTATCGGCAAAACTTGGGTGTAGATTACTACAGAACATTTACACCAACACAGTTTGTGTTTGTGGACTGTAATAGAGAAAAGCTTCGGTACATACCTCCATGTTATGTGAAATTTGGCTTGTAAAGTGTTATGTTATTAAAGGTTTTAGTAATTATAAATACATATTAATATTATGAACGCGAAAGTAACTCAGTCTGTCTCGGTTTCACGCTAAAACTACTGCACAAATTTAAAAAAAAATTGGTACACAGAGCTTGAGAAAGGACATACGTTACTTTTTATTTAGAAAAAAGTGATATAAAGGGTGGAAAAGGTGGATTCAAGTTTGTATGAAAAATCTGCATTTTTAAGCTAAAAGTGAAATAAAACTATTTTGTTAGGTTTATTATTAGCTGATATAAATATAATATTTAAAATTAGTCAGACAAGATATAAGAAATACGACACATCAAAAAAAAAAAAGGCTGTCAGTTGTTGCTCGAATCTTCGAAACAGATAAGGCGATTAAAACGGGATTTGAAATGGCAAATATATACACATATAAAAGAAAGTCGAAATAGTCACACTATTTAAAACGCAAGAACGGCCGAATCGATTGAAATAAAAATTGGAAGCGAGGTAGCACAAAGCAGGAGATGGACATAGGACACTTTTTGTCCGATTCCCGTGAGACGTGACATAAAACGTGGTAAACCAAAACGCAACCGACGTGGAACAACAAAACGCAAACAGGACTATCGTCGACTGATAGCTGAAGTAACAAGATATTTTTTATTTACCAGCGGAAATTCGATTTTAAATAAGTACCTGTAGGTTATGCGGATGAATTCGTGGGCGGCCCTTAGTAACTGATATTATAAAGTTTAATTAAGTCCACACTTGGACTAAGTAAAGTAGGGTTCACTATGGCCTGTTCTTAAATGGGTGGTTTTGTTGCATTAAATATCGAACGCACTCTTTCGCTGTTGGGGCCGATTAACACTACATGAGGTAGCCGTTAAGTAACGTTAGAGGCCGTATTCTGCGGCTTGAGAAGTGTTTTAACTGGAACTCACAGATCTGTCTTTACAAATAAGTCACTGCACTGCCTACCTTGTTTCGCGAAAGGAGGCCGTAAAGGCAATTTAATGACATACAGAAATAATAAGTCATTCCTCTTCGTCTTAATTCTGAAGTGTACAAACACAAATTTACGAGCAAAGGGTTATTTAGATAATAAGAACCGGCTAATATTTGTTATCTTTCAAACATTTGTTTTAGTATACTTGTTATAGGTATATAACAAGTGGGTTGAGACCCTATTATTTAGGTGCTTTAATATCTGTTATCTTCAAAACATTTGTTTAATATTATACAACCAGTGGTTGTGGGGCTCATCTTATTTAGGTCGAATATGTTATACTCACATAATGTTGTAAATATGAGTAGGATAACAATAAAGGGTCCTGTTCATTATAATGAGAATGTACTTATAAGAGGCCTTATAATTACTATGATATATGATGTACGTTACGAAGTATCCTTTCAAATAGAATAATGCTTTAATTAAACATGTTAGTATATTTACATGTACCTACTCGGAGTTAATTAGATACTAACATTAGTGAAGTAAAATATACAGACTAGTGGAAAGATGCTACGTCAAAGGTAAATATGTGAATTCTGTTAACGATTACTTCTTTTGTATTCATATTTTCCAAGTATGTTTTTTTACAATACTGTTTAAAATATTACATTATAACTTTCTTTACAATCGCTGGTAGTGGTTTTTGCTCGCACAGAAAAATATATCTTCTGGGTTTCAGTTTCATGACTTAGGGTTTTCAGAAACACTGTTATTCTGCTGTGTGCATAAATATTTGTTTGTCCTAGCATTGCTCACTGGTCTAACGAGATTTGGTTGAATTTCAGTTATTATACGGAGCGGCTGCTGTCTGACCTCCGGAACCCAGACGGAAACATTATTCCATGGTTTAACTAGCTGCCACGATATTAGAAGGTACTGACTTCGTAATAACGACACACATAGATGTTCATGACAGTCCGGACCAATGGCAGGAGGAATCGATAGTAAGGCAGAAATATTTGTTTTTTTTTTATCTTAAAATAGTCAGAGAGGAAAGACTATTTAATTGCACTGGTTTTAATTTCTTATAGTCATAACTTGTTTATTTAATAATTTATACACATAAGGATCATACACAAAGACCGAAGTTATGAAAGACATGTACAAGGGCACTGTTTTTCCCTAAAAGGAATTTCCAAATATCGGCATCGTGATATCACAAAGCATATATAAGCATTAACAAGTGCATACTTACATTTGTCTATTTTTAATTCCTTATAGATCCATGGCATAGTAACGTCACAAGACATATAGCAGCAATCACAGCGCTTAGTTTCAAAGTCTTATAATAGATCAGGAGAGGTGAGGCTTACATGCAGTTTCCTGGTTTACATTTTTTATATTCATATTTTGGAATATCTTTAGCATCGTGATATCACAAAGCATATAGAAGCAATCACAAGTGACCACGCTTAGTTTCAAAGCCTTCGAATAGATCACAGAGAGGTGAGGCGACAGGCTTACGTATCCTTCAATTTCGTGGCTTGTTTGCGTACGAGAGTCAATACACATTGTTATGCGGGACGTGATTGGGCTGGCTCTGGGCTTTTGCTCACTATACTAGTGGTGGCCATCTTGTGTCTTGTGTGAGACATTGCATATACAGAACGCAAAGGCATTTCTGTATATATTTTACTTTTGTTTCATAAGATTAACTGATATGAAGCGTATTAAATAACATTTCAATAAATTGAAGCGGTTTTATTTTACCGTTAAAAATTACCAAATCCTAACTAGAGCGCTTTTTACAGTGGGACAAGCGCACCCATTCATAACGTATAATATGAAATGGTGTGGTTCGAACTCCATGTCAGCATGCTCTTAGCCAGTCTATAAACGATTTGGTTACTACTGGTTTGGTTAATTTGTATTTTTTTTTAAATACTGTTGGCTAATGTAGTAGTTCCAGATAATGATCTTCACCTGAAGGCCATGGAAACAGGTCTTGCTTCGGATATTTTTGTTGATATTACTATTTCTGTGTCTCCAACTGGATAGCTCCATTTTACAGGAAATGTTAAGCGCCATAGAGCCCTTATTCTACCAATTCGATAGGTTTAGACTAGCTTTTTCATTAAAATTAAGGCAATGCCTTGAGTGTGTTCTATGTAGAACTATCAAGTCCTTCACCTGCAAGTCGTGCACCTGCCGATCAACGGACAAAGCCCTGTGCGAACATAACAGTGCCCGGTAAGCGGCAACACGCTTATAATTGGCGAAGTGTAGGCGTATAATATGCCTCTGCCTACCCCTTCGGGGAAACAGGCGTATGTATGTATTTATGTTAAAATATCCTGACTGACATAGCATGAGTAACCAATGCCGCTAATTAAAAATAACTGTTTAAGTATATCTGATACTACAATATAAAAATACTTAATGCATCTAACTACTGACTACCACCTACAATAAAAACAGCGGCTATACGTATCTTTCAAAGCACAGATGAATTCAATGTCAAATGCCACAAACAGGCACCGATCCAGGACCTCCGTGAGATTTGCAGCAGTGATCACATAACCTAGCTTATAAGCTTGTGGCGGGAAACTTCCATTATAATAGATTACTGAGATGGCAAGGTGACTAGGTACCCCGATGTATCCTTTAATTTCGTGGCTTGTTTGTGATGTGAGTGTGAGTGCCTTTGCTCACTGAGTATGTGTAGACCATCTTAATAGAGAATTCTGAAAACTATCTCCTACAATGAGAACGTGGAACATCGACTTTACGTTTCTTTCAAAGCACAGATGTACTCAATGCCGAATGCCACGAACAGTCACCGATCCAGGATCTCTGTAAGCTTTGCAGTGGTAGTCACACAACCTAGGTTGTATGCTTATGGCGGCAGACTTTAATTAGAATAGATTACTGACTGAGAAGGCAAAGTGCCCCGATGTACCCTTTAATTTCGTGGCATGTTTGTGATGTAAGTGCCTTTGCTTACCGAGTTTGTATTGTCTCACGTGTAGAATATTGCTCGAATAATGCGTAGGCGTTTAGAGTTAGTTTGGCAGCGATTAAAATCGACTTGACTGACCTCTCTCATTATTACGTTATGTTATATAATATGCTATAAATGAAGCTGCTTATTATTAGTTATTCTCTGCAGTGTTCAGTGTATTTTATTATATATTTTTTTCTGTTTTGAATAAAAGGTCCTATTGTGTAGCTTAAGATAGATACATATTTTAATAATCTTCTTTAGATATCATAGCGAAAATATTTTACAAGGTGGATATTTTATACAGGGATCTTATGGGTTTTTATACGTTTCAAGACGCAGGTCAGGCAGGCAGCAAAGAAAAATGATTATCATATAAATAAAAAAATTGGTAGGTACGTATAGCAATAATTCTCTATTTAATACGAAACGGAAATAACTTATATCCTTTTTTGCCTTCAGGGGTAAACCTAAAAAAGAATATATTAACCTATAAAAAAGGCAAAAAGGGTGAAATATTTTATCGGTTCCAAGAACTTCAAACTTTATAAACTTTCCTTTTTTCTAAATGGGATAAAATATGCCACGTGGGAGAAATATAGGGTTGATATATTATTAGTAGTGTTTATATTCGTGTAATATTTTTGTACGAATATAAAAAAGTGGTTTATAAAAATTAATAAAATATTAATATTAATTTTCTTATAATGGATTTCCATCCATTTTAAGAAGTGACTCTGTCTTGACTCGACTATAACGGACTGCACTTGACATAGGCAAGTCAGAGTCTCTTCTTATATTGGATAGGAATCCATTATAAGAAAATGAGTATTAATATTATATTTCCATACATACATTCATGCCTGTTTTCCCGAAGGGGTAGGCAGAGGCATATTATACTCCCACACTTCGCCAATTATATTTTTGGTCCCACATAATAGGTGGCGAGCCTATTGCCACTTACCGGGCACTGTTTTGTTCGCCAGAGCCTCGTCCGTTGATCGGCAGGTGCACCACTTGCAGGTGAGGTTGGCTTAGGCTCCTTAGGTCTTGTTAGGGTCCCTATGCACCCTAGGCATATTTTATTAACATGTAAGATAAACCTCTATTTTATATTCGTTTAATATCTTTACTCAGTAACAGTCAAAGTCAAGAACAGTCTGTCATATTTGGGTTAAGTTAGAGTCACATCCCAGGAAAGTAGTGGAGGACTTCACTAGAGGCTTTTAGGGAATTTCGAATCAACACGGAAAATCATAATACACGGCAATATGTCACTTTCTCACAGTTATTTACGTACCCAAAGAAGTTAGGTATGTCTAAAAATCCACTACATTTACACATAAAAACTCGAATTGATATAAGTGTTGGAAAATAAAATACTGCCGCGATGTTTCAAATGTTCTTCTTTTTCATTAAACGAGTAGACATACCACAGAGTAAACATAAATAGTATTGGCAGGTCAAGTAAAAACATTATCTAACCTCAACGCAACTTTCGGCCAGAGACTAAGTCAACTGTCAAATACAATAATCTGACAATTAAGAATGCCGAAAATTAAGCAAAGTGGAAAAGACTCTGAGTAGACCCAAGCCGGGATTAATGCTAGGATAAAAGCACTTTAATTACCGTGGAATTATCAATTTTGATGTTGTGTGGTTTCCGGCTTACGTAACCTTTTCTTGCTTACCTTTCGACGTCAATTTCATACTTAATCCTTTCGAGATTGTATGGCAGAATTTTCCTTAATTGGCACTTTAAAACGAAGTGAACTTTTTCAAATAAAAAAAGTATAAGTGAGTACTCAGAAATTTTAAAAAATCATCCACTGAGGCAAGTGAGGATGATATACGAGTATATCATCCTTGGTGGTATACTCGTATATGCCTCGTATATTCATTACATAAGGTACCAACAACAATCAGGTAAAAGTCATAACTCATAAGGTTATAGCTACGAAGGGGTTTTGCAAATTAAACTCCTGACATAATAATTGTACATAATTATGTGAAATTTGTATGCGTTTAATTAGAAGTAGCTTTTTGAGAGAGTGAAATCAATGATATTGAAATTTGTCGCCTATTAGGTAGAGTTGAAGTATCTATAACTTTGTCTTGCATACCAATAACACTAGAGTAACCTATGTATTTTCATTTGGTTTGATAACTGTTCTAAACTTTAGCGGATTACGTTGGGTCATACAATTTGATAAGACAAACAATTTGTCTTAAAAAAACTATCTAACAAATCTTACAAAAAACTATCTTACAATTTCTATAGTAGAGATCAGAAAAGGTTTTACTTTTAAGCGTTCGTAGGTATATCCTGATGTCGACCTATTCCCCTTTCCCGGCTCACTTTAAAAACGCTATATAGTGAAGAGTGCTTACGGCTACTTGTAGCCGCGTGAAGGGCCCTCAACTTCTGAATAGGCAAATTGTCACCTAAGGCAAGGGATCTTGAGGCTAATCGTAGCTCGAACTTGACTGAACGGCATAGCACGGCTTAACCACAGTATAAAAAGATTATAGTAGTTCCATGGGCCATTTATCTCCCGGTTGATCTGTACAAAACATCGTCTTCATCATAAATATGAGTGTATATAGTATACCATACCTACTTAACAAAAATGTTATTTTAAAATTATTTTTGAATTGGATTTCGTCTGGTGTACATGTCACCATTTGAGACGTTTCACTATACAAAATAAATCATAAATTATTATAGCAAACGTGTCAGTGAAAAATATAAAAATTGGAAAAGAAAGGGTTAAAAAAGTTATACTCTAATTATTAAGACCTAATATGATTCTGTCGAAAAACTGGGCTGCGAAGGGCAAAAGAATCTTATATTTTATATTTATGCTTCCTGAATTGAATGAAACTGGGAAATTTCTCCATTTTTTGGCATATGTCGAATGGTTCATGAAAGTTGTAAAAATGCGTTTTTTGCATAGTAAATAATAATGTAGGTAGACGTAAGTTGAATGTTACCTAAAAATTACTTACTCTTCTTTATTGAGCGTTAGAACTAATAGTAAGAGTCAGTTGCCTGTGGTTGATGTATGTCGAGTCTTTTTAAATAAAGAACGAAGGAGGCTGTTTGTTTCTAAGATTTTCACGCTTTAATTGCTGTAATTTCGTGAAGAGATAGTTAAAGACTCTAGAATTTATATTGGGTACGGAAATTATACATTTATATCTAGGGGTCAAAAAGGAATGGCAGTTTATGGAGGTGTATATCAATTGCTCAAGGGAATATAAAATTACATACAAAACAATTTTTTTAGAGATGTGAATCTCTGTAAAGCCGCAAGGTTTTAGTATAAGAGGCTCACTAATTAATTTGCCGGGCTATTATATCTCCGTGTGGATCCCCGGGCTAGGGCGAAGCCTGCCGGAGTTGCGGGACTGTTCGAAAGGGATACTGGTACTCCGGAATATGACAAGCTAAAGAAAAAATAGAGATGGTTCGTAGTCAGTAAAAGTTTGATACAACCTTGAGCTCCATTTACAGCGGGAGACAGTAATTTGATGATTTTCCATCAGAAAAAAGAGAAGTAGAAGGCTTTTACAGTTTTTCATAAGTACTTCACCCCGTCGAATTATTTGAAATTAATTGATAACTAGATATATGAATGTGTGGCGGTAGCCGCGCGGAGCTTATAAAGTTTCTTCTATCACTAATTTCCCAAATCATGAATCTGTCATCTCAGTCTTATAAACGTTATCTCCTCACCAGTTCTCTGATAGGTCAGAGGATATTCCATTTGGGGCACATCTAGGTATATGATGTATGTGCTATATGCTATGTTCTTAAGAACTTTTAGCCTTCATTACGGCTCAAACTGCCCATGTAAAGAATCTAATATTCATACAATTTTATTTTATTCTGTTTATTTGTAAAGAGCAGGAAGATGGTTTTAACAAAAATAAAACTCAACGCCTTATTGTATTATAGGTCTATATTCAGGGTCTTAATCGTTTAGTTTGTATCTAGCTACATTATTATAATAATTAAATTAAAAATCTACATGTACAAAAATTGATTTTATATACACGAATTATCATGCAATTATGCTTAAGCTAATTGGTAGGTAAGTACATAATACAATAATATAACATTAAACATCAGGAATTTACAAAAAACAATCAATATTTATGACGAATTTGATCGTTTTAGAGAAAAGTTTTACAAAAGTTCCAGTATTATTTACTGTAACCTTAAAAGATAACTAAACTAACTTAAAAGATGACTAAATTAGATATTAATAATAATAATTTATAATTTAAACTATTGCAATAATTGAAATTGATGATGTTACGTACTACATCAAATTTGATTATTAAGTAAATTCTTCATAAAATGGATTACACACTAGGGTGTCATTTGTTAATTTACCTATTTTATGCAAATAGGAGGTCCAAGCATAAATATTATACTCTCTCATTAAATGACTATATTATTATTATCATATTCAAACCAATCCAATCCATATTTTACAAATTTACAAGTCGAACACTTCAACACACACGCTAAAATAATTGAAATGAATCACATTCACAAGACGAAACAGTATTTATTTTACTGTTAAAAATGTTACTGAATTTCTGAGTTATAATAATAAATTCTTGAGCCATAGAGGCATCTAAATCCACCTATAATAATATTTTCTACAAGGAAAGTTATTTTTCTCTATTTACAAATATATAGAACGAACATTTGGCACAAGTAAGCGTTATACGCGGCCGGTTGACGCTCCACTACACATTCTGAGCAAATATAGGTATGCAGATAAATATCTACAGAAATCTTCATAGAATGAATTTATACTACACAAGCAGGATATCTCATTTGAGATCTAGGAAAGTGCTCAGGATACACTTAGAGAATAGAGTATCAATGCTCTACACTTAGTAACACATTTCATTCTAAATGTTGATAATGTCTGATTAAATTACAATGTTGACTTAAAGATTGTATTTACATTCTACTTTCCAGGTACCGATGTGATTCGCATTAGAAAAATTGTAACAATTATCAATAATCTACAAATGAAACGTCTCGCTTGTGTAACACTTTACTATGCCTTCTAGATACTAATCTTCACTTATAATATTGGTGAGTTCTTAGTCTACGTTATGTACATCTCACAATCAGTCGTATAGTTATTATTTTGGCAGACAATTTTCGTTAAAAACTATTACAGTTGTTGGTTGGAACAACAATATTTTAATATAAAACGCAAAAAATTGATTGGCACAGTAGTCCTAAATAGGCCGGACTAAAAGCTGCTAAAATATTATAAAATACTTATAAATTCCGTGAATAATAATTTAGCTTTCACGTTTAATAAAACACATTTCACAACCTGTTACTGATGTTGTCGAATGAATGTAAAGAGATAGAGAGACTATAGGGATACTATTTGAGGTCAAAAGATGATATTGTCAAGAGTGTGTTAAGTCTCAGAGTAATTCTAGAAGTGTCTAGAATGATCTAGAAATTGCTGTCGTATTCAGAGCGGCGTCTCGAGTAGTGCGAGCGCGGCGGGAATTCCCCGGTGTACCCGTAGAGCTGTGACCCGCCGGTCTGCCCGTATAATTGAGACCCACCACCGCCTCCGTATCTGTGGAAATAAGGGTAGGTAATTAATTTCAATATAAGGAATTAATTTTGGCCGAAATAATCGTAGTCTACCCAATTAATATGTGTATATTAATATTTAAGGCGGTTTTAGTCAATGATGCCTAATTTTTAATTATTTAACGTCACAAAACTTTTAACCATATCAGGAAAAATCTATGTTTTAATAACAATAAATAAATATTATAAAAAACTAAAAAATTGGTATGTACCCAACTGCAATAATTATTATTAATTAATTAAAAATTTACATACACAGTTGGAAAATACATGAAACGCGTGGAAATTTTATATGGGGATAAAATATCTAACTATAAAAATATAAATTACCCGTATCCGTTCCCAACCGGTCCGTATATTTGCGAACCTCGCCCCGAGTCAGGAGTGTAGTGCTGCATATATTTCTGCAGTTGAGGAGTCCATTCGGACCGCCATGAGTCGCCGGGATTCGGATACGCCAGCTGCTCTATGAACGCTGTTGACATCCGCTATAGACAATAGGAACAAAAGCATTAATATTTTCAGTTTTTTCAGAGATAAAAGCTATTTGGAAAGTTATGTTACCTTGCCAGACGGAATATAAGGCAGCTCCCGTTCCTTTAGCTGATGTATATCATCGAAACCACCCATATGACTCTTGTCTAACTCTCGAAGCATATCTTCACTTAGAGGTATTGGTTGTTTAGCTTTCGTACTTTTCTGTCGACTTACCAGCTGCATGAAATAAAACACAGTCAATATTTTCTTAATTATGCAAGTGCTTGTATATAGAATTATATAGAATTTATTAAAAAAACATCCTTTGTGGTTATTATATGATTGTTTGCGGACAAAAACTTGTCGATTAGCTACATTTTTCTCATATTATATAGAGTGAAAATGATAGTTTTGAGACATTTATAATACTTGCTCCTAGTGTAATAAGTGATAAGTCTGGAATAATCCTTGAAATTGTGATGTTACTCAATTATTTTAATTAGTTTTAAAGAATACTTAGGTGGAGCAAAAATCAACGAAATTAATTTTTATAAACCTTCGCACATATGATTGAGGTTTAATGTGAATAAATAATAACATATTTACCACTGTAACGCCGAAAATAATAACGAATAAGAGTGATGCAAGGGCTATCACGATTACTGCGATACCCCATTGTGGTAAGAATGATTCCTCCTCTGGTAAAATTGGTGTCGGTTCTTCGCGCTTTGGTAAAACTGTAAAGAAAAATATTTATATGACAACTTCATTTATAGTATTAATTATATCTACTTATCAACCCGGTATTGCCAACTCACCTATAAATTCAGTATACGCAGGATCCATTACAAACTTGCCTATTTCAAGTTTACCGACAGATTTGTCTATCGTTTTTGTCATTTTCTCATCGCTCTTTCGCATTCTATCTTCATCAGGCTGATCTCCCATCATTTGATCAACATCGAGTTCTTGTGATTCGGCTTTTCTTGTCTCCACTACAGAACCTGGCTTAGCATTGTGAAGTGACCGGTGGAACATTTTTTTCAAATCCAAAGTGTCAATTCTCTCCTCGACATCATTTAGTTCGATAAAGTAATCCACTAATACAGATCCTTCACTAAAACCGTCGATTCTGATATTTTTATACCACTTTTTCAGGACGTCTGACTTAACATAAACGGAGTTCAACTGTAACAGAAGTAAGTGATTATTATTATAATAATTGTAAAAGACTTACTTACTTATTCTACGTTCACAATTTTTTGTTCAATTAAATTTAAATTATTTTACCTCTTCTTTGACCTCATTCGCAAGCCTTTGCCACTCCTCTGTGTTACGATCTAACAATTCTGGTATCCATTTAGCTCCTGAAAATGAATAATAAAATTATTTCATGTTATATAAAATAATATGTGTATCTTCTTGTCGTTAGTTACTTTAAAGTAAGATTTGGCATACATCAACAAAGTGGACAGAACATTCGTTATGGACCACCGGTAATATGTACAATGTGAAATTTGTCTTGCCAATGTAGTAAAATAAAACTATAATTTATTGGCTATAATTACACCTTGCCTTGTAACCAATTACTATCAACTATTAATTAAAGTTTAAAGACTAAAACTTTTATTTTCAACAAAGGCATTGTAACCAATTTTTTTTAACCAAAATTTTGAAGGGCGTAAGAATTAACTGGTAGTTCATTATTTCATTACCTGCAACAATTTTTATAGTAGCAGCAATATCGCACTCTTTTCTACAAACTCCAGGAGTAGTTGGTGGTGGCGGCTCTTGTGTCGTAGTCGTGGTCGTCGTGGTTCGTCGGGTCGTAATCTCAGTCATCAGTTCTGACATTGGACTTGTGGCGGTTGCGTTTCTTTGAGCCTCTAACAGCTTTTCAATTGAAAACGGTGTAGTCGAAGGTGATGGCCATCCGGTAAATTCTGTAGATGCTCTAAAATAAACAATTAAACAAAATGAACACTTAGATTATAAATTGAAATTATTGTTACTAATGTAAAATTTATAAATAAAATATTACCGTGTAGGCCAACCCTTTTGAATCTTTGGTGTCACTGGAACAGGTCCCAGTCCAGTGTGTGGTTTAGGTGTAGTTTTTCTTCCTGTCTTTCCACCGGGGCGAGACGGAAAAACTAACTTAATACTACCAGGCGCTTTAGCCGTTACACTGGCTGGAGCAGACTCCTCCGATTTATTTAATTTGAAACCAGGGGGTAATAAGCTTGAAATATCAGCAATTTTAACTTTTGATATGATCTCTGGAGGGATCTCTGGTACTTCTAGTTCAGTTGTATTCAATTTAAACCCAGGAGGTAAAAATGCTGAGATATCACTTACAGGGGCTATCTTATCAGACAACTTTGTTTTTTCAGTTGTTGTTGAGTTTAAGTTAAAACCTTTAGGTAAAAATGCCGATATATCGACTTGTTCTACTTTATCTAATATTGACTTAGGAGTTCCCTTTACTTCTGGTGTTTCGGATGAAGATTTATAGCCTGGTGGTAAAAACTTTGCGATATCATCTTTGTGGAACCTCTTTGCCAAATCCTCCTGTGATTTATGTTCTTTTGGCTTATACTCTTTTGGAAGAAGTGACTTATCATCTAATATTATTACCCGGTTTTTATTACTTATGCCCGAAGAGCGTCCTTGTGTACCATTAATTATAGATTCTTCAGACGAAGAAGTCCGAGAGGGTGAAACAGTAGTGGTGGTAGTCGTTGTGGAAGTAGTGCTTGTTCGCTTGTCTTTGAATGACAATCTTGGTTTGTATCCTGGTGGCAAAAGCCCAGCTAAATCATCCATTACTGTAACTAATTTTTTCTTGGGTTTCGGTGTAGTTGATGTCGTAACACGGGGGGCAAATTTCTTTATCATAACTGGTAATGGTTCTGGAGCAGATTTTTCGGTTACCTCTGGGACTACTGTACTTTTTAATGTAAAAATATTCAAAGTTGAGGGTGTAGTAGTTGTAGTCGTAGATGTGGTAGTAGATTCAGTGGTAGTTTCAGTTATAAGCTCTATATTTTTATTTTCTTTACTAATAGAACCAGACAGAACATCACTGGATAACTCTGATTGAATACTATCTAGCTTATCATTTATGTTTTCTGTAGAAGATGAACTACTACTGATTTGGCCACTTGTATCAAATTTAGGATTTTTCGTTACTGGTTCTTCTTTTTCTTCGTCATCGTCGTCGTCTTCTTCTTCTGACAGAGTTTGTTTCTTTTCGTCTACACCTACTGCTGGGAATGGTAAGAAACGGGCTCCAGAAACACTTCTACTAGTCTGAACTGATGCTACAACTATCCAATTTTCTGTGGTCATGGATGAAGGAGATTCATTACTTTGATATTCTTCTGTTGAATGAGATGCATCAGCATTAACACTAGTTCTGGCAGTGGTTGGTGCCAAAGTAACGTCTGGAATAGATATAGTCCCATTAACAACACTTTTAGTGGTAACGACCGATACTACTTCTTGACCCAAAATTGAAGGAATTTCAAGAACACTGCCATCCTCGTCAGAAACAGAAGAATCAATATTTGATATATCTGTGACCTTGTCGAAATTTTCAGACTGATCTATCACTGTTGTATCCACAAAATGTTGGAAGTTGTCATCTTTAACCATGTCTTTTTCTGTCTTCATCACAAGTACATCAAAGGATTCTGTAAAGTTCGTTTTTGTTTCTACTGTTGTATTTTCTACTTCTTCTGTCGAATCATATTCATCATAAATATCAGTTACATGTTCTGTTGAATGTGGTGTTTGAGTAGTTGCTTTTACTTCAGGGCTTTCAGTGTCATCGTAGTACTCATATTCTTCTTCGTCTACCTCTCCGCTTTCAATGTCTTCATTCGAATTTACAGGATGGGCAGTAGATGTTATTTTGGTTGTTGACACAGTAGACGTGCTGGTTTGCGTATTTTTTTGTACTATTTTTCCTTTGGATATATTATCCATATTCATTGAACTGGCGTCAGGCTTACTGTCACTGACTTGATCGGAATCAAAGTCACTACGGTTAGCTTTGACAACTTCGACGTCAAATGAACCATGTTTATTTTTCATTAGTTCTCTGAATGAACTTATATCACTTATATCATCTTCTAATAACGGTTCTATATCAAGCAGTGCTTTGAATTCCGTTGAAGAACTTTGATACAAAATTGGTTCTCCCTTTAGGTGCGTATTGTGTTCTGATCCTTTTTTAAGAGGAGAGTTTCGTAAATTGATTTTTTCATCTATTGTAGGAGATTCGAGAGAACTAAAACGAGAACTATTCGGTCTATTGCTCAGTCTTTGTTTACTTGCCAATTTATTGGGGTTATAAGTAGTAACTCTGTGATGTTCAAAAAGATCTTGATTTTCGTTATCAATATCTTCATCATGTGATATATGACCACTTTGTCCATTAATTTTCAAGCTATTACCATCAAATGGCATATTTTTGAATCTTCCATTTCGTAGGTAGTCAATATCAGGATTATTGATAGTAATTTGACCCAAAAATGTTTCAGGTTTTGATGGATCATTTTGGTAAGCCACGGAGTGGATTTGTGATACATCAGGTCTCTTTGTAGAAGCAGGATGAACCAGTTGATAGTTAAAAGGAAGAGCTGGCCTAAACCTTTGCCTTTGCGCCGTATTGAATTCAGGCTGATTTACATAGTATTGTGCCCCTGCTTGGCTTCTGCCTGTTGGCAATTGGAATGGAGACGGATTTTGGTTGTAGTTAGGACTTGGAAATCTGACATTTCCTTCATTGTAAAGTGGCTGTGATGCTGTCGGTGAAACTCTAAAGCTATCTCCATTTTCAAAGAAATTAGGTGTCCGACTGCTTGGGTATAAAGGTGGTTGAACTTGAGCAAAACTTCTCTCCACAGGTGCGTAGTAAAAGTCATTTTCATCTAAAACAAAAAAAATACATTTATAGTTTCATTTTTAAATAACCTTACGCAATCAAGTAGGTAATATTAAATACTGAACAAATTATTAGATTTGTAATCAAAACAAAAGTGGTATAATACTGTAAATTTCTAATCGGTAAATGCAACTGAATGTCTGATCAATCAACGAACAACTTAAACTATCAAATCTGGTTTCTGCCCTGCCATCAATGCAATCAATTTTGTTGAGTAGCCTTAGAATGATAATGTAGCAAAACGGATTTCAGAAAATTCTATAAAATTATATTTAGAATTGATTTTTCAGATTTTATATTTTATTATTAAGATATTTAATAACTAAAATTACATAATTTCTATGCATATTGTTTATACAGCAAAGCCGAGTTGAAAACAATCTCGTGATATAACCGATACTTTTATTTATTTTCAGCAGCTACCAGCGGCGATTGTGAACTCGGACAATAAAGTAATGGATTTTATTTTGTTTGGCGCAAACGTCCGCTTCCAGCTTCACAATCGTTTGCAATGTAAAGATACGATTTTGCCCTTGCCTTTTTCTGATAAATGTTGGACAACATATTTTTCATATTGCATTTAGCGATAATGATATTTAATTGAATTGAATTAGTATTTTAATCTATGTAAACTGATAATATTTAAACTTTTGTCCCATAAATAAGATCTTGCACTAGAATGAAAAAACATCCAATCGCAATAAAAGGATGTAATACCAATTCTGAGTTTTGAACGTGCCTTCATTAAAAATGCTCTTAGTGTCTTATAAAAATATAAAAGGTAATACAAACTTTTAATTAAACAAACGTTAGCTAACCAAATAATATAAAGTCGTCTAACGTCTGTAGGCGTATTCAAAATAAGTATCCATATCCAAACAATTTGCTACAATTCGTGACACCGCGATAAAATTAGGTAAGTCTGTTTACCGCAAAACATATTTGGGGCGTGCAGTGACAACGTACGCCTAATCTTCTTTTATGACCCTCCCAGTTTATTATAACGCCTGGTTTCGGGCTCCACATCGTTTCCCAGATAATCTCAAGGAAATTACTTTCTTGCGGATCATATCCCTAATTAAGGACGGCGTCCTCATCATAGCTCGAGTGGAAGCTGAACATAATAGCCAATCGATATATTGGTGCTCGCTCTTACTCCAGATCTGGATACTTTTCCATTTCAGAAACGCGTTACTCTAACCTTTTTACCTGATTGGTTTGGCTCTTATAGCTTAGCTTGTAAATTCAATTTCATCACAGATCAGTAAACAATCGACAAGCTTGTGTTTTTTATTTTTCGATATGGACTCGCTCGTTTGGAGTATTTAGGCCAGTGTCGAGTATTTTATTATTGCAAGTTATTTGCATAAATGGAGTTTTGTCGTTATTTAGTTACAGTAAAAATCAAGTGAAGACCGGTATAGTCCAATTAAGTCACAGTACCCCAGTAAGGTAGTAAAGACTTTACTAGATCTTTTACATATAAAAAGTCGAATTTACACTAGTTTTGGAAATTAACATACTGCCGCGATGTGTCTTTTACTGCGTTGGCGCCGAAACTCCGATGAACTTGTGATCAAAATTTGGGATGAAGTGTATGAAAATTTTAAATAACTCTTAAAAATGTAACGCATCGTTAAATATTTAGTGCATATAAAACTCCATTGATTTTTATTCCAAGTATGATTGTGCGAGAAGTTTTAAGTTTCTTCTAAAATCAATATGGGTACTAAAGTTTTATTAGTAAGGGTTTTACTACATAATTTTATGCAAATTTTCGGGTTGAGTCGATAACTTTGTATCAGGCTGTTGACATGAGACAGAGTAAATGCACATACATATTTTATTTTTTATTTTCGACAATGTCGTCAAACCGATTTGTGCACTTTGGAGTTCATATGGTTTTATCAGTCTGTTTTTTGATAGGCTACACACTCCTTTTTTTGTCATTATCATCATTGTTATATCAGCCTCATAAAGTCCACTGCTGGACATTAGCCTCCCCAATAGATTACATTCTATTGCCAGGCCACTAGGCTGGGTAGGCGGGTTGGTGATCGCAGTTCCAGCTAGTACGCAGGATGATGCTGCTGCCATCATCCGGTAGGATTTCTCTTCGTCCACTTTTACGACTCCTCGTGAGATGAGAGAGGCACTGTTCTAGGCCGGCACCACACGGCACCACGGCACCTCTTAGTACGAAAGGATAATTAAAATATTAATGGCAATTGAAACAGTCTTGACAAATAAGACGTATTATAGACTTTTGTAATTTGCATAAAAGTGTAAAACCGATTCTAAAGCATTGTGATTTGGGTTTACCTGGGCGATATGTCGGACAAGCGGTTTATTTTTCGTTGTTATTTTTTAAACGAAAACCGCTATCGTGTTTATTTCATTGCTATCTGCAGGGTTTGTGGCTAGATTTTAATTTGTGTTATGTGCTACTTCTGTGAAGTAAACGGTAACAAAAGCGCTCGTAGTTCCGCGGTGCTCGGTGGTCGGAAATGATCACCGAAGTAAAGCAGAGTTTACAGAGGTCAGCATTGGATGGGTGACCGTCATTGCCAATCCGTACTGGGTCCGCATGGTAGAGTATGACCCAATACCCTGGTACCTAGGTATGTGAGAGGAGCCTCGTGCTCAGTGGTGAGACGTGGGATAAGATGAGGAAACGGTAATAGAAACTGACTGAGACTTAGTGAAACAGGCCCTATACAAAAAACTCACATTTTAATGTTTAATCGAAATGGAAATAAACTAATACAACCACATACGACATTATCTACTTTTCAATTTCAAATAAGTATCTACTAGGAGTATTAGGTTCTTTGAAAAGGTTCTTGTTTTGAAAAATAGTGTTCAAAGAGTGATGCAAATGAACGAGATTGCTCGTTGGGAGCTCACACGCTTTGAGTTCTTTATTGAAATGCATCCATGCCATGACTGTGCCAATTTCTGAATGGTATCCAGGCTTGTACATCAATGCCTGGTGTGTATTTATGAGTGGAATCTAATACTTTTTACTGTTTCATTTAAAAATAAGTTTACATATTTCTGTTATGAAGGGCGCCGATAATCGAACATGTATTTTTTACTGTTTTAATGTGATTATTACGTACATAAAAAGTTTAATAACTTACAATTTTTTTATATTTCGAATTAATTAAACTTAATATATTATACTTCGTTGTCAAATGGTTGTCAATATACTGGATTAGATAATTACTGCGAGAGCAAAATGTTTAAAATTGCAATAGTTTCAATGTTTTAATGTTGTTATAAGAGCTTCGGTTCAACTGAAATACGAACTAGTCCAAACATTAAACTATATTAGTAATGGTAAACAAAACACTTCAGTAAAATAATTTAAAAGAACAAATTAAAGTGTGTTTAGAGTGTGTTATTAGTTAATGGATCTGTCTCCGGGTGTGTGTTTCACTATTCGTTTTCATTACAACTCCAAAAATTGTGAATAATTATAAATTTTGTTCTGGTATAGATTTATATCTATACCAGAACAAAATTATCAGTGGTAGCAGAACCCCGAAACCCAAACTATACAACCGATTCAGGCCCTTTGAAATTTTGCTTGTTGAGGTGTCAATACTTTATTTAATTTAATTTAATTTAATTCATTCTTCTAATATTAATGTTATTTTTACTTAAATCCTTTTATCCAGCTTGAGTATATCACGCTCACTTATATGTTTCCGCGGTGGTAGCGTCATGCGTCGGGTCGTTGCGATCCCTAAAATATGGTTGAGCGTAACGCGTCTGCTCATGTCTACTATGTTTATCCGTAATTATGTTAATATTGCTAAAAAGAGTTCTGTCTCCCTTTTTTTTTTCAAATCTTGTGACTGCAGAACACAATTGTTTTAATATTATGTATTTTAATTGTAACTGGCGAGAGAAAAAACCAACCTTGACGATTTTCTTGCCCGTTCTTTTACGATCAAGCTCCCGCCCGCATTGAATGGGCGCGTTAGTTTATAAGTATGACATTCATAAGAGCTCTATTGAGCCAAACTTGAATAAATGAATTTTTAATTTAATTTAATATAGTTTTCGTAGTAATCGCCTATTATCTAGAAAGCTACTTTTATGTCAAAATGTTTATGTATTTTTTTTTTACTACAGATGTGTTTAATATAAAATAATTAAAATAGGAACGTGTGTTCGAGAAGAGGTGGCACAAAATTGTTGTAGCAAAATAGACTTGCCAACTATAACCCGATCAAAAAATTGACACCACGCTATGAAACCCATACTATCCCTCGGGAAATTTAACCGCAACGAACTTAATCAGGGAAAATATCGGAGACGCATCCAGCAACCTGTTTGCAACCCACGGGATAGAACAGGAATAGGGGCTCAGTGGAAATGAAGTTATATACGTATTAATATAGAGACACGAGAAAAATTACATTCTCTAAATATGGGAAAACTTTTTAGCCCATTATTTGTTCATTTTGTTCATGTGTCGAAGGGGTCTTGAATTTATTGCAAAGTACTATTTGTTGCGGGCGTTGTATACTGACAATGAGTAAGTGTAAGTGTTAAGAAGAACTATCTATGGGTTATAATAATTGCTTAGATATTTGTTTTGGCGTAGATTTTCTATTAAATAATATATATTTTGGTACATTCGCTGTCCAGTGGGTACATATAATACAAGCTCTGCTAACTTTGAGACCCGAATATTTATTTTTAATTTATTGAAGACATATATTCCTCTTAATTGGTAAAGCTATAGTGAAATGCTCAATAATGAGCCATTCTTAGGCTCATAGAATGTAAGTGATGTTCTGTGAGTCTGACATAATATAAACCTACTATCAACAAGGTAGTTATTTAAACCCGCACTTTTCCGACTCAAGAGCAAATACTTAAAGTGGTCAATATACAAAAATGCATTTTCTCACGTTAGACTTATTCATGCGCGACAACCAACAAAACCCTGTGGGAAACTTTATGTACTTCTTATGCACTTACGCATAATGGAATTAACTTCAGCTTAAAACGATTATACCACGCTAAGCTGTTTATAACTCTTTGTGATTGTTATTGTATTCATCGTATTTACACTTAACTTAAAAATCTTAACTCAAGTTGACTAATATCGCTTTTCACATACCTACATCACCTTGTCAGCCTTATAAAATCCACTGCTGAACATTGGACTTCTCAATAGATTACATTCTATTGGGGATATTTGCCCATAATCACCACTCTGGGCAGACGTTGGGCTGGGCAGGGTTGATGATAACAGTTCAAGTCAGTACGCAGAATGACGCTGCTGCCCATCATCCCGTAGGATTTCTCTTCGTTGACTCTAACGACTCCCTATGAGTTGAGAGGGGGTGGCTCTATTTTAGGCCTTTATCTTAAGGGCATAATTGTTTCGGTCGATTTTGTGTACATTGATATATGACATAGATGCACAGCACAGACTAACACATTTGATATGTGCATAGACGTTATAAGCATGTTTGTCTCTGTGATATTCATCTGTATAATAATATAGATTTACTGAAACTGACAGTCAGCGATGACATTTGTAAGATAACGATTAGAACGGGCACCCCGATGTTAAGCCAACCCTTCAAAGGTCATGTGTAGAACTTACCGACCTGGATTAAAGAGTTGAAGTCTAATTAATACACATTGTAATCAGGGTTGTTAGTGCGAAATCATGTCAGCAATTCTCACTAACTATTTACTGAGGAAATTAATCTTTGACGTGATGACGTCAGCTGTGATTTACTTAGGGTCTGTTTACTGAATTTTGACTTACGTTACTCCGACAATATGATATATTTTCAAATGCCTACATGATATAACCCTATAAACGTTAGATGATATAATGATCTTTAGAAATTGGTAGTTGTAAGAAGAATTGCGGTAAACTTAATATTTTATTTCTTTGATTGTATTAGACTTTAAGACATAATTTAAAAAAAGCCGAGATGAGTTTCTTGAGGCATTCTTCTCAATCTCGTTGCCTTTTTGGAAGTCTCATTAGAGTCACTGACAGACTGACTGACTGACGGACAATCCCCTCCCCCTAGAATCACGACAAGCTGACTAACAGATCCCCCCTATAAGAGTAACCGACAGACTGACAAATCTTGAGAAAAAAACCACAACAGGCAAATAAACTGACAAACCTTGACAAATTCTGACAAAAAATCCATTTGCTTTTATTTCTTGATTATGGTTCCGCTCATATCTCTTTCATTGTTGTTAAGAAAAAAATTTACGAATCTGAGTGATCCTGTTGATCTTAAAGACAATAAAGTATATTTTATTTTATTTTAACGTTCTGTCCCGTACTTGCCCCCAGCCAACAACCCAAGGTAATAGAGACTTAGGTCATACTCCTCGCAAGCCCAATGCGAATTGGAGACACATATAGCGTCCTGATATTAGAACATTTTAGGCGAAGGCCTTTAAGCATTAATTTAAGCATTTTATAAGAAGTTAAAGGACCATTTGTTTGGCCTAGTTTTTGGGAAGAGATCTGAACCCGGTAGCAGAATGTAAAAGTATTGAGATTATGATGACAATGCTGAATAACAATATCTTTCAAAGGACATTTCTGTTTCCCATACTGATTCTAAGAGTACTGAGTGTGTTATAAAACATCTGCAGTACATAGACGAAATTCAAACTCTATGTCTACAGGCTCTTGAGCAAATCTCACTGAAGAGCTGCGGCCGCCTTAGCGATTTAAAAACTATAAGTCTACTTCTATATAAAAAACGTTATAGATACAGAAGTATAGAAAAGTTTCATACAAATTATAGAAAAGGTTTAATACCCGTTGTGTATGCATAAGTTGTAATTTACATAACGGAAGGTCCATATTGCGTTAATCACGGGGTATTAGGAGCAGCTGTGCATGATGTGCAGAGTTTAGAAGCACTTTGTGATACACAAGAGGGTTGGAGTTTAGTTGGGATACAAATAGGAAAAAGCCCCGCGATTTCTAGTAATTATAATAGACTACACTAACGAGCGACATTTTGTGGCCAGTATAGTACGACGACTAGAATGCATGGTCATGGGTATTTGCCTAATCAGTCTCGCTACTAGACCAGCCAGTGAAAGAAGCGATGGCCCAGTGGCGACACCCATAGACTTCAAATTCAGAGGGTCTCGGGTTCAACCCTAAAATTGTGGTCGTAGGTTCGATTTCCACACAGGAGAAAATAAAAATTCGTTCTGGTCTGAGTTTTTTTCTTACATATATTAAGTATAAATATATATATATATATATTCACGAAAGGGTAGGCAGAGACATATTATACGCCCACATTTTGGTCCCACGTAATAGGTGCCTATTGCCGCTTTTCGGGAACTTTTATGTTCGCCAGAGCCTCGTCCGTTGATCGGCAAGTGCACCACTTGCAGGTGAGGTTGGCTTGGGCTGTTCAGATCTTGGCAGGAGCCCTATTCACCTATATAAAGTATATAGTTACATGTACTTGTTAAGTATGTATATTCAAAAATAAAAATATTTAAGTATGTTTATCTGTTACTTAGTATCCATAACACAAGTTCTTAATGATACTTACCTTCGAAATAAATAATTGGTGTCATTGTAAAAAAAAAATTCAAATATAAGGCACCCAGATTTTGGCTGAAGTTATTACGTTTGCTATGTGTTGATATGCATATACACAGAAACTTTTTCTCGTTATTTAAAAAGGTCTTACTTACATATAACAATAAGTTGTAATTAATATAAGGGCAGGTCCACATTGCGTAAATCACAGGTAATTAGGACGGCCTGCGCGTGACGTGCGGGGTTCAAAAGCTCTTTGTGATGCACAGGAGGGTTGAGCCCGGTTAGCATACACGCAGTACAGAGGTCAGCGGTAGGGTTACTTACTAATATCAACAAAATATAATTGGAGCAGAGCTTTCCTGTACGTGTATATTTTAATGTATGAAGTTTGGTAGATAAAGTAAATTAATATATTGAGTTAAATAAAATAATGATTTTATTTTAGTTTGGCTATTATTGTATACATTTTCCATGTATTCAGTACAATGTTATTTACGTTTAAGAAACAGGTCAAGACACCATTATTATGAGCTACTATTTTATTGTAAAGCAAAGCATAAATTGAACCTTAAATACTATCTGACGAATTTAACAATAAAACGACGTACGTATTCATAGATTGTGCGAACTGAATTACAGACAACATATTGACATATTTTTTGACTTCGTGTTATTTATAATTCTTTTTTAATTTTACATGCGAACTTTGTTTAGGTGTTTGAAGGTATGTAAACAATTTGTCTACTACTTCTTGTAATTTGTGTTCTTATAATTTTAATGGTTCTGTTGTTTTGTTTTTCAGGACAGGAAACAGTTGAATTTATTGCATTAACATTTTAAAAAATCTGCCCTGTCATAAGCGACTATGTTTTACTGACAAAACAGTATATGAACTATGTGAAAGTAAGGGATATGAAAAAACATTTGTTCCGCTTAAACGTTTGCGTTTTGTTTGAAAAATCTGTGTTAAAGCTACCATTTTTTTTTCATAAACCATGCGTTTTATTACTCAAAGGCACACATTCTAATATTAAAGTATTTACATGCATCATCATCATTACAGTCAAACGACGCCTACCTTTCTTAATTATTTATTTCTTTACATACATAGATATATTCACGCCTGTTTACCTGAAGGGATAGGTAAAGGCATATTATACGCTCACATTTCGCCAATGATAAAGTTGGTCCTACGTAATAGGTGGCGAGCCTATTGTGGCTTAACGGGCACTGTTATGTTCGCCAGAGCCTCGTCCGTTGATCGGCAGGTGCACTACTTGCAGGTGAGGTTGGCTTGGGCTCCTTAGGCCTTGGTAGGATCCCTATACACCCTTTTGGTTTTTGACTTAATAATACATAAATACTTTATTTTAACAACTTTAATATATATATTAAAACAATTAACATACACTATTACAGATCAATACAGTCAGCTTCAAATAGCACCCAAAGATCCATAGTTAATAGAGACGTATGTCGATGTTTATGGCATGGCGCTATAAATATTTTCAACTATATGACGACGGCGATTAGTCAACGTATTTACCTACAAACATGTAAACTATTTAATTCGTTAACTAGCAGCGCCTTGCGGTGTTACCCGCGTGGTCCCTGTTCCCGTGGGAGTAGCGGTGTAAAAAGTACTTGTGTGCCAAAAATTTATTCAAATCTGTTCTGTAGTTTTTGCTTGAAAGAGTAACATACTAACAAACTTTAGCATTTATAATGTTAGTTAGATAGTAAGAAAGATTTATTTTTATCATAACTTAGATCAGTACCTATCTATGAGTATTATTCGTGCCGAAGTTTAACTGTTTCCGCTTCATTCGTCAAAGAGTGATTGAGTAAAAAATTATCATTATCTATAGAATACCAAGTTTCACATCCTTCTTTAATAATAAAAATGTGAAAGTAAATTTGTTTCTTTGTTGCGTTTTGACGCCTAAACCAACTGGGTCCCCAATGAAGTACTTTTTCCCCAATGAAGTCCCTACTTTTTAGTTTCAAAGAATGCGTGAAATAAACTTTCGTGTGGATATCGATCACTGTGGTCACTTGCGAATAGTTGTGGGCGGAAAGTAGGCATTTCTTTTTATTGCTTAATAAAAAAATAAAAACATATAATGGGTATAATATTAAAAATCCTAAACGGAAACCGCGCAGCGGTTTATTTGTTAGGGTTGAGTCTCCATTTAACTATCCGCTGTCAACCAAATATGCAGCTTTATATTATATAGTGTAGATATATAGCGCAGGTATGCAGTGTACGTATATAGTGTTTGTGTGTATTGTAGACATATAGGGTCAGTATGTAATGTAGATATTATAGGGTATGTATGTGATGTAGGTATACAGTGTAGGTATATATTGAGTTATATATTTATAAACTGAGATAATATCTTTTTAATAAATTTTAATATGCTTTTACATTGCTTTTATTTAGCTTCTCCATAAGCTCGGCAGGTAGCTTGTTCAATGTCAATGGCGGCATGTAGTCCCATGTCCTTTCCCCGTATACGTATTTTTTTAAGAGCAGTACATATGTGGGTAAGTATGAGACACTAAGAAGGTTGCTGTTTCGTGTACGTTTACCATTACCATTTTTTTCACAAATTAACGCCATCTTAAATTTGTTATAGACATTAATTACCTGACAGTGATGGAATAAGCCAGATTCATTTTCTTTGTATTTATCTTTGATATGCCTATTTACTATAGATAGATAAAATAACAATTAGTATTTTTTTTTATTAATTCAAATAAATATTTAAAATAATTATTCCTGGACATCTCACACAGCGGTTCTAGTGAGAAACTAAGCTGGCTTTTTTTGTAAATAATAAAAAAAAGAATACCGACCGACCACTTAGTCTCGGCATTCTTTCATGTTCGTATTTATGTTTACAAATTCAGGTCTTATATAAGAATCGAACGCAAGACCTTAGAAATGAGTGCAGATAAGCTGAACTTCTCTCCATATCGGACGTCAAATGCTTCAATTTTAGTTATTTCCTTAAAATAACAAACCGCTCTCTATAAATACGCTTTTCAATTATAGTTAAAGCAATATCCCATACAGGCGAAAGCGGGTAATGAATAGGCTAAGGTCTTTCAAAACTTTCCGATAAATCAGATAAACAAACCCACAGGAAGACTTTACCGTCATTGGTTGTAAAGGAAGTCATTCAGAAACTAACTGACACTAACTTTGAAGGACTATTGGATTCTTGGCTATCAGTTTGTCAGAATCTTTAGCTAACTAATTCTCTGATGTAACATCAATTATATACGTTTTTGACGTTTGATGTTTAGCTATAGAACTTGAGTCAATAAGGAGTATTAGTTGTTTATGTCAACTGTGGTATTATTTTAAATCATGTGGTATATATATAGTTTTTTTTTTAAGTATTATATATTCTTCCTTTCGGTAAGGTATTGATGTTATTCATTATGCTTATTATAGTGTAAGAGTATCGTGCCATGTGGTACCCGCCTGGAATAGTGCCACTCCCTCTCATCTCAATGGGAGTCGTAACAGTCGATAAAGAGAAATCCTATCAGATGATGGGCAGCAGCGTCATTCTGCGTGCTAGCTTGAACTGCAATCACCAACCCGCCTGCCTAGCGTGGAGATTATGGGTTAATACCCCCAGTAGAATGTAATCTATAAGGGAGCCCAATGTTCAGCAGTGGACTCTATAGGGCTGATATGGAGTATTAGAGTATGAAACCTGAGTCCAGTAGTGGGAAATTAATAAGTTGAAATACAATGAACTTGCTGCTAAATTTCGCGATATGTCCGTCATCACCTACCTAGGTGTCCGACTGCAGTCTATTTCACCTTAAAAGTAGTACTAAAAGCTGCACAAACTTTTCATGTTCAAGTTCGACATAACCACACACAGTCTGTGTTATGCAGAGACCTTCTCTCCGTCTCACTAGTAAAAAGTAGTCCCCAATTTTTTTTTATCTTTACTAATTTACATAAAGTTTAAAAAAAAGTTGTAAGCAATTTTCAAACGGTGTAAAGCTTAACTAATCCACTTCCAAGCGTGGTTTTGTCCAGGAAAACAAGTGAGCAATTTTGTAATTTCGCCTACACGCCGTGCGTTGCAATGAAATGTTTTCTGACCAGAATTTTAATGTAAAACCCTAAGTTGAATTCCTCGTCGCTGATGCTAGAATGCTCTTTTTGTTGTGAAGAGGCGTTATGCGGTTTTGTTTTTTAGTTAACTTGTTCTTTTATATCCAAGACTAGTGGTTTCCCGCAACTTCATTCGTCGGCGCTGATGCTAGAATGTTCTTTTGTTTTGGAAAGCGTGGTTTTGCTTTTTATTTAACAAGTTCTTTTATGTCTAAGACTGTCTCTATATATATTTTATATCTATGTCTCCCTCAGCAGCAGAAAAGGCGTTATTTGTCTTTTTTTATCTTTTTCTTTTGTATCAAAGACTGGCGCCTGTAACTTTGTTTGTGTGGTTGATTTAAAGCGTTCAATTGAAATGCGTCTGTAATCCTAAATAAACAAAAGTTGTTGTTAAATAAAAGTAAAAGTGTTGCATTTGTGATTTTATTGATCTTTGATCCACTAACTAATACCTACTACTAACTAACTAGCTACCATACATATCGACATAAATATAATACGAGTATATATAAACTGCTACACCCTGGTTGCGTACACACACATATATAAAAAGCGATATTTATGAAAATGTTACTCTATAATCCATGACAGCTATCGTCACGAATAAGGTATAAATCTACAATCTCCATATCGCTAATGAAGGTTCTCACGTACAAGTACCAACAACCAAACACAAACGTGTGAACATATCAGTATATAATGCCTATAATGGCATTACTGTCGGTAGGGTTTGTAAAAACCTTCTAAATGCAAGAGTACTTAATAAGAGTGTGAAATGGCCAATGAAACTTCACTTTACTCGTATAAGAGTAGCTGTTATTAATGTACTTTGCGATTATAAATGCCTACTATTTTGGTAGTACTATGGCCATAATGCAAGAAGGACAGGCGATCGCCGGGTGGCAGGAACTATAGAAATTAAATTATGTCTAGATATTCGTGCCTTAAAAGAGTTTACTGTAGGTACTTTTAATTACACTTACACAAATTCAAAAGAATATTTCGTAGTTTTGTGTTTCAAACATAAACTAACCAGTTTTCTAATCCACTTAATACTTGTAATAGCAGAACATAATAAATTACATTACGAGCTTCGCTGCCAAAGAAATAAAATTTTGAACATTTGGTAAAAAATTTACAGTTAGAGATATCACAATTAAAGACATTTTGGTACTTTGTGATTTCTATTTCTCAATGTGAAGATAACAAGCAAAAATTTAAAGCCCACTTTAAATATTTAATTATAGATAACGTACTATTAGAATCCTAACCAAATACTAACCAAAAGTCCACTACAAAATAATGATTAAAATATCCAGGCTAATCCGGCCGCCTTAAATAAACAGGATTGCGCACCGGCCAGAATAAAAATATGAACGCCCGGAACAAAGTGTATTTGTCACGGATTTTCCACGAAATGGAATCCCGGGAGTCTATTAACTCCCGTGAAATGTGCAAGGTAAGACAAGCGGGAATGGATATGGTTTTATCTTCCTTTACGAATGATAATATTTTACTAACATACAATAGTGTATGTATTCTTTTGAATATAAATCATTATAACCAAACTAATTGTTCTTTACTATTCTTGGCAGGAAACATAGATTGAAATAACGACGGGCCGGTGGATGAAAGCGGCTTAAGATAGATCGACATGGAAAACCGTTGGGAAAACTGGCTGAGGTGATGAATAATTTTTTGTGTTTTATTTGTCTTTTTATAATGTTGTTTTACTGGTGTTCTAGTTGTAACTGTCAAAAAAAGATTTCTTTTAGGCAAACGTAGTTTTAAACGACCTGCCGCAAGATTGATCGACGATTTGAGAAAATTTGCTGGTACCGAATCGAGAGGCGAAGTGTCGATCTTTGGGTTAGGCCTATGCTCAGCAGTGGACGACCACTGGCCGATTGATAGATTCAAGTTGCCTGATATGAAACGTAGTTCACTTAGACCTCTTTGTTTAATGTAAAGTTCGTTTATAACAAACGTCAACAATAAATAACTGTTAAACCGAATCTCGTGACAAAATCTCATAGTAACATCTGTCACTGTCAAAGTCCAAAATGCAAAATTGTTGCCATGTTTTTTATTAGTAACTTTTATCGTAGTTAGCGTTTTTGAAACGCAGACCAGATTGTAAAAGAAACCTCCGTTCGTTTCAAAAACCTTTAAAAGTTAACTCTTGGTAATTTCTTAAAAAATCCATAACAATCTCAGACAATATGAATGCACTTTCTGATGCTCATAAATAAACAATTTGAGAGAAGTGCATTTTTGTTAGAAACTATTTTGAATAAGGAGCATGAATAGTTCCTTTCTTCTCAATAGATCCTTTGAGCTCGAAGACCTAATAATACAGCAATTGTGCAATTCATGAATAGTTCCAAGTTGACAGAGAACAACTGAGCCTTAACTCTTGAACTCCAGCCACGATAGGCAGTGTCCAGTTGTAGCGAACTATTGCATTCAATCATAAATTAGGAACCTAATGCTTAGAAATCTTCGTGCATTGTAACTACCATGACTTGGCATTGAGTTTATCTCTCAAATTTTGGATTTCTGAATATCGTAGAACTCCTCTGCTTACTTAAACCCGTTGTCTGGCTCTGTTCTGGCTATAAAATGTACTAGACCATTAGGTATAACACTAGTTACATAATTGTATCTATCTAGTGTTAGACTTGTCTATTTATTTATTATTGTCTATAAAATGTATAGAAGTATATTTATTAAATTGAGTTTAGATATCTTAATTAATTCAAAGATTTCTATCTATTTACGCAAGCGCTTCTCATTAAAAAGTTCATTTAACATAGTCATCGGTCTGTATTTGTACACAATTGGACATAGGCCTATCCAATGGAATGCCGAAAGTAAAGTATTTAATATTATCCATCACTCACCTTGACATTGCGTCTCTTTTATAATAAACAGAAGACACGAGGCGATGGTTATAAACCTCCAGCGCCGGCGTCCCATCTTGTATGTTTGTATTTCACCGTCTCATTACTAAACGAGGTCCAGTTGGAGTTATAACGTGTAGCTATTCACCCCAGCATCGACAATCGCCATATTTGGCACGAGAATTGGCACAGTCATTGATTATTCTACACCATGTTGGCAACACTGTCACATCTGAAACAAAAGAGGATGCGGATTATATTTTTGTTTTGTCAATTAAAGTTAAAATGTTAGATAAATAGATAGCATTATAAATATATATATATATATATATATATATATATATATATATATATATGTCGGATATAATTGTCATAGTAATACAATGGTTGCTATGTTATTATACTAAAGAAAACTTTTTTTTTTTAATTAGCTATCTGACACATGAAAGCAAATCAGTGCTTATGTCAAGTCCATACATTTTGTTTTCGTTTATTAAATATTACTTTGTGACACAGGGAGCCCGATGTACAGGTGAAATTATAAATATAAATAAAATTTGACTAGCGTCAATTTCTTAAATGTAACAATGGAAATTTTTATTAAGAAAAAACATTTATAACTGATAGAAATCGCGATATATTAAACTATTTAAACTACTTTTAAGCTGCGACGTTCCACATACTTTACGATAATTCGTGGTCATTGGGGATATTGAGATGACAGGTGACATAGATACAGTTTAAAATTCAAAACTACCGTCACTAGAATATTAATTATTACACACGTTTGGATCAAAAGTTATTTACCTACAGTATGACACCTGGCTGCGCCGTCATCTGACTCCGAACACTCTGTGTCAATCGCGTATGCCTCCCACAGGGATTGATAAAAAGAGGTCTAAAATACACCGAGCTGCAAACTGACCTACTTTCTGTTATATTTTCAAGAGCGAAGTGCGCAGGCTTTTGCATAGTAATATGACATAGGTAACTATTTGAATCGCAGTCACGTTTTTATTGCTTGAATGGAATGATAATCGTGATTTGCGTTATTGTAATATAACGATCGTGTGGTGTGGAAAACTTAAGGTACTTACATTGTTACGTTTGATATATGTTAAATCGTAATATGGAGACTTTTATAAAGAGAGAAAAAAGAGACTCAATGAACATTTAACATGCTTTCAAATTTGCAATGAAAATTTATTGACATTTAAATAAACTTACATAGTTTTTGAAACATAATTTTTCTTCATGATTAAACCCCACATTCCTCCAATATAAATGCAGAGGAGTGAAGAGTGACATAAAAGTCAAAATAATTTATTCAAGTTTGGCTCTATAGAGCTCTTATAAAAGTCAAAACTTAAAAACTAGCCCGCACATTCACGGTTTTTTCTCCCACCAGTTACAAGAAAATGGACTTAATAGTAAAACAATTTGACAATTCTACAAGAACCTGTGTTCTGTCACAAGATTTAAAAATAAAAGAAGAAAATAACTCTTTTTCTAGTTATTCTTTCATATGATCTTAGTATTTATATTGGTACCTTAAAGCTATGTTATAACATGTACCATAAATTGCAAAAGAGCTGTATTACCGAATGGTTTTTAAGAATATTAAAATTATGATTTTTTTAATAGATGTTTTGATGCATATAATTAAAGTATGCCCAAACTTAAACGAATAAATTTGCTGTATTTAGCAATTCTTGTGATACCCGAGGAAAAAAGCTATAAAATAAAATAAAAAGCAACAATGCCATATTGACGGCTCACTCATATACTGATGTTTTTAATTAATTAATATAACAGACATCAGCACACAAAATGTTTACAAACGGATTTTCTATTAACATTGTTGCCCTCAATGTTGCCATTCCCGTAGTCGAATTCCGTCCGAACTGTATAAACTTTTTGACAGCTCTCCAAACTTGGACAAGAGACCGCCTCAAAGAACTTGACATTCGCTGTCACTTTGGCAACTTGCTGATTCTGTGTCACGGGACCGGGGAGTTGGTTGTTATTGTTTCCTTCAACATAGTTGAGTGAGAGAGGACGAAACTATGCTGGACATACTTAATTTATACACGCTTACTATATACCTATACAATCATTAAGGACTTGTGTCATGGATACTAAACAACGGATAAAAATACTTAATAACAATTTTTTTTTGTAAATACATACTTAATAAACATAGAAAACACCCAAACCAGAACAAATATTCACACACAAAGACTTATACACACAAAGATTTGTCCTGTGTGGGAATCGAACCCACAACCCCAGGAGCAAAGTGCTGGTATAATGACCTCTACGCCATTTCGGTCGTCAAACCTACCTATTGTATTTATTATCCTTTAAACTCGAAATGAATTAAGGGCTAATTGGCATCAAATCAATTAGTTTACTGGCTTCTATGTTTACTGAACCGAATCATGACAAATTGTAATTTATATCACCTAGTTAATGATGTATGCTTATCGACTAGAAACTCGCACTATTAATGCTAGTGAAACCAATAGTATAATACTTGGTTGATTTATAATGGATATAAATGTTAGTTTACTAGGAAAAGAGGTTTAATGCGTAGAAAATCTGTCAAGACACTTTTCAAGACGATAGAACTTTCTTTTGTAAGAAAAGAAATGATTTTTGTCCAGAAGTGTAAGATTTGGTCAAAACTCAGTTAACAGTAAGTAGTATTCATATTGTATTTATAATTAGCAATGATCTCACATTGGATTTTCATAAAGTATAACATACATATAATCACGCCTGTTTCCTCAAAGGGGTAGGCAGAGGCATATTATACGCCCACATTTCACCAACCATGTTTTTGCGAGCCTGTTGCCGCCTCATCATATCCTAGCATTATCCCGGTTGCCGTCTGACCTCCGCAACGCAGTGGGAAACATCATTCTATGGTTAAACCAGCTATCAGTCTGTTAGAAGGCAATAACTTCCTAAGAACGCCATAGATGTTCATGACATCTGGGATTAACGTGCTTTCCGAGGCACGTACCTATAATTACGCACATAACTTCTAAAAGTCATAGGTGCTCCACCAGGGTTTGAACCCGAGAATTCTCTGTTAGAATGTAAGTATATAACAAAAAATCTGTGCATTTGTAAGAGCATCACTTGAGTACTGTCTGTATAACGCTAAATCAATAGCACAATTTTCATATAACACGGCTTCTTACAAAGGCAATGTTAAAGATTTTAATTTAAATGGTCCGTTGTAACTAAATATACGAGTATGTAAAAAAATTTTCGATTATTGAATTACAATGATCGTTATTATCAATTATTACAATACATAAATATTTTCTGACCATTACGCCAATTATTCAGTTCCAAGAAAGAATAAGTTCTAAGTATTATTAAGAACTTGTGTTACGGATACGAAATAACGAATAATCATACAACAAACATAACGGAAAACCCTACGTTTCTATTTAATTTTCATTCAAAGCATTATAATTATTTAATATTATAATACTTTTTTCGTTATCCTGCAGACGTAAACAGAGAAGGAAATTGCTAAAAATATTTGTTTTGCTACAGAACTCTAAAAACTAACATCATTAACCAAACTAGCAACCAGTTTCCATAAACATATTCTCAGGTTAAAGTATATTTTACAGGGTAAAGTAAAGCAGAGCAACAAATGTTCGCAACATGATGCAACAAGTCTCATTAGACTTTCCGGGAAATGCTCGAGCCTCAGTAAAGGTCTTTGACAGTTAGTGAAGCAAAAAAACCCGTTGCGACCACATGGGCTAATTGTAGGTTCATATCGCTTTCACTGTCAGGCCGATTATAGTTTTTCATGGTTGTCTTGCGAGAAAATCAGATATCTGGTCCAAAGTATTCTAGAATGGAACTAGTGAGTAGGCTCGCTTGTTACCTTGCGTATTCCACGATCCGGAGCGCCCTAACTTGTTTGCTGCATTGATTGCTTACCATCAGGCGGGATGATCGCTTTCACTGTCAGGATGGTTAAAGTTTTATTAGATGGTTAAAGAAATCAGATTTCTGGCCTAAAACTATCCTAGAATGGAGCCAGTGAGTGGGTTCACTTGTTACCTTGCATATTTCACGATATGAAGCGCCTGAACTTATTCGGACTTCATTGTCTGCTTACCATCAGGCAGAATGTTGTCATTATGACGTGTCACACATTTTAAAAAACTACCATAAGAATGCAAAAGACCCGTCAGAAGGCCGTAGTTTAGATGAAAAGACGATATCGCTAAGATCGCGCGTAAAAATTGAATCAAAATAAAACAGAACAAACAAGACCAACTCGATTGAAAATGGCTTAAAAGATGACTTGTACTACCTTCATGGCAGTGAACCCGGCTACAGTTACATTTAAAGCATTGGCTTATTAAGTAAGTGATATATGGAAAGTGGTAGTGATCATTCTGGTATTACTTGTATAAACACAGCGGTATTTATCTGGTTCCGATATGGTATATTGGTTTGTTTAACGGGCGTTGTAGAATCTTAATGTCCGTAAGTGATATACAGGATGTTTGGTGCATCGTGTGCCAAATTGAAAAGAGTGATTAAAGGGGTGTTTGTCTACCTCTTCAGACCCTATTAAAATCTTAGTCAATAGGATTTCTTTATGTTGATATATAAAAAAAAAGTCTACATTAAAATTTTAATTTCAAATTGTAAGGTCCTTTTCTTTAAATTTTCAATTTATAACGTTCTAAGCTTCTATCACAACCAAAGTATCTTGCCAAAACCATATAGCTTTCTATTTTGCTACAATACAAGCGCAGTACAATAATATGCAGGCTGACATTTACAAAGCACAATTTTACTGGAGCTTTCTCTCGATATTTTTGTTCTAAAAATCGTTTCTATAGCAAAATCGATGTGTAGTCAATGCGTGCTCCGAGCTCCGAGGCACGGTGTGTTTACGTGAAACTGCTCGACGGGCCGGAACGTCGCTTTCACACGCGCGGCATCTGGCGTCTTGTCGCGTGCCTCGTGACGTCACGACACGTTTCACTGCTGCCGATGCCGGTGCACGCGGTGCTATAAAAACTCTTTGCATTTTCTTTTTTCAATTCTGGAATACTCGTAGCTCGTAGGTACAGACTTTTTGTTAATTTTCATTTTACCATTTCGAAGAGTTCCATAGAGCTTCGAAATGGTATTGACAGGAATATACTTTAAAGAGTGCACCGTTTTATTTCGAACTCCATTAAATAACTGTTTGTTTATTGTTTCTGTTTTGTTTTTAAAATATTAATAAAAATTTACTATTTACATACATTACAAACATACAGAATATCACGACTATTTTCCCGAAAGGGTAGGCAGGGGCATATTTTACGCCCATAAATCGGCAATTATATTGTTGGTCCCACGTAATAGGTGGCTAACCTATTACCTCTTCCGGGAACTTTTATGTTCGCTAGAGCCTCGTCCACACCACAGGTGCAGGTGAGGTTGGCTTGGACTCCCGAGATATTGGTAGGATCCCTACACACCCTTAAATTTTATTACTGATAATTATAGAATTTAACTAACTAGCTGCCGTCCGTGTAACCTATAATAAAGCACGTAGTACATATAATCGCAGCAAAATCCGTTGCTTAGGTTAAAAAATCTAATTATACATAGGAACAAATAGAGGAAAGCGACTTTGTTTTATATACTAAGTAGTGATATGAAAAAGCGGATCTTGATCGTACTCCGTCCATTACTAGACGCATAAAACCATTGCCGACTTCAACTACACGGACTTTTCAAGTGCTATTTCCCAAGAAAATTATTATTTGCGATGAAGAGAAATGTGACATGCATGAGGTAAGAACTAGGTAAATGTATACACTTTCTATGTAATCAGATGTTCTATAATATAAGCTGACAGACAATAAACAAAAAGAAGTGTTCGATCGTCAATCACGAGTAAGCACGCAGTCCGCTCCTTAGGTCGTGGGTTCGATTCCCCCACAGGACAAATCTTTGTGTATATTTGTTCTGGTCTGGGTGTTTTCCTATGGATATTAAGTAGGTATGTATTTACGAAGAAAAAAAAGTTTTTATATAATATGTTTATATATTATTTAGTATCCATAACACAAGTTTTTTGATACTCATCTTGGACCTAAATAACTGGTTTGATTGTTAGAAAATATTCAATTATTTCTTATTAATAATTTATACCCATGTTTGCAATATCAATAAGATGCAATAACTACGTCATATAAGGTATAAGATCTTTTTTTTTGTCTGAGGGCGAAGTTTCGTTTTTCGTTGACTAAGGTACTCTAATTCAACGAAAAACTAAACTTCGTTATATCCATCCCTTTCACTCTATAATGATATACCTAGAGAGTTGTTGTTGTTGTGCTCGTTGTGTTTGCTTTTATGAGGAGTTAAAAAATCTAAGAGAGAACTGTATCTAATGAAATGGAAAGCTACTAATCCAGATGTCGTAAAAGTAAGAGCAATTTCGCGGTTACTCTAAGACTAGACTTTAAAATACTTCGTAACGAACCGCTGTAATAATCATTAAAAATGTATTCCTACAGTCTTATTGAGTTTTATTTTATATGATGTTTATTTATTCGGAACATCAACAGCACAGTGTACTAATAATATACATATTGTTATTTTTAGTAATTCGCATCTACAAAAGAAAAAAAGGTAAATATGTCACAGAAGTTCTTTATATGGATAACCTGTGGGGAAGTTCAGAACTGTATCATTGTATTTTTAAATTCTACGTCGAACCTTTTAACGCGGTTTGAAGACAATCAATGAGAATTGTTGAAAATCTAAGGCTTTCAAGTGGATTTGAACTCTCAAGTAAGACGCTTTTCTTCCTCATGCGTGTTCTAACGCTTGTATAATGGAGTGTGATCTGATGATCGGTTTCAGAGGATGCCAATGGCTTCTTTCTATCATCGAACTGTATCGCCATCTGCAAGGAGTTCTTCTTTAAATCATAGAAATTACAGGTACGATACGTTTCAAGAAAACATTCAATTGCGTGAAATGAGCTCCCTGGTAATGTTTTCTTAAAAGATAGGCTTTTTAAAATGGTCGTTAAAAGGTTCGGCAACGCGCTAGTCTTGCCCCTGGATGCAAGCGCCACCTTGTATTATATTAAAAAATATATTATAATGAACCCACATGGCGTTCACTGATGGGATGTAATCTGTTTAGTGCCACTTAAGGAAGATTATGTTTAGTAAATAGTCCGCTTGTCATTACTAGACATCAATAATAGGCCTTATTCGCCGTGTATTTTCAACAGCGGCAGTTTCCTCTAAACTAGAGCATAGTACCGTATAGAGAAATATATAGTTGTTAGTATTATATGTTATATGGCATTTCTAATTGCATAGAGCAAATCTATTTTGAATGACTAAGCATTTGAAATTCGAACCCATAAAAAACCTAAGTGAATATTATTTGATCCTCTCTAGGTTAAAATAAAAATCTCGAGTGCGGATAACAAAGATCTATATCGATTTACGATTTATACATTTTTAGTAGCTGGAACGCTATAGGAATTATATACTTTTAAAAACCAAAAGAAAATAATTGATATTTTTAAATAACCTAATTGTAATTTACTTCCGATTTAGATAGATGTGTGTGTGCATAAATTATTTTTTACCTCATACGAACTCGTGGTAACAACATAGGCAGCATATTCAAATTGTAATTTGTAACTAACCTAATTATAATTTTCTTCTGATATTCAAAAGCCTTCAAAGATGCCGCCATGTTGTGCAAAAATAATTAAGTACGGTAAATTTAACACCATAAGGTTTGCTTTGCTTACGCCCTGTCAGCAGGAAAAACGTAGCGAAAACGTGCCGTTTCTCTCAAAGGGAAACGTACATCAGCAATTTGAGTTAATGTAAGCATAGGAAACATTACCGTCAACGATTAGTAAAGAAAATTTTGATGTCTTGTGAAGTTTCTCAAAGAGCGGCCCTTGTTTGAAAATACAGAAAGGAAACAAAACGTGCGCAATTGAAGTCTATGAAACCATAAGAAACATTACCGTCGACGATTAGTACGGAAAATTTTAACTGATTACGAAGTTTACGGTTCATCAAAGACCTTTTAAAATATTAAACATTAAAATAATGATTTGTGGGGAAAGTTCTGATAGCTTGTGAAGTTTACTGTCACTTAAAAGCCTCGAATATATGACGACCGATATGGCGTGGTGGCGAGTATACCCACACTCCGCTCTCAAGGATGCATAAGCATGAAAGTTTGTTCTAGTCTGGGTGCCTCCCCATGTATGTTAAGTATGTTTTTGCAAATAAAAAAGTATTTATGTATGTTTATCCGTTATTTAGTTTCGTTAAGCACACGTCTTAATGATACTTATCTTGGAACTAAATAATTGGTGTAATTGTTAAAAATATTTATTTATTAATTTTTTTTTAAATATAGTAACTACACATCCGAAATTTAAGTCTACGTGTATGTAAGCATAGGAAAAATTACCGTAAAATAACGATTAGTAAGGAAACTATAGATGGCTCGCAATTTCATTTTCATTTATTCATCAAGTAACGTTGACTCAGAGTGTTAGTAACAATATTCCTTATACCTATGTTAGTTTACATATCAGACACGCACTCAATTCACTGCCACAACTTTAGCAAGAAAGTGGAGCGCAAGCAGCAATTATGTTTGCAATGTTTACGTATTCTCAAGGACTGTTCCTTGTTTAAAAAAATAGAAAAAAAACATCCGAAGAATATTAAAATTTGTATATCTAAATACTTCTGCTGTGTTCAACATTTACTGCATCACTTATTTCTTACTACTTCTCCGCATGCCGTACAAGTGTTCGAACCCTCATTACGTCAAGATCGACAACTTCCATCAAATCGTGTCCGTAACAGTACAACGAAATTAAAATTATACAACAAAAGCGTTCTCGCAAATAAATTAACGTAAGTCCGAGCGTGTTTGAGGCACACTTTAATTGTCCTCATTGTGGGGTTACGAAACGTTCTCACGGTCGTTCTTGTCGTGTGTGTCCCACATTTGGGTCATATCCCTTAATATATTTTTCTACTATTAGGAGGGCATTTAACCTGCAAATATTTCAATAATAGGTTACTTGTTGAAGAACTTAGTGCTATCACAGCGGCAACGTCGGAATTATCTGTCATATATTTTGTTATTATTACACTAATAAATAGGTAACATCATTTCACTAAGAGCTATCTAATCCATTACCGAATTAATCAGATCGTCTTTGTGTCCTGATTAACAGATATTCCTTTTATATTTTTTCTAACTTTTATTTTGATCACACCAAAAAGATATAATTTTAAATCGGCACTAAAATAGATAAAATACTTCTTCATGCCGTATCGCTCACCAAAAAGCAATAATTAAAATTTCGATAGCAAATATAGTCTGCACGAACAGCCAAACAGTTAAATTACCATATTGCAATAAAAATAAATTTAAGCGATTAAATTGCAAATCTGGATAAAAATACAATAAATGCCAACGTTGTCACTATGACAGCGTAATCCTCCTTAGCTCGTAACCTTGAATGTCTCTCAAAAGTTTTGTTCGCCGTGACAAAAGAATAGCGCCAGGGTACCATTTATCTTTGAATATGAAAGAAATAACTAGGTATGCACTGTTTCTTAATGTTTGCGGTTCCAGTTCATATGGTGCAATGATGAAAAATTCTTTGGAAAGACCTTGTAGGCGAAATAGCACTATGCATTGCTATTTTGCCTAAGCCTCACTCTAACTACGAGTACTAGATAACTAAGGATAGCGTAAAAAATATGTATTTTTATTGCGTTAAGTATCATTCAATATGCTACAGATTAACATGACTTAATTTTAAAATTTATTTAATTTTTGTTTCCATTTAGTTTCGTGCTCGACAGGGTCCAGGGATAATGGTCTTATATATTATTATTATGTGTTTGTACGTAATGATTTTTTAATAAAAAATTAAATATAATTCAATTTAATCATCTCAAGTTAGACAACCACTACGTGTTCAGGTTCAATAAAAAGAACTTACTTCTACGAATGGGTGTATTGGGATCCTAACAAGACCTAAGGAGCCCAAGCCAACCTCACCTGCAAGTGGTGCACCTGCCGATCAACGAACGAGGCTCTGGCGAATAAAACAGTGCACGGTAAACGGCAATAGGCTCGCCACCTATTACGTGGGACCAACTATATAATTGGCGAAGTGTGGGCGTATAATATGCCTCTGCCTACCCCTTCGTGGAAACAGGTGTGAATGTATGTATATATGTTTTAATCTTTTATTTTAGTGTCCCCAAGACCACGAATCATTAAAATGTTCGAAATATCGTCAGGATAAAAATAGAAGAATAAACCGCAATTTCAATCCGTACAGTAATGAAAATATGTAAAGTACGTTTCACCAAACAAAATACAGCTTAGTGAAAAGTTTAACTCAACTTCGCGTCTATGTATGTATGACACATAGCAAAAATACAGATCGAATCTATAGAAATAACAGGTATGTACCTAGTTATTAATCTGTACTTACTGTAAGGACACACAGAAAAGATGTAAGACGCCGACGGAGCACGGACATATATCCCTTTCATACAAAATGTATGATTTTGCGACGCGACATTTCAATACATTTTGTATCAAAAGGGACGCGGTAGAGACATTCTTCCGCGCCTTGTCTTCGTTTTACGTCATTTCTGTGTGTCCAGCGCCTTCGGTGATTCATGACATTTTCTAAACAGTAATTCCTGCTTCAAGGCATTTTCATTAATTCCGATTCTCAACAGCTCTTTATTCCGTTATGAGGAATTGAATGGAAGTCTACCGCTGAAAGTAATGTATTGACCTTCAGATTAATATAAAGTATATAATAACGAGTGTCTTCACCTCGACTTTAGCTAGGTATTATAAATTCCTAGACAGTATTATTTAGTACCGCCTTTCGAAATATTTTTTAATTAGGTGTATTAAATAGTATTACGCATGAGCAAACGCTAAACTGTTCTAACAGGTACATTATAATTAAGGTTTTGGTTTTTAATTATTAGCAGAAATATCAAAAAAATATTTTACATACTCTTTTTAGTTATTTCATTGTTTTATCGGTAGCTTTAATTTTTCAGGGTCGCTTCCTCAAAACTATTGTTTTTTTTTTGATATACTGAAACGAATTACCAAGAGGTCACAAACTTAAGTTATTTTTTTAATTCTCTTCTATTTTTGCGATATTTGAATCCGTAAACCATATTTTATTCAAGTCATTCAATTATCCCAACCATTCTGTTTTAGATTTTGATAATTGCTGTACGTTCATTCATCAACGAAAATGTTACATTGAAGGACGCCACGTGAAGCGGAGGCAGGCCTATGTATGTATCCATACATTTAGTCTCATTTGCGATATTCTTCGAGCGAAATTTGCGCTGCTGCAAATATTACGAAGAAGCACCTGCCTACGGATAAGGCACGTTTTTATAACTACGTAAATGTTTGTATGCAGAACTCCTTTCCTAAAAATACGTAGGGAATAATGCTGTAAAACTGACTTATGTAAATGAAGCAGTTTCCTAATCAATCAATTAATCAATATTTCTTATATGCCATAGACAAGTTACGTCTGATAAGGAACTTCTTAATAAGAGAAAGGAAGTACTGTTTTCTACGGCATATTTGCAAACCCGACTAAGTTAGTCAATAATAAACAAATCCAACATCTGTCAGATCGGCGCTAAGACTTGAAAAAGCGGGCTTTTTGAATAAGGCAGGCATGTGATTTACCATCCGACTATGAGAAGGTCAATATTCTTAGGCAATTATATTAAAACATTAATATGTAGCATTGGTTGATTATATAATTGTCACTATAGGTGTAAAGTTAAAGAGTAAAGGACAAATTAAATGCTCAAGGTACTCGCGTGCATACCAACCATGACGAAGGTCTATTTGTCGCTTACAACACTCACAGATACACGATTCTTCAATTCACAGCCTATTGTAAAAAGTAACGACTTATAAGCCTCTTAAAAACTTTTCGAAAATTATAATCGAACTTCGTTAAAAGAAGGCTTTGTTTCAATTATAATAGTGGCCGACAAGGTTGAGTAAGTACTTGAACTTTTTTTATTGAGAATTCGTGTTAAGCAAGTTGAATGAAATTAGGCGTTCTAAATGCAAAATCCATGACCGTTTTTCAACCTACGTTCTTTTATTTATTTCGATAATTAATTTAAATTTTACCAATAGTCTTAAGTTGCTAGTTTGTTCAAAAATTTTTGGGATAGCTTCCAAATTTGAATAATAGGGAACTTGTTCTTAATTTGAAGGCTTGAACTTTTAAGTTGAAATATGACTATACGGAGAAAATCCAAACAAAGCAAGCTCCCTATATTTCTTATAAGCCATAGACAAGTTTCTTCTGATAAGGAACTTCTTAATAAGAGAAAGGAAGTACTGTTCTCTACGGCATATTTGTGGTGTAGGATTACGGATAACAATGGCACGTTACAAATGTTTCATTTAATTATGTTTGTGCGGTCGCATCGGTGTTACTGCTAGCCACAAGTTTCAAGAAGCATTGCGAACCTTATCACATCCTTAAACGTTTGTTTTTTAGGAATATTTTTCTTTGGCATTGTCAGTTTTACTGTGGCAATTGCAAACCCGACTAAGTTTTGTTCGTTTTCTATGACCTCCTCATATTATAGCACCAAGTGGCTTCCAATAAACAAGGATTAAGGTCATTGTAAAGTTGCGTATCGTTATCTTGGTTTGTGGATGTTTATCTTTATGTAACGTTTCGTACGTCCTTCTATGAACGTTTAATAGCATTACGTACTATTTAATCAAGTCTAATTTTCATTGTTTGTACACAAACGGTTGAATTAATTAGTTGATAATTATGTATGTTTCGGTTGGCATGTTAATCTGACACAACCTATTTCAGTCTAATTAGATCAGCGCGCAATGACGTTCGACCGTGTGGTGTATTTAAGTTTTGTGTTTAATTACATTTCGGTCACAAATAAATAGTGCCGTGTGGTATAGAATAGTACCACCCCCTCTCATCTCACGGGGAGACGTAAGAGTCGACAAAGATAAATACTACCGGATGATGGGCAGTAGCGTCAACCTGCGGACTGGCTTGAACTGCGATCACTAACCCCTGGGCAGGCGGGTTGGAGGCGTAATGATTAAGGGCAAATACCCCCAGTTGAATGTTGTCTTTATTCAGCAGTGGACTTTATAGTGTTGATACGTTGAACAAATAGTATTTTACTGCATGGAACGATTTTGGAGGAGACGCTCATATAGGTAACATCTGCCGAAATACTTTTTACGTAATGTTGTAATCCGGTTCAAAAGGTGCTTACAACATTATGGAGTCACATATGCTAACTAAAACTGTCTAGAGTCGAGCGTAAAACGAGACTAAAATAGTCGTAGGTTCTAATCTGATGAGTCTTGAAACCCGGTAAATTAGAAAATATTAATTTGATGTTCGAATAGTGCTAACAACATTATGAAGCCGTATAATGACGTGTGGTATCGGCCTAGAATAGGGTAACCTCTCTCATCTCAAGGGCAGTCGTAAGATTGGACGAAGAGAAATCCTACCAATTATGGGCAGCAGCGTCATCCTGCGTACTGGCTTTAGCTGCAGTTCACTGCGATCACTAACCCGCCTGCCCAGCGTGGTGATTATGGGCCAATACCTCTACTAGAATGTAATCTATTGGGGAGGCTAATGTTCAGCAGTGGACTTAGAAGTGGCTGTTATGGTGATGATGATGATATGCTAACTAAACATTTTTGAAATCAAACGCAGGATAGCCATCCAGATATTCTAGATGCTAGTAGATTCTATATACTTCAGTAGTTTAATATTTTCATATAATTAGATATATTTACTTATATGATACATTGACTACATAAAGTATATATGTTGGAAGTACTTTCAAAGTAAAATAATGATTTCCCTCTATATAAGGTAAAGTTAAGCCCAACGTAATGAAATGTGTTTATAAACAACTTCATAAAAGTTAACGCAATGGAAACACTGTCAATGAAGCAATTTAACCCTGAGTTTAATAATGTCTTGTTTGTGCACTGCTAAACCATTTAATAACTTTCCCAATCATGATACCTACATTTCACGAAGCCACCCAATAAAACAAACTTGGAACCGATTAAACTGAGAGCTAGTTAAGCCGAATAGAGACGACACAAAGTTTAAGTAAAATCGACTAAGTAAATGAATGTTACCTAAAGAAGAAATTAGTTTATACTTCATGTATAACTTAAGAGGATAACTTAAGAATAATTTAAGATGTATGATTAAACGAAGAGTTCGTATGAAAGGGTTTTTTGCCATATATGTAATGAATCATATCGACGACCGTTATGGCGCGAATTTGATTTCCAGAAAGTCAAATATTTGTCTAGCTCCATCAGCTACATTGGCATATTAAAGACAGCTAATCTTTATAAACCTCAAGGAGGCACTGAAAAGTTTTCTGTTATTTTGATGGATGGTCAACACAGCGTATGGACGCTTGCAATACTAAGGGCATCACTAGGATTGTGGTAATCAGGATATTAATAAACAAAACTAATATAGACTAGTTTCAGGCTTACGGAATAAGCAGTAAACTACAGAATCATATACAGCACCATCATGTACTAGAAAATAAATATATTCCTGGGAATCTCACTCAGCGCTCTGAGCCCCTAATGAAGCTTGTAATATGGGTAATGCAGCTTGAAATATTAAAGAGTATTGTGCAAAAATGAGACGACGGTACCGCCCAACTTTGTCAAAACCAAAGCGTGAGTTTATGCCATCATATCACGATTACGAATCATAAACCAGTTTTTGTATTATGCAAAAATTGCAAGAGTGGTCCGTGCCGATGCGCTTCGGCACACAGGCGCTCCGTAATAAATAACAGAACACATTTTTAGACCCGCTGTCTACTGACATAGATTTGGACACGCTATAAACTGTTGGAGATTTTCTTTTTGTACAGTCGGCTTTAAAAGTAGCTCAACTCTTTAGAATTTACGCCATTTAGGTTCATCATCATACATGATCTGACGCCCATATTATATCCCTTTCGGATTGGTCCACACTTGAAATTTTACTTCAACTATTTAGAAGGGAACTATTTTATGTTTATAGATTTAGCAAACTTCACTTTTATCTCAGAGATCTTTAGGTGTGTCAAATTGCATTTAACTAGTTACAGTGCTAAAGTACTATAGTGGTCAGAATAAATGTCGATCAATTCTCATGTGTCGATATTTAATTCGGTGCGTGACGTAACGAATAACACGCTCATGATGGTCAACCGCACTCCTATATTAATTACAATGTCATTTACGAAAAGCCACATTACTAATTGCACCGCAAGTCATAAGTTTTTAGGTCTTACCATAATCTCAGTCTACTAACATCCCATTTTTAGGTGTAAGAGATTCAGACCATACTTATCCACGCAGACCCAAAACTGATTAAAGAATTTAGGCCTCATAGGTCCAGAATTATTGTCAATGCAGTGATAACCTGGACGTTATCTATCATTAGAACTACCATCAAACTTTCAAGATGGGGGTGTTCCCTATACACCCACCTTCCTACCAAGACCTAAAGAGTGCCGATCAACGGACGAGGCTCTGGCGAACATAACAGTGCCCGGTAAGCGGCTATAGGCTCGCCATCTATTACGTGGGACCAACTATATAATTGGCGAAGTGTGGGCCTATAATATGCCTCTGCCACCCCTTCGGGGAAACAGGCGTGAATGTATGTATGTATGTATGTATGTAAACTTAGATGTATTAAGTAGGTATTCAGAAAAAATAAACTTTAATTGTATCTAAAATGAGTTGTAGAAAGTCGTCAACGAAATGACGAAAAGTCGACCGCATAAAGATTTTTAATGAAAAACCTTTATTCAAATGAAAATTCCGAATATTGTTACATAGAGGTAGTTTATTTATTTATTGAAAATATGGGTCTCCAACAAAGGACATATACGACAAAAAAACAATAATATGTGACATACCTGTAACATTATGTGTACTCCCTCAGTTATAGGAGACCACAGGTCAAAGCTAAGCTGAGGTTGTATTATTGGTATAAGGATTAAAATAATAAATGGTTAATATATGGGTTAAGTGACAAAGCTATACTAATATTATAATTTTTCTTTTATAATTAGAATTGCTATGTCTGGTTTTCTATATGTCCACGCCCATAGCACTGTTCGTTTCCGTCTTGTATATGGTTATGACGGCTTGGCATGGGTAGGGCATGAAACTGGTATGTTCGACATCCGATAATGTTTCAACTGCAACTTATTATTTTATGTTAATAACTAGTTATTTTAAAGTATTTTTTTATTTTTAACATAAAAATAAACATCGTCATTTGATTCAAACATTAGTAAAGTATGTCTTTGGCTACAACTTGTTAAGTAGATAAGATTGACACACTTAATACTATTTCTATGTAAATACCAAGAAAAAGACAAATTTTTAATTACTTATTTACAGTGAAGTCTTAATTATTGGCGTAATCCTATGCCATTATGCCTAAAGCTTGAAGTCGCCAATAGGTAAGCTATTACAAGCTAGGGTATGATGTGTTGTATAGAAAGTAATTTGGTAACAGATGAACAAACATATTTACACAGTTTCATTTTCATTCCGCTATAGTTTAGATATGAAACGTTTTTAGGGAAATCTAAAAACTGGGATTGATAAGTTTTCATGCTAACGAACTGATTCATTTACAAACGCTATAAAAATTGTAGTTCATTCCGATAAAATTCTATTCATTCTGTATTTTATTCATAACTCTAAAAGACAGCCTATCGGTTGAGGGTTAGGTGAAAGACTCTGTTCGCACCATACTGATACCTTACCAATATACTACAGAGATGAAGCCACTCCTACGTCAAGTCTTATATTCTTACAAGGGGTAAACGGGAGTGTTAAATTTTAAAGGTACCGAGTTTGAAACCAATCTTTGATAGATATTTATCTTGGTTTCAATAGTTCCTAAAGATTCAATGCGAGGTTTGGTTGTTAAGATGATTTACTTGAATAAAAGGATTTATTTGTCTATCGCAGATATCAAATTCGGGATCAAGATAGGTAATTAATTTCGGGCCTCACGCTATGATTTAAAAAAAAAATGCTATAATTCCTCTACGCCTATGTGTATTATTGTTAGTACATAATACAATTTTCCAAGGCGGGTATTTAAATACCTGTTATTCTAGTATTACTTCATAACATTATGTTATTAGAAATACTTGTTTTACATTTTCATGTAACACACAACAGAGCATACATCTTGCAAAAGTCAAAAGCACTGCTATAATGAGGCAAGTATTATAATAGCTCATTAAGCGCTAGACTGTTATTACGAAAGCTAAGCGTCATTCAAAAAACATTACTTAGATTTGTAGCCGTTTTTCTTTTATTGCAATGTTTAAGTAGCTTTCATAATAGTTCGGCGTTTGGTAAAACAAATCCATATCCAAATACGAAAGTAACTCTGTCTATTTGTCTGTCTCGCTTTCACGCCAAAACTGAATAAATTCAAATGAAATTTGGCCCACAGATAGTCTAGAGCCATAAAAAGGACATAGTCTACTTTTTAATTAGGAAAAAAGTATTGTGAAGTGTTCAAAGTTTACCCCGCGGAAAATCGATTTTAAAAAGAACCGCTCACGCAGATGAAATTGCGGGTGACCGCTAGTATATCATAAGTGTGAATGCGTGATAAATATAGAAATAAAAAATCTATTGAAGAACGAATCGTGGAAGAACCGACGACATATTGGGTATTCAGGCTATTTATTCAATGGAGATAGCAATCGGTACACGTAGTAGAAGACGTATTTTCACCAGTTGGACCGATGATGTCAGGGCGACGGGAAGAAGTCAGTTCAAAATATGGAAAGCAATTGAAAATGTCCATGTTCATCATAGGTCTTCTAGTGAGTGAGGTGATTATGACAAGCATAAAAATAAATATCATACTAAACACCTGCCTATTGAATTAGAACAATAAGCGACTCGCGTGTTTATGCCATGGTTTCAATTTATAAATCAAACTCATTCAAGAATTTCTACTAGCTTTACCGTCATTCACAGAGTTGGGTATATGCCTGCTGAATGAGCAATAAAGGCTAAGTTAGACCGTAAGTTAAGTTGTACCGCGTGGTGGCCTAGAATAATGCCACACCCTTTCATCTCACGGGGAGTCGTAAGAGTCGACGAAGAGAAATCCTACTGGATAATAGGCAGCAGCGTCATTCTGCGTACTGGCTTGAACTACGGTCACCAACCTGCCTGCTTAACGTGGTGATTATGGGCAATGCCCTCAACAGAATCCCTCCTATTTAGGAGGTCAATGTTCCCGGGTGGACTTAATAAATTGAAAATAAGTTTGAATATTTTACCTCAGCCTTCCTTACTTTTGCTTTACATAATTCCATTTGAGTAAAATTATGGTATCCGCCCACCAGTTTCCTGGCTTAGGTAAACAAGTCTGCAAAACAGTTATCTCCTTTTGAAATACTTACTTAACCTTTTGTGTTTTATGCTTTTATTCAAACAAAACTATTTCGAATTAAGATGTTGTTAATTTTATCGCTTGTCACTGGAAGAAAATTTGAAGAAAGAAAAAGTTTTAGAAATAAATATTCTGAGAAATCTAAAAAAAAGCGCTATTAGTAAGCAAAGCTTGTACTATGTATACTATGGATAAAATACTTTGAAAAGTAATATTTTTACATACATAATATGACAAATAATAGGTTAGAAAGCACCAAAACCATGACAAATATTCATGTTCACGTACAGAAATATTTTTTCTGAGTGAGAATTCAGCGCCTTAAATACTAAAATTTAATAAAATTGCCTATATGTTTGATAATTAACCAAAACAAAACTGCACATAAACTGCATTATCTTATATCAATTCAAATGATATAAAACTTTTAACGATGTTTCGGGGTGACGGAAACACATATATGATGGATACATTGATTATTAGGATTTTCCTTTACCTCTAAAGAAAGACGATTAAAGCTCTATGATTTCCGTACACATTTTCATACACATTCTTAACTTAAAAGGTTTCGTTACAGTGGGTTCGATTACCTCATTGAAAAAATATTCCAATAAGCACAAATATATTCAATGTCTTTTATTAAGTGTTATAAGCTGATAATAATTACTCCTGTCATTGGAGATTGCAAGATTAGAGACCCCTTATAGACCTTTGGCAAGTCGCCGTCTGCCATTTGTAATAATTTGAGACTGATGATGATGGAAGGTTTACGGAAGTGCCCTCTATCCATAGTCCAATTTACCCAGTCTCTTAGCCCGCCCATTATATTGACCCACTGATGAATTTCCTCAAGAAATAAAACACTTGAATACATACAAGCATTATTCCGTAGAAGAAGAAGAAATCACATCATTCCACTTGCCGCGATACTGGCACACACTCCCGTCGGCTTAGAGTATTTTAAGATACATTAACTATATTATAATACTATTGAATATATATGCAAAATAAAAGCTGTTATCTAGAAGAAAAAAAGTACTGCTTCGTTTGGTTCACCAAATAGATGGAGTTATGCAAGATTTCCAAGAGTATTTATTTGGCTCAAAATGCGAAGGCACCGAGTTTTAAACCTGTCAACAACAGGCTTTTCTATGGCATAATTTTTCGGACGGAAAATTTAACTTGAAAGTTGCAATTATTTTGTTAGGGCAGCAATTGTGGTTTTTACAATTTGAACTTAAGACATATATTTTTTTATTGCCTTGTGAAATATTTTATTTGCATGCTGTGGTCTCCTATAATTGAGGGAGTACACATAATGTTACGGGTATGTCACATATTATTGTATTTTTGTCATGTATGTCCTTTGTTGAAGACCCATATTTTCAATAAATAAATATTGTTGATATTCATACTCTCAAAAGTAATTTAATATGATCATATAAGTTGTTGCATTTACGATTTAGATTTTTTAATGTTGCTCAATAATATCAGAACAAACATAGATACCAAATAGTGGTAGCGATTCTGCCGCTGAATAAGTAAAAACTTATTAGTGTTATAGCCAAAAACAATTCAAATGACATAAAAACTTTTTAACGAATGTTTTGGGGTGACGAAAATATATATAATGGATACATTGATTATTAGGATTTTCCTTTACCTCTAAAGAAAGTAAATTAAAACTCTATGATTTCCTGTTCCCTGGTCTGCCTCCCTAAAGATAAATATCACACCTAGGACAGACGTGTCATTTGCTGTCTTGTTAAAAAGAAAAAAATATTACAAAGAAATATTTTTTTAAATTATACACTCAGTTGAACCGTATAAGTGAAAACATTTTATAACAAAATAAAATTACTTAATTTCCCAAAATTTTACCTACTTTTCCTTCAACTTCCACCTGTTTCTAATTCACTTAAAGTCACTTGTTCACTCACTTATAGACGTTAAACAATCCACATCGCAAAGATCCGTGCCGGCCCGAAATTTCCGTACGAAGGCCGAAGAGCGCGAGTGAAAGTGTAACTCAAGCCTCAAGACTCAACTGCCGCGGGTGGTGCGGGGCAAGGTTGCGAACCGGCTGCACTCTCAGACGCAAAACAAACGTATTGAGTAATAGGCAATGAGAATTACGTCGCCTATTGACAATACCTTTGTGCGGATATATCGACTTATTTCAAAGATTATGGAATTATATATAATTATAATTATACCGCCTATGGACGGTGCGATATAAATACATTGCGGATATCTTTATTGATTGTTAATAATCATATAAAGTATGTATGTACAAAAAAAAAGTATTTATTTATGATTATCCGTTATTTATTATCCATAAAACAAGCTCTTAATGATACTTATCTTGGAACTAAACAATTGGTGTAAGTGTCAGAAATATTTATTATTTATTATTATTATATCACCTCTTATCACTAGTGTATTGTTTGACTGCCGAATTCAAAAAACATATATAGATATTTACTCTACATGTAAGTTATACATTTCTAGCAAGACATCCAAGTATGCTTCAACAAGCCTGTGAACCAGTCTTGCGAATATTTTTTAAGGATCATATTGCAAATATCCTTGAAAATGTTTGTTTAAAATATTAGCCATCTTAATTATAAAGTAGTCTTTTCAGGCCTAACTTAATAGAAAATTCGTTATCCAGTCTCATAAAAAATTACATTACAATTACATTAAAACGAGTATCTGTAGTAAAGTTGCATCAATCAATTGATAATAAATCAATAAAAGTATGTTGATTATTTTTCACAAATGCCATATAAACTTACTGCTTCTTTTTGATTGGCCAAATTGCCAACACTAAGGATGTAATCTTATCGAGCCTATTATTAATGTTATAAAAACTAAAATATGCATATTGTATATTAATTTTTTTTCACCCGCCATTTTTGCAAGGTGCGGCGTTTATTGAGCTATATTTAAGGCTGCATAGAAAAAAAATGGGAAATATTTGACGTGGCGACTGAATTATACCGGTTTGCATGCAAATTCGGAGCCTCTCATACCAAATAGCTCCGCGGAAGGACCGATTTCTGAATGTCACTTGATCACCTTCTGTTCCAATCAATTGAACCTGCTATGTCACGTTCCATAAATAAAACCTGTTTTTTTGGTCACGTATCGAAACGTGCTTTGTGGGTGGATTAGGTTTTTTTAACATGTTACCTGGAGGGAATTTGAGTTGTATAACTCTTCTGTAAGATGACTTCAATAAGTAAGATCTTTTTAAACTTATTCCTAAACTTCATCATAATCCTAGCCTTAATGATCTTTGATCGAGAACCCTTCTATTTTTACGTCGGTAACAAAATGCATTTACGCACTGCCTCCCGGCTAAAGTGGGACTGAGACGGGTGTGTAGGGCTCACCACCAGCCGACACGACGGCCAGCAGTAATGTCCACCAAAATTTTTCCTACGATCCCCGCCGCTTATTCAGAAAAGGTAGAAGGGGGCAGTTCCCGGGTTGTAGCGTAGGACAACCCGCCCGCGGCCAACATCTCCCGGCCAAATTCGGGAGGACTCTTCTGAGAGGCGCAGTGAACGCGCCCCTCCTACCTCCTTGTGCGACCATAGCGTGTATAGCTGACTTACCGGAGGGTCTACGGTTAAACAGCAGAGGCCCCCTGCCCCCGTTGCCTAAGACCTCCCTGGTGCTGCTGGACGGGCCCTCCTGGCCCACCCGCTGCGCCCTCCTTAGGTCTCTTTTGGTTTTTCTCCCGGAAGTTAGTATTTAGGGCACCCAGACTCGCCAACCTCTGAGACCAACAACCGGGAGGTACTCAGCCCCCCACCACGCCAAGGTCTCCTATCCGTGACCAACGGTCAGGTCAATTATCATCTTCAACCGTACCAATAGTATAAATATGTTAAACTTGCGAGTCGACTTATTTACTGTTATGTATTTTATGTATACAATTTAATATTACTTCACTATGTTTATCGTATTCGAACTGTTTCGTTCGATATCCCAACCAATCTAAGGGGATTAATAATAAAATATATTTTTTCGTCTTGAAGCGGCGGACATATTAATACAATAACGTTATTGGGCATTGCGTAATGTATTGTCAATAGAACTTAACGTGTATGCAAACTTTCAGCTCAATCGGACACCGTGAAGTGGGTCAATTTTAATGTGCAAGATTTCATTACAGACACCAGAAAAAAATAATATAAGCTTATAAAAAAGCCATGTCATTATGAAAGGTGATGTACATTTTTAATTTTTGCAAAGATAACGTAGCTTAATTAAAAATAAACTCTGAGCAAAAATTCAGCATACTATTACGTTGTGTTTACTTTTCTTCGAAATGCTATTAAAAAAATAGCACATGAAGGGAAGAAAAAACATCGATCAAACTGTTGTAATTGAAAACAAACATTTTGTTTTTCAATCCCGTGTGTTTTATTTATTGGCATGATGGATGTCGAACGAACGATTCAATGTAACTCAATATACAGTAGAAATATGTTTTTGTTTAGCATTGTTGGGCTTTTCTGATTTCAATACAACCTGAAATATTTTGTTACTCAATCCTTTCGAAAATCTGTTTTTATTTCCTTAATTTCAAATAACAAGTGGTCTGCATAATATACGAATTATAATTTTGAATTAATTTTTAGGAATGTAACACTTCTAGGCCAAAAAATGTCCTATGTTATATTATCGGGGATGGTTATATGTAGAAAAATAAACCTGAATATAAATTTAGATTAGTGAGAGTACAATTTTAGTCTTTACTTAAAAAATGCAATAAAAAAATATTTTCATGGATTAAAATTTCTACTTTTATTTGTTAATGATGTGCTTTTCCACGCTTTTTTGCACTTTGCAATGTCCGTGTGATCCACTAGGTAAAATTAAGATAACCTTTTTTTAAGGTTTAACCTATTTATATTACAAAATTCATTAATATTGAAGCGGTTTGAGCGTAACAGACAGAATTACGTTTGTACTTACAATATTACTATACATTTTACAACTTGAACGCGGTAGTAACCGCACAGCTCGACAAATCCTACACTTTAGGGTATTTATGTAACAGTGAATGGCGAACTCAAGTGCTTGCGTCATATCATACTATTAGCCACCATCATTCGGCAGCAGAGTTTATTTAACAAAACTTTTAGGTAAAATAAACGAATACTGTATCTTATTTTTATATATTTTTAGTATAATTATATAGTAAAATTCTTCTTTAGGTATGTGTTTATTTTATTTCACTGAGAGAAGGGACGAACGGAATTACTAAAAATAAATTTAGTAACGTAAGTAAATACATCACCTTAAAGTTTCGTTTAAGAATTATTTTACTTGCGACTTAACAACGATAGTCACCCGAGATATCAGTAGACAGAGAAAAATAGTTAATGAAGAATCTAAAAAAAAAAAAAATCTCTTACAAACAGACCAATTATATAGTTCCAAGATCAGTATGTTTAACAATGTGCTATGGATACTAAAGAACGGATAAACACACCTAAATATTTTTTTTTATAAATACATACCAAACATATGTCGGAAAAATGGCGAAACGTCAAACGGAAAAACAATATTTTTAAAAAGCCAGTTGAAAATACACATTAGCTGTACTGACATTCACGAACCACAGAATTCACATTAGGCAATATTGAGAAATAGCTTCGGTATTTAATATATGTCTCGTCTCCATTTATTTGCAATCCAGTGCTTTATTGGATTAATACCAGCTTGTTAGAAATAGCTTTACGTAATAAAATGTCTTAATGCTAACAGCATTAAGACATTTTACAATATGTCAGCGAATAAAGAGATTCTGTAAGTACTAGACATTTCTTGTTATATAGTAAATAATATGCATATTGAAATGGACATTAAATGTCAGTAATATTGTATAACTATCAATTTGAACTAAGCAAATGACTATGATTCACAAACTTTATTCTGATAGGATAATTTAATTAGCTTTTGTTTTGTGTATAAAGAATGTAACAAAAGACCGTAAACTTTCTTACGTCATCTTTTTGTGAATTCGGCGTTGAACACAAAACTGTGTTCTTATAACTCAACCAGTCTGTGGCAAATTTATAGAAAAAGGTTGAGCGGTATCAATGCAAAAATGCATGACTGACATTTTATTAATTCTTTCATCCTCTCATCTCTTCAATCTCTTCGCTTTTGCTATGAACAGTTAATAGATCACATTTAATGCTTTTATAATAACATACTAACTAACACAGAATAGTGCCACCCCCCCCCCCTCATCTCACGGGTAGTCGTAAGAGTCGATGAAGAAAAATCCTATCGGATGATGGGCAGCAGCGTCATCCGGCGAACTAGCTCGAACTGTGGCCACCAACCTGCCTGCCCAGCGCGGTATAGGCAGATACCCCCATTAGAATGTAATCTACAGGGGAGGTTATTGTTCAGCAGTAGACTTTATAAGGCTGCTATAATAGTGATGAACATATCCATTTGCCAATATATCTTGGAGCTCTTGGACTTATTTTAAGTGACCTTCACAAAAGCTTAAGTGAACTTAAACAGAATATTTCATAAAGATTTTCATAAGTACATAAAAAGTAAGTCGTATTTTTGTTAATATTTAAAGAAAATCTATTATTATGATAAGCTTTACATAACAAAGCTTTTTCTAAGAAACATACATATTTCGAAATATAATGTTGACATGTACGAGAGCATGTCTACTATAAGTAGGTAATACACTAAAGAAAATTATGCGTCGTAAAAAAATATTTCATTATTTATTTTTCATATTTTTACTATAATTTTATAAATCTTTGCTCGTTTAACTCGAATAAGAGAACTGTTTAACCTTTCGTTTACCTCTATATGTGGTCGTCGTTAAGCTAAGTTAAAGGCTTTATTGGACGGTTTATAAAATACTAACAGCAATACTCTACGAACCAGTCTTGCTTCCAAAGGGTCCTCGCGGTAGTGTTTTACCTGATGCCCTCTCAGCTTCTTTTGATAGAAACCAAGCATTATCGGGGCGTGTTGATGGGCTGAGATGAATTGAATTCTGAATGATGAATGAATTCTCTAGAATTCATTCTTCGCATAAAATTTTATCAAAATCATCCCAATATTGCCGATATGAGAGTGGAGATCAGTTTTATGCTTTTCGCGTCTGAAGTCTTGTGCTCTTACAAAAAAATCTTTGTATGCATGAACAATAATTTTGATCTTGGTCTGGGTGTTCATATGTGTATTATCTTAGTAGTAGGAAAGTACGATTTTTGTATGTCTATCTGTTACTTCAATGTTCTTACTTAATTAAAAAATGAAAAAGAATATATTAGCCGTAAAGTAGAATGAAACAAATTCAAGTGGAATATTATTAGTAAAAGTATTTTACGATGTTTGGTTAAATATTAATTACATTTATATTTGAACTTATTTCTCCCAATCACTTCGCGTCTTGTAGCAATAGTTGGTAAAAAACATGAAACACACAAAACTAATTAAAAACACATTCAACTAAAAATGATTATTTAACTGTGACAATAGCACAAGAGCATGCAGTCTAACCGCTTTCGTTTCCATTCGACATTGCCGCCAAAACTGCCGCCAAAAATATTGCCGCCATTGTTAACGAAATACAACCACAAATATTGTAAACGCCGGAGCACGTCCGTTATCAAATTAACGCTATCCCGCGAGCGTTCCAATTAGTAGGACAGCCCAGCTGCAACAGAATTTTTTTCAACGGATTCTTTCTGAAGGAAATCAAACTGTTTTACTTTGCACGCAGGAGGTGTTCCTAGGCGCAAAGGGTTTGATCGAAGTATAATAAAAAGAGGTTTTACTTAACATGTCTTTTTTTGAATTGGGCTTGTATTAACAAATTGCATTGTGTAATTCACTTTTGAACAAAGTATATTTGTTTTATACCTTTTAAATATAAAATATAATAAAGAGTGAAAGTGTAAAGAAAGTTTAACAGTACATTATGTGTAGCTCAATACTGCACATCAGCTATAAATATGGACGTTATTGTTTTTTCAGAATGGGTGCAATAGTCGACCTTTACAAGCTTTTAGCACAAGTCGATGAAAAATATGTACCGAAAATTACGTCTTGACCTTAAAACTCATGCATTACTTAGCACAGTCGGACTTAGCAGCAGCTACACACTTTACGAGTCTCGACAATTATTAAATTCCAATAGTATAGGCTTTAGCAAAATTAATTAGCGTTTTAGTTAGTAAAATTATCGTTTATACGTAAAAAGTTATCGTTGTTTTAGGGGTTTAACTATTAAAATATGTACTAAAGCTACTCGTATGTACGATTGTACGAAGCGCCGAGGCACCGCGCTACACGTTTGTTTGTATTTGATCTGACATCAGTGACGTGCCAAAAATATTGCCACCTTGTGCAAAGAACGCGTTATTGGCTGTACGTACACATCCACACATAATGTAAACCCAGTACGCGTCGGTTATCAAATTAAACGTCAGCCCCCGACTCGCTCCAATTAGTGGGATATCTCAGCTGCAACGGAATTTCATTGAACAGATTCTTTCTGGCGGGAAACCCCGACTGATTCACTCGTCACCTAGCTCCCTTATTAATTGGATGACGCTTGAAAACCGGTCCGAAAACGAGAGAGATCTCTCCAATGAATGCCGCAGAAAAAAAATTGATTCTACCTGTGAATTTTTTTTTTTGTGAATTTAATACTATAAATTTGTAATCACATTGGTTTTAGGTTCTATATGTATTACTTATATAATAACAAGCCTATATATCTCTGCAGAAAAGTTGCTTTTTAAACGGAATCTATATAGTTGTAGCGACGTACACATCCAGCACAGAGGTCTCCAGATGATCGTGTCAAATGGTGAGTTGAGGCTATCATTTCCAAAACTTGTTGTTTTGTCTTGTCAATTAATTTTAAACATGGTATGTATTTTATCATTAAACAATTAAACGCTAGAGAATGAAACAATTAAAATGAAATGAAATATGCTTGTATGGGAACTAGTTGCATCATGAGTTATTTCTTCTTTGCGTTCTTAAATAACTACCCAGCTGTTTCATAAAAAATACTCAGTGTCTGAAAGCCATTTATAAAAAAGCTATTTGAATATAATATATAGATAGATAGATAAAACGTTTATTTCCTTTAAATAATACAAGTTACATAAAAACATATCCCACAAAACCGTTTGACTGGTTAAAACTTTTTTATATGAACATAATATGGTGCAAAGCGCTCATCGCGTTCATTTACTGCGGGTAGAAACTTGAATAAAATAAAGAAGTTTTAATTGCATGTTTTTAATTTTTTATTACTATAGACATATAATATTCTTATACTAAACAACAAATTATGGCAAAGCTAACATTCCATATTTCTTTATAAACTTTTTGAGATGTAACAATCAGTTTCAGTAGACCTTCAACCTACATTAAGTTTTAAACCACACTCAAGTATAACAAATCTTACCGACGCTATCTGAACTAATAAATCTTTTTTTAAATTAAAACATGGCTAAAATTCATTTCGCGATGTCACAAGTACGTATCTCGAAAATTTATAACGAATAGGGGGACATTAGCTGAGTTTAAAACTCCAGAATGGGGTATTAAAGTTTTATATTCGCAAGTCGCCAACTTCGGTGAAAATCGTTATAAATCTCTAGCCATTAACAAGGTTGGAAATTCATAATATTTTCAAGCCACTTTCCGTGCTCCGGAAACTTAAACGGTTGTTAACTTTGACACGGCCAGTTCCTAAATTGAACTAAGTCGCATTTTTAAGTAGTTCTCTCAACACCTTATTATTAAAATTTAATTCTTCCTGGTGAAGATACAAGCAATCTGGGTTTGAGAAGAGAAATATTTAAAACTACGTTGTATGTAAACAATAAATAGATAAAATAAATATTCCTGGATATCCCACACCGCGCTTTGAGACTCAAACTAAGCTCGGCCTAAACTTTGGGTAGGTACTCGAGAATAGACAAACATACATAAATCCTTTTTTTTTGTAAGTACATAGCTACTAATTATACTATTTAGGAAACAACGAATAAGTCTATCATTGCTGTCATTGCAAATATTTTGATAAGAACATTTGTATACATAACTATTTGGTAACAGTAAATTAAAAAAACAAATATTTTGCCGATTGATTCCTTAATTACAACGTTAGCGTATCTATAGTTATGTTTTTCTGTTACCGAATAGATACCGGACTTACTTAATGGTTTTATACTTCGCGCCTTCATTTTTTGGACTGCATCGACTGCTTACCATCAGGCAGGATGTAGTCACTATGACGTGTCACATAAAAAAAAAGATATTCTGAACGTAAAACAAGTGTGTGATTGGACTTCTTGGCGGGAAAGTGAAGCGTCATGTCTGCAGTTTTGTTTTATTTTCTAAAATTTGTGATATTTCTAACATTAATGTTTAATAACGGTGGATTATTAACCGTTAAGTGTTTGTGAACGTATATGAGTGTTGGCAAATGAAACAAAACAATGCAACATAACTTTCAAATTCTCTCAAGAAGTCCATGTGAGATCTCAATATAGTCCTATATCTTTACTGAGGACTCAAGAGTTTATGAGGAGACCATCTCATTTACCATTTAACATCTTTATCACCACTTATTCCTATTTACTATGATTTATATATTAATGAAATATCTTTTACTTGACACTGGCAAAATGTGCTTAACGCACGAAGCCATTATTTAAAAGAAAAAAAAAGTATGTGATTCCATTGTTTCTCCTGCTTTCTCTCTTATTTCAATTGGCATACAATATGATAGCCCGATAATAATAGTTACCTCAACCAAAACTACGCTCAATATGCTATCATACTTTAGGCATTTCAGATATAACAGTCGAATTTCTACGTAACCTGCGGTTTTATTATCAAACAGTCAAAAGTAAATCTACCACAATCAGCTTCAATTGGAATCTCAAATAGATAATATCGAGCAGCTTTATTTTCCGATCTTTTTACAGGAGATAAGAAACATTAAAATACCAGAACTAACAGCGCTAACAAGCGCATTCTTGCTAAAAAGGCCTTCTCCTTTTTTGCTCATTAATGCAGGGATTTCAAAAAATAAAAACAACTCGATAAAAACTTGAAATAAAATCAAGACACTTGTTATTTCAAAGTATCAATAACTAAATAATGTAATCCTTTGTAAACATTGCGAAAGTTATAACTCATTTGAATATGGAAATTTCGTGAATTTATTTACGGGACTCGCTACTTATTGCAATAATTTTAAATTTCAAACAAATTTGTTTGCGAGTATTCTCGGTTTTCCTATGTTTTTTCGACTTGATTTTTCAAAGTAGATTGGGATGTAAAAGGTGAGGTATCATCAGAAATGATGCATCAAAAGTAGTAACTAGTGGCGCAGCTAGCTAGCTATATATTTTTTGAATGTATTGTATTGTATGTGAAATTTTCAACGTTTTTAATTCGTTTTTGATTGATCTTTTTGTTTTATTTTTTCCTCATCTGGTAAGGGAGACAAGCTAAAAATTTAGTTGAAAGATACATTTATAATGATGCGTAATATAATTTAGCATTGATTTATCCAATAAAATCTAAAATATTTTTTACCCAGCTTATTTTTACTTACATAATTGAAGTAGTCTAAAAACATGCATCAACAGCAAACAATTATTACCTGAAACAAAACATAAGAATTAATAACTAAATGATCATAATATATTAATGTCAAAAAATTCGGAAGCCAAAAAAATTTTCTTGAGGTATAAAGTAATTTTTAAGTCAACGAGTAATACTTTTATCCATTAACCGTTAACCAGCCTCAGAAGCAACGATCAAACATAGAGCAAAGCCATTAAAAAAATAAATAAAAGAAGGCAATTGTTATCGCCGAGAAATCGAAGCGATGAAAAACATTTACGTTGTTTTTCAAAGAAGCCCGTAGCAAAACAAAACCATAGTTTGTACTATCCGCCCAAGTTAAATTGACACTCCCCTCATTCGCGTAAATACGTCGGCACTTTCAGCAGAAAAAACAGTATTGTCGACCTGTTCACAAACACCTTTTGAGCGGTAAACACAAAAACCTACTTTTTTTTCAATTACTTACACAAATAAATAAATATGAATCCAGAAAGAACACATTCACACAGCGTTCCATTGAGAAGCTGCTTTATTGTAAAACATAGACGATACTCATAAGAAAACTGTAGCATGATAATTCAGATAAATTCAAAGGAACACAAAACCTTTTTGCGATGAACCTCGAATTTCCTGGTGACTGCACATTTTATCGTATCGCCCCTGATGGTTGCAGATTACTAAATTTTTCACTTGACGTAACTCTTAATATTGTTTTTGTAGGTTTTTTTAAGTGGATTGTATTTATTGTATATTTTATTTGTTGCATGTTATGTGTTTAACAATTAATGTATGTCTTTTATCTTCATTACATTTATGTATAAACCGCTATTTACAAAACCTACAAATGAATTCTGTCCAATTGAGAAACAACCTTTTTGATTCGAAGTCGGTTTGAAATAAGAATGTTATTCCATCTACTTTAACTTTGTCGGCTTATACTACAATCTTCTTTCCAATCACATATAGCAGGGATTATTCGTTAGTGGTCGGGCTGCAAGTTTGTAAACCGTATTCTTTTAGGGTTACGATCGAACGGATCGTCGCCAATTCTATTTGGGTCGCGTCCATAGATGTTATTATTATATTACTTTCTTCCCGTTCCTATTACCGGTGGAATATTTTACGAAATATATTAAGAAAATCAATTTTTAACATTATCTTATTTTCTAAATCAGTTAATGATAAAAAAGGGGTATTTGTTTTTAAAAGGTTAAAAAAATACGTTTTAGGAAAAATTTATGAAAGCTAAAATTGCATTTTGATCACGAAAATATGCAAGAATAATATTAGACCCGACACTTCGTGCCACATATGTAAAAAGTATATTAAATATTGTTATTATAAATTACAGTATAATTTAGATTAGAATTTGATAAATTGACATTAAATTTAAGAACATTTTAAATACTTACGGGCAAACACGATTAAGCAGAAGCTAGTGTTATAATATTTTTCTAATGCAGATTTAAAACTGTTTGCGATGTAATTGAAATTGTTAATTGCATCTTTATGTTTAGTGAGAACATTAATTCACAATGTGGTGAAAACAGAATTGTATGAAATTACTTGCGTCCATAACATTATATAATAATTAAAATATTGTTAACTTACCAAAACGACACATTAAAATGTTAAACTTGCGTTAAAGTCGTCAGCCTATCATTTAGTAGTTGCAAATTAATAAAACCACAAATGTAGTCATTTTGTGACTAAATAATGTAGATATTTTTGGAAACCGGCATAACTAGTATTTTTAATTGCATATCGTTATATTTGGCGGATTCATATTGATAGTCTGATGTCTTGAGTGTTGATTCTGCTAAACACAAATCTTTTTTTATTACGAGCATATAAGTAGCATTTTCAAGTTCTATTAGGGCAAATGTAACCAACCTTGATCTTTTGAGAACATTACTAAAGTTTACCCCTAATTCCTAAAAAGTATGGGAAAAAAAGATTTTATTTATTTCGATCTTTAAAAATAAATGGTAGGCACAAACCACATCTCAGCTTATGTCACCGCCTGAGCAGTGACGCAGGTTTTCATATGCAATCGGCAAAGCAATATATACTTGGATAAGGTAGTGTTTTCCCAGATGCAAACTATGCTTGGAAATCATGAGACAGAAGGTGGTGATAATGCGTAAGGATGATTCGTCCTTATATTGGCATAGTAGGTACACGAAGTTTGATATGTACTAATCACCTCACTAACTACTAACAATCTAAGTTTATTATGCAAAATAATCTTTAATTGTTAACTTTAACCGCTATTAATTGTAATGTGTTTTGTAAAGAGATAGATGGATTGCATATAGAAAAAAGAGCTTTCTACTACTAATATTCAAAAAATCAGAAGGGAATTTGAATTTTGTGCAGGTGGAGTCGCTAGCTAGTGTAGACGTGCGCTTGGCGTAACTAAAGCGATCACCTTGAAATAGGTTTCCTGTCATTCCTATGTATGTATAGTAATTATTTTACAAGAGAAATATTTTTTTTGCTTGATTGTTTTTTTTTACAAGAAATAACTAGTTTGTTTGTTTGTAGAGGGTAGTCTGAGCATATAACTGAGCTTACTTTAGGAAATACTTTTTTACAACTGTATCGTATTAATAAAATATCATTTACCTAGCACGTCGATTGCTATCGATCAGACACAATAGAAAATGTATTAATGGTGGGTCAGCGGCGTGCAAAGGCCTTATTTTTAAAGATCAAAGATGTGAACGAGCGAGGCCTTATGTAACAGCCAAATTTAAAGTGGTCAAAACACTAAGTTGCATTAAGACTCAGGCGATTACGCAACATTAGCGTGAATATGTTGCAGACAGAATGTGACGTTTTACAAAACGACTAGGCAATTTTTGAAAGTATGGAAAACATTGTAGATTTAACAGTGGCTCCTAAAGGAGTTCTTGTATTCGTTACCTTGCGCAATTATCTGAGAGTCCCCTCAAGTCAGTTGTCATAATAAGTCGCATTAGATGCTATATGAACGAAAATATTTCCCATACATTCACAATATGTCTAGTAATTTTGTGAAATTCTGCAATTTTTTAATCTGCTTGTTTCGCGTGTTTTGCTATTGTATCTCAATGCAACCATACCCTATTCAAAGTGCGCATTTTTCGACTCTAGCTCTGGCTAGTTGTACTATAGCTCTAATCAAGGGCTAGCAGATATGTCTCAGTGGCAACATTGGCGTGGACATATTTGTTTTCAATGTATGTTAAGTATACATGTTTATTCTTTATTTATTATTCATAACACAAGTTCTTAATGATACTTTTCTTGGAACTACATAATTGGTATGATTATAAGGGAATTATTTATTAATTATTTATATTGTATCTCAATGCAACCATGCCCTAATTAAATTGCGCATTCTTCAAACGTTGCTCTGGCTAGTTGTATCATTATACAACTAAGCTCTAATCAAGGGTCACCAGTTAAGTCTCGGTGGCGTATATATGTTGTACCTCAACGCAACGACGCCCTAATTAAATTGCGCATTCTTCAAACCTTGCTCTGGCTAGTTGTACCATTATACAACTAAGCTCTAATCAAGGGTCACCAGTTAAGTCTCGGTGGACCATATTACAGCGGCCAACCAGTTCACCTCCTAGTTATGACCGGCTACTTTCAATTTCGCAGCCCGTTGACCTCGGCCACCACCACGCCTCGCCAGTCACATACCTTACTCGGTCGTGATCTAAACTGGAATTGTTTGCAAACCGAAGCTTTTTTGTTCTTGTTTTTGAAATAACATTTTCATTATTTATTAAGAACACTGTTTTGAAGTTTCTATTGTATTTCAATTTGTTTGGTTTATCGTTCTAAACTTAAAAATATATTTATTGCTTTTCATTTTATTGAAAGATCAAATAGCTATAAATTTAACTGTATTAGCGTTGCAAGTAGTAGTTAGTAAATATTTTTTAAACAATTTGTAATTTATACACAACATTTATGTAATGAATCAAAAAAAAATTGTGCCTTTTTTAAAAGCGGTTAATATAAGACTACACATAAATTTTACCTCCACTTCGTAAAAATAAAAGAAATGGACATTAAACAAGGTAAACACGTCAGGTCAGTTCATATGGCGTAACAGTTTTACACCAACTGTTCCCTGGACATATGGGGATGCCATTATTCGAAGTGTCCTAATGTAGGGGAGCCGCGTGCATGTTTCTCTCAGATATAGAAACGCCACATTTACACGGAAGGGATCAGAAATTATAGGCAGTTGTGTCCTGTACCACTCACTAAGAATTAGCACTTCGATTAGTGAAATGGTTTCTCGACTAGGGCCCATGTGGGCGAAGGCCTAGAACTCACTATTTGGCATGTATTGCCTAGATATATCTGTGCTAAAAGTAAACTTTTCTATATAAATCCCTTTCAAATAGTTGTAGCAAGGTTTCGGCTCACCTCAATTCTCAAGTCTCTTCAGAACTCTCTCAATACTCAAGAGTTGATAAAGAAATTTTTACCCTTTTTGTAATTTGTAATTTGGAAATGGAATTGCTTATAAGTGTAGTTACTAATTTGTGGAAGAGCGCTGTTTTCTGGAATACAGATATTTATTTATCTAGTCCAGAAACAGATGTCCTTTATATTAATTATACCTTAGATTTTAAGCTGTATTTGTATATGTATTAATTTTAAGTTTTTATGGAAATAAATATATTATTATTATTATTTATTATAAGACTGATATGATGAATGGAAAATATTGGGAGAGAGAATATTATTATGTTTATATGCTCGGATAAATGTGACTTTGTTTATAAAAAATTAATGCCTACCATGGGTGTCTAGGGTCCCTACCAGGATCTATGGAGCCCGAGCCAACCTCACCTGCAAGTGGTGCACCTGTCGATCAACGGCGAGTTTCTGGCTAACATAAAAGTTCCCGGTAAGCGGCAATAGGCTTAACTAACTAATGGAACCAAAAATATAACCAACCAAACTTCGGGGAAACAGGCGTGATATTATGTATGTATGTACCATGTAAAACGGATACTGAATGAAAAAATATTGTTATGTCTTATTATGTTAATAGGTCTGTCTACCCATCTGCTGTCAGTTTGTATGAGAGCTTACACTACTAGGTGTCTAACTAAGGTCTCATTCAAATTCAAATTACATTAATTTCAGATCTTGTTTATAACTTCTGAATGAGTTATTTTCTTTCATCCAAAAGAAAGTTAGTCTCAATTAATATTCTCGTTATGAAACTATTGGTAAGTAAAGATAGGAACAATAATTGTTATCCGAAGTAAATCGCAAACAATAAGTAAACAAAGCCAACTTAATTTAACACTACCAAGAGCGATTAACCTTCTTATAGCAAATTCCGACTAAAGCCAATCCATCACAACTCATCGGCAACTTTTGCATTGTATCGCAGGAAATGAGCTCGTCCCTGACGTTGTAGGAAATAAAAACACGATAACGGACATGCCTTTCTTACAAACATTATAATAGAGGTCAGAATTCGACGGTGAGTGGTCGAAAATGCGCAGTCACTCCATTTTCATCGCTAATGATCGCAGGCTGAGGGTACGCGGACAGCGGGTTGCTGTGCGATTAATAGTGCGAGTTCAGATACACATGCAATTCGATATATATATAGGTATCTCAAAATCCCTGTATAATTCCAAATAACTTGTTAGGACTTTATCCTAACAAGTTAGGTCCTAACCTCTTTAGGTTTGCTGTTATTTGTTGATCAATATTTGCTCCTTTTGAAATAGCGGACGAGTTGGGATTACCAGAAATAGATAAATTTACATTACTTAACACGGCCACTTAACGCGTGCACTTGTATAACTGTCGTGTTTACGTGCGCTTCAATAGATGAAAGAAGATAGTGTAGGCGAAAATCAATTAACTATAAATTTTTACTTCCTTCCTCACCAACATACGAATACATGCGAATGAAATTTGTTTCTTACGCTTTCACGCCTAAGCTACTGAACCGGGTTTCATGAAAATAGGTACAAGGAAAATAGTAAACCTCGGAAGGACATTTGACTTATGTCCCATGCATACTACATGTACGAAATGTTTTGCTGAAAGTAATAAACTTTTATGCCTTTAGAAATATAAATAACACGTCTATAAGATTTTCCTAAATGTGTAAAGAACAAAGTATTATAATCTATAATCAAACTAAAGTTATAAACGGAGAACAGGGATATGACAAACTATATACCCACTCATGAAAATAAATATTTTATTATTTCTTAATTGTTATTCGCAGCGACTCACGCTACCTGTAATGTTGTATATCCCCAACATAATGATCCCCAAGAGTTCGAGTTCGGTCGAACGGGCCAGTCTGTATTTCTCGATTCGTCATGGGCTCAGTGCATTGTTGGGTGCTTCGGGATTATCTCCGTTATTCCATGTACAATAAGTGTTACATCATTTGTTTCGGTTAATGGGAAGCCTGACAATGACAGGGAAATTCCGGTGTGCATAAGCCGCCTTCCAATTATTTTTGCGAATCATTTAGCAGCAGCTTCACAGCTAATTTGCGCTTTTGTCGCTTTGAGATGATATCGTTTTATCTGGTTTTAAATAAATGTATATCTGTCAAAAGCAGATGATAAAGTCCATCATTTTAAATAATAGCTTTGGAGCTTGTAAAGTACCGGTGTTTTGCTTGATCAAAAACTTGTTATTTTAAAATAAAACACGTATTGTAAGATTACTAAGATGCAACCAAACCAAGCGTTACCACGTTTTTGGCTTTTATTAATCTACGTAAGAAATAAACAGAATTTTACAACTATTTAGTGGCCTGTCGATAGTTTAACAAACAAAGCCGTTCCGCTTTCTCAGAAATAAATAATCAACACAACAACAACCGAAACGTTTAATTAGAAGAAAGTTGACATAGGCAATGAAATATTTTTTTCTTTCTTAAGCAAAATTACTACGGCCCTGGAGTGAAGAGAAATTTGTTACCGGCTTTAACTTATTTTAATTAAATAATAACACAAAAAGCTTTCCATAAATTAAATATACAAAAAAACCCAAATTATGGCAGTGTTGTTACTACAGGGTACTTTTTTTTCGGATGGAAAATCAACAAATAACCTTCTCCCGCTAGGAACGGGAGGGTGTATCAGAATTTTACTAACTAAAAACCATCCATGTTTCTTCTTTAGCCTGCTAGGTCCTGAGGTCCCATTACCGTGACCTCGGGACCTTTCGAACAAATCCGCAAAAACCACAGGGTACTCGATTATCTTTATAACAAAGAACCACCTAACAGACGCTTAGGTAAGTACCATAAAATCTGGCACTGATGCTACCATTTTATATCACTATACTACTTCCAAATATAAGATAAGTGACATTATAAAAGTAGTCACACCCGATGACCTATTCAAAGGGCTGAGAAGTCTGTGATTGCAAGCGACTCTCGATTGCAAGATTGACTGAGGTGGAAAAAAGGACACTATGTTATTGGACTTCATGTGACTTCGTGTGCGATGATGATGAATTTGGAAAATAGTTATACCTTCGAAATCATATAAGGAATGTGAGGGCTTCCTGTTGTATGTTTTGTTTCCTGCATTATTTTTACAAAAAAATAGGCGTATTAAAAGCAATTATAAATACACATAAATATATAACCAAAATGTACATATATATCAAAATGATTTTATTATTCTTATCAGTTCAAATCACAGCCATTATGCATCTCATAACTTCTGGCATTAATTTAGTGGTCTGGATTCTACAACTTTAGAAGTAGAAAACCTTCTTGGATTATATCTAGAAACTAGCAGTTTAAGTGGAACTATGCTAACAGGCAACTGAGCAGTTTGGCTCAAACTTTAGCTTCATAGCATAAAGTCTAACTAGTAACATTACAGCCAGTTTTGCTAGCTTTTGCAATAATTGCAGAGAAATTCCATGTATGTATGTGTCCTTAACATGTGTGTCCAACAATAAAAAAATACGTATACATTTTACAAATAATAATATGTTCTATGTACCTATTATTACATTAATTACATTAACCTAATTAAAAATAATTTTGTTGATTTACTGTATTTCTTCTTCAAGACATCCGTAAATAAAATATACGTTTTTGTTTCATAATGTTGAAACATGCAGTAAAAAGGATTAAACATTACTTACCTATAATGTTTCTCATATTTTTTTAGTTGTGCGATGAGTAGACATCATGCCTTTTCTATAAGCAACACATTCTTGAAATCGTACTGTATTTTTTCCGATGCCTACGTTGGTCGTGAAGAAATTCATTTGTGAATGTCTATTGGTGTCGAAAGGCACATGTATGGGAAACCAACCGTGAACGCTTAGGAATTTCGTATATACCTCGCTATATAGTACAGTACTAATAATGTGCAATAAAGCATTGAAAAACATACTTGGGTCTTTGAAATTGTCGTTACTAGGTACAAAATATATTTTGCAGTTTTAAAAGTATAAGGTCTTATTACAAATGATTACACTGTCTTCATATTATGAAATGAAAGTGACAGGACTAGTTTTAAGCCTGGTCTAACTTTAGACATCGTTTTGTAATAAGCCCCTTAGTTAGTTTTAAATGTTTGTCATTAAATTTGAATTTGTTTATCTCATCTTGTGTCATTTGGGGGCTAAGGGCTAGCCTCTTCTCACCGTGGACACGTTTCACCTCGAGACCTCTGTGCTAAAAGTGAACATTGCTACACAACTACATTCATCTCTTTTAAATAGTTGTACTGCTCATCCCAAATGAAATATACTCGCCAATAGGAAAGATTATGTATTGTAAAAATAGAACACACAATCATTCCCTGGTAACGTTTAACAATAAGACTTGTTCTTATGGTTAGAGCGCTCGTGCATAATGTCTCGGATCCGGTTAGCTATCTGGATCGGTACGGAGAAATTTATTGCTAAGCAAGAATCTATCTGTGCATGCGTGAATGATTCACGGCTGGCGGTGGGTGCAGTGAGTCGGCAAACGTTGCGCCATACAGGCGTCGGGGCATAGGGTTGTCGCCACTAAGTTATTAATTTATTATTTATTGAGATTTTACAAAATAAAATTAAACTGTCTGATATCGAAAAGACGATCCAATCATAAATGTATAATTTAGAGTATTCATTTCATTATTTTGACTGCCTCCCGGGGTAGTTTTTAAAGAAATAACCGTAATAAAAATGTGTAGACATTATGAAGAAGTAATGTTTGAAATAATTTTATGTTGACTGACAGATGGGACTCGCCACTGCTAGAGCTGTGGCTAAGCCTGCATTCTGCTGTAAAGCCTAGCAGATTGTAGTTTATAATTTTTAATGACCTACCTATTGTAATACTAACATTAGCAAATAAGAATAATTGTTACTAATACTATGGGCTCTGCCTGAAATAAAAATTATTATTATTATTATTATTATTATTAAAGACCCTCCCAGCGGTTAGCTTATAGCACCAATGTGGCTATGAGGTTCGTGTCAGTTTACATATTATGTACCACCCCCTTTAATAAAGAGTATATGTATACATATACGGGGGTGGTTTGAAATCGATGCCAACTTTGCCAAAAGTTTCATCAATAGCCTAAAACAACATACATAACTTGCGTCTGATAAAATTTATGTCTCCGCTTTATCAATTGACGAAAGTATACTTAATTTAAGTAAATTATTACTTTTTTAATGCTCCTACAAATTAGTTACATTTGCATGCTGTATGCTATAACTAAAACATGAGCTATCATATTATGAACACCCTAATACCATAATTAAAGTAAAAAAATAGTCTAATTAAGTTTAGCAAAACATAATAAACGATTAAACATGTCTTGCTTTACGAATTTTCGAATTTCAAGTTAAAAAAAGGTTGGTACCTAAACTAGTTAATGATTAGTCAAGCCTTTCCAGCATCTATAAATTAAAGCTAAACACGTATTACAAATAACAAGATTACAAAATGTGTCTACTTAATGGTGTACCTGCACTACGGCTGACGACCGATATGGTGTGGTGGCGAGAATACCCGCTCTCCGCTCCTAAGGTCGTGGGTTCGATTCCCACACAGGACAAATCTTTGTGTGCATGAACATGAATATTTGTTCTGGTCTGGGTGTTTTCCTATGTATATTAAGTATTTATTTACAAAAAAAAAAAGTATATATGTATGTTTATCCGTTATTTAGTATCCATAACACAAGTTCTTAATGATACTTATCTTGGAACTAAATAATTGGTGTAATTGTCAGAAAATATTTATTTTTATTTATTTTATTCATATAGCGCATAACTGTGTCCAAAAATCCAATTCAAAATAATTAAATTTCTGATTGCTAGTATTACAAGTCCGCACCGCATGTCAAATCGTAATTATGTACATGCAAATGACATTCAACTTCAGTTGACCAACAGTACTTGCACAACCGCACAAGGCAAGTATCGTGCTTTCTATCCTAATTAATTAGGTGGCACTCTAATCATATCAATGAAGTGAAAATTGTACAAATGTATTTGTTTTGCAATAGATACTAATTTACTAGTTCATTAGTAAATGGCGATTGTCACATAGTTTGCATAAATATTTGTTACAATGATTAGTACGCAAAGTTTTAATTAACTTCGACAAACATACAATCTTGAATTAATGATTTTGACATATTACTTTAAAAGCCAACTAATAAACGAAGACACAATTTTTGTACAATTTTGGTACAATTACTAGACAGTATAGTAGGTATTAGTTTGATTCTAAATTAATAGGTCAATAATTGCCACTAATTTAAATTATTTACTGATCGGATAAGTTATTTATGCATATGAAATTTCTATCATTATTTTGCCCATATGTAGACAATATTTATATAAGAGCATTTGTAAAAGCCGAAGTTTGATAAGACATAATAATTTGCATAATAAAATAAAGTATTGTACGAAATTCTTTTACCCGATAAATCGTGATTGAATAAAAATCATTCATTTATACAAACTATCAAAATTAAAACATTAGAATAAAATATGTTAGTTGTAAAACTTCGCGTTTGCGCCACTTTGCCCTACTTATCACAATTTGCCTTATAACAGAGAAGGTCAAATGTCATAATATCTTGACAAAACAATCTGTGTTTGAATAAGCCTTCGCCCAACAGGTTGTTTGGATTGTCCCTGTCGTAAAATGCGCCCAGAATCCGACAAACGCTAGTGATGTGCCAACCCTACGTACTCGGTACGTTATGTGTGTACCGTGACATTCCGGCGCGGTCACATTCCAAGCGTCCCGACGCCGACCGACGCCATTTTGTTAAAAATTTGCACTATTCTTGTAATTGCTTCATACTACGATGTCACATTTGCATATGAGAAAAATACCCATGTTTGGTCGAAAATAGTGGAATGCAAGCTGATATACCCAGCTGGATGTAATTTAATGCTTACAAGAACTTCATTTGTAGAGTAACCATGACAAACCGTATCATGCAAAAAAATATTCTTGATTGAATGTTAGAAATTAGACATTTTTACAATGTATTTCACTTTTATATAGATCTTTTTAGATACTATGTCGTGAGGTCACGCGAAGGCCACGCGACGGGAGGTACGCGTTTTTGCATGTTTTATGGGGATGCCTGATCTAAGTTATTTTTTTAAAGTTGATGGTTCTCATTCTGACAAAAGCCGCCCAGGTTGGTCTGTTTTAGGTTCCAGTCCTTTACAGTCAAATTGTAGAACCTAAGGTTAGAGAAACTCAGTCATTATATCCTAGCAATATCCCGGTTGCCCTAGACTTAAGCATAGGGCCCAGGGTCTGCTCACTGGTTCAAACTGATTTGACTGAATTTCAGTTATCACGTGAAGCGACTGCAGTCTGACCTCCGCAACCCAAAAAGAAAATCATTCTATGGTTAAACCAGCTGTCAGTCTGTTAGACGGCACTGAGTTCCTAATAACGACTGCCATAGATGTTCATGACTGCCGGTACCAACGGCTTAACGTGCTTTCCGAGGCACGAAGCAAGCGATAATTACGCACATAACTTCGAAAAGTCATGGGTGCGCCCCAGAGTTTGAACCCCAGACCCTCTAAATTTAAGGGCAAGAGGTATCGCCGCTATATATATTTAGAGAAACCCAGTAACGTAGAAAATCAGGATACATTTCAATAGTATCGTGCTGATTATGCGCAGGTATGTCACTTGCCATTATGTAAACCTCTCATTAATGTATACATTAATAAATAGCTTTCAGTGTGTACCTACACACTTAAAGATATTTTTAGGTACATATTAAGTGAATCTCCTAGTAGTAAGAAAAGTTACTGTTACATATTAGAATCCTGGTTGTTCCTATAGACATTTTAGACAAAAATTTGAAGATATTTTTTACCGACGGATTCTTTCAAAATCAACATATTGTTTGAATGTTTAAAACTTCCTCAACTGGTCAATTGATATTCTGAGAATGCAGGACCCGAAATCAAAGTTCTCAGTATAAACTTTTCCGTACATACCTTTATCGGGAAATGGAGGATATATTTAAAAGTTCTTTATAGAACAAAAAGGTTTTCTCTTCTCTGTATGCTTTTTTACTAAGTATTCTTTTTAATTCTTCACGACTAGCCAAAAAACAACTGTGTGTCAGAGACAAACATTGAAAAATCAAGATTTCAAAATAGATATATTTAAAAAAAAAAATATTAGTTCCAATGTGCTTAAGGATAAAGGACCAGAATCTTAGGAGCCCAAGCTAACCTCACCTGCAAGTGGTGCTGCCGATTAACGGACAAGGCTCTGGAGATATCTAATATAGGCGCGATTGTATGTATATAATAGGTTGGGGAAAAAGTCTTTTCATATTTTTGTATGAAAAGTCAAGACATTTTTTTCAAAGTTTATTTACATTTATTTACAATATATATGTACCGTTTTGTTGAATAACTTTCTGCCATTTTGTGGGCAGAGACATTATCCCGTTACTGTAGAAACTTTGGGACTTCTGATCAAAAAAACGGGACAAATAGTTTTGGCAGTCCTCTCTTGAGGTCAACCTTACAGAACCTAAAGAATTCTGCAGAGACCGAAACAGGTGAAAATCTGAAGGCGCAAGGTCAGGGCTATATGGTGGAGGACCTCCCAGTCGAACTCTCTTAATTTTTGCTGAGTGGCTAAAGATGTGTGTGGTCTAGCGTTATCGTGATGAAAGACCACACCCTTCCTGTTGATCAATTCCGGCCGTTTTCTCTCGACTGCTTCCTTTAATCTCATCAGTTGCTGGCAGTAAAGATCAGAATCGATGGTTTTGCCGGGCGGTAAAAGCTCATAATAAACAATGCCCTTCCAATCCCACCATACACACAGCATCACCTTATTTCGTGTTAGGCCAGGTTTGGCCACAGTCTGTGAAGCCTGGCCAACTTTCGACCACGACCTTTTTCGCACGTTCTTGTCGTACGTGATCCACTTTTCATCGCCAGTTATCAATCTCTTCAAAAACGGCTCGGTTTCATTACGTCTCAATAATGAATCGCAAATGAGTACACGGTTCATTAAGTTTCTTTGAGTGAGCTCGTGTGGCACCCAAATATCGAGCTTTTTTGTATAACCAGCTTTCTTCAAATGGGTCAAAACTGTTTTGTGGTCAATTCCCAGTTCTTAAGCTACATCGTAACTACTAATATGCCGATCTTGCTCCACTCTTTCAAAAATGGCGTCCATTTTATTCGTAACAGGGCGACCAGAGCGAGGTGCATCTTTAACATCAAAATTTCCGGACTGAAAACGTTTGAACCAAATTTGTGCTACTCTTACTGACACTGCATCAGGTCCATAAACATCACAAATTTTTTTCACTGCTTGAGTTGCATTTTTGCCTTTTTTATAATAAAATTTTAAAATGTATCGAATTTCTTCATTAGATTCACTCATTTTTACGGAGAGAAAAACAAATGAAAAATAGCGGGAAACAACTTTTTTTTATTTTTTTATTTTCTTTATAATGGAACCTTTTTATTGTTACCAAAACCAGCCAGACACAAATAGTACAGTCAAAAAAATTTTATAATAAGTTTATACCTACGTTATGCGAAAAGACTTTTTCCCCGACCTAATATGTATGTATTTTTAAATATGGGGCACATGATAGAATTACTGTAGAATGTGGACAGACATTATTAAAACTGATCTTATGCTAGGTCAAATTGTAAATACAAAAAGGTTTGATCTACCGATCGTAGATTACGAAAACCTCCTTTGTCTTGTGATGGTCTATGACAACTGTTGCTATAATTAAAGCAGTAAAAGTTGAATCGCATGGTTCAGTCCCCTTAGAAATGAACACTTGTACCTTGTCTTGGTAATGATTGCATTCAAAGAGTAACATTGCAGCTTACAGAACTCGCGTTCTTGTTAGAGTGACAAAGGCCGACTGTACTTTAGGTTCTACATTATCGTTTACTTTTTCCTATTCCACTGATGAGATAAGAAAAACTTTCTCCAGATAAAGAGACACGCCTGTCCATGATATTTACGGCGACATTCTAAGCTTTAGGAAAACTTTCGACTGACTTGACAATGCTTATACCAGAGACTTCAGTTAAGTCCCACATGTCATTTTTTATATCAAAAAGGTCAGTTTAGACTTGACTATTATTACAAAGCGTAAATATGCCTTCAATTTTTTAAGCAGTTCTCACTAATCCATGGTCATTGTTTAATTTCGGTGACCATATCCCATTTAGATAACGAACGCTTATTATCAATATGAAAGAACTAGATGCTATTTTTAAGCACATTACTTATACAGAAAAGCAAAAGATTAACATGTCTAAGTTTAGTATGAGCAATAGTTTGGAATAACATTGATTTAAATACGTAATTTTTTTATGTTAAAAATAATAGCTTATTAAAATCACTGTTGGTCAAATTTAGGACACTGGACTGGACTAGTTATTGTAATTAGGGATTTTAAAACAATCATTATGATAGAAAGTAAAAAATAACAGGTTTGAAAGTATAATGACGTACAAAGTAACTATTGAGTAAGTGTTTGCATTGAGAAATTTGTGAAACGCAAATCCAACTTTCTCACGTGAAGAAGCGCGAATGATTCATTGAATCAATACGATTGGTTTCGCACCCACTCTATCTATATGGATAATTACGTTTGATTGATTTTGCTTTGATGCCTAACATTTTAAAAGATGTTTTCGGATCTTAATGTTGTATAAAGTCCATGCAAGGCTGACTATATACTTATAGGCCTATAAATAATTTGTTATTTATGCATATATCTTAATTCTAAAGTCTCTTTGTTTGCTTTTACTTAGTACCTAAGTCATACGCCAAAATATGACAAATTTTTTTTTTATTATTATTTTTACCCCCTTTTGTCATTGCGATGTGAAGTGCAAAAGTGCAGATAAAAGAATATATGGGTATAAAAAAAGGTTGTGTTGGCACTTGGCACACAAATTTTTTCTACCGTCTCCAAACTCTATGGAGATTCTATTAGTTCATATTCCTAGGAAGCCGCCTGCCGTTTCATAGACCATTAAACAAACAGACAGAATTTCTTTAGCTTTCATATCTTTCATAAAATTGGCATAGATTTATATTACGAGCGAATAACGTATAAAAAGTACCTACTTTAAATTGGTAAATTTTTTATTAAGTAACTTTAAATCACGCTAGCAACAGCTCCTTTCCAAATACCTTGTCCGATTTGTCGAGATCTACTGAACTGATATCCATGCTAATGTCTTTGCCACTGCAACGTTGCATGTCGCATGCAATACTTGCCTAAAACAAGTTCATTAATGTATTATTATGTGTAACATTCGAACGAATCAGGGGTATGTGTTTTTAGACCATCTCCCATGTGAGTAATATACAGTTCATACTCGAAAGCATAAGATTTGCGTGTCGGTTGGTACTGGACTAGAAAAGTGCCACCTCTTTTATCTCATTATCTCTTTGTCGATTCTTACGGGGAGTCGTGAGAGTAGAAATACTAGGTACCTGATGATGACAGCAACGTCATCCTGCGGTCTGGCTTGAACTGCGATCACCCACCCACCTGCCCAGTGCAGTGTGGCGATTGTGGGCAAATACTCCTAATATTGTAAAGTATTGGTGAGGTCAATGATCAGCATTAGACTTTATATGGCTAAAATGATGGGATATCTGTAGATAAATTATATAAGAGCTGGATCAAATACGCATAGAAAAAGGAAAAGCGAAATGTAAAATTCGACTAATTTAGGTAGTAAATTTTTACTGTCATGTGATTTGTGTACATATTATACTCACAGGTAGAAAATGTTAATGAGTATATAGGTAACAGAAATAGTAGGTGTAAAGTTTGTTTTATCCTAAAAAAAATTCTTGCAGAAGATCGAAAATGGAAAACAAAAATTGTAGACGCGTGCACTGTCATAATACATTCCCAAAACGAAATACAAACAAACGAAATAAAAGAATTTACCCAAATTTAACTTAAAAGACAGTAAGAAAGTGATAGCAGCCTTTTCAAATATCCTTTATCAACAGCTCTTTAGAAAATTTTGAATCGTAAATAGAAAAGTGCTAATATGGCGTGTGGCAATTTAGGTTACACAAAAAAAACAAATTACAATTTTATCATAATCGAAACTCGATATTTATCCAATTATAGCTTGAAAAATTGTTAAATGTACTGGATTGCGACAAGCGTAATTGTTGTTTTTAATTAATATTTTTTCGTTTTCAGCTGCCGTTAAAGCTTTAACAAAATATTGTGTTTTACTTGTTATCGCTCGGAACGTTTGCCATTCACGAAGGCTTTTCGTTGACTTTTAATTATCATTCAATTAAAAAAAAACAATTGCTGTCTTTATATTTTATTATTACGTTTAAGTAAGACTATAAGGCGTTCAATTTCATTGCCAATTTTAATTCTTTAATAAGACTTAGTACAGCTTGATTGAACACTTGATTATGTCACTTGTACTTGTACCTTGTCACTAACTAACAGTTAGTAAATTTAAGAACACTTAAACAGTACAGTAAAATTTTTTTGTTCCGATAAATCACTTATGCTTAAAGAAATGCCAATTATCTTAATCAAGAAACATAAAAATATCGTTACCTTTCGCAGTCCCTTTAAATGAAGGCTCCTAAAGCGATTCTCGGCACTCCCGAATTTATATTTACAGCGGGTTAACTTTGCCCAAGATTGATGTCCCTAAGGCTCCCTTTTGTCACACAACAAAAGCAACAGACACTTCGTAGGGAGAAGTGTCCCCAGAGCAATATGCTTTTGAATTTTTACTAGCATTCTTTTGTTTTCGACACAGTCAATGAACCTTTTGTAGAAGCTTCAGAGGAAATTGATGAGTGCTTGAGTAACATCATCTTTTGCCCTTTTTAGAATGTCTTAAAGTACTCGAATATTGATGTTTTATAAAATGACGAGTGCCTAAAATGTGTCATAATTTTTGCGTTTTCTAGCCTTCTTTAAAGTATCAAGTTCAAATATGTATGTTTTTAAATGAGTTGTATTAAACGTGACTAAAAATCAATAAATTGCCACCCTAATATAACCTTTTCGCACATAAAAATACTAATTCAGCCAGGAGGCTGAAGGACGGCCTTCAGATGCTCCATCAGTATTTTTCATATCAGAATTGTAACATTCTGGATATTGTTAATTTTTTATTTAACTGAAAATTCCTTATAATTTTAGTCAAATATGTTTTTTTTAAATACATTTCGCTTAAGTATTTTTTTCTGTGCCGTATGTATTCCAAAACAATAAAAACTTTGTCTCAATCAAAGAAAATACTCATAATATTTTTTGAACACACAGAAAGAGATGAGAGAGGAAATTAAAAATAACTTCGCTGCAGTGTCTTCCGTAAATAAATGGGCTCTGCCTTCGAGTGGCGTTTATTGCCTTATCGCAAGAAGAAAGATAGCATTATATTCTCGGACAAAAAAAACTTGTACCATGTCTCTGAACCTTGGCGAGAGATCTTGGCAAGCGCCCAATGTCATTGCTGGAGGCTTTGCAATAGCTAAGACGTAAAATGAATTTTAATTTCTTTTTGCACTTTTATCTTCACATATAAGCAAAGTATGTCTCAATAATCCGGTGCCGAGAGGCTGGATTTGGATCATGTGATTTAGGCTTAGCGTAAGCATTATTTAAACAATAAATGGATCGTTTTGGGCAAGTAATAGCCCGTTAGGAAGTATAAAGAAAACCTTTTTTTATCCAGCCTCTTGAGTTAGCAACTTACGCTTCTCAAATATTACGATTATCCAATATTCCACTGCAAAGCTCATGCTTTATATCACAATATTCTTGAAAAGACGACTCGATTCAGGAAAATGCGCAGGGGGAATTGTGAAAAGATTAAACATTTACATTAAAAATTAAAATGAACCTCAAAATACTTATTCAGTGGAAGCAAAACTCTTTCAAGCGAATCTAAATAAAGTTTGACTTAAAGACCAACGGTCTCTAGACATTATTTGATAATAAAAAGGAAATCCATTAAATTGTATTGTGTAGTACCTTCCCCCAAATGGCTTAACCAGACGCCTATTTAAAAGGGAAAAAGATTAACGTTAACGAAGGGAACTTGTTCTATTCATTCTATACAAATGTGGCAGCTGTTTTCCCGGCAAAGTTTCGTTCATTACGAATTTTCGGTGATTTAGAAGGAATTTCGTTGAAATTATCCATTAAATCTACTTGTTTTTTCAGGCATTGAAAGCAAAAGTTTGTGAGGTTATTCTGGTTTTATGTTGAACTAAAAGCTTCCTACGGTTTTGTCTGTATAACCGGCTGAGACTATGCACAACTGAGCGACACGTAGCCAATAAATTGGTTAAGCGGCACAAGCGTTAAATCGTATCAAACAAGTTTTATATATGTCTCATTTTAAAAGTACCCTTAACTGACGGTAATATATGAGATTTTGTGTGAATAAAACCGAAAGTGCTTGCTGGAGACAAAACAAATGGAAGGATGTGATTTTTGCCTTGGAGTCTTAAATCCGATGGGAATAAGTCGTGACTATATGTATGTGTGATCGCACTTTCGCGCACGTCAACTACATAGTTAAACAAAGCATATACTAGTACACGTATAAGTGATAGCGCTGCAATTGTTTTTTTTTTAAAACGTTTAAAAATATTAATACAGGTTTACAATATTGTATTTGATGTCATTCTTTTGATTTGTTGTTAAATGAGTACTTGAGTTTTATGAGTATTTGTTGTTACAGAGGTCAGTCCTTGGATGGGTGACCGTTTGTGTGGCATTTGATATCGAGCGCTTCCGTGCTTCGGAAGGCACGTTAAGCCGTTGGTCCCGGTTATCACTAAATGTGGTAGTCGTTAAGCCATGTTAGAGGCCTAATGGGCGGCTTGATAAATTCTAACAGCAGGACGCCATACACCTGCCTCCGCCAATCCGCACTGGGTCAGCGTGGTGGAGTATGACCCATTACCCTCACACCTTGATTTGTGAGAGGAGGCTCGTGCTCAGTAGTGGGACGTTGATGGGCTGAAATGATGAGTATGGCAATTTATAAATGACTCAATCGTTTAATCAATACCTTTACTTTAAACGAAAAAACATGGTTACCGAAAAAAGATAACTATGATGCAGAACTTCAATGTACAACATTTATCCGCTTGAAAATTGTATTTGAAGTAGCTATCTTGTTGCGATATACAATATTTCAGTAACACTTTTGTTTTTGTTGTGAATTAATTAACATTTCTATTGTGACAGAGCACTTGTAAATACAGGTTACTAAGAATAAATAACCAACTAAATATTTCGCATTCCTCCCATCTCATCTCAAAGTTAATAATAACATGGCGGATTGCCCCACCGAGGCTTAAAAGTTTTCTCTTTTCTGAAAACCTCAAGGTTTGCCCGACTTTGCCCCCGGGAATATTTGAGCACAGAACACGCTGAAGCTTATGAAAAAACGTAACAATGGCCTTTACGCAATCACGCCATGTAATGATAATATGAACACGAATTTTTACGTTGTGTTCTTTCGTACATTAAATTTCATACACTAATTGGTATTTAGGCAAATCTAATTAGCATATTATTATGTTTTGAAATTCACAACTTCATTGTACAAAATTGTATCCACCTTGAATAATTTAGTTAAAGTAGCAATTTAGTTGCGATATAAAATATTTCATTAACACTTTTGTTTTAGTTGTAAATTAATTAACATTTTTATTATGACAGAGCACTTGTGACTCCCGAGCTTAGGAAGTTTAGCAGCTTTCGGAGATTTTAATCCGTGACTATTTGTGTGGCTTTTCGTATCTAATGTTTTTGTGCTTCGGAAAGCACTATAATCGTATAGGATTGGCTATCACGGAATGTGATAGACGTAGCTCTATTAAACAGCTTCAAGGATTGCACACACTTAGCTCTACAAATATATCAACTTGGATAGACGTTGGCTTATAAGTCAAATAGTCAAGTAATTTAAAATAAAACAGATAAAAGTGATATTATTAATAATTCAAACACTAAATGCGGTGTGTAATTTCTATATCTTATAAATTCTAGATATTGGGTAAATATAATAGTTTGTGAATAATACGTTATTTTATAAATGTTATAAAAAACTAATTAAAGAAAATGAAAAATGTAAACTTGTAAGGATTTGGCTGTAAATTTGATTTAATGAATGATTATGAACTTGACCAATTAGTAGACCTATCACTTAATGCCTTGACGAATTAAAAGTAAATTTATGTTCAGCGAATCGTTGCTAATTGTTAAAACTAGGCTTGACAGATGGTGACTAACCAACCTATCAAATTCTAATCTTTTAATCTGGACGCTTCTCTAAAAGCACAGTATATAATATAAATATGAATGAAGGAAGGCGCATAGAAATGCGGGCATCATAAAATAAATTTCAATTTAGATAACTAGACATTCAATAATAAACACCATCAAAGCTTTTAAAAGAATAATAAAAAGTTGGATTTATACTTGAAACACAATATAACTGGATAAATTGACCTATTCAAAGGTCAGTTCACATATTAATCATTTCCATATTTCGAAATATCGGTACTCTATTTTGTCGTCTTCCAGCGTGTACACTAGTATAGGACAGTCAAATTAAAGAATACCTACCAAATACAGAAAAGCAGAGAATATAAATTATTCAGGTGTTACTGTAATTGCATTTCACCTTAAGGCATACAAAATCTGTTAATGATAATAACATATAATTAAAAGTATATGTCAGATATATAACCAGCTTTTCTATAAACAGAATAATTAGTCGACAAAATTCAAGGTTGTAACCAACAAGCTGTTGACAAATAGGTTTCGAAAACGGGACACCGCCATATTTGTGCTTATGATATAATTAATGATATTCAACACACACCCGGGTCCTTCCACTCTATTCACTCACAGAAAGTGGCTCACGTAACAAAGGAACGGTAACCTCATACGTGACGAGAAATATGATGTGCCTGTGGAGTCATAGCCTGCTGCAGGCTATCCATTTGCCGACTAATTAGCTCTAGCGGGTCCGAGTAGTAACATAATCAAATTTGAATAGTATGCTAAGTTGGTAAACAGCTTATGTAATTAAGTGTAAGGAACAACTAAGTATCTGGAAAAGTAACGTGTGAAGTTAAATAATTAAAGCTTACTATTCCTACGTACTACTAGATATAACATATGTAACAACGCTCAATACATACTATCACGCCTTAATAAACATCCACACTTTGCCGATTATATTATTGGTCCCACGTATTAGTAGGCGAGCCTATTGACGCTTACCGGAAACTTATAAGTTTGCCAGAGACTCGTCTATTGATCGGCAGGTTCACCACTTGCAGGTGAGGTTGGCTTGGACTCCTTAGATCTTAGTAGAAACCCTATGCACCCACTGATGTAATAACGCAAGCTAGAAGTTTAATTTACTTTCATATTTTTTTCTAATCAAACACAGCTATTATAAAGGTAGATTTAAGTATGGTGTTTTTATTATGGATCTGAACGCGTGTTTACCCGCTTTAATATTATTAAATTGGATAATTATCTACAAATTTTGCAGTCCTCCAATATGAATTGATATCCAAGCAAACACGGCTACTACTCTTGGAAATCTAACATGTCTCAATTTTCAATGTCTGCGTTCGAGTATCCCAAATCTCTTCTCGTATTCTTAACGGTCTCGACATCTGGCTGCCCGCTACTAAGAGCAATTTTTCGTGACGTAAATACGAAATGTGCTATATAATCCGCCCAGTACTTACAATGGAGTCAACTTTTAACTATGTAATAGTTAACTATACTATGGTGTCTACTAAGTATATTCTAATAAGACACTAATTGTTTTACAAAAATATTTTACTGTGGACAAAGTTACCTGATCATTTAGCTTATTTCGATTACGTTTCTCAAATGTTTTTTTATGATTATTAAACATTAAACCAATTACTTTTGAAATCTCTGTTTATTGTACTATTTTAACAGGATATTTCGAATACTATATATTGTTATACAGAAATTAAAGTTATGGATGTCTTCATAAACAAATAGGTGAAGAAAAAAAGACCATCCAGCTGTTAATGCCTGTTTATGTGTTTCAAGCTTATGTTTTAGTGTGTATGACAATAAATTACCGTATCACAAACTATCATTTCAAACTCATAGTATCTATTTGAGAAATTTTACTTATCTAATTTAACTATGTCCGAATAATCCGCAATGACGCGACCGAAATCACTACGCGTACCGGATCGTCATTTGTTTCGGTCAGACTAAAAGCGCGCCCACCGTCGCCTAAAATTCAAAATGGCTATAGTTTAAACTTTGCAATGGATTAATGGGATATTTCACATATTGAAAGCCTGGTTTTGTATATTGTCTGGTTCCAAACATATGCAGTGGTTGGCTGCACTTTTGAATAAACGGTTTTTCCATTATCCAATTCTTAAAATTTAAAGTGCTATTTTCTTATAAATACTTTTCATAGAAATAGTTGGAATAAAAACAATACACGATTTCTATTTTACGAGGTTTTGTTCGAAGGATACAACTCCTTGTTGAATATTAATGTTAGATTAAAACAGCAACAAATATCAAAGCATAATTAAAAGTAAATGCTGCAGTTGACTTGGAGTAGATATTTCCTACTTGATTTGATTGGACGAAATATGAATCATTCGTTATTCGGTTGTATTTCAGCCTGGAATCTATAAATAAATTCTTGGGTATATGTAACAACCCTGATAATTTCTAAGCTTGTTCTATGGTATTTGAAGAACTATTTTCTTATTGAAATGGCTTCTTTATTCATTATTTTTATTCTGTTATGACAGTTTACATGTGAAAATGGGATCCGAGAGTATGAAAGTAGAACTCACATACATCGGCTGTCAAAAAAATTCAAAATGTCAGAACGATGAACTTATGTCATCGCAATGTGCTCTTTAAGCGATGCGAGAAAAGTCCACAATTATGATATAAAACATAATTATAATATTAATGTTGTTGTAATTATGCTTATTGCATGTAATTATTTGTCGATTAGCATGTAACACATCAGAATTAGGAATCGTATAATTAATATTTACAGAAATGCTTGCAAAATTAGAATTAAAACGATTCTTTGTTAAAATGTATGCAGTTGATGCTGTCTATATATGTTTATAATAATATGTGCTTAGTGAAGGCCCGTCAAAAAAGACCTTACTAACCTGTGCGACTTTATTTTCATTAATACGTCAAGCGGCATTTGTTCCAGACTAAATATAAAACTTATGGTTTGTTAAGTCATTTTGACGATCAAACAGACGTTTGCCGTGCCATGCCTCGGCCATGAAGGGTTCACGGTGGTGCGTAATATTAAGTAATATTACTTTTTTTTTGTTATTTTGTATTTATTTTGAATATAAGCTTTCGTAAGTAAGTAAGCTGTGTTTACAACATAAAGATCTTATATTATTATAGGCTAAATACAAGCTTCTACATATTAGTTATTTTAATGAACACTGCGGTGCCGTCTGGGAAAATTGTAAAGAAGTTTCAAACAAAATACAGTATTGCGTAAAGGGCTAGTAGTTGGCAGCAGAATATCTGGCACGGCTTCGATAAGCCTTCGAGCCTTATTTTATAAAAACAACTAACATGTATCGATTTTCGTTGTACTATTGATATTGGCACATTCGTGTAAGTAAGATATACTTCTCATAAAGCAGATCTCTGTATGAAGGTGATATAAAAATAATTGGAGTCAATGCAAGACGATATTTACTAGTTTATATTTTTAAAACATATAATAAGAAATTATTATTTAATTTTCATAGAACTTCTTATAAATGTAGACCTACTTCTTGTTTAAAAAACGATTGAGTAACTTTTCTACAGCTTTAAATCAAAAGATATTACAGAAATAGTATATAATGTAAAATGATGGAAGGTCACGTTCAACAGTGGACTTTATATGGCTGAAAGGCTGTTGATGCTGTGTACAAAAATATACTAACAAGTCTTTAGAGTATTTTCAAATAAGATAGATACGAAAGACACACATACATATAAGACAACAAAAACAAAATTACAATAATTAAAAAATATATATATATATAACAACAACAAAAAACAGTGTGTCGCAGCGCTGCAGAATGGCTACGGCTCAGTGGGTTTTTTTGCTCTGAGAGAGCAAACCACTGATTTTCAGCTTTTGCCAAAACAGTAACACGAGACACGCCCAAAATACCGTGTATAATTTATAATATAATTTACAATTTTATAAATAAAGTTATATAAATAAAGTTATATATATGAGAGTAAAAACATTAAAATTAAAACACTATTATGACAATAAATTAAACCATTGATCTTACGTATATCATAAACAAAGTCAATATTACCTATATTACCAAAGTCAATACTACCATAAAATATGACATCACGGCGGTCCGGGCACTGAGACACCGTCCCCAAAGTGACCATGCAGAAGTTCCGACTATAATTACGTGTCCGAATTTTATATTCGAATATCTGACCAATTTTTTTATCTTTTTATATAGCGTATGCCATTTGCCTCTCACCTAAGAGGTAACGTATGAAATTCGTAACATAATACATCCATTTCATCTTATAACAATATCTGATATCTCACTACCAACTCCCTAATTCAACATCCGAAAGGCCATAGCTAATTGGTACCAATAGCGTCCGACTTGAAGCAAGTCGCCTCTAAGTTTAAACCACGCCAATGTACAACACATGGGACTCCTCGTAACAAAAGCACTTAAAGCTTACCACGAATGTTCGATAGCAATATAAATGTATGAAGAACAAAAGGTGATCTTGATTGGAAATGTGTAACAGTAGATTTGTTACTTCTCATACCAATATCAGGTTAGTATCTAACTATAGGCTCCCTAATTCCACCTTTGAAAGGCCGTAGGTTATTGGTACCAATATCTTCCGAGTTATAGAAAGAAAGAAAGAAAGAAAGAAAAACTGTTTATTAGCGTTAGACATAAGTATACATGTCATATAAATATTACATTTTGAAACCTTATTCTATAGTTTAGTACTAACGCTAATCCGATGCTCACTCAGCATAAGTCGAGACATTTAACAATATCCTGACGCTGGTCTTCCGGAGACACCAGGCAATTGAAGTAACACTGTGCGCTGCGACGACACGTCGAACGTATCTTAAATTTACAATTATTAAAACTACTAATATTTATTACATGAATGTTTAAAGTGGGTGCGAGAAAGAAACAAGATGGGGGATATACATATACCTGATACATAAATAGTATATATAAAAATAAATAAAATAACAATTACATCATAATGATTATATACAATACAACACAGGCTAAATTAATTTCTGAATATTCAATAAATAGTTCTTATATTTCAATTTGAAGGACTTTACACTACAACAGTTCCTAAAAGGTGGTGGAATATTATTCCAGCACTTCGTGGCAGCATAACGAAAACTACCACGAAATGCTGCTGTGCCGTGTTGTACATTTAAAAGGCGAGGGGCATATCTAGATGGACGACTAGAGTATGTTAACTTGTCGTATAGATACGATGGTGATCTATGGTGAATAATATTAAAAAGCAAGCAGGCAAAATGATACTCGTGCCTAGTCTTCATGTTCATTAGGTTGCTCTGATTCAAAAATGGAGTAACGTGAGCTCGCCGTGGGATCGGAAAGCAGAATCTAGCGCACGCATTCTGAACTCGCTGGATAAGGTCCTTTGTATAGCCAAAAAGGCAGTTTCCAATGACGGTATCTGCATAGTTCAGTTTGGATAGAATCAGGGATTCGCAGAGCATTATACGACGATCAACATCCAAATAATTGCGTACTTGGTATAAAACTTTAAGACGGTAAAAGCAGTTTTTAACTGTCTCTACAACGTGGTTGTGAAACTTAAGAGTATCATCCATAAGAACGCCAAGGTTTCGCGCTTCCGTTACCTGTTCAACAGAAACTCCTCCAATTTTGAGTTCGGGATTAAAAGTATTAATTCGATTCCTTTGAGAAGTAGATCCGAGAACGAGGAATTTTGATTTATTTGGATTCAGAACTAAGCAATTCCTCAGTGCCCATTCATTAATTCTCTCAAGATCGGCGTTAATAAGAGCTACAGCAGATTCTGTCTGATCCGGATGAAAGGACAAATATATTTGAACGTCATCAGCGTAGATATGATGGTTACAATTTTTTATGTTACTTGGCAAGTCTGCAGTATATAAATTAAAGAGGACTGGACCCAAAATAGAACCTTTATAGCAAGTTTGCTTTATGTTTGCTACTAACCATAACACAACCACGCTAATGTACTATAAACCTAGATGGATTTTTCGTTAAAAAGCGCTATGAGCTAAACCAGAATGGTCGATGGCAAAATAAAGATATTTCGAACAAGTGTCACGTCTTTGAGGTAAGTTTGATAAGGAATGAGTAATATAATATATTCTTTACCCCTCATACCAAGATCAAATGACTATCTAACTACTCGTACGAGCTCTCTAAATTTACGTCCTAATTTTGGTCTGTGTTTAAACCCCGCCAATTCACCTTATAAAGTGGATATCCATAACATATTTAGAACAGATGCCGCATCTTAAAAGTAAGTTTGAATGGAAATGAGTAACATAAAACATTCGTTAATTACATCTCATATCAAATATCAGGTGAATATCTTATATTCCACCTCTGAAAGGCCAAGTTCAGTGTTAAAACCAAGCCAGTTTACCATATGTGTAGATTGCTCGTAAAAAAGCGCTTCAAGCTGCCCACGAAAGGTCGAACGCAAAATATATGCATTCTGCTCATTGTTTGTAGAGTTCCTTGTGCGACACGAAAGTGCTAGCTGTTGCTAAAATTTAAAAAGAAGACACTAGTGCTCCTAGCCAATTTAAGCTAATTATTTAAAAGCTTAAACACAATTGTAAGTTAGAATTAAGTACCGTTTGAGAATAACAAATCTGAGTTTTCCTAATTAGGTTAGCTGTCGTAACGAAGGCGGCGACCAACGTGGCACTAGTTACAAATGAGTTTTGAAACTCGGTGCGCTCCTATTGCCTTGTATTGGACTTGAGTTTACAGTTTGTTACCGAAGTGTCATCTCTGAAATAACTTTCCGTTGAAAGAAGACGACTCGAAACAAGAAATTACAAAGGAAGGAAGGACGCCAACTGCTATGCGAAATGAGAATTATTGTTGGCTTCTATTTACGCGATTGTTATACGTGTCAAATTTAACAAATTTTAAAGACGTTATTTGCGGTTTATTGCAATATTTTAAACTGATGTTCATATTGTAAATTATGGTCAAGGGAAATTGAGATTTAACAAATCGAGTACATTCGCAAAAAAGTGACTATGAGAATTTATCAGTGACATGATGATACTATTTATAGAAGTTTACTTCGTAGTTAGTAGCAGTTGCATAGAAAATGCTATAACGTAAATTTAATTGTACTACTACTTTGTACTATTAGACAGTAAATTTTCACCAAACTTTTACTAGAGTTGAACAAAATGGCATTTAAAGTTTTTATTAAACTTCATCAGTCCAAGGACATGCACTGCTGCATTATAATAAGCACAATAACTAACTTCTAATGTGACTGATTGCTGGCGGCCTACATCTATCAAACAGCGTACGTCCATATCATCAACAAACAAGGAGTATTAACTAAAAAAAATTAAACTTTTATCTTACTAAAATTATTTATCGATTGTATAAAACAACAAAACATCAACACTCAACCATTTATAAATGTTAAGTACAAAAAGGGAAACCGCGTTACGATGCCTTAAATGCGATTTTCCTTTTTCGCAGAATTACTAATTACCCATTACGCTTGTAGAAGAATTTATTATGATATTTTGTAACGCAAAATTTAACTCTGCAAAATCTCGCGCTTTTAATTAAAATCTGGAACAATGTGTTATACGTATTTTAACGAATATTGCAGTTTTAAATACAACAAATGTACATGTTACTAACCTGTAACCACGAAATGTGGTACGTAATTTACTCCGAAGGTTCTGTGTTCGATTCCTAACCAACAATTGGTGTATGAAATCTTTACTAAATATTTTTTGTGATCTCGATGGTTCCCATGAATGATGACAAATAAATAGTAAATTATACATTGTTACCTTCAATACAGATAGCTCATATTGGCGTAGTTTAATCACTTATTGAAAAGACAAATTAACAATAGTAAATTATAAATCAAAATGAGGTTCAGATTTTTTACACAAGTATATAAGTTATAGTAATTGTTGTAAATCAAAATGTTGCAACAAATAATATGAATAGTTGATTTAAAAAAACATGACAACTTAGTTACCTTGACATAAATATATTATAAAACATAGTCAGGTCATGCGCTTGAAAATATGTTATAAGTTTATGAGTCGTTTATTGGCTAGCGCAAATTAAAAAATACAGTTTGTTACAAAACTACATAATATGTGTATGTATAAAAATTAAGGGATAAAGGTGTCATTGCGTCTGTATATAGCAGTACATTTCATTACAGAAGTATCCGTAAGATTTAAAAATGAATTTAATGATTATTCGACTTTTTGTTACAGTTAATGTTTTTCTTTAAAACATTTTGAGTCTAAGATTTTACCAAATTAGAGTTACTAAAAATCATTGCCTTCTAAAATCCTGACCGCAGATTTAACCATAGAATAATGTTTCCCTCTATGTTGCGGAGGTCAGACGACTGTTGCTCCGTGTAATGACTAAAATTCAGCCAAATCTTTTCAGACCAGTGACCAGAACTTGGCCCCTAACCGTAAGTGTAGGGCAACTAGTATAATGCTAGGATGATTACAAAGCAAGCGCTAACATACTAATCTTATGCAGAGCAGTTTCGAATTGATTAAAAAAACTAAAGTTGCTTAGGTCTTTTATTATAAGAGTGTTCCTCACAAAAAAAATAAAAATCTTATAATCTGTCATCAGCGTTTTTGGATAGTTAGAGCAACCAAATTTACAGTATATTAAGTTAATGTTTTAAAAACACCAGTTTAAGAGTATTTGAAATTCGGACTAAAATGTTTTGGAACAATTTATAGGTTACCGTCCCTCAGACGCTATGTGGAAGGGCCATAAACGTTAAGTATACTTTATATCCGCCGCACCTTAAGTGTATAAGAAAGTTTTTATGCTTCTCGTCCTTGATATTTAGCCGGAGCAGGTTTTGCGGTCACGGAAGATACTGTTTTCGTTTTACTTGTGTTACCTTCGTATCAAGTGCAACCTGTGTTTTTTTATTTTTTTTCAGGCCATACACCCGATACTTTCTGCATCGGCGTTTTAGTAGCTTTTTGGATGCTGGATGCGTCAATGGAATGCAAAAGTGCGCATACAGTCGGATGGCAGTCAAAGTAACTGAATTCGGCTTTGCCTGTTTTAACCACGGTTGTTTTGCAGTATATTTTAAAAAAAATAGGATTATTTCGATAAAGCTGCTTTATATCGATTTTTGCATATAATATACATCGAAAATCTTTTATCTAACTTTGTCGTGAACTTGGAATATTCAAACTCTGCCATTAACCGATGCAGTATCCATGAGTTGAATATCCACGTTTCAGTATTTTAATATCGCGACTAAAATGCAGATTAAAGACGAAAATACGCAGCGCAGAATGGATGAAGTCGCAAAAGTAGCGAAGCAAGTAAGCTCGAACCCCTAGGCGAATTTTGTCATTTACATACTAGCGGGGAAACACAACATAACGAGTTTCTTGTCCAAGTCTTCTCAAGCTCCTGCCTCAGTACAGGGGAGATTTACTTTTAGATGCACGTTAAAAATAACTATTGAAGCCAAACTTGAATGAACTATTAGGACTTGATTGCCTGTACTTACAAGTACTTTAATTTCGCTTTGCGCGAAACAAAATTAATATTCCTTATTATAATTTATTTTTTCCTTTAGAATTTGTAGACCTCAATCACACTTTTAGTTCATATCGAGTAAAAATATTATTCATTTATGTGCAAACGTAAATATATTCAATAAAGTATGTTTGAGATGCCGCCAATCAGTGAGATTGTACGCACATCGCATTGATCGTATGAAAATCGATCATGCAAACGGCTTTAAACTCAAAGATAACCTTTAACCCGAGCCTTTAACTAACTGACTTTGAGGGACTTCGTGTCATGATTAATACACATACATTTCAAATGCGAAGGATTAAATCATGACGCATGACTGGAACTTATGGGAGAAATAAAATTGTACATATTTTTTGCACACATAAATATTATTCATTGCATGATTTTCACTTTAGTTTCCATTGTGATAGTCAGCGCAATAAATATTTTTAATGTAAAATAAAATATTTCATATTATTTGTTTAGACACATTATAGTAAAAGCTGTTTAATTTGATTAATTGGTAAGTATGCTGCATATTTATTCTTGTAAGTAAAAGTATTGTTATATGTTAATTTGATGTCGAATACCCCTATGGATATACCCCTATAATACATCGATAATAATGGACACCTAGACGAACAATCATTCATAAATTTACTTTTCTTACCATACGTTGATCGTTCAGGAATAGAAATTATAAGAAATATAAGAGTGTATAGAAATTCTCCAAGTATCCTAGGTGCACGCGCCAACCTCACCTGGAAAGGGTGCACCTGTCGATGAACGGACGAGGCTCTGGCAAACATAAATGATCCCCATAAGCATTAATAGGCTCGCCACCTATTACGTCGGACCAACAGTATAATTGGCGAAATGTAGGCGTATGCCCCTGTCTACCCCTTCGGGTAACAGGCGTTATTGTATGTATGTAACATGATAAAAAAAACACTAAAGGTTTATCTTCTGATCTGAGTTGAAACTAAACTGATAATTAAGCATAATCAGATTGTCTGATACGTCACTTTTACAATTGGTGGGTGTCAGAAGTGGGTGTTTAATTGCGCAAGCGCCGAACCATTGAAAGCGGTACCTGCTACACTGACACTAATCAAACTCTCATAAATAAAGTTAGACAGTACCTATATAATAAATTAAACAGAGTTTTATTGACAAAATAAACATGAATAAAGTCTTCAATCAATCAAAAACATCTACTGCTGAATAAGGCCTCCTCCATAGAATTGTACATATTTTTGTTTAATGCGACCTTTACTCACCGTGTTCCCGCGACCATTCATAATGAACTTAATGTTTTTTTAAATGTTTAAATCTTTTTTGCAGTGAAAACATTATTTTCCAAAGTTAATCAGTGCTAGGATTAGTCAATGCTAGGACCACTGGATAGGTTCTGCCTGCTAATCTGTAACAATGCGATATTGCCTGCCAATCAGTGACGTCACGTCTGCTCATACATTTATGTTCCTTTGAGCAGAGATGAGGATTACTGTATGTAACTATTACTGAGTCATCAGCTAGAGAAAACCCCAAATGAACCTCAACCCACCTTTCAATTATAAATTAGTTTCAATGTCAACGTCATTTTAACCTTTACGTTATGACATCATCGCTTAGTGACGGTTTCTGTATTAAATAATTTTAAGCGCAGACAAAATTGATTTTCAATTTTATTTTATTTGTAGAGTTCATACGATCTGTGGCTAGTTTAAGATTTGAAGAACCTGATGTTATATACATGATTTTATTTTAATAATATAAGGGTATATAAGGCTCCCACCAAGATCTGAGAAGCCCAAGCCAACCACACCTGCAAGTGGTGCACCTGCCGATCAACGGACGAGGCTGTGGCGAACATAAAAGTTCCCGGTAAGCGGCAATAGGCTTGCCACCTATTACGTGGGACCATGAATGTAACTGGCGAAGTATGGGCGTATAATATTTATCTGCCGGCCCCTTTGGGGAAACAGGCGTAATTGTATGTATGTTTTATTTTAAAGAAGTGAACAAAGGCTATCTTTAGCCAGGTTATGTACTGGTAATTTTTCAATGCTGAAAATATGATTGAAAGTTTCTTCTAATAATATAAAGCTTTATAGATAAATAAGTAATATGTCATTATAGGGATTACTGAAAGACTATTTAGAAAATCAAGTAACAGAAAGCTTTAAATTTTTTTTAGTAAACAGGTTTGTCACAAACAATTATAGACATTCCATAAAAATAAATAAAAAACAATTTCTTTTTAAGCATAGACATTTTACAAAAATCAATACAATAGTTTACCAATGAAGTCATAGCAAGAATCACAAGAATGAGACATAAAATATTTTTTTTATTCTTAATAAAATTCCGAGGCGAACGAGCGTCAAGACCCGGATCTGTGTATCTCGCACACGATACAGCCAACCGCGAATCGTTTGACATTTTAAACGTATTGATTTTTTTAGTTTATTCTTAAGAAGTATTTGTTTAGGATTGACGGGAGAAAAAACAAAACTTGACGCTTTTCTTGCCTATTCTTTTACGATCCAGTTGCCGCAGTGAATGGGCGCGTTAAATTTAGAGTTTGACCTTTATAAGAACTCTATTGAGCCAAACTTGAATAAATGATTTTGACTTTGAAAATTTGATTTTAATATTGATCGCAAAACTACTGAGTGAGTTAATGTCAATAGAATTGTTGTATTATTACTATTTGTATTAGTAAATTTAAAAAGCTGAAATAAATAAATACAAATCGCTAAAACAATAGGTAGTATTGGTGCAGGTGGGATTCTACCATGATCTTTGAAGTCCACGCCAACCTCGCCAGCAAGTGGTAACCTTGTCGATTAACGGACAAGGCTCTAGCAACCACAGAAGTTCCCGGCAAGCGGCAACAGACTCGCCACATATTACGTGGGACCAACCACAACATTGGCGAAATGTGGGCGTATAATATGCCTCTGCCTACCCCTTCGGGAAAAAAGGCGGACTATGTTTAAGCACAAAGATTTAGGAGTCACTGATGACACTGCTTATATTCTAGTTCTCGTAAGGTAATAATATACATCTCACATAAACGGACTTGCGGAGATCGTAATCCGAGTACCAAAAAGTTTCTATCGCATTCCAGATTTATAATTTTTTTTATTGCAAGGTATTGTGGCTTTGGACGTAGTTTTATTTATTAACTATATTTAGTAATTACTCTACTTTATAGTAAATTGATCGTTACGCAGTTTGTTACACTTAAATTTGCAACATACTCAGACTCGTTATATAAACTCTTTAGATAGCACATAATTATAACCTAAACTTCTAACAAACTCTGAATAAGGTATTTCTTGTTCATCTTAAGAAGTAACAAAAAGTATTTCAATTATTTTCTCATCAATAAAAACGGTAAATTGAATTAAGTAACATTAAACTAATAACTCTGAAACCGCATTGTATGAGGTCTACCCTCACGGGTGCTATCAAAAGTTACTTATTGAGAAGTTCTAATGAATGCTCCGAACTCATTAGGCTACAGTTCAATCGGAGGAGAGCTTTTATAACGTTATGATCAATAATAAACTGTTGGGAGGTTATCTTTTGAGTAACATTATAATATAGTTTCTTAGTAATGACCTTTATGGTCGCCTGCGTCCGTATGACGAAATATTTATAGAAACATCACCTGTAATACGTTTTTAAGGTCTTAATTATTTATATTAAATTTCAATTGAATCTTGGTTAAGGTTTTAAACCTATATTTTTCTTTGAATATCTCAAACAGCGCTATTAGTCCTATACTAAGCATAGCTTGTACTATGGGTACAAGACAACAGCTACACAATTTACTTTTTATTATAAAATAAGAACGCCGGTAGCCCAGTGCCAAGATCCCAACACTTCATAATTCTCGTGTATCGGGTTGAAACCCACCTATAACCTATAAATTTTCGAAATTATGTGCGTAATTGTCGCTCGCTCCGTGCCTCGGAAAGCACGGTAAGCCGTTGGTCCCGGCTGTCACGAACATCAATGGCAGTCGTTATTAGGAAGTCGGGGCCTGCTAATATCCTGACAGCTGATTTAACCACATAGGCACTCTTTGGGTTGCGGACGACAGACGGCAGTCGTTCCATGTCATATCTGAATTTAGCCACTTCTGGTTACTCTAGTAAACAAACGCTAGACCTGGATAATGTTAGGATTTGATGAATATACTTTTTATTTGTAAATGCTTGGAGAAAATATATAGAACCACAGACCAAGTGAAATATTTGTACTTATGCACACGAATATTTGCCCTGTAGGAATCTTAACTCAGGGATCTTAGGAACGGAGTTCACATGATGTCGTTTGTCGAATGAATTAACTTACTTTCGCATGTATAATGTTAATATGGATTGGCACCAATACTTTGAGTAGCTGAGGGCTAAGAAGACCTAAAAAACGCTTCGTTTATTTTAATACTGTTTTATTACATACTATTTTGACTCATCGCCCTAGGTACTAGGCACTTAACAAAATATGCTTCAGTGATGTTTTATATAAAGCCATTAAGTACTTCAAACAAATAGTTGTCATAATATTTATAAGTAAATGAACAATTCAAATCTGATTTTATCAAGGGTCTGAAGTAATCCTTTGATAATGTTATTGAAACAGGTAAGGTTTCGTAAAGCTAAATCGCTGAACAAAGGGTACAAATTTGTGTTCATTTATCAATCACCCATTAAATGTTTTGATTAGAGAGTTTTGGTAGTCAATATGAAAATCCGATACTTACCCGATACCATAAAATAAAAAGTTACTCTTATTTATGGAATATTAATGAGCTTTTATATTTTGATTTTTTGGTCTCTCGCGTTTATACAACGTGCATACATAATATCACTCCTGTTTCCCCGAAAGGGTAGGCAGAGGCATATTATACGCCCACACTTCGCCAATTACATTAACGGTCCCACGTAATAGGTGGCTAGCATATTGCCGCTTGCCGGGATCTGTTAAGTTCGCCAGAGCCTTGTCTGTTGATCAGCAGGTGTACCACTTGCAGGTAAGGTTGGTTTGGGCTCCTTAGATGATATTAGAATCCTTATGCAGCATTTATACAAGAAATATAATTTAAGCTCATGTTTCTAATGTGTACATCAGAGCTTTTTATTATAGGCAAATGAAAGTTATAAGGTAATAACAACAAAAAAGCGATATTAGAATATTTATTTGTCTCACTATTTGCTACAGCTCATATCTGAAACAGCTAAACTTGTTACTGAATATACTGCATTACATAATGTAATTCAATCAATTCATTCAATTACAGACCCTGTCGGCAAAACATAGTTTAGAAGGGAAGAGGGAGGCAGAGAGCTTTTTGGACCTATTTTCACTGGCAGATGGCTGATGTTACGGTTTTAATGCTACATAATATAATACTTTTTAAACAATAAAAAAAAAGTATAGGTCTCACAGACGAAATTACGGTGGTCTATTGGATAAGTGTAAGGCTTAGCAAAAGTCATAATATCCTAGCATTATCCCGGTTGCCCTAGACTTAAGCTTAGGGCCCAGGGTCTGCTCATTGGTTCAACCAGATTTGACTTCATTTCAGTTATTACGTCTTAGCACAAGTGATCTCTGTTAATACCTATGCATTTTTATACCACAGGGTGGCACTCAAGCATGCGGGAAAGTGGTCACCGCAGCTTATGTCCATTTTCAACAACAGGTGCATCACTAGCGCGAACCCTGTAAAAACCCTTTCATGCCTTTTTGAGGAGCCCCATGCTGAAAGAATTTGTTTCTATGTCACTCTTTTTCTGTAGTTTTGTGCAATAAAAACAATCTAGAAAAGAGTTAGACAGATTTTACTGCCCAATATTACAATTAAATATTTAAAAGACACGAGCTTACACTTTAACATTATAATCAGTGTCAGAAATCCCGCAACAAAAACTGTCATAATAGTCAAAAAAAATGCGTTAGTAAAGGTCGTGATGGGAATTATAAAGAACTAATGTTACTATAATGGTTGCTTGTAAAAATTTAAGCCGACAAAGTGAGTGATAGACGTTTTGAACCCAACGCAGTTATTGCGTAACTCCAAACTCTCATTGCTACGAGTATTGCGATAGCTTTTGTAGATTATCATTTATTTCTTTTCAAGATGACTTACTTATGACTCTTGGGCGTGAGTACGCCTCGAGCTTTAAGAAACTATCTTGGCTCTAATAATCCGGGTCATGAAGTAACAAGCTTAAAGAAACTTTTTTTTAAAATCTAAATAACAAAAAGTTTATTTGGCATTACAGGTTTAAGTAAAATTTTTATATAAAGGAAATGTGACCACGGAAGTAGTTTAACATTATGTCACACTTAATAATGCATTTATTTCGTTAAGGTCATAACCTTTTGAAGGAGTGTCCTCGTTTATATGAAAAAGTAATAAAGTATATAGCTAGTTCAATAGCCGGCTGTGTAATTTTTAAATGAAGTTGTCATTAGCATTTTTAATTATTTTTTTTGTTAAATCTGATTCTAGGTTTAGGAGAAACATAAGTCCTTGTAAATATAAAGGCTACTTGTTATACATGCAGACATTACTGAATTCTTGTTACCTTAAGACTTTTCACAACTAATCGTTGATTGATTTTGTTTGAACCTTTAAAATGAAAATAGTATTTTAAACCGCGATTATAATGCATATTTAACGATTTATTGATTATATGGATCCGCGTAAGTAGAAGAACATTAATTGGAGACCATAATCAAATTTTCAAAACACAATTTAGTTAAAAATAACTTTTTACATCGAAAATATTCGACGTATGTGGACTTTGCGGTCAAATTCGAGAACAGCTGGCAGTTAATGTACATATTACTACAGCACACGTAAATGATGCCATACAAAGAATATTATTTAACATATTAACATGAATAAGCTGTAGAGCACAATTTTAATTGTACTCAGCGCCCATAACATTGAAATGCAGCAGTAAAACTAATTAAAAAACGAAAATTACATTACAGACGCGCATAATTTGCTATTTTTAAAATATATTTGACATAATATGAGTTAAAACTCGTGAAACAATGTCTTTTTTTAATGAATAAAGTCTATTTGGTTTAACTATAGAAATAAAGTTCATGAATATTATGTAAGTGCGTGAGTTTAGAATTATTGATAAAAATTTAAATTAAGGTAAATGAAATTTAAATATATGTAAAGTGTATGCAATACACTTTTATAAGTCACCTAAAGCAGTTTCTATAATAATAAGTTATCAAAATGTTACATGCAAAATAATAAAGAAAATCACAACAACCTACGTGTATAGGTACTTTTTGTACATACACTTTATCTACTAACCCAAAAAGTATTAGCTCTATATAAAATATACTCATATACAAAAACAAGAGATATGCATACAAATTTAGCAATTAAAGTACAACAACACAGGACAGCAAATTCTTTGAGACATTAAGCTCAACTTTATTATTCCTCTTGTAAAGTATGCAGATTAAATAAATAAATAAATTATGAGTATGTTTGTGAATTGGGCTAATGGTAAATTTCAACACTCAGGACGTGGCGGCCCTGACTTCTTGCCGCAATAACAGAGGAATGTAATGAAAACAACAATTAAATTACTTCTACTAACATGCGAATTTAACGTTTCTAAATACTCTATGTGTATTTTTACTGTTTAATGTAAATGATGCAAGGTAAACACAAAAAAACACATGCGATACGAATAAAAACATGCAGAAAAATAAACAACTTTGGAAACTTACCAATCAAAAGTGACAATCCAATAATACACAAAACACAGGCCTACTGAGCGTACACCACAGAGACGGGTTAGGTTAGGATACAATATAATAAAATAAAATCACCAGGGTCAAACAGGATTTCAATTCAAACAAGGATCAGTTTGGCACTACGTACACAATTTTGTTTGGGGATTGTCGGTCTCAAAGGGATTAATACTGCGGCTGAACTCTTACAGACGTTTCATAATCAATGCGTGAGTGTTGTAATATTTACGTAATTTTTTCAGGCTGTCATGTGGTCGAGATTTTGTAACGACGAGCGAGACGTATTGCCCCAACGAAGGCACGGGCCGCACTGCCTACCCGTACCAACGAAAGGTCGTTCGTTACCCACATTCTCTTTCCGCGCAAGCCTTCCCATGTAAGACAGGGACGGAACGCTCACAGCTCACGCTTTTCCTAAGAAAGAAAGGGACAGAAGTAATACAGCCTCAGGAAAACCCGAATCCGAGTCTTGATAGTTCTAACTTACAACCAAGCGTCGCCTTTGTGAATTATTTGAAAGGTATGCTCAGTTGCACAATCATACGTGTAAACGGAAATAGTAAAAAATAGTTTAATTGTTTTATTATGAGTAATTGCTACTTACAAGGTAATATAGGGCCATTGTAGTTACTCATACATTCCTAGCTTTTATTATTTTCTAGCTTTTCCGCTATTATTATTACTAACGGCAGCCTGCGACTTTGTCTGAGACATAAAGAGGAACTGTGTATTTTCCGCATTATAAAAGTCTTTATTCTTCGCCGGTGTTCAGTTTTAAATATTAAAAAGCGTCTAGTCTTTCCGGCACTTTTATAACTAACATCAACCTGCAACATTGGCTTGGAGTTACTAGCAAGAACTGTTTATTTTTCAGAATATATAAAAGCCTATACTCTTTTGTAGGGATTATTTGCTTCATCTCGGCCTTTAACGTCCCACAATACACATCCTTTCAAAAATAAAAGGTCCGAACTGTACTATATGCGGGCCCAGTGCGGATTATCGAAGGCAGCCTGTGCACTAGAGGCTTTTAGTTCGCTCAACACAACTATATACCGGCCTACCGAAGCACAAAAGCGCTCAATATTAAATGCCACAAAAACAGTTACCCATTCACGTACTAAACTCTGTAAATCTAGTAACGTGGAGTTACGAGCGCTTTGAGGTATATAAAATGTTTTTTTTAAATTCTGCACACTATTTAAGACGCGGAAACTTAATAGTGTCAGAGTTTATTGTATTCGTATAGTATTTATTATATTTGTCGCGTTATCGGATTTGAAGATCTTATTCGCGTTTAACAGACTGCATTTTTATAGGATACCGTAAAAAAATACGTTTTTAAATACTCAATATGTAAGTTTACTGTTTAATGTAAATTATGCAATGAAAACATATATAAAAGCCTGCAATACGAATACAAACATGCAAAAGAATAAACAACTTTGAAAACTTATCAATTAAAAACAAAAACTCTGTGAATCTAGTCACGTGAAGTTACGAGCGCTTTAAGGTTTATAAAGAGTTTTTTTTAATCTGCACAATGTTTGAGTCGCGACAACATAATAGAGGCAGAGTATTTATTATATTTGTATAGTATTTATAATATAACGGGTGTATAGGAATCCTACCAACATCTCAGGAGCACAAACCAACTTCACCTGCAAGTGGTGCCTGCCGATCAACGGACGAGGCTCTGGCGAACACAACAGTGCCCGGTAAGCGGCAATAGGCTCGCCACCTATTACGTTGGACCAACTATATAATTGGCAAAGTGTGGGCGTATATATGCCTCTGCCTTCCCCTTCGGGAAAACAGGCGTGATATTATGTATGCTATCCATAAATAAGATATTTCATAAATAAGAGTAACTTTCTATTTTATGGTATCGGGTAAGTACTGGATTTTCATATTGACTCAAACTCATCTAATCAAAACATTTAATGGGTGATTGATAAATGAACACAAATTTGTACCCTTTGTTTAGAGATTTACGAAACCTTACCTGTTTCAATAACATTATCAAAGGATTACTTCAAAACTTGATAAAATCAGATTTGAATTGTTTATTTAGGCTAATAAATATTTTAACAACTATATGTTTAGAGTACTTAATGACTTTATATGAAACATCACTGAAGCATATTTTGTTAAGTGCCTAGTATTTTGTGCCTAAACAGGCGTGAATGTATGTATGTATCTATTAATAATATAGGTGTATAGGGATCCTACCAAGATCTTGAGATCCCAAGCCAACCTTATCTGCAGGTGGACATCTGCCGATCAACGGACGAGGCTCTGGCAAACACAATAGTTCCTGGTAAGCGGCAATAGGCTCGTCACCAAATGACGTCACAAATTATTTAAATTACGTAGCACAATATAATTGGCGAATTGTGCCCCTACCCCTTCAATTACGCCTTAATTAAAAAAATGGTTGCCTGTAAAGTCGTTTTTACGGGCGAAGATTTTACGTGACAACGTCTTTTTCTCGGTAGAATATTTATTGATATGAATATAATTAAATTGCACAATAGGAACAAGGAATTGAATGAAAATAAGAATTGCACAAATTTTAACTATAGAAATATATTTTGTTTACTAAAACATTGTACATGTAAACTGACGCAAGGCATTCGCCGGGCCTCTCTCTCGTTCGGTGACTCATCGTAACGTTACCGAGCGTTACACTTTTTCATAAGTGACTCCCAGCCGCAACCTAATTTAAGACGTTGTCACGTCAAAAAGACGGGCGTAATTGTATGTATTTACAATATTTGTAGCGTTAACGTTACGCCTTTATAAGTGACGTTTAACCAACTGCATTATTATGGGACAAAGTAAAAATATTATAAGAAATCGCACCTAAATTGTAAGCATAATTAAATTATTGATACAAGTAACCTGTTTTAAAGCGCTGATAGGCTGAAATAAAACTGTTTTCATGTGGATACTTCACAGTATGCCATAATTTATATCTCATTCTCCCTTTTCATTTAAGAAGCTAAAATAAATGGCCAGCAATAAATTATTCCGTTTTATATGCCTTGAGCCATTAATATTTTATCAAATCAACTGTTTATTAAAGAGAAACATACTCAGGCATATAAATTGCTTCATTAACCATTCATAGAAGATCTTAATCCTTAATTAAAGCTTAACGTACATACACTATTTCGAGAGACGATCTCGGATTGAGGGTTTACCGGAGAAACGATATGATTAAAGCAAAGTATATTCAAGCTCAAACTATATCCCATCACCATCAGCCTACATTTATCTACTGTTGGAGATAGGTTTCTTCAATGGCACGCTACTGAGCTAGATCTTCAGATCTTCTTCTCCAACTTCGGTCGTGGCCCCTGCGCTTACCGAGCCGTGGTCTCCACTGTAGGATGCGTCTACCCCATTGTTATCGGTCCTACGGCAGATATGACCTGCCCACTGCCACTTCAGCTTGCTAATCCTTCGGGCTAAGTCGATAACTTTTGTTCTTTGTCGGATTACCTCATTCCCGATCCGGTCCTTAAAAGAAATACCAAGCATAGCGCTCTCCATAGCTCGCTGAGTGACTATAAATTGCTGGGCCAGACGTACCGTCAGTATCGAAGGTGCCGAGATGTGGACACTACATGCCATTCCACTGCAATGTCCCATGCTGGACTGGGACATAAAAAAGAATGTTCTAGCCGCTTGTCTTTCACACGCGCAGTCAGAGTCTGCTAAGGGATTAGTAAACTGTCACTATTTCGTATGATATCATCCGATCAGATCTGTCAGATGCTCCGATGTTTATCAAAAGGGTAGTCAGGAGCTTTGCTTTAAATGCTCCGTCTACTCTATTTCGGAGATTGTTGTACAAGTGTGTGTCAAACAATAAATGAAATTACATATTTAAATTGCATGACTTTTTATTATAGTTATTTTAAAGCCTTCCCATACGAACTGCTTTGGATGATACAACTCGGTGGAAATTGTTTCTTATTTCAAGAAATAATTACAACAAAGATAAAGAAAATAGGACCGAGACGATAATATTTTATTAATTATGTACACAGACGGGATATCTATTTTCACTCACAAAAATAGACTAAATGCGTAAACGCATTTCGCCACATATATTTTACTGAGCTACAAAATATTATAAGTACTTAAATTAGTCTTACTCAATACTACCTTGCCTAACCTACTAATATAAATAGTAGCAATGATTTTAAAATTTATATACCTGATCAACGCACTACCATGTTCTAAAAGAATTCATATTCGAATTTATAATAAGATTCCAAATAATATAAAAAAGTATTGTTAAATTCAATCGTATATGATATTCTAACCTAATAGAGAAATGTTATTATGCTATTAATGAATATTTGAATGATATGATATAATGTAATACTTTATAATAATCAATTAATTACTTTCTTTAAATTTTCTATTTTATATAATCAATATGTATACACCAGTAATGGTAGAATGCAAGAACATATTTATGTAACACCATAATGTACTGTATTTTGACAAATAAATTATCTTTTTTAACTAATTTATCTGAAAATAGGCTTCTTCTGAACATAGGCCTTTACAACTGCACGCTACTGGGTATTCGTGCAGTATACGGTCATTTAGATAACTTGCACAGATTTAGGTGGAAAACCTAACTATATGAGGAGCACAATACTCCGTTTGCCGTTTCGCGGTCTCCTGTCATTCTTGATTGCATATAGGTACCCCAATCACTACTGCGGCTGAAATGAGCAACCTATCGACACTTCACTACATCGATGGACTGTTTGGATCGTAAACTTCATCCCTATTTTTCATTGTAAGGAATTAACTAATTTATTTTCACACATACACAATAAATATATCACACCTGTTTCCCCGAAGGGGTAGGCAGAGGCATACTGACACCCACACTTCGCCATTTATATTGTTGGTCCCACGTAATAGGTGGCGAGCCTATTGCAGCTTTCCGGGCACTTTTATGTTCGCCAGAGCCTCGTCCGTTGATCGGCAGGTGCACCACTTGCAGGTGAGGTTGGCTTTGACTCCTCAAATCTTGGTAGGAGCCCTATACACATCACCTAATTTATTTTCGTTTTTATTTAAATGCAAAATCCTTTTAAGATTGCGTAAAGAGATATCGCACCCTACTTTCCGAAAGTATGTATTTATTGAACAATTTATTATGTACTTCTACAGCGGTATGGGTACTATAAGATATATTGCAATAAGGTCAGCTTAGTTTGAGACTAGATTAAACTATCATAATGTTGACGGTAAAAATATGATGTACGGCTTTTTTATATATTTTCGTTACGTCTATTCAAATACAGAACCAATTTCCAACTCAGGGTAGGCACATTAATATTAAATTTGATCGTTGATTTCTCAAGTCTGTTTGAGAAAACATAAATCGCTTACCACTCAGAAAGCGTGCATAATAGAAAAATGCTGTCAAATAAATTGACAAGTCTTACAGAATAACTTAACTATATTTATTTTGAAATACTTGTAGCAAAAAGTTTACATAAGTACCAGCTCATAATTTTGTATTATCTTTTTAATAATATTCACACTTATCTTAAACGTATTTAAATATAAATTTATTAAAAAACAGATCAAGTGTTTAGTTCCAAGTTAAATATCATTAAGAACATGTGTTGTGAATACTAAATAACGTATAAAATGAATAAAACTAATTTTACGAACTCATATTTAATTTACATAGGAATCACCCAGACCAAAACCCATACTCTTATTCATGTATAAAAAATTCTGTTCTGTATAGCAATCCAATCCATGTCCTCAGGAACGGAGTAAAGATATACGTTCATACATTGACCTCATATTGGTCTTTAATTAAAATAAGAAGTAAAATATCTTTGTAATTAAGAAATAGTGCCTAACACATGTCGTTAACATAAAAGGAGACCCCAGCCTTTACGAAATTTGTCATGTTAAGAAACATCGCTCGTCGTATATTGATTGAAACGTGAAAAGATTTTGACGGTTCCTACGTTTAAAAGGACATGTCTAAAACTAAGGTTTACTGGAGAGTTATATGAAAGTTGAAATCGCTCTAGAAAAAATAACTGATGTTTTAGACATGTCCTTTTATACGTAGGGACCGTCGAGATATTTCACGTTTCAATCAATAAACGACGAGCTCACTAAACATGTTTTGAACAAAGTTTCATCCAGCGGGAAAGTTCTCATTTATGATATTCATAAACAACCTCCCTCAATAAATGTTGATATGTTTGGGACAAGGGGCAATTGTTAGCCAAAACATGGAGCAATTGCTCATTTCGACTAGAGTCTCATGGGCTGTCATTGTTCGCGACCAAAATCTGACACGGAGTTCTTTTGTTTGTGTAAGATAGGGGAAGTCAAATCCATGTAGGACATGACAAAGTTATATTTGAAGACTGAATAGTAAGTATCAAAGATTGAGAGGATATTGACTGACAAATTGATAAATTGTTTTATTGCATGTGAGTGAATCTAAGTTTCGTGATTTCAGTGTAATCATATTTCGATTGTTTTTTTTATGTATAAATTTAATTTTGACGTTTTCAAGTACTATATAATAGTTTATGAAATAAAAAGATTTGAACTGAATTAATACTCCACCTCGTGGACCCAGTAAAATGCGCTATAATAGTATGGCTTAAAGGGCACTTATATAATGCATGCCTACGTAATAACGTTGTATGGTACCAATAGTTACGTTGCATTAACCTCAACAATGCCTCACTTTTTATTACCTACTTAACACTAATTTCAATGACGTAAATAAAAAAGACTAATTAACAGTAATTTACGTACAGGGAAGACATTTCATCAACACAGTTTTCTATTTAATTTATTTGTTTGTAATTAATTTGACATCAAATAGGTTTCCGTCCCTATCTATTATTATGATACCATAGATGTTATAATTACAGATTTGTTTAAATAATGATTATATTATATTATATTAACATTAATATAAGTGTGTAGGGATCCTACCAAAATCTGAGGAGCCTTTTTTTTTTTTTTGTTTTACGTCGGTAACAAAATGCATTTACGCACTGCCTTTCGGCCAAAGGGGGACCGAAAGAGGGTGTCACCGCCACCGGAGGGGACTCACCACCGGCAGACACGACCGCCAAGTAATACCCACTAAAAATCTTCCGACGACGCCCGCCGCTTGTTGAGAAAGAGGCGAGGGCCAGTACCTGGGTTGCAGCTTCTGACACCCCGCCTGCGGCCAACGTCCCCCGGACCAAAACCGGGAGGACCTCCTCAGAGAGGCGCAGTGGACGCGCCCCTCCTACCTCCCTGTGCGACCATAGCGTGTGTGGCCGACTTCGCGGAGGGTCCATGTTTAGACAGCAGGGGCCCCCTGCCCCCACTGCCTAGACTTTCCTGGCGCTGCTGAGCGGGCCCTCCTGGCCCGCCCGCTGCACCCTCCACAGGTCCCTCTTAGTTTCCCCCCCGGTAGTCAGTACTAAGGGCACCCAGAGTCGTCGGTCTCTGGGTGTTACCTTTTCCCTAGCGCCTCCTGCGCCCTACCGGGAGGTACTCAGCCCCCCCACCACGACAAGGTGGAGACCAGTCGGGGGGAAAATCTGAGGAGCCTAAGCCAACCTCACTTGCATGTTGTGCACCTGCCGATCAACGGACGAGGCTCTGGCGAACATAAAAGTACCCGATAAGCAGCAATAGGCTCGCCACCTATTACGTGGGACCAACAATATAACTGGCGAAAAGTGGGTATATAGTAGGCTCTGCCTACCCCCTCAGGGAAATAGGCGTGATTTTATGTATGTATGTATTAAAAATTAATATTTTTTAGAAAAAAGTGTGGTATAAATATTAGATGGTCCTTATTCCTAATTCATGTTACCTCATTAATGGTTAAAACGTCTGGAAATAGTTGGTATGAGTACCTTGAATAGTTGGAACAGAACCGTAAAGAATACCCGAGGTAAAAATACGAAGAGATTTTTCAGTGACTGTCTCTGTGAAGTTCATTTGTATTTTGCTTGAATTTAAAACCTTTCAACATTTTTCTGGTTCATGAATGGTTTTTTGCTCTTGTAGAAGTTTATCGCTGCGTGAATTATATGATATTGCTTTGAAATTTGTATTAAATTTTTTAATGAAAAATAAATGGGGACTTTAATAAAGACTGAAAATAAATGTATAGTTCAAGAGTATATAAAATCAATCATTATAAAACTAAAAGTCGTAGATCATAGAAAATAAACGTTATATTGGTCTTATTTAAGTTATTAATTAAGATATTATTTAACTTTAAATGATATTATTTTTAACGTGCCGTGAAGCCTAGAGTATTGCTACCCTCTCTCATTAGGAGTCGTAAGAGTCGACGAAGAGAAAGCTTACCAGATGATGCGTTGTAAAGTACGCTTAGTAAAATTATGAATTTAATGGTTTTGTATCCAATATTATATATTTCAACAATCCTGCGTCATAATGATAATGCCTATAAATATGTTATGCCAATTAATTTGCTATTTTCAATCTAAATTATGACAATCAATTGTATGCATTTCAAATTGTTACCAAAAATAATATCGTCAAAAATAAAACAAAACACACAGACAAAATGTATCGCCCAACAAGTATAGCATTTACAACGTATTATCTTGCACTAATTCGTTGTGATGTTTTATTACAGACATGCACTATTGTTTCTTTATATTCACACCAGTTACAACCCGTGAGAAGTTCGCGTATCCACCAAAAATCTATTTCCTTCTAGTATTCATTAAACTAACTGCAGAGGCTGTCTTGAATAATTTCCATTTTAAATTAAGCAAATTGGTCGGGGATAATTACCAACTAAGATGTGTGTAAACTGAAATAACTACGACGTCCGAAAAAATGCAGATTACATCATAGTTTGGCATAACAGATACAATTTATTACTGCATTAAATACCTGTTCTATGTCCAGATTGTCCAGTACCTTACAAGTTGGAATAAACAAATGCCTGCCATTAGGTAGTTGATACCTGTTCCATTCCCTAATTGAGCACCGATATTAAATATCGATTACGTTACAATATCCAATGCAATGTCTACGTAATGTTGCGAAGCATAGTAGAAATAAATAAGTAGGTCAAGTCGACACCATTGCGAGTGATAATAGCTTAAACTAGCTAGGCTAGCAGCTCCAGTGCAAATTACTTCCTGATAGTGCTGTCTGACCGGTGCCGGACTCACCACTGCTAGAGCGGTGGCTAGAACCATACTCCGCTGCGAAGCCTAAAGATTTTCGTCTCTTATTTTTTTATCTTACTGTGTTACTAACATCAGCAAGTAAGAAAAATTATAAGTAACGCTATGGACTGCCTGAAATAAAATATATTTTCATTGATAATACTATTAACACGTAGGGTAGTCGTTTTTAGATTTATTAATAGTCAAAAATGCATAGTCAAGCAGCGGTGCGCACTTTTCTTTTTCGGTTGAAAAATCATTGACTGACCGTCTCCTTTTGTGGGAGGAGCGGGAGGGTGTGTCAGACTTTTACCAACTAAAAGTCATCAATGTTCCTTCTTCCTGCTTTGTCCCGGGTCGTGGTAAGCCTTTCGAACAGTCCCGCATCGGCGCACATTTAGCAACGATAAATTTTGGCACTGTGTGCGTGCGACGACCATGTTCGGCACATAAGTATGAAGATATCATACTTATTTGTGTGTACTATGCCCGAAGGCTGTGAAGTGTGGCCGATGCCAATATTCTTCTTATTGGATAACTGTAACGTTGCCTCGGGCTCCTTACATTGCGCCCCACTAAATTATAGCACGCTCTGATTTTCACAATCTCCTGTTATATTAACAGGCAGTGATAGTTTACAATATATAGCTTTTGGGTGTCTTATAAAATAATTGTGTAATTTTTCACTGAATATGCAAAATTATTAATATTATTTTAAAACTGTTTGTTTTTAATATTAAAATAACAGTTTTATAGTAAGTACTTCCGTCTTTCTTTTTTATTCCATATATATTTAAAATGACTAAACCAAATGACACACGGATTCAGCGCAGATTGGCGGAGGCAGGTGTCCTTCTGTTACAAGATTCAAATTTACCTGCAACACATTAAAATATAATTTAGAAATTTGACTCCAACCCAACAATGAAGGTCTGCCGGGCCGATATAATTATGTGCCAGGCGGGTCTGATCTCAGTAAGCCGTTTCCAGACCCAATGATCTCTGCACAATTAGTGTACCTACTATCCATGTAGGGCTTTGGTGAGGTGAACCGCACCTTTCCGTACACAACAACCTTTGGTTACAACTTTATGTATAACAGAGCGTATGATAAGGTCAGTAACCAATGAAAAATTTCAACCCGTTTCAATATCAAATGTAAACCTCTGGTGACTACTAGTAATTTACAAAAAGATAAAACACTTGTTATTTAAAGCATTTATTTGCATTGACTAGTTTCTGAACCCGACTTCGTCCGCGTGAGTTATATTGTATGTTACTTACAAATAATGTTGCTTTCAATTATAAAATATTTGTTTAAATCGTTCCTGCAGTTTTGGGGCTTAACTTTATGCAAATTCAAAACTTTTCCTTCTCATAATGAATATGAAAAATATCAATTACACTAAATATTTAGTTCCAAGATAAGTATCATGTAGAACTTGTGTTTTGTATATTGAATAACGGATAAGTATATATTTATATACTTTTTTATATAAATACATATTTAATATACATAGGGAAACACCCAGACTAGAACAAATATTCATGTTTATGCACACAATGATTTGTCCTGGGTCGGAATCTCAAGATCGGAGTGCTCGCCACCATGCCACATCGGTCGTCACAGAATTACTGTACTTTACACAATATCTTTATAAAATTAAGCTTAGGCGTTATTATGATGTATAAGCTATATTATTGCAAAGTAACATTACGAGTCAAATCCATTTAGTAGTTCATGCGTCAAATTGTACCAAACGTTTATATAAACATTCGCGTTTATAATATGAAATAAGAATTAATCGCAAATCGTTCTATAAAAGCCAGAAAAGTGACATAACTTCGGTGATATTGAGCTTAAGCAGACAGCTCGAACAGCATGTGTTTACTGGCGGAGTGGCTTTGAAAGGCCACGTACGCACCAGTACGCGGAACCAATGCTAAACGGCCGGACAGCCTTGCACAAAACGCCGCGTTGAAGTGAAACCGAACTACGGAGACATGACATTGTAAGTTGGTTTGTACTTTTCTCGTAGGTTACGTAGAATATTATTCTTTTATCATCATTGCATCATGTATTTAGAAGATTTATTTACTGAATCACATACTGAACGTTTTTAAGTTATTAATGCACTAGGCTTTTAAGTTATTGAATCCGAACTAGGCAGACACGAGATTGGTACTTCTTTCATCGGTTTCTTAGACATATATATACACATACATTCACACCTGTTTCCCCGAAGGGGTAGGCAGAGGCATATTATAAACCCACACTTATTATATAGTTGGTCCCACGAAATAGGTGGCGAGCCTATTTCCGCTTACCTGGCACTGTTATGTTCGCCATAGCCTGGTCCGTTAATCTGCAGGTGCACCACTTGCAGGTGAGGTTGGCTTTTAAATTGGTAGGATACTCTGTTTTAAATTGGTAGGATACTCTGTTAGTCAAGGAACTCTTCTATTCTATTCCATTATAGCACAAGTACGCGGAACCAATGCTAAACGACCGGACAGCCTTGCACAAAACGCTGCGTTTAAGTGAAATCAAATTAGAAAGACACGAGATTGTTAGTTGATTGATACTTTTTACATAGAGTATTTATTTATTCCTTGCATATTTCTTTGTTTCTTGTTAATATTATTAATCTTGTGTAGGTTAGTGCCTGCACAGAAAAAAGGAATAAGGGTTTGCAAGATTGAAAAAAAATTAATATTGATTTAACGTGACCCGAACTTTAAGGCAGAGTTTATAATCTATTTATTTGGCGTTTTTACTTTACAGTACATAATAATAATGTAGTTCAGTCTAGGAACTCTGAACAAAAGAGTATTCAGTTAATAAAACAAAATACGTACGTAGTTACATTGGCATGCAATAACACAAAGTACTAGAATTTTTCTGAGTCGCCGATAACTGAGTGGTTAGAGCAACCAAAGGTTCTCCTACTCGGGCAACCTCGAAAAGGTTGATTTTTTAAAGAAAAAAAAAATATATACACAAAATAAAATTACAGAACAATGTGACAATCACAAAACACATTAAATGTCTTGAAATATAATATGGTGTGAATACATAGTGCACTCTCCCTAGTGGTCCTTTTCCTCGTTGTAGGTGTGTCCGCCACCCAGTGTCAGGTGTTCGGTTCAAAGGTAAACGAGTATACTTTTTCAACCTTTTCACCCCTTGAGTGTGGGTCTCTTATCTCACACACCTATGCGTTATACTCTGAACGTGCGAGTAAAGTATTATACTTATCTAACAGTTACCGCCTGTGACTTCGTTTGCGTGAAATACGTGTACTTTATTCTTTTTTGTTTGTATAATACCTTCATTTTAGGCAGTCTTACAGAACTCGAACCTAAAAAATGGTCGTTAAACTAAGATCATTTTGCTTTGAAGCTCTCTATCAGCGCATAAGTTTCCAATCTCCTAACTATAGTCCCGGTTTTTTTTAGCGGGGCGTGTAACGGCTTTTTTTTACAATATGGAGCGTTCTTACTTTTCTGAACTTTATCGACTGCTTACAATCAGGCTGGACGTGGTCATTATGAAGTGTCACATAAGTAATGCCTATGTTACTCCATAATGTCAGTAAAAAAGAATTCATAATTGATCCAGCTGTTTTGGAGATTAGCCACGAACAATTGGACAGACGAAAAATAAGCACTGTATATAATAACTTGCTTATGTGTTTAAATAAAAAGCTCTTATTTTGAGATGACTAAGGTTTGTCTTCAATGTTATTCTTTTGCAAAGAGAGAATAATCTATCTAGAATTCATTTAGTTAAAATAATTGATAAATAAAAATTTCTAACATTTACACCAATTATATAGGTTCAAGATAAGTATCATTAAAAACTTGTATCATGGAGACTAATTAACTGATAAATATACTTAAATACTTTTTTTGTAAATACATAGGTACTTAATATACATAGAATGCGCAAACCAGAACAAATATGCATGTTAACACAAAGATTTGTCCTGTGTGGGAATCGAAGCCATGACCCCAGGAGCCGAGTGCTGGTATACTGTTTACGCTTTAACGCTAAAAACCCTATACCATTGTTGTTGGAATTCGGTATATCGATCTATAAGACCATTTAAAAAACCCATAGGTTACATTAAGTACCAAAAATGCGTCGTTAGAAGTAGGATCCGATAAACTGTAGGTCTCCCGGGCAAAGCTCGTATTATTGTAGAGTTTGTAAGGCATATGTGCGTTACTTTTTAATTACCAATTTAAATATGAAATGAACAAAGCTTAACTCAGCATAACATGGGCTTCTTTGAAATCAGGATGGCGCCATACGAACATAGTGTGTATTAATATAATGTGCTTGAGACCGAGTGAGTATTGTAAGTATATATTTACAGAAAAAAACATTTAACTATGTTTTTTCATAGTTTATTTCCCAAAGCACAGGCTCTGTTTGGTATAATAGCCTCATAAACAGAGATTTACGTATACGCAAAAAAGTCTACTATAAGCGATCCTAAACTTAAAAAAATATAATACAAATAGCAATTCTTCGTATTCTCTAACATTTCTATTATCTAAGTAAGTACATATTATCATTACATAATTTATCGCATTTTATTTTTCATAAAAGATCTAATAGATACTTGTGCACCACGCCTTAAAATCTAAAATCGACCACTTCTAATAAAAATAACAATTATTGTATTTGACATCTTGCGATTTTATCGAACTCGTCTTAATTTAATGATCTATATCTATATACATCGGCCTATAATAGTGCCACGCCCTCTCATCTCGGCGAGTCGTAAGAGTCGACGAGGCGACATACTACCTGTTAATGGGAAGCAGCATTATTCTGCGTACTGGCTTGAACTGCGATCACAATCCCACCTGCCCAGTGTGGTGTTTATAGACAAATGCGCCCAATAAAATGTAATCTTTTGGGGAGGCCAAAGTCCAGCAGTGGCCTTGCTCTAGTCAAAACTAAAAATAAACTCACACGAGTCTTACAATGCTTAAAATTACTACCTACCTACATTGAGGAAATTTTTTATTGTTACCCCTTTTATATGTCTATTGGAATAGGCCATCTATGTAATAGATTCCATTGGCCTTTAAAAAAAGTAAATTCCATGTATAGTAAGACATATTATGACTTCTTGGCGGGAGTGAAGAGTCACGTCTGCAGTATTGTTTTATTTTCCAAAACTTATGATATTTCGAACATTAATTTGTAATAAAAGTGGATTAATAACCGTTAAGTGTTTTTGAACGTACGTGAGTGTTGGTAAAAGAAACAAAACAGTGCAACATCACTTTTTAAATTCTCTCAAGAAGTCCATGTGAGATCTCAAGGGGTTTAGGGGAGGGCATCTCATTTACCATTTCTCATCTTTATCACCACTCATTCTCATTTATTATGTATGTGCTAAACGCACGAAGCCATTATTTATAAGAAAAATAATAGATATATTATACTTGTGTCTAAAGATATATTATAAGTGACAACATAATATTGTATCACATTTAACGATTGTAACCGAATTTGGCCCTCGCTCGGCGTGCTAGCGAAAGTGAATCGAGGGCAAAACCAAGGTCTTAATGTTTTTGCGTCCATCTAACTCACGGAATGCTTAATAGAAACACTTAATAGCTCATAACTTGTTAATAACAATTTTGTGGGTGTGCCATTATTTTATTTTTGTATATCTTAACCTCGATTCACAAAACGTTAGGAGTTTCAATGTTTAAATAAATAAAAGGAAAAAGTTTGTAAGAATTTCACAGACCTGGAGTTAAAACATTTATATGTAGTTCAGGCAATTTTTTTTTATATCAGAAAAAAATCATATCTTTTTAACTATAAACTCTCATCTTTTTCACAACTAAATTGTATTTTTTTATGTGACATGTGTCATGCCGTTGACGACGGACGAGGCTCGGCGATGATAAAAGTTCCCGGTAAGCGGCAATAGCCTCGCCACCTATTACGTGGGTCCAACTATTTAATTAGCGAAATTTGGGCTTGTAATAGACCTCTTCGGGAATACAGGCGTGATTGTACGTATGTAAGCTATAAAATATCGCGAAACATACATAGGGGTGATTTAGGTACCCCAAAGAGTGCTCTATCTCTGGAATTCCGCTTGACACTCGTTTCAGGGACATCCTGTATATTGGGATTGTAAAATGAAAAAGACTAAAATTATTTAAAATTTTCATAATATACCAAAAATTTACCATTTAGACAAAAAACAGTTTCTTTCAAATCAAATATCTTTTTATTTCATAAACTATTACACAGTAAAACGTTGAAAACGTGAAAATTATAAAAAATAAAAAAAACAAATAAATATAATTATACTAAAATCACGAAGCTTAGATTCACTTGCAACCAAACAATTAAAATAACAAAAAATATTTAAGTGTAAGTGAATCTAAGTGCCAGTTCCGAGCCACCGCTCTGTAAGAAGAACTAGCAAAAAACTCACAGGCTCAATCTTCATTTGTCTGTGACGCTACACAATGCAATATAATATAATATTTCATTTTAAATTTTCAAAATTCTCTTTGCCTTTTCTCTTTCCAAAAATAACATACTAAAAATTAGCTAGAACCTTGGCTAGTTTCTCAATATACCTACTCAATCAATCTCATCTGATTTTCAAGTTAAAATTACCATAAATATTTGTAAAAATTTATAGTCTCTACAATATCACAATCTTCCCAGAAGTTTTAGAAAGAAATATTGGATCTATTTTGCAACTTAGTTTACCTACTGGAAATTTCATCCATTTTTTTGTGAGAATCCCTAAAAACCGTGCATATCGCACGGGCGTTCTCTTTATTGTTTGAACAGATCAGCACTCCCGCCGAAGCGCTCGTAAAGTTTTTATTAGGGTTGGTGCGCCAATTATTAGTTTTCTGATTAACATCAGTTGCTTTATTTAACGCCTTTACACGTGAAATTTCTCTTTATATGAAACTTTTTGATAGTATTTGAGCGAAAACTGTTATTTTAACAAAGAACTTTTCATAATAGTTGAAGAAAATTTTAAAGAAAACTGCTTACTGAACTATCCTGCTGTGTTGGTTTTACGTATTTTAGAGTTAATAAGCGTCTGCAAGATGCATTAGCATTAGCGTTTTGATTTGCTTAGCAAGTGATGGATTAAAAATATCTTTGTAACAATTCCCGCGCTACTATAATTTCCCGAAAAATCGAGAAACTATTCAACACGACACGTGTTTCGCCCTTACACAGGGCATCTTCAGGTAAGATAGGAGCCTCAGAACAACGATGTCTTCACGACCAACGCTGAAACGAGAGAAACAAAGATTTGTTACAAAGATATTTTTAATCCATCACTTGCTTACAATGGATTTCCGCAAAGTAACGCCTGAATCAATAAATTATTTATGATTTGCTTATTTCAATATATCTATGAAGTATCATAACTGTGAAACGAAATTATAAATTTATCTTTTCTTACAGAAACCACGTGTACAACTTGATTACAAATTACGTTCGTTATAATATCAGCAGCGATTTAAGCTTCCTTAGCAAAGAAGGACGTAGTAACGATGCTGTATTTTGATATCACATTGCCAACTATTATAAACTTGCTATTAAGAAACAAAAAATCGTTGGTGTATCCTACCGAGACCGAAGGAGCTCAAGCCAAACTCACCTACAGTTGGTGCACCTGCCGATCAACGGACGAGGCTCTGGCGTACATAACAGAGCCCGATACGCGGCAATAGGCTGGCCACGTATTACGTGGGACCAACTATATAATTGGCAAAGTTTGGGCGTATAATATGCCTCTGCCTACCCTTTCGGCGAAACAGGCGTGAATGTAAATATGTATGTATGTAAAATCGTTGGTAATGTTTGCATCCAAATCCACCATGACAGTTCAAAAATTTTACTTTTTATTGTCGTTAAATATTACAGGAATCATAGTTAACATTTTATGAAATGGGTGGGCTAACCGAAACTATTACCACAAGTTGATTGTTTAGTTTAACAAGTAGCCGCAACCACAAGCGTTCCCATTTAGCTGGAATTAGTTCATGTATAATAATTAATTCTGAACATTTTTCATATAAGAATTTTAACAAAAAGGGATTTCTACAACTATATTGATATTGGGTTTTTTTATGTAGCACTTGTCATTTCAAATATATAGCGTGTATATATCCTTTTTTTTTTTCATTTACGTCGGTAACAAAATTCATTTACGCACTGTCTCCCGGCCTAACGGGCACCGAGAGAGGTATGTGGGACTCATCACCGGCATACACGACCGCCAGCAGTAATACCCATTAAAAATCTTCCGACAACGCCCACCGCTTGTTGAGAAAGAGGTGGAGGGCTAGTACCTGGGTTGCAGCTCTGACATCCCGCCCACGGCCAACGTCACCCAGACCAAAACCGGGAGGACCTCCTCAGAGAGACGCAGTGGACGCGCCCCTCCTACCTCCTTGTGCGACCATAGCGTGTGTGGCCGACTTCTCGGAGGGTCCATGGTTAGACAGCAGGGGCCCCCTGCCCCCGCTGCCTAAGACCCTCCTGGCGCTGCTTAATGGGCCCTCTTGGCCCGCTCGCTGCGCCCTCCACAGGTCCCTCTTAGTTTGCACCTGCTGTTCAACAGACGAGGTTATGGCGAACATAAAAGTTCTCGGTATATAACTACGACAATATAACTGGCGAAATGTGGGAGTATAAGATGCCTCTGCCTACCTCTTTGAAATAGGTGTGATTGAAGGTATATATGGGTCACTTCATATTGACCCAATTCGGCTCAAAAAAAGGCGATGCAATCCAAAAAAAAATAAGAGCGTTCCATGGAATAATCAAGACAAGAACACAAGATATACTATATATTTAACATATCACATGCTCTTGGAAAATGATCTCAACACCAAGTATATCACACACTGCCAAAAGTTATAACCAAAGTGTTTATGATTTTCACATAATACGTCGTAAAGGACAAAGGTCGCGGCGCCATCTAGCGAAACTGAGTTGAACCTTCCGCAGAATGAGCTCTAAAGGTTTTATTGTTTCCGGGTGGAGGCGTTGGACAAGAGATTCTGTTAGCCAATCAACTGCCATTCCGCACCCATGAAAAGATTAGTCTCACGCTCTATGGATATAGTTTTAGTGCGCAGGAAAGGTTTGTGTACATTCCTTCGTGCCATTCGGTAGCTCGGTAAGTTAGTACACTAGTGTAAATTCTAGTATGAGATGTTTTTGTTTAGTTTATATACTGTGAGTCTAGCTACAGTTTATACCATAGACTACACAAAATTTTACAAAATAAATTTTATTTGCCTCTCATTTTCTATAATATAGTGTGTTTCGAGGAACTGTTGAGATAATGCCATCAGCTTCTTTCTATTGCCGCACAACAAGCATCCCAAGTTCATTCTCAAACCTTAGAAAATACAAGAGCACGTACGTCACGTTTTAAAAGAAACTCGCTGCCTAACCTTGGGCTGAAGAAAGAAATCCCTAAAGAATTTTCCAGAGTTAACAGCATGGAACTCTTTAACAAGGCGTAGAACTTTATTTAAAGGGTCAGCAGAACTCTAGTTACCTAATGCCCTCGTCTTGCAAGCATGCTTGAAGGTGGTGAGCATTTTCAATTAGGTGGACTATATACTAATAATAATAATAATTCTTTTACAATCACACCACTTATTTATTTCCAAGATAAGTATCGTTAATAAGTGTTATGCGTACTAAATAACGGATATACATACATACTTACGAACTTTTTTCACATAATATATACATATAATATTACATACTGAATATACATAGGAAACACCCAGCCCAGACCAAACATTTATTCCTGCACACAAAGATTTGTCTTGTGTGGGAATCAAACCCACGACCTCAGGAATGGAGTGCAGGTATTCTGACCTCCACGCCATGTTGGTCGTTAACTTGAATACCACCAATGGTGTAAAAAATATGAGTTTTTACATAATAACTGTTTCATAATCATCATCATCATCAGAACATAGGCTTCCCCCATAAATTTCCAGCGTTACCTCTTGTAGGCGGCCAGTGTCCATCGTGGTCCTGCGAGATCGTTCGTCCATCTTGCGGCTGGACGTCACGCGATACACAATAGCAATCGTTCACGTTCCACAATATATAATAAAAATAATATCGGTCTCATTATAGTTCATAGTTCTAAGTATTCTATATTTTTAGTACATTTCTATTTTAGCCAGATCCGTCTTCTTATTCGAGATACGTCCGTGATAATTTTCAAAATATAAATCTTGTCTTGACTGCAAATATTTATGAAGTCGTTTCATTAAAATCTTACATTTCGTTCTCTCTGGGTCATCTTCGCCTGCATTTTTTAGCCGTTCATATTTCATTTGAGTGATATACCTCGATGACACACATCTGTGGCAGCCGGTACCGTTACAGTGAGCTGCTCATAAATAATACTCGAATGCAATTTTAATCAGCGCAATGAATTATGAAGTGTACAACGTCAGCGTGGGCTCTAAATATTTTACGCTCCAGTGTCCAATATGTGTTTCGGAACGATTTAATTGTACGCTCGCGATCCGTTTCGTGAAACGATCGCTTAACACAGCGGAAAATTCACAGTACATTGCGCAGATAATTCGATTTCTTTTGAGCTGCCCGCTGTACAGTACGCATTGTGACCCCTAAACTTATTGAGGGTTCGCCCACTCGTGAACCTACTAGAGCGACAACGCAAAAAGCCTTACAAAGGAATCTATGGAATGTTCGAAACAATTTAGGGGCTTTAGGTATTTGTGGATAGCTCTACGTACCTACCTTTAAAGCAATAACAAATAAGTGATGTGACTAAAAAATACATGCACAATGCATCCTATGTGCAATTTGGGCAACCAGTGGTGCGGCCACCTGCTTTTATTACTTTTGAGACAGCACCAAAAGGGCTAATTTGGCTTAACGACAACCATATATCAGTTTTACTCGGGAACAAGATAGGAATAACTGACATGGCGTATAAAATGCTCGAGTCCTATCTGAGCGACAGGTACCAAATCACAAAGATAAATAATAGTCAAAGTAATGCAAAACTTACTAAATGTGGAATTCCACAAGGCTCAATTCTTGGGCCATTACTTTTTCTGACTTACATCAATAATATAGCAGAATGTAAATTACATGGAAAACTAACCATATACGCAGATGATACTTGTTTATTTTATTCCGGATGTACTATGGCCGAACTAATCACTAACGCGCAAGAAGATCTAAATACTATTTTTAATTGGTTCCAATATAACTTACTGACAATAAACGTATCTAAAACTTGTTATTGCATTTTCAAGGCTAAAAATAAAAAAGTTAATAATTTTAATAAACTTACAATCAATGGTAAAATTATCACAGAGAAGAAGGAAGGAAAGTATCTCGGCTTGAGAATTGACAGTCAGTTGGTATGGACTTCCCAAATTGACTACATTAGGTCGAGGCTTTCCTCGTTTCTTGGTTGCATACGCCATAGTATTGGTTGTTTCCCTCGTAAGGTTCGACAGATGCTCTATAACTCTTTTGTCAAATCTCACCTTACCTATTTAATTGAAATATGGGGAACTGCATCAAAATCTAAATTAAAGGAATTACAAATTTTACAAAATCGGTAGTCAAAACATTATTTAACTACAGCTATCGTACTAGTACAGAAAAAATATATAAAGAAACTAAGCTTATGAAAATTCATCAATTATATTTATTCCAAACTTTAATACTCATTTACAAAATATTGCACAACAAAATCAATTCAAAAATCCAATTTACTATAAATAATAAAATTCATAAGTACAGCCAAAGAAGACCTAGGGCGCTTCTGGTATTGCCTAAGTCTACAACAAAATATGGCCAGAAAGTTCTAACTTTCGAGGGAGCACGACTTTTTAATAAATTGCCTGATACTTTGAAAAATTCAAAAACATTGCTTATTTTTAAAACAGGACTAAAAAACTACATTTTAGAGAATTCCGCTTTATTATGTAATTAACACAAAATATTAATATGTTTACTGTTTTTTCTTATATAATATAAATCAAATAAATATTGGTATGACTTAATTCTTAAGATTTAAAATTGTATAAGTAATTGTTACTTTAAAATTTGCATGTTACAGCCTTTTGCGGGAATAGTGTGCTTGGTCGGTCGGTACTAGTCGAGAGGGTTCGGTGCATGGTCGGTTGTTTGTCGGTGCGGCGGCGGAGCGGCGATCGGTCGGCCAGCGGCGCCTGCGTCGTGTCCGCGGCCTACCAGTCGCTCGCCGTCGCCGCTCTCGGCACGCGCATATCATTTTAGCCATAGTGCACTGGTATCGTGCGAAGGAATAAGCAAAATTACGTAAAATCATGTTATGGTATGGAATGTGTTTTCGTTCTAAAATATGCTAAGTAAGTACACTGCCCAAGTAGACTGTTCCCAATTTTATTTATTTTTTTATACCTACTCGACAGATTAATCCTTACCCACATTTATTGTAAATTTCTCATGTAAGTGACTGTATGGTTTTTAATGAGATAATAAATATTCTTTAAACCCAACAACTGCATATAGTGCTTTCAGAAGCACAAAAACGACCACTATCAAAAGCATTAAGCAATATAATTTTTTTCCCATCAAGGGACTTACCACTACTTTAGTTTTGATCACTTGTTAACTTTAAGTTTAGGAATCCGACCTAGCATCGTGCTTTAAAAAATCTGTGATTTATTTTAATGTAATAATTTAAAAAAAAAATTAAGTAGATACTAATTCAGCTAGGACGAGAAAAGTTTTTATTAACCTTTACTTTAGAAAAAAAAGTAATCCTTATCCTTTCCTAGTAATCAAAATCGGAAGCGTCGCAGTATAAGTATCATTTATGTAGGTATTTATGAGCTAAGATTATTATTAAAGTTTGTGCATACGATGTAGCGAGAGAACGCCGGAGTAATGTAATAAATTCAATAACCAGGCCAATATCAAAGTAAAATAACATTGGATTAGACACCACTACACACTAAAAGGTTTTGGGGTGATTTGTGATCATAAATCTACGAACAACCTTCATAAAAAGGAAGATCTCATTATTTTCCCTGGAAAAGTGCTCTTCTATATTATTCTTTGTAAGCATTTTTAATATTCAAATGGGCTTTTTATACGTCTCAGGACCGTATTAATAAATAGCACTCAACTGTACAAGCGCACTTGAGTTTTCACTATTTTCCACAATTTTTTTTAATGTGACACGTCATAATAAATACTGTCATAATAAATACTCATAACGGCCTGCTAAAATGCCGTTTCACGCCCCGTCTAAATATAACGCACTTTTGTTCGTGCTAACTGTTGAACTGAGTCCCGCATGTAAGCTTTATTTGGGTAGTCATCATTTAAACTTCTTAATATCAACTACTAGGCTCGGGCCATCTCTCATAAAACAAGACAGGAAAAATTCAAATCATAGTTCTCATTGTGGACTCATTGCAGACGGGAGTGTGTCGTTCTATTGTTAGATTTTTTACTCGCCACTAATCGGTAAGCAGTAGGTAATTTTTATGTCGCATGGATCATCACTAAATGACCGTCTTCCGCTGTGGAGCGGAGAGGCATACTTTTACTGTCTAAGAACTATCCATATTCCTTTTTCAGCCTGCTATTTTCGAAAGCCGCGATAACAATTTCGAATAGTCCCGTAAATAACCAATAACTTGGTTCGAAGGCCTAACGAGTCTTCCAAAACACGAAAGCGCTGTCATTCTAAACCCAAATACTAAAATGTACCCTTATTACTCGTTCTTCTATATTTCTAATTTGATGACAGGAAAAACGACCAAATCTGACGGTAACATGACGTTGCCTCTGTTAAAAGTGAAATTATCTTAATAATTATGTTATAACAGAATCTCTACAAGCTGTCTGCTGACACAACAGCGCCCACGCGTTCAATTTTCTCTAGTTGCGTTAGGAAGGGCTGGAATGTGAGAGACTTAATTAAATCTAATATCCTAATATGAACAATTTTCATGGAAATATCATTAAGTGTTTCCATTAGGTAGATCTTACAACCACATTCTAAGTAGCTCTAGATGACACTATCATGTTCTAGTAAGAAAAACGTAACTACAGATACAATGTTTAACACCAAAATAAATATTGCATTGCAAAGAAAGTGAATTGTTGATCTGATAATGTCACGCCTCCTTCTCGAAGGGATAGGCACACATCACATCCTTCCACTTGCTACGGCCTTGGCACACACTCTTAACTTTATTCACACTTATACACGCCCGTCGGTTAGGGGTACTTTTGACCTGTCCTTTTCGATAACAATGCAGTAAAAAACGGATTAAAATATGAAGTAAAGGAAGTTCTTTCCTATATAAATAAAAATGGATTTTAGTATATTCTTTATTCCGTGTATTTAGTGTATCCGCCGTACAGCCCCGACCTAAGTCCTAATGATTTCTATACATTCCCTAAAATAAAGAATAAATTGCGTGGTCAGAGATTTTCATCACCTGCAGAAGCTGTGGACTCCTACAAAACGGCCATTTTGGAGCCCCTTGGAATGGAATTTCCGAATGGAATGTTTGCTTCAACAATTGGTTCCATCGTATGGAAAAATGTGGCAAATTTGGCGGACTTTAACGGACTTGACGGACGGAAAACATCGAAAAGAAATAAATACATTTTTAAATAATAATGTTGTGTCACTTCCTTGGTTCCCGAAATTTTCAGTGCCGCCCAATAAGGGAATCTAAGAGTCGTGATTTGAGTGTAATAATATTTCGATTGATTTTTTATATCTGTTTAATTTTGACGTTTTCAAGTACTTCGTAATAATTTATGAAACAAATGATTTTTATTGATTGAATAATTTTTTATTGTTACCATGGCGTTTGACATAGCTGTCATTTCTTCGATAGTTAGTGCAACTGACAGAATGAAATTAAATAAGACGGGAGAACTGTCTGTCGGTTTAGTTATAATCAGCTCGGCGAACCTTGATCCCTATGACACTGACAGTTATTCTGACGACACAACCTTGTAGTAGCGTCACCGTTATATTATAATCGAATTGGCGGTGTCTAAAAATGATATTTATTAATTTTAGGCAGATATATGCAATTACAATAATATCCCGTTGGAATTATAATAATTATTAACACTTACAAGAAATTATCTCAATCAGACTTTACGTTGACGTCCTGCAAAAGTTACTCCGTTTGGAAGATATCGTTATAGTCGCCGAGCTGATTATAGTAATAAATATAAGGCTACCCTAGCCCTAATGCGAAGGCAAGAGTGTGTATTCTCGCTGTCAGATTTTTTTCTGGCATCTGAAAGACGGAAGCACTAGATATCATACGTCCCACAAGTCACGCATTCAAGGACTGACCTTTATAAATATTTTATTTAGTCGGTACCGGAAAATACTCTTAAATTCAAAGTGTAACATAAGGGGTCACTCCTGCCCGAACTAACTGACCTATAAGCAAAACCATTGATTGCGAATACAAATTACAAGAGCTTACGATGTTTGTCAATAAAGAGTATATCCATGTATATAACATAACTAATCGAGAAAAAATCTAATACTTACAGAATAGTTAAAATCTGTCCTAAAATATTTAAATTCATAGAATTTTTTAAAGAAAAGTCAATACATTTTTCATCATTACATAATTCTACTGCAAGTCTTTCGAAACTCCCTTGCATTTTGTTTGAGTTTACCGTACTATCAAAATTAACACGCCCATTAACTGCGGGCAGGGCATGATTAGAGAAGAATTGGTCAAGAAACTCATCAAGTTTCGGTTTCCAGTACAAAAATCACTCAATAATAAACACAATAATCAATCTAGGATTTGTTAGGTCTGCAAAAGTTTAGGTTTATTTATTATGCTATCTGTCTGTTTAGATATTTCGACTTAAAATATGCAATAGTATCATGGTAAAAGACACAATCGACCATTTCAGGCGTTGCAATCAAGTCAAATATTATATTGCATGTCACATTGTGTATTACTAAGGATGGGTCCTATATATTAGATCTACAATCAAACAAAACTGTCAAAAGTTATCATTGTCATTTATCAGCCATTTGGTAGTAGAATCGAAGTCAAAGATCAAATCAGAACGATTTTGACGTTTTCTTAATTACGAAATCTACGAGTATTCTGATTGATATTAATGATTTCCATTGGAAGATATTAAATCTTTGCGGATGTGTTTCAAGAAGCTCCTTCAATTTATGAGCAAAACGAAATGGAGGCAATCACTCAAGGATAAAATTGATGGGAAACTTCACGAGATTCGCAAAATGACGTTTGTCTTCGAAAGGCCTAAGTCAAACAAGTCTGCAAAAGTTTTATAAAACTTGATATTTTATGTGACTCATCGAGATAAAAGGAGTGTGGTCTGTTAAATTGTTTTACAGGCATAAGTTTACTGTAGCTAATGACTTTCAAGAAGCATTCAAGTTTTACGCTCAGGAAACAAATAAAAAATGTAATACCTACAAATGTAAATAATTATGTTTTGTCTATTACTTGCCTCTGACTCTTAAGGTCAGGTTCAGGATACCGATCATAAACGAAGGTAAAAAGAATTTACTCCTTAAGCAAGTGATGGATTAAAAATATCTTTGTAACAATTCCCGCGCTACTATAATTTCCCGAAAAATCGAGAAACTATTCAACACGACACTTGTTTCGCCCTTACACAGGGCATCTTCAGGTAAGATAGGAGCCTCAGAACAACGATGTTTTCACGACCAACGCTTAAACGAGAGATGAAACGAAACACGAGTCGTGTTGATTTTCTTGATTTTTCGGGAAATTATAGTAGCGCGGGAATTGTTACAGAGATATTTTTAATCCATCACTTGCTTAGAATGGATTTCCGCAAAGTAACGCTTGAAACAATAAATGATTTACTAGTTACTACCTTATCAATACGAAGACCTAATAATATATGGTGTCCGATTGTTAGAATTTTGAAACGGCCTATTGAACTACCACATCAAGTCAACTGATTACACAACAACAATAGTGGGTCTTGCACTGTTTGATGTCAAATGTCTCAAAAACTATCACCCATCCAGGGCTAACCTATATAAACTCTCCATAAAGCTTTTGGGGACAATTCTAGACCATATTTTCTAATGCCATATTAGTCGTCAAACGGTCAAATCGGTCACAAACGACTTGTACGCGAAAGATTTCTTGACTAATATTATTTAACGTCTATCAAGTATCTAAGTATCTCTATCTAAGTATTATTTAACTAACCATCTATTAGTTGTTAACTCAAACCCCTGTGAAACCGACCCCATTATCTGTACTGCGCCATGTTACTTTGTGTTAATAAATAATAAACCAAAAATTCACTGATGTGCGGCGATACTTGCATTTTAAGCTTACACAAGGGCTTCCCTTGCGAACTGTCAATTGTCAATATCTCACGTATAAATTTTTGAAACGTCAAATCGCAACTTATTCACAAAGATACCATACGAAATGTTTTACTTAAGGTATCTATATTTTAGTTGTTAACTAAAAGGCTTAAACCTCGTGTAAGCCGACCCTATTCTCCCTACATCAAACTACTATGTGACATGGAGTCATAAGCCACAAATGCGCTGATGTGCGACGATACCTGCACAAAGCTTACACAAGGCCCCCTTTGCAAACTGTCAATTGTCGATATATCACGTACGAAATTGATTATTCTGTGGGCTGATGAATATTTCATGAAATTCGACGATCACATTTCAACGAAAAACGAACGAATGGAATGAATAAAGTAATAAAAACAATTTGTTGCTTTAATAGAAAAATATCCTTTTGATTGCTTTTTGTTATTGGATATAAAATAGCTGCTTTTTTTTGCTTTATCGAGCTGAAATTGAAAAAGGTGTTGATTAAAAAGAATTCATACATTTTTTAAAGCTACAAGCTTAACTTGTTTCTTCTGTAATTACGTAAACAAATCTAGCACTTGAAACTTGACCTACTTTTGATCATGTCGTGGAGGCTAGTATACCTGACCTGAAGTCCGCTTCTAATGTCGTGGGTTTGACTCCCACACGGGACAATTTATATAAATATATATATATTTTATAGCCCAGTGTCCCGCAGTGCACAACATGGCAATATGGTCCGATTTGGAACTATTTTAGTTTCATTTAAGAGTTTAGAAACGGTGCTTTTGATTCGTAAATTGGTTGCTTTTGGATCAAATGACGGTGTCTATAATTGTTGTTAGGCATATAATTAGCTAAATACCATACATCTATCCAAGGGCTCGCCTCTATGAACTACACTTTTTGCTTCTGTAATCGTATCCGACCACCTAGTACAGCGAAACTACGAGCGGTTCCATAATATTCGAAAGTAAAGCATTGTTAATTTAGCTGAGTATTTCATGCAGCCTATTTGTTCATACAGGAGCGTAGGTACACTAGAAGCAGTGCCCCGCAGTGCAGCACATGGCAATATTGTCCCATTTGTTTAGCCGGCTATGTGATGTACGATTTGAATAACAAACTTTGACAGCCGGTGATTAGCCCGCACCGCCCGCCGCGACTCGTTCGGCTATTTTGGAACTATTTTAGTTTAATTTAAGCGTTTAGTAACGGTGATTTAATACTTATGTTAGTTGATATGTAGTAAATTAGCTGAATAATCATTTGCGTGAAATAACTGTGCATATTTTTTTATATGCATTGAGTTCGCTGAATAGCCATTTGTCTTGTCGAAATCAACTTCAATGTGCTGTCAAAAAACAAAGACAGATATGTTATGCATTGTGGTAGATTGCAATCTCTTTGAGATAATATAATTATTATATCTTAAAGAGAGACTTATGCATATTAATAGCAGTAGGCACGTGTGGTAGAGGCATCCAAGTAATTCTACCATCCTATATATTGCCCGGGAGTGTCACAGAAGGGGAAGGATCTCATATCTCTTTCATTGTTGTTAAGAAAAAATTATCGAATTGTAATTTGGTGAGTAAAAAGTTGACAAATCTAAATGATCTTGTTGATCTTAAAGACAATCAAATATATTTTATTTTTATCCAAGTGGGCGAGAGACTAGCCACCTATCACAATTTGACACCTAGTTATCTCTGTGCCAAACCTGCCACCAGGCTCCAAAAGAGAAAAAGTCATTCAGAAGTCAATATATGCGATTCTAAAATAAAATCTCTACAACAAAAAAACGGAAACTTCAAAGGGAATGCTAAAATAAAAATAATAAATAATAATAATAAAAATGCTTGGGATTAAACTGCCGTTTCAATCGGGCTATTCTCATATTAATAACTTAGTTAAATTATTTAAAAAAAGGATCACCAACATGACATTACAAGACATAAAAAAAACAATAAGAAAGTATAAAGTTCACAGCTAAGTATTGTCACAATTACTCGAGAACACAACATGCAATAAATTTAAAAAAAAAAAATAACAATCACAAATAAACTTACCAAATGAATGTTTATGCAAACTTTATAACAATAATATTGAACAATTTTTTATACATGAAATTGTTGATGTTATATTCCATTGCCTGGTATAGCGTCAAGGATGTATGAAGATTGTAATTCAAAAAACCAATTGACAATATAAAGAGCATAGGTTGTGAGTTTCCAGCCAGTTCTTCTCAAAGAGCGGTGGCTCGGAACTGACTATAACACAATATTTTTGTTTTGCATGTAAGTAAATCTAAGGTTCGTGATTTCAGTTTTGATTTGTATAATATATGTCATTTGGCGTTTTCAAGTACTATGTCTTGTAATAGTTTATGAAATAAGGTTTTTTTTTAATTTTAAATTTTTTGAATTTTACTATAAATGTGGATTTTAATTAGATCCCCTTTACCATAGTTATAGCAAGTTACTGCTCATCCCAAACGAGATATATAAGCGTGATATTATATATGTGTGTAATAACCGTATCTCGCGGCGTTGTTTCCCCCGGACGAACCGGGACGGATTGTTGGAATCAAATAAACTGTGACCAGAGGCGATAAACCGCAGTTCCACATATTTATCGCGCCCTCGCTTCGCTTTGACTGCTATATGTTAAATAGTTTAAACCTTGGGCTACAATATTATAGTTTTTGCAGGGATCTTTAATTTAAATTGTAAATAATATAGCCACATGATATGATAACCACAAACAGAGTAGCTTTCTATTGATGAGAGATTTTTATAATTGTTCCAGTTTTTACATACACTCACGCCTGTTTCCCCGAAGGGGTAGGCAGAGGTATATTTATACGCCCACATATTGCCAATAATAGATGGCGAGCCTATTGCCGCTTACAGGAATCTGTTACGTCCGCCATAGCCTCGTCTGTTGTCAGCCTAAAACCTGTTCTTTTGTTTACCAAAAAACTTTTGTTTACTTTTGCTTTGTACTTTTCAATATGTTTTAGGGTTGGGTTATTGATTAACATTTTATTTGTTTACTATTGAACTCTGCGATGCCGTTTTGGTATTCTCGGAATGGACATCGGCCGGAACTTAAAACCCAAAATTCTACATCGGGGGTGTAAATTTAACTGCCTTCCGAAGTTGGGTATTCTCAATAAGATTGGGCGGTTTTTCACTCCCGAGCGGTGTTATATGTTATACAAGACTCAAGTGCGATCGAGAGTGAAGTATTTTTCCCTTCTTTGGCTCTGCTGAATAACATCCCGACGCTCTTGATGGACTGCAAAGGCGAGCGGTACGCATTATTAGAAATGCTAAGGTTACAGCGTTTCTTGAGGACCAACAGCTACCTAGGGACAATGCTTCAGTGTCTTCTAACGGAACTACTGTCGTTTCTGCGTAACATATTTTCCACCTCAATTAATCTCGGGTCTTTAAGCGGGGCGTGAAACGGCATCATTCAGGAGTAGGCGTGTTTATGAGACTGTACCACGATATAGAGCACCCTAATTTTTATGGACTCACAAAGTTACCAAATCTGAATCGCCGCCTTTTGCTAAAGTTATCTTGCTTATTAAGACCCTCGGTGAATAAAAAAAAAACTAATAATATTGTGGTTAATTCGAACTCAAGAGCTGCTACCTACATTAACACCTACAAAAGTCTTAATTATAAACCAAAACAGACTACACACAATAGAAGCAATGAAACACAATAGAAAACACAAACGAAAACCTAGAAATCAACACCCAAACGTTTTTCTTAATATTATTGAACGAAAAACAATTTCCATACAGCCTACATAGAAATTTCTAAGGCTTCAGATCTTACACGTGTTTCTCCGTTGGGGGCATGATGTTAATGTTTGGCGCAGCCACGTTATTTAAATAATTCGTTTCGACAAAATATCTTGGCTGATTCTAATAAATAAATAAATATTCTCTTACAATCACACCAATCTTTATACTTTATTTTCTTTTTTTTTGTAAATACATACTTAAGATAAACAAATATTCATGTTCATGCACACAAAGATTTGTCCTGTGTGGGAATCGAACCCACGACCTCTCGAGTGAAGTGCAGGTATACTGACCTCCACGCCATATCGGTCGTCATTTCTCGTTCTAATGTATCGGGAAAACGAATTCAATTAGTGGTAGTTATTTTTTACACTTCCCACCTTCTTGAATATATAGGTGACTTGATACACAGACACCTGTCACTAAAATGCTCTTCTGGGTACGCGTGGTAATATCTGACCTAAACCCTTTCCACCTTGGTTCGTGAGAAGTAGCCTAAATCCAGTAGTAGGTCGTTGAAGGCTGTGTTGATGTGATTAGGAACACAAACAGTTTTTTTTTGTTGCTTACATTACATAGCTTGTACATAGCATACTATAGCATAAGTGTTGTTACCCAAATCGATAATTATATATACTATGTACTAAAAGCCAATAGAAATACATTGATACGTAATCAACACCACGTATAGGTATATTATCGTTAAAGTTATTAAAAAAATAAATCATTATAATTCTTTGATAACCTTTACCACATACATACATAATATCACGCCTGTTTCACATTTCGCCAGTTATATTGTTGGTCCTACATAGTAGGTGGCGAACCTATTTCCGCTTACCGGGCACTTTATGAGCCAGAGCCTCGTCCGTTGGTCGGCAGGTGCACCACTTGCAGGTGGGGTTGTTTTGAGCTCCTTAGATCTTGGTAGGAACCTTATACACCATGATAACCTTTACCACATATAACAGATAAAAGCTTTTAATGGCATGTTACCTTTTTTGACGTCATGTGGCACCCTTATTTACAGAACTATACAAGCTCAGTACCTCCCGGGTTACTACGTGCCAGTTATTGGTAAACGACCTGTGCACTACATAACACGCCGTCTATATGCCTTCCCGCAGTACGCTGGCGTGTTACAACTGGTAACAAATTGTGACAGCCAACCATTATCTGCACTATCGTACCGATTACCAACTCTAGGGATCGTCTAACTACACATTTGGTCTGTACCTGTGTACACGGTGCAATAGACATATCGGACATGGACTATTCCAATACAGTTCTTATTGCATATGGTATACTGTAGAAATAATTTTCCGTATAGGGACATTCTAGATGCGCTCGTGGCGACGTGATACAATTTGGTCAAAATCGAACACCGATGTTTAGCAGCCCTCACAAATGTTAGTCTTCACTCAACCTTCAAACCTTTAGTCATTTATTTGCAAGAATACAATTTTACAGATAGGTGTTGTAATTTTGATATGTCGTTAGTAGTCTGCCTGCAAGCAGATGCGCAAATATTGGTTAGTATAAATCTATATGTCAATTTTAATAATTATAACTATTACATTTTAAAATTGAAAAAGTCAAAAGCGAATCCACAATTCGAGAGCACGTTACGCCTTTGGGCCACAATATGTTACACAACAAAATAACCGCATTTTAAATGCTGCTATAAACGAACATCAAAAAAATTGATCTCACACTGACAAAACAATGTCTTAACTTCCAACTTCAAAAACGTAAACAGTTAGTGAAGCAGTTTACTTACGCCTTGCGTCAAACATCAGCAAAGTTAAACTTTTGGATCAATAATCCAGTTTCCAGTTAGGCGTTGCGCTTGAAAAACAGAAAATAAACGGTAACATTCTCCAACTATCATGCGTGTGCGTGAGTGAAAGTATGTTTGTGTGTTTGTAAATGTATTTGTTGCATGTATTTGTTGCTGGGCAGTGTTTCAGACTGGGCAGTGTTTCAGTCCCTGCAGCGATGCCGCATTGATCATCGGTATATCGAAGTGCTGAGGAGTTTATACAGAAACGCCACCATGTCCGTACGAGTACTGGACCAGTGCACAAATCATATCCTCTTGGAGAAAGGCGTGAGACAGGGTGATGTCATTTCACCGAAACTGTTCACTGCTGCTCTGGAGGATGTTTTCAAGCTACTGGACTGGGAAAACTACGGCATTAACATAAATTGCGAGTATATGACTCACCTTCGATTTGCCGACGACATAGTGGTCATAGCGGAGTCGCTTGTGGATCTGGGCACAATGCTCGGAGACCTCGACAGAGCTTCCCGAAGGGTAAGACCTACCCTGAACATGGAAAAGACGACAATCGTGTCTAATATCCATGTTGTGCCTACCCCAGTAATAGTCGGAAGCTCGGCCAAGCAAAGGGGAGGCTTATGTTCAGTAGTGGACTTCAAATGGTTGATATGATGATGATGATGATGAAATGTATTTGTTTGGTTAAGTGATTGTCATACAATATTTAATTTAGTATTTCAATCATAAGACATTTAAATTCTTTAAAACTATTATTGAAATTATCTACTGAGCTAAAGAAAAAAAAACTACTGAGTTTATTGTAAATATTTTGGATTCTATGGATAGTAAAATTTTGGTAGTTCACAGAGGTCAGTCCTTGGATGGGTGACCGTTTGTGTGGCATTAAATATCGAGCGCTTCCTTGCTTCGGTAGAAATTTCGAACCGTTGGTTCTGATTATCAATTTGTGTTAAAGTCTACTTTACTTCGGCCATCGTTTTGGACTACATCGACTCTATGTCGTATTAGTTTTATAACAAAATTCTCCCTGATATAATGTAATCTTTTAAGGTGGCCAACGTTCAGCAGTGGACTTAAAAGGCTCAAATATATTAAAATATTTTTGGATGAAAATGATTGATTGATGATTTGAAATGTATACAAAATTTTCGCGTTTCTGATTTACGACCACACTTTACCACAGAGCTACAAGCGCTTAAAAGTAGATAGTATTTAAGTAAGCAAAAATGATCCTATTAATACTTAACAGCTAACCATGTTTAGTTCGTATGTAAAGTATGTATGTACATACGTAGATAAACAATATATGCTTATTAATAAGAACGTCTGGATTAGCGTTAGTTACAGTTAGAGAAATAACGTTAGTTCTTAATACAATATTTATATAAAATTTTAAAACAATGTAATTTTATATTTTTTTTATAGTAATTCGTAATAGCCGTTTAATCTACAAAGGTAATGATGTGTTAGGTTCCATGATAATGAAGTCCACGTGATGGGGTCGCTGACAGTAAAAGTATCGAGTTCCACCAGCAATGCCGTTGAACTTATTTGCTAAAACATAATTATCTTTGTCACCGACCACTTGATTAAGGGGCAGCGCCGGACACGGCAATGTACTCACAAATGCCAGGGCGGAGTTTGTAACAACCTTAATGCCCTATTTGAAGCACATTCATGCATCATTTGGCATCAGGTTTCACTGTTCCTTTAATATTATAGTCACAGAGCTGGCTATTCAAAATGTTGAATGAAACTTTTCAGTGCGTCAAACATGTACCCATAAGCCGCGTGACATTTAAAAATTGAAATATATCAATATTATCTTACAATATCACCAATTATTTAGTTCCAAGATGAGTATCACTAAAAACTTGTGATATGGATACTAAAGACCGAATAAACATATTTAAATCCTTCTTTTTTTTGTAAATACATACTTAATATATATAGGAAAACAGCCCGACCAGAACAAATATTCATGTACATTTATGCACACAAAGATTTGTCCTGTGTGAGAATCGAACCCACGACCTCTGGAGTGAAGTGCAGGTATACTGACCTCCACGCCATATCGGTCGGATATCCATATCTTCTTTTACATACATACAATCACGCCTGTTTTCCCGAAGGGGTAGGCAGAGGCATAATATATGTACGCCCACATTTCGCCAATAATATAATTGATCCCACGTATTAGGTGGCGAGCCTATTGCCGCTTGCCGGAAACTGTTATATTCGCCAGAGCCTCGTCTGTTAAACGGCAGGTGCACCACTTGCAGGTGAGGTTGGTTCGGGCTTCTAAGATTTTGATAGCATCCCTATGCACCCTACATCTTTCGTAATGGCTACCATATTGGATACCACATTTAGTGATAAATAAATAAATATTTCTGACACTTACACCAATTATTTAGTTCCAAGATAAGTATCATTAAGAACTTGTGTTATGAGTACTAAATAACGGATAAACATACATACATACTTTTTTTTGTAAATACATACTTAATATACATAGGAAAACACCCAGACCAGAACAAATATTCATATTTATACACACAAATATTTATCGAATCGAACCCACGACCTCAGGAGTGGAGTGCGGGTATACTCGCCACCACGCCATATCGGTCGTCGATAACCGGTAGCAAAGGCTTAACGTGCCTTCCGAAGCACTAAAGCGCTCGATATCAAATGCCACACAAATGGTCACCCATCCAAGTACTGACCTCTGTAAACTCTGCTTTACTTCGGTGACCGTGGAGCTACGAGCACTTCATATTATCAATATACTCGTAATTTATTATGAACAGCTCTTTAACTATAACCGCCTATTCACCGAACAGAAAATGTACCCAGCCGTGTAATTGAACCCAGGAAGAAAACAGTGCCTAATGAGGGTTAATTAAAACTTTCTTTGTGGACGCCAATATTAAAGAGCAGAAAAATTAAGCTTGCCATAAAACTTGAGAGGAAATGAATCAGTGCAGCCTAGCTTAGTTAAGCTGCATTAAAACGGACGGGTAGCTACACTGAGGAAGTTGTTCATTTAGTTTGAAACTTACTCATTAGGTAACTAGGTATATAAAAGTTTAAATGGGCATATATTTTTGGTACTTTTACGTGTCTTACTTACATTAGCGCTCGTAGCTCTGTGAGACTAGGTGTCAAAAGGTTAAACGATCTCCAAAGTTAATCAGATTTTGCAAATGTCGTTTTTGGATAAATGACCGATTGTCGTGTTAATTAGGTGAACGTTTTTAATGTCTTGCTTTATAGTAAAGAGACATTAATTGTAATTAATATTTGAATTCAATTTTCAACTAAAATAATCCTCTTCTTTTCTCTCTAGAACTAAACGTGCTGGTCTTAGAAACCAACCTCATACTTTGCAGACAATCAGAACTCGAACAAATAATTAAGAAGGCATTTGTCGGCAAGTCTTTCTGGCTGTAGAATTCTCTTAGGGCGCGTAAAAATATTAATATTCTTGTGATATAACATTGTTATCAGGTTGCTAACCTATCACCACTTATCCGAATCAGTCCTCGATGATTAATCTTGATTCGGTTGGTAGTCTTTCACGACACCCTGGGGTAAGATATAGGAGGTCGTAATCTAGGCAATAAATCACAAAGCTAACCGATTTGCAGGTTTTTGCTATCTTGTGGCGTGTTACAAGAATTTAAACCATGTATAAATGATATCAAAAATGTTTGTGTCTAGTGTTGGGATACCAAACAACACGTGTCTAAATCAAAATTATAGTAATATACGGCGGGTAGACATTTTTTTTATATTCTTGGTTGTAATGTTTTTGAATACTTTGTAGTACTTTAAGCAGACGTAGTGTTATCATATTATTATACTTTATTATACTGTGTTATTATGTTATAGGTACAAGTTATTCAAAATTTCCTTAGTTATGGCTACTGTATTGCAGCTAAGTGTTTGTCGTTTTATTGACATAAATAAAGAATTTATATTTATTATTTTTTTTAAAAAATAAGTAATATAAGTGAGTATTGGTCCGAATTTGGCTGTAGTTTACAGTGTACAGTATCACACTATTAATTATTGAATGTTTATTGGTACTGACCACAGGCCTCTTCTTACAACTAAACTTACACGTTAGACCCCACCACGTGGAGTGTCAGTATCTAATAGTTAATGAAACAGAAACAAAAAATGCACCAAAAAAATCTAATAACATCAAGTATTCGACCGAGACAAATAAACAAAATGGAAGGCGACCTTTGAGAGCGGGTACCAAAGTTCAGTATGTGTCAATGGATCCGGCGCTAACAGTGGAAACTTCCTTATTGCTTCCCGGTTATTCATCTCACCTGCCGATACTAGCGAGCTCTCGAAAATGTTTAACATCCTTATTACGAATTTGAAATGCTTTCATCTTTTTTTTTAAATCTATTCGGTAACTTTCTTTTTAAATTAGCCAGAACCTTTGAAATGTAAACGTATGACAAAAATGCATTAGATTTTAAAATGCAAACCATTGGCATCGTTTGGGTAACATAATAAAAATAAAACAAAGAGAACAACAACTACGCCCTGTGATCCTCAACTAGATGTTATCAATTTGGGCCAAATAAACCATTTAGTCTATATGCGGCTCTTATTCCGTAAGCACTGAGAATTGGTTATATTTCCATTGAATTCTGTTTTATTAAAAAAACTGAGAAAGAATGATCCATCTCTCAAATACGTCGACGCACACGTGAACTAAAATACCATTGCAAATAATAATAAGTAGGCTACTAGATAATGCATCCTCTACACCAGCTCGCTAAACCGATGTGACGTGGTGGCGAGTACTCAGCTCCTGAGGTCGTGGGTTCGATTTCCACTCAGGACACATTGCATTTTTTTTGGCTAGTCCACTATTAGCACATCTTGTGTTAACCAGACAATGAAAGGCGACAGGCCGCGTCGAGGGCGCGTTTGTGTTCCACGCGCGCCTCAAAGAGGTGTCAGTCAGCACACATAGGGGAGACGGCCAGGCCTACCGGGGCTGCGGCACTGTTCGAAAAGGTTACTGCGGCACCTACATTTCAGACTCAAGAAGGAACATGGATGGTTTTTAGTCAATAAAAGTCTGACACACCCTTCCGCGTCACTTACAGCGGGAGAAGGTCATTTGATGATTTTCCTTGCGAAAAAAAAAAGTTTTATTTATTTGTACGTAAATTAAAAAAAAACCTCACACGCAAATTGGTGAAAAACCGCAAGTTTGTAATAAGGCCTTTCTTTTCAACTACAGAGAGCAGGCAGGGTTCTCGAAAGTGTCTGATAGATAAGAGACTTTATAAGGATACAGGCTTTGTAGTTTCGGAAATAGAGCGGTGTAACTATCAAGTTGGAACTACTTTGGTGATACTCCAAACTTTTATTCTTGAAAGTTTCCGGGAGTTCCGTTTTTAAGTAGGTACCTACAAAATTGAACTGGAATGAAATAAAGAAATGCGCCCGTATTAAAACTGCTTTATATAGCCATAAAAATTGGGAGGAAGATTATTTCGTCTTTTCCTTCCTTTCTGTAAAAATATTATTAAAAGGATATAGTTTTACAAATTCGAATGTGAATTTGTTACTTGAATCATAAGATCGATTTTCAAAAGAGTTCAGCTACATACATACAAAAGAGGCTTCTAATTATCGGTGTCTTATTATTAGTGATAAATAAATAAATATAAATAAATATTATAAATATAAATATTTTTCTAACAATTACACCAATTATTTAGTTCCAAAATAAGTATCATTAAGAACTTGTGTTATGGACACTAAACAACGGATAAACATACTTAAATACTTATTTTTTTGTAAATACATACTTAATATACATATTAAAACACCCAGACCAGAACAAATATTCATGTTCATGCACACAAAGATTTGTCCTGTGTGGGAATCGAACCCACGACCTCTGGAGTGAATTGTAGGTATACTGACCTCCACGCCATATCGGTCGTCAAATATAATTGCTATATGTATAAGAACATAACTTTTATCTTTATTATTGTAAAATATGTATGTAGGTACTTATAAATAGTGTTGTTGGTGTACCTATTACATAAAATAAAAACAAAATAAAATGTAGGTACATTATTATTTTTGCTGTTTTAGATAATTGAAGTTTTTATTTAGATCAAGAATATTAATGATTCGGTGATGACAGCTCATCTTAGCCCCTTAATGTCCTGCTAATCTAAGTTAAAGATTTATTAAGTTTAATGATATACATATAATTTAATCTCAGGGCTTCATTATCTGTTCGTAAGTAAGTCAAAAAACAGGTAAACTTTTTATGTAAGTCCAGTTTTAAGAATAACAAGGTTGCTCAACATTTAGGCTAATTCAATATAACGAGCCATTCAAGATTCTAAAAAAGAACTCTTTGTTTGACGTAATAAAAAAAAATACTTTTTACTCAGCATCTCGGAAACTCTTCTGAGAAATGTAACGGGATCTGCTCTGCCTTTTTGATGTTTTGTTTAAAAAGGATAATTCATCAAGTACCTCTCTCGGAAGAAAGTTGGCAAACACAAAAATACTTTTAAGTTCTTTCCTTGGTACATTTAATTCCAAAATTAATGTTTATTTTATTAAAGACCGCAGTCACGTGCCTTACAGTTAGGTTTGCTATTTTTAAAGTAAAATGAGTATGCAAAGCAGTTTTTTAAATAGTAATAATAAGTTCTTAGATATGGCTCAAAGTAAGGTAACTATAGGAACTTAGCTTTATTTTATAAATGCATTCTTATCAAACATACAATATTCGTAGACATATTCATGTTCATGCGCATAAATATTAGTGTGTGTGTGTAAATAGAAACAGCTTTTAGCGTAAAAAACGCCATAATAGTCGTATAACTTTCAGAAATTCGGTAACAAAAATCGTCAGGTCATTTTTTTAAATATGGTTGAGCCATGACTGGTTCATGCATCATATTCGTAAACGGGTGCTGCCAGTGGGGACTCGTTAGCTCATGTGTACTATGTTTGATAATTTATAAGATACTTTCAGCCGCGTACTTCAAGCATTTGGTTTATTGATCTAAGGCTGCGTACCCTTGCGTTGTGGTATAAGCTCCCTGGCAAGGTTTCCCCAAGATCTTACAGCATGGGCTCTTCAAAAAGGGAATGAAAAGGTTTTTAATAGATCGCCAAGACGCTAGTGAAGCCTGATGTTGCAAGCGTCCAATTCAAAATATGTTTTCTCGTCATACTTAAAAGTGTATTGTTATTCTTACTGTGTTCCAAAATAAGTATTTTAGGTTGGAGAATAAAACTTGACGTGTTTTTGTCCAACTCATCTATACCCAAGCAACCGTAATTAATGATTACAAATTGACGTTCATAAGAATTGAGCTTTATGAAACCAAATATTAAAAAACCATTATTATATATATCCTAACAAGACCATTTTTTCTTTAACAAACGTCGGTAACAAAATGCATTTACGCACTGTCTCCCGGCCAAAGGGGGAGACCGGGAGGGGGTGTGGGACTCACTGCGGCAGATGAGACCACCGCAGTCCTACCCACTAAAAAATGGTTGCCTGTAAAGTCGTTTTTACGGGCGAAGATTTTACGTGACAACGTCTTTTTCTCGGTAGAATATTTATTGATATGAATATAATTAAATTGCACAATAGGAACAAGGAATTGAATGAAAATAAGAATTGCACAAATTTTAACTATAGAAATATATTTTGTTTACTAAAACATTGTACACTAGTGCTGCGCGCGCGGCAGACCGATCATAGTTGAGTGGGAGAGAGACGCAAGGCATTCGCCGGGCCTCTCTCTCGTTCGGTGACTCATCGTAACGTTACCGAGCGTTACACTTTTTCATAAGTGACTCCCAGCCGCAACCTAATTTAAGACGTTGTCACGTCAAAAATCTTCTGACGACGCCCACCGCTGTTGAAGAAGGGGCGGGAGGGCGGCACCAGGGGATTTGTAGTTTCTGGCACCCTGACCGCGGCCAACGTCCTCCGGATCAGAAGCGGAACGACCTCCGCAGAGAGGCGCAATGTGTCGCGCCCCTCCTACCTCCTTGTGCGGCCATGACGTGACTGGCCGACTTCTGGGGGGGGTCTATAGCTAGACGGAAGGGGCCCCCTACCCCCGCCGCCTAAGACCCCCCGGGCGCGGCCGGACGGGCCCTCCTGGCCCGTCCGCTGCGCCATCGGCGTAGCCGGAGTCAGAGCGGATCCCGCTCCCTTTCCCGCTCCGCAGCCTCCTTCTGCGACATCACCACTTCGCAGAAGGAGGCCATTGCCTCCCATGACGACCATCATGCGAAAGATGGTCGACAGTGAGAGAGCCACTCCACCAACGTGTGCTGCGCAGTGAGAACTGCGCAGTCACAGTGGTGGCAGCATCGGGTGGATTCCCCTCCGGCGATGTCACACAGATACTTCCCGAATCCTACCAAGACCTAAGGAGCCCAAGCTACTGCAAGTGGTGCAACCTGCCGATCAATGGACGAGGCTATACCAACTATATAATTGGCGAAGTGTGGGCGTGTAATATGCCCCTGCGTACCCCTTCGGTGAAACAGGAGTGTATATATGTATGTAATCATATATATAGGAAGGTAGATATTAAGATTTAATAAAACATTAATTACTTTATCGGCAATAGGTAATACTTGTTATCTAATATGTATAGACCTAATATGAGGGCTCTGCTCAATGTCCCGGATAAGCTTTGTGTTCTGCAAGCCCGCTTTGTATGACCGGCCCTATAATAATTTGATGAACATTGCTCGTTGACTCGCTTTTTGACGAGAAACTACGCTGAAATTCAATATTACACCGACTTTCTATTAACTTATGAAGTGCTTATGGTTCGCTTGAGAGAACAGATAAATTTATACTTTCTGTGTCCAAAAACATACCTATCACTCTCACATTAGAAAAAATACTTAAAAGTTGTATTATTGTATTATCCTATGTGGGAATCCATACCACGACCTTAAGAGCGGTGGGCAATTATTATTATGGAAAATAAATAGAATCAGTAAAACAAAGAACAATTATATCATCAACCTATCTTCGTCCATGTCGCTTACCTTAGAACTAAATAATTCGTAGGATCTTCAGTGAACTACTTATTTTTCTGCTGTCGGATGCTGAGAGGTCAGCATACGGCATCTCTATTATCACAGAATCGCCATAAGTAATAATGCAATAAACATTAAAACTATGATGCTATATTGCGTGAAAACGTCGTTTGGGTCATCTAAATTTGAATATATATAAATCTGTCTTCTGACCTTCTAGGCATCTCAAAGTCCCAGTGAGTCAGCGATCCCAATACCCGCGGGGTACATAATGCTCAGCTTAGCCACGCTTGAGCATAGCATTGTTCAACGTTCCTCCAAATGCCTTTGTTATGAGCTTATGTGGCTTCTTCATGGGTATCTACGATAGCATTGAGGATATTAGAATTGTGAGTTGAACTGAATGTTAGCTGTCTGTCAATGGCATTTAAAACTTTTTAATGAAAACTATTAAATGAAAATGAAATGATAAAAAACTCAATTGTAAAAAGTTCTTTAAAATTTTAAAATGTTGACATTTTTACGACTTAGTTTGGTAAGCTACAAAAATGCTGTACCTGCCTAAATATTTCGGTTGTCAAAACTTACAAAATTCATAAGTTTTCCGTTGTGAAAAGTGCTGCTGAGGAAAGTTACTATGGTATTTAATTCTACTTATATGCAAAACCTACATACTAGTAAAAAATATTAAATGATGACTGTGAAATTATTCCTTGGCAGGCAATGGTAATAGATCAGTTTATTATAAAGATGAGTTAGCCGTTGCCGCAAAAACTAGTCTTCCATTCAGATTGGCTCTTCTGTCATTCTCGTAATTTTTTAACTGTGAAAATAAAGATTTACTTAGTTCATTTGATGTTGTTGTCCAACCTTTAGCAACTTGTAAAATTGTGCAACCTTCTTAAGATGAAATGTTTTTAGTTAGATTCTACAGTTCCTTTTCAGGTACCCTTAAAAGACAACTAATATTTTCGCCCCTAAAAAATAATAATGTTTTCCTGCGAGACAAAAATAAAATAGTTTTGCGGTATCATTAAAAATGTTCTTAGCAAATTTTGCAGAAACTAGCTAAAACGAGGTTCGCTTTCGTCCCCAAGGAGCGCTCAGCTAGTTGAATATTAAAATTGAAACCTGTATTTCATAACGGCTCAAAACACGCCTTGGAAAAGGTGCAATAATTAAGTTTTGCAAGTATACTCCTTCTTCATATGCACGAGCAAAGTAGCTGTTACGGTAGTTTGAGGAAAGATATTATAATGAAACTTTAGAAGTGACTGTTTGTTGCAGAAAGGACGAACTTACACATGGGCACTTATTTATAGTCGTTTTATATATTTCTTATAGGTTGATAATTTCTTAAGGATTCGATAGTAGGATTTACTGTTTTATATATAACGAGTTGACCCGGCGAACTTTGTTCCGCCTTAATCGCAATAAATAAGCAGATTGTGTTTTTATTTTATTGGAAAAATTACGAAAAAATTAAATACCTACATTAATCATTCATTATTATTTCTGTATTTTAGTACAAAGTTGCTCTTCACTTAAATACTTTGTGATACACGACATTTTTTGTTTTATTATTATTTAATGAGAAGCACGAAGTCGAGCCATACTATTGCGGAGATGTTCACGTGCAATTTCTTGTTCTTCTTCAGTCCTTTCATTTCCAGTATTTCGTATTCTTCTTGCATTACGGCTTTGTCGGTAAAGATTCGATAGTCTTGTTCGCGGCATTATTAATTAAACTTCACTTCACTTCAATTCACCTAAAAAATTATTTCAAAACTCATATTCACATTCCCGCCAAGAAGTCAGAAATAGTTTGAATATTGATTTCTTACAAATATCAAATTGTCATCCATACGTCATTACATAGCTGTAATTTGCTTTTTGTTATTCCAAGTCTGATTCTTTTTTGTTATATCACGTTTTATAGTGACTGACGTTTCATGTCAAGTCACACGGGATCGCTGTCGAACGGGATAAAAAGTATCCTATGTCCGTCTCCTGGCTCTAAGCTACCTCCCTACCAATTTTCATCCAAATCTGTTCTGCCGTTCTTGAGTTATAAGTGCTGTAACTAACACGACTTTCTTTTATATATATAGATTAATACTGCTCTAGATCTATATTATCGAAATTTATGCTACTGCTACTGATCTATATTATCGAAATTTATCTAAGTAAAGGAACTCTACACAGACGTGAGTCAAGTAAGGTTAATTATTGTAAATGTAGCTTAAAACTTGTGACAGAATACGGTAAAAAGACGTGATAGTTAGGATATATAAATAAATATTTTCTGACAAATAGGTACACCAATTATTTTAGTGACAAGTCAAGTATCATTAAGAACTTGCGATACTAAATAATGGATAAGTATATTATACTTTTTTTTGTTTGTAAATACATACCTAATATATATAGGAAAACACCCAGACCAGAACAAAATTCATGTTTAAACACACAAAGATTTGTCCTGTGTGGGAATCGCACCCACGACCTCAGGAGCAAAGTGCGGGTGTACTCGCCTACACGCCATATCGATCGTCAAAATGTTCTATTATCTTTGAACCCAAAGGTAAAATTATTAGAATTAATATTTTGTATCTACGATAATCCTTTATTACTTATGATCAAGTATATTTTCACGGTACAGCTGCAGGTAATACTGGATCAATAATCTCGTTATATATTACTTGCCATATAACTAAACAATCTCTATATCCTTTCGATCTTATACCACCAACATAAGTATCAATTTCTCATAGCATTAGCTACGTTAGAGTGACGTCCGGAAATCCTAACAATCCCAACCAGAGCCGTATTTAAGACCTTAGAGTATTCTATAAATTTTTCGATTATATTTTTCAAGAGACGCCTGAAATTTTCTCTGCTTTCCCTGACATCAAACAGCATTGAGTTATTCTTTAGTTTTTCCTGCTAAAAATCAAATTCTAAAACTAAAGTATGTGTAACGTATAAACGTAGATATTACATCTAACAAGTATTTAAACATTAATTAATCGATTTTTTAAGAAGTCCACTTAACTAAATAAATATATTTCTTAGTTCTGTATGTATCCGATTTTTGTACAATATTTGAAATTGTAGATATTTTAAATTATATAATAAAGCAACACCCGTCGAAAATCTTGTAGGTGACACCGGCTATGCATTAAATATGCTTGCTCAAAATGTTATTTAAGTAAACGATATAGAGAAAAGTTCGGCCTCTTCGGCAAGGCCTCCCGATTTCCAATCCTTGAAATCCGGCCCTGATCTCAACACACGAGACCGCGGGTGCGCGAAGCCTCTCCCTAATTGAATTGTAGTCTTTATCTACATATTTACTTAATGCGAGGATTTGCGAAGCTTGCGAGATACCGATTAATTAAAACCAAGTAGCACGATTTGTAACAAGAATTGTTGAGCGGAGACTTCAAGTCAAAAGGAACAAGGGAAGGAGACAAGTAAATCGCGTCTTGAATTTATTCTACTGATTTACAATAATTAAATATATACCACCGCCGTGCTTATTCTATTACTACACTTTTTTTCGGTTTGATATAGCTGTAGCTAGTAAAGTTACAATGCACATAAATGCATTGTGGGTTTTGTGGTGACGAGTCTAGCGCAGTGCTAACATTTAATTCATAATTAATGAGAATCAACACTTTTTACCATCAGTCAACGTTTTATAAGATTTCTTAACATCAAGGTGACATATAGGGTATAAAATTCTCTCTCGCCTCACATTACGACATATAATAATAATAATAATAAGCCCGCAGGGCAGCTTGTGGCGAGCTGTTGGTGAGTGGCGACACCACGGGCGTAATTCCGAGTGCTCCAGAGGGTCGGACTGCGGTCTCGTCTCCGGTTCGTCGGAGTGGGCCCCAAGAGGCTAGCAGGACCCTCGCCCCTGGCTTGCCTTTATTGGCTGTCCAGGGTGGAGTCGCAAGAGCTACATGCTCGCAGGGTGGAAGTGAAAGATGCATAAGTTGTGAGTTGGCGCACTGTCCTCTTGGGAAGTGAGTAGAAAACGGTGTACACCTCTCGACACCCTGAAGCCGAGGATATCGATGTTGCGCTCCTGCCGTTGCACTACGGCTATTTTGGAGTGCCCATTTAATCCTCTGGCTAGTCACCGCCTGCCATTTACAATCATTTGAGACTGATGATGACGGCAGGTGTCCGGTAGTCTCCTCTATCCATAGTCCAATTTACCCAGTCCTTCAGCTTTTCAACCCAATATCCCGGCCATAGTAGATTCCATCTTATCCTAATAGTACTGCACCAACCGAGGATTGTCCTTAGGTGTATTTCTATAGTGCACATAGGGATAATCGCCGGTTGGTGTCACATAACCATTAGATTAAAATTGTCTAAGGGGCCTCTACGTGTTGGCTTCGGCCCCACGCATGCCTTCCAAATGTCCGGGTCACCATTGGCCCGAGATCGGAAAAAGACAAACATAATAATAATAATAATCATTAAATTTCCTCCACATACACTAATACGCAATGGACACAATTTAGGTACAAACAATATTTAGTGAAATGCGGGAGGCTGGAGTCTAAATTAGGCAAAAGTCTGCCTGTGTCTTAGATCACCAGGCCTCTCACCCGCGGCTAAATTACAATAGTACATTACCGATTGTCAGTGAAGTACGAACATTTATACAAAAATATTAATTATAAAATCAAGGTGTGTGTGTGTGTGTGTATATATGTGTGTGTGTGTGTATATATATGTGTGTGTGTGTGTGTGTGTGTGTGTGTATATTTGTGTGTGTGCGTGTTTGTGTGCGTGTGTGTGTGCGTGTGTGTGTGCGTGTGTGTGTGGCGTCATTGAAATATAAGTATATTCCTACACCAAAATATTCTCGGTTTGGTCATAACTAAGACTCTGAAGCCACCCTAATAATTTTTGTTTGCATTGAATTTTAGTGTTTGGGTATATATTTAAAAGTTTGTCAGCATAATTATAAAGTCTAGAGCCTCGATAGCAAATGAACTTCTTGGGAAAGGCTGTGCGAAAGCTCTCAGGGATGCAGACCTTTTGGTGACGTCTTGATAAAACAGTGTTTGGCAAATATTCCAAATTTGAGTGTTGTTGAAGAATGCAAACGAAATTAAGCCATTGGTGGAATGAAGTTATAGGAATCCATCAGCCAATTGCTCTCCACTGCTGAGCTCGGCCTCCCTCAAAGATAACCGCTTACCAACCCGATCCTCTGCAAACCGCATCCATTCGCAACCAGCCACCATTCTCAAGTCCTAAGTCCTTGTTTTCCTAGGTCGTTCAATATAAAACAATGGAATATAAGTTTCCAGTTGCACAGGCCTTGAATGGTTAAAAAAGTCTGACTTGTGACATTTAAGTATGTATAATGCATGTGTAGTGATATGTCGACCCAAGTTGAAAGTTTCATAGTTTCTGGATCCAACTCGTACCAGCACAGGTGTGCTTAATGTGTGTGTAATGATGCATATAAGGGTAAAATAATTATTAAAAGCTTTGATTACGTAAAACACAACAGTACCTAATTCACTGAACCCTTTCTCTTCTTATTTGCTTATAAATAAACTAATATTCATACATTTTACCCTCAGGCCCATATGAGCAAAATATTTGTCCTCACATAACCTCCACGCCACATAGGTAATAACTTTTGGTGGTGTAGAAATTAGAATTTGCCGTTTTGTAAAACAACTAGCAGTGCGCCCGCGACTTCATCCGTGTAAGATTTGATTATACTAAAATCCTTTGACGACGCCCGCCGCTTGTTGAGAAAGAGGCTGGCTGGTGCCCCTGCCCCTCTGCACGACGCTCCTGGCGCTGCTTGATGGGCCCTCCTGGCCCAACCGCTGTGCCCTCCTCAGGTCCCTCTTAGTTTCCCCCCCGGTAGTCAGTACTAAGGGCACCCAGAGTCGCCAATCTCTGGGTTTTACCTTTTCCCTAGCGCCCTCTGCGCCCTACCAGGAGGAAGTCAGCCCCTTCAGCCCAGGGGGGGGGGGGCTAGTTTAAAACATGGTCTAACTTTAGATCTCTTTTTATAATAAACCCCTATAAGTTTATCAGCTAAAAACTAAAATCTAACAAAATGTTTTCACGCTTCTAACTTCATAAATAAAAACTTTTTGTACACACTTAAAATATTGATTTCAATATTATATTATTGATTTCAAGACCAACGAAAAGGACCACGTCTCGTTCGCTAGCGTTTAAAAATGTTAGTTTAGCAGTCTACTTAACTAAGCCTGAAAGTAAAAAAATATTTCCTTCCCTATTTCTTCATAAGTCTACTTTTTTTTGTTTTTATCAAAAAGGCTTAACTTATAAAACCTTGTGCGAGAGGGGGAAGCAAAGAGCGCACTGCTTGTAGGCATTATACTAAGTAAGCCATAACATGTGCCAAGTTACCCTACACAAGGAATTTTCATGAGTGAAATACGCAGGTGGTGCCATCGTTTCGTTCCTGTACGTACTTAAAGTTTAGGAGTATATAGTCGAGTATAAATCGTAAAATCTTTTAATATAGCTGAGTGCCTGTCTTTCTTGCACGTCCCATATATAATCTAAGGGAAGTGTTCTTAGTGGGAGATACTCTTATATTATATCTATTAATAGTGGCAAGCCCGCGATTCGCTTCGATAGATATTTCAAAAATATTTTACACCCCCAAAGTGTAAAATATCCATTATTTGAGTTTCTGTAGGGGTCCCTGATTTAAATCGTTTAATTTATTTAGCTTTTATTTTATATCTTATGTGAATAACAAATAGTAAAGCCTTATATTACTCGGAGATTTTTTCAAACCAACCGTTTCCATGAATATAGATTCAAAAATTTTGGATCACATATTTTAAATGAATGTTTCTGAATCAGAGAAATGCTAGTGCACTTTCGGTCGTGTTCGAGGACTTTCTTAAGGACATTTATGCCATATTTTTAACTTAATAAGTGCGTTATATATTAGGTCGGGGAAAAAGTCTTTTCGCATAACGTAGGTATAAACTTATTATAAAATTTTTTTGACTGTACTATTTGTGTCTGGCTGGTTTTGGTAACATTAAAAAGGTTCCATTATAAAGAAAAGAAAAAAATAAAAAAAAGTTGTTTCCCGCTATTTTTCATTTGTTTTTCTCTCCGTAAAAATGAGTGAATCTAATGAAGAAATTCGATACATTTTAAAATTTTATTATAAAAAAGGCAAAAATGCAACTCAAGCAGTGAAAAAAATTTGTGATGTTTATGGACCTGATGCAGTGTCAGTAAGAGTAGCACAAATTTGGTTCAAACGTTTTCAGTCCGGAAATTTTGATGTTAAAGATGCACCTCGCTCTGGTCGCCCTGTTACGAATAAAATGGACGCCATTTTTGAAAGAGTGGAGCAAGATCGGCATATTAGTAGTTACGATGCAGCTGAAGAACTGGGAATTGACCACAAAACAGTTTTGACCCATTTGAAGAAAGCTGGTTATACAAAAAAGCTCGATATTTGGGTGCCACACGAGCTCACTCAAAGAAACTTAATGAACCGTGTACTCATTTGCGATTCATTATTGAGACGTAATGAAACCGAGCCGTTTTTGAAGAGATTGATGACTGGCGATGAAAAGTGGATCACGTACGACAAGAACGTGCGAAAAAGGTCGTGGTCGAAAGTTGGCCAGGCTTCACAGACTGTGGCCAAACCTGGCCTAACACGAAATAAGGTGATGCTGTGTGTATGGTGGGATTGGAAGGGCATTGTTTATTATGAGCTTTTACCGCCCGGCAAAACCATCGATTCTGATCTTTACTGCCAGCAACTGATGAGATTAAAGGAAGCAGTCGAGAGAAAACGGCCGGAATTGATCAACAGGAAGGGTGTGGTCTTTCATCACGATAACGCTAGACCAAACACATCTTTAGCCACTCAGCAAAAATTAAGAGAGTTCGACTGGGAGGTCCTAGTGCATCCACCATATAGCCCTGACCTTGCGCCTTCAGATTTTCACCTGTTTCGGTCTCTGCAGAATTCTTTAGGTTCTGTAAGGTTGACCTCAAGAGAGGACTGCCAAAACTATTTGTCCCGTTTTTTTGATCAGAAGTCCCAAAGTTTCTACAGTAACGGGATAATTTCTCTGCCCACAAAATGGCAGAAAGTTATTCAACAAAACGGACATATATATTGTAAATAAATGTAAATAAATTTTGAAAAAAATGTCTTGACTTTTCATACAAAAATACGAAAAGACTTTTTCCCCAACCTATTATATCGTAATGCGATTGATTGTAATTGATGCAATGAATATGACACTTTCCTATTTTTTATCTGACGACTGTGGAAGACAGGAAAATATACAATAGTAATTATGATGATTTACAATTTCAATATGATGGGAATTCTGAGACAAGTAAAACTCTAACGTTCGAATGTGGAGCAACTCCACAGACCATGGCCCACTTTATCCCATGTCTTCGTGTGAGAACCTTTTTAAATGTGCTAAAACGAAGCCTCGTTTTCGGAAGAGCCCTTCCGCCCGTGCTATTACTGTGGCAGCATACTGGGCTGACACGAAATAAGATCTGAAATAATAGCGTACCAAAAAAGAACCTAAAAATATGCGCCATACATATCTATCCACATACCCACAAGCACTGGAACAATGCGAATAGTTACATGTTACAAACAATGCTCCAATACCGCGGCGTCTTATTTGATATGCACTTCAATAAGTTCGAGACAAGGCAGATAGATTCCCTCACGATCCTCTCCCAGCGTAGTACACTCATCCACCCAGACGGGGAGGATTTCCCGTGAGCTTGTTTGTTCGGCTTTCAACTTATAATAATATCAAACTGCGAAGGGGTTTGCAAATATAAACTTCGAATTTAGTAATAAACTGTAACTTATAACACGTAGCTACTTAGGAGTTCAAAATGGTTATTGGAAGCCATTTTTGATTAATATTTTAAACGTGCTTATGATTTGGTTGAGTTTATTATTATCAACATTGAAGTTAAAGTTAACGGAAACTTAGACAATTTTGACTTACTCACTATTAAATCATCATTTAAGGTTTTTCACTTTCCACTACTGGGCTTGGGTCTCCTATCATAAGCCAGGGTGAGAGGGGTAGGTGTGTAGCGTCCTTTTTTTTTTTTGTTTTACGTTGCCAAAAAAAAAGCATCTCCGGCCAAAGGGGGACCGAAAGGGGGTGTGGGACTCACCACCGGCAGACGTGACTAAATGTAGAGCCACCCATTAAAACTCTTGCAACAACGCCCGCCGCTTGTTGAGAAAGAGGCCAGTACCTGGGTTGCAGTGTCTGACCCCGCCTGCGGACAATGTCCCCCGGACCAAAACCTGGAGGTCCACCTCAGAGAGGCGCTGTGAACGCTCCCCTGTTACTTCCCCGTGCGACCATAACGTGTATGGTCCATGGTTAGACTGCATGGGCCCCCTGCCCCCGCCGCCTAAGACCCTCCTGGCCCGCTACGCACTCCACAGGCCTCTCTTAGTTTCCCCCCGGTAGTCACTACTAAGGGCACCCAGAGTCGCCAATCTCTGGGTGTTACCTTTTCCCTAGCGGCTTCTCCGCCTTACCGGGAGGTACTCAGCCCACTTCACTACGCCAAGGTGGCACCCTGTCCGGGGGGCATGTGTGTTACGTCCTGCTGTTAGATTTTATCAAGTTATTCTTGGAGGGTCTCTGACATGGCTAAATAACTATCACATACAGTGGTAACCAATCCCAATGGCTTACTCTGTTTTCCGAAATACGAATGATTATTTATTTAGACCGTAATTACGTTGTATTTGTATACGACGTAAAAGTCCGATGCAAATATTTCATCAAATGCACGACCGACATTGAATTGAGCTTTTAGATTAAACTAGAGCAATTAGCTGTTTTAACCCTTTTCAAGGCCGTACAAATAATTTTGTTATTTATTTTATTTCGTAATTCAACTGTATAAGGTCCAAATTTAAGTGGGAGTTCCCATTGCCTAATTAAGCGTTAAGATAATTATTGTGTGTGTGTTATTAGTGTTTATACTACATTAAAAATGCTGATAAAGATTGAACAAAAAATTTACAATAGGTTTAAACAGACAATAAATAAGTAAAGAATATCCTGAAATATTAAATATCATTGCAATTTTTAACCGAAGTTCTATAAAAAACACATACGAGTATTTCAAAATATTCTGATCATGTAACAAAATCTATCTTAAATTTTGGATAGATTATTTCAAAAATAGATTGCCTTCGAAATGTGAATCCTATTACATCTCAGTTACACAACTCGCTGAATTTTAAACGTTATTCCGGAAAATCTTGAAAGAAGTTCCAGTGGTTTTCAATTAACAGCTGCCAGTATTTGTTTTAGACAAGCTGCCTCTTACACTCTGTAATTTATATTAATGATAAGAAGTAGATTTATTTTTGAAAATCCTCTTGTGTCTTATTTTGTATTTCATTAAACCGAGAAGGAAACTGATTGAAAAGTACAAGCATATTTAAGAAGTATTTGTAATTATGCTATGAAATCTAGAACGATACAAAAACTGAAATTATTTATATCGCGAAGTTTTAACATTAAGAAATAGTTTCTGTATGATGGTATACTGGTTTATGGTACCAAACATAAGTCAGCTTATACTACCAATGGTATTGTCCAATGTCTTCGTAGAACTGAAATTCAGCTAAATCTGGTTAGTCCAGTGAGCAGATCCCGGGACTTAAATGTAAGTCTAGAGCATAGCCGGAATATTGCTATTAAGATGATGGTATTGTCCATTACAAATAGCAGATAATCTTGAATGTATTATTTCAGGATGTTAACGTGCCACTGCTGAGCACGGCCTTTCACTCACGAACAAAGGTAAAAAGGATTTAACTTATTCTTGAACTCGTGGACACGTTTCTTGTGTATTCTCTTTTCTTATTTTCTTTTCTTTTACTGATTTATTCGTTCATTGGGCGTAGATATTGATGGGCAGCAGCGTCATCCTGCATACTGGCTTGAACTGCGATCACCGACCCGCCTGTCACAATTTGCGTGATTCAGTTTCAGTTCAGCGAAGTTCAGGTACGTGCAAACAGTTCGAAGGAAAAAGTATAGTTTTTTTCACGTATTTACAGTGAGATTTGTTATTTCACACTTAAAAAGTACCTTAATCTTGACTCTCTGAGGTAGACGTCTTCTAATTCTTCATATAGACATATATATCTACATTCACGCCTGTTTCCCCAAAGGGGTAGGCAGAGGCATATTATACGTATGGTCCCACGTTATTACGTGAGGGCACGATAGGGGGCGAGCCTATTGCCGCTTACCGGGTACTGTGAATATAGGAACAAGAATATAATCTAACACATAGTAATTTTGTAAAAAATCTGTCTACCTAATATTTTAGCTTTTACACAAAAGCTATAAAGCCCGACAAACGATGGATCATTTGCTTTGGGAAAATTGACCTTCTGAATAATAGGTCACCCACAACTCACTAGTTGGCTGGACGTCAGTGAGTCAAACATGCCCCAAACGTCTATGAACCTAAAAGGCCTTCAAGCTTCACTGATCTCGCAACTTGTGAGGCCGTGCTTGCTCGAATTTTAATGTAATTTCATTTTCAATGGGTGAAGTTTGAAAACAAGAAACCCGGGTAGCAAGACATTAATTATTTATAGACTTTAATGTAAAACGTTGGTAACTGCGTAGATAATATATTGTTCAAATTATTCTAGAAACGCGGGTTCCTCCTATATGTATTTTGTTGACCAATATGGCGTGGTAGCTATACTCCGCTCGTGAGGTCGTGGGGTCGATTCTTTTGATGTTCGTTTCAGACTACTTTGTACCTAGGAACCACGTGCGCTTTAAAATATGCATATACCTACCTAAAAAAACTTGTTGTCTGTCTAAAAACTCAATCGGGAATCAAGCCCACGTAATCAAATTTACTACCACAATCATTGTAACACGAGCACCGCAACGGATTCCGGCTCAAAGCACGCATTCGCAAAGAGCGGCCGGGCGTGCATGGAGAGCACTCAACGATACCGATTCGTCAATTATTTTGTCATTCCCGTCACTCTTTGGGAGCAGCCTGAACAAAGCTACGATTTTCCGAGTCGGCCTCTCGATGTAATTGGACCGTGGCATCAATATTCGTTAGCCGGGCGTTTTGCATATTTCATATCCGGAATGTCGGACTGCAGCGTATGAATTCGAAAACAGCTGTTCCCTAGTCTGACACGCGCGTTATTGCGATCATCACTTTGTGCACTTTTCTCTCTGAACGATTAAATTTAGTTTTGTATTTTGTACTGTCATCATCATCATCTCAGCCCATTAACGTCCCACTACTGAGCACGAGCCTCCTCTCACATACCTAGGTGCGAGGGTAGTGGGTCATACTCCACCACGCTGACCCAGTGCGGATTGGCGGAGGCAGGTGTATGGCGTCCTGCTGTTAGAATTTATCAAGCCGCCCATTAGGCCTCTAACATGGCTTAACGACTACCACATTTAGTGATAACCGGGACCAACGGCTTAACGTGCCTTCCGAAGCACGGAAGCGCTCGATATTAAATGCCACACAAACGGTCACCCATCCAAGGACTGACCTCTGTAAATTCTGCTGTACTTCGGTGATCGTTTCCGACCACCTGGCACCGCAGAGCTACGAGCGCTTCACTGTAATATTATGTTATTAACAAACTTATGATAAGCAGTAACTACAATGTGGGTGTTTTCTAATGAACGCTAAAACTGGGGCCTTATATTGATTCTGATGTTACCTTTAATTCTAAATTATATATGACGACCGATATGGCGTGGAGGTCAGTATACCTGCATTTCATTCCAGAGGTCGTGGGTTCGATTCCCACACAGGACAAATCTTTGTGTGCATGAACATGAATATTTGTTCTGGTCTGGGTGTTTTCCTATGTATATTAAGTATATATTTACAAAAAAAAAAGGTATTTAAGTATGTTTATCCGTTCTTTAGTATCCATAACACAAGTTCTTAATGATGCTTATCTTGGATCTAAATAATTGGTGTGATTGTAAGAGAATATTTATTTATTTATTTATTATTTATATATGCCACAATTTTTATTATTGTATCACGATAACCCTCACTTCTGAGAGCTGATCAATACTGACAGGCTAGTGCTTGTTTTAGCAGTGAGACTGACATCATGGCTGTAATGTTGACATTAATACTGGTGGTCTTACTATTGGGCAAGAGTGTACTCTCACATGCCAAGGACAGACCTTTGGTGTAAACGCGACAATGCCTTCGGTCCTGTCCTGCCGGCTGTCTAAATATTGCAGGTCACTTAACGATACTTTCAGTATGAAATTATATTAGTTATTTTATGACAACCTCAAGCAACGATAATCGGAATCAAAAATGTAAGCGTCTCTTTCAAAGCACGGAAATTCAAATACCACACGACTAAACTAAAATGACTACTTAACTTTTGTGATCGTTTCCAAACACGCACCACTAACGCTTCGATAAACATCGAAAAATGTGCAACAACGCTTACTTTAAACAACTTATAGCTTTTTAAATTAACAGCTCGTGAAAAACGCAAGCCTTCTGCATTTGACGTTCTTAAAAGCTTCACAACTCCATTACTTCAGTAACGAACAAAGTATTATTTTTTAAAGTAAATCCTGTGAATGTTCTCTATTAAATTTAAATTTCTATAAAACTTTATCGAGGCGAGTTTGTGCTGGTTTAAAAATTACAGATAAATAAGAGGTTGTGAAATAGAAATATGAATTCAGATCACTGAACTTACTATATGTAAATTTTAACGGAGAACGTGTACTTTTTTTACTAAATACAATTATACTTGTTTAATTCATAAGAATTTAACTCTACCAGCCACAGAGACCATACAGAATATAGTTCTATGTCAATCGAATGCCAATAATTTAAAAAATAAGGTACTTATATATTTCTCTTCAGTTAGGTACAGATACAAAAAAAAACCTTTTGAATTTCGGTCGCTCGGCGGGCAAAGTCATAATATAAAAGCATGCAATCATAAATACTAGGTGTGAGGAAACTATTACTAAAGGAAAATTGAGTATACAGAGTTCAGACCTTGAATGATCCAGTGTGGTCTAGTCAATAATGTCTTTCAGCGTGTTAATGATCTGAGATGTCACACTCGAAGACGTTTGCAAGCCTAGATCATTCCTATAAATTAACCAATGTAGTAACCGTTGAAATCATATTTATACTTACCTCGTTTCTACCATCACAATTTTATCCATCATTACACACTTTCCAGTTAGTTCAAAGAATATTGAAGACCCTTTCAAAAGTCAAAACTTTATGCTTCAAACATTGTCTTAGGCAAATTAACAGCATAATAGAAAATAAATGGAAAATTATTGCTTTACAAAGTTACTCTCATCTTATAGCTTGTTACCCCATTAATGTCTCATAAAGGATCCAACGCGTTTCAATACCGATCCCTCTTCATAATTGAATCAATTGTTTCCTCGCTGTACAGGGTTGAAGCCGTTAAAGCCGTAGGGAATACTCTAAAGTCCTCGATTTTAAATCATTCTGGATTAAGAATTTGATTTAGTTGGGCCTTTCATCGTGCGAATCAATATTGCCTGAAAATTGTTTCGCAATCGTCCAATAATTTAATTATTTCGGGATCCAATTTCACTGGACCCTTGTTCGGATCGCACAGGCGGCCGCAAAAGCGAATGCTTGGAATTGACGCGTTTTATTCAATGCCACGATGACCAGTCTGTGATATATGTAGATTCTCACAACTATTACGGTCTATAATAAATCAAAGGGAGTCAATTCCAGGAGTTTCTTCACAGCAAGAGCAAGAGCTAGCAAGAGGAAGTAATTTTAACAATAAAGAGTTACAAGTTCAAACAATCAGTCTATAATAAATCAAAGGGAGTCAATTCCAGAAGTTTCTTCACAGCAAGAGCAAGAGCTAGCAAGAGGAAGTAATTTTAACAATAAAGAGTTACAAGTTCAAACAATCAGTCTATAATAAATCAAAGGGAGTCAATTCCAGAAGTTTCTTCACAGCAAGAGCAAGAGCTAGCAAGAGGAAGTAATTTTAACAATAAAGAGTTACAAGTTCAAACAATCAGTCTATAATAAATCAAAGGGAGTCAATTCCAGGAGTTTCTTCACAGCAAGAGCAAGAGCTAGCAAGAGGAAGTAATTTTAACAATAAAGAGTTACAAGTTCAAACAATCAGTCTATAATAAATCAAAGGGAGTCAATTCCAGGAGTTTCTTCACAGCAAGAGCAAGAGCTAGCAAGAGGAAGTAATTTTAACAATAAAGAGTTACAAATTCAAACAATTAGTCTATAATAAATCAAAGGGAGTCAATTCCAGGAGTTTCTTCACAGCATGGGGTTTTGAAGTTTTTCAGCTAGCAAGAGGAAGTAATTTTAACAATAAAGAGTTTCAAGTTCAAACAATCATCAAAGAAAACTCGTCGCTTTACCCAAGCCTGATAAGGCTTCATTCCCCCTGATGAGGAAAACACATAGAAAATTATTGCAATACGGAATTCACATTTATATGTTCTATTGAAATATCTAAACACATTCATGTTTAATGAACTACGTACTTCGTGGAGCCGAAATTAGTACATTCTGAAATTAGTTTCTCAGTTCCGGTGTTAATATTCATGGCAATGCCCACGCAATATAGGTAAAACACACTTAGCAATTTGCTGCCAATTCTGTTGAACTAAAATTTTTAATACCTATTTAATGATGAGCCAGAATTTGTCGAGGTTTTAGGAGATAACACAAACAATACCAACGTAAATGATTTAAATTAATATAATTAATGAAAATTTGGTATAAATCTCACCCGCAGTATTACAATGTTAAAGCTGTTATTTAATAAACATACATACATAAATATTCACGCCTGTTTCCCTGAAGGGGTAGGCAGAGGCATATTATACGCCTACACTTCGCCAATAATATAGTTGGTCCCACGTAATAGGTGGCGAACCTATTGCCGCTTATCGGGCACTGTTATGTACGCCAGAGCCTCGTCCGTTGATCGGCAAGTGCACCACTTGCAGGTGAGGTAGGCTTGGGCTCTGGTCTTAGTAGGAACCCTTTACACCCTGTAGTTTGTAGTAAAGTAAAGCGTTTCAAAAAATGTTATTATCATTATTGCTACCTCTTTTATTATTATTGCAACAAATGCGGTATTATTTCTTCTTATACTTTTTATTACGGATTACTCGTTTTCGACATTATTGACAGTTTTGTCGTTATAGTTCTAGAGATCCAAACAATATTTATCAACTTTATATTTAAGTACTTAAATGATATTGATTGCATCCTGACAAAGGGTGGTAGCAATTCTCTAGCATAGAAACCAGAAATATAATAAATACTAAAGTTTAAAATAAGTATCCTCGGACCGCAGCAACAAATTTGATACAAAACAGCACCACCCTTTTCCAGTAGCCTGTGCACGGGTAATGGCCTGAATAGTTTCCAACTGAATATAGTTAATTTAATTGTTTCGGAATCCAATCAGAGTATTCCTCGTTGCCAGTCGCCTGTGCGCCACACCCGCAAATTGTTTCCAATAAGATGGACATAGGGTTGATTATAAAATCTCTATTTGTGTCCGTCGTTTATTTCAGTGAGCAATAGGCTAAATTATTTATTGAAATACATTTCCCAATTTGGCTTATAGGAATTAATACTCATCCTGCAAATACTATGTGTAAAGCTTGATCATTATACCTATGTGCTAAGTTGCTCAAATTCAACTCGGAGTTCTTGATTGATTGATGATATATATGATTTAATCAATATGATTAAATTTTAAACTAACTTAAAGCAAGTAAATACACAAAGTTACAGTTTTAATAAGATTTGGAAAATTCTGTCTCTAAAAAAGAATTTGTAAATCACTAAATCGTGCGATTAATTCTTGAAGTTATTGACGAGTATTGTAAGTAAGATAGCAATTCGGTTAGGCAGAATTTGAGAAATTTCACAATACCTATATGACAGACAACTAGTAAGTGCTATACACAACCAACCCTATAGAAAACCCAATGCCCAAACTGTAAACGGGATTCCTTAATAATTTATTCAACGTTTAACTCTACCAAACTGTCACAAACAGTATCATAAAGGTGAGCGGTCACTAAACAACCAGAAGCTCTCTCCGCACTAAATTACGAACTACACTGAACATTAATTTATCAGTAGGACAGTTATAGATGAAGTTGAGATTGTTTGTTACTAAACAAGAGCATTTTTATTTACTTGAGCTACGCACAACAGAATCTACTGAGCACTATGCAATTACTTTTATTTTGATGGGACTACTTATCTTAATAAAATGGTTTTTCATTATATAAATCTGAGAATTGTGACCAGTTTTATAAGTTATCGACTATGTGACTAGTTTTATAAGTTATAGGGTGTGTAGAGCTCCTACCTAGATCTGAGGTGCCCAATCTTACCTTCAAGTGGTAAAGTAAAGTAAAAGTAAAAAGTTCTTTATTTCATAAACTATTACATAGCACTTGAAAACGTCAAAACAAAAAATACATAAAAAAAATTAAATATTAATACCCTGGAATCACGAAGCTTAGATTCACTTACATGCAAATAAATAAAAATTTGGTGTAAGTGAATCTAAGTGCCAGTTCCGATGGTGCACCTGCCGATTAACGGACGAGGCTCTGGAGAACATAAAAGTTGCCGGCAAGCGGAAATGGGCTTGCCACGTATTTCGTGGGACCAACAACATGTTGGCGAAATGTAGGCGTGTAAAAAGCCTCTGCCTACCCTTTCGGGGAAACAGGCGTAATTTTATGTATAAATGTTTATGAATTATCATAGTTCTGTTAAGTGGCAGTTGAGTGCAAAAATCTAGATACAGTGTATTTTGCATAGTTACAGCATGTTTTGTAAAGTTGTACAAATTTTATTTGCATCATAATGTGTATACATAAATCTGAAGTAAATTTCTATCAATACGGTATTGGCGCATCGCAAAAAAAAACAACGCGGCAGTATTTTGTTTTCTAATGTAATAAGTAAAACAAATATTTATGACACCCGCCTAATAGAACTAATCTTGGTCTCCAGTCCCCAATAAATAGGATACAAAATGACTACAATACGCTTCAGAAAAGAGTCACATATTTGGACATTGGACATTAAATTTAAAAGAAGGATACGGCAGTTTATGTTCACCCATTGACTTTATTTGTTTTACGAAAGAAAAAAAAAAATTTTTTTTTTCCCTTAAATTTAGATTAAGATGGTTATAGTGTTGTGCTCACCTATAAGAGACATGTATATTAGATTATAGTTTTTAGATTTAATTTTGTATTTACAATGTGATATAATATATATGTTGTTGGTGTGCCTTAATAAATAAATAAAAAAATATGAGTTTTTATGTTTAAATATTGTAGATGTAAAGTTTTATTTTAAGAAGTGTAGCAAATGGACATGATATAGTAAACTGTGATTTTAGGCGTGGATTCCAAAAAGACAAAAACGATGCAGGTATGCAAATATTTCTAAAAAATCAATTGACACTGGAAAATATTCTCCACGAGCGAGCCAAGCCGAAGATAAAATTGGAGATACATACTTCTGACAATAAGCACTGAGTTGGTATAATTGAGTATCTCCAAAATCTTTTACACCACGGTTACTTAGATGAAGCCCGAACCCAGTACAGGGACTTTAATATACGGGACGGCACGATATGATAATAACATGTATTATTATCTCAGCACATTACCATCTCATGTTTTTTTCATGGCAATATGTATGAATCTACTATAAAACACGTTATTGAAAGGTTTGGCTAATGGAAAAACAAAGGTTTTGGTTAGTAAGATATAATTGCTTAAAAGAAGTTTCTAGTATGAAAAATGGCAAGAAATATTCGCTTACAAGAAGTTCTTGAACAAAAAATTTATTATACTGAACAAATACGATGCTTAATGAAAATTTCTCCCTTAACGCATTTCTGTATTCAACTTTAATAAAACTTTGTTTACGTCGAGTTCAGTTTCTTAGTTGCCTATTCCGGTTACGAATTTCATGATGAACTTTTTAATTAACTTCTATTTAGGCGAAACTTCACATAATTCATCAACTGTTGCGTTAAATTTGTAGGCTTTATTCATTGATTTTACTCGAAAATTTCCAACGAATACCTATTTTTGTGAGTTAAGTAAGCTATTCATTTTTAATAACCTGCCAGTAAACGGTTTTATGCTTTTGATGTCGTGCTCATGACATAAAAGTAATTCCAGTACATTTACATTATCCGATAAAGAAATTATTTTGTTTTAATATTTGTTCGTCTCAAGCAATGTCGTTGATAAAATTTTAATTATCGGCCATTAAAATGGTTACAAACTGTTTCCCTTATCAGTCCAATTTTTTTGGTACCTCCACTTGAAGTACGTTTATTTTAACAATAAATATTTTTAGACATCTTACTCAGCGGTATTTAGGCCCAAACTAACTTCTTAGTTTATTATTTTATTCCAATGAAACCTTCTTATATTACAAAGGATAGGCCAATAATACTTGCGGTCATATAAAATCATGCAATTACGAGTTATGCCAAAAGACGGTAGTGAAAAAAAAATATATCTATACATCATCATCATCATCTCAGCCCATTAACGTCCCACTACCGAGCACGAGCCTCCTCTCACATACCAAGGTGCAAGGGTATTGGGTCACACTCCACCACGCAGACCCAGTGCGGATTGGCGGAGGCAGGTGTATGGCGTCCTGCTGTTAGAATTTTTCAAACCGCCCAATTAGGCCTCTAACATGGCTTATGACTACCACATTTAGTTATAACCGGGACCAACGGCTTAACATGCCTTCCGAAGCACGGAAGCGCTCAATATCAAACGCCATTCAAGTCACCCATCCAAGGACTGACCTCTGATAACTCTGCTTTACTTCGGTGATTACCGACACCGAGCGAGCATCGCGGAGCTACGAGCGCTTCTCGCGGAGCTACGATTATCTATACGTTATCTGTTAATAGCAAAAAACATAAAACGTTGCAATAGATAACTATAATAATAATAATAACGTTTTTTTCTCACCATAAATACAGAGTAATATCCTTTATTACAAAATAAAATGAAATATAATTATGGGTTTATATTCAAACCACGATAGTTCCTATATGTCAGATTATCAACCCTCCACTCCAAAAAAATGTTCCTACAAGTGTATAAGTAGTGAGCTATAAGAAAAGTCTTTAATTACTCTGATACATTACGAAGAAGTTTATTTCTTTTTTTTAGTTCAAACATTAGTTACCAGATTGACGCATAACTGTCATAACAGCCTCTTGTCGAAACTTAATCTAGCCTCTACCAAAACATTCGTTATAACTCTATAGTTAAATAATAAAATATTATAACTCTATAATAAAATCTACCTATGAAGAATTGGTGAAAAAACTAATTCCGTTCATGATACGGGTGCTGCACTACATAAATGTATATCGCCAGACCCCTGTCCGACCCCCTTCAGATTCATATGCTAAACACAGACACACCTCGGGGAGATCTCATGTTTTACACGAATTTGTTTGCACAGGGATTCCTCGCCAAAGTAAATAAATTTGCCCTCAAGACGAGTGACTTGTCCATTGGACCTTTACAGGACTTCTGGTCAGGCGAAAGAAATGTCTTGTCTATATTATGCATAAGGTCATTGGTTTACCAGTAAGACAGTGCTGAGTCAGGAAAAATGGTTCCAATGCGAGTCGGAGTCGTGTAAGAATTTACAGGTAAGTCTGATGTTGTACAAAATTAACTTTGCAGTTAGAACACTACTGTCTCTGTGAATAAAAAGTTCATAATATGCAGGATTTCAACAAGAATCTCAAAATACACTTTAGGGCAAAAGTTGTACTTAAGTCATACGTTTTATATTACTTTTTCAGACATGTTGGATAACAACGCTGTAATTTTTTTCTGTCTGATTGTTTGGGCGGTTAATTTTAAAACATATTTATGTTCGTTTATTAATTATAATTACCATCAACGCTACAGCTTTATATGTATAAGTTTTGCGATTTTTTTTTTACAAATATGACATTAGCTGTAGCTAAGAATTTACTATAAGTTAACATTAATTTAAATAATTATATGGTAGAATTTACTTTAAGTTAACATTAAGGTGTCTGCGTCCTACCTTTTATAGCCCATTACTAACGGAAACTATTCGCATGCACAAATATAGGGTCGTATGCCGTCATACCGCTTGCTCGCTTCGTGTAATACTTTGGATGAGCATGTTATATTCCACAATTCCTTCCCAATTTCGGATAAACTAAAAAACTTGTAGTCTACTAATATACTTTAATAAATTTAAAATTACATAAATCAGTGTTTGATTTGCCTTTTATTTATATATTTTCTTAAGTTTTTGTACAATCTGGATTTTTAATTACTTTAATTTAATTCTTCCTACTTTTATATAAATGATGTGGCTTCCTTAAATATAATGTCTATTTTATCAGTGTTTTTATAGTAATGTGTATTTAGATGAAAGTACACTCTTTGGAAGTGAAATAAATAAATAAAGCATGTGGGGACCAAACAAAAGAAAAAGCTGTTGTATTGTCGAGTTTTCAAGCTGTAAACACTAAAGAGATCCATTGTCTGCATCCCCGTGGCAATTCAATTTTAATTTAGGTAGGTGTTAAACACATTACTAAGGGCCGAGTGTATTTTATTGCGGTGTGCGGTCCGGCTCTTCGCCACAGTGTTAATATAAATCAGTAAGGTGATTATTTCTAAATCGTTGCACTTGCTAACAATATATAAATACTATCGAGTTAAAACCTTAGTGATAAATAATAGTATATCGCGTTTAAATATTTAATTTATGATTTGTATATATTTAACTTACTTTTTGATCCGACTTCAGTTTTGAATAAGGAGACCCGAGTTCTGTGTGCAACATTAACATACTGCAGAATGATACGGTTAGAATAGAAAATTATTAAGAACAGTAGTTATTTTTTCTGTATTCAATAAGCTTATAAAGCAGCCAAATAGTTCTCAAATAAAATCGAAACAGAGAGAAGGTGAATAAAAATGGGATTCCATTATTTTATACGCGCTAGTTTTCAAGTTTTGACCGTCATAAGTGCTCTTTTGAGCTAAACTTGAATAAATGATTTTGAATGTTTTTGCATTTTTTTTATATATATTTAAATTGTAACATATACATTATTTTAAAAATATATTCAATAACATAAAAAAAATTAAATAGTTCACCGATGTATTCAGACCAATATCCCAGGCAGGGCAAACGACTGTAAGTTTTATAGTTGTAATAGAATTTGCCGGGGGCAATTCATTTCGGGCTGTGGACTGCAAACATGGAGTAAATTTAACTAGTGACCAAAACATCGCTGCATTGACCTCGCAAATGTAAATTTTGCGGGTTTCGACGTTTTTACAGCTGTGCATGACTAAAGGTTTATACAATCAGCTTCATTTAGTTGTTAAGATAAAGTGCGACACACGTCTGTATTGTCAAAAGCATAAACGACGACAATATTGACGACCGATATGGCGTGCGTGGTGGCGAGTATACCAAATCTATGTGTACATTTCTTCTGGTCTAGGTGTTTTTCTATGTATATTAAGTATTTATGTTATAAAAAAGTATGTATTTATGTTTATCCGTTATCATCCATAACACAAGTTCTTAATATTACTTATCTTGGAACTAAATAATTGATGTATTTTTTTTTTTTAAATATTATTTAAAGGGCTTAAATTATAAGGGCTTCCGATATACATGGCGCTTTGGGTGCTACCAACAATTTGACACTGAATATACCAGCGGCGTCAGAAGTTGCTAATCATTTTAGTACTGTGTGACTTTAGACAAAAGGTTAGTACAGTAAGCTACAACCTTACTATTTAAACGTAATTCTTAGCGCGACATAGTACTAAAATGTTTAGTTGCTTCTGAGAACAAACTATAAATAAAAACTATAAGACGACTTTGGGGACTCTGAAAACGCACAGCTTCGTATATTATCGATGCACTAGATGAGCGAGTTTACTACGAGAATAAGGAACTTAGTTTTCTGCCACAAAGGTACACACTTATTGGACGTATTTTACAAAAACATTATAATGTTCACTTAAAACTTACAATACTTTACTTTATAGAAATTTACCATAACTAGTTTGGTATAGGCGAGCGGCGATAGCCCCGTGGCAAGACCTTCAAATTCAGAGGGTCTCGGGTTCGAACCCTGGTGGCGCACATATAACATTTCGAAGTTACGTGCGTAATTGCGACTTTTTGCTGAGTGGGTACCATTGCAGTACCTAAGTCTTTAATAACTATGATAAGTGTTTTTTGGAAGTGCTGAATTAATTTCTTTCTTTCTTTCTTAATTATCGCTTGCAACGAGCCTCAGATAAACACGTAAAGCCATTAGTCCCGGCTGTCATAAACATCTATGGCAGTCGTTGTTAGGAAGTCAGTGCCTTCTAACATCCTGACAGCTGGTTCAACCATAGAATGATGTTTCCCTATGGGTTGCGGAGGTCAGACGGCTGTCGCTCTACGTGATATCTGAAATTCAGCCAAATCTGGTTAAACCAGTAAGCAGAGCCTGGGCCCTAAGCTTATGTCTAGGGCAACCGGGATGGTGCTAGGATATGATGATAACCATAAATAGTTTGCTTAATCGTAAATTAACATTTACGATTCATAAAATCAGTATTTAAAATTAAGAAACAATTTAAAATTTAGAATTTAAGATTTGCCTTGTTCGCGCTGACGGTTTTATTTAATTACAATCATAATTTTCTTTACTTAATGCTAATCTTAATGCTTAATTTTAATCCTATGCCTGACCTGATCTCAATGGCATATTCTAAAGACCCGTCTGCTGTTCTTAAACCTCCTTTATTCTTTTGCCATGTTTATCAATGCATTCAAAACGAACATTGATCTTGATATCAATGGCTGTCTGTGACGGAAAAGGCCGAATAATAAGAGGCCTTTTCGTATTTCCTCTCATATTAGAGGGATCATCCTGCCGAACAAAGGTGGGTGAAATGGAATATGATCCGTAATTGGTCTCAACAAATAGGACAAGGCCTGCTTAAATAATATAAGGGCGCTTCCACGGTGCTTGAAACTCGAAACTTTCGAGGTCCTTATTATTTTAGGTGATTACAATTACTGTTTTAATTTATACGTTGTTTGCGTGAACGTTCGTGAAAATAAACACATTTATACGCCCTCATTTCGCCAATAATATTATTAGTACACTACTTGCAGTACTACAATACTACAAGTAGATAATTAACAAAGTACATTAAATTTATTTAAGTAGGATATAGAAAAGTATGAAAATAATTATTATTCACGAATATTTATTTTTACAACACATTATCAAGATATTTTAACATAGGTACTATAATTTAAAAAAAAATATAGTACCATAATTTGATACAACTCTTGGAATCGCTACAGGAGCTCATTTTTCTCCCCCGCTGGGCAGCTTCCTGAACGTTATGAAGTTTTCCTGAAGTGAAAACTTAACTCTACTTTGAACGGCCATACATTATGTTATCGCAGAAATAGCTTCTTAGTTTTTAGAAAGTCATTTTATGAGTTTATACTTTATACTTGGCTTTTGTGCTTCTTATTTATAACTAAAATTGGTTTATTTATTTACTTATGTATTTGTAACAAACATCATCTATTTTTAAAATATGTAATCAAACCCTCTACAAATAAGCTTTAACTACACATACTACCTAGCTGTAACTACATATTATGGCGAAGAATATGACGTGGTGGCCAGGATGGGTATACTCGCCACAACGTCCCACTTCACTCCTGAGGTCGTCGGTTCGATTCTCATACAGGACAAATCTTTGTGTGCATGAACATGAATATTTGTTTGGGGCTGGGTGTTTTCCTATCTTAGTTATGTAATTCAGTATGTATTAATTACTATAACTACGCAATTACGCATACACCGGTACAGTCTTAAAACCGAATACATATAATGTGTAAGATAAATATTGTGATTTGGTACAACAATTCTAAAACAATTTTTTGCACATTCGACAAGACAATAAGAAAATTTTACTTAAAAATCTTGCATATTTTCTTATTATGCGTTTTCACGGTTGCGGTTACTTTATTTATTTTAAAGTATATATTCACATTCGAAGTAATTTAAAAATATACATTAAAAATTACATATATAAGGTTGGAAACAAAAACCGCGATAAACTGACCTTTAGACGAATGATTCCATTTACTTGCCCTATGACATTCGCTTTTGTATCGCATAATGAGCGGTATTCAGCCTCTTCCGGCACCTGAGGGACTCTCCAGAGAAAGTATTTGCCGAGGCATATTCCCGCCCGCCGACCAGTTTCCTGGAAATTATGAAATATAAAACTAGAATTAAAACGGCCGTATAACATGATACTGAGAATATTATGTTACTTGAGGAAAAAATTTAATATTTTTTAAGTAATGTCTACATTTTATTTTGAACTTTTTATAACTTAAATATAAAACTGGTTTAGAAATAATAAACGGTTAAAATTTTGCAGATGGTAAGATTTTAAGTTATGTACAGTTTTAGGAAATTTGAAATATTACTGAAATTAAAAATGCGTGTCGATTCCTTACTAATGATATTTGATTTAGGATTCAAATTCAAATTTGATTTAGGATTCATATTTGATTTATGCTTCAAATTTTCAGATTTGTCTCAAACTAATTTATTAACAAAATCAAAACTAAAAATAACAAAATCAAAACACTTTTTAATTGGTTCTTCAAATAAACTTACCAGGCCGTAATTTAAGCAGACTGACAGATGCGGTCTACTAATAAAATTTTAATAACTGGGTATGTTTAGAAGGTGTATAGGGATCCTACCAAGACCTAAGGAGCCCAAGCCAACTTCACCTGCAAGTGGTGCACCTGCAGATCAACGGACGAGGCTATAACATGCCTCTGCCTACCTCTCTGAAACAGGTGTGATTGAACGTATGTATGTATGTAAATAAAATAATAAATAAATATTTCTGACACTTACACCAATTATTTAGTTCCAAGATAAGTATCATTAAGAACTTGTGTTATGGATACTAAATAACGGATAAACATACATAAATACTTTTTTTTGTAAATACATACTTAATATACATAGGAAAACACCCAGATCAGAACAAATATTCATATTTATACACACAAATATTTGCCCTGTGTGGGAATCGAACCCACGACCTCAGGAGTGGAGTGCTGGTATACTCGCCACCACGCCATATCGGTCGTCAAAATATACAAAATAAACTAACTAATTTACTTTCTACTAAATGAAATGAGCTGTATTTTTGGTGACGACCAAGACCTGGAATAACCCAAAGCATACTGTACCGCGGCGAATTTACAAATTCATACAGAAAAATCCGAATTTCACAGGAATGGAGCCGTGAAGTGAGAGTAATTTTGGTTATTGGCGGTGGTTGCTAATTCATTCATATTTATTTATGAAAGTGGTACCCTTAGGGCTGTTGAAAGATACCCGTCCCACGAGAAGGGTTCGTTACAGCGCACCACGCTTGCAATTTGCATAAAATTGTGAACTATGACCGAAACCATCCCTCTGGATATACAAATACAAATTTTCATGGCTGTGTTTAAAGATATCGTTAGTCGATGCTAATGAAGTTAAATTTAAGAGTCTACATTTCCCGCCAAATTTGGATAAATGATTGTGACTTTGACTTTGAGTGTTACCTTTATTTCGGGCAATGTTGAAAACAAAAACGACTAAGTGTGTGTCGGGCAATAGATGGGTAGTTGCCCGACACAATAATGATGTACATACAATTAGATGGGTTATTAAGTTTATTTATCTCATTAATATTAGATGTTTAGATTATTTGTTTATAGATACGTAATATTTTGACGACCGATATGGCGTGGAGGTCAGTACCTGCACTTCACTCGAGAGGTCGTGGGTTCGATTCCCACACAGGACAAATCTTTGTGTGCATGAACATGAATGTTTGTTCTGGTCTGGTCTGGTCTGGGAGTTCTCCTATGTATCTTAAGTATGTATTTATAACAAAAAAAAAGTATTTATGTATGTTTATCCGTTATTTAGTATTCATAACACAAGTTCTTAATGATACTTATCTTGGAACTAAATAATTAGTGTGATTGTAAGAGAATATTTATTTATTATTATTATTTATTATATCACACCTGTTTCCCCGAAGGGGTAGGCAGAGGCATATTGTATGCCCACATTTCGACAATTATATTGTTAGTCCCACATAATAGGTGGCGAGCGTATTCCCGCTTTTGGGGAATTTTTGTGTTCGCCAGAGCCTCGTTCGTTGTTCGGCAGGTGCACCACTTCCAGGTGAGGTTGGCTTGGGCTCTTCAGATCTTGGTAAGATCCCTATACACCAAACCCTTGTTTATAGATGTAAGCCAGAATTAAGCATTATTAACATCCTTCTGTGCTCAGGCTTCTTCTGAAAATACGTGGTAAAAGGAATTTAGAAACTATAGTGCGCCGTGGTTCAGGCAAGTGGCAACCCTCTGTTTGAACGTTTCATGCCGCCAAACAGAGACTCTGACAGTACTTAACAACTGCCACGTTTAGATATAACTTTGGCCATCGTCTTAATGCGTCTTCCGAAGCACATAACCACTCCATGTCAAATGCCACACGAACGATCACCCATTCAAGCATTGACATCCATTATCTCTGCTTAACTTCTTCTTTAACGGAGCTACTAGCATTTTCGATAGATATTTCTATCAAGGAGCAATAAAATCCCTGAAATACCACGTAATCTTATTAATATGGCATAAAATTTAATTTTATTCTTCAACGTAACCTCGCTATTGAATGCTTTGAAATTTCAATTTGGGGAGCGGTTTCACGTGTAAGGGCCTGTACATACGTTATAAGTATGAAGACGTAAGAAGCTTTTAAGTATATTGGTCTGGGAAATAATAGGAATTTAATTGTGTCTATATCGTAGCGGTGGGTAATATGTGTTATATGATGTCATAGTTATTAATAAAACTACATAATAATAGCCTCAACAGTTTGAATCCACAGCTGAACTTTTGCCCATAATCACCACGCTGGGCAGGCGGGTTGTGTTCGCAGTTCAAGCCAGTACGCAGTATGACGCTGCTGTACGTCATCCGGTAGGATTACTCTTCGTCGACTATTACGCCTCCCCGTGAGATGAGAGGGTGTGGCACTATACTAGGCCAGTATCAAACTGCACATGAATTAAAAAGCAAATTTTTACTCTATTATTATATTTTAATTACCGCAAATCGCATTTTGAATTGCACAATATGAGTTGTCATGTCGAATTCAGAATTACAATGCAACTGTCTCTTAGCAGTAAGCTGCAACAACATCGCTGCTCATCATGAAACTAATTTCAAGCGTACACTAATAAACATGACTAAATTACTTTTTAATAACCTTTACTTCGAAACGCAGAAGCAGGAGCGCTCATGGCTCTGCGGTGCTCGGAAAGTCTTTGGAAGTCCTTGGATGGGTGATCGTTTGTGTGGCATTTGATATCGAGCGTCCCGTGCTTTGGGAGGCACGTTAAGCCGTTGGTTCTGGTTTATCACTAAATGTGTTAGCCGTTAAGCCATGTTAGAGGCTTCATTGGGCGGCTTCAAAAAATCTAATAGCAGGACGCCATAAGCCTGCCTCCGCCAAACCGCACTAGGTAGTGGAGTATGACCCTATACCCTCGCGCCTTGATATGTGGGAGGAGGCTCATGCTTAGTAGTGGGACGTCCTCCCGGTTCTTATCCGGGGGACGTTGGCCGCGGGTGGGGTGTCAGAAGCTTTATATCTTGGCACTGGCCCCCCGCCCCTTTTTCAACAACGGTGGTCAACAACAACATATTGAGTGGGTAGGACTGCTGGCGGTCGCGTCTGCCGCAGTGAGCCTTACACTCCCCTCTCGGTCCCCCCTTTGGCCGGGAGGCAGTGCGTAAAGGCATTTCGTTACCGACGTAAATGAAGAAAAAAAAGGTTCAGCTCACTGGTCTAACCAGATTGGGTTGAACTTCAGTTATTACATGGAGCGACTGCTATCTGACCTCCACAGCCTAAAGGGAAACATCATTCTATTCAATCTATCACTGAATTTCTAAATAACGACTGCCATAGATGTTCATGACAGTCTGCTTTACAAGTATTAAACATTAAAATTGGTACTCAGAAACGCATCCTGTTAAGAGCTACGAGCACATGTAAAGGAAAATTATAAAGAGACGAGACACCACCGACATTTACCTGACGATAACCGATATTTATATTCTTATTTCGAGATAAAAAATTCAACAATAATAATAATATATATTTTCTTACAAATCACACTAATTATTAGTTCCAAGATAAGTAACACTAAGAACTTGTGTTATGAATACTACGGAATGGATAAACATCCATAAATACCTTCTTTTTTTTTGTAAAAACATATTTAATATTCATAGGATCACACCCAACAATGGTAAGTAATTACTAATAATAAAATCATACATACCCCAAAACGCCATTTAGTATGAGGGCCTTTCCATACAATAATGTTTTATTATTTGCATATGAGACAAAACATTTTAATATTCATTCCACTCAAAGCCATTAACAAGCTGATTGTTCAATACCTAATATGCGTAAAATTAATTTTGTAAATATGATTCCCTAAGGCTGGCAATATTGGCTTAGAATACTTTCATAATTCTCATGGCTCCGATGGGCTGGCCGGAAATTATCAGAGAAGTGAAGCAAAGGAAACCTTTGACGCTTAATTTCTATATCAAGTTTAGATAATTTAACGTAACTTTATAAGATAAGATAATCAGTGCCGCCTACGGTTTCACCAATGTTATTCTTAAGAAACTCCTACTAAAATACGGTAATTTAACCGAAAGGGAATGGTTTTTTTTTTTTTTTGCAACTTTTTTCATTAATGCTTCGCACCTATTGACCATAACGTGATGTAACATAGCCTAAAACCTATTTTATTTAATGGATTATCCAAGACATATTCTTTGGTCGTAGTATGTTTTTTACATAGCCTGGCTTGTGCAATTAATTGACTCCCTATTATAAAAATATATTATCAATTGAATCCAGTAGTACTGCAGCACTGCGGCATACATACAAACTACGCGAATGTTTTTTTTTTTATTATTGTAATTTTGCTCTATAATATGCATGAGTGTGTAAATATTTTATTGAACTTTCTACTTGCCTTTTCCGCGTTCAGCCTAATAAATTAACTGTGAAATATAACGTCGAAGGGGATGACATGCAGGCCAATAATAAACCCGGGCCAGTAAGGTAGCAACCGGGAAGAACGGTATGTGTTTTGTGTTCCTTCTAGCAAGACAAAACACATACAATAGCTACAAGTTTTCCTAAAAGTTTGTAAAACAAAACCAAAACACTATGTTTCCGTATTATTTTACAAAGAATAAGGAGAAAATGTAATACGAGTATACCCACAAGCAAGCTAACTAAATCGCGAAGTAGTTTATAAGTCACACAGAAGCACGGCGGTGAAATCTAAATTAGGTTTGAGCTTGACTTTGTTTGGCCACGAGTTTGTTGCCCAGGGGTTGTCAACACCACACGAGGTTGCATTTAGGTTTGACTTTTCACTTGCTAAAGGGTCTGATACACTTCTATAATACTTTATGTAAGACTATTTAATTTCATATTGCTTTTTCTTCTGTACACACTCTTATACACAGTATGTTTGTAAAATAAAGTATGTATATATGTGTACCCGTTATTTAGTATCCATAACACATGTTCTTAGTTAGAGATGAAACATAAATAAATGAGTATTATCACACCGACGTTAGAGCAAGATTAGTAAAGAATTGATTAGAATGTTTTAATAAAACAGTGTCACGCCCTAGCATTGCTTCTGTAGCTATTTTCCATATTCTGTTAGATTTTTAAAGTTTGTAAAATATTATGAAATAAGTAAATATATAAATATTCTATTACAATCACACCAATTATATTGCTCCAAGATAAGTATCTTTAAGAACTTGTATTATGGATACAAAATGAACGGATAAACATATTTATGTAATTTTGTTTTTGTAAATACGTACTTAATGTACATCGGGAACACCCAGAACAGAAAAAATATTCACGTTGTGAATTCACAAAGTTATGTCCTGATTGGGAATCGATCCCATGACCTAGGAGCGAAGTGCAGGTGTACTCGCCACATCATATCAGTCGTCAAATTAAAATTGAAATATTAGTAAAGACTCAAATTTAAAAAAAAATTAAATATGATCTATGTTACTCAGGAATAAGTAAATTTTCTAATGATAAAAGTACTATAGAAATTTGTCAAATAGTTTTATCATTTATATTATGTAACGAACACACAAAAATGTAAATCTTTTCTCCTTATGATATTAGTTTAGATACAGATTAGTGGTCAATGAATTAGAGATAGGATAGCACCATATGTCAAAAAAATGAATGATTTTGAAGAATAATACTAAGTGTTAATATGCATCTCTCTTGTCTCTTTTATGCCAGTGTCATTAGCAAATACGCAGCTAAGTCTTCTAAACCTTAAAGCTTCTCACAATTTTCAAACAGAAATTCATCTATTCGTTGCTAGAGATTTCGTGCTCTCCCGTTATGAATATGTAAAATCCCTCTTAAGGGGTTGCTTTCGCTTGCCCGTCTAGCTTCTGCCGTGGGCGCTTTGCCCCTTTCAGTTGACTGCTCACATACCCGCTTTCAACTAAGAAAATCACCATACACTCGCAATGAACTTATTCACACAAGCAATTCTGAATGAGAATCAGCTTTGTGCTGTTATGAATACTCAGTTGATTACTTCACGGCTTTAAGTAGTCTTAATTTAGAATACACGAAGATTTACACGGAAAATGTACTTATGTTCAAGATAAAAAGGTTTAAAAACGAATTTATTTTCTGTACATTGAAGTAAAAATAAGATTTCATAGTCCGACTGAGCCCGGGCCTCCTCTCCCAAGCCAAGTGACAAGAGAAAATAGTGTGAAGTACCTTCCACCACGTGACCTAGAGCTGATTGGCGAAGGTGCGTCGCGTCCTGCTGTTTGAAATATCTCAAGCCATCCCATAGAATAGCGCTTCAAACTATATAAAGGCATATTATTACTTTTCTAGATTTACAGATATTATGACACAGACTTAAAAAGTAAATAATTTTCAAGCTTATATTTCGAACTGTTCAAAGAGGTTACATCTGTTTTAAGTTTATTGTTTCTTCTGATTTTCTATACTGACAACAATCTTCCCTTCAGGCTTTGCGCTATATTTTGGTCAATTAGCATAAATGGACTTTTCGAGCTACGTCTAAAAGTTTGACGTGTAAACGCAACCGGTAACGAATAAAGGTTTCAGACTTAATTCTTGAAATTTTGAGAAGTGCTTCCATCTTATTTTATATTTGACTTTCCATAGGAGTCCCTAATTTTAGTCGCTAAATGATGTAGCTAGAATTTCCAAAATCCGTTAAGTAGTTTTTGAACCCATTACTTACAAATTAGTCCGTATCGTAATGATTTTGGCTAGAAAGTCACAATGTTCCACGCGGTGCACGCGTATTTAATTAGAGCTCTCTCATCTGAAAGTCGATCGATAAGTTCAACTATAACACCATTAAAGATCACTCCCGCCCAACGAAGCACTTAATTTTGGATCGCTTCCAGAAAATCACGTTAGAGCCGTCAGCTATTCACTTACTGGAAGGTAATTACAGATATTGCCGTGTAGCTATTTGAGCAGCACTGAGATAAAATCAACAAGATGTACAGGTACATCATAGCAACCGTATTTTAAAGGTTTCTTATCCAATTTGAGACGACCGATATGGCGTGGTGGCAAGTATACCCGCTCTCCGCTCCTAAGGTCGTGGGTTCGATTCCCACGCAGGACAAATCTTTGTTTGCATGAACATGAATATTTGTTCTGGTCTGGGTGTGTTTCTATGTATATTAAGTATTTATTTACAAAAAAAAAGTATGTATGTATGTTCATCCGTTATTTAGTATCCATAACACAAGTTCTTAATGATACTTAACTTGGAACTAAATAATTGGTGTAATTGTGAGAAAATATTTATTTATTTATTTATAATTTGAACGAAAAAGGACGAAATACGTAAACAATTTTGGAAATGGATACAATGTTATGTTTGAAAATCTGAGATTTTTACTCATCTGTTTGTAAAATTGGCTTTAATACTTTTGACTAGGGTCAGTACAATACATTTTAAATGTTATTTAATTATGTTAACAAGTAAGTTAATTGTCTCAAAGAAAGGAATGTTCTTGCAAAAATTAAGATAAAATATTTCAGAGCCCTTGGTCTGATTCTTTACTTAAATCTAAATTAACAAAAGCGAAAGGACACTCATTGACTTCCTCATTTATTTATAAAAAAATCTCAGGAAGTACAAACGCTAGGAGTCTGATAGCTTGCATTTGAGTTCCTTTTAAGAACGTAGGGAACTTACTATAATAGTATTTTGAGATATCCAACCCCTAAGGGAATAAAAGGGGGTGGCAAAGTTTGATTTAAAACTCTACATTTTTGATAGTAGGGTTTCCAAATTAAACAATCATTATTTAAGAAATTTATAAAAGAACCCGCAGGGCCGGAACCTAATTCTTGGGAATGACTTCTCGGAGAGACATTGTTAAACTGATTTCGAAGTGATTTTAATTGGCAGCCAGCTGAGGTAATGCCCTGCTTTGACTATTTTTCAGCGAAGTTGCGGGCAGCCGTTAGTCATTTATATATGCACGTACGTCTCGTAAGGCTTCGTACTTGCTGGTGGTGATAACTACCCACGTTTTGCTTATTAACATGACATTAACTAGAATAATCGATGCTTTGGACAAGACAGGGGGAAGCAGGCGACACATGATCGATGGTTGTTATCACGTCGATTGGGAAGAAGAACATAAGCCATGATCAGCAGAAGAATTCTTGTGGCTTACATAAATATGATTATAATGATTCACTGAATATAGTCATAGCAATAATCACTAGGTGAAGAGTAAAGCATAAACACTTGTCCCTTAAGAGGAAGGTCTAAGGACTTTCCTTTCAAATTTTCGATGCAATCTAACTCTCTAGGGAACTGACTTTTCTGACAAGACGTGCTTCACTATGAACCTAAGTATGATAGATTTTTATCCAAGTACTTCAAAAACTGTAAGAGTGATTTCGCACTGCATCTGATATTAATCCGGGAAAATACGGTCATAACATTTGTATGACAGTTTGTTCTAATATCAAATAACAGGAATCAGATCTAGTCCGTAAAATAATAAACTGTCAACTGCTTTAATGGAAACCTAAAAATATTTTTCGCCCTTCCGTTCGGTTCAGGAAATCCACTGGAAGTGTCCACATAGACTAAATATTGTAGAACTGTCGAATTCGATGACTGGGAATTGGGAAATAGTCCCTAACTTGGCTTAACTACTACCTACATACTAAAACTAAGCGGAAAAACTGCCTAACGCACCATCTATGGCGCACTCAATATTAAACGCCTCACAAACGGCCACCTATCCCAGAATCGACTTCTTTAACGCTGCTTCACTTCGGTGATATTTTCGATAATTTTGTCGCATAGCCGCGCTCGTGGTGAGATTATTAAGAACTAGGTTTAAAGACATTTTGATTTTCTCTCAAAAAGACTTTCGTTTCTTTTGAAATTCCTACTTTTTATTCAGAGTTGTTTATTTAATTACAAGAAGGCATCTCAAGAAGCGGCTTATCTTAGCGAACTTGAGTAACTTTAGCCTTTTGATGAGGGATTAGGTCTATCTAATCAAGCCTCTGTTTGAAAAGAAACACCCAAATTATCTGAAGTAACGAGAACCATACTTGTATCGCACTTGGTTCCAAGAATTCATTTGGAGCTGAAGGTAGTTGGTTTATTCACTTATTGGCTTTGGTCTTAGAAATAATGTTCACTAATTAATCAGTATCTGGTAAATAACGATATTATATAAAGCCGAGTATCGAAATAAATTGTGTTACAACACAAGATTGTAAGTTTTGGTTTAATTTATAATTTAAGGGCACATACTACGTTGTCTGTTATCTAACTCTTATCTAATTTTTTACCAACCTGCTTATTCAAATAAGATTTTGAGCCATTAGGAGCTTTTTAGATAAATCACCAACACAAAGTACGATAAAAATTAAAAGATCTTTATATTGAAGTACTAATAATGTAACGTAATGTAAATGAATTGATTTTGACCAATGAAGGGTAAGAGATATCGTCATTTAAATAAAATAACAAAACAAATAATTTTACTGTTACACTAAATACTTACAAAGTATGTGACGTTGCCAGTAGAAAAAGGCTTACCTACTCCTCTTTATTAAAACTATGCCGCTCCACAAGGCTCCGGTTCTTATCCTTATCCAGACAATAAAACACACCTGCATCAGACATCGTTTCATTCGCTGGGAAAAAATCTTTCTGATGGCAAGTAACGAATCAAAGGGAATAAAAAACAGCCGCCCTCATCCAGAACCGACGAATAGAACTATTTGTCACAGGGTATAGATGCCAAATAGGCAGGTCCAGAAAGCTGGCTTTAGTTAATTTGTAATTTTTTAAAAACCTTATTTTGAGGATCGTAGCAATGGCATCGTTGTTGTACTGTTAAATGGTTGGTTTAGCCTAGCTGTGCCTGATTCTAGCGTTTACGCTATACACCGGTCGTTAGCACTTGAAATTCCTACATAATATCCCACTGGGTCCAGTCCTTAAAGGCTCCCGGGCCCGGGCAAGTTCCCAGTACGTTGGAAGAAAGGAAAGCTGGTCCTCATTCGGAAGCCCGGGCACCTTGCGGACTTTCCGTCCGCATACCGGCCTATTGTGCTGCTCGACGAGGTGGATAAACTCTTTGAGAGAGTTATTGCAGACCATTGCTTCGTCGGGCACCTGGTGAGAATTGGGCCGGGTCTTGCAGATTCCCCCCCGACTGGTCTCCACCTTGTCGTGGTGGGGGGGCTGAGTACCTCCCGGTAGGGCGCAGGAGGCGCTAGGGAAAAGGCAACACCCAGAGACCGACGACTCTGGGTGCCCTTAGTACTGACTACCGGGGGGGAAACTAAGAGGGACCTGTGGAGGGCGCAGTGGGCGGGCCAGGAGGGCCCACTCAGCAGCGCCAGGAGGGTCTAGGCAGTGGGGGCAGGAGGCCCCTGCTGTCTAACCATGGACCCTCCGGGAAGTCGGCCACACACGCTATGGTCGCAAGGGGAGGTAGGAGGGGCGCGTCCACTGCGCCTCTCTGAGGAGGTCCTCCCGGTTTTGGTCCGGGGGACGTTGGCCGCAGGCGGGGTGTCAGAAGCTGCAACACAGGTACTGGCCCTCGCCTCTTTCTCAACAAGCGGCGGGCGTCGTCGGAAGATTTTTAGTGGGTATTACTTGGCGGTCGTGTCTGCCGGTGGAGAGTCCCACACCCCCTTTCGGTCCCCCTTTGGCCGGAAGGCAGTGCGTAAATGCATTTTGTTACCGACGTAAAAAAAAAAAAAAAAAAAAGGGTCTTGCAGATTACCAGTTTGGTTTCCGCAAGGGCTGCTGGACAATGGATGCTATCATGCGTGTGAGAGCCCTCACGACGGTGTCCCGGGGCAGCGAAATTTTACAGCGAAAACCTCATATACCATTTAATTTTTAGTTTAGTCTGTGAACTCTAATATCATACAATTGCGCATTTTATCTAAGATTTTTACGACTTAGTATGGAACCGGGTTTCTGTATTATCTATTTTATAGTTGAGTGATCGCGGCGGATGCCCGGATCTAGGTCCTATAAATTTTCTTTCAAAGAACTGTGCCATGATTGTGCTTACTCCATTCAACTGCTGAATGATATATTACGACCACATAAACTAAATGTAGAATATAAAAAACCGGCCAAGTGCGTGTCGGGCCACGCGCAATATAGGGTTCCGTAGTCACCCTTTGCCATAATGTCGCTATATGAACAGGTTCAGCTATTCCCCGATAGATATCACTACTACGGTATGAATGAAATTTTAATACATTTAATACAAAAAATTATTTGATTGTCGTCCATTACTCGAAAACCAGTAAAGCCTACTTAGCCGTGATAGTTTTCCTTTTAACTTCATTATATATACTACTATTGTGAATTTTTTCAGCCACACTGAAAGTACCGTTTACCTGGTGGGGGGGGCGGATACTGAATTCTATCAATTTTTTCCACTTTAAAGCTTAATGTTTCGAAAACGGATCCCTAAATCGAAAAATGGTTTTAAGAAACTCGTATTACTTTTGAAAGACCTTTCTAACGATACCCAACATGATAAGATAGACTCGAGAAAAAAAAATCATTCCTACTTTACGTGTAGGGGAGGTACGTTACAAAACAATATTTTAAAAAATTTTATTCTACAGGTTTGTCGACGTGATTAATATGTATACCCACACCAATTTTCAGCTGTCTAATGTTAATAGTCTCTGCGCTAACCCGCGGACGGACGGACGGACGGACATGGCGAAACTATAAGGGTTCCTTGTTTACTACGGAACCCTAAAAAGGGATAAAAAAAGGGAAATCAAGTTATGTAATCTGTGTATAACTAACATAGGAACCTATCTATAACAGGCGCTGTGATGATCACAGATTTAATACCAGGAATAGAAATAAACTACTAAATCCTTTTTGACGCCTGCAAAAAAATCGTGAGTCATTTATGGGGCAGGGTATACAATATTATAATAAATTTCCACAGGTAATTCTAGATTTGCCTTTTGAAAATTTTGAACAAACTGTTAAGACATCCCTTACCAAGAAAGGGTACACGGTTAATAAATAATTTAATTATTAATTATTATTATTATTAAATTTGCCCTTAAATTATAAATTAAACCAAAACTTACAGTTAAACCGTATTCACGGTTTTGTGGGACTATGTTATAAATAACTTGTTATAACCTGTACTTGTAAATAATAATAATAATGATAACGTTAATGACAAAAATGTTTGGTTGTAAGATTTACAATAGTAAAAGTTGTGTTTTGCGGCCCCTATTTACATAAACATAACGTTTACTTACATGCATTGTCAATGTTATTTTTTAATTTTAAATATGACTGCTTGTAGAAGATTTATTTAAAATTGCTTTAATGGCTACATAGCTTAACTAATACCGTATGGTATACTAATATACACTAAAATTAATTGTGGTTTGCAGCATTTCATTTATTCTTGTCATATTAATATATTTTTGTTATATATGTATCCTGTAGCTTGAGTATGTCATGCTCAGTTAAATGTTTCTGCGGTGGTAAAATTAAAAGCTCTTACCATCATCATTTAAGTTGAGTCCGTTAACTTCTTTAATATTTAAAGTTAAACGTGGACAAAGTGAACTTAACGACGTAAATAATGCGCTGTCTGGGATCGTCCACTGGTTTAGTGCTTAAAATTTATTATGAAATCGAAATAAAACTAAATGTGTCAGGTGTCAACTAACGGACATCGACGGCAAAAAAGGGCTGGTCGTACTATCTATGGTATGATATCTTGCGACTCATTGAGAGATAAGTTTAAAGAGATAGGCATAATGACTGTGTATTCACAGTACATTCATGAAAACTTACTGCATACTCATAAAAATAAAAATAAATAAAATAATGATAGACAAATTTTAAACTTAAGTAATAAGAATAAAGTGGCTATGCCCAAGTATAGGCTCCATAAAGTTGCAAATTCTTCTGCGGGGAATAGTATTCGAATGTACAATACGATGCCAGATAATGTGGCAAATTTATCCATAAATAAATTTAAAAACTACAAAACCGGCCAAGTGCGTGTCGGGCCACGCGCAATATAGGGTTCCGTAGTCACCCTTTGCCATAATGTCGCTATATGAACAGGTTCAGCTATTCCCCGATAGACATCACTACTACGGTATGAATGAAATTTTAATACATTTAATACAAAAAAATATTTGATTGTCGTCCATTACTCGAAAACCAGTAAAGCCTACTTAGCCGTGATAGTTTTCCTTTTAACTTCATTATATATACTACTATTGTGAATTTTTTCAGCCACTCTGAAAGTACCGTTTACCTGGTGGGGGGGGCGGATACTTAACTAGATAAATTTTTTCCACTTTAAAGCTTAATATTTTGGAAACGGATCCCTAAATCGAAAAATGGTTTTAAGAAACTCTCATTACTTTTAAAAGACCTTTCTAACGATACCCAACATGATAAGATAGACTCGAGAAAAAAAAAACATTCCTACTTTACGTGTATGGGGAGATACGTTAAAAAACAATATTTTTAAAAATTTTATTCTACAGGTTTGTCGACGTGATTAATATGTATACCCACACCAATTTTCAGCTGTCTAATGTTAATAGTCTCTGTGCTAACCCGCGGACGGACGGACGGACGGACGGACGGACGGACATGGCGAAACTATAAGGGTTCCTTGTTTACTACGGAACCCTAATAAAGTGTAAATTGTGCCAGAAGGCTTATTATAGTGTGAAAGATTTTATGAACGACAAGGCTGCCGGGAACTGATATGAACTGCTATTTTCTTTGTTAAGATATTAGATTGGATATGATCTTTAGATATTAGATGATGGTAATCACTTAATACATTTATTTCTTTGATTGTATTAATGATATCCCCCTGATAAGAGTCACCGACAGACTGACAAATCTTGAGAAAATCAATCAAAGAATCCATTTGCTTTTATTTCTTGCTTATGGTACCGCTCATATCTCTTTCATTGTTGTTGAGATAAAAATTATCGAATTTACATTTTGTGTGTAAAAATTTAACGAATCTGAATGATCCTGTTGATTTTAAAGACAATAAAGTAATTTTTTCTAACGTTCCACTTCTAGGCTCAAGCCTCTTACCATAAATCAAACCGATAGGGTATCAGGTATCAACACCACCAACACTCAAACTTAGTGCAGAATTTCGGAATAGGACTACGACATATAGTAATGACAAGTTATGCAAGAAGGCAAGCCTTCCTAAAATTAAAAAAACGCTTCAAACAAATTTTCAAAACTACCCACAAACTCATTTGCATGAAGTTCATTATATGGACACCGTTCTAAAAGATCTCACCTTATTTGAGAAACATGAAACTAGTACCCTTTCATCTCAATTTAATAAATAAGTATCTTACTCTCTCATAAGTAAACATCAAATTTTACAACACAATCATAGAACATACGTAACGTATTTTTACTAAAGCACTGCATTAAACGAAACTGTACTACGCTATTTGTAGCATGGACGTCGAGATATGGCCTCAGGGACACCTCTCGTCCAATAAATTGTCCTTCATTTTGTATCAGGCTGGCCTATAAATGGGGTCGTGCAACTTGTTTATGTACAATAAGCACTTAGTCCGGTAACAAATCTCCCAGACGCTTTGTCAGGCAAATGTCTACTTTATCTTAGCTTCTCTTGGATTTATTTCTTTAGTTGTTGTTTATCGTCTCGCATTCGCTTCCGAATGAGTCATAAAACACGTGTGACAACGCTTGTCGTACTTTATACAAGCCCAGTGCAATACATACTTTTATATCTTTAAAGATAATCTTTTAAAGACCACTCAAGAGATAATTCTATATGTGACGATCGATATGGTGTGGTGGCGAGTGTACCCGCACTACGCTCCTGAGGTCGTGGGCTCGATTCCTACCCAGGTCAAATCTTTGTGAGCAAAAACATGAATATTTGTTTCGGTCCGGGTGTTTTCTTCTGTAAATTAAGTATGTTTTTTCAAAAACCAAGTATTTTTGTATGTTTATCCGTTATTTAGTATCCATAACACAACTTCTTAATGATACTTATCTTGGAATGAAATAAATGGTGTTATTATCAGAAAACTACTTATTTATATTAAATGAGGTAGATTTCATTTCTTTATCTGCAACTAGGCTCCAAAAGATAAACAAATCATTTAAAGGCGATTCTACAATAAATTCGCAAGCCCTATACAGCAATTAAGCCTAAACAAATTTAAATTAACAATAAAATGCAAGCTGTCTTCAATGGGAGATAAAAATGCTTGGGATTAAATTAGATTCACTAACACTTAAATATTTTTTGTTTTTGAATTGTTTTGTTGCATATAAGTGAATCTAAGCTTCATGATTTCAGTGTAATAATATTGTTAATCGATTGTTTTTTTTTATTTTTTATTTTGACGTATTCCAGTGCTGTTTAATAGTTTATGAAATAAATTATATTTGATTTTTATTTTTATTCCTTGATACGTGTCACACACCAACACACGCTTACACAAAAAAAAACAAAAAGCTGAATGACAGCCACATCGCCAAGAGGCGTAAACAGAACTTAACTGAAGCTCAATTCCACTAAACTAAGCTTTTTGGATGTAAACGCAACTGTCTAATGGGGATTACCGTATACCATGTATGGTGTTTACAGTGTATACCGGAATTTTTCAACCGTATTACAGAATTCACATAATATTCAAAATTGTATGTACAGCAATTGACAATTCAATGACATCACACACATAAATGTTTTACATTGTTTAATATTTTATTAAATTATAACTCACTGAAGCACTATTTACGTCAACTTTAAACCTAAGGCAATTTTTATTATTTCTTATCCCAAAGTGTTGCAGGGTGACCTTATAACCAAAGCAAAAAGTTTTAATGATCACCTTGTATAGTTTTAATGTTGGACATAAAGCCAGGAATAATGAAATGGCTCTGAACTACAAGAATGCGGCGATAAACTACACACCTCGGGCTACATGTGAGCACGACTATCGGTTAACTAGTATTCTTTTACAGTTCATTAAATGTACACACAGCTCTCGGCTTATACGAAATCTATTATCCTGGCAGTATAGGCGTAAACAAACGACGCGACGATAAAAACACGCGGGATTAGTTAGGAACTGCTGCACACAATATGTCTTTAATATAAAACTATCAAAGAGTATTATATTAAGATAATATAGGATAAAAAGATATCCCCTCAGTCGCCCTGTGAGGGGATATCGGCAGGGCATAGGGGTAGGAGCAAAAATTTCCTCATTATAAGTAGGCCTAGTTACAGACACTTTTGAATCGTCAGAATGACCAGCGAACAGAGAAATTCATTAATAAAATAATTATAAAAAGTAAAAAATAATTTATGAAAAAACTACAATTAAAATAATTCCCAAAAAGGGTTGTCAAATAAAAATTTTACAATAAAAATTAACTAATTTTTTTTTATTCAAAAGAAATGGCTACAGTGGTTCTAGAATAAAATACTGAATGTCAACATTAAAAAAAAAACATGCGATTCAGTCATCTCTTCACGTCGTGTGAAATTACAAACTATATAAAATAAATCCCTAAATTAATCCCCAAAAGACCTATAAATGTGTGCTCGCAAATAAGTTTGACTAACGCTCACTTACAATATATTTACAAGGTTGTTCTTTAATCACACAAGTACAAATTCAATAACTGCATTACACTATTACAATATAATCCTAGTATATTCCTACAACGAACCAGGGTAAGAGGGACTCAGATCATATTCCACCAAGTGGTCCGAGTGCGGCTTGACAGAGGCAGGAGTGAAGCGTCCTGCTAATATCTTTTTTCAAACCGCCTAATAGGACCTCTTATTTGGCTTATCAATTACATCCCACATGACAGTGAAAAATTAGTTGCGTTTAGTTAATATTAAAATTCTTTTCGGGAAAGTGAAGTCCCATGTCTGCAGTTTTGTTTCATTTAAAAAATATATATATTCAATAAATTACGAGTAATAACGGTGGATTATCAACCGTTGAGTGTTTGTGCACGTAAATGAGTGTTGGTTAATAAAACAAAACAGTGCAACATCACTTTTCAAATTATCTCAAGAAGTTCATATGAGTACTCAGTATAGTCCCACATCTTTACTGAGGATTAAAGAGGTTTAGGGGGAGGGCATCTTATTTATTGTTTATCATCTTTATCACCACTCATTCTCATTTACTATATATTAAATATTATTAACATATCTATAACTTGACATTGACTAAATGGGCTAAACGCACGAAGCCATTAATTAAAAAAAAGAAAAAACAACTAAAATGCCTTTTACAACAGTATATTCTAAAATACTAACTTGGGAAATATAAAAACTACTACGCGAAGCCCCAGGAGGGAAGTAGTTACTTATATCAAGTAAAAGTATGTATATAGAACTAACATTGATAGGAAAGTCACAGCGTCCAGAGAAATAACTTGAGTTTTGTACAAGATTTCCTCTCTCGTCCTTGAGCAATAAAAGGACCGTTATTTTATTTCTTCTACATATACTTTCTGTTATACATCTTATATAGAAATTTATTTATTTAGTTTTCCTGTTACGTGCTTTGTGAAAGAAACGTTCGTTATTTATGTTAAAGTAATGTGTACAAACTTTATTCGGCTATGTTTCGCTGACGCAAAACAATACATCTCGTAAATACACTCGGTTTGTTTGAAGTAATGGAATTCGCAAAGTATTTTCGCCTTCGCACCAGGCCACTGGCAATTCGTATTATGCAAAACTGCTTTGGCGAGAAAAAGTGTAGTGGTTATATAAACTAGCAGCCGTCTGTGTCTTCGTTCGTGTGGCAAACAAAAGTTAAGAAGTGGATAAAGAAATTATAGGGTTTTTGCAGACTTACGCGAAACTCTTAATTCGTTTTCTAAAATAATCTTACTGTCACTTCTGATCAACTATCAGTAAGAGCGCAGGATATATAAACTGAGTTCGAGCCCTATGTTCATAGAGAATTCGAATTGATATTCTAAAGAAACAATATCTTGGAAGACAATTGACTGTCATTGGACTTTATATCGAATCCCTGGAGTTTTGGTTTTTCCCCAGTGCTATTTTATATTAACAAGATTAAAATATGATTTAAAGTCAAGCCTTTTAATGATATATACACCAGTACATACCACAGTACCTACCAGAATTCCTTTAAGATCAAATAAACAACCATGGAAGAACAATAGCTAGAATATGATTTTACTGAATGCTTTACGCTTTTTGATTACACTCACTTTAGTTTTAGTAAAATCATATTTAAAAGTCCTAAAACTAATTGATATTGTTTGTTGACAGGTATTGAGCACGCCTCTTTTCTATTTATATACTATGTATCTTTATTTATATACTTATACACACATAATATCACGCCTAATATAATTGGCGAAATGTGGGCCTATAATTTGCCACTGCCTAACTCTTCGGGATGATTTTTAAAATGACAAGACTTTATCCAAGAAGACTCAACTGGAAAAAGATGTAATTAACATACTTGTAAATGTCGTTTGTTTCTGTTATATTATTACCCAAGTCATAAACTGTATGAGTTCCAAATTTTGACCTATTCTACTCCACCACTCTATTCTCATTGAGCCATATGTTTTAATTATAAACAATTATCACCATAATATTATCAAAAATAAATCAAAAGATAGACATAGGACTTAACCAACTGCTTTTTATGCCGATCGATTTTAAATATAAAACACACAAATTTTATTAAAGTACAAACTTTTAACCAACTGCTTTTTATGCCGATCCATTATAAAAATATAACACACAAATTTGTACAAACTTACATATTTGTTAATATTATAAAGATACCAAGGTACACCAAAGAACTTAATGTAAGACTAAGCAGATACCGAAAAAAAATAACAGATTTAGAAGGGTCTTTTGAAACAAACATCAAAGTAACGCAACGTTTCGCCTCGATAAGCATTATGCGATTTATTCTTTTGAATGCGAGCACTCACATTCAATGGGATTTCAAATTTATTGCCGCGATGAGCAATGTGAGCCTAATTGTGTGTATACACGGGTTTTCTTTTATTTCTGTTAGTGATTCGTGATGTAATGAAGTAGATACACACACACGCACTGAGAGATATTGATTCGAATCAATATAATGTTTACTTTGCTATATCTCCATATCATATTCTAGCATTATCCCTAGTGCCCTAGACTTAAGCTTAGGGCCCAGAGTCTGGCTTACTGCTCTAACCAGATTTTAGCTGAATTTCAGTTATAACATGGTGCGACTGCCGTTTGACCTCCACAACCCAAAGGAAAAACCGTTTTATGGTTGAACCAGTTGTCAGAATATTAAAAGGCACTGACTTTGTAACAACGTTCATAGATTTCATGACGGCTGTAACCAACGGCCTCATGTGTTTTCCGAGTCACAGAGCAATCTAAATTATTGTGTATCTGATTATTGTTTGGTACCTATACCTGAGTACGATCCCCATTCCTTGTTTTGTTTTTGTTAGTAAGTAAAAGTTCAGCAATGGGACTATACTGTTTCCCTGAAGTTCTTTTATGAAAGAAGTGAAATAGACCATAAATATTCTCAATAGTTTTAAACCAAAATAAGTAAAATTCAATAAAAAAATGTAATCCTAGGTAAAAAATCATTGGTTCTTAGAATCCTTATTGTAGGTACTTATTTTTTAACATAAATGAAAAATTTTACGATATGTCCATCGATTTCTTGGCGGGAAAGTGAAGCGTCCTGTCTGCAGTTTTGTTTAATTTTCTAAAATTTGTGATATTTCAAACATTAATGTGTAATAACGGAGGGTTATTAATCGTTAAGTGTTTGTGAACACTCATGGTGTTGGTAAATCAAAGGAAACAGTGCAACATCACTTTTCAAATTCTCTTAAGAAGTCCATATAAGATCTCAATATAATAAATAAATAAATATTTTTGAGTATAGTCCCATATCTTTACTGAGGACTCAAGGGGATTAGAGGAGAGCATCTGATTTATCATCTTTATCACAACTCATACTCATTTACTATGTATTAAATATAATTAGTATATAATCTGTAACTTGACACTGGCTAAATGTGCTAAACGCACAAAGCCATTATTTAAAAGAAAAGAATAAACCATATCGATGAATATGTATATTACAACAAAAAAAAAATTCTTCTCCTCTTACCTTATTACTTAAAGCCGAGTTTTCGATGGCCAATGAAAAGTGAATAAAGTATAAGCTTTATAAACTGAATTATAAATGTAATTCGTGAATGTTCGAAAAAAGAATGCCAGTTTCACTTTTTAAATCGTATTTTGTTTTATTTTACTTTGCTTTCCAATAGAACAGAACAGGAAACTGTTGGAATAGACAAAACCTTTCAAATGATAAATCAAATTGCCTGTAGCACACTACACGTGTATTTCTTCAATATCCAGTTGTTGTGCTGATTCATATCATCTTGTGCACAATTTATGAGGATCGAACTAGAGCAATTTAAAGTTTACCGCATCTGTGGAGGAAACTGCGGTTGCCTCACACTAAAACTGGTTTGTTGTTAAAACGAGCACGTCTTAAACTAAGTTGCTATAAAAGAGAATGGAGCGTTTTCACTACACACCTTTTTGGAGAAAATCCTCTTTCGTGCATTTTTTCTTAACCCCTCAATACTGGTAGAATCGATACAAAACTTTTATCAAACACTGTTTTATGACAAGTTATCATGTTGGGGTTTACAAAACACATTAGGCAAAGACTTAATTTTTTTCAAAGACAAATAGAAAATGAATAATTTAGTAAAGACACTTGGATGAGTTTTAATGGAACGCAAATGTTGATGATACAGAATAACAGCATTATTTTATATTGCCTTTATAACACAAAAGTTTTTTTTTTGCGATATCACCACTGATAGGAATAGGTGTAATTGTGTAGTGCAATTTAGGGTAAATAACCTTCAACATTATAATAGTATGGATACGCCTGCGGGATTCCGTGATTTTTTGTACAACAGTTCGTGATTTTAATTATTGTCTTTTCAAAACAACCGGGTTTTTTTTTTATTTTTGCAACGAATTTAAAAAAATACATAATCATAAAATTCTTGGTATAATTTGAATTTATCCAAATAAATTCAAGTTATACCAAGGGTTTTTGTATAAGAAGCTAATAAGAGTAATAAGTTTAGTTAAAATTTATTTTACCTTTAGATACAAGTAATCTATGTCAAAGTATTAAACCTATTCCTGAACAATACTAGGACGGTTTGTCCATTTAAGATTTCGTCGTGAAATCTCGCAAAATTGCACTACCTATTGCTATCACTAGTTACCACTCTATTATCATTAGCTTTGTTTATGCTAGTTAAGATTCTGGTCTATCCTATTTATTACACTAGAACTAAGTCTGTTATTATTATCGCAAATTAGGAATAGTGTTTTTTTTATATCGCTAGGTGGCACTTAAGCATGCGGCCCACCTGATGGACATTGTACACCGCAGCCTATGGACGGTTTCAACCCCAGGGCCAACACCAGATTTATACCCACGATAAAAAAGGGCCATCACCATACATGCGCGCGTTATTGACCCATTAAAAATCGTTTCACGGCCGTCTTGCAGCACCATGCTGTAATCTCTAGGGAAAGAGAGAGGGCATAACACAACGCAAGGGTACGCGGCAGTCAAAACGTACCGTATCGTCATTTCTAAGGTATGAGAATGAACACCCTACCGATGGCGAGTGGTGCGATAATGGAATGAGGCCGTTTCAAATAGTTCCTACGACTTTCCTAAAAAAAATGGAGGCAAAATCTCTCCTCGGACTTAATGGTTCAACCACGCTTGTAAGCCTGGGATTGTTTATAGGATAAGAAGTAGCCCACGGCCTACCTAATGTGATTACCGGGACACAGAAAAGTACCCTTTGTGAGTTATCTCCGTGATCGTTTCCTGCCACATTGTCTCACAGAGCTGCGAGCGCTTCCTTCAAATCAAATATAACGAGATTCGACTCAATAAATTTAATTAACAAGCAAGAGGACTTCAGTTGCGTCTGGAAACCAGTTGATGATCTCAATGAAAATTTGAACGTTGCTTATATTTTTTATAGATTCATTCTCCATCGCGCAAAATTAAATTACAGAAAAAAGTTTTACTTAGATACGAGTAGTATGTTTAGTTTATGTACTTACATAATCTAAGTTAAATAATTAACACTTTATGGACATGAACTGAAATGAATGCTTTTATTATTATTATCTGAGGCGATTGCAGCATTCCGTTGAGCATTCGGTTAGGAGAGTGTTTCACACCAGTGGCCACTGAGTTCAAATCTCGCCTATTCACTACAGACGTGAGTCCACTTGCACCACAAGTGCTTTCAGTTTACTCTAGGAGTTAATGGGGTTATATACGTTATTACCACTTTGTTAATGCCCTTATAAAAACGGAACGTTTCAAAGCAAGAAGATTCCTAATTCACGCAGGAAAATATGATATTTACAAAACCTCTTCGTTCAATAGGATATTATAATTATAGTATTGTTTGACAGACAGTGCCCGTACACAACCTTAATTGTGTACAGAGGTTACCTTTACAAAGAAGGTTAGAACGAAAAAGACTTGTGAGAAATTCCAGCTCTAACAAAGACCTCGAACGAACGAACGGGGCCTTTACTAATTCTTTCCTGAAATTGCAAAGACCAGAACAAGAATCTTTAACAAAGACATGAGTAATTGGCAAAATTATTAACGTTTAAGAGGAGTGACGGTGTCATTCGTTGCCTTAACGGGCATCGCAATGATCTACGGCGGAGAGGCTACGAAATTACGGGCATTTCGCCACAAGGAAGTAAATCTTTCCGTTTTAAATTAATTTTTAAATAGAGTATGCGGGCCAATGTTCAGCAGTGGACTTTAAATGGCTGAAATGATGATGATACGGGCCAATATTTGATAAAAGAATTAAAAAGACAGTTTTGAAGATGGGACCCTAATTAAAAGCAAAATATTGCAAGAATAGTTTTTATTTTATACTGGTTAAATATTAATAGGGATAGAAGTGTAAAGGGTGGGTCCCAGGGTAAATAGGGATCCTATCATACCCTAGGAGCCCAAGCCATCCTCACCAGCAAGTGGTTAATCTGCTGCTCAATGGACGACATTCTAGCGAACGTAACAGTTCCCTGTAAGCGGCAATAGGTTCGCAACCTATTATATGGGACCAGAAATATAATAGGCTTCATGTGGCCGTTAATACTTCTCTGTCTACTCCTTTGAAGAAACAGGTTGTATGTATATGTAGGCTGTAGAAGTATGTATGTTCAAATAGTTACCTACAATGATACACGTAATCTTAAAATGTTATTTACCAAAAAAAAATTTGCGATTTTAAAGAACAAAACAAGTTTAAAAACAAAACCCCGATAGCAGAATTGAAATAACGTGTGAAGGCTAACTTATTGGAGTTGTAGGACGAAGTTAGAAGAACTGTCTTACACAAGGTTCTACATTAACTAGGCAGTGGTAACGAACTAACTAATTCATCCCATGCAAATTGAACGCCCTGGCAGCACATGATGAAACCACAGTTCAATTGAGATCTCGATTATACATGAAGACAGGTGTTGTCAACTCGCAGTTACCAACAGTAACTACTTGAGACGAGTCGTAAAATTTAGTACGCAGCTCTTTGTCAAGATACATTACGATGTAATTGAAATGGCCTCTTTTGTGTATGTTTCAAAGCGCAGAACCATTAATCAAATTCAAAATATGTACTATGTAATGTCAATACTATTTATGATATCTAAGAAGGTTGACATATTTAATTATTGCAGAAGTTTTCCTGTGTTAAAAATTACTGAGAAACCGAATGAACTTGTCATAAACTTCCTTTCTTTTAAGTCCCAAAGAGTTCGGAAATCTAGTTAATGGTGAACTTACTATTAACTTACTTAAGCCATTAGAATGGAAACAAACAAAAATAAGTACAAAACAAATTTAAAAAAGCATTATATTGGTTTAAGTGAAAAATTGTAAGTTATTTATATATAAAATTAGTTGTAATGTATAAAGTAGTATAAAAGAGAATGTGACCCACAGACAAACCAGTCAAACGGTTTTGTGGGATATGTTTTTATATAACTTGTACTATTTAAACGAAATAAACGTATTATCTATCTATCTATCTATCTACTGACTTAAGATTGAGTAAAGACAATTCTGAAACTCAGATTCGTCAACATAATGAAATAATACAAAGAGATATTTCCATTGGGTCAAAAAATATTTTAAAATATCTTTATTACCGTGCGTAGAAACTCTATTGTGTTATAGCAGCTTTTATATCCAAAAATTATCCACTGACAGTTAGCGGCTTTCTAGTTATACCACGGCGGTATAGCAGCACGTTAGCCGCTCTTGAAAAGAAAGTTAAAGTATCGTCAAGTGTATTTATCGTCGATATCGCTATCCTGTGAACGTATTCTTCGCTTATCATCAGCCAAAAATAAATAAGTTTCAGCGTTAACTCGAACTTATAAAAGTAATAAATCTTTGAACAGGAACAAATTAACCGCTAAAAATATAGAAATCAATCCATTTTTCTAGTGTTTTCAGGACAGTTGACGACAACTGACGGAACAAAGCATTTGATGTAGCCTAATGGCTTAATACATTGTCAGTGCCAACAGTGTTCTGTTGTATTTCCAATGCCGATTCCCCTTGACGTGTAGTTACACAAACGGGAGCTCTTAAATATTTATTAGTTCTATTAACAGTACCTGAGCATATAAAATAAAGACATAATGCCCACCGGAATACGTAGCTGTAGGGACATTGATTAATTAATGTTTACCTTATTCATTGTGTGGACAATATTTATCATGACTTTGTATAGAAAAATTCTAGTATAATTTTTATGTCATTGTAAGTATAAACGGAATGCAATTACGATTTCTTGAATTTAAAAGACTAATTTCATTGTTATCATGAGTCTACAGAGACACCTATGTGGTATTATGCTACCAAATACAGATATTGGATCTGTGTATTTGTCTATAAAAATCAAAAACTATTTGAAAAATCTTGTACTAATAGAAATAGTAGGAATAATTAAAAAAAATATATACCTAATCATCGCACTACTGAACATGCGTTCAGTAAAATTCATATTGCACGGCGATTCGAATTTATAATAAATTACCAAATGACTTTAAAAAAGATTTTATTTTAAATTCGAACATAAAATGTATTCTAAACTAATAGAGAAATGTTATTACACAATGGTGAATATTTAAAGGATATGATATAATGATATATTTTAATAATGCTAATATATTTCTGTAACACCTTAACTAATAGAGAAATGTTATTACTTATTACACAATGGTGAATATTTAAAGGATATGATATAATGATATATTTTAATAATGCTAATATATTTCTGTAACACCTTAATGTACACACACAGTTACAGTACACTGTATTTTGACAAATAAAATTATATGTTATTTTTATTTTTTTATTGTCACGCGTCGTATTTCCAAATTTAGTGATGGTAAGATGTTAATGCTAAAACTGAAAACGCTTCCTACCGTCAGATAAGCATGGTAACCAGCAACACCACTCATGACGGCCTGAATATATGCCTTTTTATGTCCCGCTTAAAAGATCTGGGAAACACATGAGACGGAAGCGATTTGCAAGGATACTGAGTTATTTTTTTGGGATAGAGTAATGATAAAAAAACCTGAATCTTTGGATGAGTGAACAATTGTGCGACATTAAATAGCAAGCCCTTTCGAACTTTGATTGGCACTATAAACCATTGGTCCAGGATATTGATAGTACCTATTGGGCGCCATTAAAGGTTTGCCACCGGCACTGGATCGCATGGTGGTATTTTTTCTACTTCGGCTTTAAAAGAAGGATGCCTATAGTGGGGTAATTAATGAGCTGAGACTATGGCTTCATAAGTGCTTACCAAACCACACACCTGCCTCCGTAAACTCGCAACGTTTCGCATGCTGTAATATTATTATTCACAGCCTGCTTTTAAAGAGGAGGCTAGTACCGTGTAGTGGGACATTAATGGGCTGTTTATAAACTTAAGAAGCTTAGCTACAGGTGTATACATATAAAGAAACTAACTAACATATATAGTGCTAACATTTAGTAATAACATAGAATTCCATACGAAAAACTATTCAACTCAAGCAAGTTGAAGCCGGAATACAAAGAATTCAATTTAGGTGTCCCACGTACAGTCAGATGTAAATTTTTATGTGTCTGCAATAAAATGTAAACAAACTCCACTGACTTCCGAAGCCCCTGAATATTACAGGACGTGTCAGGATAACGAATTTGGGGACCCCCGAATATTATGTTTGTATTCTTGGTTGGATTGTAGCTTTAGCGGTATAGTTTTTGGTAGAAATAAAATAGGTAGTATACAATATTTTTTTTAAAGTTTTTGGTAGAAATAAAATAGCTAGTATGCAATTCTTTTTTTAAATTGCATTTGTATTTCCAACTTGTTTACCTGTTTTGTTTAGTGGATATCAAGACGAACAATACTTGAAGAAGTGACACAATTCCAATTTCCAATATAGTGATATTTCACAATCCACAGGGGAATATAAGCCTCATCCACTGAGCTAGCCACCTTGACGAGTTTATCGGTCCATCGGTTGGAATGACGTCCTCCACTAAGTTTACCAGTTAGCGGTCGCCATTGGAGAATCGTTATCGGTCTCCGGTTCTTCTGGCTATTGGGCTCGCACATCTCCACTTTAACTTATAAATTTGTTTTGCTACGTCAATTTTTACAAGGCTTTTTAAAAATCATATAGAAAAGTCCAACTCACAATCTTAGAAGCATAGTATGGGTATAATCCACTCTACACCACATAAGACTTTAGGTTTTTAAAATAACATACCTGTTATTCGTGAAATCGTTCTACCGCCGCACAAAATGAAAAACATGTTTTTCGGTTCTAAACACGATGCGGGCTAGAATTGGAAAATGTTTCAACCAATTTTAGACGGAAAAGTTGAAAAACATGAGTCACAATTTGGAGTTGACATTAGACTCTAGACAGCGGACACCGACGCGCGTCAACGTGTGATATCATGTTATTTCCTATTTGTTCTTTTGTATGTTGAATTGTTGCTGGAAAATATGTACGTGTTTATATGCCAAAGGAATGCAAGGCAATTTTACCTGTCTGGGTCCAGAATACCAGTGTATATAGAATCAATTTAAATTCTACTATTACATCGTTATGGGCATGTTGTAAAAGAGACGAACAGCATATGAGGAACAGTATTAAGTGTATCTGGTGGAGAGGAAAAGACCGACTGAAATAGAGATGGATTGAGTAAGTGAAGAATGTTATGACTGAGAACGGGATAGATGAATCGATGATGAAAAACCAAGGTTGACTTCCAGGTAAGGAGGGCAGTGGCCATTTTAGTTTCTTAATATGATGCACGCATAGACTTTCCAAAGCTTTTCGAACACTTTCCATCCAATGAGAATTTTAAATATGTAACTTTTGTATACTTGTTTTTTTTTTATTTTTGTATAAGATAAATATCTAGAAAAAATGCTTTTCTTGCGTGTATATGGTAAAATGTGAAATCCATAATTTAAGTAACATCTTATTTACCACTTTCTATGCTAGCAAAATTAATTTGAATTTGAATTAAACAAACAACAACAGCAATTTGAAACAAGTCACTCGATACTAAAATCTTAAAGTACGTGTAAAAATCTCCTTACTTAATTTAAAGATTTCACCTCCGTTAATCTAAAAGTCACTCGTGCTTTGTAAAAGGAGACCAACACCGATAATAATTACACTTCTTTTCTCGTAAGACCCTTGTCCGTTGTCCTTCGACAGGAAGATCTGCGTAGGGATGCGACTTTCGTAGCTAAGAGACAGTTTTCTACTTGATTTTTTATTCTTACAACAAAAAATTATTTATTATACACTTGACATTTGAATACACATTACATATTTTAAAAAAATGCTATTTTAGGAAAATTTCAAATAGAACCTTAAAAATATGTATTAATTAGTTTATTGTCTACCGAAAGATATATTTCATTTATTATTACATTACTATGGTCGCACAAGGAGGTAGGAGGGGCGCGTCCACTGCGCCTCTCTGAGGAGGTCCTTCCGGTTTTGGTCCGGGGGACGTTGGCCGCGGGCGTGGTGTCAGAGCTGCTACCCAGGTACTGGCCCCCCGCCTCTTTCTCAACAAGCGGCGGCCGTCGTCGGAAGATTATAGTGGGTATAACTGCTGGCGGCCGTGTTTGCCGGTGGTGAGTCCCACACACCTCTACCCCTTTGGTCGGGAGACATTGCGTAAATGCATTTTGTTACCGACGTAAATAAAAAAAAGGACTACTATTCAAAAGATAACCATTTATTTATTGCAAAAATGTTTGCAATTTTATTTTATTAATTTTCCCTCAACGTCCCACTACTGAGCATGCACTGGCTTCCAAGCTGTGAGGCTCTAACATAGCTTAACTTACTTTACGTAACGACTACGTATAGTGATATCTTAAATGGCTTAACGTGTTTAAAGCTAAATATATCCAATACCAAATACAAGTTTCCACATTTAAAATCTACATCTAAAAGCTGTTGACATCTAGTCAAATTACTGGCCACAGACTTGGTAAGACTAGCGCAGTTTAGTTCCTATTCAACAAGTGAAATATTTTTAGTGCATCTTTTCTTTACTTGGTAAAATTTAAACATATTGTTCAAGTGTAGTTCGGATGTTCTATGTCGAATTAGTTCCGACATGTGTTACTAGATGGCGTTGTGCATCTGACGTCACTTTTTAAAACGCGATGTTAAGATTCTCCGCGAGTGAATGACCTCAATGCGGAATTTTGTGTAATGTTGAGATAGACTGGGAGATATATTGTGGTTAAGAATAAGTTCTCTTGATCCAAATATATAGTGCAGTGTTACCATACAGGTTTTTGGTTTTATTAAGTACCCTGTAGGAACACTAAAGCCTGCACAGGTGCACACCCGATCCAGAAGACCTCGTGATCTCGGCCCTATACATGGTCCCCACGAGTCGGATGAGATCTTAGGAATTCGCGTGGACACGGTGGCGGATTGCTGCTGATAACGCATAGGTTGCTGCACAGTGCTGTTCAAGGCACCTTAAGAAGCAGCTGAGTTCAAGAACAGGCGGAGGAGAGGTCCCACTGGAGCGTGCTCACAAGTGCAAGCGGACTAGTGAGAGGCAGCTGGAAGTCAGTTCATCCAAGAGCTGTGGTATCATCACGCGGTAGTTCATGAGCGGAAGCGGGCTCATAAGCGGAGCGATTTAGTGCGCGGTGTGCAAGTTAAATTCAGTGCATCGTATTTGTTGCGGTATCAGTGCATCGTATTTGTTGCGGTATCAGTGCATCGTATTTCGTATCAGTGCAACGGACATCAAAGTGCATAAGTGGAAGCAGTCGTGATAAGTGAGTAAGCGGTGGACAATCAAACTGTGAGTACATTCTACTTTGTTTAATTAGAAAGGCAAGCTTATTAATTTGACGCTTTTATAGTGAAATTTGAACTTAGTAAATTTGCAGTGCTTTTTAGACTTTAGTAAATTCAGTAGTTATAGTTCTTGACTTAAAATAGTTTTAAGAAAAGTGTACCGACGGGGAACCTATGCCCGATTTTTAAGTGTTTTAGTAGTTCCAAAACACTTAGAATAATTTTTAGTAATATAGTAGCATAAATAGACTTAGAAAAAAAAAAAAAAAAAATATTGTGTTATTTAAACTTGGTAAATTTTAATGTTGTAGTTTAGACTTAGAATAGTTTAAAATAAAATAAAGTGTTCCCACGGGGAACCTATGCCCGATTTTCGTAAAGTTTCTTTACCAAAAACACTTAGAATGATTTGAGTCCTTCAACTTAAAACTATATTTATTGAGGTTTTACTTAGAAATTTATGTTTGGTTTTAAACTAAAGAAATTGAAGTGACTTTAACTAGTTAGTTTCTTTGTGTTGTGTTTTTAACATAGACAAAGCTATAGGTGTTCTAACTTATGATATTTGTGTTTTTTTATTTAAAATTATTAATGTTTTCACTTCAAATTTATTTGTGTTTAACTTGATGTGTTTGTGTTATTAACTTTGAATTGGTTTTGTGTTTTTAAGCTTGGTTAATTTACTAGTGTGTTTAAATTTGAAAATTAATTAGTTTTTTTGTGTTTTAACTTAGATTATTTGTGTTTAACATAGATTTTGTAGTATTTATTTGCCTTACGAATTTGTGTTTTCGTTCGCTTTGCTTTTAGAAGCAAATAGTAGCCTAGCGCAGTATAGCATTTGTGCTTTGTTGATTTAGTTTATGGTGCTAGTTCGTTTTCTTTTTTTTAATGGAGTCATTAATTAAATTGCAAATTGACACACAAAATGCGATTGAAAGGGGTAAAATTAATTTTAAGAAATCACCTAAGGATAGAATTACACAAGGGTATATAGAAACCAGATTAGAGGCATTAGAAGACCAATGGAAAAGATTTAACGATACACATACAAAAATAATACAACAAGCTACTATAGAACAAATGAAAGGTTCATATTTTACATCTAATATTTACGATAGTACAGAAGAAACTTATATTATTTATAAATCTGAGTTAAAAGACAGCAAATTGAAATTTGTAGTGAGGGATAACCGTGAACAGGGGTCGTCCAAAGTGAATAAGTCTAGTAATATTAAGTTGCCAAAAATAAATGTTCCCACTTTTTCTGGCAAGTACGAAGAGTGGATAAGCTTTCGTGATCTTTTTACGTCACTTGTACATAAAAATGAAACTCTCGATGACGTTCAAAGGTTACATTATTTGAAAGGTTTATTAAAGGGTGAAGCTGAGCAACTGCTTCGTCAAAATTCGATTACAGAGGCTAATTATGAGGTATGTTGGGCCAAACTAGAACATAGGTACAATAATAAACGTAGGTTAGCAAATAATATTTTGCAACGCTTGTTCGATCAAAAACGTATGGGCACTGAATCTGCAAGTGGCTTAAAACATTTATTAGATACCACAGCAGATTGTATGAGTGCCTTAACCAATTTAGGTATTGATGTGACTACTTGGGATATAATTATTATCTATATAGTAGCAGCCAAGCTAGACCAAGATACCCGCAAGCAGTGGGAGCTGACAGTTTCCGCTGATAGTTCTAATGACCTGCCCACGTTAGATCAGTTTCAAGTATTTATAGAAAGTCGGTTTAGAGCGTTTGAAAATATCGAACCTCGAAGGGCTGCAGTTCAGTCACATGGTTCTTATAACGAAAAGAAGGTGTTGCTAGCAACCAATAAAACAGCGTCTTCAAATTATATGCGCTGTGAATTCTGCTCCGACAATCATAAATTGTGTTTTTGTAAAAGGTTTTTAGCGTTAGATATAGACATGAAGCGACAATTTGTGGTTGATAATAAAATATGTTTTAACTGTCTCGGGGGCAATCACATAGTGAGTCAATGTAAAAAGAACACGTCATGTAAGTTTTGTAGGAGGAGACATCACAGTCTTCTGCATGTTCATGAGGTCGGTACTGGAAAGGCAGAAACCACAGGCATCTCTTCTAATGACACCAAGTCATCAGATGTTAGCGTGCCAGTAGTTTCTTGTCTGTCAACAAAAATTGCTCAGCCGCGCCAAGTTTTATTAGCCACGGCGCTAATAAAAGCACAGACAGCGACGAGTAATTTTCAGATAGTCCGAGCGTTGTTAGATCAAGGTTCTCAAGCTTCGTTTATAACCGAAGCAGCAGTCCAGTTCCTGCGGTTGAAAAAGAGTCCGATAAGAGGTGTCGTATCTGGTATAGGTAACGAGAAAAAGTCTATTGCCAACTATATGGTTACTTTAGTTCTTCGATCTCTAACAGAGATCGATTTTGAGTTGACAATCAAGGCATATGTTTTGAAGAACATCACCTCGTACCTTCCAGAACGACAATTAGAACCAGTAAGTTGGCCAGACTTAGAGCATCTGGTGTTAGCAGATCCAAACTACAGTACACCTAACAGGATTGATGTTCTGTTAGGTGCTGATGTGTACAGCAACATATTACAAGACGGTGTAAAAAGGGCTCCAAATGGGTCATTTGTAGCTCAGCGCACCAATTTAGGATGGATTCTTTCTGGGACAGCGCATCTGAAATCAAAAGTCGAAAGTTCAAATCTCACCTCGATGCATATTAAGATAGAGGAAAACGATTTTCTCAAAAGATTTTGGGAGATCGAAGATCAGATGCCAAAGGCTAAGAATATTTTGACACAGGAAGAACAAAGCTGTGAAGAATTCTTTGCGTCGACTACCAGCAGAGCAGTAGATGGTCGTTACGTAGTCAGATTACCATTCAAAGACCAACACCTCGCTTGTGTAGGCGGTAATAGCAGAGAAATAGCTTTGAAAAGATTTAAGTTGCTAGAAAGAAAGTTTAATAAAGACAAAGACCTAAAAGAAAAGTATACAGAGGTTATTAAGGAATATCTACAATTAAATCACATGGTAGAAGTAGGCGACATGAAAATAAATTCAAATCAAGCTACATACTTACCCCATCACGCAGTCATAAGGGAAGATAAGTCTACAACGAAGTTACGGGTGGTATTTGATGCCTCCTGTAAGAACGAGAATGGTGTATCCCTGAACGATACGCTGATGGTAGGACCTACGTTGCAGTCTGACCTTCGACACATTGTTCTACGTTGGAGAACACACAAAATAGCGATCGTAGCCGATATTGTAAAAATGTATCGTCAAGTCAGAGTTGCAGAAGAAGATACTAAGTACCAAAGAATTCTATGGCGTGAAAATCCTGGTGATGAAATTCGAGATTACTCCTTGACAACCGTAACCTTCGGTACGGCATCAGCTCCGTACTTGGCAGTAAAAGTACTTCATCAGGTTGCTATAGACCACGGAGAGCAGTATCCAGCAGCATCTGAAAGAGTTCCCAACAGTTATTATATGGATGATATGATGGTAAGTTGCGCTACAGTAGGTGAAGGAAAGAGATTGTGTAGAGAAATGACAGATCTCTTAGGGAAGGCTGGATTTGAATTACAAAAATGGAACAGTAATAGTTCGGAAATTCTGGAGGAAATGACTCAAAGTGATGATAATAAGGATAAGGACAGGACAGAAAGGGATGTAAATAGTTCAAAGGAAGTTCAGATATTTGAGAGTACAAAAATCTTAGGACTTACCTGGTGTCGTGGCGCCGATGAGTTCAGATACACAGTGCAGCTGCATTCGATATCAGATAAAGTAACAAAACGCAATATTATATCTGATATTGCGCGCTTATTTGACCCATTGGGTTGGTTAGCGCCCAGTATAATATTAGCGAAGATACTTATTCAAAAGCTTTGGCTCGCAGGTGTAAACTGGGACGACGATGTACCGGACCGTTTGAAGCTGGAATGGGAGACTTATCGTGCTGAGTTGTTAGGTTTATCGAAAGTGCGTGTTCCTAGATGGTTAGGAATAACCAGCAATGATAGTTGCGTCGAGTTGCACGGTTTCAGTGATGCCTCACAGACCGCATATGCAGCCGTAGTCTATACGCGAACTGTCCACAGCAATAATCTCGTGAGCGTTTCTTTATTAGCAGCCAAAGCAAAGGTTGCACCAATCAAGCAGATCAGCATCCCACGTCTAGAACTTTGTGGAGCACTGCTATTAACAAGGTTGTTAGCCGATGTAGCGAAGGCGTTGAGTATCCCAAAGAACAAGTCGCGTGCTTGGACGGATTCAACAGTAGTGCTTGCTTGGCTAAATAGTCACCCAAGTAGATGGAAGACCTTTGTGGCAAACCGTGTCTCAGAGATCTTAAGCACCCTTGATTCAGATCAATGGGCACATGTGTCTTCGAAAGACAATCCCGCAGATTGTGCTTCCAGGGGAGTTCAGCCAAGTTCACTGTCAGAGAACAAAATGTGGTTTACTGGGCCGCATTTCTTGTACAATACTGACATTGTTTATAATAGGCCTTGTAATGAGGAGATCACATTAGAACAATCAGTAAAGTCTCACGTCGCTATCGTTGAGGATGATCCGTGGACTAAGTTCAGTTCGCTAAGGAAATTGTTAAGAGTTGTAGCATATTGCAGAAGGTTTAAAAATTTTAATGATAAAGGGAATAGACAACAGTATTTGACAGCTGCAGAAATAGAAGAAGCTTTACGGTGTTGCGTAAAATATTATCAGAAAAGAGAATTTAAAAGTGAATACTTAGAGTTGAAGAAAGATAAGTTTATTAAGTGCAAGAGTAGTAAGATCAAATCATTATGTCCATTTATAGACAGCAATGATATAGTTCGTGTTGGTGGTAGATTGCAAGAAGCACCCTTGTCTGAGGAAGCAAAGCACCCAATAATTCTGCCTAATAATACGCATCTCACTAAGCTACTGATCGCTGATGCTCATAATCGTACGTTACATGGGGGTCCACAGATCATGATTAATTACCTGAGATCGGCGTATTGGATTATTGGAGTGAAGAGCTTAGTTAAACAGCAGGTACGTAAGTGTGTGACGTGTGTAAAAAATAACACCAAGACCAATACTCAGTTAATGGGCTCACTACCTGCAGCGCGATGCACACCAACGAGGGCATTCCTTCATAGTGGGGTAGATTACGCGGGTCCAATTTACCTCAGAAGCAGTAAAGGTCGAGGACATAAAGCATACAAGGGCTATATCTGTGTTTTTGTCTGTATGGCTACTCGTGCCGTACATCTAGAAGCGGTTAGTGATTTAAGTACACAGGGTTTTTTGGCGGCTTTTAGACGTTTTGTCGCAAGGCGAGGACATTGTGCTCAGATCTGGAGCGACAATGGTACCAATTTTGTTGGTGCTGCTAGGGAACTAAAGGAACTGGCTGCCTTACATCAGAACATTGCAGAACATTTAGAGACTAAAGGCACCTCTTGGCACTTCATACCACCTCATGCTCCGAATTTTGGCGGATTATGGGAGGCTGCGGTAAAATCAACCAAATTTCATCTCAAAAGAGTTATAGGAGACTCCACTCTGACCTATGAGGAGATGAGCACCTTGCTCACTCAGATCGAAGCTTGTCTCAACTCTAGGCCTATAACAGTTATTAACGGGGAGAGTCTAGACGAGCCACAACCGTTGACACCGGGTCATTTTTTGGTTGGAGAACCACTAGTTACTGTACTGCAACCTAATTATGAGATAGGTTATATTAGTCCTCTTAATAGGTGGCAACTTTTGCAAAGGATGCTACAACATTTGTCAACGTTAGTACAAAGATATAAGTGGTCTTCACAACGTCCCGAACCAAAGGTCGGTGATGTTGTTTTAGTCAAAGAGACTGATCTGTCCCCTGCTTGTTGGTTACTTGGTCGAATCGTGGAAAAACATCCAGGTCCTGACAATATTACCCGCGTAGTCACATTACGGGTTAAGGGGAATTTGTTAAAGCGCCCCACGTCTAAATTATGCATTTTACCCGTTAACGAATAAATTCTAGTCCTACATTTTATTTCTATTTGTTATTTTTGTACAGTTTATGAATGCACACTTGTTATTTAGTTCTTAAGTTCATACTTTATCAGATCTTTGTAATGTTAGTTCATAGTCCAATAAGTTCATTGTTATTTTGAGGTCATACACCCCATGTAAAAGTCCAACCCTCATCAATGACATTATCTCACCAATATAAATTATCCTCTTTCATTTGTTATTAACGACATGTTCTTCGATAATGTCCTTGGTGGGCGGTATGTTCAAGTGTAGTTCGGATGTTCTATGTCGAATTAGTTCCGACATGTGTTACTAGATGGCGTTGTGCATCTGACGTCACTTTTTAAAACGCGATGTTAAGATTCTCCGCGAGTGAATGACCTCAATGCGGAATTTTGTGTAATGTTGAGATAGACTGGGAGATATATTGTGGTTAAGAATAAGTTCTCTTGATCCAAATATATAGTGCAGTGTTACCATACAGGTTTTTGGTTTTATTAAGTACCCTGTAGGAACACTAAAGCCTGCACAGGTGCACACCCGATCCAGAAGACCTCGTGATCTCGGCCCTATACACATATGGTTTCTAAGTCAGCCATATATTAATATATTTAGCTATTGTACAAATACAGAACCGTCAACACAATATAGATACAATATTAAGCGTCAATATTTTCTGTCCCAGAATTGAAACAATAATTTATATAATCGTTCGAATCGTACAAATTCGTTGCATTCAAGTTCAATCAATACTTGTGTGAACTCTGTTTCACTCCATTGGTCATACCCGACATATCTTGAAGCTCGATCTCATGTATAACTCTCAGTAAGTTATTTTTAATGTAACTCGTCTTGACTGGGTGGCTGCTACCTGCCTGATGGTAAGCAGTCAATGCAGTCCAGAAAAGTAAAAGCGCTCTTTAAGCTGATAGAGGAATAAGGATGAAAACCAATAATTGACTTAATCTATGATTTATATTAAACTATTCATACCTAATACTCCAATATGACATTTGTGTATCTTGTAAAAGGTGGAAATATAGTGATACTTTAATTTTATCTATTAACAACATCCATTTATGTAACCTATATATCACAAATATATAAATTCTATTCTATTCTAATCAACGCAACTACTAAACCGGCCTACAAAAATACCATTTCACTTTTAGCTTGAAAGTCCCGGGACAATAAAAGTTGGGAAACATATAACGACGGATATGGCGTGGAGGTCAGTCTACCTGCACTCCGCTCCTGGGGTCGTGGGTTCGATTCCCACGCAGGACAATTTTTTGTGTGCATAAACATGAACGTTTGTTCTGGTCTTGGTGTCTCTTATGTATATGAAGTATGTATGTACAAAAAAAAAGAATTTTTGTATGTTTATCCGTTCTTTAGTATCCATAACATTTGTTCTTAATAATACTTAGTTTGGAACTAAATAATTGGTGTAATTGTAATTTATTTTCCATAATTCAAAATATTATCTAAGCACTTAAAGCTCGACTCTATTCCCATCCCTAAAGGCGCATATACACCAGTCATGCTGTATTATTACTGGCCCTATTAATTTTATAGAGGGCTTTTATCGGCTCCTTTGTGCCACCTAATGACAAAAATATGATACTGGGTCCATATACCGATCTATATATACGTGTACAACAACAGTGTTACAATAACAGGTTTATTATCCCTTACCGAATATTTTTTTACGTTATTTAATGTAGCGAATGTAATGGACTATTATTTAAGAGGCCTTTTCTCTATATGGGGCCTAGCGTATACAATAGGACCTTAAATTTATTGTACTTAGTACAATTATCCCAGATATAGTCGATAAATTACTATAAAATTAATGATTACTGACAAAGATAAAACTTATATTACTAAAAAGAACGTTACAAACAAATTATATACACAAACACGCACGCAACACAAACGAACGCACGCACACGCACGCATACGCACTCACGCACTTCGACACACACACACTCACAAATACACACGCATACGTACATTTTCTTTATGAATATAAACGTTCGTATGCCGTATACTCTATCTAAATAACTGCATAAAATAGGAAGAGCTGTAGTAGAATACAGATTATTATTATCGAGGCAAATGAAAAATTAATGGGGTATCACCTATTAGCATATACAAAAATAACTAGGCAATGTTTAAATAATTTAGCTTCAATTATATTGGGTAGCCAGCAAATGCAAGGTATTATAAAAAAATTAATAACGGCTGCGACTTCTTGGATGTATTTTTTTATATAGGGCGATGGAAATTATGTTTAGAGTACTAAAAATAATGACATGGCGACTAATATTATCAGTCGGATAACAAATAATATGTTATGGCAGTTGTGACTTCCATCTAAAAAAACACTTTCTGGCTTTGATTTACGAGCAGCTGTAATATAAAATAGAGTATTATAAATAAAAACCTCTGAAAAAAGTCTGAAAATCTAAATCCCTAACGCGTTTGCTATAATCATCACTATTTTCTTTAATTCTAATGGTTTTGTGTCATAATATCGGCTGCTATAATAATTAAATCTCCTACATTTTCTTGCTTTATAGTCACAGTCCCAAATTGTTACATAGTATAGCACCTCGTGTGGGCGGAGGCACCTCCAGACATTTGTTCCCCACATAGTTTGTCGGTTTTTGTGAGACGTCGGCGACATTTCTTGCATAATGATAAATAGTAACTACTTACCCTTAAATGGCCCTTTAAGGATTGCCGGTGAATAGGCGAACATCTCCTACTTTTGGTGACAACCATTAGGCGAAATAAAAACGCATATGTGCGTAGTAACTTAAATGCGTATCATTCAAAATCATTCTTTACTTCGTTGAATGTGAATATGGCACCAAAAACAAAACATGTAACAAAACCCAAATTACAAAAGCTGTAGTTTCTCCATGTTCGAGCCGCGTGCCCGCGGGAATACATGCTCAGTATTTGTACAAAGGCCAAAGCTGTAATACAGCTAGGAAATATACGTGTGTGTATATCCTACTCTGCGAGCCTACATATTCGGCAGGAATCACGCAGCAAAGTTTACAGAGGGCAGTCATCCTTCATTATCTTCATCATAATTTCAGTTTTTTTTTTTAAATATGACACTTCATAATGACTACGTCCTGATCGATGGTAAGCAGTTGATGCAGTACAAAGAAATGATTGCTCTTCCTTCATACCTAGGAACAAGCACGGCACAAAGCACACCCACTCATGACGGCCTACTGAAATGCAGTTTCACGCCCCGCATAAAAGACCCGGATTATAAAAAAAAATAATACACTGCTAAACCTATGTTTAGCAGTGGATTTTGCTCTCCACTCCACTATTCCCTAATGTTCTCTACGTTTATCGATCTTGTGCCACTAGCATCTACCGCATCACCGCTGCTTCGCGATCGCCATTGAAAAATCTAAACTCTTCATAGGCCGGCCGGCCCTTCATGGTCAAGACCAATCGTCATCAGTCCTTGGATAGATGACTGTTAATATGGTATTGAATATCGAGCGCTTATATGCTTTGGAAAGCCGCCGGTTGTGCCCGTTGTCACTATGAGTACACTACACAAAAAGGGTAAGTACTCGTATAATAAACTAGGACAAGTACATGTAAGAGGCTATATTAGAGGAAATTAAACTGTAGGACGCCAGAACAACTGACACGTTGAATCCGCACTGAATCTGTTTATTGCGGTTCAGAGCGATCAGAGAGGTTCAGAATTATTTTAATCGACTGTGATAATGATAATGGGAAATCACATTTCAAGAAAGACATAAATAAATTAAATAATAAAATATCACTCTTTCAAACTTAGTTTAATTAGGAACGCCAATTCAAAAGGGCGTTACAAGTCCTATTACGAGAACAACCAACGATCTTGAAGAATGGTGGTAGTGGTGGAAAACTTTAATAAGAAACTTAATTTTCACACTAAGGCGATACTTCTTTAGCTATTGGTTGCCACAATACTCGCAGCATAGAATACATATCTGCGCGTATGATTTCTAGATTATACTGTTTCACCAAGTGGGGACGAGGCGAAACATAATTTTTTTAAAACCTTTTAAATTTTGCTTTCTATTCAAATGTTGAGAATTTATCAGTACGAAGTTGAAATACGCATTGGGCGAGTTTGTTCGATAAATTGTAGTTAATAAGATTGCCGAAACTCCCAGTGCCCGAAAATCGTGTCCCAGTTGGTATTCCCTGCATTCCGGGTATCAGCTGTTCATCAATTTATCGCATTACGTTCCGAAGCACTCGCTCGGTTACTATGGCATCGCTTTCCAAAAGGAAATTGCTACTCTCTACCGTTTCATAAATCACCCCTCAGGTGAAATTTAATATCTGAACGCGAGTCGCGAGGGACCCCTGGTTGAAGCCTTTTAAAATGGCCACAATAAAATTTCCTTATGCTCTATGACTTTTAATTAAGAAAAATATAATTGGCTTTGGCGTTCTTTGTATTCTTAATATTTTTTTGAGGATCAGGCATTAAATAAATGTTTTATAATTAATTACTAAATAATTTATGGCATTTTCAAATGATATGCTGAATGAAATTGAAAAATATATCATGTTGTATTCTAATGCTAAGATAAAAGTATTCTCATGAATGATAAGATAACCTTATACATGCCTAATCACTTCGCGGGAGCTTAAGTACAAAATAATCTGTCAATGAACTCGCTAAGTTTCATTCTTCTGTCACCTACTATATTTGTATTTAAAAACTAGAATTCCCATTTCGCCCTTAAGGCGCTTGTGCTACGAAAGGATTGCCGTCTGTAGTATAGCGAAGAGTTTTGAATTCGATGTGAACTGGCTTTAAACAGTACGACTGACTGTCTCGGTAGGTAGTTAAATGAATCTTCTATTTACTATGAAATACACCATCGCTGTGGCATAAGAATTAGCACCCTAATTATATAATGGGCAGTTATATATTGCTTATAATTATTTTGGCCCTTGATTTGGTGTGTTATTAAGGTTTAAAAATCAAACATCTGAGGCATAGTGCTTATGTAGGTTTGATAAGTAAATTAAAATAATAGAAATTAATAATTTTTGTCCAACTAAATTCTTCTATAGCTATAATTATGAATTAAAACGAAGAGGTACAAAATGTTTCAATGCATTCACAAAATTCAAGATTTAAAATAGTTAAGTGAGCTTCGAAGTGACTTGTTAACAAAATAAGACCGCTGTCTGTTTCAGAGATACCCCAGGCACTTTCTGAAGCTAGTGTCTCGAGTAGGACTCCTGACACGACTAGTGGATGAGCAGAGATACTCCTACAGACTGACGTTGATTTATATTTTATTATTATTATTTATAATTATACACACATACCTACATACAATCACGCCTGTTATACCAAATTTTCGCCTGTTGTATTGTTGGTCCCACGTAATAGTTGGCGAGCCTATTGCCGATTATCGGGAACTTTTATGTTCGCCAGAGACTCGTTCGTTAATCGACAGCTGCACCACATGCAGATGAGGTTGGCTTGGGCTCCTCAGATCTTTTTAGGAGCCCTATACACCCATATTATATGTAATAAGCTATCTTTATACATATAAGGCTATCCTTTGAAGCTACAGGTACATAAACACAATTGCAATTATATTATTTCCTACCTTAATAGTATGAGAAGCCAAACTTGTATGGATTTATAGGTAATAAATAGTGAAAATATTACGTGCACGCTTTAGCGCTCGATCTACGACATCGGATATTACCACTTTGCTGTACATAGCCAATCATAGACAGGAAATTTTAAATGGAGAGAAGATTGCAGAAACTGTAAAATATGTTTTAACAAGAATATAACAAGCAATATTAAACGCAGTTACACTATTACATAAAGATAATAGATACATTTAAGCTGCACAGAAAGATATTATATAATTCGGACGACTGATATGGCGTGGAGACAGTATATCTGAGGTCGTGAGTTCGATTCCTACAATGGACAAACCTTTATGTGAATGAAAATGAATATTTGTGTTGGTGTTTTCTATGTAGATTACTTAATCTACATAGAAAACGTATACCTAGGTATTTAAAAAAAATAGTTTTTATATATGTTTATTCGTCATTTAGTACCGTTAAGACAAGTTCTTAATGATGCATATCGTGAAACTAAATAATTGTTGTGATTATAAGAGAATTATCATTGTAATTTATTTTTACTAAATGTGCTTATAGCGATCGATGTAGTTTGATCGATTATATGGATTTATGATTTAATACGTTTATTATGGGATTCGGGAAATATAAAATAAAAAACAAAATGAAATTATTTAAGTTTGGCTCAAAAAAGCACTTATGAATGGCATACTTATAAACTAACGCGCCCATTCAATGCGGGCGGCAGCTTGATCGTAAAAGAACGGGCAAGAAAATCGTCAATGTTGGTTTTTTCTCCCGCCAGTTACACTATAAATAAGTAAGAAAACATAGATAAAAGTGAATTCACAGCATTTAAAACTACGAGAAATTATAAAATGAGTTCAATTAGTCTAATTCTTTCAAATTATAATAAATAAATAAATATTCTCTTACAATCACACCAATTCTTTAGTTCCAAGATAAGTATCACTAAGAACTTGTGTGTGTGTTTTTTTTTTGTAAATACATACTTAATATACATAGGAAAACACCCAGACCAGAACAAATATTCATGTTCATGCACACAAAGATTTGTCCTGTGCGGGAATCGAACCCACGACCTCTGGAGTGAAGTGCAGGTATACTGACCTCCACGCCAAATCGGTCGCCAAATTATTAAACTAAAGACACCACAAGTTTGACCATTATATACAAAAATCATAGTTATAATGTGTCAGGCCTTTGACCAAACAGTAGTTTTTCGTGTGTGTGATGTTTTTCAACGGTTCTTCTTGATTGAAAATCATTGTGATTTAGTGTAAAGGAAAATAATATAAAGCAGCCATAACTATACTGTTCCGTCCAAAACGCTTCAACTAAATCCAAACAAACATACTACCTACTCTATCTACAAATTGGTATTATAAAATGGATTAAGCTGATAAGTGGAGGTGGGATAAACATTGGTAACAGAGTAATGAGCTCGTAGTAGAATGGGGTGATCAATTAAATCCAATGTTGCACGGGCCGCGCATACCTAACGACGCATTTGTTCAATTGGTCATTATGAGCCTGTTAGGTAAGAGGTAATGTATTCAATTCTTTACTGAATCGAAGTGAAACAAGAAAAGGAATAAATGCTCAGTTAGTGGTAGGGGGGTTTCTAGCTCATGATCATCGTCTGCTCTTCATCGGTCTCTTCAATAGCATTCCACTGAGTCCACTTTTCAGCTCTTCGTTTTCAACTGCCAATTAAATTCTAATATTATTCATTATTTCCTAATTCTCAAGTTATGACATTTCATAACATTTTTCACTCGCGCTTAAGAAATTTGTGGCTTGTGTTTTAGAGTTTACCTATTTTTAACAATTATTTCTAAAAATCTTATTTCATTTCCCGCGGTTTAAAAAAAAGGCCCTCAATCCAGATGCACATCGTGACTAGTTAGTGAATGGCAACCACGCTTTAACAATTAAGAAATATGAGTTGTTTTATTCATATGGCTGGTATAATATAACTAGAGCTGGACTATATCCCGTCTGATGGTAAGCAGCCGATGCGATTTAAGAAAGTAAAGCGCACTTATGATGACCTAATTGTCGTAAACGCGTCGTAAAACGTTTTACCGTAAGACCCAGAGCTATACATAGCAGCTGAGAAACACAAGCGCCTGCAGGTGTACTTGAATGGAAGCCGAATGGTCTCAGACAGACTTTTTTTGAACGTGACTCGTCTGCTATAAACTGCCTGATGTCGTGTTAGTTCAACAAATAAAAGCGCCCGGTACTGTGGAATAAGCGCACACGCTCATAACAACCCGCTTAACATGTTAAACGCCAGCGGTCCCCGACACAGTAAGGTGCGTTAGTTTTTAGAATATAACTGAGACAAGCTATAAAAAAAATGTGGGTGCCTCATTAGATTGAATGTGAATTTTCGTGCCCGACTAATATGGCCCCCCGACACAGTAGATAATGTATTGTTTGTCAGGCACTTGGCGTTCAAAGACTTAAAGTAGACCGAAGTTGTAGTACCATCTCAGCCTACACCGGTCCGGAACAGAATAGCTATATGGATAATAAAAATTAAGGATAATAATTATTGATATGTCAAATTTTATCTGTAATTTTCATGAAGTTTATTTATAAATGTAAAACATAGCGTGAGTATTTTATCACAAGACTCGAAAGTATGCAAAATAGTACCCTCTTACCTTACCCCTGAATTCTGCAAAAATATCAAATAACTTTGTAAACAATATTTTGTTTCAGCAAAAATTTATGCAAATATTATTTTATGGTAACATTCATTAACATTCCTAGCCGCATTAAATTTCAAATGATGGTCTCTAATTTACATTCGGCCAGGCCCGACCACAAAGCCTTCAAATGAAGTGGCTAATAAAACAGCCGAAATGCCACCGCCCAATGCCGTTATTTTGCTGATTCACCAAATGACTTTGATAAATGAACCACTCTATCAATCAACCCAAATTGTGCGCTAAGCCTTTAACAGGTAGCTCCCAGATAATGGGGAGATTCGACTCCCCGAAATATGAGGCTTTCCATTGGCGATATTAATAATCCAGTTTTTATTATATGCCTGAATATTGTGAAAGCCCAATATTTAAATGAGTTGCACAACAAGAATCAAATAAAATAATGTACAAATATAAATTCTGAAATATCAGCACTACGTTTTTAATTCAAATTAAACTAAGCATGTTGAATTTTTATAGACATACATACTTAATATGTATATATTTAAGGACGTGGTAAAGACCAAGACGAAAAATCGAAACGTGAACTCAACTGTTTGTCTGGACTCGGAATCGAACTCATTTTTCTCACCTTAGGATCAGACTGCAGATGTACCAACCTCCATACCGTCATATCAGTATTCAAACCAAAAATATTTATGGCAATTTCGGAGCGTAATAAAAAGGGGAAAAATTTACAATTTCTAGAAAGATATATTCGATGTCTGCTCAAAAATCATAACGGAAGTTTCTTCATTCATATTCCAAAAAGTTGACGGATTAAGGTATAATATAATATTCTCATGACATTTCACAACAGCGAACTCAAGTCCGTTCGGAATCAAACCCACAACCGTTGGAGCGATGAATGGGTGTACCGACCACCGAACCACATCAGTCGTCTAAAGAAAGTTTGTTATATTTTTCATACGATTATTATACTGTTATACTAAAAAACTAAAAGCCCACAGCATATATATTTTTTCTTACTTGGAGGGCAATACTTGACGAGATTTTTTGGCTAACTTTTCTGCCCAAGTTCCTACCCAGAGTTAAAAAGTGCGGTAGAATTTAAAAATATTATTGAGCCAAACTTGAAAAAAAAATGCGGATGATCATTAGATTAAATGTGAATTTTCGTGCCCGACGTTGCCATGTTCGTCGGGCACGAAAATATTTACGCAATATAAGAACGCAATATTTTTTAAGCCTGTTTTTCTTAATTTGTCTCATTACTATGATTACACCTTACCTGATTTTATGCAGATAATAAAATCCCTGAAGTAAAAGTCTTTATTACTGCGAATTCCAAATACACAAATAAATTTTAATCATTTATTGCCTTAAGTAGACGACGGTTGGCGGATTGTAGATAAGGTTTTCAGTTTCGTAAGTTTTAAACAAACCGGCCCACTCTTAATCAGTATACTAATATTTTTGACGACCGACATGGCGTGGTGGCGAGAATACCCGCTCTCCGCTCCTAAGGTCGTGGGTTCGATTCCCATGCAAGACAAATTTTTGTGTGCATGAACATGAATATTTGTTCTGGTCTGAGTGTTTTCATATGTATATTAAGTATGTATTTTTTATAAATTTTTAAATATTTTATGTATGTATGTTTATCCGTTATTTAGTATCCATAACACAAGTTCTTAGTGATACTTATTTTGGAACTTATTTGGTGCAATTGTCAGAAAATATAAAAATATATAAATATAAAAAAGGGGCGGTAAGGTTCTTCAAGGACACTCGCGAACCGGCAAACATAGTAGCGGACGGTCTCTCCCTATGGACCGATGATCTGGTCAAGGCGGCGGAAAGCCAGTGGATGCAGGCGGCTCCGGATCCCTAGATAGGGAAAACTTTTTGGGAGGCCTATTTTTAGCAATGGACTTTATATGGCTGAGATGATGAATGAATGAATGAAATGAAATGAGATGATGATTTAAAAAAAAATTGAAAAGCTTTGTACCTACAATTTTCAAAATTAAGAATATTCCCATTACTTATGTTGCGCTAGTAAAACGGTGAGGTTTGAACCTAGTGCCACGTACTTAACTGAACGTTCAAGCGAAAGGCGACCGTCTGAAAACTGTTCTGGACATAAATAGCGCTGTAGCGCACTATACGTAAAGTTAAATATATTTAGCGTATAGCGTTTCTATTAGGTTGTAGAATACCTCGCACTGAGTACTACTGTCTTCCACAGAATTCATAATGCTCATCAAAATGTTACTACTGAGCACGAGCCGCCTTTTAAAGTGGAAACCAATGTTTCTAATAAAGTTGATTAGAATTCTCATCATATCGTTTAATCAAAGATAACCAAGTCCATCTTTCTTAGTTTCTGATTAGCCATCGAATTAAAGATCCAAATCGCCTTTGAACCAATTTAATTTAGCCGGGAACATTTAGGCGACAACCCTGATGTTAAGGAATTTATGTCGATCGAGAAACTTCTTAATTAGGCAAGGTATTTACCAAAAGGGCCGTGAAGCTTTTTCGAATTTAAACGAGATACCGAGGTGGTACCTCCTTCTCTCCTTTAAATTAATTACACCTCTTAAGACGGTTCTTTGGAATAGAATTTAAAAACGTAGATGTGCATTTGTTAAAGTCTATTGTGTTTGTATAAGGAATAAAATTTTAAATTTAAACATGGAAGTTTTTTGCAGTTATTTATACATGGGTTATCTTAAACCAGAGTTACATATTGTGTTACGTAGGTATATCATCTGTATAATTAAATAAAAATTAAAGCGAAAGTTCTGTTTTCGGAAATTTGCACTAAATTGTATAAAACGTTTATTGATATAAGGTACTTTTAAAGAAAACATATTTACGAAAACAATCTGCGGTCTGGAAGAGAACGTGTTGGCAGGCGCTAATTAGGGGTGGCCTGTGCAGCAATGAATTGCAATTGATTGATTCATCATCATCATTATTTCAGCCCATTAACGTCTCACTACTGAGCACGGGCCTCCAGGTCCAGCCAAGGTCAGGAAGATTCAGCTCATACTCCTCAATGCGAACCCAGTGTATTGATGAGTGGCACTACTAGAAATCACATTTATAATATACTAGCGTTCACCAGTGACTTCATTCATGTTTTTTCACACGGAAACCATAAAATTTTACTTCAGATGCAGTAATCAAAATCAATCTAGTGGATTAGTAGGCGTAAAATCACAACAAGCAATAAAGCTCAATTTGGTATTCATAATTACTTAGTAGAGTTAGTGTGGTTTGTTAAGTATCTCTTGAACTTAAGCCCCAAACAACATAGGTTACTCATTTCACCTCCCATTCATCCAATACGTTTATGAAGCAGAATAGAGCTGCTGATTTAAGACGAAAATTTGCATTCTTAATAAGCGTAGGAATTCTCACAGCTGTTTCTGAGAATTACTGAGGTACTTGCAGAGTTTCAAGTGTTTCATAACGAATGCTTTATAAATTACTATGTTGCTGCGGTTTAACCGGCGTGAAATACGGTTGTGTATATATCGTATTTTCTCGTGTAAATTTGACAGCAGAAAAAAAAATTATTGAAAAAAGTATATACATCCATACAGGCAGTTGCATGTCCAAAAAGTAGTGACTAACCGCAAACGTAGCAGTTGCAAGTATAAAATAGCAGAAAAGTAAAAAAGTAAAGTAAAGGAAAAGTAAAGAAATGTATTGAAATAGCAGCTATTTCAATCTTTTTCTGTCTTAAAAAGCCAATACCGTTTTTTAATACGGCTTCAAGTCTTAATTAGTGAAAACTTTAAGAAATAGGGTAGGACACCATACAACATAGACTATAATTTACATATCTGCAAACCGACTAACTGCGACGAGTATATGTCACGAGTCCTGTAATTGGGCAGAAGCGTCGCCGGTAAACTTATTACAATTAATTTCTCAAATCTTAAGGCTTTCTAAAATGAGGATGTATGACATGATGAAGAGATTTTATAAGGAAAACATGCTATACAACGCAGGCGACAGGCAGTTAAATATCCGCAAATGAACTAACTACAAACGCAGCTGCAAGTCTATTTCACGAGTCTTGTAACTGGGTAGGAGCGTTGCCGGTAATCCCATTACAATTAGTTTCATGCGGGCACCCGCGTGATGCCCGCATCCGCACCGGACGATGCACACTGAAATAAATTACTTTTGCAGTGCATTTGTGTAGTATATTCGTTGGCAGTTGGGATTTGGGTTTCTACGGCAGGTTGACGTTCCTATAGAAGGAAAAAACTATGTATTGAAAACGTAATATGTAATGATAGGTTAAAATATAATGTGATTTATGTTTTATTAAAATGATGTTTCAAGCTTACGGCCTCCTTGGTGGAAAATGGTCACCGCAGACTATGAACGCATAAAAGTGTTTTCTATACCTACTTTGTTTGCAGTGGTACTTATCATGCTAACTATTTGAGAATATCCCCAAAAATTCCAAGATATACCTATGACAAACAGTTTTCCTTTCGGCAATCTTTTTCTCCGCTTCGCATCCACCTGGCCTTAAAAGAAACGGAAATTATTGAAAGCTATTAACAGGAAAAAGAAATATACTACATCTTAGTGTCCATCTCTGCTTTTTACTTCGAATTCCTGCCTATAAATCGGCACTTTAATTTCTAAGTTATCTTAATATTCATAAGTGCTCCATTGGAGTCCAATTGAAAAAAACTTTTTTAGTTTCTACCTCCTATAGAATTATCGTTCATAATTTTTGTGTCCTGATGTGACGCATAAAGCTGTCAGTAACAGTAGGGACATTTATGTCTAGTAAAAACCCTAAACGCCTTTACCACTTCCACAGCAAAAAAGAAATGCGAGAAGAATGGACGGAGCGAACTGGTCAGAAAACGACAAATAAATTGGTTTCCACAGACAACGAGTCCATTTGAAACTACGTTGCGGCGGACTCTTTTCTATACATTATTACTTTGAACCGGGCCATTCTCTTCTTTCACTATGGAAGCGTTACTTGGTAATTTTAAATATCAATTAAACGGAATTCGAATGTTTTGATGTTCACAATATGTTTTTTTCCTTAAACAGTCGATTGGAATCAGTTTAAATTTTAATTTCTGATTGACAAATACTAATCCTGGTAAGTTATTTGATAGGTTGATAGATAAACTGGCACTTCCCAAATCTAAAACATCTTACAATAAAAATTTTTTTTTTTATAATGTCTCTGTCTCACATAATTTCCGATTGCAGAAAAGAGATGACTTTCCTGGGGCAGTTACGAGATTTGACATCAATTTTCCGTTCCCTGAACGACCATCGGGCGACAAAAGCGGCCATCACACAAGCAACCCCACGAGACTCATCGCATGACCGACGACCTCTCAGGACAACGGAGTTTAGCTTTATCTTGGCACATTACTAAGGATGTTATATAGTAATGATTTCCTGAAAAGCTATCCGTGTGAACCAATTTTAAAACAATAATAGATATATTCCACGGTTCTATCTGTTTTAGGTGATGTCATATTTAAAAAAATCTATATGTAATCTAAAAAAAACCCTTTACTTTGGTTCGTAAAAAAGCGTCGGAGCCCAAAAGTGGAACATTGATGATAAAATTGCTAAATTAATAATACATACCGCACCCTATAAATCCCTATACACCTGGTTGGTTTTTACTAAACTGTATATATTTTTATTTTCTTTTTTAAATAACCTTAAAACAGCAACAGTTGTATACTCATTGGCTGGTATTGGTATTGTAATTAAGTCGACTTCATTTATGCGTGGTAAAACTTGAAAGAGATTATGTTGGCATCTTACTACATAAAATTATATGTATTTTGTATATAAAATAAATAAAATAATATACTACTAATTTACAATCAGCAGATTATAATAGGTTGGGGAAAAAGTCTTTTCGTATTTTTGTATGAAAAGTCAAGACATTTTTTCAAAGTTTATTTACATTTATTTACAATATATATGTACCGTTTTGTTGAATAACTTTCTGCCATTTTGTGGGCAGAGACATTATCCCGTTACTGTAGAAACTTTGGGACTTCTGATCAAAAAAACGGGACACATAGTTTTGGCAGTCCTCTCTTGAGGTCAACCTTACATAACCTAAAGAATTCTGCAGAGACCGAAACAGGTGAAAATCTGAAGGCGCAAGGTCAGGGCTATATGGTGGATGCACTAGGACCTCCCAGTCGAACTCTCTTAATTTTTGCTGAGTGGCTAAAGATGTGTGTGGTCTAGCGTTATCGTGATGAAAGACCACACCCTTCCTGTTGATCAATTCCGGCCGTTTTCTCTCGACTGCTTCCTTTAATCTCATCAGTTGCTGGCAGTAAAGATCAGAATCGATGGTTTTGCCGGGCGGTAAAAGCTCATAATAAACAATGCCCTTCCAATCCCACCATACACACAGCATCACCTTATTTCGTGTTAGGCCAGGTTTGGCCACAGTCTGTGAAGCCTGGCCAACTTTCGACCACGACCTTTTTCGCACGTTCTTGTCGTACGTGATCCACTTTTCATCGCCAGTTATCAATCTCTTCAAAAACGGCTCGGTTTCATTACGTCTCAATAATGAATCGCAAATGAGTACACGGTTCATTAAGTTTCTTTGAGTGAGCTCGTGTGGCACCCAAATATCGAGCTTTTTTGTATAACCAGCTTTCTTCAAATGGGTCAAAACTGTTTTGTGGTCAATTCCCAGTTCTTCAGCTACATCGTAACTACTAATATGCCGATCTTGCTCCACTCTTTCAAAAATGGCGTCCATTTTATTCGTAACAGGGCGACCAGAGCGAGGTGCATCTTTAACATCAAAATTTCCGGACTGAAAACGTTTGAACCAAATTTGTGCTACTCTTACTGACACTGCATCAGGTCCATAAACATCACAAATTTTTTTCACTGCTTGAGTTGCATTTTTGCCTTTTTTATAATAAAATTTTAAAATGTATCGAATTTCTTCATTAGATTCACTCATTTGTACGGAGAGAAAAACAAATGAAAAATAGCGGGAAACAACTTTTTTTTATTTTTTTCTTTTCTTTATAATGGAACCTTTTTAATGTTACCAAAACCAGCCAGACACAAATAGTACAGTCAAAAAAATTTTATAATAAGTTTATACCTACGTTATGCGAAAAGACTTTTTCCCCGACCTAATATTTAAGATACTTTCCCGCCATGTGGCATATCCGAGGTACATAAAAATATATAATCTCTCTTATACTAACGCGATTTGGAAGGACTTCGAAATTGCTTTTAAATAATCTCTGAGGAGGTCCTCCCGGTTTTGGTCCGGAGGACGTTGGCCGCGGGCGGGGTGTCAGAGCTGCAACCCAGGTACTAGCGCCCCGCCTCTTTCTCAACAAGCGGCGGGCGTCGTCGGAAGATTTTTACTGGGTATTACTGCTGGTGGTCGTGTCTGCCGGTGGTGAGTCCCACACACCTTTCTCGGCCCCCCTTTGGCCGGGAGACAGTGCGTAAATGAATTTTGTTACCGACGTAAATCAAAAATAAAAAAGAATCACCGACTTCCATTACAAAAATTTGACACCGATTAGGTAACCTGCTTCTGGACAGAGGTGCGCTAGCTGGAGTGAGTAAACGTAGCTGCAGAGGCTTACGCACAATGGTCCATAGCAAGGATTAAGTGCGAAAACCACCACCACTAACATAGAACATAGATCCTGCTTATTTAGCTTAAAGTAAAATTATGCAGATGATCATGCATTTATCCCATTTTTATGCATTGCAATGAGACTATTATATATATATATATTAAAATTAAGACAATACTTTTAAAAAATCTGTTTTTATATCACACGTCATAATTACTACGTCCTGCCTGATGGTAAGCAGTCAATGCAATGCAAAAAAATTAAGGCATACCGTGAAATAATCACGATACAAAGCACACCCACTCATGAAGGCCTGCTATAATGCTGTTTCACACAACGAATTCAACGAAAAAGTCCGCGAGTTATTGTTAAAATTACAATATCTCAACATTGCAAATCATATTCGCCCTCGGTTTAAACGCTAAACGTAACTTGTGGAGAGCCATTTTGTTGCAAAACTTCTATATTAAAAAACTTTCTAGGATCTTTTGGTCGTCATTTATCTGCAAATTTATATATTATGCCAATATCAACCCGGCTTCTAAGAATTTATTTATATCTCGTGAGACAAAACTTGAAACCGACCAATTACAAAATTTTAGCAATAATTTTTACTATTTCAATTTATACTTGTCTTTCGTAAATCGTAATTTTTCACATCTCATTACACTACTGTGCACAAATAGTGTAATTAAACGCTAATATTTGAATGTTAATTTAACAATGATTTTTATATTTTATTGTAAAGTGCAATTTAAGGTAAAGTCTCATTATCACATGACTGGTCTCGTCAACCCTGCTACATCGTTATATAGTCAATATATCGCTTGGTAACAAAGTCAAAGTGAAATCGTTCATTGCAAACATGAATCGAGATGTATCAACAGTAATCAAAAACCATTTCCAGTAGATATCTTACACACCGGAACAAACTATCAATGGAAACGCGTTATCTTCCGTAAAAACATGGTGCACGAAGAAAGTTACTACCTCTGTTTCATCTTATAATCAAAGTGCATTTAATCGCCCGTTCAACAAATTCTGCGTTACGATTGAAATAAATATTACGTTAATGATAGTTTTCAGTTAGAAACTGTTAAAACTAGTGATGCAAAGCTAAATATTATAAAAGCGATTACGAAGACCTTCCAAGTCGCGTAAATATAAGAGAGAGTATATTATTATGTATCTATCGGATGTGCCTCATGGCGGGAAAGTACCCTAAATATAACCTGCTGATTAAGCTTAAAGTGCAAGTATACAGATGATCAGTTTTGACGACCGATATGGCGTGAAGGTCAGTAGACCTGCACTTCACTCCAGAGATCGTGGGTTCGATTCCACACAGGACAAATCTTTGTGTGCATGAACATGAACATTTGTTCTGGTCTGTGTTTCCTATGTATATTAAGTATGTACTTACAAAAAAAGGAAATAAGTGTGTTTTACGGATAAACGGTCTTTAGTATCCATAACACAAGTTATTAATGATACGAGAGATTGTAAGAGAATATTTATTTATTTATTTGTCATGCATTTTTATGCATTGCAACGGCTACTATTACACAAACATCAGTATTATGACAATAATTTGATAATTCAGTAAATAATACAATGAATAGTAATAAGTTCACAACTTATTGTTAAAATAGGTTAAATAGTAACTAATAAGTAACTTATGTAACCGCCCGTATAACAAACTCTGCTTTACGATTGAAATGCTAATCACGTTAATGATAATTTTCAGTTAGAAACTGTGAAAACTAATGATACAAAGCTACTGCACACTCATGTTAATCACCCCAAATTGTAACTGTCACAACGTGAAACAATATTTCATTTAGGAAACTACGACTACGAACAGTAACTTTGATGCTTGCTGGTTGAAGTTTAGCGAACGTTATGCATTTTACAGAGTTCACACGATACGTGTACGCCAACATTGGGTTAATTAGGCCAAACAACAACAAAAATAGCGAGGAGTGCGCTGAATTCAAATTAATTAATTTTAGAGAGTTTTCATTTCAATTAATTTAAATATTTTAATTGGTCGAGTAGGATTTTTATACTATCATCACCTACCGTAAAAGCCAAATAGCCTACTTTCAGTAGTATTTTTTTTTTATATAATTTGAACTACCGTTCTTTTTGCAAAAACAAATCGTACTAGTACTATATAAATCTTGAGAGTTCTAACTTTCTAGTGCTGGAAGCGCTTGTAGCGTAGAGGCAAAAACCGATCACCGAAGTAAAAAGAGATTACAGCGGTCAGTATTTGGACAGGTGAGCGTTAGTGTGGCATTTAATATAGATAATAATATAATAGAAAGGCACGTTAAGGCGATATAAGAAGCGGCAATATCCTAGTACCCTCCGAGAAGTCAGCCAAATGCGCTATGGTCGCACAAGGAGGTAAGAGGGGCGCGTACACTGCGCCTCCCTGAGGAGGTCCTCCCGGGTTTGGTCTGGCGGGCGTTGGGCGTTTTTGTCCGCAAGCGGGGTGTCAGACGCTGCAACCCAGGTAGATTTTTAGTGTGTATTACTGCTGGCAGTCGCGTCTGCCGGTGGTGAGTCCCACACCCCTTTCGGTCCCCCTTTGGCCGGAAGGCAGTGCGTAAACGCATTTATTTACCGACGTAAAACAAAAAAAATAGGGGGCCCCTGCTGCCTAACCATGTACCATCCAGGAAGTCGGCCACACACGTTTTGGTCGCACGGGGAGGTAGGAGGGGCGCGTCCACTGCGCCTCTCTGAGGAGGTCCTCCCGGTTTTGGTCCGGGGGACGTTAACCGCAGGCGGGGTGTCAGACGCTGTAACCCAGTTACTGGCCTCCGCCTTTTTCTCAACAAGCGGCGGGCGTCGTCGGAAGATTTTAGTGGGTATTACTCCTGGCTGTCGAGTCTGCCGGTGGTGAGTCCCACACCCCCTTTCAGTCCCCCTTTGGCCAAAAGCACGTGCGTGCAAAACGCATTTTGTTACCAATGTAAAACAAAAAAAAAAGTGAGCAGACACTGACCCCTAACACATAGACACTGGGCCCTAAGCTTTGGTATAGGGCAACCAAGATAATGCTAGGATTTGATGATGTAGTAGATGTGAAGGTATATTAAGTAAATATTAGCATATTGGCTAAAAAAATTTAAGGCAACAGGACTCCACACACCTGCCTCTGGCAATCCCCAATTGGTCTGGGTGGTAGATATGACTTGTAAGCTTATCTTAGTGGTTTAGAGAAACCCAAGTTCAGTAGTTCCCACTACTCGTTAATGAGCTGAGATGAGTACTAGAGGTTCGATATATTATTATACTTTAAGAATTTTTTTGGCAAAATTACATGTTATAAGAAAATACGTACTTACAAACGGAAAGAAGTCACTTTTATTTATTTTTCGATAGACCACAGTCTAGTTTAATATTCTGTGGACACTTTCTTCGGACACCATAACACACTCTTTATTAATGTGTACGACGTGACTGTGGGGTGATGGTGTTCAAAATGAACCCCTTTTACTTACGTGTAGGTGTTATTTTGCTACATCACATTTTTTTCGGAGATTATTTATGAATTCTATTTATTTTAGTTTGTTATGATTTTATGTAAGTAACTGCGGACGATAATAAGTATCTTTCTTATACGTCCAAAAAGTATTCAATAAACATATATATTATATAAAGGGCTTCACAATGTCTGGTTAGGAGATATTTGTCAGTCAAAATGACAGTTCTATATCTATACAGACAGATAGTCTTATTTGTCAAGTAAACGCTACTAATGACGAACTTACTTGGATTTTGTGAAACAGGCCCTAAGTCATTGAGGATTTATAAGAAAGAATTTTAATGCCCAATTTTCTCCTTTAATTTTGGCGCCGCCGCGTGGAATAAAACACATGTTTTATTTTATAAAATTGTTATAAATTCGGGTGGGTTTTTAGCCAAAACTTTTTCGACAACGTACACAAACGTATTAAAATTTACATATTATCGTGAATGGTTACATAAAAAGGTTTAACTCAAAAACCCCATACAAATTTCTAGGTAAGTTTTCGCTACTTCACTGGGACTTTTACTTGACTGTGGCGGACCTTTTTTGACTTTGACTGTGACTAAAATAATAACGAAAACACAAATCACTTTATTTAATACCTTCTAATGCAAAATACCTTCTAAACGAGTGAATTAACATAGAAAAAAAAAACATTGCCTCCGATTTATAAGATTATTGTGATTATCATTGGTATATTTTCCAGCCTCCTTCATAGCTCGTCATGAAACCACCATCATAAAGATCTTTAATCGGGCTGCCATTACCTCGGTCGATTTCATTAGTCGTCCAATGCAGTCGGTCGCGCGACCGTTCCGCTCTCAACTAGTCATTAATTTGCCTTCGCTTTTCCATTTATAACACTTCTGGCACTATTTTTCTTCATAAGTTAAACCAAGAAGCCTGGAAACGAGGAAAATGTGGTAACGTTGAGCTTTACTTTCCATTTTTATTGCAATGAGATATTGCATTACGGAGAAGAAGCTATTACACTAACGTGTTGACCTATATATTTTTATAACTAGACTTACTGATCAATATGCACCAATAGTCCACTCCTTGAGGTCTTGAGTTCCCATATCCACACGCATAAATATCTATAACTGTGCTGTGTTTTTGCTACGTATAGTCGTTATGTATGTTTATTCGTTGTCTAGATAATGCGTTAATAAAAATTATGAATTTTACGCTTATGTACTCAGCTATTTCAATATTTGAAGTAGTAATAAGTTTTAATTATTAATCCAAACTCATTGTTACCTCCAAAAAAGTTCGAAACTAAGGAGACTTATCGTCCAAAAAAATTAATTTATGAAAACCCAATTTGGTTCATGTCATCTTTATCCATCTTGAGTCGAAAACTTTTTCATTGTACGCGATAAGCATTGAAAATGCGTCACAATACGAACTTTGGTAAACTTTTCTCGTATCTGAACTTCAACGAAACAAGTGACAAATGAATGGATTTCACAACAGAAGCAAGGAGCATTTAATAAGGGAAACTTTCGCGAAAGTTGCGCGTCGAATAGGACCTCAATTCTACTAAAATAACTAGTTGTCGAACCCAGACCCATACTGAACTGTAACATAAAAAAATATGTTCCGAACGGTTTTCTTCCTACGCGCTGCTATAGTATTTTAAGGATTAGTGAGTGTTCGTTATGTTGGCGATTAACTACTAACTACCTGACACTATTTGACATCACTATCATAACATCATGTTTAATGCTCCATTGCTTGTCAAATGTGGTGTCAGGAACTTTGCTATTATGCTCTACCTACCCCATAAGGGAGATAGATTTGCAGGTATGTGAGTGTAAATAAATTCGACGCGTACGCAGGAAATAAAAAACAGTAGGCTCTGAGCCGCTTGAATTCCCGCAGGTTGCTAGTTAAATAGGACATTTAAAATCCGTGCTTCGGGAAGCAAGATAAGCCGATTGTTCATGCATGCACAAGCATGTACATATGTGGTGGTCGTCAAGCTAAGTGCCTCTCGCACTATAAATAAAAAACATTTAAATGTCACCACACATCTACCTGCCAACCTCACCTGCTAGTGGTGCATCCGCCGATGAACGGACGAGGCTCTGGCATAAAGTTCCCGGTAAGCGGCATAATTTCGCCACCTATTACGTGGGACCAAAAATTAAACCTCTGCCTATTCCTTCGGAGAAACAGACGTGATTGATTGTATTCCATTTTATGGACTTACCAAATTAATTATAAATTAAATTAGAGCACTTTGACGTTCAACGGCACGAATAACTTAACGCTCCCGTAGTAGAATTACAGCTTATGTTCAGTATTATGTAACACTATGAAATAAATAGGACAAGAAGTCCAAATAATCGATACCACCTGAAACATATTTTAATTCTGTTGAGTCGATATTTTTTTTACTTACTTAAGTCCTGTTTTGCTCCTCCGTGTGCCGTTTTTCTTGATGTAGGTGTGATCTACTTTGTGACAAAAAGTTAGTACGCGAAGTTGTTTATAGAATATATAATAAGTTGCATTATTAATTTCTTTACATACTTTACTTATATAAGCTGTTATATATGTTAATAGTACTACGCCCTTGCTGGGTTTATGACAGTTCATGTGCTGTACTAAATATAATATTTTATAAAATTCTGTACCTAAACCAGTTATTATTGTTACGCAGTATATCCTAATATAAAGCATCGTGCTGCCTACTGTGGAGGGCGATGCGGATCTGTTCGGTCCGACGAAATAGGCTGCATACTCGTGGTCTTTTCCCCAACACCTTGCGAGTGACATCAAAATTGTCTCAGCTCTTCCTTGCAATGTGAAAAGTAGCCTATGTCCTCTCTTAGAATTTAGCTAGACCTGTACCAAATATCATTTAAAATTAGTACAGTACTCTTGGCTCGAAAGCGAGACAGACAGAGTTACTTTCGCACATATAATATAAGCATGAACGAGATAATAAAAATAATAATTATATCTAATCAGATTATGTTCAAAATGTTTTCATGCTGAACAATACACTGAACGAATAAAAACATTTCGTGTTAATATAACTTTAAAGGTTTCATAATGTACAAGTAACGTTTATGTGACAAATACTTCATCATAAACTGTAAATGATTACCGAATGAAACATACAATTTCTCCGATCTGTACACATAGTTTATTGTGAAACAGCCCCCAAGAGTAACATACAAACAGACGACAGGGACCAATGGCAAGTGGCATTTGTCACTTTCGCTCACTTTACACGTAATTGATTTAAATACACCCCGTGTAGTTAACTCCACTAATAACGACAACCTATTTGTTAAGCCTGAAGTAGCAACACCCGATGTTCCACACAATAGATCGTAGTTCCTCCGGAGTTCAATTAGGGAGTAACTGTAATAAAATGGAATTAAAAAACAGGAGCGAGAGCCCGCCACAATTGCAAAGTGCTTCCGAGAAAGATACTCATGTTCTTGGAATTTTTATGTTATTATTTTTTTTGTATATTTTACTTTTGCGACTATTTTCTTGTAATGTTTTTATATCTTAAAAGTAAGATAATTATATTATCCAAATACCCTCTAATATCATAATTATTATTGTGGATGCTTATGTTTAGTAATGGAATTCATATGGCTGTGATAATTAAGTATAATGATTAACATTTGGGTTTGTTGAGAGATAGAATCTAGTATTTATTTCTTGTAATTATGTTGTAATTATGTTGTAATTATGTTGTATTGTATTGTTTAAGCCAATCTTTGTTATAATTCGTTCTCATTCTATTTTTTATTTTATTTCTTATAGTTTACTTTGATAATAAGACTGTTAGAGTATTTATATGCATGTTGTGACACCTTCAAATGTTGTACATTTAGCTTGTTATAATGAATATTTACTTAGACATAAGAAAATAATGTCATAGCTACGGTTATCCATAATAAATAAATAAATAAGTTGTATAAAAACAGATGACATAGATCTAAAAATCTATTTTGAAATAAAATTTATTTTGTTTCATTTGTAGAAAATCCTACATTGTGACTCAGCTTCTACTATTAAGTAACCAAAATATTGACCCATGATGTTTGAACTGTTTTCGATAAATTAAACAATTATGCATGAAAGCGTAACGCAATATAATGGCCACATACTTGCCTCATATTTATCTTACAAAGTAAACCAGCCCCCTGGGCCCAAAATTGCTAAAGAGGAGTATTACTAAAGGTCTTATTACATAGGAAGACGTTAATCGGCGGGACGCACGCGTGTCGGAATACCCCCTAGTCAACGTCAGTACGACAGTCTCACACGCAATTGACAAGCTTTGGGCTATTTAAATTTAGAAGTTCGTTGTCGTCTTGCGCTTTGTTTTAAAAATACAGTCGTCCGTATGTATTGCGGCTACGGTCGATATAAAACGTACATTATTGATTATGCCAATATATGCTTTCCTGACTTAAACAAAGAACTTTTACTAAAATTGGACCGTCTTCAAACAGTACCATTTGCTTTATTTTCGGGGTCTGTAAGTATGACCACATTTACCCCTATCGTTTTTAACTTAAATTGTTATCTATTCCTCATCGTCGCCAAGTAAGGCTCCTAACTACCCTTCTTTTCCATTTTACACAATCCTGAGTCACCTGAATATTTACGTTCCAAATTCAGAACTCCCTCTTCTACTCATTCTAGGCAGCTTCGCTAGTGCGACAACTTTCTCCTTGCCACACCACAACGCAGTTCAAGTTTTATGTAAAACTCTTTCTGCATAAAAGCTATTCAACTTTAAAACTCCCTCCTTATTAATATTAGGTTGGCAGAAAGCAAACCTACTTTTTAAGGGTTGTTTAAAAAATACCATCATCTGATTGAGGCTTCATATCATAATTAATATTATTTAAAGTATAGATAGTTTATTAATAATACATATTTAATTCTAAGTAAGTTTATATGTTTTCTTATTCGCACTGTCTTATACTTTTCTGCTAACCCAAAGGTTAACTGGTAGAGAATGCCTTGAAGCATTAAGTTCGCCTTTTGTATTTTTTTATTTGTGCGATAAAGCTTGAATAAATAAAAACGTCTAAATTAAAGAATCCTTATTTATTCCCACAGAAAAGTCTTCAGTATAGCGCTCCAGACACACGTAGCAAAAGGCTTGGACAACTTACTTGAATGTCCAGTAACTACCAAAGTGTGTGCTGTTTCAGCCAGACAGGAAAACTTCCAAAATATCAGCACAGTCTTAACTATCTAGTAGTGGCAGACTTTAAGTTATGGCTTAATTTAATAACATTTAACACACTGTGATATCTCGTCTTTATCATGAATTATAATATATTGTCTTGATTGTAACATGGGTTTGTTTACCAAAATTTTGCAATAAATAATACGCATATGAAGATCTAGAAAAATTGTGTTGTTTCACAAGGATAGAGTAAACGGGGCAAGTTAAGCTAAAAATCTAAAACATACACATACAATCACGCCCCGCCAACATTTCGCCAATAATATTTTTGATCTCACGTAATACGAGGTGGTCGTAGGTAGCGAGCCTATTGCCGCTAACCGGAAACTTTTATGTTCGCCAGAGCCTCGTCGGTTGATCGGCAGGTGCAGGTGAGGTTGACTCGGGCTTCTAAGGTGTTGGTAGGACCAAAAATCCCTAATCCCTAACCACCCAAAAATCTAAAAATTTTAATCGAAAGTCTTTAGTGTAGTAGACGTCTCATCCTGCCAACAGCCTTTGATGTGACAAGAGCTTAGTGTACACAACCTCCTCTTCGATGCTCGTAACTTCAACGAGTTCAATTAGGCTAAGGGTCACGCCAGAACAATTAAAGAACAAATCGTCTGCTTAAGACAAAGGTGATCTTCCTAATTGCTTTTTGTTTCGATTAACAGTTTCAATTTGTGTTGTGGCATTAAAGTTTGTTTTGAATTGCGTCGATATGTTGACATAATTTGATTACTCACTTGTTTTACTTTTAATGGCGTCAGATGTTTTGAATTTTTAGATGTTTTGATCGGGAACAAGAAACGAGTACAATCCACCATTATGAAATTTAAATCTAATCCGACCAAAGTCATCTAAGTCAAAGTCAAAATATTTATTCAAGTTTGGCTTAATAATGCTCTCATGAAAGTCTGATTTGTAGAGGTTTTTGATCGGGAACATGAAACGAGTACAATCCACCATTACGAAATTTAAATCTAATCCGACCAAAGTCATCAAAGTCAAAGTCGAAATAATTATTCAAGTTTGGCTTAATAATGCTCTAATGAAAGTCAACTAAAAACGTAACGCTCAATTTTATCACATTTTTATGTAATTAACCTGTGTTACCTTACGCCTCCCTTTCTCGTTTCCAAACATGTCTATCCTGAGTCTGCTCCATTTTGGGACTAAATTGCAAAATTTGCCTACTTATCGTTTCCGGGGTTTGTCTCTATAACTTCTGCCGTCCATCGGCACCCACTCGGTGCTAATTTTGGCCCATCGTTTTGTTAATAATTAATTTACAGGCGGCTCGAAATCGATCGACGGAATGGAAACAATCGGGGAGGCCTATGTTAAGCAGTAGACTTCCAATGACTAATATCATAATTTCTCTAAGAAAAACTGCGTTCTAGTGTTTGACGCGCTCGTAGCTCCGCGGTGCTCGGTGGTCGGAAACGATCACCGAAGTAAAGCAGAGTTTACAGAGGTCAGTCCTTGGATGGGTGACCGTTTGTGTGGCATTTGATATCGAGCGCTTCCGTGCTTCGGAAGGCACGTTAAGTCGTTGGTCCCGGTTATCACTATATGTGGTAGTCGTTAAACCATGCCAGAAGCCTAAATAGGCGGCTTGAAAAATTCTAACAGCAGGACGCTATACACCTGCCTCCGCCAATCCGTACTAAGTCAGCGTGGTGGAGTAAGACCCAATACCCTCACACCTTGGTATGTGAGAGGAGGCTCGTCGTCAGCAGTGGGACGTTAATGGGCTGACATGATGAGTGTTTGACGCCCGCCCGAATTAACAATCGATTTTCAATTGTGTTTGAAAACCGGTTGTTTCATGCATAAAATTTTCAGTATCTATCAAAGAGTCGTTTTATAAGCTTGTCGATGAAGGGCAACACTAAATTCGTAGTCGAGGGAACTCTTACTGCCTCTCAGTCAATCATCTAATTTACGAGCACTTTGCGCTAGCACCGCAAATTGATAGTGCACTTTAGTTAGCAGGTAATTGCCTGTGCAAAGAACATCAATTTGCTAGATTTAGCATTTCTTATAGCTTTAATGGCTTATTAGCCTCTGTTATAATCTCACTTTATAAAGCAACAAAAACACAATAGCAATTATTGTTTGTTTTCGTTTCTGTGTATGTACTTTGCGTTACATATAGATCTCAATAATTCATAATTAATATTAAATAAACAATCGTAGTAAGTTTTTGATACCAACACAAACCTCTCGAGTAACACAATACTTTCTATAAAAAACGGAACGTACATATACATATCAACATTTTTAATTTTCTACCTAAGTTGACTTCAGATTCTGTCTAAAGCATTGTTTGATCTCATCTGAGCTGTCTGGGGCACATCATTTAGACAGTATATCGAAGTCATAAAGAAGGTTCTGTTCTTAAAAAAAAATTCAGTATTAGTATAAATAAACTATGTTGGGAATAATTTCCAGCGGGGCATATTAACAAATATTCGAATGTTTAGGGATCCTACCAAGACCTAAGGAGCCCAAGCCAACAAGTGGTACACCTGCCGATCAATGGACGATGCTCTGGCGAACATAACAGTGTCCGGTAAACGGCAATAGGCTCGCCACCTATTACGTGGGACCAACTATATAATTGGCGAAGTGTGGGCGTGTAATATGCCTCTCCCTACCCTTTCGGGGAAACAGGCGTGAATGTATGTATATATAATTTCCAGCAATTTTTCTTTGTGTAAATAAAACATTTGGGAATAGGATCATTTTAATGTAATAATTTACAATTAAATTTCTATGTAACAATACAGGTGTATTGTGGTACACTATGGAAAACTTGAGATTTCCATACACATTGCTCTTGATCCATGTTTGTAACCGACAATAGCGCTCCGCAGGCGTTGTTTTGGTTTCAACTGCGGCCTGATTGTTTAGTTATTTCCAAGAGGGAGGAGCAGGTAATCGGGGCCTTTGACGCCTCCACATTTATTGTCCCTGAGCGTCAGTGCTTCGTTCAGTTTAAACAAGCAAGACTATTTAAGTGTACGCCCGGTAGAAGTAACAATCACAGGAGAAAAAACAGAGGCTACACAACCTACTAAAAATTAACATTAGATAATATGTAATAGTCATAACAATATTACTATGTAATATAGAGAGTTCTGAATCTCAGGGTTTTGACATTTTCTATATACACTCGGCGTCAAAAAAATCACACCTTTAAAAATCTTCAATAAAATTTCTTAACCTTATTTAGAGGATAGCGTTGGGTATCAATAGTTGCAGAAAAGATACACCCTCGTATCGTCTGAGAAGAGAACAGCACTCCACTGCTCAAAGGTCAAATAGACGTGGTCACGAGCAAACTGCAAGCGTGCAATTTTGGACCCGTTCCATCTCTGTGGGCCGCTATCTTCTTCTCCTTCAGTCTTCTTCTAACCTGCGAACTGCCTGGAGCTGCTGCTGCAACTCAACAGCGTTGGTGAATCGATTTCTTAAAGAGTTCGACACCAGGAACCGGTCATCTCTTTCCGAAGTGCAGCGACGTCGACCAGACCCATGTCTGCGGATTTAGCCACCGGTCTCTATGAAGCGCTGGTACACACTCCGAACCGAAAAACGGCTCAGGTTCAGTTGCCGAGCGACATCACACTGCCGCATTCCTGATTGCAGTAGTGCAACCACTTGGGTGGCTTCACCAGCTGTGGTATCCATTTTCAAGGTATTTTTTCTTCTGTGAAATCAGTGCGTGTGTCCTCTTCAACGGTTGAATAGCGAACGGTAGTAGTGTGGTCATCAACGTGATCCCCCTGGTGGAGCTCACGGCGCAGTGTCGGGGCCAAGGCCCCCTGATCGCGGTGTCTGGCGGCGCCCGTGAATACGGGCGCGTCCTTGGGGTGGCTGTTCAGCCAGTGATAGTCCGGAGTGTCTAGTCCGGTGGGGCGCCGCGATCGAGCCCTCGGGCGATCAGCGGCGCGTTGTGTTCTTCAGTGTCTTCAGGTCAAGTCCTGGGTCTCCTGAGGGATGAGGCTGCGGGCGTAGGCCCTGGCATCCGGTGGACGCGCGTGTAACGGCGCCAACCCTCTGATGTGGTCGTGGCCAGACGCATCCGCACGCGCGAACATCGGTCCCGCCAATCGACCTACGAAGGATTCTATGCTCTCTAGCCTCAAGTCCCTCGCGATCGTAGCATTTCTCACGTAGCGAGGTGCCTTGACGATGTGGCGAAGGGTCTGGTTTTGAAATGTTTCGAGCTTCTTTCTGGCCTGCTTCCGACTGCGACCGATTGCGACTGTTACGGGTAACAAATTTGCATAAAATGTTCTGTGATATTTTATGTATGGCATTAGGTTTCGTTTTGTTACTTACAAGTTATGTTATTTATTAATTAATTTAATTTAATTTAATAATCTTTTAAATAAAATCTTAACTGGTGCGGCTACTTGTACATATCAAGAGTTAATGACAGTTGAAAGTGATTTTCACAGAGAGGTGCGATTTTTTGACGCTGAGTGTATATAATTTAATCTACGGTAGAGACAAATAAAAAAAATGCTCGTATCAGTTTCCATTCCATCGTAATATTGTGAAGGGCTTAAAGTTACAGTTTCTCCACTAAGTCGCCCTAAGCAAAGCTCAGACTGCAGTCCTTCCTCGCTGTGCAGTGTGTGCTCGCAGAGCAGTGAAAACTGCAAATTTCTTACCATGTCACAGCCACCACCTGCAAGATCCACTCTGCTGCAGCAGCGCTACGTGTTACGGGTGAGGAACCACGAAAAAGGCATCGCCCGGGCATTGCCCTTCTCTGGATGCGGAGAGACATGGAAAAGTGTGATCTGAACCATCATACCTGTGGTCGCCCTTCCGTAAGCTATTTATCTCTTCCATCTTTCCGCTTGCTACGTATCTTCCATTGTGAGCTATAAAACTTTTGTTCCTATAATACCAAAAAAATAATATGTCATAAGCTCGGCGAATATTCAAATATTACTGAACTGATTATCCATAATAAATTTGTCAAAATTAAATTGGTTTCATACGTAAAGGTCATCCAGTTCTATATGAGTATGAAGTTTATTTATACGAATACAAATTACTTATTCAATATCTGGTATTTACAATATCTGTGTTATGATTGGGGATTTTTTTAAGTAAACGAATACTTGTATTAGATATCCCCGTTCTCAATTACAATAAGGTACTCAAAACAGACATGTAAGAAGTTTTTTTTATTTATTTCATTCTTAAAACATTTACACAAAACTATGGGATATTTCTAACGGCATGTCTATTGGGGTGTGTCATTTCTAGTACAAACGACAATTTTTTTCGAAAAATTGTGAATATATAGTTCTATAATATTTAAAGCTTTGCTCTTCTATCGGCGCCTTTATGGTCGGGGCGTCCACAAGATCCCTATTTGCACAGTAATAGCTTCTCAGGCGTATTAACAAACTTTGCCAAAAAACAATTTATCTCCAGAGTGGTCTTCGAGCGACGAGGCGATTCACGCTAAACGATTCACGTCAGAAACTCTACTTAATAAATTTTCATGAAATTTTAATTTACTGCCTACCCTGGACACCTAAAGTTCATTAAAAGCTAAAGAAGGAAACATTAAATTACTACATATTTAGAATGAGATATTGCTAAGAAGTAAAGTTTTACTGAAAACTGATTTAAGAGGCACTTATATTTATTTGGATTATAAAATGTGCCCCCTAGCGAAGTTTCCTCATGAGAACAAAGAAAAGCTTTTTAAAATGGCCGTGAAATAGTTTTTAAGTCTTTGAACGCGAATTTATAGATAAGCAATAGGCTTCTATTGTGTACGCGACTGATAGCGTTCATCCTGTTAATTTTAATATGTATTATAACCACATATGTAAAAAATTCGGGAGCTTTTATATAAAGGCGCTCGGTGTGTTGTATAGATAAATCCAAAATATAGTTAGACATCTTTAATATATCGCCTGAAACTAAACAAAGCAACTGCTAGCTTAGCTTAGCTCTGGGTACTAAACAACTTAAGGCATCCAAAATATCGCAGGAAAGTAGAAACAATTATTAGAAAGTAGTCTTCAACATACAGGGTGTATAGGGTTCCTTATAAGATCTGAGGAGCCCAAGCCAACCTCACTGCCTGCCGATCAACCGACGAAGCTCTGGCGAACATGGAAGTTCCCAATAAGCGGCAATAGGCTCGCCTCTTATTACGTGGGATCAACAATAAAACTGGCGAAATCTGAGCATATAATAAGCCTCTGCCTAACCCTTCGGGGAAACAGGCGTGATATTATGTATGTATGTATTACTTTAACATGCCTTATTTAATTCATAATGAACTAAAGGAAAGAATCATCAATTATGAATTGATAAAAATATATTCTTTCAAAGACGCAGTAAACATTCCAAGTGACGGTTCTGTGAAGCGCGTCGTTGGAAATTTACCACTCCGCCGCTGCCGCACAAAATAATTGATATCAATTACAAGCCATCACGTGAAATCTCTTTGAGGCTCTCGGATCTCGCAGCGTTTTTGCTTTAACGGATATTATAAAAGTTAAATGAGTTATCGTATTTGAGAGTGTAAGTAAAACGTTTTGCGTCAAGTCGAATTAGCAATTTGCGCTCCCCAAATGGCGTTCGTGGTCAGGTTTGCCCAGAGGCCTCTCGTAAATTACCAGAGGGTCGTATACAAAATTAGTAGACGCATCATGGCTGACGTGAGTGGGTGCATTGAAAATTAAAAAACCAAATATAAAAAAAATTATTACCATTATTCTACTGATGGAAGTATCAAACACGGGGGTGGATTAAATTTTAAAAGAATTTATAATAGGTAAGTAAAACTGTGGTCCAAATTAGGGTTGTAACGGAACTTCGCCTCCGCCTCCGTTACTGCGGAAGCTCCGCAAGAAATCGTACCTCCGCATCCGCCTCCGCCTCCGTAAAGTATATGCGGAGTTATAACGGAGGTGTATATTGATACGTTAATCGGTACAAAAACGCGCGAGCAGCGACGCTCGACGACGCCGACAAAATCCTGTTTTTCAAACATAATTTGCCTTTTCTTCATTTTGAATACTAGTTGATTAAATAAGTAACTAAAGCGTTCTATCAATGTATACACCTATGTCATTGAAATACAGACTTTTTATTATACCATTAATGAATATTTTCTATATCCACTTTCACTTTTGCGCGCTAGTTTTTAAGTTTTGACGTTCATAAGAGCTCTTTTGAGACAAACTTTTTTTTTTGTTTCACGTCGGTAACAAAATGCATTTACGCACTGCCTTCCGGCCAAAGGGGGACCGAAAGGGGGTGTGGGACTCACCACCGGCAGACACGACTGCCAGCAGTAATACCCACTAAAAATCTTTCGACGACGCCCGCCGCTTGTTGAGGAAAAGGCGGGGGCCAGTACCTGGGTTGCAGCTTCTGACACCCCGCCTGCGGCCAACGTACCTCGGACCAAAACCGGGAGGACCTCCTCAGAGAGGCGCAGTGGACGCGCCCCCCCTACCTCCCCGTGCGACCATAGTGTGTGTGGCCGACTTCCCGGAGGGTCCATTGTGAGACAGCAGGGGCCCCCTGCCCCCACTGCCTAGACCCTCCTGGCCTGCCCGCTGCGCCCTCCACAGGCCCCTCTTAATTTCGCCCCCGGTAGTCAGTACTAAGGGCACCCAGAGGCGTCGGTCTCTGGGTGTTACCTTTTCCCGGCCTCCGGGAGGTACTCAGCCCCCCTACCACGCCAAGGTGGAGACCTGTTCGGGGGGGCTCCGTTACAACCCTCTTTTCTTACGTCGGTAACAAAATGCGTTTACGCACTACCTTCCGGTCAAAGGGGGACCGAAAGGGGGTGTTGGACTCACCACCAGCAGACGCGACAGCCAGCAGTAATACCCACTAAAAATCTTTCGACGACGCCCGCCGCTTGTTGAGAAAAAGGCGGGGCCAGTACCTGGGTTGCAGCGTCTGACACCCCGCCTGCGGCCAACGTCCCCCGGACCAAATCCAGGAGGACCTCCTCAGAGAGGCGCAGTGGACGCGCCCCTCCTACCTCCTTGTGCGACCATAGCGTATGTGGCCGACTTCTCGGAGGGTCTATGGTTAGACAGCAGGGGCCCCCTGCCCCCACTGCCTAAGACCCTCCTGGCGCTGCTTGACGGGCCCTCCTGGCCCGCCCGCTGCGCCCTCCACAGGTCCCTCTTAGTTTCTCCCCCGGTAGCCAGTACTAAGGGCATCCAGAGTAGTCGGTCTCTGGGTGTTACCTTTTCCCTGGCGCCTCCTGCGCCCTACCGGGAGGTACTCAGCCCCCCCACCACGACAAGGTGGAGACCAGTCGGGGGGGGGGGTGGTCCGTTACAACCCTAGTCCAAATGATCGTTAACAGGAACAGTTATCATTTGTCCTTCCCTTACCTACTGGGGCCCTTCAAAATCTTTGGGCACATCGCACTTTTAATATCTACTTTATATAATTATTACTACGAATAAATAATTACTTATGAGTAGCAGTTCATTAAATTCCTTACGAACAATTGGGTAAATCAAACGCCGAATGCGAAATTGAATACGAAATTATTCAAATCGTTTTTGAAATCTCTTCAAAGTTTGGTCGGCTAGATTTTTGGCTTCCTAGTTCGCTACATATGTCGCTATGCTGTCCAAGCGTAGTGCTTTCTGATCGGGTTCAATCCGTTTGCCACGCACTCGGTTATTCGAGGGTGTTATCCCACATATATTGTATTAAAAAAAAAATTCAAAGACTTTAAAGTTAAACCACTTTACCTATAAAGATTGAAATGCCTCCGAATTTATACGTTGGTGAGATATAAGCATGGCGCTTACTGTAATTGGAAGAAAAACATCTGAACACACTTTCACATGCAGGTATACAACATGGCACAGAATTAACGCACACCCTCAGACACCCCAATTAGAATATTTAATTATAATTAAAAAACATGCAAAATAATTTTACTTTTATTTAATTAAATATGGTTTATATAAGTTACTAGTTATACTCATCGAGGGCAAATCGTATGGGCATATTAGCGCTTTAGCCTACCGACCTACACACACAGAGAGACACGCACGCACACATCGCTTAGCACCGAAAAGTGCCGCAAAAAAAAAACAAAAAATAAAAAAAAATTTTTTTTTTAAAAATTACCTATTTTTTTAATATTTTTAATCGATTGAGTAGCCGATTTATAACAAACTACTTTCTTGGTGTAACCCTTATTCTGTTACATGTTGTATAATAATATATTTTGTGAGACTAGAAAGATTAATGTGATCACTTAAACTACTACCAAGGGTACCGCAAATATAAGAGTAGATGGGCAGATAACTGTAATCTTCATTATTTTCCTGTAACAAACGCATTTGTGACAAACCTAGTCTGTTGGTCTGTATTCATGTGGTAACAATAGAGGGTGGAGTGTTTCGACATGATTCAGAGCACATCTCCTTTCGGAATACCAACAACAAAAAATATTGTTACAATAATATATCTATGTAAGCTTTCTGGTTATTTACTTCATTATACCCCTCTTCTACATTACATTACTGTATTCTTTCAATATTCTGATTGTAGTATCATATTTAGTCAGATAACTTATAGCTTGTCAATTTAATTTCACGTTCGTTTATCGTTGCTGGATTTTGAGCTGCATCCACCGGCATTCCTCCGCCTTGAACAGATCATAGATTCTTCGGGAGGCCGTTATTTGATGGTTCTCAGTCGCCACAAAAACCTTGACGCCTAACATTCTTCGACGCAACTCTAATTAAATTTAGTCTAAAAGTTTTTTCAGAATAAAACCTTAATCGAAACTAAATCTTATACTTATCGAGCTCTGTTACATTTTGTTTTCATCACTTACTAAAATATAAACAAAATTTGTATTTCTTATGAATATTAATGAAAAAGTACTAAATGTATACTTGTACAATTTAAAATAGAAACTAACAACAGTTACATCTATAGATAAGATAAAACAAAGGTATCGATCCGTGGACGGAGGTTTAATTAACTGCTAAACCGGGCAATATTTTCACTTTCCTCTCGTGCAAGAGCACATTTAGAGAACCGCGGTGACATTAGCAGTTCCCAAACTTCCAAAATAATGTTTCACGGCTGCTTGGAGCGGACCCAAACTGTTTCGAAAAAGGCCCACTGTCCCAAAAGTTTGGAGAGGTCGGCCAGAATGGCCATTACCTAAGGTTATGTTAAATAAGCTTTGCTTATTCAAATCGAGGCACTTGTCTTTAACCCCCTTAAATTGAGTGAGTAAGCTTCGGCTTTTCAGTAAGTATACAATAACTTTGGACGTCTCGGGGCTTTACCTGTACCTGTCGTATAAAAATCATTTTAACTTATAATGCTAAAATTACTGAAATTATATATGAAATTTTCCATTATATTTAATAACAGTAGTAACGAACGATTCATAAGACCAAAAATACTTTTTTAGAGTGAGATGCGACTGTCATAATAGAAAATAACAATTAATAAAAATACTCAAATACATGCAGTAAGTTATAGCAATACTATTTCGAACATTATATCAGACATTATGAGGTCATAAAGATTACTTAAGCTGTATTTTATCCCAAAATACGAAATGATTCTTGTTAGAGTCATGATAAACATCTCTGGAAGGGGTGGGCGGGACAAGGAACATTATAATTACCTACAGCATGTGTTTCGAGCTTATTAGGTGGTTCCCATTTAGTGATACATTTGATTAAGACGGTCGGTATGTAATGAACACGCACACTCAAGACGGCGACGCGACGCTTGACAAAGAGATGAGCTAATTAATTAACAATGGCCGCATATCTATATATTATATTACATCTAACTACAGTTCAGACTGTTATAATTGAGTGCGAATACTATGCATTATATGTTTAGAAGTATATGTGATATTTAAACCAGTATGTGTACTTTAAGGTTAATGCCAACTAAAAGATATTTATTTCTGTTTTATGTACAACAGATTAATCATGATCTATTCCATACTCATATTATAAATGCGAAAGTAACTCTGTCTAAATTAAATTTGATACACAAATAGTCTAGAGCCCGAAGGGGTAAAAATAGGTGATCAAAGTTTATATGGAAAGTTTTCATTTTTGAATCTAGAATCGTAAAACTATTCTGTTTAGTTTATTAATAGCTGATATAAAGTATGATATTTAAAATAACTTAAACAAGGTGCGCCATTTAATCAAATTCTCGAATCACTAGTCTTTAATGACGAGAGGTCACTCAATCAGTCATCACGATATCTAAGAAACGAAAGAAGACAAGTGCTTGTAGATAGGTATTCATTAAGGACGGGATTTGCAAAACGGTTTCTCCGGGGGTAAAAATGTGTAACAAAGCTTGTATGAACCTTCTAAGGATTTAATAGTAGGGTTTCCAATACACTAGTAGTCGTTCACTGCTTAGTTCCCGCCGAAATTGAATCTAAAAAAAGTATCTGTAGATCAGGCGCGTGAAGTTGAGGGCAAACGCTAGTTCAGGTATATATAGTTCCCTACGGTTTAAAGTCGAACGCAGTATTTCAGAGGTCGGCTAAACGACTTCCTAAACGGTTGCTGCTCGTTCTAACTCATTAACCGAAGCAAATGCGTCTTCTAACTATATTTGCTGAAATATTTGTCTACTTTCTAATAAATTTAGGCCAATACTACTTTAACTACTTTATCAAGTTACATAGATACTTAGTTAAAATTTTAAATCGATATAAATTCATGCTTTGGCCTTAATTAAATTATGTCGAACCTGCTTTCCATCAAAATGTCCAAAACCTGTTGCTTAATATAAGTTTAGCAATATAGACTTATCTTATAGACTTAATTATTAATTATGTAAATAACTACTTGGGCTAATGTATAATGTGAGGAACACATCGCGTCTCCAGTACTACAACGTTTTTGAATGTCAGAATATTTTTTTATATGTCCCAAATATACTCTTATTACACTGACGTTTTAATACTTTGAAATATACCCTACACTACTTAGGTACTATAGTACAGTACGAAGTAGTATAGTACTATAGTATATTATTAGGTACAGATAGATATTTTATTTTATTTTTAATTTATTAGGTACATACATCAACAATATACATTAATTTTTTTTTTTAATTTATGGCCTAACAGAGTACTTCTATGTATATCTCTAACATATGTACACAACATTCACTGCATATTAACAATATTAAAATTTAACATTAATGCCTATGTCATAGAGTACCCATAAATTAATATGTTATATTTGTTCTGGTCTGGATGTTTTAAAAAATAGTAAGTAGGTATTTACTTTATCTTGGAGCTAATTGATGGGTGTGATTGTAGGAGGATATTTATTTATTTATTAGTGACCGGATAGCGAAACTTACGAGGTATTTGTTGATTTTTTCTCTTCTCATACTCCTTGTAGTGAATGAATACGTTCTTCTTTAAAGCTGACGTTCATTATTTTATTAGATTATTTTACAAAATCATTATTAACCTCAATTTCATTTGACGAAACTATTTTGACTTTAACTCAGTTATATTCACTTTTGTCTTAAGTCTTTTAATTGGAAAATTTTATATAACCCTTTTTATAATAACTGCAAATTAATATAATACAACAAACTTACATATTATTATCATATCCTTAAATCTAATCTAAAAATGTACTTTACTGGTTTGTAATTCTCGTTTATTTTTTTTTCTTTTAAATAATGGCTTCGTGCGTCTAGCACATCTAGCCAGTGTCAAGTAAGTGATATAATAGGTTGGGGAAAAAGTCTTTTCGTATTTTTGTATGAAAAGTCAAGACATTTTTTTCAAAGTTTATTTACATTTATTTACAATATATATGTACCGTTTTGTTGAATAACTTTCTGCCATTTTGTGGGCAGAGACATTATCCCGTTACTGTAGAAACTTTGGGACTTCTGATCAAAAAAACGGGACAAATAGTTTTGGCAGTCCTCTCTTGAGGTCAACCTTACAGAACCTAAAGAATTCTGCAGAGACCGAAACAGGTGAAAATCTGAAGGCGCAAGGTCAGGGCTATATGGTGGATGCACTAGGACCTCCCAGTCGAACTCTCTTAATTTTTGCTGAGTGGCTAAAGATGTGTGTGGTCTAGCGTTATCGTGATGAAAGACCACACCCTTCCTGTTGATCAATTCCGGCCGTTTTCTCTCGACTGCTTCCTTTAATCTCATCAGTTGCTGGCAGTAAAGATCAGAATCGATGGTTTTGCCGGGCGTTAAAAGCTCATAATAAACAATGCCCTTCCAATCCCACCATACACACAGCATCACCTTATTTCGTGTTAGGCCAGGTTTGGCCACAGTCTGTGAAGCCTGGCCAACTTTCGACCACGACCTTTTTCGCACGTTCTTGTCGTACGTGATCCACTTTTCATCGCCAGTTATCAATCTCTTCAAAAACGGCTCGGTTTCATTACGTCTCAATAATGAATCGCAAATGAGTACACGGTTCATTAAGTTTCTTTGAGTGAGCTCGTGTGGCACCCAAATATCGAGCTTTTTTGTATAACCAGCTTTCTTCAAATGGGTCAAAACTGTTTTGTGGTCAATTCCCAGTTCTTCAGCTACATCGTAACTACTAATATGCCGATCTTGCTCCACTCTTTCAAAAATGGCGTCCATTTTATTCGTAACAGGGCGAACAGAGTGAGGTGCATCTTTAACATCAAAATTTCCGGACTGAAAACGTTTGAACCAAATTTGTGCTACTCTTACTGACACTGCATCAGGTCCATAAACATCACAAATTTTTTTCACTGCTTGAGTTGCATTTTTGCCTTTTTTATAATAAAATTTTAAAATGTATCGAATTTCTTCATTAGATTCACTCATTTTAACGGAGAGAAAAAAAAATGAAAAATAGCTGGAAACCACTTTTTTTTTTTTTTTCTTTTCTTTATAATGGAACCTTTTTAATGTTACCAAAACCAGCCAGACACAAATAGTACAGTCAAAAAAAAATTATAATAAGTTTATACCTACGTTATGCGAAAAGACTTTTTCCCCGACCTAATATTAATAATATATATTTCATAGTAAATGAGAATGAGACATGATAAAGATGATAAATGGTAAATGAGATACCCTCCCCTAAGCCCCTTGAGTCCTCAGTAAAGATGTGACTATACTGAGATCTCACATGGACTCCTTGAGAGAATATGAAGGGAGATGTTGCACTGTTATGTTTCATTTACCAACACTCATGTATGTTCACAAACACTTAACGGTTGATAATCCACAGTTATTACACATTAATGTTCGAAATATCACAAATTTTAGAAAATAAAACAAAACTGCAGACATGCACTTTCCCGCCAAAAAGTCCAATTCTCGTTTAACACATGAATAACTTCTTCTTCTTTTTTAAATTAATGGCACTATGTCATCAAAGGGTCCTGACAACTATTCAGCCAGACTCGTATCACATGGATAACAATATTGTAATTGCGGAAGTATAGTAATGTCAAATTTATATTTACTTTGTTCAATTATTATTATTTTTAATTGTATTATGTATGTTATAGCTATGATATCATGTTAATAAATATCCGATGTACTGCACAAAACTTTTTGTTTTTTATTGTAAGTATTTAAGTAATGTAGGTACGTGTATAATTTAAACATAAATAAATAAGTAATTTTCTAAATTTGGTGTTCACCTTTCACCATTTGGTTAGGTAATACGATTGGAACCATTCAATCATGTAATTAACGCTAATTTTATTTTGCTACGTATCTATAATTGCTTTTTTTGATAGAACCAAAATCCATGTATAAATAAAAATTGCGTCAAACGGATTCGCAATCGAATTTTAATTTATTTCTGTGAAACATTTCTCCGTGTCGGGTAGATTGGTAGATCATACATCAAAGAGAATTTTTCGCCAAAGCCGAACCCAGAGATAACAAGTACTCACAGCACAGGAACTCTCTACACCTTTCCAATTAAAAAATATATGCATCAATCATACCCTGTGATTAATGCTACTCTCAAGGAAGGACGAATATGCTAATTTGATGCGCGGATCAAATCTTTCCATGAAAATTAAAAACGAACATCTCAAACGAGGATAAAGTTGCTAGAAAATCAAAATATATTGGACCGCTATTCTTATCAACTACATAATATTAGGTCGGGGAAAAAGTCTTTTCGCATAACGTAGGTATAAACTTATTATAAAAATTTTTTGACTGTACTATTTGTGTCTGGCTGGTTTTGGTAACATTAAAAAGGTTCCATTATAAAGAAAATAAAAAAATAAAAAAAAGTTGTTTCCCGCTATTTTTCATTTGTTTTTCAAATGAGTGAATCTAATGAAGAAATTCGATACATTTTAAAATTTTATTATAAAAAAGGCAAAAATGCAACTCAAGCAGTGAAAAAAATTTGTGATGTTTATGGACCTGATGCAGTGTCAGTAAGAGTAGCACAAATTTGGTTCAAACGTTTTCAGTCCGGAAATTTTGATGTTAAAGATGCACCTCGCTCTGGTCGCCCTGTTACGAATAAAATGGACGCCATTTTTGAAAGAGTGGAGCAAGATCGGCATATTAGTAGTTACGATGTAGCTGAAGAACTGGGAATTGACCACAAAACAGTTTTGACCCATTTGAAGAAAGCTGGTTATACAAAAAAGCTCGATATTTGGGTGCCACACGAGCTCACTCAAAGAAACTTAATGAACCGTGTACTCATTTGCGATTCATTATTGAGACGTAATGAAACCGAGCCGTTTTTGAAGAGATTGATAACTGGCGATGAAAAGTGGATCACGTACGACAAGAACGTGCGAAAAAGGTCGTGGTCGAAAGTTGGCCAGGCTTCACAGACTGTGGCCAAACCTGGCCTAACACGAAATAAGGTGATGCTGTGTGTATGGTGGGATTGGAAGGGCATTGTTTATTATGAGCTTTTAACGCCCGGCAAAACCATCGATTCTGATCTTTACTGCCAGCAACTGATGAGATTAAAGGAAGCAGTCGAGAGAAAACGGCCGGAATTGATCAACAGGAAGGGTGTGGTCTTTCATCACGATAACGCTAGACCACACACATCTTTAGCCACTCAGCAAAAATTAAGAGAGTTCGACTGGGAGGTCCTAGTGCATCCACCATATAGCCCTGACCTTGCGCCTTCAGATTTTCACCTGTTTCGGTCTCTGCAGAATTCTTTAGGTTCTGTAAGGTTGACCTCAAGAGAGGACTGCCAAAACTATTTGTCCCGTTTTTTTGATCAGAAGTCCCAAAGTTTCTACAGTAACGGGATAATGTCTCTGCCCACAAAATGGCAGAAAGTTATTCAACAAAACGGTACATATATATTGTAAATAAATGTAAATAAACTTTGAAAAAAATGTCTTGACTTTTCATACAAAAATACGAAAAGACTTTTTCCCCAACCTATTATATAGGACTTAAACTTAAACTATCGTTTTAGACGTATAATTTAGTAGACTCAGACTTTAAAGTCTTTTATTTAAAACCTTTTTGATTAAAAACCTTAGCCCACTTACACGACGCTGCTCTACTCAAACTCCACTCCCACTCAACATCGCCTTGGACGAATGCGGATATCACGCAGACCGCTCCTGAGTTCGTGGGTGAGTTCTTTATGTGCATAAACATGAATATTTGCTCTGGTCTGGGTGTTTCCCTGTATACCTTTAATAAGAATGTATTTACAATTAAAAAAGTATTTATATATGTTTATCCGTTATTTAGTATCTATAACACAAGTTCTCATTGGTACTTATCTTCGAACAAAATAATAGGTGTTAACAAAATAATATTGTCAGAAAATATTTACTTATTTTTGTACTCAGCTTACTGTTGCCTGTTCTCTCCTTTGCTTCAGATTTTCTAAACAAGATCGATTTTATCGATAAGAGCTCCAGAATAATCCTTAATGAATGAATATACAGATTATAAGTACTATAAAGAGTTTACAGATCTATCTATTCTAATTTTGTAGGTACATTTTACGTTACCTATCAACCAATTACCACCCTCATTTACATCCCTTTGTCTTGGAGATAAAAGATTACCTAAACTTTAATCTTACCTAATGTTCTTGTTTTATTACCTGAATATTATATTGCCGATATCAAAAATGCCGTACATTCCTATCGTTTGTACTTACAAATCACATTTCGTCAAAGCCATCGAAGCACGCGGCTGACGGCCCTGTGAAAGCATGATCTGAATAAAAATGTTGCCATTATTTATTCCACCTTTGTTGACTTGGCATTTGCCCTAAGAATACTTTTTCACTGTGACGTAACGATATATAATCGTCCTGGCTGACTACCAGTGCTACATATATATGTAATGTATGTAAGTCTATGTACGTATATTTGGTCTACGGATATTGTGCATCCATAAAAAAGCGGCACTAGGCTCGCCACTTATTGCGTGAAACAAAAAATATAATTAGCGAAATGTGGGTGTATAAATGCCGCCTGGTTCCCCGAAGGGCTACCCCTGCGGAGAAACAGGCGTGTTTATATGTATGTATTTTCTCCAAATCTACAGAACCGATTAGTTGAATTAGAATTTGGCACACTTACAAATTTTCGTTTCCCACACGCGAATGTGTAACTTGTATAGAACTTTCTTTTCTTTTATATATTTAAACTTATATAAAACCTTTAATAGCACTAGACATAATAATAAACAGGACATGGCTAATGAACAAGAGTGTACTTTGTGTGGCCCCACAAATATATAATAAAATACCATTGGAGATTTTACAAATAAATAGTTTTAATATATTTCGACGCATTTTAAAAGAATTATTACTCAAAAAAGCTTATTACAATATCAAGGAATTTGTGATTGATAAAAATGTGTAATTTATGTCTAGCAGATTTTATGAATAATAAATGTAAGAAAACGTTATAAGTTTTAATGTCAGTGTAATGTAATTATTAATCAGTTATGATGAAGCATGACCATTGTTTTTTGTATATTTGCATGCCATGAGGCTAAATATGGAATAGCGCTAATGTTATGTATGTTGTGAACACCCCTGTATCACCTGTATTTGCAAATAAATATGATTATTATTATTGATTATTACGTTCTTACTTAGAAATTTTGGGAAAACCTATAAAAAGGCCATGATCTTAAAATAGCATTATAGATTCACTCTTACTATTGTGCATACCCACGGAAGTACATTTGCAGTTGAAATGTATGGGAAGACATGTTTTTCGACAACAATGTTAGTTGGTAACAAATTTAGGTCAGATTCGTACGGAGCACACTTAACGCGAAACTTATTTTATAAATAAAAAAACTAAACAAATTGCGAAACGCATTGTTAATAGTCCCTGTAACTCTTCGTTTTTAACATAACTTTAAGCGCTTGTCTTTAACCGCGGTTTCTAGTCCGTAGTATCGGCGATAGTTTTAACTTTGTATCAGATGGTTCTTTGAATTATACACTGAACTGGTAAGGTTAAAGCCAATAAAATATCTAAGTTTGGCTCAATAAAGGTCTTATAAACATAAACTTGAAAACTAACGCGCCCATGCGAGCAGAAGCTTGAAAGGCTAGGCTAAACCACCCTAATTTTCTTGTTCCATTGCAAATGATTATGCACACCTAGTTAGGTACATACCTACACAATGAAAATAAATAATAGAAATTCGACGAATGTTTGAAATGATAACAACTAAAAAACGTTTCGTCACAGTGGGAACACGCTCTAAGAGAAATGCCTTTCCCCGGTCGCCTCAGCAAATAGGAAATATTGACGCAAGCAAAAAGTTTTCCCGTCACCTTAGCTCTTTACATTTGCAATCCATTTTTCCGTGAGCGGGTTGACCTTGTTTTTCTTGTTTACCATGGTTTTCTTTGAGATCTTTCCATATAGGGAACAAGCATTTGGGGGTTTGTTAAAATAAAATGTCCCGATCAGCCCCAATTTCGTCAGAGTGATCCTTAGAGACGAATGGCAAAATACTGATTTGAAAATAGCTACGGCAGGCTTGATAACAGCTCCTAATTTGATTTAAAATGTTATTGCATTTTAGCACAGTTTAAAGTTGAGAGGGACAGCACCATGTTTTAAATCGATTTAGCCATAAATAGGATTAGATAATGTCATGCAAGCCGGCCTTAATCAATAAGATTCCTCTCTGATCTGAAAAATTAAAATCTTTCGTATAAATTCATAAGTTTTGCAAGTTTGCAATTCGGAATTTATAAAATTACTTAACTGTGTAATTTGCTGTTGGCCTCTGATGGTCAATATGCAAAAACCGTAATGGATTGGGAAAAGGCAGAGGCAGGCTCGCTGCTCGCCTCAGAATTGAAAAGACCACCGTTGTGAAACCGAGTTCTCAGATATCAGTCCTTCCGTGATTCGGTAGCAAGCACGTTAATAGGTCTTATGGTTTTATATTAAGGGTGATTATCACTAAGCCAAGTTTAAGGCCTTATTGGGCTTTAAAAATTCTAACAGCAGGACGCACTGGCTCAGCGCAGTAGGGTATTCCTTGAACCTTATCTTAGTTTGAGAGAGGAGGCCCGCTAAGGAGGGTACCACATCACCGATGTGCCAGTTATAACATTTAGCTTTGGGGGCGGGCCGAGCAGTATCCTTGACCGCGTCTGCCCGTCGATGCCCGAGACTGCTCGAGGTTGCGCAACTGGTTTGTGTGATCCAGGGCCGCGTATGTTTGACACGCCGCCAGTGCACACTGGGTACCAAGTTACTTGCGTTAGTAGTATAGGATTCCCTTCGCGCTATCGTATGCAATGAAATTAAACGGTCGATTGACCAGCTAGGCCGGAAAACTACGTAGAAGTAACCTTAATACCGGATAGCCGCTTGCCAGGACCAGCACTCTGAAATTCTGCTTTCATTATGACATAATTTAAAAACTCAAAATGAAGTGTTCTTTAATTCCTATTATTTTCCTACTATTTCCTTATTATTATAATTTATCTTAATATTACATTTGAGTGTGTATCGTTAAAAATAAAGGATGAACAAAGTTCTAAAGCAAACACTACAATTGTGCTAAAATCATTTATTTTCTTAAATATTCTTCGAATTTGAATACAAAACATTATACAAGAGTAAATAAAAGCAAAGCATTTAAAATGTTGCTAACGTATATGTGGCATTGTGAAAGTAGGAGCCTATTCGGCAAAAGGTACTTAGGTGTATTTAGTATATTAGTAATATTTGAAATAAAACGATTAGATAAAATACTTTTTTAAAAGGCAATCACATCTACTAAATGTGTGAATAAAAAGGTGAGCTTTCATATATAGGTTGTCCCAAAAACGAGTGTCAAGCAGAAGTCCAGAGATAGAGCAGCCTTTGGGTATTCAAATCAATAATTTATTGATTCAGGCGTTACTTTGCGGAAATCCATTGTAAGCAAGTGATGGATCAAAATTGTTACAAAGATATTTTTAATCCATGACTTGCTTATCCAAATCAACCCAATGTATATATAGTCCACGATTCTTTATACTTTCCGCAAAATGTGTTTGACTTCTTGGCGGGAAAGTGAAGCGTCATATCCGCATTTTGTTTTATTTTCAAAAATTTGTGATTTATTTTGAACGTTAATGTGTAATAACAGTGGATAATCATCCTACGGTAAATCAACCGTTAAGTGTTTGTGAACGTACACGACTGTTGGTGAATTAAACTAAACAGTGCAATATTACTTTTCAAATTCTCTCAAGAAGTCCATGTGAGATCTCAGTATGGTCCCACATCTTTACTGAGGACTTAATGAGGTTAGGAGGGCATCTCATTTACCATTTATCATCTTTATTACCACTCATTCTCCTTTACTATGAATACAATATTATTGATATATCTGTTACTTGACACTGGCTAAATGTGCTAAACGCATAAAGCCATTATTTAAAAGAAGTCAAAACTTCGTAACTTTAGTAAAAAAATATGAAAATGTTGGTGTGAAGTGCGAGTAAAAAATTTACTTGTGTTGAATTATGACTAAATCTTTCTACTTTACACAAAACATTGAAACAGCTGGCTTTATGGCTACGAAGAAAATCTTAAAACTTTTCCACTCTTTAATTTAGTACTAATAAAGAAAGTAGTACTAAATGGTCTTCTTCGCGTAAAATCAGTCTTTAAAGATAACATAAGGGAAAATTCTTAAAATTTTCCATCTAAGTAGCTTCGATTGAATATTTTCATAAAAAAATACCTCGAGAACTATAAAAAAACGACGGAACATTTTTGGGAGTGATTGAGATCCAGATTACTCTGCCTCTGGACCCTCGCTTGATACTCGTTTTCGGGACACCTTTAATCATGGTACATTTTAATATATTTCTACAACAATTAAGAAAAACTTATTGAAAAGGCCACATCTATTAAATATGTAAATAAAAAGTGAAAAAATAAAGATCCGTAAATGACAATTTGTTTAGATTCATTGCAGTCAATCAGTAATAACTGATTATATATCACAATAATAAGTTTAATATAAATTAGTTTCCATAATTTATTATTTGACAACAAACACGTTCTTAATTGCTAAACATATTGAGTAAAAGTAAATTGAACCGAATACAAAAGTAAAATATAAATAACATATCATAAAAATAACAATTTTTAAAAGAAATCATCTCACCACATAATACATTGTTGATATTCTTTTTTTTAAAGTCGATCATACATTTTTTGTTCGTTATAAAATAAAATAGCTACCTAGCCGTTACTCGCCAAGGAAACTGGCCTATTTTGTTTAAAAAAAGTCTGGTTACACACCTGTGTTTACTAGCAAAAACTAGTATAAACTGGATTATTTTGTTATATATCGATATGCCATGCATTAAAATTAATTTAGAATAAACAAAATTACAAACTAAAACAAACTGCGTTTTAAAGTGTCCCCTTAGATAAATGGTAACTCTGTATGTGTAGGATTCCGCAGTTTCCCGTCACATTCAGATGGCACTTGACTTTTAACAAAAAACCATTATATTTTAAAGCTAAATTATCCCTTAATCGACAAACTGTGTTCTCGCAATAATTTGAAACGTCCTATCTAAAAGTTGGGTTTGACTAGAAAATAAATATTTATTCCCTCCGATACGTAAAATAGAGGTGCCGTTTTTTTTTTAATATGTACAAATTGTCGTCAGCGAGATTAATATGTGTAAATCCAAACTACAAGAATTTCTTGTTTACTGCGGAACCCAAAAAAAAAATTTTTTAATAAAATTTAAAACAAAAAAATTAAATTAAAAAAATACAAATTATTCTTAAATTTTCGGTATGGCTAGGAATGGCATTTTCATCACAAGAGTTTCAGCTCGTAGACTATCGGTAGAGCGGGGGTAATGAACAGTTCGCCATGAGTTCCAACATCGCCAATATTCTTTACATATCCCGTTAAGTCTCAAAACTCAGACGTTAACGGGATTCTTTAAAAAATCCCTAACAATGATCCCTACTAATAATCTTTTAAAAAAAATAACTAAATCTTGAAATAAATAATACAGGTACTTATCATAGTATAACATGACATGTTAAATTTTATGTAGGTATGTCGTTGCCCTAAGGTTAAATCGGGCAGGCTAGCCTGGGTGTTTCATAAAATGCTGCTTTTTATAAATCAATTCTCGAAAAATTCAGTCCGTGTTCACCCTTAGGAAACAGGAACAGATGAAATTAAGGCAGTAGTTTATTGGTTAGGAAAATAACCTTGAAACTAAAATACTAGTTGTTTGTATAAGGCATATTGTATGATCTAGCCTATAACGACCGGGTCACAATAACAAATATTTCTTAGAAGGCACAATTATATATTGACAGATTTCTCTGTCACCACAAAGTGGCACTCAAACATGCGGCAGAGGCCCCTTACTGAGTGTAGATTTAAAATAATATAGCAATTATTATATAGTTTTATAGCCTTTGAAGGCTTAGTACAGTAAACACGCGATTTGACCAGATGTCTATAAAAACGTAAATCCTTTAGTGTTTTTATTCCAAAATAATGTAGTATTACGACCTAAAGCCCATTATATATACAGTGGAATCCGTTTATTTACATTCAGCAGATAATGGTCAACCGCTTAAAATTAAGTAAAAACACACCAAAAAATATGTAATTGTCATACAAAGTTCATTTTAACAAAGTCTGATGTTTCTGCTGCTTACAGTGACAAGTTGCTATAACGATTTCAAATAATTTGTGTAGTTATAGTGACGGAGGTGTAATAGGGATTCCACCGAGATCTTAGGATCCCAAGTCAACCTCACCTGCAAGTTGTGCATGTGCCGATCAACGGACGAGGTTCTGGCAAATAAAAGTTCCCGGGAAGCAGCAATAAGCTCGCTTATATGGTGGTCCTACAATATAAGCGGCAAAGTGTGGGCGTTTATTTGCCGGAGCTCGAAAAGCGGCTTGTTTTTATGTATGTATAGTGACTGACATGATACCAAACACCGTTTTCGTGACCCTCCCCGTCACTTTCTTGAAAATAACGATCAAGATTTCGAAAATAAAAATAGTTATATCATTTGTAAAATAAATACGTAATGTACGTACATACAATCACTTCTGTTTCCCCGTAGGGGTAGGCAGAGGCATATTACAAGCCCACAGTTCGCCAGTATAATTATTGGTCTTACGTAATAGGTGGCGAGCCCATTGCCGCTACTGGGAACTTTTATGTGTGCCAGAGCCTAGTACGTTGATCGGCAGGTGCACCACTGGCAATTGAGGTTGGCTTGGCCTCTATAGATATTGATAGGATCCTTATACACCGTACTATAATGTGCTTATTATGTAGTTTTTACTTTCTTCGAATATGCCGTTTTTATTTATAATTATCATAATATATACATGACATGACGACCGATATGGCGTAGATGTCAGTATACCTGCACTTAACTCCCGAGGGCGTGGGTTCGATTCCCACACAGGACAAATCATTGTGGTGTGCATGAATATGAATATTTTTTCTGGTGTGGGTGTTTTTTTATGTACATATTATTAAGTATGTATTTACAAAAATCTTACAAATGTTTATCTGTTCTTTAGAATCCATAACACAAGTTCTTAGTGATACTTATCATGAAACTAAATAAATGGTGTCATTGTAAGAGAATATTTATTATTATTTTATATATAATATATCCAACACAAAGGAAACAGAAGATGTATTGCTTTAAACTTTGTATGACAACCGCATTGTATGATGACGTCTTCGTACTTTACATTGGATGTCGATGTAAATAGATTCCACTGTTGTTATAAACATAGGTAAGTAGTTCTAAATAAATTGTCAGCATTATCATTTACTTTGATGTTGATTGTACAATTTCAAGTGTAAAATGTTATGGCAGTCATTTTATCACAAATTTACATTAACAACAATAACAATCACTTTAATTATTATTATTATTTTTATCTAACTTGCTGTGCTAACGAATCACAACATCATATTTGATTAATATTTATTATTTAAACGCTTACACAATTTGTAGGCTTCTTTAATTTATCTGAACAATTGGTACATTTAAAATAATTACATAAAGAGCCTTATAGTAGTACAATTTATGTTATAATACTTCTATTATTGCTGCTCCTAAGCCTATTGTGCTGTGTTTCTGCTTCAATAGCCCTGAAACCATACAAACAAATACATTATTAGTTATTTCATTACTAATTCCATACGTAAATATCATTGGACATCTGACGCAGTGCCATTGAGCCCTCAACTAAGAGGAGCTTGCACTGTGTGTTTATTAAATCAATAATTATCATGGTCATGGCCATGACAAATAATTTTTTATAAATATATGAGGGAATGAAACCCATTAACTTTGAAACGGAAAGGAGCTATAGTCACCTCGGCCACATCATCAAACCCCATTAACATCCCACTATCAAGCACGAGCCTCCTCTCACATATCAAGGTGTAAGGGATTTGGGGCATAATCTACCATGACCCAGTGCGGATTGGTAAAGGCAAATTAATGGTGTCCTGCTGTTAAAATTTTTCAAGCCGCCCATTAGTCCTCCGGTCCACCGGGCCTAACGGCTTAACGTGCCTTCAGAAGCATGGAAGCACTCAATATCAAATGCTAAACAACAGTCACATTGTCTTCAAATTAAAAAACAATAATATTTTAATAACTCACCTTATATCAGTCTTTTTTTATATTTATGCAACTCTCACTTGTATCGTTCTTTCGATTTCTCCTCTACATATGGGGCAACAATTCATGTCTTTCTTTGAACACACCAGACAGCAACACATGTGCCCACAAGGAACAAAAACTGCCTCACAACTGGCGTCCATACATATAACACATTCTGATACATAAACAGAATCTTTTAACTCATTTGCCGTAACTACTCCAGTACAGTTTTGTTCAACAACTTCCTGTTGTGGAGCACTCGGAGCTTGTGATTCTGGTGGGTCCTGATATTCTAATCTTGTATTTTTAACTTCAATGAAACTATTGATTGCATTTAATATATTTTCCCTATCACTTGATAAAATGATTCCACTGTCTTTCAATGTTTTATGGGTTATGTCTAATAATGACCCATCTGAAAACAGAAACTTAACTAGAAATGGTAAACAGTGTATCACACCATGTTGTACAAGTTCATTAGCAAATAACGGATCCAAATGCTTTGCATTTAAGAGATCTTTTGGAGCAGAGTCTATTAGTTTCTGATAATTTTTTAACCAAAAATCTTTGCTTTTCTCGACTGTATCTTCTTCCATCTCTTTTAATGTATTTATAAGCTGATGACGTCTCCTTGATTGTTGTTCGAATAGATCATCTAACAAGTTTACCAGTAAAACTCTTTGTTCCAATAGATCATTATAATTGAAAGAAATACGCAATCTTTTCTTATCTTGTTCAATAGAGCTTAACTTGGCCAGGTTTGTAGAAATTATAGATATTTCTTCATTCAAGCTCCAAGTTTTTGCATCGGTCCTTTCCATTAAAGAACCAACTAAAACTTTTTGGACATCTTGATCCTCCAAAAGCTGATGCACCAAATCTGAATGGGACTGATCCTTGGCCTGAAGCAGCATTGTCAATTTATCATTACCTTCTAATTCTTGCATCAACATGCTTTGTTTTACAGTGCTCAGAGTATTATCATACTGTTTTTTTGAATGTTGGATTGAGTAATCTTCTTCAATTAACATTTCCATTGCTTTTAAAACTTCAGACTTTTTAACATTATCATAATTCTGCCTTACAATTTCAAGTAAGCGATCATGTTCGGTTAGATCATATGCTAATTGTTGCCTTAATATTTCTGGTTTCAAATCCTCAGGTTGAATAAACTTGTTTATCAAAAATTCAATTTCTTTCTCATCTTTTAGTATAACCCTTATCATTGTTTGACGCATTCTTTCTTTGGTTTCTTGCACTTTAGCCACCTCATTGTCTAACTCCTGCTGTCCTTCTAACACCTTTGAAAGAAATATTTCTCTCTGATGTTTCGCAGCTTCATGGTATTTATTTTCTTGTTCAATGAATGTAGCCTCGTGTTCTTCCCATGTTTTAGTGTTATTTTTTTTAAAAGGATCTATTACTGAAGTTGGTGACAGTGCTGATGAGAGGTCTGAATCGATCGGCGATGGACTATTATAAGGTACATTACATTTATCACAAAGATATTTCATAATATCTTCCGTACCTCCTATTGTTACATAGGATGGAGGATAGGTAAAATTTTCAGCATCAAGTTCGATTAAGGCCACATTTGTGGCATAACATAACTGAGAACAGAGCTGCGTTAGTTCAATATTTCCTGTGAGCATTAACTTTCTTAAATTTATAAGTTTTCCTAATAATGGTGTCAACTTTTTCAGTTTATTTTTCGATATATCTAAAATTCTCAGACTCTGCAAATCGCCAATGACATCAGGAATGTATTCTAACAAATTTTCTTGTACATGCAATTCAGTTAAATTAACCAAATACTTAATATTATTAGGTAGTTGTTTTAATTTATTACAGCTAATGTTAAGAACTTTTATAAGATACAAATCGGATAAAGTGCCTCCACCATCAAGCGACTGTAGTTTATTCATGTGTAAATACAAATTTTCTTTTCTGTAGACCCGACAACAAAGATATATGCCGGACGGTACCTGCTGTAACTCACATTCGGATAAGTCAAATTCTGGTTCAGGGGACTCCTTAGCGAGGTATAACTTTCTCTCAATTTTTGTCTGCATATCAGTAGTACTACTACTGGAGGTTCTACCAAATAACGACATGGTCGTTTTTTGCACACAAGACACTACACAACCCATGAAATAATTAAACAATAGCAATCACACCTAAATGCCGACGTCACCGGGTTTTCAACATCGTGAGCTCCTTATCGACTAGGGGTGTAGGATTTTTAAACAATATAATTTTACATGACCCTTATTGTTAAATCATAGAATTTAATCACTTGTAGGCAATTGTAAATGTAAATAATACCATCTACACCCATTGTACACTATCGCGCAGTAGTAGTAAGTCAAATATGTCAATCAGCTGTCACATGTCATGGATGCGTTCTGTGATAAGTAATTTTAAACAATAGAGGCGGGCATATCTTTTGTCATTATTGAATATGAATAGTATGAGGATCAAATAATAGAATCTTTTTTAGCAGTTATATACGGATACTTGCAACAAATTTAATGAGATGCTTTCTCACACGCTTGAGTTAGAAAACTAAATGGGACAAGCTGTACAAAGTACAATGGAGAGTGGATGCATGTTGTGCGCGTGATCACTGGATGCGTAGACAGAGTATAGAGGTATACCGTATACAGAGTAAAGTATAGACGAGCTGTTATAAAAATAATAATAGCAAGAGTAAGAAAGAACGAACCTAGCTTGTACATAATTATATGAGTACATCGAATTGCGCTATAAACAATTACTGTTTGATATATACTTACGGGTATATACCTATGGGGATCCTACCAATATCTTAGGACGTTCGCCACCCATTACTTGGGACGAACATTAGAACTGGCGAATCAGAATCAGATTTATTGCCAAATGTCAAATACAATATCAGATGATAGTGATGGTACAGTCAAAATGTTATAAAAGTTCCATTCACATTTTTATCCCTTTGGGATATGCAACAATTGTAACAACTAAAGGAAGACATTATATAACAAATTATTTATTCTCACTGCAATTTCCCCAAAAAATTACTCCATATCGCAGTACTGAAGCCACAAAGTCATGGTAGGCAGAGATAACGAACGAGAGAACGAAGTGTGGGCGTTTAATATGCCTCTGTCTATCCCTTCGGGGAAGAAGGCATGATTGTGTGTATATATATACTTACTATTGTATAGTGGATAGCATGTCATTGATATGCAGCTAATCAACAGCAAGAGGAGGAGGAGCAACTGCCGTTAACCTCGGCTTCAATGCATTTGCCGGACAAAAAGCTAGCCATTCATTTGCTCGAAACTTGGTAGCCTGTAAGATGCCACTTCGAAAGAAGATCCCTGTGCCGATCACCAGCCGAACGCCATTGCTGTATCGAAACCAGTGAGGCGCCTTAACTCTTAATGGCGGAAGCCCAGCCGTATAAGATATACTAGAATATCACCAGTCGAGCGATTGTGACGGAAGCTGTGCTGTTAAACGATGATGAGATCGTGTATATAACACGCTTCAGAACCTTGGAGAGAAGGGACGTGATAGCAATGCCTATAATTTAACAGGTCTGATCGATCGCCATTTTTCGCCCTTTTTTCTTATTTGTAAAGTATGAAAGTGTAAAAATGCACATTAATACAAGACACAACTTAGGTGCACACAGTTTAAGTAACACTGCTGATATAAATACCATCAGGCCCACTCGACATATGGACGTCTAGAGCAAAATTCACGCCAAACCTCTTAACGTGAGAGAAATATTTTTGGCACACCAGGGAATGATAATAATAAATGGTGGCGGTATTTACCCACATATTATGTTTTAATGAGAAGAATAAAAATAGACTCATAATAACATAAACACTTTATTCTATAACAAATCTTAAAACCGAAATGTATTTTTTGTGCAAAAATAACAAAATCATAACAAGTGACAAACCGATAATTTTACTCGACTTTCTTTCTTATAGATATTTACTTACAATTTTATTTAAATTTATTTACAACCTTTATTAATAACCAACAATAAAAAATATTTTATCAATTATTAACTTTGTTGGTACCAATCTTTTGTTAGTGGTACAGAAACTCCGAATGTCTTATATGGCTGTTTTGTTTTTGGAGAATAAGATCCAGTATAATGATAGTTGGTATCTGGGTAGCTTTTTTCCTCAAATTTTATATTCACAGGGTCTAATGCTTCATTTTCATCTGGTTCATAAAATTTTCGATCATAATCGGCTGGGTTGTGTCTGTGTTTTTCATTTCTATACCATTCATTATATGTTGGTACAGAATCTCCAAATATTTGATATGTTTTTCCTTCGCCTAATTTTCTCTTTTCAGAATACGGTTTATATAATGTACTATAATCATTTATTTGTTTTAAATTTTTATACTTCGCATATTCTGGTGTTTTTAACAGAAGTGATCCGTTAGAAATATGTCGATGCAGTTTGAATGGATACGACGTCCTGTATACTGACTCATCTTCATTTGATATATGACTTTTGGGGGAGCTCGATTCAATATTAATATTTTTTAGAGAAACTTTGCTTATTTCCTCTTTGTTATATAGTTTTTCTTTAGAACTCAATGTATCAGAATTAGTTTCATTTAAATAACTTTCATCCTTATTTGTCTTATTATTAGTAACAATAGGTTCGTGTAAAGTGTCGGATTCAGAGTTATAAGACAGTTCCTCTACATTATTCGGCTTTTCTTCGTAAACCTTGAAATCTGGCGTCTGAGAAGGATACACGTGAGCTTTTAATATTTTTGACAGTCTATCAAATATGTTTTCAATGAATTCATCGGATTTAGTATATAAAACTTCATCTCCAGCAGAATTTTTTACTGCTTCTTTGTTTTTAATATTAACCGGGTCTACCTTATCATTTTGTAACTGTAGAACTGATTCTTGCGCTAATCCTTTTATTGATCCCTTTGCAATTCCATTTTCAATAAGGTAGGCATCGGTAAAGTGTGGTTTATATAAATCGCCTATGGATTTTCCACCTTCGGCTTTCTCCGCTTGCAGGATTTTCGGCGCTTTTCTAAAATAATCAAAGAAATGAAACTCTGGGTCACTATCTAAAGTAAACGTCTCTGCCTTTTCTTCGGGAAGCAATTTTATAACCATTGTTTTACCTTGGTGATATCCGATACCATGCCCCTCGAACGGTTTGTTTTTTGGTGTGTTTTTCTTGATAGGTGTTTTCTTTACTGTGAGTTCCTCATTATTATTGTTGTCGGCGTCACAGTACATTTTATTTAGTTTTTGACTGTCTTTGTCTGAAAGGCCAGTCCTCTGTCCAATTTGAGCGCCACTCTGAAATACAATTCGTTTATATTCATTAAGATACACTATGCATTAAGATAAGGAAATTTTTCCATAAAATGACCTCCATTTAATAAATAATACGCCACAACAAGTGCAGTGTAGTGCTATCTAAAGAAAACCCATCTAATCAGACTTGACAAAAGATGTCGCTAAATTACCACGACCACGTCATTCCAATTTCCTAGGCCTCAAGTGTATTATTATTAATATAAGAATGCTATTCTTATATTCAACTACTAAAACTTCACACTAACGATTTTATTTTAAACCTCATTTTAGTTCTGTCTTAAACCTAAGTTCGTAACCCATGAAGGGCCACCTATATTCTAAGCACGCGCCACGCCTTACGTGTGTGTGATACTGATGGCGAGCTAAGCCTCACCTGCTTCGGCACTATGGTGGCCTGGCCGTTGGAGGAGAAAGCCCGCTTGCTGTAGTGCAACACGCTGTCGTAGTCGTACCCCACGCCGAAGTCGGACACAGCGAATGCGTTGTATTTGCGAAAGTTGTGCCGAGCCGCTGTCGACAGATAGTATCATTAAGGATTAAAAAGTTGCGTCCTGTGGACGGATGATTGTGTAATAAGTTAATAATATTACGTCATTGTGGGGGAATTTGCATAAAGTTTTTTTTAAACCTTTAATGGAATATTAATGATATTACTTAAAGCTAAATAGTAATACAGGCTGTCCCAGAAACAGTACCTGTATTACCCCATATATGTTCCGCTATTGTCTATGGTTTTCAAGTTGTGATTTTTTTTTCTGAATTTTGACGTGACAACGTCTTAAATTAGGTTGCGGCTGGGAGTCACTTATGAAAAAGTGTAACGCTCGGTAACGTTACGATGAGTCACCGAACGAGAGAGAGGCCCGGCGAATGCCTTGCGTCTCTCTCCCACTCAACTATGATCGGTCTGCCGCGCGCGCAGCACTAGTGTACAATGTTTTAGTAAACAAAATATATTTCTATAGTTAAAATTTGTGCAATTCTTATTTTCATTCAATTCCTTGTTCCTATTGTGCAATTTAATTATATTCATATCAATAAATATTCTACCGAGAAAAAGACGTTGTCACGTAAAATCTTCGCCCGTAAAAACGACTTTACAGGCAACCATTTTTTAAAAAGAAGAAACCATATGCGGTGCTCTATTTCGGGTAATTCGCTGGACACTCGTTTCTGGGACATCTTGTATAGGCTGTATATATAAACAATATTAGGTTGCAATATTTAGCGGCACCATTTGCACCATTCAGCTGGTCACCTGTAAATCACATTTATTTTTTAGTAAATATGTATTCAAAAACTATTTTAAAACATATTATAACTTTATACTTTACACCATAGTTTCCGAAAGTAAACGACTAAAGCCTACTTTGTTAAACAACAGTTATTGAGAAAAGGTGTTGTCTATTAATTTTATTAAGATGCTTATTACCTTGGCATGCAGATATATACTAGTATTCATTCAGTCGATGTAATTAGCTCATAAGTCTCATAACTAACACTCCAATATTTTCTCACGTTCTCTCATGAATGGAGAGGTTTATTATTTGCTCATTGATCTTGGGTGTGTTACTTAAGCATTACTTACACTCTTTTCATTGAAAGTTTCACGTCATCACAATAGCCCCGCGATGCTATTGGCAATAAACATTATTCTTTGTTATCTATTTCAAGTGTGCGTATTTTTCTCTATTGCTGGCACTCATAAAACAAGTTAGTTAAACGACGAAAACAAATTTAGTTGTATTCTGTCATACGACTGTGTAGCGAAACCGTACAAGCGATAAATGAAACGTATAGATGAATGAAATCCTGAATCGCGCAAACTAAATTCCTTAAGCTCGTAGCTATATATACGACACCCAACCAACACGTCGCCGACGATGCGCCGTGCATGCGTGGATTACAGATTCCCCATGTATTAAAAAAAATGTCGGGCCGTAGCCCCCGTGCACATCTATCAGCCCGGTAGAAGATCTTCCCTATAGTAGGGAGCACACACCACCTTTCGCTCCCTACAAGTGAATTCACCTTTGGTAATTCGACAAGGTATAAAAAGGGGTCCCATAGATATACAATTGAACGCTCGATTGGTCTGGCTCAATATTGTTATGTCTATATGCCATGTTCAGTTGTATGAGATGTTATATTCCCTTTAATAGATTTTAGTAAGTTTTTTTTAAATGTGTACAGAATTATAAAGGCGAATTGTTAAATATAAATTAATAGTTGTTTCGAAAAAGAAACCGTTTTGTCACATGAATAAAGTGGTTGTGCTATGAATTGATAACCAGCATTCTTTGATATGTTCAATATTAGAAATATGACACCCACAAATCACAGTTGACACAGCGGACAAAAAAATACAAGCGAAGAGTTTTCTATATCGTGCGGTAGCAGCACATCTTACCATTTGACACGTTCCCACCCGAAATGGTATACATGGGTGTGTTTATGTGGGGATTACGTAGGTATTAATCTTCTTCAATCTCTTACCTATTATGAATTAGAAAATAAATAGACGTTGACACTTACGTTGTACAATATTTTCCCAGGCGATATTGACAAATTCATCTCTGTCAGGACTGCTCTGCATATGGTAGAACCCAAGAGTGTGTAGCAGCTCGTGGACCACAGTTCCATGACGAAAGCAACCGCGACCTACAGGATGTCGCCCTGACAAGTTCAAAACTTGATATCCCCCTTGATATCCAACTTGAGAGAAGCAGCCACGTCTACTGCCCTATAAATTACAAAAGAACCACATTTTGAACAAAAATGTAATCCTATACGAGCAATCAGAAAAATGGGTTGTTTTACGATTAACTTTTATAACAAAATAATGTCATATTCACAAAATTTTTATATTAATATTTGTCACCTGTATAACCACTGCATCCCTGTCGCCTTTTTTATAAGGTCTAAATTTTATACAAGACGCACGACCTAGATCATCAATACCGCTCTTAATTGCATCTACTTGGTCTTCAGCTGTGAACAGAATAATGATTAAGGAATATTACTCTTTGACATTTTAGCCAAAATTACTTATGGTTTAGCATTTTGATGTTGCATTTAGTCAGATGTTTACTCATATGCATATAGGAGCATTTAACAACGGAATGGGTTGGTTTCCATAGAAGAATGTAATTTTCTTACTGAAATGTTCCCTTTGTATGTAATAGATAACTTCATTGTCTGGCCACCTCTTCGTGCTGTCTCTGAGGCCGTTTCTGGACAAGCCCTCGACAATGTCTTCCACAATCATCCGCCTCTGCCTGTCATTCAGGATCAAGTCCCCTTCAAACTTGCCGCTTTCTTCCCATGCATCATCTGATACTGTCTCATCCTCATCAAAGGTATGAGAATCAGTTCCCTCTGAAATTGTGATTACATAAATTATTTATTTAGATAAGCTATAAAAATCTTTAACCTCTCAAACTACGGGTATTGATTTACCACCACCTCATAGACACCCAGATGTTAAGTATATGTCCACATAATATTATAATTTATCATTACGCGAGGGTCACGGGCGAACGCGCAACGCACTTTACTTGGCCCCTTAGTGAAACGTTTACGTGTAACCCTTAATCTTTGTCTTTCACTCAATGTCTCCAAATATCCTTACCATAATTACTTTAACAGCTTTTATATATATATACATACAGATATTGTGAGAAATTGTTGATGTATCCTATTTCATTGGTCCTGAAGTCACTTCTGTATGATACAAACGAGGGCAGTGTATATACTTGAAACCATAGTTAATTTAATTACTTTTATTTCATAGCGAATTAACAACTGGGGGAAATCAAGCAGGCTAAGGATGCCCCCTTGTCATTCAAAACTTGTAAATTGTACCTACTTTGTGTCAATTTTGTCTGGACTTGCTTGGGAGGTAAACTTAGAGAGAAATACAGTAATTGTTTCTAGTTAGCACAGTGTCCAATTTATAAACCTGGAGCCTTAACAATATTAAGGCGAGTTCGGCTCTTGTCATGGAAAAATAAGCGCAGCAGATAATTCTCGACCAAACTGAATTCAGTAAGTTATATTAATTATTCATTATGATTGCTATATTGGAATTAATAATTGCAAATAATGCACTTGCATGAGTCTGATAGAGGAGAACAAGGGGTTTTCATTTCATTCAGTCAGTTAGAATGATCTGGGTAAGTTTATTGTTACTTTTAGTATGATCGTTTATTAGTGAAAGTGGCCAAGGTATTTTTGTTTTTTGATTATGTAATTGACTATCATTACTATATAGACGTAATGACCTGAATTTTTTGTAACTTACTTGTTAAGGTTTCATCCAACTGTGAAGTCTTTTTGAGGTAGTTTGCGAAATCTTCTAATTCACTTATAGACATCGCCAAACACTGCACTATAAGAGAAACGCAAAGGACCACACATACATATTTACACTTCATATTGTAAAATAGGAATTCTCAAAACTTGTTTGAATCTAAAGACCGTTTACTGCTTGAGCGACGCGCGTATTCATGAGTGTGTTAATATGAACGGTACCGGAAACATTTTACTGTCGCTAAAGATTCCATCACCATATTCCTGTTTGATTTTTTCCGACCAACAAAACCCTGCGGGGTGGGGTGGGATTTAATATAGGTATAGATACGACCATTTCACAAGGTGTTGGGCCGTGAATGCGCGAGCGCCGCTTGCGTCAGCCGACGGCTCGGTGACAGCGCCCGCCACCACGCCTTGCCACCAACATTCATTGCAAAATTTACGGCCCGACTTCTTTTACCAATTCATATAATAGCTATTTCAAATCAACAATAATATTGATACAATACAGTAAATAGGTACCTACTTGATTGGGTTAGTGAAATAGCCAGTTAAAGTTGAATGTTAAACAGTATTGCAGTGATCTACTTTACTGTTGCCATATTTTCTAATACAAATAAACACGTGTATTTGAAATCATTGCAAGTAAACCTACGGAGATAAAATCTCAATAGTTATGGCCACCACTTCGTGGCCGTTTCTGGACAAACCCTCGATTGTCTTTCACAATCATCTATATGTCGAATAATTTGGCCAGTATACTAGTTGGTTCAAGCCGCGGGTTCGATTTTCACTCAGGACAAATATTTGTATAAATAAATAATTTCCAACAATTACACCAATTATTTAGAACTAAGATAAGAATCATTAAGAACTTGTGTTATGGATACTAAATAACGGATAAACATACTTAAATACTTTTTGTTGTTGTAAATACATACTTAATATACATAGAAAACACCCAGATCAGAACAAATATGTATGTTCATGCACACAAAGAATTAGCCTGTGTGGGAATCGAACCCACGACCTGGCTGGTATACTGACCTCCACGCCATATCGGTCGTCAAATTTTAAATTATACTTTATTTTAAATTGTTTATTATCAACAAGCAAAGTACAGTTTAAGTATTTAAGTATCCATAGCATAAGCTATGTTTATTTTGAGACCAATGGTGCTGTGTATAATGTCTAAGTCATAATTATTATAAAACATTTTCTCTAGCAAACCATTATTACAAAATATCAACTTCCTGTGGTTCACTAAGGTCATTCTCCAGAAACATAACAATCAATTTACAATTGCAAATTCTTTCAAAACATTGTAATAATGTTGAAAAGTAAAAATTTAAATTTTGCACGGTTTTTGATAAGCGGCCTTCTATGACGTTTAGAGAAAACATTTATTTGTCTCACTTTTAATCGAATATAGAGTCTGTCTACACTACTTGTCCAATAGAACGAGGGCAGACGACCTCGACCATTATAAAAATGGTGACCCGAAGAATCTTATATATCTTTGACTTAGGTTTTTTAGGGTATGGGTATTTTTGATGAGTTGTATGAAGCTAAAAAGTTGTGCCAGTGTCGGGAGAAGGAAGGAAAGGATGTGCGTTCTCCCTAACCTTACGGAAATGAGGCGTGAGACTGAGTTTTTTACCTTATTGCATTATGCTGTATAAAGTCTTCTTCTTCCATTTAAATAATGGCTTCGTGCGTCTAGCACATTTAGCCAGTGTCAAGTAAGTGATATATTAATAATATATAATTCATAGTAAATGAGAATGAGTGTTGATAAAGATGATAAATGGTAAATGGTAAATGAGATACCCTCCCCTAAGCCCCTTGAGTCCTCAGTAAAGATGTGGGACTATACTGAGATCTGACATGGACTCCTTGAAAGAAAATTTGAAAAGCGATGTTGTACTGTTTTGTTTGATTTACCAACACTTATGTATGTTCACAAACACTTAACGGTTAATAATCCACCGTTATTACACATTAATGTTAGAAATATCACAAATTTTAGAAAATAAAACAAAACTGCAGACATGACGCTTCACTTTCCCGCCAAGAAGTCCTGTATAAAGTCTATGATCGGGTTAAGCTTTTGTCTCTTTCGCGATTTTTGACGACTGAATAACGAGGTCGCTACCACGTTATTGCCGGCTTGGTATATTGAATTTAGAAACCGGTACCTTTTCAAGTTATTTATACTGGACCACAAACATATAAAACAACTTATAAATAAATTAACTATGTCAATAACAGTTAAATCTTTTGACACTGTCAGGGGGACAAACTAGATGAGATACAAGTCCGATTCTTCTCCACTCAAGCTCCCATTAAAAGTGTATGGGCGGCGCGTTAGTTCTAAGTCGTCTTGACATCAATATGTGCTCCATATAGCGCTCCCTATTGTATAAATTTATTTAAATTTTCAGTAATGACACCACTTCACTCTTCCCTTTGATGGGTTAAATGTAAATGATAACTTAACAGGCAAAGAGATGGGAATAATTAAAGTATACTCACCGGTTTCACTTTTAATTAACTCAATATTTTATTTAAGTATACATTTATTGCTTAAAAAATACACGTTCATGTAAACATAAGATACCATTTATACGAAATTTCATGTTAGTTAGCAAGTAAAGGGTAGGGGTAAAGTTAGCAAATCAATACGAACAACGGTTCATACATTTTTATGTGAAATAAATACTATTTTGGGTGTATAGGGATCCTACCAAGACCTAAAGAGCCCAAGCCAACCTCACCTGCCGACCAAAGGACGACGCTCTTGCGAACATAACAGTGCCCGGTAAGCGGCAATAGGCTCGCCACCTCTTATGTGGGACTATATAATTGGCGAAGTGTGGGCGTATAATATGCCTCTGCCTACCCTTTCGGGGAAACAGGCGTGAATGTATGTGTGTTATAAATACTAAACAAATGCGCAGTTATATTTTTAATAAAATCAATATTTTATTTAAGTACACATTTATTGCTAAAAAAATACACATTCATGTAAACATAAAATACCATTTACACAAAATTTCATGTTAATAAGCAAGTAAACGTAGTTAACTTGAAGTTCAAACTTTTAAGATCAATACGAACAACGGTTTATACATTTTTATGTGAAATAAATACTATTTTGGGTGAATAGGGATCCTACCAAGACCTAAGGAGCCCAAGCCAACCTCACCTGCCGACCAAAGGACGAGGCTCTTGCGAACATACAGTGCCCGGTAAGCGGCAATAGGCTCGCCACCTATTATGTGGGACTATATAATTGGCGAAGTGTGGGCGCATAATATGCCTCTGCCTACCCCTTCGGGGAAACAGGCGTGAATGTGTGTGTGTACTAAATACTAAACAAATGCGCAGTTATATAGGTATTTACTGAACTGATTGTAGGGAAAAGACTAAGATACTTACACGAACAATTTTAAGTTAGATAGGTACATATTTCGGGTAAATGAGTAGTACCTATTTATCTGCGATTATTACGATTTAAAATATCAGTAATACTTACAGTTGATGCCATTATTTCAAAACACAACACAAAAATAACTTTTATGTAACTAAAATAAGGGAAAACAATCTAAATTTCATTTTAAGCCCTCGACATTAAGTTGAAGGCTAGATCAATTTTTATAAAACTCAATACTTAGTTGAAATTGTTGCAAAACTTTAATCTTGTTTGACAAACGAATAATTTCAGCGTCGACTAATATTTCTTGAAATCACATGACCTTGTGTCTATTTAGTAGGTAAAAGTGTAAAAATGTATTGTCATCTGATTTACGTGGCATCAGTATTTGGAGCAATTGTTTCGGTGGTACTCGGCACCTGATTCTCTTCACAATACATTCTGTTTAATTTTAGAACGTCACTCTCAGATAGCCCATTTCTTTGCCCAATTTTCACGTTATCCTGTAAAATAATTTTTATTATGTATCAACGGTACACTGGTTTTTATTTCAAAGAGTCAGGACGGAAAGTCTTACACTTAACATTTATCTTGGACAACAGGAATCAAAACCCTTGGGATGATTGGGATAATTTACTTGAATTTTCTCTTTTGTTTAGATGTATTGCTATTTTGTTCGATTTACCTTAACTTTAAGCGTTTTATTATTGGCGTTTTATCGAACTGGCTACTTTGATCTCAAACAATTCGGCGTCTGGCTAGGAATTCCTAATGCAAATTTATTTTTGAAGTTTGTCTATTTGTGTCCGGAATGTGATAATTAATTTTTTCTCGCACCATTTAATTTCGTTACGATATCTTTCTGTGTTCAATATGGAAAAATTAAAATAACGCATTATTTTTGTGTACGAGTTGCATTGTGGCACGAGCGCTCTAGAAACAGTTCGAAAGAAATCTTTCTAATTTAATAGTATTATATTATAATGTAATTTATTAATAAAATGTGTTTTCAGAAGCTACTGTAAAATAACAACTCCAGACTCCACGAGGACGGCTTCGTGGACTCTCGTGGACGGCCGGAGACTCAAATTATCAATGCAAAATTGAAAGTGATGGTGGAAGCGGATCCATCTCAAACCACGTCAAAGTTGGCTGCAGGCTTCGGTGTGAATGATATAACCTTCTTAGATATTTTTTTTAATAATGGAAAAGTGAAGAAGCTTGAAAAGATGGGGACCACTTAAATTAAGTAAAGCAACCCAACGAACACGCATCGACTGCTGCGTCACGTTACCCAACCGTCACAATAACGAAGGTAATCGTATCATTACTTGCAATGAAAATGGATCCTGTACGAAAATCGGAAACGCTCATTACAGTGGTTGAACCCAGGTGTACCAGCAATATTTGCATATAAAACATCAATTTCACATGTATAGTAGTAGTGTAGTATATATATATATTTATATATATATTTTTTCTGTCGTGTATACAATTTTAACAACATAGAAATAGTAGGTCTTTGGTTTAACTATTACAGTGCTTGTCTTTAAGGCATCGTCCACACCAAGCGTCACCGACTGTAAGCATGCTGCATTTCGCCATTAGCATTCTGCATGTGTATTTTCTGTTCGGTGTGGACGAGTTTACAGTCACAGATTACTAATTTACCATATTAGTTGGAAATACGTTTGATCTGAACAATTACTTAATCCGAAGGAACGGCGAACATAGGTACTAGTGTGATAGGTTAGGAAAATATTTTTTTTGGTAAATATTTACTTTTTTTATGGTGATTAGTACTTAATTATAAGCCTAATTAAAATAGGTACAAACTTTTAGCGGAACAATAGTCTTGTTGCCATTGCTGGAGAAGGCCGTGGCGGGATAGTGCATCACGCTGGCGTAGTCATAGGCTACTCCGAAGTCCGTCACAGTGTCGTTGTTGTATTTAGCGAAGTTGTGTTCTGTACCTGCACCATTTCATGCTTTAGTAAGTTTAATGCAATTATGCATTCCGTAGGGGCAGGACATCCTTCCATTTTTGACAATCCTGGCCCACACTTTTAACATTATTTACACTCATTATCCTGTCATAAATGATGTTGGTACTCTTTTACAAAACAACTAAGTGAGCACAGACAATCACCGACGTCAAGATTACACAGTCAGTTCTTGGATGAGTAATCGTTTGTGGCATTTGACGTCGAGTGCTTCCGTGCTTCGGCGGTCAGACGTCAACACACTGCCTCTGCCAATCAGCACTGGGCCGCGTTGTGGAGTTTGACCTGATACCCTCTCACCTTGGTTACTTATAGGAGACCTGAGTGAGACCTTTTAAAATTTTCTATTGATCTATGAAAGAAATTAACTAAGCTGTCGGCTATTTAAAGTTATTCCAGTGATAGTAGATAAAACATAACCTTGGTGCAATATATATCTAAATGAATAAATAAAACCAACCTGGTAAAATGTTCTCCCATAATATTTTGACAAATTCGTCTCTATCATAGGTGCTCTGCATGTGGTAGAAACCAATGGTGTGCAACATCTCGTGGACGACGGTTCCGTGCTTGAAGCAGCCTTTGGCTAGATTCAGGACCTGGCGCGTCTCGCCATCCTCATCTGGGCTGCTGAGGCCGACGTTCGAGAAACATCCGTTCGCTGTTCCCTACAATTTCATATTAATGACGACTATCGAATGCCTTAAAATAAATCTATTCCAATGAAGTAAATGAAATAATATATTATGTATAAAGGTGACCAACATTAAGAAGACGGCTTATTACTCAGGCGGAAGATGATACTTCTTTTTCAGTCCTGTCTTATTTTACGCAGGAGGAGTAGGCCGCCGCCTGCATCGATTGTGTTTATCTCAAAATATCCTGCGCAGTGCGCACGCGACTCTCTTGCAATACAGTCCTCTTTCACTCTTGTAAAAAAAGTTCTGGATGCCGATGTATATGCAGATCCTTTGCCAGCGCTACTTAATAAAATAAATTTTATGGGTTTGTTTTATATAATTTCTAATTTGTTGTTATACTTAGTTTTTTTTTAATGATACATATAAACAGCAGTGGGTCTATGATCAGCTCACTAAAGCGATAGCTTTAAAGATAATTAGCTCTTTTAGTGCTTAGTTTATTAACAATGTGTTTACGATAATAATATGAACAAATTGTAAATATAACACAGTTGGTAACAAGCCTGTCGTCAGCTTTCGAGAGGCATATACGAGTAAAATAGGTCGGTAGAAAAGTTGCCGGATCATCGAGTGACGCCTATGGATAATTGTTATCTCGGGCAATAACAAATAATCAACATATTTCTCTTCAGCTTTTTTTAAATGCTTAAATAAATATTTCAATTATATACTTAATAAAAAATTTGCGTCGCAGATATGTACGAGTTCCTCTTTTTCTTTCAGTTTTTTTCTTACCTGAATAATAACAGCATGGTCATCTTTCGATTCTCTAGGCACAAACTTCAAGCATGACTTATTGGCTATATCTCCCATTCCCTCTTCGATCATTTTAACTTGATCTTCATCTGTTGAAATTAACGTGAGGTTCTAAGAATCTTGATACTTGTCCTTTCATAATAACACCAAATAGGGCGCAATCATTAAAGACGAACGAAAATATGCTGGTTGTATATAAGGCACAATCCACATAGGTGGGTACTATAGCTACTTCTCTAAAATAATCCAAAAGATTTCAGGTAAATAAAAAAAAAATCTAGGTAACCAAACTACCAAAGGAAGCATGCAAGGTATGCTTTCAATTTTCAATATTTCTGTACTCATAATCTATTTTAATAATCGATAAGTGATTTAAGAAGTAACCAATGCTACTTTATCTTGAAAACAAATTTTGCACCACGCGGACAAATACTACGACGAGCAATAAACTCGACATTTTTATAACAATTTTTAATTATACTGGTATAAGTTTGTAAATGTAGGGTATTCTCGGCGGCACGTTAGTTGAACATAATAGCGGCTGTCTTCCCAGGTCTAATTATAGACTTCCATAGTTTCTTTCGTCGGACAGAAAGTGACTTAGTGCATGGCGCGTGAGTTTTTGTTTCTTTCAGTTTTAATTTCAAATCTCCTTAGAACCTCTTATAATAAAGTCTTCACTTATTACTATTACTTTAACTTGACTGTGTCGGACTTTACTTGACTTTGACTGTGACTTATATGACAAAAACGCAGATTTGATTTATCAAATTACCTACTTGACAGTGGCAAATACTCTAAATGAGTCAGTCTATTATAGAAAAATGCATGCGTGCGAGCAAGCGTAGCGTAGTCGCGTTGCTATAGTTACGCGCCACCCCTCATGCCGCACTTTAATTTAGAATCAATAGCGTTACTACGCATTCAAGGTAATTGTTTCAAAATAGACTAGGTATATCAATTGTAAAAAATACTTTAAAGCGTGTTAATCGGTACGCGATCGATACAAACCAAAGTCGTCTTCTTCGATGTGGTATACTATAGTGCGTTCTGGCCAGCGCTTGGCTCCCCCCCTCAAGCCATTTCGTTGAGATGACGCAGCCAGCACCGCGCGTTGTTGCTCAGGCGTCAGCAACATGTCACCCTCAAAGTGTCGTCCGAACTCACCGGACCAATTCTCAGAAAGGTCATCTGCCGGTATGAATGCTTCTAAAATATCTAACGTTATTACATCTAAGGCAATAAAGTCAAACTGGTCAATTATCTGTCCTCCTAGTCCAACTGTAGGAGCAGATTAGAGTATTTGTATACAAGAAATGAAAGAGAATGAATGAGTATAAAATTTACGATTGATGTAATTTGAGGTAAAGTAGTGTTTTATTTTACAATTATTTAAAATATAGGGTAAGTAAGAAAAGAAAATCATCAGTATTAATTGTTGTTGGCTTCTTGATTTCTAATTTTTTTTCTCGGTGATCGGGTGTATAACAATGACCAAATTAACTTCGGTGATTTATAAAACCCGCTAAGTCACCTGTCCGTTGTCATCACTCTAACAAGCGATTTTGTGCAATTTTCGAAAGTCACAATCATCTTCATCAAACTTCTATGGTGAAACTGTCGGCCCCAAGTGGATTCAGGCGGTTTAAGATCGATGGACATGAAAAACAATTTAACTTATAGCCAGCAGGGGCTGAAATGGTGCTGATAAAAGTAAAAGCTACTTACTGATATTCCCGTTAAAATATTCCAGTGCATTGAGATCCTTGTCCTCCGATATCGGCGCGGCTTTCATACCAACAAATAGAATCGCGATTAAAAACGTGACTGACATTCTTAAAATGTATTTATTTTACGTAACTACTAGATGGATTAAAGGTAAAGTATCTGCTTCTACTCACTAAACACTGGTTCAGACAATAGTACGCCTATTTATATAAACCACCACCTCAAAGACTGTTTGACAATGAGATTCACAATTGATCACTTAATTAGTTAGATAAGAAATCTGAAACACGTCTTAGCTTTCGAAATAAGTGCTTGTGTTTCACCACTCATGTTATCTTTGAAGGACCCCGCTGAGCTCCCTACAGGACTCCCCGCCTCGTTATTCGTTTTAGTATAAGACGGCATATCTGTATAATTGTTTCGCAAATGTTAATGACTCCACCTGAATGCTATCTAGTAAGATAAATGATCGCCTTGACTGAAATACATACTTATTTCTTACGTACAAGGTAATCATAGATACTTGACAATAACTTAATCTATATTAGTATTTTTGTTTTTGAATCATTTATAAAGCCAATATAATCTGGATTCTGTTGTAATATTCGAAATTTATAAAGAAAACTTCGCACAGAATGAGAATCTTCCGGGTCTGATCATATGTCCTGAAGCAAGTATTTTTTTCCGGATATTGATACAAAACAAGTAATATTATCAATATCTGGAATCCAGATAAGCCTTACCTGGCGCATCACGACATCTATAATGCGAGACGGTCACCCGGCGCTAGACGCAGGTATTTCTGATCTCAACACAACAGTTCAAATACTCGAGACTTTTACGTGTCATTACTTTACAAGGCTTAAAGTATCGAATCATTTTGCTAAATTAAAAAGAAGGCTCCACTGCTCCTGCGGTCGCTGTTACTTTATAATAAGTATCCTATCTGGCCTTAGACACGGGCCTTTTCTCACATACTGTGATCGATCACATACACATACGGCGCCCTGTTGTTTGAATTTTTCATGACTCCCATTAGGGCCTGTAACCTAGTTTCTAAACTACATGTCGATAGTGATAACCTAAACCAACTGTTTTCGAGCCTAACGAAGCGCAAACTCTCGATATTATAACTACATACTACCTAAACAGTCATCCAAGTACATACTAACCTTTTTTTTTTATTGACGTAAACTTTGTGACAACTGTGATAAAAGGTTATGTGGGATTCTACATTAGGCATAACCACTAAAACACGTAGGTGAATCTTCTTTCGATAGTAGTGTCGTGCGGGGAACTTTGTAGTCTTCCGTATGACACGTAATGGGTCGGCCCTCATTCATAATAAGGGAACAGTTGGCATACTTGTCCACCTAATCGACAGTGCATGTGTGACAATTGACGGGGCCTATCCCGTCTTCTGCTGCCGTTTGGTTGGAGCATGCCAAAAGTAGTAATGCCAAAGTAGCATGCCAAAAGTACCCTTTTTTTTATTAACGTCGGTAAAAAAATGCATTTACGCACTGTCTCCCGGCCAAAGGGGGACCGAGAGAGGTTTGTGGGACTCACCACCAGCAGACACGACCGCCAGCAGTAATACCCACTAAAAATCTTCCGACGACGCCCGCCGCTAGTTGAGAAAGAGGCGGGGCGCCAGTACCTGGGTTGCAGCTCCGACACCCCGCCCGCGGCCAACGTCCCCCGGACCAAAACCGGGAGGACCTCCTCAGAGAGAAGCAGTGGACGCGCCTCTCCTACCTCCATGTGCGACCATAGCGTGTGTGGCCGACTTCTCGGAGGGTCCATGGTTAGACAGCAGGGGCCCCCTGCCCCCGCTGCCTATGACCCTCCTGGCGCTGCTTGTCGGGCCCTCCTGGCCCGCCCGCCCCGGTAGTCAGTACTAAGGGCACCCAAAGTCGCCAATCTCTGGGTGTTACCTTTTCCCTAGCGCCTCCTACGCCCTACCGGGAGGTACTCAGCCCCCCCACCACGACAAGGTGGAGACCAGTCGGGGGGGGGGGGGGGGGTGCCAAAAGTACCCTCTGTGAACTCCACTTAACTTCGGTAATAGTTTCCGACAACTTACTATCATGGAGTTTATAAGCTAGTTTTTCACGTTATAAATTACCTATCTGAAAAGTTAAAGATAGTGATTACTATCGGAGACATTAATAAAATAATAACACGCAAGACGTAGTATTTTTCTACAATTTACATAGCAGAAAAATACCTTTGATAATAGCCGTAAATAGGAAAACCGGTCAGATGTTACACAAAACACAGGCCTCGGCCTAATTAAGGAACCAGTCTCACAATCATAATGTGCCTACCTACTATACTATTAGGAGGAAATAAGTTATTTTGTTTTATAAAATAGATAATAATTTTATCAGACTCTACTTCAAGTTACACAAAGTTACTATAACTGATAAGATATTTTTTTTTTATTACGTCTGCCATCTGGATAGCCAATCTATCTTAAATGTGCGTTTGATGTAGGCAATTATTTTGTATGTATGAGATTAGTTGTATTAGCCGAACCAATGGAAAGCTTTAGCCTTGTTGAAAGTAAAAATTGCACATCGCACCTACGAGGCTAAAACGTCATTTCTACAATTTTAAAGTAAATGCGTTGGAGAATTCGACATTAAATCATAATTAATAAATCATTTCTAACAAATACACCAATTATTTAGTTCCAAGATAAGAGCCATTAAGAACTTGTGTCATGAATACTAAATAACGGATAAAAATACTTAAATACTTTTTTTTTACTTGCAGGTATACTGACCTCCACGCCATATCGGTCGTCAAGACATTATGTTATTATTTTTATATTTAGAATATTTATGATAAATTTGCATAAGTCACGTTGCAGCACCATAGGTGCGATATTATTGGTTAACATTCATATTTTATGAGGTGAAAAAAGAAAAAAAACAATAGTTTCTTGTAAATAACGTGCTATATTTATATTACAAAATAATTACAAAAAAAACTTGACACACATAATGTATACTGTACATTCATGCATTTCTGATTAAATAGTGAACTGCACTATGTAATAATAACTGAAAAAACGTAATGTACATCAATGTTATTTATAATAATTCTATTTAAAAAAAAAACTTTACTTAAAAGTAATATTCAACATCATAATATAAAACATAAAATATGTAGTTCCCCAGAATAACCATTAATAATTTCATTTCATACATTATGGCATTTTATGTTGAAACATAATACTGAATTTACTAATACAACAAAAATATGTACGTTGTTTATTCAATTACGAGCTAAAGGACTGATAAATATAAATAACTACAGAGATATTGACCATTTTAACATACTGCTTTTCAACTCAATAAATTTAAATAGAATTGAGAACTACTAATGGTACTATCTATATAAATCGTAATATATAGGAGAATTGAATTAAACAATTTATTTAATGTACACGTCAATTATATTGAATAATTAATTTAGGCAGTCTTTAATACACTTCAATTAATAATAATTATATCAAACCGTTACATAACTCTCATACTAAGATACACTAAATAAATAATTAATAGCAAACAACAAAATGGTAACATACCTTACAACTTAGCTATTAATCAGTTTTATTTTTACAAATACAATATCAGCACATAATTTTGGTAAAGCACTGTAAAACATTCTAAATATTGGTCTAGTTTATTTATTGCATGGAACTTTATAATACGTCCCTTTTTGAACAACACACAAACTACAGAATCGTTGAAATTTATTACTTTACCCATAGACCAGTATTACACAACTTCTTAAGGCCTGTGACTTACTTGGAGGAATCAATTTGTGTGCATATTGCCATAAAACAATACTTTTGCACTGTTACTGTATAAAAGCAAACATAAAAATGAAATATGGGTATTATATGAAATCCGCCACTTAAGATAACCTCCTAAGAATTATTAGAATTAACTATAATAAATAAGACATAATTTTACCATTGTACCCTCCAAGTGTTCGTTAAAGCTTCATAATATACAACACATTGCAATGCATGCACGAGAACAATACAACTTATACGAAACGTGCAATACCGGTCCAGACGATAATATTATTACAATATATTGGGGTTTATTTACTCTTACTGCTAATATAATAATATTCGCCTAATATAATTGCCTACGCGTACGCATAGAGGACGTCAAAAGACTGAACAATCTAGCAAAGTGCAACGTACTCTAAATGTGAACCTGCATATTAACCCTTCAAAGTGCTGCAGTAGTCGATTTCTGTATTTTTTTTCGAAAATGGAAATGCAACGTGGCATCGCAATAATTGGTACACATTTCGAGCATGTTACACATAAGTAATGGACTTAAGCAGTACGCTACTTGAATATCACAATTTGTGCAGCAAATCTACCAACAATACGAATTTATTGCTATTTCATTGAAGACTTAAACGTCTTAAGGCAAATTAAATGCTTTATTTCACTATTTGTTTACTTTTTCTATGAATACATTAAAAATTGATAATATGGATCGAATACTACAATATTCAATTGATTACCTCACAATATTCCAAGATGAGGCTATTTAGTTTATACTCGGCTTCCCAAGCTATATTGCTTCTAAAGCTTAGAGTAAAATGACACAAGTAGTGACAATAATAATATTGAACAAGTATAGATCTCAAAAGTTTTGTTGCTCATAAATCTTTTGCTTCCTTGTAGGTAGCAATTATATAGGAAAAATATAATTGCTGAATATCAAAAATAACGAAATATGCTTGATTTATTTATAAGAGAATGCATAAAAATATAAAACTCGTTTGTTATTTGCTTTTATACGAATTTGAATGACCTCTATTAATTTCGCATTTCTTTCCATACATTTATAGATCAAGAAGTGTCTATTCCGTAGATTTACGGATCTCTCTTTCAACTCATCACTATTATATGAGTGTTATCAATTATATCATAGTCTTAAAGAGATTTCCTCATTCTCAATTATAATAATAATTGTACTATATCGCATAAAGCACTGTCATTACCTTACCGAACATATTCAAAATCCTTATATAATTTTTATAGAATTGGGACATTTCTTTTACATAGTTTTGGCACACAATAGATTGATATGTATTAATGTTTAAAGTATTGTTGCATTATTGCGATGTATAAAAATATGTCTTAGTCTGCTTTTATATATAGGTATGTCATATAGCGGGGTTTTCATGGATATTTAAAAAAAATGGAAGCCCCTTTAGTGAATGTAACTTCATCAAAAAATACTTTAGTGTTATATTCAGAACCTGTCCCATTTCATATAAATATTATACCTTTTAAAAACCAACGTTTTAACTCGCCGTGTATAATATATAACCGACATTAAAACGCTAGAAATACCTAACGACGGACTAAGTTACTATAAACGAACAGTAGTATGACTACCATAACTACTATCTCAAAGTTCCGCTAATTCGATGTACTGAAGTGTTAACTTTCGAAGCTGGTTATATTACTAAAGACAAGAAGAATATTATCAAGAACATACCTAAACACCAAGGCGTTGCTTCTCGTTTCTTTAGATCACTATTCATACTCAAGTCACATTCTGATATGTAAAAGATGACAGTAACTCGATTAAAATACTGACAGAGATATTTGGCTTGCCTATTTCGTGTTTCGTGAGTGTGTGCGAGTAAATGCACTGTACGCCACTCGTCAGCCGCCACGCACCGATCGCTTTCAGACAAATCACAGGTGACATCGCACTTTTACCAATAAATACATTAACATTAATTAGGCCTTTTTAGGACAGATAATCACATTTCATTTAACTTACACAATTCCTCATAGCATTTTCCATTGAGCGGATCGCATCTTTTTTTCTTTGGGATAATTCTGAAAGTTAAAGACAAAATTAGTGAAATTATTTACACAGTTACACATTATCAGGTCTTAATCGAATTGCGGCATGGAAAGTGTCACGTGACTATAGCAACGCGGCGACACGACGGTACGCTCGCTCTTTAATCATTCATAGGCTGCGGTAAAATAAGAATTAACGACAAAGTGATAGACCAGAGAGCGGTTACAATCATTTTGACGCAACTCCGAGCGCTAGATTGCAGCTAAATAATGGTTTCGTGCGGTTTGCACTTTTCGCCAGTGTCAAGTTAGATAATTTAAAAATAGATTTAATAATAATAATAGAGAATTAATAAGATAGCAAGATAATTAATTCAACTAAGCCGCCATATTAATTTCCTCGCCCGAATACCTACGCCTACCAAGCTTGCATTATGGATTTTGTCTATTCTATTCTTGGTACGTACACAAGTTTGAGAAAGTGACATATAGTAAATATCACAAGATTTTCCGTGTGGTATCCAAAACTCTATAGACCTCCAGGAATCTCACCACTATTTTACTGTGGTATGACTTTGACGTCGTTTGATGGAAGTAAATAGTCACGTGACTATGATGGACTTTACTTGACTTCGACTGTAATTAAATGATGAAAACGCTGCATTTATGCAAAAAAAAAACAATTTATATAATAACTTGACACTGGCAAATTCTCCAAACTAGTATTGAAATTCGAGTCCATATCTAAGAAAAAAAGAGAAGGCGTAGATACTAACACGTGGCAGCAGTAGCGGGCAACGCGGGCTGAGTGGTCGCCGGCGCGGGCTGCGCAGGCGGCGGTATGGGCGCCGCGGAAGTCGCCTTGGCCCTTCCTCCGCGGGGTTTGATAGTTTCGGAAACTTGCCACATTGCCTCCTCGCTAAGGACGTCATCGAACTCGTTGAACATCGCCTGAATGCGCTCGTTCTTCTTGAACTTGTATTGCCTGCTAACGGAGGTTATATATGTAACAATGCAGTGTTCAGGCCACGGAACTAGTACAGAACCACGGCTAAACATGAATTGTTGTCTGCTTTGCGTGCGGTAGTTTTTAAATTTACGTATACTTTACAAAAGATGATGAGTTTGAAATTATCAGCATTACAACGGTATAGGTATCAGGCAGCGCATAGAACACACAAGTTTATGTTTTGAAATTTAAGGAAGTAAGCGCCACTGTGGGCGAAGGGCTGGCCACCTCTTACCATTTGACATGATTCACCTAGCGAACTCTGTGCTAAAACTGAAATTTGTTACAACTATAAATAAATCCCTTTTAAATAGTTATAGCAAGGGATCTACCTACTGCCAATAGGATATAACATGGTCGTGAAATTAAATTATGTATTATTTTTTAATAATCTGGATGAATGTCTAACGTTACTCAAAAATAATTTTAAGGCAAGATTGTAAATTTTTCACAACTATGTACGTATAAAAATTATACCCACTCTTTGTGAAACCGCTTCATGTTCTCCATGATGTTGTACTGCTGCCACCGCTTTGTGAAATTGATGCTGCCGTCGGGTAATAAGTCAGGGTTACCGATATGAACAAACGTCAGATCTTGAAGCACTAGACCACTGTAACAAAATTATAGTATGTGTCACAACATTTCCACACGAAAAATATAACAGTACGAAATATCAAAATATCAGTTAACAAATCTACACCAAGTTTATAAGCCGTCGCTAGACAATCATTTAATACGTCATATTAACTTGCCACACGTTTTCAGTTACGTTTTCTTTTGACAAAAAAATATGTCTAGGCATCTTTCGCTGTGCTTCAGTCCCCTCAGCAGAGCCTGTAAAATTGGTAGTAGGTACTAAACAACGGATAAATGCATTGCATGCATACCAAACACCATTTTCATGTTTATGTACAAAAAGTTTTGTCCTGTGTGGGAATCGAACACACGACCCTTAGAAGCGGAGTGCGGGTATACCCACCACCACGCCTTATTGATCGTCTATATCTACGCTATAAAATAACTACTACTAATATTTTATATACTTACATGTATGGAATACAAGGAGGCTGCGTATCCCCAAGTGCTTGGCGATAGGCGCGGAAAGAACTAGATGAATCTATAATAGCGCAGTGGTCGTGAAGTGCGTCGACAATTCCGCGCGCCCAGCCCAGTCTCCGCACCGGGGGAGAATCCAGCGCAGAAACCAGGGCCAGGTAGGAGTTGAAATTGTTTATCTTTCGTAGCGCTTTCATCACCTTTAGTAACTTGCTTGCGTACTTCTCGCGTTCTCTTGCTTCCTCCTGGTAGAAATAGCATTATTATTATTATGTAGGTAAAAGAAAACCGAATGATTTTCTATAAAATAAAATAAAACGTTATAAAAATATTTACCATTGATATTAATATTTCATAATAATACTGAATTATAAATATTCTATTCCAAAGCACATTTTTTATAACTAGACTTTTGCTGTTTTGACAAGATTATATAAATGATTTTTAGATTGACAATGACTTATGACTCGGCGACATTTGTTTTTTTTTAATAGTTCAATTAGTTGAACTCATACACCAATTAATTAATAATCTTTTACACTCACACCAATTATTTTGTTCCAAGATAAATATGTGTTATTAATACTAAATGACGGATTGTGAACACATACTTCATATATATGAGTATAAGTTTTAAGGAATTAGAACGGCTATAATCCGATTAAGGCATGACAAAAATAATAATCCACGTACCTGCTCTAGTATTCTAGACCGCGCCCAGTAGCTCATCTTGTTAAAATGTTCAGTGAAACGTGTGAGATTCGGCGAACTTTCTTCAGACTGTTCACGCGGCCACGATAGGACTTCGGCAGTTGTGATCCGAACAAACAGCGCTGCGTCGAGCAAAGTCATCTGTTCCGCTAGTTCGGTGGCCTTGAAGTCTAAGAGCGTATCCCGCCGTAATGATACAGTGCCGTAACACGGGGTATCATATTCATATCTGTTATTTGCCTGTGAAGTAAAATAATAAGCCAGAAATAAATACTTTTTATTTCCTTTTTATGTGGCCGTATTTTTTTTTATTAAATCAATGTTTTTACTGAGGGATCTCTGTAAATGCCCCCAACTGAAATTTTTATAAGAACTTCAGAAGGGCAAAATTTAAAATATTTTTTTAAAATTTTGCACAATATTTTCTATTGAATTAGTTGGTCTTTAATAGTTCTTAGGCTTATGATCCGATTATAAGACAATTTACATTTGTTCAAGACAGTCACATAGAGAATTTAAAAACGTAGCAAAGAGTGTATATTGTGCAAATTAACAGAAATTACATATAAGCTAAAATAAATTATTTTTTTATCAACAATTACCTGTTGAAAGTGTATCTGCTTCTGTTTGTCGACTAGTATCTGCCTCAACGCTTTCGCTATTGGTAATTCTTCAACTTCTACCAACCAATAGATGAACTCCATAATCTCTTGCATCAAAGGGCGGTCCAAGTCGGCCATTCTAAAAATAAAAATATTCATTTCTATTACCCTTTAAAATTATCTGACAAGATTGCATGTACACTCAATATAAATTTTCTACCTTCGTTACATCTTAATTTGACAATTTTCCTACTATTAATAGTACCTAATACTATCTGTAGTATATGGCAGTATGTTAGGCCCACACACGCAATCGATATATATGATAAATTTATAAAAATTTCCCGTTTTCTTTACTAGTATGGATTTAAGTATGCTGCAAAAATCGTCTGTTCTTTACAAATTTGTTAGATAGCATAACATATAACTTCACTTACGTAAGGTCTGCAACCACACGCGCTAACAATCCCAGTGTGGATCGTAGTTCGTGAGCCTTTCCTCGGAAATGATGCGCGCGCCGTAACAGACGTGCTACTAGGCCGCTGGGAGACACCCACGTTCGGTACGTAGCCAGGAACGCTTCCTGATACGAGAAATCTGCACATACCAAAGTTTATTAAGTAAAATATCTTCAAAAAACGATAAATAAGTTAAATTTGAGCTCCAATTTGCTAATAATACTCGATAGCAACGTAATCTTCTACTTTAACAGCACACCTAATCAGTTATGCATTTAGAAATAGGTTCATAATATCTGAAACTATTTAATAAAAAAAACACTTTGGGAAAATTGAAGCACTACATGCGAATTACTAATATAAAATTTGCAATAAATAACTAGATATTTGTATTTTTATTGTACTACATGACATATTCACTTGTCTATTCACAACGCTCTGCCAATGGTTACTCAAATTTAGTTATTTACCAACAAAGCGAAGCTGAAACACATTTTAAAGGCAACTGTTCCACAAAAATGTTAATTCGTGGTGTTCCAGCAAGCGGGAAAAGCTACGTGTTTCCAGTGCATTTTGCAATAAAGTGAGAGCATTCATATAACCTACAGTTCTTATAAATAGTTCATACTTTTGTCTCAAATAAAAGCGCAGTGATTTAATAAGCTATATGATATCATTCAAGTGCGCCTGTACATTTGTGCTTAATAAACCAACTCAAGCAATGTTGGTAAAGCTCAAACCGTTAGTAAAACAAAACCCAGCTTGTGTTTCAGTCCCAACTCATAACAATGTTTCGACTTACACTCGTCCGTTTCTGTAAAGTGAAAGTTTCAAAAGTTAGAAGCGTTACTGCTGTAACGATGATAACGCTAATCTTTATATATTCTTTTGCTTTTTAGTATGTATAATATAATATTCAGACCCGTTCACATAACTCAAATAAGCTATTCATAGATTATTTTGTTCTAATATTATAACATTAGTTGTTTTTTGTATATTCATGCAAGTTAATTTATTGATGATTTATTAGGATTTCCTAATATATTACTAAATTTTTATTTTTATTATTCATGTTAATTTCAAAAATATCCATATATAAATATCTATATTAAAATCATGAGCATAATAAAACTGTTATTCAAAGATCTACCAGGTCCAAAATATTTTCAATCAACTCCAAAACCAATTTAAAAAATCTAAAGTAGATCAATGAATCTCAATTGTACGAAATATTTGGTTATAAATAATTGTGTTTACCTAAGGTAGCTTTAGTAGCGAGCACTATAAGTGCATCGGGATTTCCCCCTCGCACTTCGGGCCCTCCTTTACTCAAAGCTTTTAGAATAAGCCACGAGCTGATGTCCGTCTGAAGAATAATGTCTTCACTGTCAGCGTTCGCTGGTGTGTTGTTCGTTTCTTCAGTAGTAGGCACCATCGGTTCCGTGCTGCTTTCGCTTCTCTTTGGATGAATAAAATAATTAATTATTAATACAAATCGATGGTAAATCCTAATGCCGTATTAAGCCAATTTTAATTAATATTTATTGTTATACACAGCTATGATTAAAGAATATATAAGTAAAAGGTAGGTTTTCCCTACTTTAAGTATTCAAATAGCTGTGCTGTCACTGATCGCCCTATTAAAATTTTCAATTATTATTAAATACCACTATATTCTGGACAATGCATGTGTGACGTCACATACATAATGGACTGTTTAGGACCAGTTGCAGTTGGCATAGTTAAAAACTCGTACTACTATTACTGACTCCATTTCACAAGCTACAAAAGCACATAAGTTTACTAAGCTTTGAGTATCAAATCTTTTGTGAATAGAATAAATGCGGAATTACTCCAATTGACATCACGCAGCAATATTCAATAGGCGCGCTAATTTGACAGTAACTAGCTCATTTTCTAATTTCTTAACGTTAAAAATAAGGATTGCGACATGCGCCAGAAGAAAATATTATATAAAATTTTGGACTGGTGGAGACTAGGGAATGCAATCCCGACTCGAGATCGCAAATTCGAGATCCTGCAGGATTAGAAATATCAATCTTGCGATATGCGACAATTTTTGGGATCTCGTCTAATTAAAAAAAGCTGTAAAGTTCAGTTGTCTGAAAACGATGAAAACTGCTTGTTATTTGGGGACACAGGCGTGGTAAAACCTTTATTGAAGAATATTAAAAACAATTTTTTTTCATAGTAGGATAATCTAAACTCAAGCCAGCGTCTTAGAATGTAGTTACGGGTGATTATGAAAGTAGCTTCTTAAAAAACGAAGTGTATAAAGAGTGCTATTTGCTAAAGGCATGTAATGTCCGTTGCAATGTACCCAGCTGCTAAAACTGCCCTCTTCGACTCAACAACAGCAGCAAAAGCGTGGCTGAACAATTAAATGCGAACTGCAAAAATCTCCCCCTTGTTCTTGCTTGCTTACAAAAGAATCCATTTCTTTTTTTATGACTGACTCTTTCTACAAGTTCGCGGATACACGTGTGAAAGGACTTTTAATTTTAGACGCTCGAAGTATGAGTCAGCTTAAACGCGATATCGGGATTGTGTTCCCTAAGTGTTCACGCATGCGGGTTACACGAAAACCAGCTATACCCTCGCACCTTGATATGTGAAAGGAGGCTCGTGCTGAGTAGCGAAAGTTAATAGGTGGATGATGATTATGGTGATGAATTGTACATAATAACCTTATTTATGTTAATACCTGGGATGGAACAGGTGACGGCATAGGTGAGGGCATCGGTGGTGGCTTCACTATGGTTTCTAACTCTTCTAGAGGGAACTTGCAGGGAGACGCGGGGCCCGCGTACGAATCATCTGAGTTCTGTAATACAATAATATAATATCTTTTTTTTTTTGTGAGACTGAGGGTCTTGTGACTCTAGTCTATTAGTTGTAATTAGAACGGAAAACCAGTTTTGCAAGTGCAGTACTGTAACATTATTATATTTAAAGAAAAATTGGTATCTCCGTGAGGAGTTTCCAACGACTAATATGTCGGGCGTTCGATTCCTACACAGAACAAATTATTGTATAAGTTACTAGCTGACTTGGCAAACGTTGTTTTGCCACATAAATTATTTCTGAGGAATTTCTAGTTTGATGTGGTGTATGAGTAAAAGAGGCAAGGAGCGCTGTGAACGATGACGGAATATAAAATAAAATTAAAATACACCAAAAATATATTATTTTAATTTATTTCTTAAAATTATATATACATATCATAATTGTAAACTTTACTACTAGGTGAAGGGAGTGAGAGGTTTATTGTGTGAAAAAATTAGGAGACTGGCTGCGGTCTCATGCAGCGCATGGAAAATTTAAAAAATCTAGCACAGATAACACCTTAGTGGCAATAGCAGGAATAAACTCTATGGGGGATAACTTACCAAGTGATAATTGATAAGTCATCGAGCAGGATAAAAAATTTACCAATTACTATTTAAAAAATAAGAGTTGGTGACAGTAGGGTCAAAATGTTGGTTAGTATGTATTTTTTAAATGGTTTTTTGTCCAAAAATTTTGTCCAAAAAATTAAAAATAGATGTTAAAGGTGGACAGAATTCTTATCATTTAGGGGTATGAAAAATAGATAGTAGCCGATTCTCAGACGTACTGAATATGCATATAAAATTTTATAAAAATCTTAAGTTTCGGTAGAGCGTGGTAACTAATATTCTGACACAATTATTTGTCCTGTGTATGTTTATCCCTTATTAAGAACTCATAGTAAAAGCTTAGCTCAATTTGTCTAAAAGCAATATAAGAGATGTCCAAGAATAGTTATTTGTGTATTATATCTTATTTATAAATAAATAAATATCTTATTTATATTTAAATAAAACAAAAAAATATTTTGTTTTATTTATAATATTTGATTGATTTTCTATCTACACATTTCTAAAAATCAATAATAAAGGGCACTGTTTGGTAACTTACCACATTATTTGTTAGTGATTCGTCGGCAGAGCTGTTGTGTGATGAAGGTCGGGGCGATGGCGGGGGCAAAAGTTCATTGCTCGTGTTCACTTGTAACTGAAAACATAGAATTATTTCCATATTATAACTATTTAGTTATAAATTTAGAGCATACTCAATTTACTGTACTACCAATTACAGTTTTGTTAAATATGTTCATTAAATTTGCGAGCTGTCACATTAAAGGAGGTTTAAGTATGACAGAGTACATTGAACTTGCGATACATTGTTAGAATTTGAATAAAATGACTTGCATGTTTATTATTCTACAAGTACATTCAGCTTCATATAGTTGGTGACATCCAAAGCGTCATAAATATCGCTTCTATTGTCAAGAGAGTAATTAAAGCAAAACCAATATATGTGGGTTGCGCGTTAAGTGCTACCAACTATTTGGCAGTGACTGTACATTATTGACACAAAAATAAATTACCTGCTTATTTCTGTTAGTTTTAGGCGGTAACGCTGGAGGTTCAATAGGAACCGGACTAGATCCACTCCATCCTAGCATACTTTCATCTGACCCACTGAAACACAACAAAATCTTGAACATTTTCAATGCTTCATTAATGTACACAAATCATATGTAAACAACACTGGGTAATAAAATACCTTAACGGAGGCGTTCCAAAGTGTTGTACCGTGAAAGATTGCGCGATAGATCGTTGCACTTGTTGATGTCTTTGTACACTTATCACACCACCGGCGGAGGCTGCATGTTGACCACTGCAATACGATAACACATTTATGTTACCAACTCAAATACACATAAAAACGTACGTTTAAACTTAACAATCGATAGATATTGTATGATAAAAACGATAAGTGTTTAGATAAAAGCGGCACGAATAGATATAAATTAATCATAACAAACTGGAACTGTCTTTTATCTAAGATTATTGTTGTGGTAAAATTTTGCTTATTATATCAGCCTTATAAAGTCCACTACTGAACATTAGCCTCCCTAATAATTTACTTAATCATTTCAGCCATTTGAAGTCCACTGCTGAACATAGGCCTCCCCATTTGCTTTCCACGTTGATCGATCCTGTATCGCCTGCAAACACCGGCGCCCCGCCGCCTTGATCAGGTCATCGGTCCATCGCGTAGGGGGCCTCCCTTTACTACGTTTGCTGATTCGTGGTCGCCATTCAAGAACCTTAACTCCCCATCGGTCGTCGGTTCTTCGAGCTATGTGCCCCGCCCACTGCCACTTCAGCTTGCAAACGCGCTTCGTTATGTGGGTCACTCCTAGTTCTCCTACGGATTTTCTCATTTCTGATTCTATCACGTAGGGACACTCCGAGCATAGCTCTCTTCATTACACGCTGAGCGACTTTGAGGTTCCTCACGAGGCCCATAGTCAAGCACCACGTATCAGTCCCATAAGTCGTCGCTGGCAACACACACTGGTCGTAGACTTTCGTCTCGAGACGCTGAAGTATTTTGGACGAGAAGATTTTTCGTAATTTCGCGAACGCAGCCCAACCGAGCTGGATTCGACAATAATTTACTTCCTATGGGGATATTTACCCATAATCACCGCGCTGGGCAGGCGGTTTGGTGATCGCCGTTCAAGCACGTACGCAAAAAGAAGCTGCTGCCCTTCATTCGGTAGGATTTTTCTTCGTCGACTCTTATGACTTCATAAAAGATGAGAGGGACTGGCACTGCCGATACGTCACGGTATAATGTTTTATTTACCTGGCTAAATTGTATGTGTGTATGGAGTGGCGAAACATATCAGGTGGTGCCGCTGTGTTGTTCGGAGGGTGGTTGCAGTTCCCAAACATCTCCATATACGCCATTACTGTCCAAAAATTAATTATATATGAACATCAATCCAATGAAGATACCGTATTCAATGTAACTTTTTTACTAGCCAAGTCATCTGTGGAATATATAAGATTGCATTTTTTAAGTTATTAACAAAACCGTAGCAAAGTTTGCGTATACTATTCCATCAGGTCGTCGCAAAGTAACATTGAATATGGACGAAGAAGCTAAAATAAAGCGATAAAAAAACGCAACTATAAAAAATTGTGTAAGTAGGAACAACGCTATTTACTAAATGAGCCTAGTGAAAAAATCTGGTGTTAAATGTGACTGAACTAAACGCATCTCTCCCGCCAGCGGCGAACCAGCCGAGGTACAGAGCAAGGGCACAATGATGATAATGAAGCGCTAAACGCATTATCATTTCTTGTGATAATTAACTATGAGCAAAATATTCCATTGTTGTTAATTGACAAAGTAACTAAGCGGCGCTTCGGCAAAGCCAATAATTGAAGAAAAACGTAACAAAACGTGTGATTTTCTCTGCATGTGATACAAGCAAGCCTTCTTGGTAATGTTCAAAGCCTTCATTTCAAAACCTAGAATAAGCTTTGTCTTATTTTGATTAATAAAAATGTAAGAAAAACTGTTTATTACAAATTGAAATTTTACATTTTAAAATGAGGGCCTATAAATAAACCAAGGTAGAATGTAACTTCAAACAATTCCAATGAGATTATTTTACGAATGTCAGTGACAGAAGCTGCAATCGTGTATCGCGAAAGCGCGTAAGATCTCCAATTTGTCTGGTGTTTTTGGAGTTTAAAGGGCGTCTGTTAACTTATACGCCATGAATTCTCCAACCAGAGCTAAATAGCGCGTCATGCAAGTATCCACTCACCGCTGTACGCGACGCTTTGGAACACTGCGCCGCCGCACCGGCACAACAGACAAACATGCCGTTATAACCCCCACATATAACCATTCAATAGAATTTACCTTATCCCACATACATCCGTCAGGTTTTACACCAGAACAATCAAGTCTCAGCAGTATAGTCTGTAATTTCTTTACACATATTTAACAGGATGATTTGAGAATGACCAGCATTAAGTTAAAGTTTTTTCAACATACTAATTTTACACTTTGTACAACCAAACCAAACTATGAAGAAATTAACAAATATTATTTCTAAGAAGTCAGAAAATAAAATTTGCCAATTTTAAGAATTAAGATTTACAATTAGAAGATAGCCGGTTAGTTTCATTATGGGTAATAATGACAGAAATATACTGCTGATAGCACTTTATAGTAACATAGACAACTGACAGTTTGCATTCCACATACACAAAACATAGCACAAGAAGTGTCAATGACATTAAACAGTGCTCCCATATAATTATTAGCTACACCAACAAGTCAATCCCTTTATATTTCTTAACACTTAACTTAAGAAGTGGACATACTCTATCTTATAACTAAAAATAAGTTTTAAAACAATTTCAACATTTTGCATTCATAGCATTTCCTATTATAAGGATTGACAATACTTGATTCCCATCACCATAATATCTAGATCAGTTGAAAGCAGATAGATTTTAACTGTTATAGGATATTTGTTATGACTTAAGAGTTTTTAGTAGGTGAAGTAAAGAGAATAAGTAAATACTGACTATGTTTTTTCTTGAGAGGTAGCGGAGGCGGCCGCGGCGGATGATGGTCGGCCAGCGTATGAGGCCGCGCGTCGCCGTGCAGTGAACACACACCTGTTTGCCTATCAAAGTAACGTTTTAAATTAAAAATTGTAAATGGAAAGATAGATAAACACCTGGGAAGCTACTACCTACTAATCCCATTGGCATCCTTTCTAGTTACCTATACTTTATTTTCTTTACATATATTTGTAAAATCAACTGCATGTAAAAGAAATAATACTATTTTTATCATCTGTAAAGAACATTTCCTTTTGTTTTTAGTTTCGTTTTAGAAAACGGAACCTTACAGACAAGTCCTCGTCGGCGCATACATTTTATCCCAGCTATTAACATCAGAAACGTAATATTTAGTCACTACTAATCCCCCTCATAAAAATGAAAGTAATAAGAGAGTAAAGTCCTTCATATTCTTCCTGATATTATGATGGATTGCCGAGCCATATACTATCTAGAATTTCACTGAAAATGTCTAAGGCCAACATTTTTGAATTACAAGTCAGTGAAGTGGCTAGGTTTATGTCTCGCTTTGTTTCTTTTAAAGATTTTCAGTGTGTGTTTAGTTGTTTTAAATAAAGACCACTTACAAATAATGTGTCTGTTTTGAAATATTACTATTCAGATCATTTTGTGGTACATTAGTTTGAATATATCGCCGACAGCTAAGTTAGCTAACTATTCCTTAGAGAGACTGTTAAGACTGAATTGACCGTTTATTTGATTTCAATTCGTTCGTAAAGTTCCGCAAATTTGTAGACTTCACTCTCCTTTGAAATGTTACATGCAACACAGAGCAGCCATTAAACAAACTAGCCTTCAAAAAGTAGGTGTTTAAGCATAATCTGGAGTATGCATTGTCGGGTTAACTTTCTTTTTCACTTGTCGTCCTTTCGAAGTAATTACATAGTTGGATTCACTTTTTTAAACTTTCTAGTTACTTTTGTGACAAAACCAAACAAAATTGTTCAATTCTTATTTTGTATTATTAACTATTATATTTCATTTTAATTTGTTATTTCTGCACCACACCATATATAAGCTACACATAACTGGTAGATAAATTGTAAATTTAAGATGAGTGTAAGCTATAAAGATTATTTAATTATTTCAGAAACAAGAGTATGTCACTGCTAAACTTTCTCAACACAAAAAAAACATTCAAAACATTTAAAAACGGAAACATTTGAAGTAGAGTATGTATTTAAGGTCATAATAACTTGTTAGTAATTAAAATAAAGATGTGTAAGCCTTATCTCTTTGACATGAATTACACCATCCAGATAGGTTAAAAGCATGTGCACTGTGTGCACACACACGTGAAAAATCACTTAAAACTAACACAGAATACGTGATTTCCCAACTAAAAACAAAAACGTTGCAACATCCACCAAGCAAGCATTAATATTTATTACAGCTGATGTCAAAAATCACTACAGCATAAATTTCATTGCCGTAGAATATTAAAATTTGTGATTTCTAAACAAACTAACCATAGAAACAAAACATAATAACAGCGACTCGTGCGCAATACCGTGAACCGCAGAGTGAAGTAATCAGCTGATTTCGACAACATCTATAAACCGTAGCCGCATTAACGAAGCGTTAATAATTTGTAAGTCTTGAAAGATGCCTAGATGCATGACTGAACAGACTACAACTGATCGAAGATTTATGTAACACCTTGAAGCACTAATTGTCTAAAATATTTCTAAAGTGCTAATCTGACAAAATTAAAAACATTTGACATTTTGACAATTAGTCATTGTTTACTAGTCTCTTGTGAAGTAAATAACAAAAAGTTTTGTATAATCATCAGTTTTTATGGATATTAAATGTACACGGTTTTTATTTCAAATTTTACCTTTTTAAATAAATTAATGCGAAATTAAGATTGCGCGTTTTACGCTTAAACATTAATGTAGCATTTACATACTTTGCTTAGTTACCATATTTACTAAAAATTAATAATATTAGAATGATTTTGTTTGTGGGTACAGGGTTATTTAATATCGAAGAATGTACAAACTATAGAAAAGGATATTATGAGTATCACGACTAATATTTTATCTCTCAAAATCTTCGATCAACAATACAGATCGAAGCTCAAAATGCATGGTTCTCCCTGGACGGAAAATTAGTCATGCGGGCGAAGACGCGAGTGGAATGAAATTAAGAATGAAACTTACATTGCTTTTTAAGGTTTTGGGTTCGATTCCCACACATGACAAATGTTTGTAAAACATAAATTATAATAAGTACTTACAAGAAAATAAATAATTATGTTTTCCGTTATTTTAAAGTTATTTGTTATCCAATAAAGTAATCAAAAGTGTACCTTATCTCAACGTTGGGGAAATGTTGCTGCAGATCAGCGCGCAAGCCGCGGCGCGTCTTCGCCGGCAACTCTGGCGGCGTCTCTCCCTCGTCTGACACAGACGTCATTCTGCAAAAACACCAACCAATCAACTCAATGACTCTTACACTTCCATACGTCAAGGTCAATAGTAAAATAACACACGGTTAGTATACTAAACAATCATATTTACAGATTTTAATCGCGATTTGTGTAAGGCTTCTTATGTAAAGCACTTGGTTTATTGTCCGTATTATTTGTAACACACAAACATGTTTTCCTATTAATATATTTTAATTAATTTTGTACTATGTTATATCGATGTTTACAATTTTTTATAGTGGACACTGAAAGACTCAGATATAAAACTATTTCAACCGTTATTTGTATTTGGTATTACAGTAAACCATGATTTAAATTGGTAGCATGTGTTTCTTTTTCTTAAACGTACACCACCACCACAACCACCTGAAAACAATATATAGGAACCCCTTGAACGGTTAAATTAAGCGGGATGTCTATAATATGAATAAATGTAAAAAAGTCCTTATAAAGTGAAAACCACAACTTTCAAAATAGCTGACGTGTTAAATCTTATGAAATTACGATCTTGAAAGCAACCTCATACTGCAAGCTTCAGTTTTCCTGGTTTTATATGAAATATAATGAAACTCCGTTGCCTGAAGTATAGTAAATCAGTATAGTATATTAACTCCTAGGCGTCACTTGGGTTGGCTTCAGAATCGTACGTAATTGTAATAGCAAAGTTTTCGAGTAATTCAACCTCCGGCCAAACAAACTTTCAGTGTACTTATGTTAAATTCAAAAGGACATCATTTCTGAATGGTTCTAAAATGTTAGTCTGCGGTGAAGTGATATTAAGCAAATTAATGTACATAAAAAAAATCCAAACAACCCGATCTTATTATTCTTGACAAAATGAACTCATGGTAAAATATAAGAGAAGATTTTGCCCAGCTAAAGGAACTATTGGCTAGAATAAACATTATATTAGTTTTCAATGTCGCAGTGCCCGCAACTCGTTTATGGTATTTTAATACAACTATAATTCTAGTGACTAACAATAAATGACTTCTGAAAATAGTGGTTATGAATATTTCAGCAGCGCTATTTACTCGATCTATTGAATTTAATGACATTTCAAAGATATTGCCTGTTGGCATGAAGATTTTTGTTAACATGATGTCAATACTGATAGCGATAAAATATTCAAAATCCTTTCTTTGTACTTACTTATGTCGAAGTTTTTAATCAACTCGTATAGCTTTAGCATTGTTGAGAAAAGTAATTTGTACTCAGTTTTTTTTTAAATAATTAACAGCAATTACTACTTATCCCGCTAGCTCTTTCTTCTCGTATAAAGTTTGTTAGCGAGGTATTCGTTGCCAACTTTCACGAAATCAAAAAGGACATTGGTCGAGAGCTTTTGTTTATCACTGTAGAAAGTGTTTTGTTAAATTAATGCAGACCAACTGATTATTATGTAGTTCACTGGTAATTAATAAAAAAAGTTATAATAAGGACGCAATGATTTCAATTCGCGTAATATAAAATATTAATTAAGTAATATTATAAACTTCTGCTCTAGGTATTTTAGGTTTGACTTTTTGTAATCCAATAATCAATGGTTAGGTTTTATGTAGGTGTTAGAATAGTTAAATGTGTCGGACAAAAGTGTGCAGTGCAAGATAGGTTAAAATTACAGAGTAAAATAATATAAAGTGCGACTGACGAAATAAAAGCATTAAATAAAGAGTTATTCAAAACATATACAAAAGCATTGCAAAAATAGTGAAGACATACCAATTTCCAGCAAGTACCTAGTGTAACTTCACAATAAATTTCCATTTTTTCTTTTAAAATAAACAAATTCTCTAGACTTGTTTTGTGCACATGTACTTGATAATACTCAGATTCATATTTAAAGAGTATTCAAAATGTATTAATAATTATTTGGTTTTTAGACTGAATATTTAGAGAGTAGACAACGCAAATAAATAATATTAATTGTAATAGGTTGTTAATACCATACAATTAAACGGCCACAAAAATGTTAGGTCAGAAATCAGGAGCATTGTATTCTGTAAATATACATAACTCATTATTTTTTTTAATTTACTCAACGAATAATGCCCGACACTTGTGAAATGCTTTATTTTAACATCATCTAGTGAATGCTTAATGCTGTCAATAATCTCCAATGGCATCATAACAGTTTATCATAACCTTAACTACAAAAGGATTTATCAAAGAAAATATGGAAGTCTGAAGTAAAATATTAAAGGAAAATCTTTCAATGTAACTACAATACAAGAAGTATTGAGGGGACCCGACACGCATAAGGTACTAATTTTAATATATTTGTTAGTGGTGATTATTTTAAGCTCCATTATTCGAAATAACTTACCTGTTACGATGATACGACAACTCCCTTGACCAATCATTTTAGCCCATCAAAGTCCCAATAAAACCAAGCAATACCAGAAGCACCAGGTTAATTATATCTATTGTTTATATATTTCATATGAATCCATACTTTTATAGTAGTTATTTTCTTTTCAAGATTGCTTATATCAAATCTTGAGTAACAAATTTATCATTTCAAGTATATGTTAGTTTTCTTTTTAAAGCCTTCTTTCACTACCAAATTTAAAAGAAATAAAGCGACCAATATCAATTTGCGTTGTATATCCTCTTCTAGTACTCTAGAACTACTGTGAGCGAGTGAAACTCACTTGAAGGCAGCTCGCGCGAAATTGGAGCGACTCTCAAAGCTCTGTCTCGTGCACCGCAATTCGCTCACACACTCTGTACTGTCAAAATGACTGCAAACATAACAACACTAAGCCTTTATCCATGCTCAATACACTATTCATTAAAATTATTACTGATTTTTCTAGTTCGTAATTATGTACCATAAACTATAATTTCATGTTCTTTGTGATTTTACAAGTACTTCATCAGAATTGTGACAGATTTGTAACCTTTTCATATAAGTTTTATTTATTTATTGGGTACACCAACATTATTTATGTTTTAATCCTACAAAAGAAGATAATTTATAAAATATTGAATAATGTAAGACAAATTCAAATCCAAGAAAATAATTTGTAAAAAAATCTTGTTATTTTGCACAAAGACGTTTAAATTCTCTTTCGTGTATTTCAGTTTTTAAAAAAATTGTATTTTTTGTACTCATCACTTCAAAAATATATTAACATGTTTCAAATGTATTAGTGTATTGAACAGGATAAATAAATAGTAAAAAAGTGAACAAATAACATAGACAAAGTGGAAACATAAAAACAGAAATTAGATCAAATCATTAACAACAATGAACTAGACAAAAAAATATTGGAAGAATAAATGTGCGTAGTTTACCTATCCGAATGGCTGGAGTAGTGATGCGAAGAGAACGAAGATGTGAAACTGTGATCAGTTGAGATTTCCGTGTGTCCAACTGATACAAAACCGGACTCATTGGAGAAGCTTCGGAAAAATAACGACACTAAATAAAACACATAAGGAAAATTAAAATATAGAGTAAGTAAGGGTAAATGTGATGCTAATAGACAGAAAAGGCATGCATCACAACTAGATTAGAAATCCAATCATAAGGCTGCGTTTCCACCAGAGATGTGCGAGAATGCGTTGAAGATATGCCTCTCACATATATGGCGGAAAAGCAGCTCACAAACGGCCCGCGTGCTGGCGTGAGCTTTCGCGATCCCCCTGTACGGGCGCCGCCATTGCTATAGCGGCGTACGTTTTGTGCTATCATATGTGTTAGTGCACACCTTACTAATTTTTTATGTGATTTAATGACATAAAAAACCAAAGCAGTTTTTGTTGGATGTATTATGAGAACTTGATTATTATGGAAACTTGATCATTGCTGATGGCAACAAAATGAGTGGTCTTGTCCGAGAATATTAATTGACAACAGTAAATCTTTCTAGCGTTGTCAATGTAATGACACGACATGAGACTTAAGAATTTGAAATCGAGATTTGCCATCAAATTAAGCATCAGAACATTATAATTAGCGGTATTTTCAAGTACATCGAAAAAAAAAGAAAGAAAAGGACAGGGTTGCTATAGTTACGCGCTATAGTTCATGCCGCACTTGTCAACTACTTTTCAAAGTTAATTTCTTAAACCTAATTAAAATAGAGCTGATTATCACGTTTCATTTCAGTCTTATGAGTCGCTGTGATAATATATTAATTCTAATGTATTAAAAATTTCCACGCCGCTCCCTAACGAAAATCTTTAAAAAGCGCCTCTACTATACGTAAAGGCAGCAACTATCAATATATATTTAATTAAGTTGGATTTTAATTAAGTGAGATAATTGTCACCATAACGAAATTGTAAGCACAAAACCGTAAAGCGTCACAAAATGTTTCTTTATAAAATTACAACGTTTTCACGACAATATTCCTAAATAAGTATTTTGTTTAGCTGATTGCAAATTACTGTAATACCTTGCAGTCACATTATGAGCAGTATCGTACCGATTATGGTGGTGCGCAGATGCCGATTGTGACTCTAGTGATGTACGCAACTCAGCAGAATTGTTGCAGCTGCAAACGCCTGTTGAAAAAAAAAACATAAATATATAAAAAAAATATCCTATTAATTTAATTGATTTACTTTTAATTATATCTTGCATATAATAACAATTATAACTTGATTTGTGACTTTATTTGTTTATAGTGACGAATTAAAATAATATTGTCTTTTTATAGATATGGGTAAGTGGTAACCCGTTGACAAGTAACATTAACATAACTAAGATTTAACGAATTTGTAGTTTAGGCATGTTTTCAATGTTTTCTAAACAAAACGCGGCAGTTTCTTTGACCATGTTACATTTAATATCTAATTAGGAGAACATAAAAATGCATTCAAAAATGATCTTGTAATATTTAATATTCTATGAGTTGGAGTTATATATTAACACTTTATTATAGGAGCAGTTACTTTTACTTCCTGCCTACAACTAATCCCTATAATCTTCCAAAATATGCAAAGTCATATGACATAGGACCTTAATAAATTTCTTATTGGAATTTTTTGTAACCTAGCTTCAGTACTAGACCCGTTAAGCGTATACTGAAGGTGAAGAAATAAAGACCGCTTCGAATTTTAATTTAAAAAATTTGGGCTATTTAATTTGGCTATTTTGGATGTGTGAAAATGGAAAACACTATTTCAGTATAGTTAGTGTCAAATAGATAGTAGCACCCAAATATATAAAGAAACACGCCCTAACGCTCTTACAATAGAGACGAGTGTGGATCTTTACGGCGAATTGGATATTAACAACCATATGACGCTGACTATACAAAATAGAAATGATTTTAACTTACCGAGTATATCATTAGGCGGAGTTATGAATACAAGATCATGGTTATTGGTGTCACTGTGAGAATTGCGCTCTTCATCGTTGGACACGTTCAGCATCGAATCCAGAGAGCCGCTACTATGAGATTGCAGGGACAGCCTGTAAAAGAAAACATCAAAATTGTTAAATACTGGGAAAGAGGTTTCGCAACTACGAGTATCATGCATAGAATAAATTTATTTATCGTCGCTCTAATTATCAGAATTCGGCACTTCACATAATTAATGAAAAATATCGTAGGTATTTTTTATCAATATAATAGGAATATTACATAAAAACCCTCTTACATTGAATTACCAATGGCTGTTTAATTTCAAATATAATTTATTTCGAACATGAGTAATGTTACCACAAATAATGAATATAAGCAAGCTCCTAGGTGATTTTTGACTTAAGAGGAATTACAGATTCTCATAATCAAACCAGGTTTATTATATTGGCACAAATGAATTAAATTTAAACCTCTGTTTGTTATGTAACGCTAAGAGCTGTTTTTTAAATGCATATAGGACTGGGTACACATAAAGAAATATAACTTTTAATTTTATCTGTTTGTTGTGGCTATATTTCTGAAAAAGCTGGATCGACTTTAACGGGATTATAATGGAAAATATCTAATGTTATAAGGAATACCATAGGCAGACGCGGACGAAGCCGCGGGCGGCCACTAGTAACAAATAACTATCCAAAGCAAGACAAAGTTGTTTTACAAAAAAAAACCAATTTTTAATAAAACACAATTGTTAGAAATTATTTATTTATTACGCAGGTGAAACCGATAATTTTAGAGAATTTTTTTTGAATTTTCTTGGTTATTGATTGGTTTGAATACTAATAAACGGAAATTATCCAATAATTATGAATCAAGCCCTTAAAAACCGTAGTTTACACATACTATAGTTTACATTTGTTAACTTTAGCCTTAGATATAGAAGGAAATACCAAGTAAATACGTAGAAACTGTAATTGCGTAAACGTATTATTATCTTCAGTTAAATTACAGTGTTATCTACAAACAGGTCTTGAAAGCTTTAAAAGTCGTAAAATTATATAAACTGTGTTATGTTAGAACATGTATGTTGCATTAAAATAAATATAGTGTGCTAATGCTGCTAAATATCTCAATACGCGCTGCCAAATGTTTGTTTGTGAAAATACCTCGCTCGCATGTTGGTATAGTTTCGCGGTTTATAAACGGGCTTTATCTACATATACAGTGCGAAGAATGACAAATACGTGAACAAGCTTAATTAATAGGCATATCGTAATTGCATGTGCACGGAGTATTAGTTTAGCAGTAAATAGCCAACAATCGGGTATTCAAAGCAGTTTCAAGTTCATTGCACCTGCTTAACTTTCACGTAGTTTGAAGTTGTGTGGTGAGCGTAAAGCCGTATTGCAAACTGGCCCTTTACAACTGATGTTATGAATGACTGATCTTTTACTTGACATTGACTTGACACAAATACTATAAAAATGGTTGTCAGCTTCACAAGTTTTATGTGATATGTAAGATATAATTGTCAATTTTATTGTCATACCAAAATTTTACCAATAGAAACTTCGGCTAATAAAACTATTTTATCTTCATATTTCAATTACTAAGAATAATTTTAATTAATTAATAATTTTTATGTGGCATATAAGATATATAATACTCATATGTATAACGTTGAAAATTTTAACAACTAAACTATTAATATTACTGTGACTAGTAGGATTAATCCTTAAGGAAAATAACACAAATCATTAAAAACAATGATTGATGCATGACGTTGGGTCCTGGGAGAATCAAACAATATGCCGTACGTCACAGTAATGACTGATTGAAAAAGTTCAGCTATATTAATTGCTATAAAAACCGACCTTAAAGCCTGAATACCTAACAATAAATTTAATTTCTTTAGATTTCTCTTACCTGTCAATAGACAATGCTAGAAGGGAGTTGTCGTTTGCAGATTTTCGCTTTGGCGGCAGGGGAGGGGCCAACTCGATTTTCCTGCAACAGAAATTCACTCTCACTTTAACGTTATATTACAATGTTCTGTACACGTTAGAAACCTAACCAGTTATAGAGGAACAACATTATCAAACGTCCAATAAATTTTAAACGTCTGAAAACTTGCTTGGGTTAAGTAAGGTGGTGTTATTTAACTTTCACGTAAAGCTTAGCGTGTATCGCACGATAATGATACTTCGATAAAATTGATTAAAAAATTGATGACTTGACATAGATTAATATTTCTCACAATTTGATACTCATTTAATCGCTACATTATTATGTCAACTCCTAAAAAAGATTGTAGAACAAACGTGTAACGTATCAAAATATAATGGAACAAAATAATAGATTATTTACGATATAAAGACGGAAAAGAAGTGTTTGAAAGTAATTATTTAACCTACAATTGAAAAATCGATGGTCTGACATGTCTCTTGATATTCGTGTGTCATCTAAATGGTAAGTAAGAATAGGGTGCGAGGGAATTCGCAGGCTAAGAATTTGATCAACCGGACCGTGGTGATATTTTAAGTAAAAAGTAGAAGCAATAGTAATATGCCAAAGACAAAATTACTTTGATGGTTCAATCCTCAGATTTATACGTATAGTTTTCTTTTAAAAATTGATGTGTAATTTAATTATAATTTGCATGCCACCGTTGTTTGCTGAATGAGAGGAGCTTTATTTTATTGTACAAGAACTGTAATGTACCTCAATCAAGTGCAAATAAAGTATTCTATTCTATTCCTCGAAGTCATCTTTTGAGAATATTTAAAGTAAATAAATAAATAAATATTTCTGACAATTACACCAATTATTTAGTTCCAAGATAAGTATCATTAAGAACTTGTGTTATGGATACTAAATAACGAATAAACATACATAAATACTTTTTTTTTTTTTGTAAATACATACTTAATATACATAGGAAAACACCCAGACCAGAACAAATACTCATATTTATAGACACAAATATTAGTCCTGTGTGGGAATCGAACCCACGACCTCAGGAGTGGAATGCGGGTATACTCGCCACCACTCCATATAGGTCGTCAGAAAAAAAGAAAGTAATTCACATGCATCTGATCATTTTTTAAGATAATTATTACAGCAGTCATCACAATAAAACATAACATTGTAAACACAATAACGTGTATAAATTAAAAAACACCGTAGCGGTAAGTGATTTTATTTTATTGCTCCCAACTGCATAAGAGCCACACTCGATTTCTACATACATGCTTACTTCGTTAAGTTTATTATCAGATTACGATCATGTATTACGTGTAATTATGTTTCTGTTAATTGTAACCAGATATGTATCACCTGCTGTTAAAGCAAAAGTGGTGGGTTGGCAGCAGATACGCGATAAACACTTATTTCAAATTCAAATTGTGAAGATTAACACAATGCTAGGTAGCGAGCCAAGCCTATTATTATAATGGAATCATCGCGGGACCACCTCAGCGAGTGTTAGTCAAAATGTTGGTAATTAAACTACCAACATTTTAATAGCAATGGATACAACATTAATCTATTCATAATCACTGGAAGATATTGCTTAGGCACCACCTATTTGCCGATATCTGACATAATTTATAAGAAAAGCTAATAAAATATTTTATATTACATACATATAATTATAATATTTTAAAATAACCTGGTTTGTGGCAGCAATATACAACTCAAATTCACCGCTACGGATAATTATTACAGTATGCATCAACTGCTGGTATAAGAAACTAAAAAAATGGTGATAATTTTGTATAATAACTCGGAAGTCAGAACACGCTTTAACGGCTTAGCGGAACTAGTTAAAATTTGACGAACAAACTGGTCTTGCTTAACACAGTATGGAATTTACTTTATATCAGTAAAACCTAGTTATTCTACTTTGACATATCGTTACTCTAGGCAGACGAAACTAAGTGCCAAAACTAGTTCGTACTATATAAATTTGCATTACTGCCTTAGCATTCAATATTCTTTACGTATTATATTTTCTCTTTCATGTTAGTCTTCGTAAAATTTGTTAACTGGCTTTGCCCTAAACAAAAGTCTCTTGCAAACATCTAAGCACCCTGATTTCGCTCTTTCTTAGTTTAAAATATCTTATACTAGTCTTGAGATCTATAGTCATTGACCCTCTCTGCATTGACGTTCGTCTCAATGTATATAGCTGTCTTCCACTGGTACCACTTCAAAAATTTTAGATTTATCATCTGATATATTGCTGTAAGTAATTGGTAATTACCTAATGGGTCTTGCAGGTTTCGGGGGCGGCGTGTCGGGTGCATCGAGCACTGATTCTGACGAATGGGACGCCCTCACGCCGGCATTTTCAACGCCGCCTTCTCCGGTTAGCAGCGAACGCTCTTTGGGAGTCAGCGGAATATCTGGAATATGTACCTTTAATTTAGTGTATATGTTACCGGCCAAACCCGATTTAAGGACAAACCAGTATAGCCTAGTCCAAACTAATTTAGGTGGGCTGCAACTATTATTATTAAATGTTTTTTAATGATAAGAAAAAAAAATAACCTTAACCTAACCCAAAAAGAGATACTTATACTTCTCTTTTTTGGGTTAGGTTGAGGTTATTTTTATTTTCTTACCATTAAAAAGCATTTTATTATAATAGTTTCAGCCCACCTAACTAATTATTATTAGTTTGGACTAGGCTATACTGGTTTATCCTTAAATCGGGTTTGACCGGTAACATATACATGTTTGCTACCATTATTTACAATAAATATTGAGGATCAATAAAAAAAATTACATAAATATTTTCTGTGGACATAAAATAATATCTGACCTTTCATTAATCAGGTAGCTAAAATACTAAATTACAGACCACTGGTTCTTTTCGCGGAATTTTTAGTTCTCGTTTTATAACTACTACTTTAATAAAGAATAAAATTAAAAGTGATATAACATAGTTACCAAAGAATTTATGATAAAATTTTAACAAATTATTATAATTCAGTAAAATTTAGTTTAAAGTAAGTAACTTTATGTACAGAAGTCACTTGAAAAGTTTTTGCAGCTTTATAAAATAACAAATAAGGTATCAATTTAATAATTATTCCATTATGGTAGATGTTGGGTAAACCATGAACAACAACAATTTTATCGGTCCCTTTCTACGACAGGTGAGCAAGTAACGGTACATGATAATAAACAGAACGATAAAGTTTATGACATTATTCATTGTTTAACCTCAATTTCCTGGCAGACCTTCACGAGAGGGGAGAGCAATAAACTCGAGCCAAAGATTGCTAGTAATATACGTAAAACTCACTAAAGAGAGTTTCGAAATGTCCAACAAGAGATTAAGCATCGTGTTTAATGCTCTAGATACCAAAACAATTCTTTTGATGATAAATTTTATCAAAACACCACAAGGGAGCCCTTTTAACATCCCATAGACACGCGACTCGAATCTTTGTGATAAAAGTAAGATGTTGAAGACATAATTCATGGAGTAAACAATAACTACTTCGTATAAAAGGGTATTTGATTTAAGTGTATAACACTTACTATTAAACTTGCATTTTTAAGGCACATACCAGGTAAGGAATTCCTTTGCGTCGAAGACCGTGGCGAGACGAGGGCTGGGCGTGGAGACAGCGCTGGTCTGGTCATATGTTGTTGTGCTAATGCCGCCACTTCCTCAACTGCAGTGGTCACTCCTTTAACCACTGAACTGACGTGCTCAGGGGACAGGGCAGCTGCCGAGGTATCCAACTCTTCGTTCCCCGCGTCGGCACGCAAACTAACCGCAGTGATCTCATCACACAGGCGTATTAGCATCGCTAAAGCTGTGCAAAGCCGCTTTACGGCATTCAATAGATGAGGTGATCGACCGCAATAAGGTTTTATTTCTGAAAAATGTTACTGCTTAAGACTAAACAGGAAAATCTGAACTTATTTAATATTTAACTGATTTCAAAGACAAAAATTAGGTTTTTAGAGGAAGTTACCTTTGTGTATATTAGCAATAGATTCGAATACAATAGTCCCATTATCAGGCAGCATCTCCAATTTTCTTTTTGTGATGACATCGGAGAAATGTTTCAGACCGAATGTAACCTGTAAATGCAATATATTGAATAGAAAAGGTTTTGGCGATCAGTGGATTCGCTAGCACAAAGCTGTATCTACACAATGGGAATCTCTATGGTAGAAGAATTTTCAAATACTTGAAATGCTAACAAGAAAAAAAAGGTTAATTTTTATAAATTAATTAACAATTGAGTATGACATAGTAAATCACCGAAAAACAAAATTAAACGGAATGCCATCGTCACCTATGCTTTTTCGAGAGCTCAAAGAGCATTTTTCTCTCACCATAGTCACGTCTTCCTCAAATTAACGCGGATGGAACCGCGAATACAGCTTGTAAACAAATGAAACTAACCTCTTTGACTAGCCGTTCCAGTTCTTTGGCAGGCGTTATCTCCCTTTCCTCCGCAGTAGCCGGCTTAGTTCCCATGTTCCGAAGTTTCGGGCTAAGCGGGGAATGTGATCTGAAAATCGTAACTAATATAAAAAAAACATAAAGCTTACTGAATCATACTAAAGAATAATCAACAATATTACTAATAACTCGAGAGAATGAAGGTGAATCTTGATCTTTGGCAGAACCTTGATCTGTCTACGAGAGGTCTGACTGATGGTAAGTTATAAGGGCTGAAATGATGCCAAATCAATAATTAATTATTATCCGATTATAGAAAAAAATTCGTATCAACGTAAGACGGAAATTAGTTGTCAGATTCTATTTAATTTATGTGTTAAAAAAAAGTTTAATACTCTTTTTCATTATAAACTAACAAATATTTAAGTATGTTTATCATTTATCTAGTATGTACCAATAGTACAATCTTCGCTTAGTTTAGTACTGGAACCGCTGTGTGAAATGTCTAATATTTAACATACTTATATTATAAATACGAGTTTGTGAGTCGATGTACGGATGTTTGTTACTCTTTCACGTAAAAACTACAGGACCGATTGTGATAAAGTTATGTTTTGTGTTTTGCTGCAGTCCTGTAATAACACAAGAGTATTTTTATCTCAGTAATCCCACAGAAACAGGTACCACACTGGTGTCAACGCAATACGCTGCCAGTTGATTTAATAGACAGGGCCAGACGAACGCCTTGAGATTCAAACTTGATTTAGCCATGTATCAGGAAATTATGCCGGAAATACCCGAGGCGAGCAATTAACACGAAAACGAAAAATTTAAGCTGTTGGCATCATCATTTACCAAATACTTCGTGACATTTTTTTACTTCTTATAACATAATAAGTAACATTTTGCATGCATATTGGTTTATTCCGTCCTTTATGGTTGTTTGACTTTGTTTTTATTAGTCCTGTCTTAAACAGAGGGGTTTAAATAAGTTTAACGTCTCTGTGTGTATTAGTTTGTCTTTACATTGTTGGTCCCAAATGTTTAAAATGTCAACGCCTCTTTTTATCATCGTACCGTTCGGCACCGGCAAGCGGTTCATCCTCACACTTTAGAAATTACCGAAGCGCCGCGTACCCCTCTAAGGCTGTGGAATGAACTCCCTGGCGAGGTTTATATAGAAGATTACAGCATGAAGCACCATAAAAATATTATGTCAAGAGTCATTATTGCTTATTTCATACTTTCTTGATAATTTTACACCACAAATTATTATTATTATTTAGCAAAAATATGCTGAGCTAGAATGATGTTTCCTTCTGGGTCAGGCGGCAGTCGCTGTATGTAAATACTTAAATCCTGTAAAAAGATCTAGTAAGACCATCGAGCAGTCCCTGGGCTCTAAGATTAAGGTTCTACGGCAATGCTAGAGTATGAGAGTGAGCTAACAGAAATTAGCTGATACTACTGCTGGATAACTTTACAAAATAGTCATGGGTTGAAAATAATAAAAATATACACAAGAATGTTATCAAAACGACCCGTCATGAATAAGATTGAGTTGCTTCATTGACTATTATTAGCCTTCATAGTGTCTGTTATCGATAAAAGTAGTACACAGAAATGTTGGTGTATAATTTTGTGTTTCTACAAGTGCCTAGGTAATGCCTTTTATTACAAGATACTGATAAGATTTATTTACTTTAAAGTTTTTAAAGAAATGTATCATCCTAACCATTACCTGATCACAAGAGGACAGTTATTCATCACGTGGTTGTTAAGTACCACAGAATAATTAAATCTACTAACATAATTAAAAACATTACAACAAAACACTTCATAATTTGATAATAATAATCGTTAAACAACTGTTTCACTGGTGAAATCTGGTATCTACAAGCAGAGACGTAATCGAGACGTAACTACATCTGTTTAAACTTGATTTTAATTTTTTTACACGTAACATTAATAGCCTCCAGTTTCCATAAGCTTTCTGTAAATATTACATAAAAGATAACCAGAAAGTCGACTTTGAATGTATTATAGCAACATATTTTGCATGCAAGAAAGTCCACACCACTACGCGAAAAGCAGCGTCATATGACTGTACTCGATATTCAAGTAGGAGGTCCCGGTTTACCTCCACGCTTGACCAAGCAAAAATGCGAAAAGCAAATAGCAGGCATGTCATTAGAAACTCCAGTTGTTATTGTCTTTGACGAGATATTGGGAAATTATTGTCGGAAGTGAAACGCTGGTCGCCACAAACCTGCTTTTTAAGTTTTTATGTGAACAAACATTACAAATCGAGACCAAAATATTACAGTCAATATTTACAAGCTTGGACATGATGTGAAAAATAAGTAAACAATACTTTTATGCCATTGCGAAAATGTACTGTTTACCTCGATTGACGTGAATTGATTGCAAAACAATTAAATACCTACATACGTTTTGGTCATAACCAAAAACAAAGAACTTTTTGCGTTGCCTCAACGTCGAATGATTTTACTTATCTAATGTTTCGTACCGTCTTCCATTGTTGGCAAATCTTCGATGAAGTTGATTTGTTCGTTTGTTAAACCAGTCACCGACAGGCGATCTTACTACATTCGACATTTATATGGGCACACCTAAATCACAACACGACAGTAAGGTTTACTTCACTGCACTAGTCACTTCGAAGTTTCACAGAAAGAACTACTTTCGAACAACCTCAACAGCAATAAAACGCGTGTCCAACAACCACACACAATAAATAAAAAACGATTCAGTCAGTCACGCTGGCGGGCCGAGTGCGGACATTAAAATGTAATCACTTAACATTGCACGCACTAACTAATGAGATTTCAGCGGACTGTCACTACTAATGACTGCGACAGCGGGTCGCGGTCGTGACTCATATTAGCATCCACATTTAGTGCAACGTCTTCGACGATTCGTAACCGTCTAAGCCTCCTTACGAGCAAAGCCCCTCACGATTTGGCACAAAGGTCATTTCATTTACACACGACCGGTAATAAAAACGCGATTGCTTGAAGAAAAAAAAAATTAAATAAGCGATGCAACAATGGCATTGTTCTCATATGAGCGGTCGAGATAAAACTGTTACACTAAACGACACTTTCTTACAACGCTGTCAGCTGAGATAAGAAAGTTATGCATGTAGAATTATTATCAATTTAGATAAGGAACAAAACAGTGTGAATATTTGATTAGAACTGAGACGGAACGTCAGTTAGCCAAGATAATGCTAGTAATAAAATGATAAGTGATAAAGCTTGTATTCAGTAAAATTATGTTGTTTTGTAAATTAAAATTTGTTAATAAGCTAACAAACTCTTATTTTTATCATGATTTAATAAGTATTAGGAAGTGTAAGTGGACTACACATACGATATAGCTTTAACTTTATTGGACAAACAAATCAATGTAAAGAAAATAAATGCGGAAGAACAATAAGGTGCCAGAGACCGCATCTTCGAGATGCCTTGATCTCAAATCCATCAAGGAACCTGCAAACGACAAATTGTTTGATCGAAGCAAGAAAATGCTTCTCTATCGAGAGACACAATCGAAAACGCAGACGGATAGCGTTTTTTATTTAAAATATGATACTATACTTGTCACACATAGACAGACACATCCTGCTAAAAAAGCAGTCGATAGCTGGATGGATAAAAAATGGGTGTATAGGGATCCTACCAAGACCTGAGAAGCCCACGCCAACCTTACCAGCAAGTGGTGCACCAGTGCCCGGTAAGCGGCAACAGGCTCGCCACCTATTACGTGGGGCTATATAATAGGCGAATTGTGGGCGTATAATTTGCCTCTGCCTACCCCTTCGGGGAAACAGGCGTGAATGTATGTATGAAAAATCATAACGCTATGTTCTTAATGACATCCAAAACATAATTTATCTATCCAGAAGTTTTGAGATTATCCGCCTCAAGACAATTTGCAACTCTATCGCGAGCACAACATGTACAAACCGACATTGATTTAATTTCAACTATGGACATTTAATTAATTTGCAGGAAGACTTTGAAAACGACTCTTCTTTGTTATGGGTACCGACACAGATCTGATAGATCTCTCAGGGCTCAGGGTATTTCGTTTAATATGAAACGTGATTAATTGGCTGATATATTAATGTACGGCTCCAACTATTGATCGGGTTGAAATTGGAATACCAAGTCGCTTGAAATGAAATAGAGGATTACAGTTTTAAAGACAGTTTGTGTTTTTGAACAGACTTCGTAAAAGAGGTTTTATTTTAGTCATGTTTGTCTTACTTCGTGTTTTTTCAACAATATCGTCATCAATTGTAAATGTGGAGCGCTTAGTGGTTAGAGCAGTGAAAAGGTGATACAACCAAAGGTCGTGAGTTCTATTCTCACTCGGGTCGCTTCGGTTGATTTTTTCTAGTAGTTTTTTTAATCTTATATCCAGTGGTCGGAGTAGGTATATTGATTTTAGATACTTGCGTCATGAATAGTCATGATATCATAACATGGACATGCATTTCTTCCGGAATGTACCGGTGAAATATGAAATTCAGTGCGAGATTCTTTGTATAAATTAATGTTTTAAATATAATTCTTTGTATAAATAAATGTTTTAAATTGTTACTATTATTTCATCCTTCTTCCTACTATACGAATGAATATTCACATTAAAATTATTTTACCACTCAAAGTCGTTGTCACGTAAAACATTCGCCCGTATACCGACTTTACAGGCAACCAATTTTTTTACTATTAAATTCTGGTCATCTACGCCACTAGCAGCATAGCGTTGAGAGTATTGATACATTTTTAACTAGTTTCATGTAATAATTTCGATGTTTCGGTATATTTATCATAATAATCCGGAAACTCGGAGGCGTATCCATATTAACATATACGTTTGATGTCAGTTACCTTAATTCAATATACCTACTCCGACCACTGCTTATATCTAAATATAGCATTGTAAATGCAAAAAAATCACATAAAACTTATAATAATAATGAAACAACCAAACCAAGAATATTATATTTGTATTTATTTTCTTACAAAAATTGGTCATGTGTGGGATTTGAATCCACTACCTTAGAAGCGAGTGCAAGTAATAGGTTGGGGAAAAAGTCTTTTCGTATTTTTGTATGAAAAGTCAAGACATTTTTTTCAAAGTTTATTTACATTTATTTACAATATATATGTACCGTTTTGTTGAATAACTTTCTGCCATTTTGTGGGCAGAGACATTATCCCGTTACTGTAGAAACTTTGGGACTTCTGATCAAAAAAACGGGACAAATAGTTTTGGCAGTCCTCTCTTGAGGTCAACCTTACAGAACCTAAAGAATTCTGCAGAGACCGAAACAGGGCTATATGGTGGATGCACTAGGACCTCCCAGTCGAACTCTCTTAATTTTTGTTGAGTGGCTAAAGATGTGTGTGGTCTAGCGTTATCGTGATGAAAGACCACACCCTTCCTGTTGATCAATTCCGGCCGTTTTCTCTCGACTGCTTCCTTTAATCTCATCAGTTGCTGGCAGTAAAGATCAGAATCGATGGTTTTGCCGGGCGGTAAAAGCTCATAATAAACAATGCCCTTCCAATCCCACCATACACACAGCATCACCTTATTTCGTGTTAGGCCAGGTTTGGCCACAGTCTGTGAAGCCTGGCCAACTTTCGACCACGACCTTTTTCGCACGTTCTTGTCGTACGTGATCCACTTTTCATCGCCAGTTATCAATCTCTTCAAAAACGGCTCGGTTTCATTACGTCTCAATAATGAATCGCAAATGAGTACACGGTTCATTAAGTTTCTTTGAGTGAGCTCGTGTGGCACCCAAATATCGAGCTTTTTTGTATAACCAGCTTTCTTCAAATGGGTCAAAACTGTTTTGTGGTCAATTCCCAGTTCTTCAGCTACATCGTAACTACTAATATGCCGATCTTGCTCCACTCTTTCAAAAATGGCGTCCATTTTATTCGTAACAGGGCGACCAGAGCGAGGTGCATCTTTAACATCAAAATTTCCGGACTGAAAACGTTTGAACCAAATTTGTGCTACTCTTACTGACACTGCATCAGGTCCATAAACATCACAAATTTTTTTCACTGCTTGAGTTGCATTTTTGCCTTTTTTATAATAAAATTTTAAAATGTATCGTAATATAATATAATTTCTTCATTAGATTCACTCATTTTTACGGAGAGAAAAACAAATGAAAAATAGCGGGAAACAACTTTTTTTTATTTTTTTCTTTTCTTTATAATGGAACCTTTTTAATGTTACCAAAACCAGCCAGACACAAATAGTACAGTCAAAAAAATTTTATAATAAGTTTATACCTACGTTATGCGAAAAGACTTTTTCCCCGACCTAATATATTAACCTCTACGAGATCGGCCGTCAATAATGTGCACATTAAACATTATAATAGTATGATTTACCGCAAGCAACAGACTAGTTTATTGACGTCATTAAATTAAAATTAATACTCTGTGCTAATGAAATAATGGTAACTTAGTTTCATCAGGGAAGCAAATTAGGTACGCACGAACAATACAGACATTATAGATCTTTTTACACCAACGATAGATAAAATGTATTATACTATACAAGCAGTTTCAAAAATTACAGCTTGATTTTGCTTCCTAATAAGAAAGTACTCATACTTCAAAATATTATCTATCTGTTTATTGCGACTAATATGCTCGACGCGCATGCCATTAATATAGACTCCAATTGACCTTGCTAATAGACGGCAAATTGGTGTTGTATTTAGCTATCTCATGTTTCGTAGATTCTCCTAACACGAAGAATATCATTACTATGTGGATCAATATCTTCTCCTATAAATTAACTGTATAAGATATCTTGAAGTAAAAGTATTATGAAGTAAAACTACAAAAAAGTAGTTTATTTTATCATAATATAGTAATGGTAGTTTCTCAATGTTATTTTCTGTTGGGATCCTATGCAAATTTTATTTCTAGGCATGCATTATCTGTCAGCTAAAGTAAATTAAGAGTAAGTAAAGCATAAATGTACGTATATGGATGGAATGCAAGCAACATTGCGAGATCATTATAAGGCATATTTTAAAAAGTAAGGATTGATTCTTAAGAAATATATGTTTTTTTGTATATATTTGATAGATAGATTGCTTCGTTTTTATTGTTGTTTGAAGAAGCAAATCTAATGGGTGTTTCTACAGCACCGTGGTTGCACGGTCGGTTTGTACAAAATTTTAATGTACATAAATATACCTATACTAACAGGATATTTGTTGTGGCACAAATGTGTGTGTGATATGGTATTCCATAAATTCTATCCAGTCGATTTAGATGACGCGTGGTAGCACCTCCAAAGAATTCTACCACCCCATGTTTTGTCTTAATTGGTCGTAGAAGGCGACTAAGGAAATGGGTTCTCGTCTTGTGTGTGGCAAAGGGTTAGCCCAACTCTCACATTTTCACATGTTACACCTAGCGTCTGTGATAAAAGTGAACTATGTTACAACTTCCTTTATTAAATAGTTGTAGCAAGTTTCCTGCCCACCCAAGCCACCACCAAAAGCTTCTATTACTGGCATGAGTATAGCACAAGGTGGCACTCAGGCATGCCGCCCACCTGATGGAAAGTGGTCACCGCAGCCAATGGACGCTAGCAACACCAGGGGCATCACTAGCGCGTCGTCAACGTCTCAAGTGTCCCATGTCCCCCCTGTCTGAAGAGTCCCATGCTGTAAGCTCGTTCACAAACCTCGCCAGGGAGCTCGTTTCATTACCCAAGAATACGCGGAAGATAGTTTTTTTTTAAGATTTCCTTGCTATATACGTGTGTCAATTAAGACAAGCCAACGAAGAGAGGTGGAAAGAAGATAGATACCTTAAAGCAGATGAGAGATGCGGCGGGTGGTGTTGCTGCCCTGGCGAGCGCATGTTGGATATGCGCTCTAGCAGATCGTCCTTAAAAGAGCGCGCTCGCCTGGCCAGCTTGTTGGCGCCGCGCAACGAGCCACGATGCCCTGAGCCCGGCTCGCACGCGTCGTTCTCTGGAAAAAAAGATTTTTTGAGTCATTGAGAACCCCGGGAACGCTGGCGCGTGATCATCACACCATGTCATGCCAGATAATGGACGTTTTATGGGATATCCCGTAATCTATAAGAATTACTATGTGTGCCAAATTTCAAATTCATTGCTTCAGCACAATTCACAAAATTATACAGTCAAGGGAAGGAATCTTTAAAATAAATGCATATATTTTACTCTATAAAAAAGTCGTGTATACTTTATATATATAAGACATTGAGCCTCTTTTGATTCAAACAAATCGTTTTTAATTGGACCCATCTTATTATTTAAAGAGTAATTTAAAAACGGTTTCTACAATTCAAGTAATGCTGTTACTTCAACTTGATCGGCTGAGCAAATGACTATAAAGTGGTATGCAACATATTTAGCACGAAATTTTGTATTTTACCATTTTCATAATAATAAATGATATGAAAATAGTAAAATACCACCTGATTAATCATAACACAGCACATAAATCTATGAAAAACAATAGGTTACTGGTTCAAAGAATGAAAGTTTCGCTAGTGGTTTTATTGTTGATTTTTTGGTAACTGGTTCGGTAAAATGATCGTTGTAAATAGTAATATAGTGATTAAATAACGATTGGTTCGATGTTTTACTTTCCCTGTGTAGGAAGTTCCCACAAATCAAATAACAATCTTGAAATACAAACGCCATGTAATTAGAAAGGCGCACTACCTTGTAAGATAGGAAGAAAATAGTAGGTGGAAAAGCGTAACTTATTCGGAAACAACAAATTTAAAGTAGCATATACACTCTACTATCACTATTCCTACTCTATACTTATATTATAAACTAACGCCGCGCAAAATCGACCGCGTGGCCTACAGGTACTCTTTTTAATTCGAGTTCCCGCGGGCAATTGAAAATTTGCTTATGCTTATTCCGTGTCAGTTGCGTTGTGTTATGCGACGTTTTATGCCACTTAACATGGGAACGGGCTAAGAATCCCTATATTCCTATATATTCCTATGTTGTTCTCATGGATCCAAGCCCTACCAATTTTCAGCCAAATCTGTTCAGACGTTCTTGAGTTATAAATAGTATATTGATTAAATATTTTACATAATTTTTATTTTTTTTATTGTATGTGATTTTAAATTGTGAATTGTTAATTAGTTAGTTAGTTTTTTTTTTTGAGCACCTTAATAATTTTACATTTGTATTCGCATATGTAATAAAATTGTTCCACACACAATGTATATTGTTCAGAATAAATGAATTGAATTTAAATAATAACTCTAATAAATTCAAAAAATTTTTTCTGGACCTATTTTTTACCAGACAGATATTAACGACAGGGGACTTAACTTTTAAAACGGTCGTTGACATACTAATAAATTATCCCGTGAGACTTGCGAAGTCTTTGCTAAATACCATATACTCATAAACTTACTCCGACAGATGTATGGCAATACTAGTACACATATCAGGCACGGTATACTCCCTTTTCGCCGAAAATTGTTTGACCGATTATCACTTGCAAACCAATGTTTCACATATTTTTCGCTTTGACAACTAACGATTATCACATTTTTGTATGAAAACGTTTCATTTGGAAGAATTATTGTTAAACTTATTATTATGATGACACAAAACGTTTGGGGGATATTATCATTTGTCAAATCTTTCATTAGCCCAACCAACTATTAGACGAATAACTTTTCGTCAGTGTGACAGTCCCTATTCGTAAATTGATGTAAAAATAATTAAAGAATCATTTTTTAAATGCGGTTTTAATTAAGAACTTTTTTGGGTTAGGTTGAGTTTATTTTTTATATTACCATTAAAAAGTATTTTATTAAAATAGTTATCTAGAGTTTTTCCACCTCTTAATACAACATTTGTTCAATAATCCACAACTAAATAAATATTACACTAACTAAAACAGTCGCTATTTGAAAGTTGGCATTTTGAAAAGTGTCATAAAAAGCAGACCAAAACCTACAGTTGGCAACTGTTAAGTTGGGAAATAAAACTAAATGATAAGAATTCAAAACGAAAGATGGCATGCAATAATCGGCCGAACAATTTTCAGCGAAAAGGCAGAGAAGTATCAGGCACCTATGTATACTTAAAAGTATATCACAAGGCCAGCAGCTTCCACGAGTTTTTGTCACTTTATATGGTTCGCACCGTACATGAAATCACCGAGCGTGTGTTATCCTCAGCGAAATAACTACGTTATATGAAGTTGATTATTATAACTAAATAAATAAATTGCTTAAATAAGGTGCAATTTATTTGTTTGACAAACTGACCGAGTTCAGTACGTGGTAACCTTTTGCGTGGCATTTAATATCGAGCAAAGACACGTTGAGCTGTTGGCCCTATATGTTTTTGTTCTTAAACCATATTAGAGGGCTTAGTGAATGGCTTCAAAAAATCTAACAATTTCGCTATAATCTATACTGGTGGAGTATGCTCTGAATTTCACCTTGGACCTTGAAAGGAGGCCCGTGCTCAGTAGTTGGCCGTTAATGGGTTGATTGATGATAATGATGAAATCAATTTTATAAAGCTAAAATGAGCTAAATGGTTATGCAACACTAATTAATTATGATATATGGAAAAAGCCCTGTTAAAGAAGGTATATTTTTAATGAAGAAATTTAACACCAATACCTAATAAGTGAAATCTGACCACGTTAAGCAGAAATAACATGACCACCGTTTTAGGTATTGTATAATTTAATGTGTATCTATTTAAAGTCAGATTCCAAATACAGTTTATTTTGAACAATCGGTCCAAATAAGTCGACACTCAAGCTTAATATAAAAAAATACATACGTATACGATATAATTAAATTTACATAAAAAGTAAAATGAATCAATAATTATACTCTTGTATAATTATATAGAGTTATTGATCAACCAGAGAATAAGTTTAGTACGATGTACCTGAGGACAATGACGCAAAACGAAGCTCGTATATAAACTCGAAAAAATCACTTATCTTCTTTAACACACATAACAACTTTTTTCTAGAACGATATTAATGAATGAAAGTGCATCGGCCAATAGAGCTGGCGAATAGTAGTTTGTAAGCTCAAATATATTACTGTGATGATGCACATTTATTTATAACTGAAGGCGACAGGAGGACGCGCCCACAGCGCGGTGTGCGGCGACTGAGCGCGCGGCGGACGGACGCCAGCCGTCCTATACAGAGTGCGTCATACATGCTCATTATAAACACTCCCGATATTAAAAACCTACTTAGTATGCAGCTTTGGTAGTACCAGCCTATCCTGGCTCTGACCGGCCCTTCATACACGCCAGGCTCTCGATAACAGAAAGGGAAACATGTCATGATAACGAGTTTAATGTCATCTTAACATATACAACCGGCAAGCAACAACGAGATATTTCATATGATTGTTATTTTTAATCATCAATCAGTAAAATACTAAAACGAGCACAAATATTAAAAGAACCAAAGTAGCATAAGAAATGCTCAGATCATTATCACTTGATTGTTTGGAAAATAAATTCATAATATTATATTAAAAGCAAGATTGAGATTATTTATAATTTTAACATATTAAATTGAATAATATTATGAAAACTATTTTTTATGTCCTAGTTAAACCCAGGAAGTCGAGGATACTTCTGACAAATAAAATCAAGTTATGTGATGTGGTCAACCAATGGACCGTATTATGCAAACAAGTTTTGGGCTGGTTTTGATTAGGTTAAAATAAATTAATTGTTTCATTAACAACGAAAACCCAGTTTACCCAGTGGCATCCCCTTGTTAGATAATTAGCTCTTGAAATGAGTCTTAAAGCAGTGTTCTGCATTATATTCGCCAAAAGTGGATATACACTTTTAACCAAATTTAATTTAATATTTATTGGTTACGATCGGGGAATTCGTTTCTGAGTTATTAAAAGTTATTGGACTAACACTGATTATCCCTGATTTCGACTCGAAACACACTTAAGCTCTTTGTTTAAGTTACTACCTCGTGAACTTTTAAATGTTTATATATGTCTTAAATGATTTTTTTTTATTAGCCCTTACAGTAAGGGTGTTCCTTTTCAAACTGAGATTTAGATCATCACTACAACCAGTTCTAACACGCGGACCCATGGAGAATTAGCTGTGCCGGTTAGTCGCGTCCTGCTGTTAGATTTTTTCAAACACCTCGAGCTTTCCGACTGGGCTTAACGTTTACTATTTAGACTACATGAAGTGATAACAGGGCGAGCCTACCGAAGCTCGCAGACGCTCGATATCAAATCACACTCCAAACGCTATGAACGCGGCTTGAATTCAGTGTTCTTTTCCAAAAATTCAGGCGCCCATACCCGTTTTTTATAACTCAGCAAAATACTTCTAGATGTCTTCTGTTGCTTAAATTTTAAATAAATAAATATTTTCTGACAATTACACCAATTATTTAGTTCCAGTGTGTTATGGATACTAAATAACGGATAAAAATATATAAATATTTTTTTTTAAATTGTAAATACATACTTAATAACATAGGTAAACACCCAGACCATAACAAATATTCATGTTTATGCACACTAAGATTTGTGTGTGGGGATGGGTGTGGTTGATATATTATAAACTTATAAAAGAAACACTACGAACTGATTACGGGTTTCGTTTGCTTTATGATGTAGCAAACATTGACTGAAATAAAAGACGTGGCAATGATCCTGATTAATATGGATAGCACATTTCCCATATGTAAAGGAATTAGTAAATAGTTATTTACAAATGATTATGGCCGAATTACGCCAAGCAAGCACCACAACCAGCGCATATAAAGTAGTGGTAAAACTATTATTCAACTTGAGTTTTTGTATGTACGTACGAGCAGTGAGCAAGTACCTTCTAGAGGCGGAATAAGAGTAGAATGACTCTGCCAACATATTAGTGCGTATTGTACTCAAAACGTTTTAATAACGTGTATCGTTTCCTGCTTAAGCATTATTTAATTTTTAACTTGTACTCAGCCTATGTTTAGCAAGTTTTGTTTCTTAAATGTAAGATAACATGTAGAGACGATATATTTAAAATGATATCGGCTCTATACGTTGCAAGCTTAATGGTACGGCCTTAACATTATCGCAACAATGAGTATGGACACAATAGTGCGGTTTCCCGCGTCTCTTACGCCTTGTTATACAAGATCAAGCAATCCATTAAATGCACTGAAGATTTTTAGTTGCACCGACGCGAACTAGGAAGAAATAATTAAATCTCTCTAGATTCCAGCTTGTGTTTACTACCGTTTCGCTTTGTGGAAATAGAGCATTAATTTATATCATATTACAACTTTCAATATTGCGATGTGTCAATGAAGTTGCGTATCGAATTGCGAGTAAGATGCAACACCAGAAGTTTTTTGGTTAAAATTACAGGAACGTTAAGCTTTTTCAGAACCTAACTAAGTGTACCTATCTGAAATTCTTTTAATTCATGTTATAGTATAATTGTTTGGGGTTTCTTTTTAAATTATGTCAATCAAATTATGCCTATAATATTCAAACAAATAAAAATAAGCCCATACCGTGGTTTTTATTTCCTGCAAGTTTATCTCCAACGATTTGCCGGTATATCCCTATACCAGGAGCTAGTTGCTTCCTAGTAATGCGACGTTGCATAGGACGATGCCTAGCTTCTTCAACAGAGTATGAATTTCTAACATCGTCTCTTCTAGCCGATGCAAACATTTCATCTGAAGGTGAAGCGTAATGTTTGAGTTTTCCATCATCCAATAAATTCTGTAGGCTTGTCCCATTTCTGATTCTATGAGCGCTTTCATTCCGTTTGAATGATCTTGCTGTCAAATTATCGAAACTTTTACAAGGAGATAAAGCATTGTTGTTCCTAAAATCATAGTAATTGTTTGGATCAAACACACTGATTCTTGAATAATGGTCGACCATAATATCTGGAGATTTGTATTTTTTATAATAGGCAGATTGTTCCGGTTTTTGGCGGTTCAGATATTTAATATTCTTAATGTTCCTTTTGATTACGGAAGTTCCTCTCTCTTCAAGATTATGTAGAACACCATTATTTTCTATCAAAGTAAATGGATTACAACCACTTTTGTAAACTTGATAGCTTCTTTTATTCCTCCGTTGGTTTTGATTATCATCATAAATGAAGCTTTCGTCGTAATGAGGCATTTTTATGGTTGAGGAGATTTCTGTTAAAATGTCATTTGCAGAAATTTGTACACGATTACGATACTGAAAATTTATACCAACACTGACGTCTTGTCGCGATGTAAGTCAGGCTCAGAAATAGCGAGAGGTATACAATTAGGTCATTATTTATTTACAGTCAATGTGGTGATGCTTGTTCATGCGCATCACGCGCTCACATGCGTTGATGTCCAATTTTCTCCAACCACCTTGACACTATAATTCGTCTCAACTAATATTTAAATCCATCAGAAATCGATAGAACACTTCATCAAAAATTAATCAATAAATTTTAACCGTTTAACATCACTATTGTTAGGAAACATTTACACCATGCGAACATATATTTCAACTACTCAATTCACAACTTTCTCTGCATCAACTACTGAATGTCGCAAATCATCGTCTTTATTTCACTTCAATTTACAACTTTTAAAAGTTATTCACAAAACATAAAAGGCGGCAAGCCAATATAATAGGTGTCTAAGAACTGCAGGCAATTTAAAAAACAACATTCGTAGCAAAACTACACGAGAAACAGCACTGAACAGACGACAGGGCCAAACTAAAAATAGTTTGAATTTTTCTGGAGTCGATATTGCGAATTAGAACTAGTGGGAAGGCGAAACCATGCGCAGCAAATCAAGAAAACAAGACGGGGTTGGCGATGAGCCGCGTTTACGTAGGCGCGGGCACAGCGGTGCGGCCCATGGCACCGGCGCGGCAGCACTGTGCCAACTTGTCGTCTTTGCTGCTGCGGCGCGAGAGTGAAAGTGCTAGCTCCTTCGAGCATCTCAGCCAACTACGCCCTTGCACACCTGCCCTGACAAATGACCAAGCCGACGCTCATATGCGATAGTTACCTAACACAGGTAATCTCTTCCTATATGCTGTAATATATACCCCTGTAATAGTACCCCTCATTTTCAAAGTGTCACACTAAAGATTTGTAACGTCTGATGAAATTATAGTAACGGTGCACATTGCAATGTTACGTGTCAAAATGATTAATGAGTTGTAATCAAAAAATAATAGTTCAAAAAGTAATAGGTACATTACGACGGTGTTTTAAAAAATATGCACAGTAAATCATTTGTTTTTAAAATCTAAAATAATAACTAAATTTACAGCATCAAAAAGTTTCTAATACTTAAGGTAAACTAGAATTTAACATTAACATGATCATAAGGTATGTTGGTGGCAGCCAGTATAGTGAAAAGTGTGTTAAAGATCTGTGTCACTTGACCATTAGCAGTTGGCACCAGGGCTACATGCAATGTCATCTGTGAACTATAATATGTTAAGCGCAATGAAACACGCACATCTTGTCACGCCATATTTAAAAAGTTTGTAATATGAACGAAAATATGATCTATATTGTTTTCTATATGATCTATATTCGAAACTAGGCGAGTTTTAACTATAAAATTAGCTCATTTGCCTTCACAAAATAAAGCTTGTCATTTTATAATACTGTTAAATGAATGATTCATTACCCGTATTAGAATGTCTTGGGTGTATAGGGATCCTATTAAGATCTGAGGAGCCCAAGCCAACCTCACCTGCAAGTGGTGCACATGCTGAACAATGAACGAGGCCCTGGCGAAGATAAAAGTTCCCGGTAAGCGGCAATAGGCTCGCCACCTATTACGTGGGACCAATAATATAAATAATGAAGACCGATATGGCGTGGTGGCGAGTATACCCGCTCTCCGCTCCTAAGGTCGAGGGTTCGATTCCCACGCAGTACAAATCTTTGTGTGCATGAACATGAATATTTGTTCTGTCCTGGGTGTTTTTCTATGTTATTAACCCTTAATCAAATGGATTTTTTATTACGGTACTGTCAAGTGGGAAATAATTTCCCAATATTTGAATAAGGGTTAAGTATTTATTTCCAAAAAAAAAGTATTTATGTATGTTTATCCGTTATTTAGTATCCATAACACAAGTTCTTAATGATACTTATCTTGGAACTAAATAATTGGTGTAATTGTCAGAAAATATTTATTTATTTATTGGCGAAGTGTGGGCGTATTATATACCTCTGCCTACCCCTTCGGGGAAACAGGCGCGATATTGCATCGATTTGATGTATGTATGTCTTTAAAGATGGAAAATCTTAAAATTATATCGTTGTATACCGACTTTTACCGACTAAAAATCATGTATGCTCCTTCTTGAGCCCGTCGTGTTTACGGGGCCGCGGTCACTATCAATCAGCTGTCAATCCCGAAACATGAGTATTAGTATCAGTTATTGCGATTTTTTGTAATAAAGGTTGAAAAGCATCGTGCATTTGCCCCTATTTAATAAAATCTGCTGCTTCAATAGGTCCAGGCAACGCAGCGCAGCGGCTACGGTCCGCGCAACTCACTTTCCAATACACTAGCCCGGCTCTTGATATCTAGTCTAACGGGATCATTATACTTCTATATCTCGGCAACTTGCCCGATCATTACACCCGAGCATTGACCATTTGTGATTATTTTGAAAATTCATCGATATTTAAGTGCTTTTTGCCTTAACTACACATAGCCGATTATTTAATGTTTATTAAGGATTTGTAAATAATAAACAATACGGCAATAAGAAACTTACATTTTAAACTACTGCTATCCAGACTTTATTAAAATGCTGTCTGTGTATTGTTTCCCGTCTCCGATAAGTCTTCCGCCACCTTACAGATTATTCTAAAATACAATTTAAAATGTAAGCGAGATATCTATATTTTCGTTAGGTTCTTAAAACTAGTTAAGATTGAAATATTGTTATAAATCTTCTTTATTTTTGGACCCATAAACAGTACTTTTTTAATCATGTAAAATATTTTATATTGTGGAGTTACCGGTAACGAAACAGAAAATTTATTCTGGTAATAAGTAACAAAAAATACAATTCACGTCTAATATGAAATAAAAAAAATGTCAAGTCATTCAATAATATTTAGGTAAGGTGACGAGACAGTTATTACGATATATGTTATTTCAATATTCTTATTGCATGTACGAGATATGCAAGACATCACAGTCACATCTTGATAGTTTAAATTGCTAACATCGCGGACCGCGGTATCTGAAGATAGCGTCTCGTCACGATTTAATGCAACAAGAAACTGTAATGACAAAACGAGTAAAATTACACTTCGGCCAGAAGTCGTGAGCGGAGACGGACATGAAAAAAGACTATCACGTTTTATATACCGTACTTTCAGTAGCGGCTCAGCAGTTTCAATAAGAATTTGAGTACATAATAGTGATGATAACTCAATAAAAGAGGAATAAGTGATCGCAATTAACATCTCACGGTCGTAACAATAGCTAATGCTGTCAATCATTTCAATAACAGGAAGGCCATACTCGTGTGAAGCTCTGTATTAAGGCCCTCCCGAGAAGCTATAAGACACTATATCACATTTCCTGAAGGTCGAAATCCTTTCAATACCAATTTGTCAATCAACTTTTATAATTGAACATTTAACGCTGTACCGTTCAAGTAATTCTTAAAACATGTTCCCACGATTTTAGTATTGTATTTATAGTTTGTTTCTATTTGGAAGTTATTAAAATGCACTTACAACTTTCAAATCTACAACTATGTAGTTAAATAGTTACATCAGTTCGATTTGTGTTTCATACGCCGTAAGAAATAAGTATTTATATAAGAGCTACATTATTCTTATCTTCAAAACGATATTGACTGATATTTTGCAATCGCAAACTCAGTAGTCTAATTCTGTAAAATGAGCTAGTAGTACGACCTTCATTTATTCATAACATAGAGGTTCTCTATACATCAAATAATTTAAATTTGACCTCCAGTGATCATTTGGTCGGTGTTCGGAATGTTGTTACTTGATATGCTGCTATTACGTATGCTAAAACAGGTTTATCGAAACGAACATATTATTTAATACTGTAGACATCAGGATGGTATCCGCCCGGGTTTCCTTTCACTTTCGTTTTCGTCAGTCAAATAAAACGATTAACTGTCTGATGTTCCAACCAAACCACTCAAGGTAACCCACTTATGCTTAACGATACAAGCAATCCCCATACATCCAAGTAGTGCTGAGTAGAATTGAATTGATGCATCAAACAAACATTTGCATGGAATATGTTATGTAAATAGCTTGGGTAATCGAGGCAACATGTGGTAAGTGCAAATGGGTTCCTTATAACGGATCTCTATACTCAAACGAACATTATGGCACTCAGCATTAATATTATACGACCAACGTAGTTTTGTACCAAAAGTTTTTTACTGTTTCTATGTAAGGTCATCCAAATTTCATAAAAAATGATAAATTATATTACAAAGATGCGATTATTTATTGCATGAAAGGTTAATGTCCAAACAATTGTGAAATATTGGTACCTATCTAGGAATACGCAATCACAAATTACACGTTGGAAGTTATTATTTTAATGGATTCTAACAATTCGTGTTAACTGGTAATCATATTATTAAATGTGATAATAACTGAGCATTTTAGATATCGTAATCTTCAAACACAAACTAATCTCCCACACAAGTTCTGCAGATTCTATGCAGCACTATCTATCCTGCTAATTGGTAAGTTTTAAAATTTTAACGATCTGAAAGTAGGAAGCCTATTAATTTAAATGAATAATATAAAGGCAGAACTTCGTTCAGCACGTAGTCGTGAAACTGCGACGTTAACACACTAACTATCTACCCAGTCCCGTTACAGTACCACAGATTTGCGCTGTAGATGAACAGGGCCACCAGACTATTATACAATTTACTACAAAGGTAGATATCGATCATATGCTGTCCCCTCTTGTAGGAAACGAGTTGATGCAAATTAAAGCCATTAAAAATTGGAGCTTGAGCTAAAAATTTACGCTGGTTCGTAATTCCCTTTACACACAGACGCAAAACATCATTAAGTCTACTGCATTGAGAGCGGATAACCCCGATCACGTCCTTATAGCCAGCTTCACCTTATCTGTAGTTAACCTGCTTTTACGTTAATGAGGATAACGAGACACGATAGAATAAAAATGTAACTGATAACATAATAACAAATATCTGAGAGTCGTGATATTTCTTAAAATTTTGAAAATTAAATGTATTTATTACGATTTTTAGTTCTAGCATGCTGCTGAGGCCGCGGCTGCGGAATGTAGAATTCAAATAGCTCAATAGAGTTCAGTACCGTTATGATCTCGGCCAGGCATTCACAACCTATTCATTTTCGCGTGTACCAAAGCAGTCGAGCATCTAGCTAAATCGTTTCATATTCCGTAACCTCTATGTATTAAAATTGACTTTATATGTATGTAAAATATGACTAGTACAGCTTGCGTAAAACTTCTAGAAGTTGTTACATGTATATTTTGTTTCATTTATTATATGATTTGATGATTTTTTACGACCGATATGACGTGGAGGTCAGTATACTTGCACCTGAGGTCGTGGGTTCGATTCCCACACAGGACATAACTAAACGTCATACAAGCAAATTCAGAGCATATTTAGGGTCTTATTACAAAACAAGATCTAAAGTTAAGCCTTGAAACTAGTGGTGTCATTGCTTAATTTTATCAAATAAAGGCAGCCCTTAAAGGTTTGGCGCGCGTTTAAAATTAAATGAAGATTGTATGGGACACGTATGTATTTGACATATAATTTTATTATATGTACTGTATTTTGCCAAAGTTGCAGAATGTTGACGATTTTCTCTTTACGGACATTTAACTTGGCGGTGGATGGAGACACGATGAGGACTTTCTCAATTTATTAGAAATTCAAACAACACAAATGTGGTGTGCTACTTAACGTGTGTTTGCGTACACACGTGTTTATTTATATATAAAATTATGATTTGAGTATGTTTTTGTATACTTACAAGTGTATGGTAATTGGAAGGAAATAATTAATTTTTTAATTATTAAAGGAACGGTTGTTTATTTTAAGAAAGTAGTGCGAAATCGTTGTTAATATTTTAATTTATTTCATGAGTAATAGTTTTGTATACATGAAGATGGTTTATCTGTCTACAGCGAGTCGATCAAGAAGAAGAACAAGAATTTTTAAAATCTGATGGAGAACACAAAAGTATTTTACTATTGCCAAAGGTCCATCGCTAATATACTAAAGATTAAGGTATTATCATAATAATCAACAGTTTTTTTATAATGCCAAAAATTGCAGTGATTGATAAATGTATTCAACTTTCTTGATTTTAAAGTAATATTATTTAAATATATAATTTTTTTCGGTATGTACTATGTAGCAGAAATCCAAAAGTATTGTAATTTATCATCACTGAAATTATCGGGGTCCTGTGTGAGACTCTGCGTGAGACTAAAATATATAGTTATTTACTATGTTTCACTAAGTTACTTAGTTATTTAAAGCGTGGTACGTATTTAGTTATTTACTGCGTGTCACTATGAATAATTTTTAAAACCAAGATTTCAACTTACATGTTTTTAAAAATATTGAAACTGAGATGAACCTTGGAACCCCTTGCCAGGTTTCGTTTATATAGCAATATCGCGAAGTCTTTTTGAGTCGCATTGATCGATTAAGACATAATATATGTCACATATTTGATTTCAATTAAATATTGCTTTTTATAACCACCGACTAAAAATGCTGGAAGAAATAACCTTCTAATAGTCACTATCAAATTAGTAGCGTATATAATTTTAAATGAAATTTTAAAAATGAAACAAATGATCTGCTATTTTACCGACGCCGATGTTATACTTTGCCCTCCCTTTAAACTGATCTCCAACCAATAGTATTTACTTCTTTAATCGTATAGACTTCAGTCGGCCTTCCCAGGTTCCCATTTCAGAGAAGGGCAGAGGCTTTCCACCCTGCATGCATTTTTGTGTATAGCAAATGCGCAAGTAGGCAGCGATGAGGTAGTTTCTGCAGTTTTCCATCCTACTTTACTTTACGTACTTTTCATTCAGGGGGCCTACCGCCGAGTTCGATGGCAATCGATTATAAGGCAAAATGGATTTCGAATTGATTCTGTCGTACCGCCGAACTCATGGAAATCGAAACAAAATGCCGTTCTCCACTTACCTATTGGTCTGTCACGGACTGAAGGTCATGAATGAGAGGTGGCTGTCGGCAGATTCCCCGGTACGGATTAATGAACGCAAAACAAAGTTTTATCTAGATGGATTACCGGTAATCCATCGAATTCGGCGGTAGGCCCCCAGCTTAGGAACACAGAGTCTGCTTTACTTTGTATAGAGTGAGCGTGATGTTGCATAAATTCTCTGGATTAATAAAATGATCAAACATCACAAGCTGTTTGGTCTGAACCCAATAGCAAAACAGGTATTCCGCAGTTTTAGTTGGTAGAAGTGCCTGTATGTGTGCGGTTAGCGTAAAGCGGATACGTTTCCCATTTAAATCACATTCGTATTGTCTTGTGTAACTTCTATTGTTTTTTGTGAATATTACCAACCATTTTAAATGAGAGCTGTTTTATTATGCTAAACTGTAATAATATATGTCATGTCAAACTGTACGCATAACCTACGACAGAAATCGCTGCACAACTTTCAGCCCCCAAAAAAGTTATGTCTACTTACATATCATTGAGATAAATAGTCAATTATTCTTTACTTTAGAGCACTTTTTCACCTCCTTGCCAAAGTTTATCGAAATTGGTTTAGTGGTTTATTCTTAGAAAACTGACCGGTGGCATAGTGGGTCTAACTAAACTTACGACTTCTTATATGAATATTTTTTTATGTTAGATCTTTTTTAATACTAAACAATTTAATGCTGGACTAAAATTGAAACATAATTTTCTTTTCATTTTGAAAATTTCAACAATATCCATTGTTTTACTAAGAAAATGCCATCCCACCAAATGTCATTTGTAAAAAAAAAGTGAAGGATTACTTTTCAGCCTTCTCACTATATCTGTGTTTTTGAGGTCATTCATTATCAATGGATGTGTTCAATATCTGGACCTGAAGATGACAAAAATTCTTTGAAGATGTTCAATAAATAAGTGAATAAGGAAGTAATATTGGGTGACTTCTTCTTAACACATTAACTGCCAAGCTAATTAAGAAGGGTAGCATGCCGGTCACCGGTGCCCCCCATGGCGGTTAATGTGTTAAATGCACAAAAAGACACAATATCTATCTATAACACAAAGGCTAATGACACCTTCTTGGGTATATGTGAGCTGGTATTGCCAATTAAATCAAAAACAACACTGGGTGAACTGATAATGACCTGAGGCTGCATGTTTTTCACCAAAGTACATAGTACTTAGAGTACATACTTCAGCATAAACATTATTGGATACATCATTTGAAATTAAAGTTTTGAGAACGTCTTTAAAAAAAGATTTTCTGCTCCTTTCTATGTTAATACTAAAAAAAAATATTAAAAAGATTCAAATTACATAATAATAAAAATTTATGGTACAACATGTATTTGTGAACCTAGAATAGTGTGATGAGCATGCTTAGGTGTGTTATGAAAATAGAGCTGTCTCCTCATTAGCTCACTGGAATATGAAGAATTAATTTTTAAAAACCTAGGCGCTTACCAACCCTTAAAATATAGCTGAGCAAAAGGAAAATATTCACTATTTTCTACCTAAACTTAGATAAGAACAGAAGACAAGGTTCATATCTTCTATTGCCCAATTACAGGTTAATTATATGTTATTTATTTATTATTAAAGTAGGTATTACAATTGACAAGATTTGTAAATAAACGTCGCAAACCTTCATTGAAGTATAATTTTAAACAGGTAAGAGATGTGTTTCTTAACAACAAATATAAGGAAATTGACTACGTACATGTATGTGGAGTAGGGGGACGGTAATTATGATTAGCTGGACAAAGAACATGAATGATGAGGTGCTGAAGATTGAGTATGGTGTGGAACAAGAATCTAAGGCTCCACATTATGGCAGTTTTCTATTTTTGTACTGAATAGCAATTTGGAGGGAATACATTTTAATAATTGGTTACTGTTACAATTTATCTATTATTATTCTACCACTTTAGAACAAGTAAATTTTGGTATCGTCTGAAAGTATATTTTACAAATAGTCAATGTTATAAGCTGTTAAATATGGTAATTGGTGATTAGTAAAATTTCTTTAGTGCGAGCTGTGTAAACATACACACTTTTAATCACAACTTATATAGATCTGCTGTAATAAATAAAAAAACTAATACAAGCATGACAGCCTTAACCTAGGCATCAATGTTAAATAATCGAATGGATGTCAATGATGATAATTGATAATATTAGATATCAAAAACACAGGAGAAAATCTTCTTTTGTAACAATTGCTGCAGCCAAAATAATATGAATATCTTGTGTATCTATGATAAAGTGTGCTGAATAATGTATAGATGTACCATATCAAAAGCTTTATTCTCTTCCAAGAGTGTACCTACTTCTTAACTTTACTTTATATATATATGTATTTGGATCTATTACAGCTGTTGCACTTTATTTATTACTAACAATAACATAAGATAGTACATGTACGGTTATCCCCTGTTTAAGTAGGTAAACAGACATAAATGCCAGTTGACAATTAACAAAAAAAAACGCAAAAATAGATATCCAAGAAATAAAGGTATATCAGGAAGCAGAAAGCCTAAAATTAGGAACACATTCCATTCACAACATATTCTGGAATAAATTATCGAATTTATCGAGTATTTTTTTGTGATTTCATAGTAATAAGTTTAGAGACAGAAAATCATCAAAGCTCTTTCAAAGTAATATCTAATTATAATAGAATTCCTGAAAATCTGTGCCTATGTACTCACCGTGCCCGCATTTTTCTATCTTAGGAGTAGAAGCCATTTTCTATACATTAACGATTCACTGAGTCATATTACCACACCTCACTAAGATCACAGGATAGTTTTTAGTTAAATAGGGGAACAAAATGTCTATTTCGTCAAAAATATCGATAAAAGGCCCAACCGGCAGCCATGTTTGAAAACAAGATGCGATTTTTGCTTGCTGAAGGAAATATGAAAGGGAGGCAATGTTAATTCAAGTAACGACATCTACTGTGGGATTTATGAAGTTTTATAGTGAAACTATTGCTTTTGTTTTTTAATTAGCTGCAGGCTTACTCTGGAATCTTTTTCGCCATTAAATATTTTGGCTCTTGAGACTAATAAAAACTTTAAAACCATAATATTCTCTTTGCTCAACTACCAAAAGAATACTTAAGATCTTTAATGTTAATTGAAGTTACTTTGGAGATAATTGTAAAATTAATATGCCAGCACATCACACACACACACAGCCCCACTTATGGCTAGATTTATTGCAGATTACTTTGTGAGTACAGCGTGTGTTCTCTAAACGGAATAAACAAAGTTGTAAAGAGTTTTTTTGTATTTTAAAATAAATAACCACTGCGTTGTTACTAAGTAAAATATGAAATTAGAGTTTTCCAAAAATAACGCTATTGGCTTTAAACTCGGTGGTGTTATATTAAGTAGCTGCATGACATGTCTTGTCTAAAAGTTTAAGAAAATTTAGTCTGCGTATTCGCATCGCACTAGTAATCGGGATTTTTACAGTACCAAACATTCCTAAGTTTTTTTTGATATGTCGAGATCGTATAGTTTTATTAGCAAATATAATTTTTCCTATGTACTGCTACTATTTACTATTGTTTGACAAAAAACATATGACAAACATATCATTTTAAAAACAATCTTTGAAAAACTAATCATTTGACTAACTTTAATTTCGCGTTTGTTCCATGTTTAGTCTGTGATTGGGATTAATTAGTACTACTTGCCAAGATCACAAGAACCATAGCCGTGATTTTCTTATTAAAAAAAAACTAGCTTGTGTTGTTTGTTGAATGAAAGTGAGCGAAGTGGCGAACTTCTTGTGTGTGTGACTGTGAGTGTTCTGTGTGTGCTACGAATTTCTTTATATGAAAAATAATTTCGTGACACGCTATGTAGTTACGCGTTTATATTAATATGATGACGACGGATAATTATAATTGTGGCAATCATAGTTTATACATTAGTAGTATCCATTCTATAAGAAGAGGTGTTAAACCTTTTTAGTAGTTGTAAGGTTAGGACGTCGTTGCAATTTCAACGTAATCATGGCGGACCCACTAAGTTTACTTCGCCAATATAATGTAAACAAAAAGGAAATAATTGAACGTGACAATCAAATTATATTCGGAGAATTTTCCTGGCCGAAAAATGTTAAGACTAACTATCTTGTTTGGGGGTGAGAAACGTTAAAAATAATAATACAACCTATACTATTTTTTTCAGTTATGAAATTGTTTTTCTGATTATAACTTGTTTCTTTTTTAGTTCCGGCAAAGAAGGCAGCATTAAAGAATATTACACTCTAGAATGCCTTCTTTTTATCCTAAAAAATATTCAGTTAACCCATCCAGTGTATGTCAGACAAGCTGCTGTAAGTGAAATTTATTTGCACCAAATTTAAATCTAGTGTTTTTTAGTTTTATACTGAATGTTTAATATTTTAGGCAGCAAATATTCCACCAGTTCGTCGTCCTGATCGTAAAGAGTTATTAGCCTACCTCAATGGCGAAACGGCTACTTGTGCTTCAATTGATAAAAGTGCACCATTGGAGATTCCTACTCAGGTTTGTTTTATTTTTGCTATGGTGTTTGTCAGTATTTATAATATGAAATAAGCAAAGAGTATTCCACATGCTCATTTGTAAAAGACACTTAAATCAATAATAATATAGAATTTATAATGTATTGTAATAATGAGTTTTCTCTTCTAAGCATACTTGGTTGTAATCAATAAATATTGCATAGTAATGTAGTCCTTTTGGGGGTGAGAATAAATTATATATTTTATAAATCATGTTGCCTGTACATTTTAAACACCAGCCTTGTATAATACACACTTATATTTTGTCAATTTCAAGAAATTTGTTTGTATCTTGCATATATCCGTACCACGCGTGAATACGTTGACAACTCGAGATGTCGTTTTTTTTTTTTTTAGCTGAAACGCTTCTGTGACCTTATACCCTACCGGTATTAAAAACTCAACTCGAAATACTCAAACAAAATCAAATTATTGCTTTCGTACATAAGTGAGTATCTACAATTATGGCAATAAATATTTGATAAAACGACATGTCAAATTAATAATACTTAACTGACAGCGTTTATATTATTGCATTTCGATTTATCAACATAAGTCAGAACATGCATTAGTTAATATATCAACATATACGTTTGTGGATTTGCAAGTGTAATATGACAAAATCAGTTATCAAGTTATGAACGTCTTTGAGTACGAAACACACACATATAAAAGCACAATTGCCTTTTTATAAAAGGCAATTGTGGTCCTTCAATCTAACAATTCATAACTTAGCTAATGATCAAGCTATTTGTTATATGTGGGACGAAACGATTGGCGCACGAGGTGCTAACCAAATCGCTTCTTGTTTATGGGATTTGCTTCATAATTTACCTGCAAATGTAAAACAGGTCACATTTTATTCGGACACATGTGGGGGGCAAAATAAAAACAACACAGTTGCTATGATGTTCATGTTTCTATTGCATCAACATCCAACATTGGAAGTGATCAACCATAAGTTTCTTATCAGCGGACATAGTCATATGGAATGTGACTCGGACCATGCTATAATTGAGAGAACTAAAAAGAAGACACAGATTAAAATTAACCATCTTAATGATTGGATACAACTGGTTCGGTCTTCCAAAGTTAAAAACCCCTTTGAAGTGATACCTATGAAGCAAGAACAGTTTCTAAACTTCTCTGCATTAAGTTCAAAAAAAGGGCCAAGTTCACAATTAAAAAGAAAGACGTCTCTGGAAGCAAATTCCTATGGCAACCTGTGAAGTGGTTGCAATATAGAAAACCCATTGGAGAAATATACTTCAAGACAAACCTTGACAGTGACACTCCATTTAAAGCAATAAACTTCAAGAAAAGAGGCAAATACATTATAGATAACATACAGTTAGAACCAGTGTCCAGAGAGCAATTGCCAGTAAGTCGAGAGAAGAAAAAAGATTTGCTGGATCTATTACCTCTAATAGATCCAGTATTTCATGAATTTTATAGAAATATAAAAACGGATAATGATACAGAAAATATCGACCCCGATCTCGACGAAGAAGATCCTGATAAAGAAGAAAATACAGAAGAATAAGTAATTTAAAGTGTTTTTTTTTTTTCATTTGGTTAAATTTCATAAATTTAAAAAAGAATAAAGGATCTTAATTTGTTTCTGTGATTAAACTTTGATATTACTACATTTGGTTTTTATTTAAATTCAATTATGACAGTTAGAATTTTTATCTTCCTTCTGGGAATAAGTTGATAAGTCGTCGGTGAACAATTGGATAAGTCTATTTTTAAATGCATTAACAAATATTACATTTATTTTGTAACGTAGACTTAAAACAGCTCCTTAAAGAACCTAAATTCAACTATTAAAAAAGTAATCATCATTATTTTCGATTTACCAGAAGATTGTAAACTTTAAATTGGCTGCCCTGAAAAGTATGCATAAATGACATATCAACTTATTCACGCCAGGTACGGATATATAGTATAGATGTTCCAACTACATGGGCAATAACAATTTTTATAATTTGAATGAACTTTACAGAAGTAATTTAAGTGATCCTTTCAATTGTTTATATCATATAAAAACCAATAAAATTGGATACAATGTAAATATAAATAATAAAGTGTATGTAAGGAGTTAAATTTACACATGTTATTAATATTCGTTTTTCTTATTCTTTATTCTACAGTTTATTCTTAACTGGCTATTTAAAAATCATCCCTAAAACCATATAATATTTTAAGTGTTAGTACTGGTTAGTAAGGTACTGGCCTTGAATTGTGCCACTCCCTCTTATCTCATGGGAAATCCTATCAGATGATGGCCAACGTAATGGCTTGAACTGCAATCAACAACCCGCCTGCCGGGTTACGGGCAAATATATATCCCCAGTAGATAACATTCTATTGGAGGGATTTATATGCCCATGTTCAGAAGTGGACTTTATAAGGCTGGTATTGAGAAAGAATAATTATTAATATGGTGTCTATTTCTGTACTTGAAATTTTTTTACATAGGTTAAAAGAACTCATGATCATGATGGAGCTGAGCCGGCTGCCAAAAAACCTCGTATTGAGGAGACGCATGTGCAGAAAGTCCGAGAACAGCTTGCAGCAAGACTCGATGCACCCAAAGAGGCATCCGTTACTGTTGATAATATCAAGTAAGAGAACATACATGGCTTAATTAACCTAACTTGTTAACAAGCATTGCTTGTTAACAAGTTAGGTTAATTACAATTTTTTGTTGCACAAGTTGTACAAGTTGCATTAGAATCTAATGTTTTTGGCAAAGAACTTACACAAACTTTATATTCCAGGATAAAAGTGACAAAACTGTATAGAAATATAAATATCTCTGCAATTTTTTTATTGTCCCTGCAATCATACTTTTAAAATCCCTTAATATCTCTGGTTACTTATATGACTGCTTTTAATGTGTTGGTTCCTACTCTCAGTTTGCTTACTTGTTGGCATTCTGCAATGAGGGTGTGATCCTCTTCGGTTATATTTTTTAATCACAGATATAGACAGTTAACAAAGGCTTCACTATAGTCTATACAGATCTAAATATAGTTTATATTGTATTTTTCATAGATGTCATTTACTATGAAACATTTGGGTAGAGCTTTCACTGTTTTAGTAAAACCTTTGCTAATAAATTAGATATAATGATAGGTCTGTAGATTTCTGTTTCCTATGTCTCCCTTTTTTTGTAGTAGTATTATAAATTATATGATTTACCCACTGCTTGGGATAAAATATTTTCCGTCATATTTGTGTTATTGTGCAGGAATTAATTCATTGCTACTCTTGTATATAAAATATTAACTACTAGCCTGCTTACTAGCCTCCTCAGTAAAGTTAAAGTTGGTTCCAAGAGATTTCTTTAAAAAATAAATCTTTGTATTTGTTCTGTTTAACATAAGACTATTCTACAAAACGGGTTTTTTTAATTATTTTAAGATCTCTATCAGAGGCTATGTCTGTGGAGAAAATTGCAGCTATCAAGGCCAAACGTTTAGCTAAGAAAAGAACAACAATCAAAAGTAATGACTATTCTGACACCTTGGGTGTGGTTGGATCCGACCTGCGGGCTATTCTTGACTATGATGTAGATCTTACCAAGGATATTATCAGCCGTGAAAGGCAGTGGAGAACTAGGACGACAGTATTACAGAGTAATGGAAAGGTAAGTCATTTAAATTAATTGCATACACATTCCCTACCCTCTTATTGATGGAAGTTAACTAAATAATTATGCTTTGCAATTTTGTTAGTTAAGTAATTGCAAAATTTATTACTTATACACTACAGATTTTAATTGTATAAATACTAACAATGAAATTTAAATAAAATTCAAGTGCAATTAAGTATTTAAAATGCTGTGAAGTAACTAGGCTATTAGTAGAAAATAATTGTTTACAATTTGACCTTTGCCTGTTAAAACTTTAACTGAAACGATTTTGTATGTTACTTTTTGCAAGGCAATGCCCTTAATGAGGTGCCTGCATCTTTATAATATAGGCAAAAAATATATTTTTTAATTATTTTGTAGATGTTTGCCAAAAGTATATTGGCTCTGCTTTCAAGCATTAAAGCTCGTGAAGAAGGCAGGCCGGGGGCTCCAAGACCTCAACCAATAGTCATGCCCCCACCAACAATTATACCTACGCAGCAGACGCAGTACAACAGATATGACCAGGAAAGATTTATTAGGCAGAAGGAAGGTAAGCTACATTCATATTGGTTGATAATTAGTAGCAACTGTGGTTTTACATGCATATAGTTTGTGTAATATGAAATGTGCCAATGATAGTTAATAAGCTAGTTTTATTAGTGCCCTGTACCCAATGTTTCTTAGTTTTTCTGTTAGTATATTTCTCTGTGTGTACTAAATAAATAAATACTACAATGGTAATAAAATCTGACCATCTAGCTTTCATAATTGTTAATTTATGTTGATTTTTTGTAACTATCTGTTATCGAATGATCAATATTGATATGAATGACTTTTCTGTCCCCTTCACCATTTATGATTTAATTATAGTACGACTTCATTTGTTACTCCTAAATTAAGTCTAGTCTGTACTTATATTATGTAAAGAAACAGATAAAAAAATACTGTGACTATAGTACATTAGTAATGTTTAACCCAACTGACTAGTGCGCTAGAGAAGCCCTATGGCCTCTGTAAGCTAGCTATAATAATCAGGTTGAAACACCAGAGAGTAGGAATCAAAATTCTATTTGGCTAGGTTTTGGGTAAGCAGTGCTTAGTGTGCACGCTACTAAATACTATAACATGTATACTATTTTTTTCTACTTGAGTTTTACAAAGTCTTGTCTTTATATGATTTCAGAAACGGAAGGATTTAAAATCGACACTATGGGAACATATCACGGAATGACTTTGAAGTCGGTGACAGAAGGCCCAAGCGTGCCAGTTGCGGCGCGTGCTCCCCAAACACCGACACATCCACGCCAAATGTCACGTAAGTATTGAAACTTTTATTTTCCAAAATATTTTCTGGAGATTTTATGTATAACCTATAAGTTACGAATGGTCCGATGGTGATAAAATAAAACTAATGATTGGAATATAAAACAACACCAACCGTCATGCATATCCTCTATTCTCAGCAGTATCACAAATGCTCCAATGGTGACTAAGAAATATAATTGGCAAATATTTAACCTTAACCTAAATTTCTATTTGACCTATATTTGATAAATAAATCGCGACTAAACGGTCAAGATCAAAATTAATTGGTTGCGTTATTATGTTTTCAACTGTTTCCTGATACATATTGTTGGTTGAATGTTTCTAAATTAATATTCCAAGATACATTTATTACAATGTCTACTCTCTATGAATGGTTAGATTAAAGTAGAGTTAGACCTCCAGTCACTCTTCTGACTTCCCTCATTAATGTTTAAACAACTGGTGGTATCGAACTATTGACATTAATAAAAACTAGTTATTCTATTTTTGCCATGGTATAAATTTTTGCTTTTTTCTTGTACACAGAAAACGGGTCATTAGGAAACAACATGCCAGGTCGGCGAGAGCTCCTACCAGTGACCGCGGCCCGACCGCCACCAGGGGGCGTTGGCAAAAGGCCTTCCCGCACTCCAATCATCATCATCCCCGCTGCCACTAGCACACTCATCTCCATGTACAATGTCAAGGACATGCTGCAAGATCTCAAGTTAGTACTGCTAAGTCATTTAATCAACTATATTATCCGTGAACAGTGACCTTTGTTTTCAATAATCGTATCAAGTTCCAATCGAAGTGCGGCAAGGGGGGAGGCGCGTAAGTATTACACGTGCGCATGCGCTTATATATTTTCTGTCCCTTTCTTTTGTCTGCCACTGATCCTCAACCAATCGGCGAGCGACAAAAAAAGAGCAATCAACCGCCAACTTTGGTGCCGCCTACTATATATATCACCGTAAAATTGTAAATAACGTTAAATTATAATCTATCCCGCGATATTGTAATCTGTCGAAAAATTTTGATCCGTAACAAACTGCTCACAATTTAACGCATTATTTTTCGATAGATTATAATTCCTCGCGCTCTGATTGGCTGAACTTCATGTTCCCCGCTCAGCCGCCCGTCGTCGCTATCTTCGGTTGTTATTAGTCAAATTCATTTGTTGTGAAATGTAAACAAACAGTGTTTTGGTGATTAAAAAAAGAATTCGTGTTAATAATAATAACACATTGTATTATAATAAGTTGTAGGGAGTGTTAATGGACCTGTGATAACCTAAAGAAGTGCAGTTAAATAATGAATAAGAGTTAGTTACCGAACATAACCTAATTTGTATTTTCAGTGTTTTAATATTTTTTATGCTTGTGAACTCATTTGATATCTTATTCAACTTACAATGTCGGATATTGAGTCTGTCTGTCAACAAAACTATGAATACACAGAATTCAGAGTTTTGTTGAGTCGGCTGAGCGGGGAATATGAAGTTCAACCAATCAGAGCGCGAGGTGCGTTCTGTCGCATGCCATTTTACAATCTGACGGTTTGTCTTCGATAGATTATAATCTATCGAAAAATAATGCGTTAAATTGTGAGCAGTTTGTTACGGATCACAATTTCTCGACAGATTACAATATCGCGGGATAGATTATAATTTAACGTTATTTACAATTTTACGGTGACATATACACATTTATGCACTTTTTACCAATCATCATCATCATCTCAGCTCATTAACATCCCACTACTGAGCCCGAGCATCCTCTAAGAAAGAGCGTCACCGTGACCGATTGTGCTCTTTTTTAGAGGCATCCAAGGACTACTGTACTTGTTTTGTGTGACTGGTGATCGACCAACTAGCACTGCGGAGCTAAGCGCTTAATACCAGTTTAAAAGTACCTAACTCCCAATTGTAAAATGTCTAAAATAAATTGTATAATTTACTTGCAGATATGTACCTGTAGAACAGAAGAAGAAAGAAGGTGCAGTACGTGAAAATGAAATTCTTTTGCAAAGGAGGAAAGGTCCTGCTGGTGATCAAGTTCCTACTAATGCTACCACCACAACAGTAAGTACACATGACAAATTGTTTAAATAAAGACATTGTTTCTTTTGGTGGTTTTCTATTGTGTATCAATTCCAATGTGGACCAATGGCATTCAAAGTGAGAATCGGACTAGATGTTATTTAGGTAATATTTTATTGGTTAAGAAAAAAACTTTAATGCGCAAATTGAACATTCACGATCTCACGATCGGGCATCGACATATAAATATATAAGCTGGGTGCGAAGTATAAGGTGGGGGAACAACGAAACGATCGCAGCGCGCGTCATGGCCAAAAAAGGAACTTTCGGTGGCGGACCAGCTGTCACTTTTCACTAGCGAAATTTACGTTTTTAGTGAATAAATAAACATGAGTCAGCTTGAGCTTGCTGCGTAGTTAATTGCAAAAACAATGGCAAAAATAGTGATAAAAAATTCTACAAATTTCCACTTTACGTCTTGTATAGATTAGGTCTTGTATATTCAGTAATTACAGCGCCCTTTTCCCAAAATATAGAAATGGTTTACACACGTCTATTTCACGATAAAATATTTGGTGCGGTGGTACCCATCTAGGCGGCCCAGTACAGGAACCTACTAACGGTGTAATATATTAGTACTACATCAAAAATTGCAAAAACAGTAAACAACTGCTTACATTCAAGGATGTTTTGTATGGTGTCGATGTCACTAAAGTTTGTCGAATAAAATGTGCTTCAATGGTGTGGCTCATAGCATCTTCACATTTTATTTTTCTTTTACATCTTGCACATGTTAAGCTAAAACTAATTGTTTTCTATTCAATGTTGTTTGTGGTTGGAAAACGATTTCGTGTGTGATTGGTCGGAATCCAGATTTTATGATTAATTTGGCCATGTTTAACTGAAAATACATAAAAGTATGGATTATTGAGAGCACAAGCACTCATAAATAATCGTCTGCTATTTACATGAAATGCGTTATTCGATTAAACTTGCTTATTTCTTTACTTACTTCTCATGACGACAGCCATGAAAAATCCGTAATGTACTAAGCGAAATCTATTGATTGTGCCATTTTAGACGAAAAATAAAAAAGGCTAACCTTAACCTTTTTTAATCTTTCGAGACTATAGATTTAGAATATTTAATGGAATAAATGTAAATTACGATATTTTATTAAAATTGTTTGTTTGTAAATAACTCATCGTAATGACAGCCGGGCATTTGACATTTCGAAGGCCGCCGTATTTGTAACCGCTAGTTGGCGCTGTCATCGCGCACCCAGCGAATACCTGCCCTTGCTCACTATCAAAGGATTTTCAAGCTTCCGCTAACTTCGGAAAAATGTTAAGGACTAACTACCTAGTTCATCATATCAGCCCTATGAGTCCACTGCTGCATATTGGCCTCTCCAAAATATTAAATGCTATTGAGGGTATTTTAATGGGGTAAATAAATGGGCTAGGCAGGCGGGTTGGTGATCGCCAGAGTTGAAGCCAGAGCTGCTGCCCATCATCCGGTAGGATTTCTCTTCGTCGACTTTTACGATTGCGACTCCCCGTGAGATGAGAGGGGATGGCACTATTCTAGGCCGATACCACACTGCACACTACCTAGCCATAACCTAAACTACCTAGTTAGCAAGAACCTATTCTTTAGAGAATATTGAATACTTATCTCATTGTAATGTTTATTAATTAAACACATATTTATTTCCCAGGTGCCTTATCGCGTAGTGGATAATCCGGGCCGCCTCTCAGCGGCGGAATGGGAGCGCGTGGTTGCGGTGTTCGTACACGGCCCAGCTTGGCAGTTCAAGGGCTGGCCCTGGGACGGAAACCCAGTACAGATCTTCGCTAATAGTAAGAAACTATATTTATTCTTATGAATTGCCATTCGTTATAAAAATTATTTGCAGCATTCATAATCATGTGATAGTGTCTCAATGTGTCAAAATTCAAGTTTAGCTCAATAGAGCTCTTATGAAGGTCAACTTAAAAACTAAAGCGCTCGGATAGTGTCAATGTAGGCTAGCCACCTTTTGACACGTTACCTAGAGTGCTAAATGCGAACATGGCTACATCGCTTTTAAAAAGTAACAAGATGTATGCTCACACGAAATGAGGTGTATGGGCTGTATTTGTGTATCCAAATTTCTCCTTTACTAAAATTTACAAGAGAGATGGCTATTTAAACTATCCATTGACTGACAGCCGATATGGCGAGTATACCCGCACTCCGCCCTTGAGTTCGTGGCTTGGATTCGCACATAGGTCAAATATTTGTGTGCGTAAATACGAATAATTGTGTTTTCATATGTATAATTTCTTAATGATAGTTATCTTGGAACTAAATAATTGGTGTATTTGTCAGAAAATATTTATTACTTAAATCATAATGTTTGTCCAGTATGCGCGTTTCACTTGAAGTTCGACGAGATGAAGCTGGACGCGAACGTGTCTCGATGGGCGGTCACAGTTCTAAACCTCAGCCTTACCAAACGGCATCTGGATCGCGCCGCGCTGCTAGCCTTCTGGGAGACTCTCGACAAGTAACGCACATTTTATAACCTACTGCCTGAAGATGTATATGTTTATTTAACGTGGAAAATTTTTAGGAAAGCTTTTGTTCAGCAGAAGACTTAATACCGCTACGATGATGATAGGTATTTTTTTAACTTAGTTGCACTCTCAAACAATGAACATGAGGTGAAATAAATGCTACATAGCATTTTATTTTAAAAATATTTAGTAAAAACAATCCACAGCTATTTATTAACATAAGTGTTGATATTATTTTCTAGTCATACAGCCTTTACAATACACACATAACATAATAATAAAATCAATTTATTGTCTTCAATTATTCAACATAATAATGGTTATATTGTAACACTTCTTAAACAATATACTTAATTTCAGACAAAGCGGCTTGTGACTCAGAAAAATAACGACCCCAGCTATTCTGTCACAACCTTTTCCACACATAGCATTTCTATAAATAATGACATTGTGTAGCAATATAACATTAAAAAACTAAAAATTGCCTACCAGAAAATAATAGACAATTCAATTTAAGTTTTAATAATCACATCCAGTGACTAGTTTAACTTAAAATGTAAAGAAAATTAGGGGTGCCTCAACATAAGACTGATGAGTCTAGCGTGTTGCGGACCAGTGTTGTTTGTTCTGCAGATCCTCGAATCAGGGCCACTTTTCATGTGAATGCTAAACTTAACATAATTTAAATATGTATTTACAAAAAAGAAGCATTCGGGAGAATTGTTAGCTCTCTTGCAATTTTTATTTGGCTAGATAAATTTTAGCATTATGAATGCATGTACAATAAAATTGAAATATGTACATTTATTTCTTTTTTGTTTCAGACACATGATGAAGAATAAGCCGCACCTTAGGTTTTAAGTTCGTTGTAGCAATATACAAATTTTATCTAATAGTATATAAAGGATTTGAATATATCAATGTCCTTCAAAAAGCAAAGCGAATCTAAGTCAATTCATGCCATTTAGGAGCTATTTTGGCCTAGCTTGACAAACCCACCTTATGAATACACTTGTATTTTTTGTGCAAATCATTCAGATTTGATTTGTGCGTAAGATACTCATTACCTATCACGCTGCTCCAGTATATGTATAGTTCATTATATTATGGAGTAAGAAAGGCTTTGTTTTTATGTATGACTTAACTCGAAATATGTTTGACCTATTAAAATTGTTTTATAATGCTTTTTAAATTTTAATTTATAAAGCCGTCCGCCATTTTTAATTTATTACTCGCCCATGCTCTTAATTAAATTCTCATTTACTTTGACTTCCATTTACTATTATAATTTTGTTTTTAAAATTCAGATTTATTAAAAAAAAATCTGTTAGTGACATTCTTGATGAAGCCAAAATACTGTAAATGGTATTGAAGTGTTCAGAGGTCTGTGATCTTTGTTTTTTCACAACAATAAATTGTTGAACTAAATATCGTGTTTGATTTTTAACTACATAATAATATCCCTACATTCGATCCAAATAATTCCTATAGAATAACATCAACATTTTTTCGAATCGGGCTGATCTTAACGAATGGACTGATACGTACCTAACTCTTTCACTTTTTAGGCATTATCATTATTGAGTGAAAGAGTAGTAAGTAAAGTAATAGTAGGCCCTCTGTTTTGTCTATTTATGTGAAACGATAACTGCATGGTCAGTTTATTTTCTATTGATGCGGTTATCAAAGAACAATATTTGACATTAATGATAATTATTGCTAAAAAAAAAAATTGGTTGCCTGTAAAGTCGGTATACGGGCGAAAGTTTTACGTGACAACGACTTTGAGTGGTAAAATAATTTTAATGTGAATATTCATTCGAGTGGAAGGGACGCGTGCCTCTCACTCGCTCTCATTGTGAGCGCGTAACGTGAGCGGAGCGTAACGCAGTTTCTTGAAGTGTCACCCGGCAAACCAATTAATAAGACGTTGTCACGTCAAAAATATGACTTAGTAAAGTTTGAGGTTAGGTTGAGTTTTTATTTTATGATGCTAAATTGTGACAAAAGTTAAATTGTTTGTGAAATATTCGTTACATTATGGATGGCGTTATTAGACAGACTTAGAGTTTCACTAGATTGCCACGTCTTCTAAGGTATACAAATGCGAATAGGGAAAAGTGACCCTTTGAAATTGGCGATTTTTTTGCCAAATTATCACTGCAAAAATGATGTCAGTAAATTAAAACGAAATAGAGTTTTTTAATGTTGTCTTTATTTAAAATTTCATTTTATTCAATGGTAATGTATATTATAACAATAAATATTTCTGTTCTCTTTCAGAGATTACTTAGATAGATAGAATAAGTATTTATTATGTTTTTGATATTGATTTGTACACAAAATAAAACCATTCAATTTACCCATAACAATATCACATCGTTAGAGGTGTGTACTTAATAATGTGCCCGTGATTGCCATGATAAATTAAGTAATAATATGTTTTCTTATGTAGTATTGTATTGCTACAACTTTATGTATATTAATATAAATCACTAATTAACAAACCATAAGATTATGAGCCCTCTTAAACTTAAAAATTAAATGAAATCACTGAATAAGCTCTCGTTAGAATATTCATAAATTTATCTCTGATATACAGTCAATATCTAACTTTTAAATATCTTCTTTTAAAAATGTATCGCTCCAATAGTGCCGAACGCCCTGGCAAGGAATGATGGGACCAAATTATGCCAGTCGCGAACGACAACTGAGGGAGCTTAAACACTTAAATGTTAGAAAAAACACACTAAGTCTTTAAATTGGGAAAGCATCGAAACTTGCAATCGGTCAATTTCTAACTAACATAAGCTCAACTAATCATAAGATGGTAATTAATTGAGTATTCTATACACTTATAAACGCCAAAATACGTTCTACCACTTCAGATCCCGATTGTACAGATTTAATGTACCCGATTTAATGAAAATAGTTAAATACTTATAATATAGACACTATCCCAAATTATGTAAGTGAATAAAATAACACCAAATGTAAGTCAATAAATTATGTATCAAATAAAACATTACTACCTCAATACTAATTATTCAAGTCTAAAATTGACTATAATGAGATATGAACTACTTACTATGAGTTTAGCACAATCACTCATAGTGATATTAATTGGGATTCATACGATCGAGACATTCAAAGCATCTAACAATGGGTACAACTACCTTCTCGTACAACTACTTTTTAATATTATGGTATATTATGTAGTTATATCTAAAGGAAAAGCTTTTTCCCTCTTCCTTGAGTACAAGCGTTAAGGATCATAATATAACGTGACGGTAGAATTAAATGGTATTTGCTGATTTGCAACTCGATTAGTGTGATCCCCAATGGAATGATTCGTGCAAACTAATGAAATGAGCGTTTAATATAAGTATCCATTAACATGGTACTACTTACATAAAAAAATCGTCTTGTAAAGAATTAACAAATGGATTTCCATATCAACATACAAAACAATATTATTTTGTATCACAACACCGGCGTGAAAATATCGCCTACGAAAAAGGAGGCAATAGTTAGGTAGGTATATTAAAATCAGAATTTTCATAAAATTCTGTGTTTAGTTTTCGATTTCTTCTTTAATTCGTTTATACAAATATTACAAGTTATTTTCTAGTGTAATCTTCATAATTAATCTTACAAAATTCGTACATTTTCACATTAACAAATTTAAACTTTTGTCAATTACTAAAATATCTAAATATCAGTTAATTGACACATATTGCCACCTTTTTCCTATTTGCAATATAAGGCCGATGAAACAATATAGTTAGGAATATATAATTATAAAATATTAGTATCAAAAATGTTTAAAACTTAATGTAAGCCTAGAACATATTTAGACAGAAAGAACAAAAATATTTATAGACTCTTGTTAATGGGATAAGGAACATGTTTTCAGTCAAAAATAATAATAACAACCGGCTTAAAATTTTGGCATAGGTTTTTTTAACAATGAATTTGTAATCAATGCCTACACAAAAAGTTCTTTCAACAATGAATTTGTAATTAATGCTTACATAAAATCGTTTTTTGCCAATAACAATATACAACGCGAACATTGAATATTATCCAAAATAACGTAATTTATTAGCTAAGTATCTCTCACAGGTGACTGTCTAAACTATCACCGTTGCTTTTTAAAGTCCAGCCGAGACTTAGTACTCGAAGGTCGTTGATGTTGGGACTACCTCCAGCACCATTTGCAGGAAAACCGTTATTTTATCTGGAATAATGAAAAATATGTAATAACCAATGCTATTAGTCATCATTTTAGTAGTATCCCGGTTGTGCCCGGATTTAGTTTGGTCTACTTAGACAAGTAAGTCTCACTCCACCCCGACTAGTCCCCACCTTCTCGTGATGGGGAGGCTGAGTACCTCCCGGTAGGGCAGAAAAGCCTCTAGGGCAAAAGGTCACGCCCAGAGAACGGCGGCTCTGGGCGCCCTAAGTACTGACTACCAGGGGGGAAACTTACAGGGATCTGTCTAGGGCGCAGTTGTCGGGCTAGGAGGGCCCGTTAAGCAGCGCCAGGAAAGTTTTAGTTACTACACAGAGCGACTGCCGTCTGACCTCCGCAACCCATTAGGAATCCTACTATGGCAAAACCAGCTGTCAGGATATTAGAAGGCACTTATTTCTAATTATGACTGTTAAATGTTCATGACGCAAGCTATAATTACGCACATAACTTATTGCTGCTTTTAGTAAGAACAATATTTCGTAAGCTGTAACTCCTCGAATGAAACCGATGATGATTTTTGTAACCACCATAAAAAGATGTCTGCCCATAAGGCCATTATCGTAATGGCCATTTCGTTTAAGTCCTGATGAAAATGTACTTAAATATTATAATTAGTAAAAAAATGTTACCCATGAAAGGCAGCGAGAATCCCCACTTGACAAAAGGCACGTAGACCACGAGCCCGGTGAGGATAAATGCGGCCGCGTACAGGTACTCCCACTGCGGATTGTCCACGATCGGCGCCACCACCAGGTATGTGGACACCACCAGCACCACGTACGGGATTATTATTGGCACCTGCATTATCAACCACGTTAATTATTATAATAGTATGTAAGTTGCCTGCGTAGAAACAATAGAAGACCAAAGAATGGGACAGAGAATGCTTTAACGCATTCACTTCAGCGATGCGTCATAGCCGCGTTGCTTTAGGGTAAATCCGTAAATGTGCTTTTATTAGGAGCAGTTGTTTTAGTATGCATTACGCGAATCCTATGAAAATAATTTAAGATTTTTGTAAAGAAATGACTGTCAAAATCACGAAAAGAAAATATAATAATTATGCAATGTATTGCTCTTCGTTTTTGACGTCTCGCTCTTGTACCTACTTACCACGCCAATTCGAGAGATAGTGTCTTGAGTAGGTATACAAAGAAAAGTCATTAATCAAGCAATGGAAACGTTACCTTGTAAGGTCTGGGCGCGTGCGGTTTAGTGTATCTCATAACGATGAGCGCGAGCATGGCGCCTCCGTAGAATATCCACGCCGTGAAAGAGAAGAAATCGATCAGGGAGTCAATCGTGCCGTACAGCACCATCGCCACCGCTATTAGAGACTGGAAACATTAACAACAATATTATAAGGAATTGAAATGTTTTTGCAGAAATTAATGTATTTGCAGGCTGAAATGGCAGTGGCCGGGGCAAATAGGTCGAATAACCGACGGCCGATGAAACGCTAAGATTCTCCAATGGTGACAAACTTAGTTAAGGCCAAACTTGGGCAGATGATGGTCATGACGGCGGGTAGTCATTAAATGTAGGCGGCCTTAGATCGCTTGACGTGAATAGCCATTGGGGTGGCCTATGTTCAACAGTGAACTTCTTATGGCTAAGATTATGTTGAACCACTAGGTATTTATAAGCGAATCTCTTACATTGAGTTACATTCATATAATAGAGTCAATATAATAGAGTATAATATAATAGATATAATACTAAACTCTATTGTTCAAACAAAATCTTGTCATGGTTTGAAGAAGAATGCTAATCTTCTTGACTCTTTTCTCTCTTCGTTTACGTTTTGTCATAATAAAAACGATAATTTTTATTACGTCTGTTGATAAGATAGGAAAGTACCACAAACTTATTCTACTAACACTAATAATAATTGGGCAGTCCAGGTATGGCACAGTTATTTTGAATATTAAATAAAAGTGTAAGACTAATTACCTACTATTACTTCTGTTTTTTTTGTTTGTAGACAAGCTTTGCAGCAAGAATGAAGTTTTAAGTAGTATTTAATACTTATATTCAACATAAATAATATACTTAATACTTACATGGAATATAAGTCCTGGAGCTGGTGTGAATCTGCGCACGTGGACGTACGAGAGAATGTCTAACAAGTGGCCCTCTCGCGACGCCGCGAAGCACAGCCTGCGGAAACACATGGAACAGGTATAAAAACAATAGGCACTGGTTTTAATGCTATTAATATATTCTTACGGTTATTTATGGTTTTTTGGGAGTTGGAAACCAATAAGCTCTACCTATAGTTATACAAAATAAACAGATAAAGTACCATTTATTGTTTAATTGCGTTGCCTTGCGGCCACAAACATTGGCCAAATGTGGAGATAGTGACTGTGAGCAGTATGAGCCAGGCAAGTTGCTCGGGATATCAGTTTTGACGTCATGTAGCGCGTATACTTCACTCACACGCAACCTGTGCGCTGTAAATAAGCGATACTCATATTTTCCGGCCACATACAACTTGCCATTAGCGGAGCCATATGGGAGATAGTGACTGCGTGCGGCAAGAGTCAGGCAAGTATTCTGTTCGCTGTCCGCTAGTTGCCTTCCAGCTACGAACAGCGTTCCATTAGCCGAGCCTAAAGTGAAGATCAGAGCGGCGATAGCCCAGTGGCGAGACCCCTTGTCTTTAAATTCAGAGGGTCTCGGTTTCAAACCCTGGTGGCGCAGTTATGATTTCTCAAAGTTAACTGCGTAATTATCGCTTGCTCCGTTTCTCGGAAAGCACGTTAAGCCGTTGGTCCCAGCTGTCATGACCATCTATGGCAGTCGTTATTAGGAAGTCTGTGTCTTCTACTAACAGACTGACAGCTGGTTTAACCATAGAATGATGTTTCCCTCTGGGTTGCGGTGGTCAGACGGCAGTCGCTTCGCGTAATAACTGAGATTCAGTCAAATCTCAGTTGAACCAGTGAGCAGACCCAGGGCCCTAAGCTTAAGTCTAGGGCAACCGGGATAACCAGTGTGTGTGTGAAATTGTGAATTTACAAGTTTCATCTGCCATTAGCAGAGCCGAAGTTGGAGATAATGACGGCGTGCGGCAAGAGTCAAGCGAGTAATAGTTTGAGGAGTTACGCGTGCGTGTGCGTGTGGGATAACGGGGGTTAGTACCTTCCAGCCACAAACAGCGTGCCATTAGCAGAGCCGAATGTGGAGATGGTGACTGCCAGCGGCATGAGCCAAGCGAGCGGGCCGAGCAGCCGGTTGCCGAAGGTGACCGCCACCGCCTCACTGTCCGCCATCTCGCTGACCGACATGACCGCCAGATACGACACGTTCACCAGCGCGTAGCACAGCGTCACCAGCGGAATCCCGATTATTATACTCATTGGAAGATTCCTACAAGTCATCACAGTCGAATTACAGTTAAAATACACAAAGGTACAATAAGTTACGAAATATTTTCAAGTTTTCGAATATAAAACGTATTACCTTAATCATACTCAACGTTAGAGAAAATCCAGTTTTTTAAATACTTTATTGATCAATTTGCTGTAAGTCAAAATAGTTACATTATACAAAAATACCCTAACAGCTAAAAATAAATTTTTACCTTTCTCAGACTTTAGTTTAACTATTCTAGTTATGTGAACAGGAAAATGCAATTTGTAAATGAAGTGCTTGCATGTATTGCGAAATAAATTATCTAAGAGAGTCAAAGTATTAAAAATATATCTCAATGATTGATGCTCTGATGAAAATAATAAGTAGAGTGGATTATCTAAAGAAAATAAAACCTTGCACTTACTTGGAAGGATTTTTAATTTCTTCGGTGACATAGTTGAGGTTATTCCAACCGTCGTAGGCCCATAGCCCGGTGTAGAATGCAGTGGCAATGTTGCCCAGAGTCGCCGTGCTACTGGCGAAGTTGGGCTCCTGTAAATGTCGCGTATTACCTGCACCATACGGACACACCACCCGTCAGACTTTACAGAAATGTTTAAGACCTGTCATGATTGTGATACGGTTCTGATATGACCTAAATGACCAGTGTTTACTAACAGGAATGCACTTGATGCTCCACATTTAATACAATCAAGATTTGTTCTAATCCATGCTTCCTCACAATTGTATTATTGGACATTGATGTAAATTTGTGAAAGAATTTTTAAGAATTTTTTATCATTAATTTACTTCAGGTAAATACTTAGGGATCATATAACCATCTGCGTATAAGCAAAAGGTTTTGTTTTGTATACTTAAAAGATGCCGCTATAAATTTATTTATTATGTCCATTACAAGGTGTTAAGTTGGTCATACACCAAGCATATTCCTAGCGATGATGTAATGAAGTGTTGACGTAATGAGACGTGATGAAGAAGAGGAATTAATAAATTGATAAGATTATTGCTTATAGGTATCGTGATAAATTGTGATATAAGAAATATACAATTAAACTCATGTCCTTATAGTTTTATTACCTAATATCAGTTTGTACGCGCCGCCGCAGACAATAATAGCGATAGCTACTAATTTCGCCGCGGTGAAGATGTTCTGTACGTTCGTGGCCAAGTTTACGCTGTAGCAGTTCACTGCCAAGATCATCACTGGAATAGAGACGGTCAGTTGTTGATATATTGATTGATACATAACGATTAATTTAAAGACAAATGGCCGTGCACTTAGCAGCCACGGCCAAGATCAAGTACTTAGCTGTTACAATAGTAAATCTAAGAAAAAGCGGAGTTACATAGAACAGCGAGCTGAGAGATCGCTCTTTATTTTTGATGAGATTCGATAAGGTAACGAGTTTCAATAAGCTAAGAACTATGAACTCATTAAAGATATGCTAAATTAAATCATTCATTCAAGTGAAATGTGAAATAATGGTTCTTTTTGGGTCAAATATGTATCTTAGGCTACGTATCTTACGTTACACATTTAATCAAATTTTCTGCATGTATCAACTCAAAAATAATACTTATGACTTGAACTGTAAAGAATATTTTCGCAACGTGAAAATATTGTTACTACATAATATCGTATACGTAATAACATACCAGGCAAAACGTCCTGTTCTCGCAGTACGAACAATGATATCTCATTTCACTGAGGTTTTAATGATAAAGTAGTTCAATTGAGAACTACTCAACTCTACCACTCTTATTACTTAAGCCCACATATAAGACCCGAAACTAAAGAAGAAAGTTATTTTGTAATTGTAAACTAAAGTTATTAATTAAATCAAAGACATTAGAATAATTGTATATTATTATCTACAGTGAATGACAAAGGTAACTCACGGATAATGAGTTGTGTGCCTTGGATTTCGGAAATTTCTCTGGCTGCACACAGCTTCTAGGCTGCTAGTGCACCTTTTCTTGAGTGTTTTACCGAGCCCGACCGCGTTATAATGGTCCATAGACTATAGTAACTGCGCACCATCAGGTGCGCCCTAATATAAATAGACATTGTGGAATTTCGAGATGGGATACAATATTTTTTAGAAATAACTAAAGACAGAAAAGAAAGAGTGAAATTGAGCCAAAATTGATTTACTGAACCTGAATTGGTTTAGAAGAATCTATATTTATACTTAATATTTTACAGTCAGTATTAAAAATTTTATGAATTTTTAATTTATATTAATTTAAATAGACTTAATAGAAATATTTTTAAAAGGACCTCTACATTTAGAATTTGTCTAATTCGGTATTTTAGTAACTCGTGAACTTACCAATAGAAATGACAGCGACGAGTTTGACGAGGCTGTTCGGAGGTTCGCACTCAGAGACGAACGGCTCCACCGCGTACTTGGCGAAACTCAGACAAATTATAGCCATCTGGGATGGCTTCAGCACCAAAGTCGACACCTAGAAATTATAAACAGAGTTGTTTAAATACAGAGTTTATTAAATCTTTATTGCAAACTTAAAAAGTATTACAAAATGCGGATGGCATTATCTACCTGTTAACCTTGGGACTAAAAAACAATGTCCGCCATCATCTTCGGTCTGCCCCTCGGTTCGTGCCAAAGCAGTTGCTTCGAGTTCTAAACCGTGAAGTGCGTCCTTGCGCATTGTGTACTGTGTAGAACTTGGTGTTGTGTAAGCGCTCACAGGACACGAACCCTCTGTCATTATATCCCATCACTATCCCGATTGCCCCAGACTTAAGCTTAGGGGTCAGGGTCTGCTCACTTGTCAAACCATGAATTTCTATTATGACACGGAGCGACTGCCGTCTGACCTCTGGAACCCAGAGGGAATCATCAATCTCTGGGTAAACCAGCTGTCAGGATATTAAAAGGCACTGACTTCCTAAAAACGACGTCTGCCATACGTGTTCGTGATAGCCGAGATCAACGGCTTAACGTGCTTTCCGAGACACGGAGCATGCGATAATCACGCACATAACTTCGAAAAGTCGTAGGTGCGCCAGGTTTGAACCCGAGTTGAACACTACTGGGCTAAAGCTAAGTATGGTTTGATACATCATATGCGTTTCGTCTCAACATTAGATAAATCGATTAGCTTACCCATGAGAAGAGGAAGGCGGGCGGCCCTCCGAACGCGTCCATGAAGTAGGCGTACTCCGCGCCAGATGACGTATTCATTGTACCTAGCTCTGCGTATGCGAGCGCTCCTGCAAACATACGTTCAAGGGTGACACTTCCAAGCGCATAATGTCACCTGGTATACTTTCAGTTATATATCTTTATAGTTTTTATTTTATTTTGTGTACTTTGAAAGGCATAAAATCCAAATTGTTTTTGCTATTTATGCTGCTTCAATAAGTTCCAAAGTTGGTATGTCTAAATGATTAAGTTCGCTGCATTTTTGCTGACTTTTAGGTAGTACGTAACATTATTATGCCTTTTGGTACTTAGGGTTATTCCAAATATAAATTTATGCCTAGAATAATATAGATTCAGCAAGTTTATGTACTTGAATCATAACCACTTTTGACTATTGATTGAATAAAATTATTGTTATTTCTTGTATTCTTATAAGTTCTGCTGTAAAGAGTCCATTTAGAATCTAAAATCACGAATAACAAATTTTTCTATACTTTACAACAAATAAATTAGTAACTTATACACACTCCTAAGAGACTTAACCTATTGAATTTAAACCTGAAAGATAATGCAGTAACCTAAGCCCACCTTAACAAGATCATAGACATTATAAACAAAACCACACACCGCCCGAGACCACCTCTGAGATTGTTTTAACACAGCCATGTTTATAACGAATACAAATAAGGTTCTGACTGTAGTTACATACATTGATGGTGCAAACAAAGTGTAATTGGAAGCCGGATGCCAATATTGCATTGTTGCCGCGTGCAATTCAGTATTCCCGGAATTGTAACGCGGAGAAGAGTGTGCTAGTAGTAGGAGCTAGTCTAGTTACACAGGACTAAGTGATTCTTAATGGTTGAGTTGGTTTCTGCTCATATAGGACTTCCATATTATTACTGTGGCGTTTATGAAACTATTATAAATTCGGCTTATAAAGTACTTATACATAGTGATAATATGTCTGTGATATTGTTAATTTTCTCTCTAAATGTCATATGCGTGTGTGTACGTTTGTGGGTGTTTGTCCGTGTGTATGCGTATGTAGAATATAAATAACGCTCTTAATACTTTACGAATATGTATTATAACTGTCATATAATATTTCGCTTAAGAGTGTTCATTTGTATTAAATTCATTGTTTACACAACTGAGAGATTAAATAGAAAAAAATAAGTATTCAGGAGGTTAATAAATTTGGGAGCGGAACGTCTACTCGAATTTATAAATAAAGTGGATTAAATACTTTAACTTCGGATTGGCCATAATCTTTTTCGCAAGTATCTCGTAGTTCAGTGAATTCCAAAAGACTGTTAAGAGGGGCTTAGAATATTTTGTTATATTTATATGTACATACGAGAAATGGAAGGAATTATCTACTTCAGATTACTTTATTTATTTTTAAGTAAACTAGTGTTACTAGTAGAGATACATACATACACACAAATACGCCTGTTTCCCCGAAGGGGTAGGCAGAGGCATATTATACGCCCACATTTCGATAGTTAGGTATATTTTTGGTCCCACGTAATGGGTGGCGAGCCTATTGCCGCTTATCGGGTACTTTTATGTTCGCCAGAGCCTTGTCTGTTGATCGGCAGGTGCACCACTTGCAGGTGAGGTTGGCTTGAGCTTCTCAGATCGTATACACCCATATGGTATAAGTAATAGGTGTGTAAGTGTAAATTTTATCAAATACTAATTTTTAATAAAAAAAACTTACCAAGCAACGAGAGTAGGCCACATGCCATCCAAATGATGAAGCTTATGCCCACTGAGCCAGTGCGCTCCAGTAGCCCAGAGGGCGACACGAAAATTCCCGAGCCTGAAATCAAATATATGAAATTAGACGCTAGAAGATGGACGGACGACTTGATAAAGGTTGCAGGATCACGTTGAAAGCAGGACGTCTGCAATCGGTCACATTGAAAGCTAATGGGGGAGGCCTATGTTCAGCAGTGGATTTCTTGGACTGATGGATGATGAAATGCATTAGCATTGCATTTAGCTTCACTAACACATCTGATCTATCATAGGTTCCATACCCATATAGGAAAAGTATTTGTGTGCATGGACATTTTATTTGTCCTGTTTTTTTTATTTTGCGTTCCATAAAATCAACAACAACCCTACAAGGAACTACCCCCCGCGGTGGGAGGAGGGAGATAATGCCTCCGCATACCACACATTCGGTGTGTGTGGTTATGTCGGACTTGAACCGACTAAACCTCTCCCTGTAATAGCCTTTAGTATTGCTACTGTGAAGGCGACATCTGAAGCGATCGGCACCTGGGGAGGCACCGACGCGGCGCGCACTAAGCGGAACGCTAGGTGGCGTATCTTGGAAGGCGGGAAGCCTCTGTGCGTGTTTTGTGTATTATAAGTAGATACGCATGTGTTATAACGAGCATGTATAGTACCCATAGTATAAGCTTTGCGTAGAGTATATTATTTAAAATATTAAATAATACTAAATGGAAACTAGGGATACTTAGCATTAAATTAGGATCTTGACTTTGTAAAGGCACTTTTAGGTACTGCATACCTAAAAGTACCCTTAGAAAAAACAGTACCTAATGGGATCATTCCATTAATATAGAAAGCTTTTTGCATGAGATAACACACATGAGAGACATTGACCTACTAAATCTCACAAACATTTCGGAGGAGTTCCAGAAAAACTGGAATCCAGAGAAACGTGATAATCCACGTACGTAAAGTTCATCATCATCATCTTCGTGTGATCATAAACATGTGCACTAAAGGCGAGTTGAGAAGCGAATTGCAAAAACCGTGTTAAGAAAACAGCCGCGACCAAAGTTAAATACGGACCTTTTCCTAGAGTTCGGGAATTTAAATCCACGATTTTTTCTGTTTGCTAATCTTTTAAGACGATTCCTCGCACGGTATGATTAAGTGTATGTGTAAGGCACATAGCTGGTTTTATGTTAGCAAATCTAAATATTCGGAGCGGCAGCAATATGAGCTAGTAGTAGATGGACTAGTAGTAGCTGCACTAGTATAACACTCTATACTAGAAACCTTCTTTGCATCGGATTCTCTGTATCCTCGATATGAGAATCAGGAGTTAAGCCCAAATTACATAGAGCGGTGCCGTTTGGTATCGGCCTATGTGATATAGATAGAGATAAAGAACAGTGCCATCCCTTCTCCCGGAGAGTCGTAAGAGTCGACGAAGATAAATCCTACCGGATAATGGGCAGCCGCGTGATGGCGCAGGCTGCTGCGTACTGGCTTGAACCGATTACCAACCCGCCTGCCCAACAAGGTGATAATGGGTAAAAAATAAGTAAGTCTTCCCAATAGAAAGTAATCTATTGAAAAAAAAGAATAGAAAGAAAGAAAGATAAATATTTATTCAAAACCAGTTGCAAAAAAAAAAACATAAAATTAGTACAAAATATAGTTATCTAACTAACAAATAAAGAATAGAATAATAAGACCTTTAGTGAAAGAAGAACTCAACTTGTATTGAAATGGTGCCCACTCAGCATATTGTCGAACATCACAGAGATGTCGCGACGCTGATCTTCTGTGGGCTTACTTTCTATTGGGGAGGCCAACGTTCAGCAATGGCATATAAGGCTGATATGATGATGACATAGAGCGGTGCGATATTTCCGTATTTCCGTCAATGCGAAATCATTGGGATCAGCTCTTATCACACTCCATAGGGTATTCGAACATTTTCTATGAATTAAAACCGCAACTGTGTACACTACCCGGAAATCGTTTCATGAAAGATGCAAAAAGGTTTCAGTTTCAGTCCGACTCTACTTCAATCAAATTTGTAGTATTATGCTAATAGCTCTATATATTATCTCTCTGTATATTTAGTAAGTAAAGTCAGTAGTTAAAGGGCCCTTACTCACGATGTATATTTGGAGATATGTTCATACATACAATCACACATGTTTCCCTGATGGGTTAGGCAGAGGCAAATTATACGCCTACACTTCATCGCCAAGTGCATTATTGGTCCCACGTAATAGATGGCGAGCCTATTGCCGCTTACCGGGAACTTTTATATTGCCAAAGCCTCATCCGTTGCACCACTTGCAGGTGAGGTTGGCTCCTAAGATGATGGTAGGATCCCAGTACACAGAGAAGATACTATCAAGTAAACGCTATTCAACAGTAGGTATTTCCTAATCAACCTCATAAAATTGTCTCGAAATGTAAGAGATCTCTATAAGTGTAATAAAAATGATAGAAACGCACAACTGGTATGTGGTATTTACATTAAATATCGACGTTTTAACAAAAGGGTACAAACGATGTTGACGATGTCTATCGTCTCTGTTTACAGAGTCGTGTGAAAATTCATATTAATTTCACACCCATAAATCCCATCTGGGGCTGACATAAACTTATAAAGGGTTGTAGTATATATCTACAACTATATAGTTGTAGCATAGTATATCAGAGATCTCTAGATGAAATGTGTCAAATGGTAAGTAGTGATTCCATTCCCTAAGTCCTCGACACCCTCGGCCAAGACATTGCACCAACCTCATAAACATTAATCAAAATATAACGTAGCCACTCATATGACCAGTCACCAGACCATGAACATCCTTAAATCGAAGGTCTTTCATTTGTTTAAAGTAAAGTAAAGTAAAAAAAATATTTATTTCATAAACTATTATACATAGTACTTGAAAACGTCATGATTACAAATGAAAAAAAAAATACAATCGAAATAATATTACACTAAATCACGAAGCTTAGATTCACTTACATGCAAAAAAAACAATTTAAAAACAAAAAATAATTAAGTGTAAGTGAATCTAAGTGCCAGTTCCGAGCCACCGCTCTGTAAGAAGAACTGGCAAGAAACTCACAGGCTATGCTCTTTTAAATATGTCCATTAGTTTGGTACTAGAATTACAATCTTCATTTGTCTGTGAAGCTATACAATGCAATATAACATAACCTTAAAAATATTTATTTTTTCAAGTCATTCATATTTGAATAGCCTGTATGAAACGGCAGTTTAATCCCAAGCATTTTTATCTGCCATATAGTCTTTAATAGAATAGTATCCCTTTGAAGACAGCTTGTGTTTTATGGTTAATTTAAATTTATTTAGGCTCAATTGCTGTATGTTGCTTGGGATTTTATTGTAGAATCGTACACATTGACCTTTAAAAGATTTGTTTATCTTTTGGAGCCTAGTGGCAGGTACAACTAATTTATGCTTATTCCTTGTGTTTAGGTTATGTATACAGCTTTTCTTACTAAATTGATCAGTATTCTTATGTAGGTACATAAACCAGGTTATCATAAATGAATTGACCGGCCACTGTCAAAATACCAATTTCTTTAAACTTTTCCCTTAGTGAATGTCCACACGGGAGATTATAAATTGCTCGAATAGCCCTCTTCTGCAGCACAAAGATAGTTTGAATGTCTGCGGCACAACCCCACAGAAGAATACCATAGGACATAACACTATGGAAATAGCTATGATAAACTAGCCTAGCTGTTACAACGTCTGTTAATTGGCGAATTTTCTTTACCGCGAATGCTGCAGAGCTAAGTCTACTCGACAATTCACCAATATGTGGGCCCCACTGTAGCTTAGAGTCTAAAGTAATTCCTAAAAACTTGGTAGTATCCACAAGGGTCAACTCATCCTCCTTTACCATAATAGTAGAGTTTGCCTGTCTGACGTTAGGCATTACGAATTTAATACATTTCGTTTCAGCCCCATTTAATAGCAAATTGTTAACGTCAAACCAGTGCACCACCTTCGAGATCGCACTGTTTACTTCGTCTAAATTCTGATTTCGTTTTAACTTAAACAATAATGATGTATCATCAGCAAACAAAACTATCTCGTGGTTTTCTTTAATAAAATATGGCAAATCATTAATATAAATCAAAAACAAAAACGGACCGAGAATCGAGCCCTGCGGTACCCCCATTTTTACAACAGACCCCTGAGATCGCTTTCCATTAACCTCAACCCTTTGAATCCTATCACTTAGATATGAAGTGAGAAGATCCAATGCGGAGTTTCTTATTCCGTAATATTCTAATTTTTTTATCAATGCTTCATGAGGAACACAGTCAAAAGCTTTGGACAGATCGCAAAAAATACCTAAATTTTATAATAATACCGCACTAACAAATGTTGCTAAGCAAATATTTAATATTCATGATTCATTTGCCAATAGCACGGGGTGTGTGACCGGATAATATGTTTAATTTACTCACGTGAGCTTTTGTGTATTAAAATTTATCATTTACTTAATTTATAAATGAGAAATGCATACATGAAGCATCATGTGATGTCTGATTTAAGTCCGTCAAGATAAGAATTTCCAGACAAGACGTTTTAATCCCATTGAGGGACAGTACGTGTCAAATAAACTTGTTAGCAAAATAAAAGATGCACTGAGTTTTTATAGTAAAAAAAAAACAGAAATGATATATGCTTTCGTGGCGTGTGTATTTTATATCAGTGGTCTTAAAGTTTATTTTCCGAACTCATATATTCTTCATGCACGACGCGTGATGCGTTTTAAAACGACAAGCGAAAAATATTTGGTCGTGAATTAAAAAATCAGAAATAAACGGCCATTCACGGTCCTACAACTGAGCTTTAAGGAAAATTTACTGAAAGTGTTAAATATACAATTTACGGCATTTGTTCTAAAACTATACACTAACGGTCAGTTTTCCCTAAACCTCCGTTTTAGGCCCGTGAATGACTAACTTTTTAAACAGTATTAGTACAGAAACTATACTATACAGTAACTGTATGTTCTTACCTATCATGGTACCGACGATTAGAGCCACCCCACTGAAGAGTCCCACCCGTCTCTTGAGGTGAACAGGGTCGTCCGCAGCTGCGCCCGGCCCCTCCAACTGGCAAATCAGAACATTCAACTATATGGTTATTCAACACACTATGTAGGTGGAACCCTAATAACACCTTAAAGGCCTACACAAACGGCAGACTTTTTGTCAGATCTAGTGAACACATCATCATGAACACATGATCTGTGTTATAAAAATTGCTGTTAATATAGTATACACAATGTCGTATAATACCCGATTCATTCGAACCGAATCATCAACACGGGCATGTAATGAACAAAGATAAAAGACACTTTTTATTATGCTTATCTTTGATTAACAATATATCACAGAAGAGCTCGAAATCAAGCTCCTCAAAAATGGTCAACCTACTTACTTCTGTGATCTTTGTTTGACTTAAGTAAACTTTTCCGATCATAAAGTTTCGCAAAGCTAGCTCGCCTAATATTTAAATAACATAATATTAAAACAGTGGACGAAATAAAACAGTGTTTGGGAAGAAATCAAGTATTCATAGCAAAATAAACAGCTCAAGTAAGTAATGTAACTATTCCTCGGTACCTACTTCAGCTAATTTTCTTCATTCCATTTTATTATTGAGTATTGAATCATACGCCGACTCTCTTTATAATGCACTCAAGAGGCAGACCACTCTACAAACTTAGAATAATAACACCTAGAACGATAGTTCCCTACAAAGCGGTCTTTCAAAAGCGAGGCAAGAAAAAAATCTGTGTGTGCGTAAGATACTTGTATTTACGCTCGACGAAACGCACACAGTGAAACAAATCATGTTGTCATTTCATTCCATTTTCCCTAAAAGTAGGGAAGTTGAAACTTTTACACTTTAGCTTAGCTATTCATTGCATTTAGTTTAGCCGAAAAACCACTTACTTTATAATTTCATTAAAAATGTATATATATTTATCCTGCCTGGGGTGAATAATTTTTCACTAATTATTTATTTAATATATTAAGAGCTATGAAACTCTTAAATTGTTATAGTTAGTCAACTGTTTTATGTAGATAGACCAGAATCGAATAAAACTATTACACCTTTTTAAGATGTGATTTACCTATGCCATATCAATTGAAATCAATCAATGAAAAAATAAAGATTTTTGTGTTATCGTATATTAGAGAAATTATTCCACGCGAACAAAGTCGCGGGCCGAAGGTAGCAGATAATTGTCAAATAACATTTGTGCAATTTAATTATTGAGACGTGTTTCACTTACAACAAAATGTAGGAGATTTTTCCCCCTTAATGGCAACATTTTCATTAACTGTCACGTAACAAATATTGAAATTATTTTTTTCATTTTAATGAATGTTTTACTTAATAATTTAAGTTCAAACGCATAATTTACCCTGTAACGTTATGTTAATATGTTTCTTCTGCTTTTCCGACGTATTGTGATATCCGTTCATAGCGCAAACCGTCATTTTTAATAAAATTATCAGGAGTAGTTTTCAATACGACACGACCTTAAGCACTGACGGGCCGCGTAACAAACTTAGCCAAAATGGCTAGGTTTTAGTTGCCTCACTTTGACGACGCGTACTGGGCTTCTAGGTCTAATTATTCTAAGTCTACAAATAAGTACCTAATAGCTGAGCTTTCTATTCATAACTTCTTTCTTGATTGATAACTTAGAATTAGGTTAAATAAAGGAAATTTGTTGCTTGAAGGTACAAATTCTAGTTCCCTATTCATGTATAGGACATCATAGTTTCATGTATAGGTGTTTCATCATAGTTTCATGTATAGGACATCATAGTTTCAAACCTATTGGGTTGTTTTTAGGTAATCACGAGCTTTAAGTGCATCAAATAAATAAATAAAATAAAATAAAATTTTAAATAGTATACCTGAAGCCATTAGAATGGAAACAAACAAAAATAAGTACAAAACAAATTAAAAAAAACACTATATTGGTGTAAGTGAAAAATTGTAATTTATTTATTTATAAAATTAGTTGTAATGTATAAAAGAGTATAAAAGAGACTGTGACCCACAGACAAACCAGTCAAACGGTTTTGTGGGATATGTTTTTATATAACTTGTATTATTTAAAGGAAATAAACGTTTTATCTATCTATCTATCTATTAATAACCTTTGAAGAAAAGATAATTGTCATGTTTTAGTGAATAATTTCTTTTTTGACAATATTTATAAATAATAAAATTCTCAAAATTTGTTAAATTCAAGCAGCATAACTGTTGTATGTGATATTATTTCTTACAATGAATTTTTATCGAAAAATGTTATTACACGAATAAACTTACGCGTGTCCCAGAAGTTATAAGTAATTCAAAGTACGTAGACGCATATTAAGTTTGGTCTCCATGGAAACCTAAAAAACTCATGGTTGGTAACGAACTTAAAAGTTGCTGTCCAGCTCGTTTTTTGACTCATACCTGGCCCCAAACTTTTATTAAGACCACTGTTATTTCATACGGTTGGCGTCAGAAGTAGCTGAATATTTTCGGGCATTTCTCACAAACCAAAGTCGGGCGATTTGCTATATATTTTTTTAATGGCATCGTTTATTTTCGATCGCCTTTAGCAATTAACATTACCATTAGACCAATTTCAGTTAATTTATTTTATTATTTAATGTTTTTAAGGAAGAACATACAATAAATATTAGTCAAATCGCGGAAAAACTATAACATAAATGTGTCAGATAAATAATAAACATAACCGCTTTTTTATTGCGAAAATATTTCCCTTCAGTACTTTTTCCCGCTATAATTGCTTTTAAATTGTGAAGCTGTGTGTAGCGTGCTGAGCAGTTTTTAATTAAGAGTGCCAAGTACTAAAATTATAAGTTACTTCTGATGCTGACTGTGCCACTTGAGATTATAAACAGTTTAAAAATAGATTCAATGATTTTCACAATTGAGACAAGTGATCTTTTCATAAATAATAATTGTGTAATTTTGAATTTCATAATAGAGACAAGTGATCTTTTTATAAATAATAATTGTGTAATTTTAGATGTTTAGGCTGTGAAGAATCGCGTTTCACCCTTTTTACCTCTTAGAAACTAAGTACCGCTTGTTGAAGGAAAAAGGGAGTGGATATTATAGCGAGGAAACTGAAATAACTTTCCTCGTGGAAACATTTTAGAGAGAACATGGCCTGGGAGCCGATAATTATGGTGTTTAAATGAGAAATACTTATTTTTCGCTGTGTACTGTACACAGATACATATGTCACGGTACCCGATATTGTGTTACTGCGCATCCAAGATCTTTGTTGAGCTTATGTGCCTCGGACTGAACAAAAGGCTCTAAGCGCTGGGTTTGAATTTTCTGCATTGCTAAATTATAAATAAGCACTCATAGTAGTAACGGAAATCTCTGAATAGGTTAGGAACCACTGCTCTAGGCGGTGGAATCGCTGCCGACCATTATGCGAATGATGGTCGACAGGGAGACGGCATGGGAGGCGATGGCCTTCTTCTGCAAAATGGTGATGTCGCAGAAGGAGGCCGAGGGAGAGGGAGCGGGATCCGCTGTCTCCGATCCGATCAGATCCTACCGTCAACTATACATAAGGAAGTAGGAGGGGCGCGTTACACTGCGCCTCTCAGAGCTGATCTGAGGAGACGTAGGCTGCGGGATGTTGGAAGCTTAAAACTAAGGCACTGCCCACGCCTCTTTTCAAACAACAGCGGTGGGCGTCGTCGGAAAAATTTTAGTGGGTAGGACTGCTGGCGGTCGCGTCTGCCGCTGTGAGCCCCACACTCCCCTCTCGTTCCCCCTTTGGCCGAGAGGCATTTTGTAACGTAACTCAAAAACAAAAAAGGCGGTGCAACCCATCACCGACTTCTTCTTCTTTCGACTTTTTCTCTCACTTACTCTTTTTATTTTTTTTGATATACGTCGGTAACATAATGCATTTACGCACTGTCTCCCGGCCAAAGGGGGACCGAGAGAGGTGTGTGGGACTCATCATCAGCAGACACGACCGCCAGCAGTAATACTCACTAAAATCCTTCCGACGACGCCCGCCGCTTGTCGAGAAAGAGGCGGGGGGCCAGTACCTGGGTTGCAGCTCTGACAACCCACTCGCGGCCAATGTCCCCCAGACCAAATCTCCCGGACCTCCTCAGAGAGACGCAGTGGACGCGTCCCTCCTTCCTCCTTGTGCGACCATAGCGTGTGTGGCTGAATTCTCGGAGGGTTTATGGTTAGACAGTTAGTTTTGACGCTCCGTCCTGGCCCGCCCGCTGCGCCCTTTGCAGGTCCCTCTTAGTTTCCCTCGGGGTTCAGTACTAAGGGCACCCAGAATCGCCAACTTCTAGTACGACGATTCTGGGTGCCCTTTTCCCTATAACCTTTTCCCGGCCTCCGGTAGGTACTCAGCCCCCCCACCACGCCAAGGTGGAGACATGTTCGAGGGGGCTCTCACTTACTCAACGTGGTCTATGTGAGAAGGCCCGTGCTTAATAGTAAGACGTTAATGGGGTGAGATGATGAAAACATAATAAAGGTCTATATCTGTATACCTTGTCTCCTGGGTTGGCGTTGCTGTCGGGGAGCGCTCCCGTCGCGCCGTCTTCGGCGTCGCAGCCGCCGGCGCAGCCCCGCCACACCAATCCGCCTTCCCGTGTGCCCCCTGCAAATCAAACATTATGTAATTGCTGCTTACTTAATCCTAAATATTTTAATTACGTCGGAACGAGATATGATGTCGGTCAGTCTAGCGGAGCGTCGTCGTCGGTCGGCGTAGCCATATTGAACGTTACCGGTTTTAAGCACTTCAACGGCGAGCGAACCTCAAATTGCTCGCTTAAAGAGACGTTCACTATTGTTCCATGTAATCTTGTGTAAACCTACATAAAATTACCAAACCTGACAAAGGCGGGTAACCGCCTTGTTATCTATATCTTTCCTAACTGCCCGCATCAGGATTTTGTTTTAAATTGGTAGGATTATTCTGTGTAATGCCTCTGCCAACCCTTTCGGGGATACAGGCGCGAATGTATGCAATGATATATAGTAATGTTCTAATACTATAAAACCTCCAGAAGTGTTGTGATAGGAGAGAATTTAGGTTTCATTGCAAAAAAAATTATACGACTTTATGTTTTTTCTTGTAAAAACACACACACTATTAAAATGTATAGAGCAGACTGACTAACGGTCATAGCTGAACAAGTGTTCATTCGACAATTTATTTATCAAAGTGTTATTTTCAACAACAATTACTAAAGCGTGAGGGGCTCGACTTCAGTAATGTTAAAAATAAATGAAATTTAGTTCACCGTTCAGATTGAAAATAAAAAAGTGTGAAACATTAAGAAACGTCACGGCGATAAAGATTCCGAAGGCGGATCGCTTGCCAAGCTGGCGGTACGATCATATTATTATACTGTTTGTTGTAACAGACTTTCAGTTGTTTTACGCACACGAACAGATATTATTTGAAACTCATTTGTTTCAACACTAACAGACCAACAAATTTTGACTTTGAATTGTTTCAACGCATAAAATCGTTACATCTCAGCATTGCTCAGTCCTCACCTAACAGAATAAGGTAAACAGCGATTCTTCTTATTTTTAAGCGTTCATCCAGTTTTTCGTAACCACCTCCATAACTAAAAAATGCCATGTAATTTCTGGTTTAAAATTTGTTAGATATGTTGTCTATGCCTGTAATCGGTTCTCATGTAAGAACAGATACCTATATTTTTTGAAATGTTCTAGTTGTAATGTGCACTTTTTGGTGTATATTTCATGTATTGTGCATCCTTTTAAAATACAACGCACAAAATTTGGAGACTTTTACAGTATAAGACGAATTTAGAGCCAAACACTCATAAATTCATAATTTGTCTACAAATTATTTTAAAATCACCATAATTTACAATTTAAATCAATATTTAAAATTATACGAAATATGAAGCAGACTATTTCTTCGAATAATTCAAACTTTATTAATGAGAGTCACAAATCAATGTCAATGTAATATTTTAATTAGAATATATTGCTAGTTGTAACTTAATGCTTCTCCGTAGGAACAATGTATGTAACGAAGTGTCATGTGCATAAATTTACTTGCAAACATTTAGTATTTTAGTATTATAATCATCGTAATTTCATTTTTATAAAGTCACTACTGAACATGGGTCTCCCTAATATTTTTCCACGTTGATAGGTCTTGTGCCGCCTGTATCCACCGTTTCCTGCCGCCCTTACCAGGCGTGTGAGACTGTCTTCTACTACGTTTGCTGGTTTGCGGTCGCCATTTAAGAACCTTAATCTCGTCGTTATGTTTTGTTTTGATATAAATGTTTACAGGTCATTATTAATTATAAAACAATAATAATATTATCGTTATTAAGCTGAAGTGCTATAGTTGCGTTAATAAATGCCAATTGCCTATATACCGGGCTCTCACCCAAGGGCCTTTGGTCGCCTTAAAATATGATAGGACCTTTTACCGCTTTCTATTCGCGTATTGGAGCTTAATTTTGTATGAGGTTGTTTTATATTAACCTTGTAGCATTAACATTTTTAATAAATATTCATTAATATTAAAACGCAAAATGATAATAGTCGTATTTTATTATTGTGGAGTTATCCTAATGTGTGTGTGAGTGTTTAATTGTATTTTTAAAGTTGATTGTTGTCTTTAGTTGTTGGAATTAGTTCTTTCTATTGTTTTGATTAAAGTATAGTAAATGAATGATTATAATATTTATTATACTTTAATCTATTAACTGACTCTTTCAAAAATAAGAGCACGGCATTAATTGTCAAAAAAATTACAGCTAATTAAACTGTGCATTTTGTAACTAAACGAAGTAATTAATACATGTATTTAAAAACAAAAAAGTTTTAGGCATTTGATAGACTAAACCTTTTAACTCCTTAAAATCAAACAAAAAATTCAATAGTTTTGTGCTGTTGGTCGCTAAAATAACTTCTTTAAAGTATTTTAATAATAATAATCATTGATTTCAGGAAATAATAAACAAATAGTGTACGAACATCAGAAGTTAGTTTATAACATAAATACCAATTTTAAACTGAGTATAATAATTTAATGATATATTTTAACAAATATTAAACATCATTGTGGTATCCAATGGATACTATTTGTGAAGTAAACTTTCAAAATGCTAAGTCAAACTAAGTCAAAAAAATCTGTTCATTAGCCAAGTCTAAAAACGTTAACGAGAATAAAAACCAGTATGTATAATTCTATTGAATGTAAACCTTATTATGAAGTGACTAACTGTTGATTTTGTAATTATTTTTGCTTATATTTTCGATATATTTCTCATGTTTTCATACTTTAATATTCACCAGATGTCTCTACATGTTTAGGACTACTTATCATTTTTCTTGTGAAATTTTATGTATTGACATAAAATAATATAATGCCTTACCTAACACTATGGCAAGTAGCACCACATTACAAGTGACTTAAAAAAAGAAATATATATTATCTAACAGAAATAATAATGCGGTAGTCGAAAACCAGATTATGCTATTCTTAAGTTTTGAATGGGTTCGATATGTGTCTTGACGACCGATATGGCGTGGTGGCGAGTATACCCGCACTCCACTCCTGAGGTCGTGGGTTCGATTCCCACACAGGACAAATCTTTAGGTGTATAAACATGAACATTTGTTCTGGTCTGGGTGTTTTCCTATGTATATTAAGTATGTATGTACAAAAAAAAAGTATTTATGTATGTTTATCCATTATAACACGAGTTCTTAATTGTAGTTATCTTGTAACTAAATAATTGGTGTAATTGTCACAAATATTTATTTATTCATATTCTTACTCAGATTTAAAAAAAAAAACGCCTGAAAATACTTTTTAGGGCGACTAGCTGATAGATAAACCATTATTGGTTTGCATGCTTTTCCGTATACATCATTATGCAAACTGAACTTATATTATGTAAATTAGAAAAAAAAACTTTATTGAGGTTGTCTTAGCCCTTTTCCAAAGTATGTTTTTCTTAGGCTAATGAATATAATGAAGAGCTCGTAGCTCCGCGGTGCTCGGTGGTCAGAAACGATCACCGAAGTAAACCAGAGTTTACAGAGGTCAGTCCTTGGATGGGTGACCGTTTGTGTGGCATTTGGTATCGAGCGCTTCCGTGCTTCGGAAGGCACGTTAAGCCGTTGGTCCTGGTTATCACTAAATGGTGTAGTCGGTAAGCCATGTTAAAGGCCTAAATGGGCGGCATCAAAAATTCTAACAGCAGGACGCCATACACCTGCCTCCGCCAATCCGCACTGGGTCAGCGTGGTGGAGTATGACCCTATACCCTCGCACCATGGTATGTGAGAGGAGGCTCGTGCTCAGAAGTGGGACGTTAATTGGCTGAGATGGTGAATGAATAAATAAATAATTAAAGACTAGCAGTTTGTCAATTTGCTTTTAGTATAACGAAATTTTTACATCTGAAACTCAGCACTTCAATAAAATAATGCTAGGTTATCTTTGCCTATTATGTAAACTGGTCAATATTTCAATCAACACTGGCAAGATTCTCGTTTCAAGTATTCAGTAATTTTGTAGGTTGTCAATTTGCTTTTAGTATAACGAAATTATTAAATCTAGAAACTCAGCACTTTAATAAAATAACGCTAGGTTTTCTTTGCTTAAGTAAAATGGCCAATATTTCCATCAGTATTGATGGAAATATTGGCTTCTCGGCGAACCGAGTATTAATTCATTATACGATAAAATAAGAAAAATCGATTTACAGCGCCCCTGAAACTCACATACTGATTTATATGTTGCATTGAAGTATGTAATTTACCATTAATGTTACTTTTGCGCGGGTGGAATTCAGAGTAAAAATGACTTATGTTAAAGGTGACATAGTTAAAATACCATTCTAAATTCGCATTAACTCTGTATGGTGAGAGATTTTTTTAAATAATATTATAAATTTCTGGAGTTCTTGTAGAAAACAAAACCTTGTCTATGATCGTAGCCATACATTAAATTGGCCTACGGTTAAAAAAATATCTCGTAGCAAGCTACTTTTTTCCATGCTCCGTAGCTACGAGTGCTACGACACAAACTAGAATTCGATAGTAAAAATAATTAAAATCAGGGTTACAAAATAGAAGAAAGAAATAGTTTATTCATTGTCTACACCTTTTTAGTTCAATTTCTTAACGTTTAAAACATTAAAGTTAACCTCAGTAAGTTTCTTAGTCGTTTTGTGATAGGATCGAAATAAGTATATTATAAAAAAATTAAAAAAAATATTTATAATCTTAATGGTTATATGGAACCTTTTAAACAAGTCTATTTGTCTAGCGCTATTGTCTGTAAATTGCCTTATCAATACATTACCAACCCTCAAATTAATAGATACGTACTAAAATGACAATTGTCTTGAACCTATTGCCAACAATTACCCCTTTGTAGTATTCTAATAATAAAAAAATGGAGATATAGTGTATATCAAATGAGCAATGAAGAACATTCCATTCTCTAGGCAACTTTAGTAGAAACAAATTTAGGTGGTGTCTGCACTTACCACGTAAAGCATTGTAGGCCACAGCAGAACCACTAACATCGCAGATAATTCTATTTTAAAAATAAATACAAACATACATTATGTCGTGTTGTATTACCGTATATTCCTACAGTGAAAGCAAATTTAAATTTTGTTGAAAATTACATGTAGGTTGAAATTTTCGTACAAATAAAATAGTTTGTTAATATGTACTTACTTCAGGCAGTTAATGAATTACATTAATGTATTTTGGCAGAGTGCAAAGAGTCGACGATCGCTTCAAACATTATCCGAATCAGAGATACTTTCCTAAATGTTGTATATTTTACTTTTATCGTAAATTGTGACTTGTGTATCCAATAATTCTAAGTTACTCCTGGTCATTGTTACGTTAAGCCAGGTATACACTAGGGGCAAATGTTCTGCCACTCGTGTCGTCGCCAGACGTCGGGTGAAGTGGTGTGATGTGCCGGACTTCACTCGACATGTCTGGATACATCGCTCGACACGTAGGCATTATTACTATAGTTAATTCGACGATATATGTCGCGGGATTTCGCCAGATACATAAATTCAAATTGCACAACTTCGCTTCGTATATCGTGGAACATTTGTCCCCCAATGTATCCTTGGCTTAAAGGAGAATCAAAAGTTATTTAGGTCTATGTCTTTATATTATTTGGTTTTACTTCTTTATCATAATCGTGTTCAAGGTATAGCGAAACGAATTGGTCACAGACGATCTCCAAAGATCAGACCTTTTTTAGGGAGCGTGTGCGGATTAGCGAGCGGCGATACTCTAGTGGTGACTTCAAATACAGAGGGACTCGGGTTCGAACCCTGGTGTACTTGTAACTTTTGAATTTATGTTCATAATTAGCGCTTGCCCTGTGCCTCGGAAAACACGTTAAGCCGTTGGTTCCGGCATAAGGCAGACGTTATTTAATGTCCTGACAACTAGTTTAACTAAAGAATGATGATTCCCTCTGGGTGACGGAGGTCAGACAGCAGTCGCTCCATGCAACTGTAATTCAGCCATATGGTTAGACCAGTGAGCAGACCCTGGGCCCTAAGCCCAAGTCTAGGACAACCGAGTAAATGCTAGGATATGATTAATGATGCTGATTAAATATATCTAGTAGTATTATTTATTTTCTATTCAATTTGATAATGCATTTTTTTTTAATGGCAAACAATTTTTTTGTTGCTAAATCTTACTATAAAGTATTACCTCTTAACAAATCGTAAAGAAAACGCAGTTTATGATGGTGGCCTTATTTTATTGCTTGTGAAGTTATTTATTGATTCGAAGATAGTACATACATCATAAAGATAAAAACTAAATCATTCAAGGAACCGATAAAAATCGAAGAAAAAATTACATACGTAATTGTTTTGTTACTAATGAATAGTTATACAACACAACACAATATAAATTCGAATGTTTCCTGTCGTCCGCCACATCAAAGTTTTTTTTTCGTATATACTTACCAAAAAGTTTATGTGGTTTCTGTCATTCTACCGTCATAGTGTACTATTATCCTTTTTATCATCTATTAGGCTGCCTTACTATTACTAATTATATAAATCATAATAATATTATGTAGATTTCTTTGCTACTAATCGCTTTTTTAGTTTTTTTAAACGGTTACTAGGTTATGGGCCCAGCACGCTTCGTGCTGTTTGTGGGGTAAACTTTAACTGACTGATCAAAAGAAGTGTAATCTCATTCCAGAGCGATAAAAGTTTTTGAAAGTCTGCTGGACACTGTACTGCTTTTTGGGTGCAGAGTTTTTATTCTTAACTTAACCTTAATAGTTTAATTAACTTATAATTGGCCGTCATTGAAAATGTTTATATGGATGTTATAGTTGCTATCGTCGTCCTGATTCCCACTCAGGCTTATGCCTTTAAGATCTTATTTATATTTTTTGACGATCGTTCGATCTCAATATGTGTTCACTTATTTTTTATAAAAGCTTATGATGCCTTTTCCAATCATACATGGTCACTACTACTACTTGTTTCTGCTTATTAACCAGTTACCCTGTACGAACAATCAAAGCAAAAATTTTGCCAATAACAATTAGGAATTTTAATTATCTCGATTGCTCAGTGGTGCCAAAATCGGCGAATGACCTCCTCTCGCGTGGGTTGGTGTCAGTTAGTCTCTACTGCGATGGAAATTAATGACAGCCGCGTTGATTTTCAAGAATACTTTTTAAGAAGGTCGTCACGTTTTTTTAACACCAGGTTCAATATTTCCATTAAAATTTTAATAATTTTAGATCCCTACTAATACTCTAACTGCGACTTATTAGTTGGTGTTTGATGATGATTTTTATGTTTTCAGGACCAAAATGTCGTGGAACCTTATTTGTTAAACTTTGTGATAATGGTTTTTTGGAGGAGGACCGGATAAACAGTAGCCATGGGTGGTATCCAGTTTTTCTTAGTTTCCCACCCTGTGGTCCCCTTTCCCGTGAGAATATCGGGATAAAAATCCTATGTAGGTGCCAAATTTCATCCAAATCCAAATAAGAGTGGTGCGCATTGTCTTACATAACTTTTCAACTCCTATCATCAGAAGTCCGAAAATATTTCTCATACCATTTAAAATCATAAAATAACATAGATCATTCTTCATAAAAATTCATAAACTAAATCATTTTCAATAAATAAATAAATATTAAAAATTATTATCATTGAAATGCCTGTTTTCCCGAAGGGGTAGGCAGAGGCACGTATTATACGCCCAAATTTCACTGGTTATATTTTTGTCCCACGTAATAGGTGGCTAGCCTATTGCCGCTTACCGGGTACTGTTATGTTCGCCAGAGCTTCGTCTGTTGACCGGCAGGTGCACCACTTGCAGGTGAGGTTGGCTTTGGCTCCTCGGATATTGGTAGGAGCTCCTTACATCCTAATTTTACACTTTGTTTTTACTAATATTTGTTTATACTAATGATTGATACTCATAATCATTGGAATAAATAAATATAACATTCATAGATGTGTTTTATTTAACTATTTGGTTTTCTGAATTCCTTAATCATAAATAATTTTATCCTACAAATAGGTTTGGTTATATTAGATCTGTGCCCCCAACAACGCGCGAGCGCGCCGCGGCAGCGGCCGGCGAAGCGGCAGAAACAATTTTTTGATAGAAAAGTAGACAAGACGCAACGACAGACTATACGTCAAACTTTTAAAACCCTTTTGGTCGAAGGTTCATAGCAATAGATTTAAATAAGCTATTCTGAACAACGACGTTACGAGTTGAAGTATGTTCTTAGTAACAACATTATTAATTAAAACAATATGATCATATAATGTTATGAAGAAAAAGATTTAAAAAAAGTTATAAATTTAAACTGGTTATTAATAGTAAAAGTATTACTAATAAAAAAAATCGCTAACTGTTATGAGCTCCCGTAGTAGTAATAAAATGTATGAAAAAAAATCTTATTATGAAGAGTGATTAGAGTAGGATTTAAAATTTTATGTGAACCAATATGGACCCAAATAAGAGTAACCAGCAAATATTCAAAACTCAGGCAAAGTCACGTGATGGCGTCAACGGCTTGTACTTCCATTAGGTGTTAGGACCGTTATCACTATATTTAATTGTTGCTAAGCCAAATTAGACGCTTTATTGGACGACTTGAAAAATTTTTAACAAAACGCCACACAAACAAAACGCTACACTGGTTTCTCTCACCTAGATTAGAGAAAGAAGAACTAGGTGGACAAGTTAACCCAGTAGACGAAGATTGAAAGACCTGAACTGAGAAGAAAACTGTAAAAACATTTTTACGTCAAAATTTTTAAATATTGTCTTTAAAGCGTCAAAGAAAGACAACATTTGAGATAATTATGCACTTTGAAGTTATGACGAATGGAAATTATTTTCGACATGCAATCATGACTTTTAGAGTTAACGAGATAACATGCTGACGCAAATGCATTTTTTGTTATGATAAAGTCCTATATTGATATGACACATTCTGAAGAATTTTCCAGAGCGGTAATTATTTAGACTTCATTACGTCATAGCATATATTTTAAAGGACTTAACAGTTTTCTTCATATATTTAAGGGGACTTTAAACAGCTTTCGTAACCAAGCGAATTCTACAAAAGGAGTTTTTGATCGACTTTAAAAAGGGAGGCTGTTTTATGTTCGTCAAAATGTTTTTTTTTTTTAATTATTTACATAACTACGGTCATACGTAGTTGAAATTTTGTAAGTGTTATAGCAATATGTTCTTTCTTATTGTAGATGTGTAGTTTTTTGGCACGCAGATTTTCCTGAGAAAGTTTGTTGAATTTCGTTAAATAAGTAAAGATATAGATTGCAACATTACCAGTTACTCTATGGGCAAGAAAGGCCTTACACATTACTGTGTAGGAACACAGTATGATCGGACAAGAGTCTGATGGAAATTAGAGAAATTATTCGGTATTCGCTATGATACATACTCGTATCTAGGGACTAAAGTACCTACGTATCAAAACGGATTCGTACTGCAGATAAAAACTGTATCGTAAGTCACGTTTTGTATCTCGCTTCTCGTCAAAAATTTAAAAGAACTGTAGGACTTTGAAGAAGTTTTCCTCTAAGAATATTATTAAAACTCCTAAATGAAACACAATTTCATGCGACCGTACTCAGCTCACTGGCACAATTTTGTTGAAGGTATATGAGCAATGATCAAACTTGCGATGTGTCATAACGATCGGTACAGAATGAATAGGTTTGCTTTAGATACATAGGTTGTGTCACACTTACTCGTGAATGAATGAAGGAAAATATGATAGGTACTCGAGTCAAAACAAAGTGTATGCTCAGAGTCACGTATACCACATAACCCATTATGATTGTTGGCCAAGGTGCGAAATAAACTTGTAAGGAAAACCGCGAATATATAGAAAATTACTTTTTGTAACTTATACTCGTCGTTGCAGATTCAAAATCTCTTAAGTGTTCCTTTCGTAATTTAAATTATCAAATATTGAAATAGAATATTTTAGTACAATACAATAGTGAGAGAGAATAGAGACTATTTCATTATCTATAATTTTCGACTAAAATTATATATGGATACGACTAGGATAACATTAACTATTTTCAAAAATAGATACTGTTACAAGTACCTACTTGTTACAGAAACCTTACAGTGTAGAAGTAAAAAATTTTTTTTTTTTATAACAAATAAAAAAAAAAAACTGTTCATATTCGGAATCAATAGGATTTATCATCTCAGTCTTTCATCGTTCTTGTAATGGGCCTACTGTCATAAGCCAAAGTGACTGGGATTCGGACCACCAAGACCCAGTGTAAAGTATTGGTAGAGGCGAAGTTTCCTGCTTTTAAAATTTTCAAACCGATAATCCTAATAACTGCCTATGGTGCCTGACTATGGGCCTCATAAGAAAACTCAAAGTCGCGTGCAATGGAGAGAGCTATGCTCGGAGTGTCTCTACGTGATAGAATCAGAAATTAGGAAATCCGTAGGAAAGTTAGAGTGACCGACATAGCGCAGCGAGTTTGCAAGTGGCAGTGGGCGAAGCACATAGCTCCAAGAACCGACAACCAATAGGGCGTTAAGGTCCTTGAATGGCGACCACGAATCAGCAAACGTAGTAGAGGGCGCCTTCCACCCGATGGGCCTATGATCTGGTCAGGGCGGCGAGAAGCCGGTGGATGCAGGCGGCACAAGGTAGACCAACGTGGAAAGCAATTGGGGAGGCGTATGTTCAGCAGTGGACTTCAAATGGCTGAAATTATGATGATGATGAATCCTAATGAAAATTATAAAATGAGTACCACTAACTTAACGACTTTTACATATTGTAATAATCTGAACCGTACAACGACAAAAATACGCTGCCAGTAATAATTATGCAAGTTTTTTATTCTGATGGAATATTAACAGATAGATGGATAAAATTGTCTTATATCTGACATTCTATGAACACAGTTATCGTAGAAATGTTTTCAATCATCATAACTTTCATATTGTGTGTTAATATAGACCAAGGGACATTCAAATTCTAGTTTCCAATATCGATATTGTATAACTATGTACCGTAAAAATATTTATACAAAGTTAAAATAAAAGTATGTTTTACTTACAATATAACATTTATATCTCTCGCTTGCAACATTTGATCGTAAAATAATAATAGTCGTGAGTCGGAACTTTAATTGATTGTAATTCGTTACATTGTTTAAAAAGTATCTAACGTATTAAACGGCACACGTTTTACTGAAGGATCGCTAGTAAATGCCAAAATTACCGCCAAGCGGACTCTGAAGAACTTTTGATCACATTCCACCCTTTTCTTTCCTCTCCCGAACTACGCTTACTGGTCTTAGAAACCACCCTCACATTGTGCCGACTATTAGCACTAAAACCAAGAAATTTGTTAAGTCTTTCTTCTGTAAGACCATTTTACTTTGCAATTCTCTGCCGGCGCTGGTGTTTCCCATATAGTCCAGAGTCTTTAAAACAGGCGTGGAATAGATTTATTCAGGCCTTCAGGGAGTGGTTACACTTGTACTGTGTCTACTGCTTGCCATCAGGAACAATGGCGTCTTAAAGACGTGTCACATTGAAAAAATAATTTAGCGCGTCTCGGGTGCTGATGTACGAGTAGATAATTGCAAAATTTGTTTAGAACTTTTATTTAGATGATTTATCAAAATTAAACAAATTCTATTCTATTATTACATTAAACAAACTAACTCAGTCCGCAAATTCTCCCGTAGATGATCAGTATTAAGGTTTTAGATTTTGAACCCCTTTTTTATTAACATGTAAATTATTTCTAAGAGTAGTAAAAGATTAGACATTAATTGAAAGTAAATTTCCCACTTTATGTGTATTTTTAGTAATTTTATAATAAGGTTAGATTAGCTAGTAACAGTAGAATGATCTTCGTTCAGTTCTCTAATTTTGAAAATATTAATCACAAAATTTATCCTAAGTATAATTTTTTTTTTAAATTAAATCTTTATTGCAGGCTCTAGTAAAGTGGCGTTTTAGATTAAAGTGACTTCCACAGGTGCCTAGGATTAAATCCGAGCTTCAATAAGTGAATTAAAATTTTGATTTTTTTAAATGCAAACGAGGTAATATTTATTTTATTTTTTGTTTCTGCTGTTACGTATATTTTAAACAAGACAATAAAGATGAAAAAGTAGTGAATAAAAGACCTTCATCTGGATAAACAAGCACTGGCGTGATAGAGCCATCCTGGAGCTTTTCCGTGTTGTGTTTCGGCGCAGCGCCCCGGAGCAGCGTGGCCAGTTCGCGCATAGCATCGCACATGCGCAGGAGTCGCGGCGCCGGCGCCGGCGCCACAAAACTGCACGCTCGACCCAAATAACCGCACTACTCAATCCTTACACCAATGCCACAAAGTTTCACACCTTAGTCACCACGTAACGATATTATTTTAGCCAAATTTTACTTCTAAACACAAACTTTTTAATTAAAAATCACAGATCTGAAACTTTTATGTATATAATAAAAAATTAGTTATAAAAATAAGATTAAACACTTTTTATTAATATATAATTTAAAAAAACTTTCATGTAAATTGCTGAAAACGCTCGACAAATTCGTCACGAGTGTCGGAGAGACGCGCTTTCAGTGAGTAGGTGATTTTATATCGGCGGTACAAGGTGGACTGTCTATTCCGGGCTTGAGCGAGCACGTGGGCGTCGCGCCCGCCTTGCCTCGCCGCCTCGCCGCCGACCGTCGATCAATGCACGAGATCCGATACCGCACCGACCACGGCCTTATCAAACGTCATACAAACAAAACAATATCTCTACACAATATATGCTGCGCCCGCTGTGTTGTTAGCGTTAATTTGAGAAAAAATTAATAAAATTAATTACGGTAACCGTTTACGCAGGTTACGCAATGCTCCTTATAGGATGTTACATTTACATAGCCTTTCTCAATCAAAAAACTACTCGACACAGAAACATTTTTTGATCACACCGCGCGCGCATTTTTTTACCAATAAGATACAAATTAAATATGTAATACAAATGGTTAACCGTGCCGTGTGAAAATAGTGCCCACCCCTCTCATCTCTCGGGGAGTCGTAAGAGTCGACGAAGAGAAAATGGGCAGCAGCGTCGTCCTGCGTACTGGCTTGAACTGCGATCACCAATCCGCCTGCCCAGCGTGATAATTATGGGCAAATACCCCCAATAGAATGTAAGTTATTGGTGAGGCCAGCAGTGGACTCATAAGGCGTAAACTGTCTATATATATCGTGATGGATATGATTTTTGTGTTTTTGGATTTATCTTCGCCCGGAATAGGATCTTACGCAATCAAATTGATGAATGAAATGAATGTAAAAAAATTACTATATTTGAAAAATATCATTCCTGCATTTTGTTGGTTTCATCAGAAGCACAGTTACACTATATTACGAAAAGCGCCGCGTGGCCTTACGGCTTACGTATTATTGCGAGATGAAAATACGTTCTTGTATAATATATTTATACATATAAACACATAAATCTATTTTCCCGTGCTTATAGTACAGTCAGCCAGAGGTCAAGCATAACACTTTGACGTGACGTTAAGCATAGCACCTGTCACGAGACCGAACTTACGTCACGTTTCCTCTGACGTCAGCGTTTATGGAATTTTTTGGACACGTCATCTTGAATGGGGAGAGTTGCTATGAAATTATGCTCATATGTCCTTGGTTACATCTTTCTTTTAGTAATATACGACATAAACTTTCTTATATTTTTGTACGAGCAGTTCGCAAGCGTTTGTATTATAAGCCTCCACTTGTGCAAGATGAGTAATGAAGGAAAATAAGCTAAAGTACAAGGAGTGCCATGGCCTCCAGTGAATAGGAAAAGAGGGCTATATTAGGGGTCGCCTTTGCCTCCAGCAGGATGGGAAGGAACCTGTACCGTGTTCCTGGGTAGTCCCGGCTAACAGTAGGAGGTAGAGGAGTGAGACTCTACAGGGACGGTTAATTGCTTAAAATGATAAGAATATACCTATAAAATTAAGTTGTACAGTGGTGGTTTGGTACATTTAAATGTATAAATCAATTCAACTTTGGCAAAGAAGAGCATCTACTATGCTAAATATGAAAATTTATTGAACACCATTAAAATATATTACTTTGTTTGTAGTAATATTCTGTAGGTAGTCACTGACTAAAAAGAAGCATGTAATTACACATTTGTTGGTAATCGATAAAACTTGTACTAAATAGTTTATGAGTTGTTATCTAGTTTAAAAAGGTTTTATTAGATTGTGTAGTAATTTAACCTTACCTATTTGATAGTTCAAGTTATTGAACTTACCTGCGTAAAGGTAATTGACCTTACAAGGACTATGAAAAACCTATTGGACAAAAGCCGAGGGTTCCTAAATGAAACATATAACTCGGGTTAATATTGTTAAGTAATTTTCTCAACAAATTGTAACACTTTCATGATATTTATTAACGATGGAAAAGTGATTTTGTTTGTCATGCTTCCAAGCCTAAGCCACTTTGATGAAGTTTGGTGCAAAGGTTTTTTTATAAAATAAGTAGAAGCCTATGTTCTTCATTTACGTTTATACATATAACTTACATACAAGAAAAGCTTAAAACAACCTCTGCGTAAATAAAAACTTACAAAATAAAAAGAAAAAAATTAGGTAAGCCTGTTAAAGATTTATTTTGCGGCTTCAGACTCCATGCAATGAAAGACATTGACTCCAATTGATTTTGACATTTGTTAAAATAATGAGGTAAGTATGTGTAAAAACAAACATTATTTTGATAATGTTACATTAACTGATATGTTAATATTGGTAAAAAAAGAGTTCTATCTCCCTTTTTTTTTTTCAAATCTTGTGACTGCAGAACACAATTGTTTTAATATTATGTATTTTAATTGTAACTGGCGGGAGAAAAAACCAACCTTGACGATTTTCTTGCCCGTTCTTTTACGATCAAGCTCCCGCCCGCAGTGAATGGGCGCGTTAGTTTATAAGTATGACATTCATAAGAGCTCTATTGAGCCAAACTTGAATAAATGAATTTTTAATTTATTTTTAATTTAATTTAATTTTTTTAATTTAATTTAATTTTTACTTTTAATTTAATTTAATTTTTACTTTTAATTTAATTTAATTTTTACTTTTAATTTAATTTAATTAAATACTTATGCTATGCAAGTGATGGATTAAAAATATCTTTGTAACAATTCCCGCGCTACTATAATTTCCCGAAAAATCGAGAAACTATTCAACACGACACGTGTTTCGCCCTTACACAGGGCATCTTCAGGTAAGATAGGAGCCTCAGAACAACGATGTCTTCACGACCAACGCTGAAACGAGAGGGAATTGTAACAAAGATATTTTTAATCCATCACTTGCTTACAATGGATTTCCGCAAAGTAACGCCAGAATCAATAAATTACTTATGCTATATTAAAGCACTTAGGAGCCCTAGGGAGCTGCGAAATTAGATGATCGGAAACGATTGTCACAGTTAAGCAGTCTTGTATGGGTGACTGTTCTGTTTCAGAAAGCACGTTAAGTCGTTGATGAAATATTCATCCAGCAGGACGCCACAAACCATAAATCTGCCAATCCACACTGGTTCCCCGCTCGTGGAGCATGACCTTAATTATCCGTTAATGGGCTGAGATGATGATTATGATACTATATTAAATTATATAAGGCAAAACAAATGTCAGCAAGCAATATCGTTTTATAGAATATGTGTAAGTCCGAACACGTATTGCAATATTGGCTTTGATTTGTGAGTGGGACAGAGTACAGCAGCATTTACATCCAACTTACCTTCGAAACATATGCGATAGAATTTTAATATATAATTTGTCAACATCTCTGTAGAAAGTCAATTATCAGGTATGGTTCTAAAACAAGATATGTCTATGACGTCAAAGATATAGGGGGGGCGGAACAGCCGAAAATCGCTTCGAGAAAAGATAGTACGGCCGCTCGATAGTATGGATGCTCGAGACTTGGCTGGGGCACCCCCTCGATAACATTCGGGAGAATAAGTCGATCTCTGCTTGGATTTATATGTGTACGTTCAAAAATATAAGCTTCTTAACTTTATGTTTTGAATTCAAGCGATTAATTGCATAATGCTATAAAAAGCTACACACTGATATTATTTTCAACCTCAAGCACACTTAATAATTTTTCTATTAACTTGTGGACGGTATGATGTCTCCTAAATATAATAAAATTTCACGAAATGTCCTATTTGTTTTAGAAAGGAATGGGATTGATGCAATAAAAATCTGCACACTTTTATTATTCCCAAGCTCAAGCACATATACTGTTTATATTAACAGAAGAAAGCTATTATGTCTTTTAAACAACATAATATTTTTCGAGAATACGTTGATTATTTCGAATTTTACCGAAAGATTTGAAGCAACTGGCGATCGTAAAATCTCGGTATCGTGAATCATGTCAGAATTGCAACTTTGACTGTGATGAGCGCTACATTTAGCTCAGGGGTATCAACTCATTATACAATAGTACACTCAACATGCGCCTGTAATAGAACGAGATAAAAAAACTAGCACGTAAGGGAATTTCTTACAAAGCAGAAGTAGAAGGTTGGTTGGACAACAGTAGACTAGTTAAAGTTAGCCGGGGGACGTGAAACAATAGGTATGATATCAGTTCTGACTTGAGTCTTGTTGCAGAAAGTTGGCCTCCCCAATGGATTACATTCTATTGGAGGTATTTGCATATAATCACCACGCTGGGCAGGCGGGTTGGTGATCGCAGTTCAAGCCAGTACGCAGGATGACGCTGCTGCCCATCATCCGGTACCATTTGTCTTCGTCAACTCTTACGACTCCCTGTAAGATGAGGGGGGTGGCACTATTCTAGGCCGGTACTACATGGCATAAAAGAGCCATAGAGCGCGCAAATCGCTTCATGACCAATGTGCAAAGAGGATGATAAGAATATCTTCACTTTTTTTAGCTATTGAGTAAATTATATCTATTCTATATTCAGTACAGTCAAAAATACTTCTGGGTTCTTTTTAAAAACGAAGCGTAACGAGACGGCGCAAACGACAAAATTTACACAGGCTTTATTCTTGCTTTGATTGGTATGTTTTAGCTCGACATTTTAACCCATAATTACCTCTCTAGAAGATGCATTTTCTTAGCTTCGTCGTATTACATTATTATTATTATTCTTAAGTACAAACATATAATCACGCCAATTCCATTTCCCAAAGGGGTAGGCATGAACATCTATGTTGGCCAGAGCCATTATTATTCTTAGCTAACAAAATTCTTTTAGTTGTTTGAGATGTGTGTTGCTATCAATTACTGATGTTTACCGACTTGAGGTTTAGAAGATAATTGGGGGATTAAGTATACAAGTGTAACATTTCACTTCCAAAGTGATTCTTGATTTAATGTAAATATACGTCCTTGTATGTGTCGTCTAAGTAAAGTCATTTCTTTATATAGATATATTGGTAATAACCATCAATATAGCTGCTGAATTCATTTGATTACCTTTACGCAGCCCGACAGGCTTTTAAAACAAAATTATTAGAACATGTATGGAACGATTGTTCCCACACTGTAGTAGTCATGTATGTAGCACATTGTCAATATATTTGTATTGCACCTCTCGTAGCACTTTGGCACTTGTTCGCAATCGCGAATACCACAGGAGTCCTATTACAAGCTACAAAATTAATACTGTCGCTAATTTGTTAACGAACGTGACATTATAGATCTTATTGTAATGTGGCAAAAGTATTTAGTCACATGTACAATGTGTTTTGATTATGTGGAACGGCAAAATAGTCAGCATTACATTAAGAATGTCTTTGAAAGTGCACTGCATATTGTAACCTTGTTTCAGCGTTATGATTGACAATTGGTATTTAAGAAAATAATGAAATGTAAATAATGCTGACGCCTAAAATTTATTTTGCTTTGCTTTCATTAGAAAGGGCAAAAAATAAAGAGCTGTTGGTAAAAACAGAATAACATTGGTCATATTAATACCAGTGTCGCTAAGGCAATTATTGACCTAGCGACATACCTATTTTTAAAAAAAATAATTATTCTTTTTTCTATTTTTTTAGTTTTAAGTGTTGGTGTTTTGTAGTTTTCCTTTTGTTGTTTATTATGTCTTATGTGGTAAATGAACAAATAAATGTTGTGATTACTGAAAAATGGTTATAATAAAAGTATTTTTATAAAAAAAAATCTGGCGGGAGAATAAAACTTGACAAGTTTCTTGCCAGATTCTTGTCTAATCAAGCTCCTACCCTCGTAAATAGGCGCTTCAGTTTTTAAGTTACCGTTCATAGGAGGTTACCGTTCATAGGAGGTTACATTAATTAAAAAGAATTACCTTCAGATAAAAGATACATTTGAAAAGAAACTTTTTATTGGACGAAAATTTACTACTCTTACACCGGACCCGTAAGATGGCAACCGGGATTAGGTACGCTCGGATGATGATAATGTTTTTTTTACTATAAAAATCAACTCGTCCGCGGTAGCCCGAGTAGAAATCCAAATCACACATTATTAACCGGTCCACTGCTCTAAAAACTGAGCTACCGGGGACACGTCTCATAACATGGATATAAATATATAAGATTGTAAATGAAAAAAAATCCAATTGTACAAAAAAACTTATTCTATATATTTCAGATTATATAATTATATTTTTCCTTATTACTTTTTCATTCTATTAAGTGCCGAACACAACGTTCACCAACTGCCTGTAAATCAGTACAATGGAAAACCCCAATAGGTTCAAACTACCCTCGTCATCGCGAGACATTAGTTGTTAAGCCCCTTATAAAAGGTAAAAGCGAAATATATTTACTTATTCAATGTAACGAGGTTCGGTACCCGATAATATAATACATAGTGGTATATGTCTATTTATATTTACAGTATGTAACTAGCCATGCTGATGTCAATTGGTTTAATCATCCCAGTGGCATTCAATAAAGACCCATCATCGAAGAAGTCGTATTAATGTGTGATTGAGGCTATGCAGCTTACAATTTCAGTAACGGAATAAGAAAAATAGAATAATAAAAAGTAGAAGTGCTTGTTACCGTGCGTACTAACAATATAATAATAAAATAATAAATAAATACATATTCTCTTACAATCACACCAATTCTTCAGTTCCAAGATAAGTAAATATCACTAAGAACTTGTGTAATGGATACTAAAGAACGGATAAATATACTTGAATACTTTTTTTTTGTAAATACATACTGAATATACATAGGAAAACACCCAGACCAGAACAAATATTCATGTTCATGCACACAAAGATTTGTCCTGCGTGGGAATCGAACCCACGACCTCTGGAGTGAAGTGCAGGTATACTGACCTCCACGCTAAATCGGTCGTCAATAATAATAATTCTTTATTGATAAAATGTTTAGTTACAACTTGTATAAACAGAAAAAGAGAAATATGGAGCGCTCTTATTGTTTGAACCGCATCCACTGCTTACCATCAGGCACTATGTTGCCACTATGACGAGTCACAATAGTAAAAATATTTCGACGCATAGGTCACACGGGTAAAGCCGCTGATAGAAACTAGTCTTAGTGTTAGTGTATATTACTTCAAGTCGTAAAATGTATTCACGTCCATCAATTAAGATCACGTGGAAGACGCACTGAATTCACATCTGAGCCAAGTCTAACATATTTGTATTTATTAAATAACTACGAGTATAAATATCATCTTACCTCAGTTAATTACTTGTTTGTTTGTATTTCTCGCAATTATTTTCGATTATTATTAAATTGATCCTACTAAGATCCAAGGAGTCCAAGCCAACCTCACCTTGCACCGGCCGATCAACGGACGAGGCTCCGGCAAACATAAAAGTTCTCGCTAAGTGGCAAGAGTCTCGCCATCTACTTGGAACCAAAAATGTTGTAGCGAAAAGTGCGGTACTAGAAAATACATATACGAAAATAACGATAATTGTCTTAAATGAAGGCTATCGATAAGTAGGGATTAAATGCATAAATATTTTATCTTATCAAAATAACAGGAACTGTTTCTAGAACCATTAATCACCACCACTTCTATGAGTCGCGTACGGTCAAGTACTTCCAGTTTACCTACTGGCATCGAAGAAGACTTTTCTTCATAACTATAGCTTTCGCCTGCCTCTCTGCTTGCGTGAAATTTATTTACGTGTTTCAGGGTTCCTCGCTTTAAAATGTAACATCTTTGTTGATGCAGACTTCCTAGCTAAAGTATCTTTGTTAATTTAGGTTAAAAATATCTGAGTACCTACCTAATTTTATGTAAGTTCGTTGAGTGTGATGGAAGAATGAAAGTTTAGAACTTTCACAATTATAATATTACTAGTGGCCGGTACATGAACATGTATGTACCTACCTCTTGAATCACTCTATCTATTAAAAGAAACCGCATCAAAATCTGTTGCGTAGTTAGAGAGAGTTAGAGAGATCTAAGCATACATATATAGCACATATATATACACAGCCAGAGCAAAAGCGACTTAGTTTTATACTATGTAGTGATTAGGATACGATGTAGCACTTTGTATTGTAGAAGTCACGAAGCCACGTCCTCCTTGCTCTAGCAGTGACGAGAGCACAGAACGAGTTATCTACGGTATGCAGGCAATTTGCCTCCGATGCGGTTGAGTATGATATAAATCTCTCACCATATTTTGTTAGAAGCCTCTGCCCGCAATGATTACGCGCGTTAGTTTTTTAAGTTTTTTAAGTTCGTTCATACGAGTTTAATTGAGCGATACTTAAATAAAAATAATACTTTTGACTTTGAAGTGGGACGTAAATAGGTTGATTGTAATGATGATAAAGATGTTAAAGCACGTGTTGAAAGATCTCCACTATATCACCACATGACAACGACAAGAGGCAATAAATATCTATGACTGACTTTAACATGTTTATAATTTTATGGTGATATAGTGGAAGGTCTGTTGTGGGTTTTTCTCCAGATTTATCGGTCTGTCGGGTACTCTAACGGGGGGAATTGCCAGTCAGCCTGTCGTGATTCTAAAGATGGGGAGGAGATTGTCCGCCAGCAGGCTCCCGCTCTATGAAATGGCGCTCCAAGATTTAAGTGACGTTCACAAATACTTCGGAATGAAGCCAAACTTGAATAAATAAATTTAATGCACTCGATATCAAATGCCATAGTTACAGTCATTAATTTGAGGACTTACAAGATCCTCTGATTTATTTCGGTAGTCGATTTCGATAGCATACTTTCTTTTGAATTCTCTTTATACTCGATATTGTAATCCGGTTAACAAAACATTCTACAAAAAGATTATATTGCAGATCCAACCCATACTGTGTTACCAACTACCAGTCTCTGTCGTTTTAATGCATTTTCTCTAGCAGTGAATGTTTGGTGACCGTTTGGGTGGCATTTGACTTAGAGCGCACGCACTTAAAAAAACCCGATAAGCCGCTGGCCCCAGTAATCACTATTTGTGAAAGCCGTTAATTTAACTTAGAAGCTTTATTTGGTTGGTAGTTAGTTTATTTACTAAGAAAACTTAAAAAGGCGGAATAAAATTTAGAACAATTTACTCGTTGAACTAGCATTTCGTTCAATAAGTAGCAATGACAAATTTTTCAGGCACTAGATAAAACGAAAAGGCTTTCTGTGTGTTGTCTTTTTGCATCAATTTTTCATTCTCTTTTCATTCTATTTTCGCTGAAAATTGCATGAGACCAACGTGGGTGTAAGAGGTTATTGCTTATAAAGCGGGGAGGGTGAACAACCCACGCATTTCGCTGAGACATAGTGACGCCTCGGGCCGTCCTCCGCGTCCTTCAAGCGACCTTCACTCACACTCCGAGAGACTTCAATTACCTCGAGTACCGCCCACCGAACTTGAGAAATCACCGACTCTTCAGATATAAAACTTTTCATATAATTTCTGTATAAAAGACAAACTTAGTTGAGCGTAAAGCTGACTACGGCTCATAACATAAACTTTTTGCCAGTAAAAATCCCTTAAAAAACGGTCCAGTTGTTTTAAAGATAAGCTTTAACGTACAGTTTTTTTGTAATTACTTTCATATGCATTCAAAAAAACTCTCATTTCCACAGTAGGAAAAAAATCTTTTAATATCCTCTCGTGTACAATCGTTTACATTAGTTAAGCTCACAAACGCTGTATGTTTCTGAGGAATTGAGCATCCCGCAGACTATTTTCTGCTATTGTATCAGCTTAAGGCATGCTAGCATTGAAAATACCACTAAAGTAACAGTATATCTCATATTAAATCAAGAGGACTTAAGGTAGCCAAGTACGTCAAGTAGAAAATGAGTTGATGATCATTAAATGCTTAAACAAATCTGTAAAGTACCTACATAATCGTAAAAACACGTAGGTAAATCACGTAAGGACTCAAACAAAAAACCGCAACAAAATCAGTATACTCGTTTATGAGCTACGATATCATACCTATAACACCCCTATTTTTCCGGCTGGGGTTAAAAACTATTTATAGAAAAAGTACCTTAGTAAGTAATTTATAGAATAAGTACCCGAACTAAGTTCGAACGGTTTGTCGGTGGGGTTAGAACTTATTTCGATCAGTTTATCGGCGCAGTTCGAACTGGCTTCGAATCCGATATTAATTTAATCAACAGCTTTACATGACTACTCGTGACACACTTTCCTAAACATACATTTTATTTAATTCGCTTTTCTATTATATTCGACCCACGTTTAAAAAGAAGATATTTGAATTATATGCTCATTAATAATAATATAGTTTATTTTGATTATGTACTTAATTGTTACTTAAAAAAACAATTGTAAGCTATTCGGTAACTAGAACAGGTGACCTTTTATATGTCTGACAAATAGTTTTATTATTGTTACAAGAAACGACAGTTTTAGCAAAACGTGACTTTGCTGCATACTTGACGAAATAAGCATAACTAGAAACTCGTATTACAGATAAGCTTATTAAGCATATGTGTCATTGCTTTAAACAACCATTTTACTTGATCGTAGCGTTTAAGTACATCACAAAACTATGCCCCATACCCACTTCATATTCGTACGCAAAATTATGTTTGAAAGTCTTGTCAAAATCCGGTTCATTTCAAAGAGACAAAATTTTTGAATATATTTTAAGTACCGTTTCGTTTGCCAAATCGACAAATACAATTTTTTTCTGTATTTATATTTAAAACTTTTTTAATAATGGTTCTATGGATAAAAGTTGTAGATAACTTTATTCGCAACAAAAAATTTTAAATATTTTTCGTGAGACCTAAAGTAGACTGAACTAGACAAAAAAAAACAGAGAAACCGTAAAAAACACTGGAACAATTTTTCCAAGATAGCGGCCATGAATCATTTGTTGCAAATTAATAGCCTGGATTTAACTTTACACTACACCCCCCCCCCCCCCTTATAAATAAAATTACGTCCTCTGACAAACGCACGCTAAGCCAAGAAAATGCAATATTTGAACGGATTATTAAGGAAGGCATTAATTTACTTGCGTTGAAATGTCCATTAAAAAACAAAGATTAACATTTTAAAATAGAAAAAAATCCTATATTTATTTTAGTGTCGTTAGTTTGTATAATCGATAGTTCTAATGAAATGAAGTACCACGGTAACAGTATAAAAAGTAGCTAGACAGTTTAGGTGCGTCGTATAATTAGACCGAGCGGTCAGTTATTCTGAGATTTCAACGAATGTCATGTGACCCACCACAACACGCCGAAACGCGTAACGCTAATAAATAACCTGACTGAAACATGCGTTTGTAACGAACGCCCTTATTCGATGTGTGTATTCAGTAATTGAGATGAATAATTGCGATATTGCGAGGCTCGTTACTCGGTACACGACTCAATTAACTCTGAACACACATACGCTGTGAAACTAAGTGCTGCTAACATGTATTAGTCATTCAAGCCCTCATTGTGAAGACGTTTATTCATTAACGAACTCTTCCCAAGGCCAGCATCTTCCTCACCGCGAAATATGAACACGTGCTCTAAAAACTGAGTTTTGAACAACTGGGAATGTCATGAGAGTGAAATCAACGTGGAACAATCAATAAACTCGACGCATGCGTCACGACACGCTGCAAATATCTTCGCGAGTGAGAACTGTTAACACTCGAGATGGATGGTCTTCCTGAAGTGTTTTATGAATATCCCTTCAAGTTCATTCACTGGTAACAAGGTCACAGTTTTGTTTATCAGTTCTCGATAAATATGCCCGTAACAAAGGCGAATATATTATGGTGTTTGTCTCTTGACTCTTAACGTCGAGTAATATTATAAATGAGAAACTCTTGTTTGGCCCAAATTTTTTCACGCTTGTTACAAATGTCACAACTTTGACCAATTTTGATATTTCTCAATATCTAAGTATCTCTAATAATATAATTAATTAATATAATATTAATATTAATTAATTATAGTAATATAAGTATCTCTACTTAGAGGTAAAAATAGTAATTATTTTATCTAATTTCGCATTAGTACTGACAACTTATTTATTTATTTCTAATCAAGCGCTCCGAGTGTTCCGTAAGCAAATGTTTATACCGTTGAAAAATTATTGTACCTTCTATTTTTGAGTGTATAAATTAAAATAGTTTGCCATTATTTTTATGAACTGCAAAAAAGTTTTTAAAAGAAAGTAATATAGACTTTGAGATGGAATAACAAATAATAACTAGACACAAAGGCGACTAAAGCATACAGCTTTTGTGATTCATTTCCACTTCTAGTTTTGTTAGTGTTTAAGTTGAAATATAGTAAATTACTTATCTGTGTTGTACAACTTGATAAAAAATATGAAGTTTGCGAATAAGCATGAAAAATTACTTATGATCTTAATGGTTTACATTTATAACAGAGAAATGACCTTAAATAGATAGGACATGAATGGCTTCAAATTATCTTTATTGGTGAATAATGTTAATTTATCTTGTATGGTGCCCTTACTATTTTGTTATCTTCTATCTTATCTAATAATAATCAGGTTTAGCTTGCAATGTCATCGATGGTGGTGAATCATAAAATATGTTCGAATGTGTAATTATAATATTTCTACTCAATGCTGACATAGTAGGTACCTATAGATATTTTTACTATACTATTTTTATTATTGCTAAGTTTTATTTTGGTCATGTATATATGACATTTGGAGCTGTTTTTATCATATATACTTATTAACAGTTTTATACAAGCAAGTCCTTTTAACTTTATAATATGATAGCAATTTTTGATATATAGTCAATAATTTTATTGCATTCAATAGTGAAACTTGGAGAGGCCGGAATCGTTATTGTTATTCACTGTTTAATCGTTGAGCGTACAGGTACGTAGTATCTGACAATCATTAATGACTTGTTCGAGTGTTCGCTGTAAACATTCAGTAAATATCTTTATGACCTTGACCTTTTATATGTCTGACAAATTGGTTTATTATTGTTACAAGCAACGACAGTTTAAGCAAAACGAGACTGCTGCATACTTAACGAAATAAGGACGTACCCTTAACTCATGAGGCGTGCAAAAGCTTGTGACTACGTGGACTCAATGATGGCTAATTAATTATCTCAATCTAAATAGCCCAGCCACTTGGCGTGCTTCTTAATGTAACGCCACAATTATTGTTTGGTATGTACTTTATATACCTATATGTGTACTCGTACATACGCCGTATGTAATGCCGCCGTATATGTATAATGTCGCGTCAAAAGAATTCAGAAGTACGAGTATCAAGACTTTGCGTCCAAACTCAATGTTTATCCAGAATTCAAATATTTTTATGTAGAAATTATAAATTATTTAAAATAAAACTGCTTTGTTTTAACAACGAATATTTCAAATTATAAATATTCAATACTATGCTAGTTATTTACAAGCAAGGAATGTCTTTCTGTATTTAATTATATTATATACAAATGGGAATAAGGTTACCTCTGGCATTACACAGATTTAAACGTCAAGGGGTGTTTACTAAATCCGAAACATGCAAAAACATTCACTTTTACTCCAAACAGAAACATTATGAGGGGTTAAGGAAACAATATCCTTAACACTTCATATTAACCTGATTGTGGTATGTATGATTGGGTTTATAGTAGGTACCTACCCACCTACAGTAAAGAAGGATTTCGACGCCGGAAAATTTTCCGTCCACACATAGAGGTCGACTGGCTCGACTATGCTCCGCCCGATTACGCGCAAATGATTTTGTCCATAGTGGTGACCAGGCGACTTATACAGTCAGCGTGATAAATTTGGTAACATCCAAAGCGCCTTCAATATCGAATCACGTCCCTATTGACAAGAGCGTAAAGGCGTGTTCAGATCTATTATAAATACCAAGTTTATAGAGGTTGAGCGCTCGCAACGCGCTGTAATAAAGACAATGTACTTTAAGGGCATTAGATATCCCACAGATCAAATTTTTCTTGAATGTCGGTTGCTCTCGGTGAGAAAATTATTTCTAAAGCACATAATACTAAAAAAACATAGAGTCTTACCATATGTTGAAAACACAAAAGACAGTAGAAGAAAATATAACGTAACTATAGTTCCTAGAACGAAGACAAAATTTGCTACCATACAGTACAATAGTCTCTCGGCATTCATCTATATATATAAAAGAAAGTCGTGTTAGTTACAGCACTTATAACTCAAGAACGGCAGAACAGATTTGGATGAAAATTGATAGGGAGGTAGCTTAGAGCCAGGAGGCGGACATAGGATACTTTTTATCCCGTTCGACAGCGTTCCCGTGTGACTTGACATGAAACGTCAGTCACTATAAAACGTGATATAACAAAAAAGAATCAGACTTGGAATAACAAAAAGCAAATGACAGCTATGTAATGACGTATGGATGACAATTTGATATTTGTAAGAAAACAATATTCAAACTATTTCTGACTTCTTGGCGGGAATGTGAATATGAGTTTTGAAATAATTTTTTAGGTGAATTGAAGTGAAGTGAAGTTTAATTAATAATGCCGCGAACAAGACTATCGAATCTTTACCGACAAAGCCGTAATGCAAGAAGAATACGAAATACTGGAAATGAAAGGACTGAAGAAGAACAAGAAATTGCACGTGAACATCGCCGCAATAGTATGGCTCGACTTCGTGCTTCTCAATAAATAATAATAAAATAAAAAATGTCGTGTATCACAAAGTACTTAAGTGAAGAGCAACTTTGTACTAAAATACAGAAATAATAATGAATGATTAATGTAGGTATTTAATTTTTTTGTAATTTTTCCAATAAAATAAAAACACAATCTGCTTACTTATTGCCATTAAGGCGGAACAAAGTTCGCCGGGTCAGCTCGTTTAAAATAAAGTTAGTTGTTAAAATTGTGTACTTAAGTGGTTGGAATCGCTTGATTATGAGAAAACACACATACACATAGATAATCAATATAAAAATATTAATACACGTTTACTATAAGATTGTTAATATGTAATATTCTGTAAAGTATATAATTACGCTAATGGAAGAGCGGAGTCCCCTGATACAGGCATTATTTGCTCAAAGGGAGACTCCGGCCACTAATCATTGTAATTATAACTTTTTACTGAAATAAATTATTATTATTATACCTAAATTATTATTATTATATGACCCTTTAGCTGCTACAAACTATTTGACGCTGACTGTACAAGCTTTTCGTTATACCAATGTCCGAGAGCCCGTAGTCACAGTTCAAACAACAGAAACTTAGACGTAAACACATAGCTGACATAAAACATGGAAAAAAATATAAGATCTGTATCATAACGTAAACCTACCGCTTGACCTACAAAGACAAAGCTTTTATTTTTCAAATTCTTGCCCAGTTTTAAATCCCTCGAATGATCCGTGAAGCAATTGAAATCAAAATATGTACATTCTAATTTCAACAGAAGTACTACAGCTAGTGAAGACCATGGCTTAAATGGTTTTGCGTGCAAGAATATCTCAAGATGCAGTAAGCACGTTAAGGGTGAATCCAAACCAGTGCAATTAGAAATATGTGTTTTAGGGTCAGTAATTTTAATATTTTCTTTGAAGATACTATTTGTGATTTGAAATAGATTAACGGCCCTACTTACGCTACTTCAAAAATATCCTGAGCCCATACCAACAGCACGCTTAATTAGAGCAATGACCACTAAGAAACGCTCGCCGTCAATGGAACACAATTCAGGCCTTAATTGTAATTGTCTGCCAAAGACGAATCAGTGTGAATCTGTGACCGAATAATGTCCGATTTATTAGTCGAGTGCGAATTTAAATTAGTACATGTACCTTACATAAAAAAAAAATTGCTTGAATAGAAATCATTGCATACCTACTGCTGCAAATATTGGAAAGGAATTTTTTTGGTGCTATTTCTTTACCGTAATATAGAGATTTATATTATGTGCTTATACTTATTTATTACTTTTTTGTTGAAAAGAAATTCATTTATAATAGATAACGACAACTAATAAGTAGTGTCCGACCGAAACTAGGTTTTAGGGCCGAAACCGATTTTCGGTCACTGTCTTAGTTTCGGCCAAACCTGAAACTTCGGTCAAGTTTTCGTAGAAAAATAAAAAAGACACTTATTATCAGTCAGTTTTTATTTATAAATCACATACTAAATAATTAGTCTGATAAATGTAGTAGTTCTTTTTACTTTTTACCTAATATAATACTTAGGTTAGTACAATAAAAATTCTTTCTTTTTATTATAAAAAATCAAATCATTTCTTAATTTTGGTAATCATGTATGGCACTCTGGTTAATAAACTTCAATCAACAATTAAAGTCAAAAGTCAAAAGTCAAAAATACTTTATTTCATAAACTATTACATAGTACTTGAAAACGTCAAAATTATAAAAAAATAACAAAAACAAATAAAATATAACTATACTAAAATCACGAAGCTTAGATTCACTTGCAACCAAATAATTTAAAAAAACAAAAAACATTTAAGTGCAAGCGAATCTAAGTGCCAGTTCCGAGCCACCGCTCTGTAAGAAGAACTGGCAAGAAACTCACAGGCTATGCTCTTTTAAATTATCGATTGGTTAGTAACAATCTTCATTTGTCTGTGACGCTATACAATGCAACATAATATAACAATATTCATGCTTTAAGTCATTCATATTAGAATAGCCTGTATGAAACGGCGGTTTAATCCCAAGCATTTTTATCAGCCATATAGTCTTTAATAGAATAATATCCCTTTGAAGACAGCTTGCGTTTTATTGTTAATTTAAATTTATTTAGGCTTAATTGCTGTATATTGCTTGGGATTTTATTATAGAATCGCACACATTGACCTTTAAAAGATTTGTTAATTTTTTGGAGCCTAGTGGCAGGTACAACTAGTTTATGCTTATTTCTTGTGTTTAGGTTATGTATATCACTTTTCTTATTCAATTTATCAAAATTTTTGTGTACATATACTAGGTTTTCATAAACAAACTGACCCGCCACTGTCAAAATACCAATTTCTTTAAATTTATCCCTTAGTGAATGTCTACATGGTAGATTATAAATTGCTCGTATGGCCCTCTTCTGCAGTACAAAAATATTTTGAATATCTGCGGCACAACCCCACAGAAGAATACCATACGACATAACACTATGAAAATAGCAATGATAAACAAGCCTAGCTGTTTCAACGTCTGTTAATTGGCGAATTTTCTTTACCGCGTATGCAGCAGAGCTGAGTCTATTCGACAATTCACCAATATGTGGGCCCCACTGTAACTTAGAATCTAACATAACACCCAAAAATTAAACACACCTACATACCTATATGTACAAATTTAGAACAAATATAACACTTGATGTACCTATTACACAAAAGTTATTTCTAAATAACGAAAAAAAATAAGAGCTTCATTAAGCTACAACGATTAATAATTTTAATAGACGAGTAATAACTATCAGTATTCATAAATTAACAACCTAATATTGTAAGCGAGAAATAATAATTTATCAATATTTTCGCCTCGCAAATAGCTTTTTCAATCAGAATAGATCTGAAGATCTATGGATTATTGTTTTATTAAAGAAATGACTTAAATTATGTATTCATAACAATGGAAATTATGCTAATTGCAAATTTAAACTCCCCGATCCGAGATAACACAACAAACTACCGGCGTAAGCTCGCAATGCAAACTAAAAGAAGTTATTGCACGAACACTTAATACCAAACATGCTCGATCGCGGCACGAAGCCTCTTGAACTTAGTTTCGGTTTCGATCTTAGTTTTGGCTCGTTCCGTCCTCCGTGGGTGCCGAAACGGATACCCGTATTTTGACCGAAAATAGACCGAAACCGAGAGTTCGGTCGGACACTATTAATAATGAGCATAAGGTATACTTAGATTAGGTAGATGTTTTCTCTTGTATTGCAATAAAAAAAACCTCTATAATATACCTGATTTTCATATAAAATGAATTAAACACTAAGAATATAACGAGTTTTCGTTCTCATACACAAAAAAACTGCCATGATAGAATCCTAACCGCTCTCGGTCTTCGGCGCTATATGTGCGCTATAATGGGATCTTGACATCAGATACTTTTGAAGTCAAAAAATATGTCACCTAATTTGAAAAACTATTTAATCAACACACCTTGCTTGTATGGTATTTTAGGATTTTTAAATTTTGTTACACTGTAAACTTTCGTTAAATTTTAATCTATTATCGATAGTACTAAGAAACATAAGTAAAAAAAATTAAATGGCGGTCAATAAATAAATCACTAGACACTCGACGAATTGGGTTATTGATTTTATGTACGACACACTTCATACATTCTACATTTATACTGCTACGTTAAATCAATAATGCTCTATTCATTGATTCGATTTCCTTGCCCTGAAAGGCCGTTTGTTCAAAAGTTCAAGTTTAAGGAATTAACCTAGTTATTTATAGTAATGTTCTATTAAGCATTAAAGTGCGCATAGAAAAATACTCTTAAGGATTTCTGACCCAAAAGTGAAACATGCGTGGAAGGTTTATAAAAAAATAAAAATTCGTTTATTTCTATAATTATTTATACCAGTCTGCGCACTTAACGCTGTATATGTGTAAACTTTTAAATTATTATTCCTTGTATATGGTACATAATATTTTTTGACAATTACACCAATAATTTAGTTCCAAGATAAGTATCATTAAGAACTTGTGTCATAGATACTACATAAAGGATAAACGTATATATATACTTTTTTTTGTATATACATATGTAATATATATAGGATTTATCATGTATCGTACATAATAATTATTATTATTATTAAGAAATCAACCTTGGCTTAATTACGAACATCACTGAAATCTAGGAGCGCCGTCTTAGATGTTATTTGTAGCAAAATATAAAGAACTTATATTTTGCTAGAAAAACAGCAGTTCGATGTCCGTACAGTTTGCTATAATAGAAAAGCGAATTCAGTTAATGCAATCAGCTTTTTCATCTACATTTTCTTTCTAAACGTAAAAGCATTTTTTAATACAAAATATATAAGTAAGATGTGAATTATGTATATATTTATATATGTAGACATAGAGGGCAAGTACCACTTTTATTATCATCTAATTATTAATTGATAAAACAGGGAAGATTTATCCCTGGTATTATTTACTTACTTACTTACTTACATACAAAAAAATTTAGGTTGATGCAGTAATTGACTCTACATACTAATGGTCTACATAATGACCGACCAAACAAAGACCATACCTTGTCTAACACTATTGATTGTTAATGAATTATAATAAAAACTAGAGTCATGAGCAATAATTGATATAAATACATTAAAATTACTTTGTAAATGCAAACCTAATTACTTATTTTGGTCAAAATATTTCTAGTTTAAACACAGTTTGTTGATAGGGTAATTTAGAAAAAAAAATTGTACACTAATTGTTTCTTGAATAGTAGAAGTTGTGATAGTTTTTGAAAAAGTGACAATGTTTATATATTTATTGCTCCTGACTGTACCTATTCACTTTTCAGTTAAGCTGAATATTAAAAAAAATGCTTAGTTTCTGTTAAAGTTGAAGGTTAGCCGCTTAAAACGCTTAGGGCGGGTGGTATCTACCCTCCAGAACTTTAGAGGGGGTTTGCACTAACGCGACCCGAGCTTGACCTTGAAGCCCGTGCAAACTAAACTTAATGCATGCTTCTTAACTTAACTCAGATACGCACTGATTTAAGTAGGTATATCTTTTTTAAAACTGAATCGAAAACAACTATAACCTCCTTTCAAATTATTTGAGATTGCCGTTTTAGCATATTGCTCCATTTGTTATGCAGTGTGCGCATAATATTGCACACGTGCAGGCAAAGTCAATTGAAAATATTTGTGTCAATAAGTCTTGATTTATTATTGCATCATGCCATCATAGACTTTTATTTTATATACCTATTTAACGAACGAATCTCTCCATCGAAAACTAAAAATGCTGAAAAAAAGATTCATACTGAATAGGCACTAACAGAAAAGAAAGTACTTATTCAAAAACATTTCAAAAATGCTATTCCTTAAAATGTGATCTATGTCAATGTTTCCATATGAACGAATCGCTTTTACTTTGTAAAAGGCAGAGGTGTAAAATATAAAGTATGCCGTCGTTTAGAAGGACTTTGATCGTATCCACACTAATACTAAAAAGGTTGATATAACATGAGAACTCACCATTACATGCATTCCCAGGCGGCTGTTCATGATGATGCATTGCTCGGAGCACCGTGATGCGTGACAATCGCGCCCTTTCATGTCACAAGAGAGACTGAGCGTGCGGATCGGCACCGGCTGAAACACAGACCAGCCACTACCCAGCTACATAAAACAACAACTAAATTCTGTCACATTCGCTATACATTGCACACAGCACAGGCAAAGCTTTGTGTGAACCAGCTTAGACAGAGCAATGGTCTTCAAACATCGTGAAGTTCTATTACATGCGCGTTTGTCCCCCAGCTATCCTACCTCGTCCCCGCCCGCATGCGCATGCTTAAAGGCCTTTATTCTCCTGAATATGAAACCTAACTCGGCTGACCATAAGAAATATCAACCTGTAGAGAGTCAAGTTTTACCTTACGCCAGTCCCAACTCCGTAAAACGAACCGTTCCCTCGCACTATGCCCAGGGAGAAGGTTCGCTCTACCACTTGTTTTTTATTTCTAAAGAGCTATAAAAGAGCTTACCAGTTGTTTCATAAAACATAAGACTTTTTCATAACTAACAAATTTTTGCTTATGTTAATTGTCATGATAGTCTTTATACGTTTAATTGAAAAAAGTACTGCTTATTTCATTTTGTTATTGCAGCAATTTAGGTGAAATAAGGATGACGAACAAATATTATTGTTTTAGTCCATTAAATTGGTTTGGTTACCACTTACCTAACCTAAAATGGGCTATTGATAATACGAATTTTCAGGAGCAAAATAGTAGGTACACCAACATGACACGCTGGCGGACATGTCCTTCGTGACGATGGATTTTTGCGAGCTTTTATAAGATATTACTACAAATATTTGAAGGTATAATTTATTTGCGTGTAAAATGTACGTTTAATTGGCTAAACTATGCGTTTCGAACTCAAATTCAGAGGGTCTCGGGTTCTTGTGACTTATCAAAGTTATGTGCGTACTTATCGCCTGCTCCATGCATCGGAAAGCACGTTAATCCATTGGTCACGACTGTCATGAACATCTATGGCAGCCTTTATTAGGAAGTTCGTGCATTCCTAGATCCTGACAGATAATAGATTAACCATAGAATAAAATTTCCCTCTGGGTTGCGGAGGTCAGACGGCACTCGCATAACGGAAATTCAGCCAAATCTGGTAAAACCAGTGAGCAGACCCTGAGCCCTAAGCTAAAGTCTTGGTCAACCGGGATAACTCATAAAAGACGATCACGAGATTGCTTTATTTGCTGATGATACGTCTTTAATATTTAAAGTTAAACGTGAACAAAGTGAACTAGACGACGTAAACAATGCGCTTTCTAGAATATTCCACTGGTTTAGTGCAAATAATAATTTACTATTAAATCAAAATAAAACTAAATGTGTCAGGTTCACCTTACCTATTGTAAGGCTAGAGACAAAGAAAAAGAATTAGTAAATGAGACGGATTTTCTGGGTATAACACTAGACTCTAGATTTCAATGGAGGTCTTACATTGGGAAAATTTCGGGCAGAGTAAGTTCTGCAGCCTATGACGTAAAGAGGATCCGACTACAAACAGACGTTTAATAAAACTGTAAGTCTAGTCGCCAGTTACGTCCACAGTGTTATGACATATGGCTTACTACTGTATGGTGATGCTCGAGACATTTAATGCACAAAGATGCACAAAGTGAAACACATAATTTTAACTTATTTCTAATAAGAACAAACTGGCTATGCCGAAGCAAAGGCACCATAAAGTTACAAATTCCTTTGCGGGGATGGTATTCGCATGTAAAATTCGCTTCCAGATAATGTTATTGGTAAATTGTGCCGAGCCACCGCATTTGTCTGTGAAGCTATACAATGCAATATAATATAACATTGACAATATTCATGTTCTAAGTCATTCATATTAGAATAGCCTGTATGAAACGGCAGTTTAATCCCAAGCATTTTTATCTGCCATATAGTTTTTGATAGAATAGTATCCCTTTGAAGAAAGCTTGCGTTTTCTTGTTAATTTAAATTTATTTAGGCTTAATTGCTGTATATTGCTTAGACTTAGGATTTTATTAAAGAGTCGCACACAGTGACAGGAGCCTAGTGGCAGGTACAACTAATTTATGCTTATTCCTTGTGTTTAGGTTATGTATACAGCTTTTCTTACTAAATTGATCAGTATTCTTATGTACATATCCAGGTTTTCATAAACAAATTGACCCGCCACTGTCAAAATACTTTAAACTTTTCTCTTAGTGATAGTGAATGTCCACACGGGAGATTATAAACTGCTTGAATGGCCCTCTTCTGCAGCACAAAGATAATTTGAATATCTGCCGCGAACCCCACAGAAGAATACCATACTACATAACACTATGGAAATAGCTATGATAAACTAGCCTAGTTACAACGTCTGTTAATTGGCGAATTTTCTTTACCGCGAATACTGCAGAGCTGAGTCTACTCGAAAATTCACCAATATGTGGGCCCCACTGCAGCTTAGAGTCTAACGGGTGCCCGACAGAATTCTACGCTTGCGTGTGAAAAAAATGGGGGTCCACAACTCGTTTACGGGGGTGTATAAAAATGTATTAGGTGACCCGACTTGACTACTCCTATGAATATAGTTAACGCAGGTAGAATACCTCCCCCCCGAACAGGTCTCCACCTTGGCGTGGTGGGGGGGTTGAGTACCTCCCGGAGGCCGGGAAAAGGTAACACCCAGAGACCGACGACTCTGGGTGCCGTTAGTACTGACTACCGGGGGGGAAACTAAGAGGGACCTGTGGAGGCCCGCTCAGCAGCGCCAGGAGGGTCTAGGCAGTGGGGGCAGGGGGCCCCTGCTGTCTAACCATGGACTGTGGACTGTGGACATGGACATGAATGTCTAACAATGGTCTTACTGCCGGCAGTCGTGTCTGCCGGTGGTGAGTCCCCCACCCCTTTTCGGTCCCCCCCTTTAGCCGGTAGGCAGTGCGTAAATGCATTTTGTTACCGACGTATGATGTTTGATGCCCTGTATGATGATTTTGAAATTAGATTTGAAGATATTCTGTCCATGGATGATAAACCCATATGATGAAACTGATGTGGAAAATGTGGTACTACAAAAAGAGCTACTCGAGCTTAGCACTAATGAGGAGCGCAAAGTAGCATTCAAAAAAGGTATTAATCAATTTGGCTGCAGGCAAAAATATCCAGCAATGTAGGGAATTGTGGAAAATTTTCTCACTCTCTCCTTCGTCATATCTTGTTGAACCCAGTTTTAATACCGTAACAAACTTGTTGACAAAAAAAGCATAATCAAAGCACAATAAATTGTCTCCTTTTTTTCGAAAACTTTTAACTCATAGTTAATTAAAAAACAGCCGCAGTACTTATTTCGGGTTTTAGAAGTAAGTTAGTAAAATTAAATATAACAGCTGTAGGGGTAGGGGTCCACCGGATTCAAGCGAAATGATTAAAGTGGTCTATGAGAAAAAAAAGTATTTGAACCTTTTATATAAGGTGCATAATTATACTAACTAAAACAGTCTATCATACACATTCGATTGTATTACTTCTCTCCCGAGCACCCGGCATCGCAATAATTTATTCTAAATTCCCTAACTTTTATAACTACAGATTTTTTTTGTTTTATTAAACCCTCAGCGAATAAATCTATCCGATTATGTTGCCACAAATATAATTAAGAATACAATAAACCTGGTGCACCAGAATATTAGAGGAATATTGGGTAAGGAACTAGAAATTGAATTGTTCATGAACGGTAATCATATTGATATTTTTTGCATTACTGCAAATTGATTAAAAGAAACCAGTTCATGTTCAATTTTAATAATCACCAGGTAGGTAGTTCGTTTTGCAGGGAGGGTGCTATACATGGTGGATCATTAATTATAGTAAATAAGAAATTTAGATTCAAGGTGCGCCATGATATAGTAAGCTTCTCAGCTGAACGGATTATTGAAATAGCCTGTATCGAAATGGAGCGGTTTGTTGTATTGAGTGTATACAAACCTCCATCAGCTTCATATCGATACCTTCGATCTCAAAGGACGTAAAGGACATATTATGTTATGTCCTTTACGTCCTTTGAGATCGAAGGTATCGATATGATTTATTTGAAAGAATTATGGATGAAGTGCTGGGAAAAGTTTATAATTCTAACAAAAATGTTATTGTTTGTGGAGATATAAATAAGTTTTTTAGCGACTTTTGGAGTACTTTTCAATCAATATTTACTCCCAGAACGATTCAGGTAAATGATAATGCTGCCTTTAGTGAATGGGCTACATAAAAGTAGAAAGAGACTGTATGAACTGTATGACGAAAGAAATGTTAACAATAGTGAACAATTTCATAATTATGTAAGGAAATATTCTAAAATATTTAGAAAAGCATGTCATACGGCAAAGTCTTGTTATTTAAGCTATAAAATTAAAAATAGTGATGATAAGATTACAATGACATGGAATATTATTAATAGTGAAACGGGAAAAAATAAGAACTATAATAATAAGTTTAAACTCAACATTGATAGCAAGACGCTTACATCTGACTTTAAATTCCTCGCACTACTTAAGCGGAGGCTATTTTAAGAGATAATGTAAACATATGTACAGAAGATTTTATGTTTAATCATGTAACACCCAAAGATATAATTAAGACATTTAATACTCTTAATGTTAAAAAGACTGCAGGCCTCTGGGGCAATTCCATCGTAGTTACCAAGCCTATCTTTGTTTCGGTGGCGCACAGTTTAGCTATAATATTTAATAAATGTATGTAATGTATAGTAAAATCATTCCATTATTTAAATCGGGCAGTACAGCAGCAGACCCAATTAATTTTAGACCTATTTCAGTGCTGCCTACTTTTAGTAAAATTTTTTAAAAACTTATTTACAACGAAATGTTAAGATTTTTTAATAAAAATGAGTTAATGCATTGAAAACAATTTGGATTCACTAAGGGTTGCTCCACAACCGATGCAGGTGTTGAGCTTTTGAAACATATATTTGATGCTTGGGAAGATTCTTTGGACGCTTTAGGTATTTTTTGCGATCTGTCGAAAGCTTTTGACTGTGTTCCTCATGAAACATTGATAAAAAAATTAGATTATTATAGAATAAGAGGCTCCGCATTGGATCTTCCTACTTCTTACTTAAGTAATAGGATTCAGAGGGTTGAAGTTAATGGAAAGCGATCTCAGGGTTCTGTAGTAAAAATGGGGGTACCGCAGGGCTCGATTCTCGGCCCGTTTTTGTTTTTAATTTATATTAATGATTTGCCACATTTGGTAAAGGAAAATCACGAGATAGTATTGTTTGCTGATGATACATCATTATTATTTAAAATAAAGCGATATCAGAACCCAGACGATGTAAACAATGCGATCTCAAAGATGGTGCACTGGTTTGACGTTAACAATTTATTATTAAATGGGGCTAAAACGAAATGCATTAAATTCGTGACGCCTAACGTCAGACAAGTAAACACCACTATTAAAATAAAGGAAGATGAGTTGACCCTTGTGAATACCACCAAATTTTTGGGTGTTATATTAGATTCTAAGCTACAGTGGGGCCCACATATTGGTGAATTGTCGAATAGACTCAGCTCTGCAGCATACGAGGTAAAGAAAATTCGCCAATTAACAGACGTTGAAACAGCTAGGCTTGTTTATCATTGCTATTTTCATAGTGTTATGTCGTATGGTATTTTTCTGTGGGGTTGTGCCGCAGATATTCAAAATATTTTTGTACTGCAGAAGAGGGCCATACGACCAATTTATAATCTACCATGTAGTACCTTGCTGATTGAGTGAAAAAAATTACAAATTTTAATCCAATTGCAATGCAATTTTGTTACTGGAACAATTGTTAACACATAGAAAAGTTTTTACTACTTCTCATAAGAAAACACGTTAATAGAAAACTAAATTCCACGTGGGCAAGATGTTGGTATTGTTTTAATGAACTTAACGTAATTTTATTTTGATACAAACAACGCCATCTACCGAGAAGTAGTGAAACAAAGTAATTAATAATTCTCATTCTATGATTGCCCCCAGCTTGCAGCAGCGTAGATTAGTGTGCTTGAAGTTTCACAGAAGAGTACATTGTAACATACTTAATTTTATCGCAATGTACAAACAACTCATTCTGAATAGGGCCCATTTTAGACCCTTCGTCTTATCTTTTATAACGTAATATTCGGTATCCAGTTGGATGACGCATGAGAAGTACAATGTATTAGTAATCTGTGATAGGTAAATCCAATAAGGAGGGCACGTGACCATTGATGTCTGGTACTTTAGTACTACTTATACTAGTAGGCCGATTCAGTTGGATTAGGTTAATTCACAGAGCAAATAATTTTCTAATGAATCATTCGTTCGTGTTGGCATTCTGAAATTCGGGATTCCCATCCTCTCTTGGAAATCAGTACTACCTATTTTTTCGTTTCTGGAGACCTATCTGGCCCAGGTTAGGGAAACCTTTAGAATAAAAGCTAGATATCGGCTCTCTACAATGAGTCTCTTGATGCTTATGCTGTGTGGTACTGGCCTAGAATAGAGCCACACTCTCTCTTCTCAGCACGGGGAGTCGTAAGATCTTACCAGATGATGGGCAGCAGCGTCATCCTGCGTATTGGCTTGAATCGCGATCACTAATCCGCCTGCCCAGCGTGTGAGTGATGATTATGGCCAAAGAACCCCATTAGAATGTAAGCTATTTCTATAATATATTAAATATAATTACCGACGTCATTTTTTAGATATACTTCGTTTGGATTTTTCCTGTGTCCATATTTTACACCAAAGCCCTTAGTTCCGTGTTTGGTAACGATCACGGAAGTAAAGCGGAATTCTAAGAGGTTATTCGTTGGATTGATCATTTGTGGCAATTAATATTATCACATATGTAGTAGAGGTTAAGCAAAGTTAGAGGCCCTATTAGGGGCTATTCATAAATTACGTCACACGTTAAGGGGGTGGGAGGGGGTTGACGAAATGTGACATGGAGTGACAAGGGGATGGGAGGGATCCTAATTTCGTGACGTCACACTTTAAAATCCAGGTCTTATGAAAATTTTGGAAATGCTGTTTTGATATAATTATTTCTTGCTGTACAATTTCAAAATATGTGACATCACTTTAAGGAGGAGGGAGTCCCACAAGTGTGACCAGCTGTGACAAGGACAGAGGGGGGCCAAAAAATTACGGAATTAGTGACGTAATTTATGGATGACCCCTTAGGCAGCTTGAAACATTATAACAGCAGGGTGCTATGCACCTGCGTATCACGCACTACCTTCTATCAATATAAATATTCATCCTAAGACCATTAAGCATTTATGAGTGAAGATGATAAAAAAAACTATATTCATATATTTTATTTATTAATATAAAATTAAAAGCAACCATTATTACAGCATACATCATAACTATTTTGTTATCTTTATTTATAACTAGCTTTTATTACTTAAGATTTGTAATAGATTATATTATTTATTTAAATAAAGGCATGCGATGTAATTTGACTTAACAAAATAAAGATTCATAATAATATGTATGTCACTCTGATGGTTTCAACTAATTTAGTGGCAAGGCAATAAGTGTACAAAGTAGGTATATTTCTAGACAATCACCTTGAATGCAAAAACCCCACAAATGCTTAGCAGAACCGATATAGTTACCAACTGGAGAATTTTCTTTAAACAATAAAAAGCTGCTTATATGGTGTCATGTCTTACTCACACATAATTATGTATGCATTACATAATAATAAATTTTATATTCTTTGTTCTATATCACTAAAGGTGTTATTGTGACATGATTTCTTTTTTTCATTATCATTGTCTACTTACATCTAACACTTTTTAATTCAAATATATAATAGGTATATACAGAAACATTTATTTATATTAAATAAAGTTCATGCCAACTATATCATTATCTCTCCACAGCTTATCACAATATACATAATTAATATCTGAAGGTTACAGGATACCTATGACAGTAGTAAAAAAAAATACAAAAAATAATTGATTTAAAAAAAATGGTTTTTCAGTTTTAACTCTTTAAAATTGAAATCAAAATGATCATAGTATTCTTTTGTGAAAAAACATTAATATTTTTTTTAGTTATTTACCAGTACTTTGATAAAGTAATATTAAAACAAGACTAGTTATTGAAATTCTTTACAATTTAAAAGCACTCACAATTTGAAAGTACTGGGCATGATAGTACATCATTATAAAAAAAACTATTGAAATTTATACTATTGTATCTACAAAGTAAATGTGTTTCCAGTAGCAACATAAGGAATGGCGCAAAATATTTAACTTATATTGTGTTAGCCAGCAACCACCACATAATACATAATAGAATTTCTATTATACAGAAACCCTGCATTAGACAGTTCATATTATGAAATGACTACTATAAATTAATGAAAAAAATCACAAGAACAATCTTTTACTTTAAGAGTTATCGGATAGCCGTTAACTCTTAAAGTAAATGATACTATAGAGTAGGTTAAGGTCACTGGCAAACTGGAAATGATTGAATTTAAATTATCTAGAAACCAAGCTTGTTGTCAATTATACTGAAAAACATATATGTATCACATTTTCGGAAACATTGAAGATTTTGTTTAAACAATATAAATTGCTTTGATGAATTTATAATCAATAAAGAATCCATATCCTATTATATGTATGTAGGCAAAGTGATGAACATTGAATGAATGGTTCTTTTTGTTACAATTTAATCTACTGATATAAAAAATAAAACCTATTTATCTATTCATCACAATTAAAATTGGATTAGTAATATTTAACAAAAAAAAATATGTAATACAATAAATAACAAACCGCATTGGAATAATATAACAAATTCCTCTAATCGTGTTTTAAAAAATTTTAGGCAAACGTGTTGTACTTTATATTGAAAATCTAAACTTTTTTTAACACATATAAACACGCTATAGTGCATTAATTTTTAATAAATTTACAAACTCCCAATGTGCACAGAAAACAAAACAAACAATGCGTGTGATATCTATTCCTCTATACATTTTTACATGATAATGATATGAAATAAAAGATTACTTACAGAATAATGCTAAATTTCAATACAACTTTATAAAAATGAGAAACTAGTATATTGACAGCATTGGAGTATGTTACTAGGTACCTAGCAGGCACAGTTGTCTCCATCCTTGTTACGGCCATTGTCGTTTGCATTCAGTTTGATGTGATCCGGGAAGTCATTGTACAGCTCTGCTTCTGTCTCTTGTGCAAGAGCGTTGCGAGCAATTGTCTGGAATGCGAGCTCTACATTCACAGCTTCTTTGGCACTTGTTTCATAATAGGGAATATCGTTTTTGCTTTGACACCATAGCTGAGCACGTTTAGCGGAAACTGCACGATTTTCTAGATCGACTTTATTACCTAATATCACGAAGGGAAAGTTTTCAGGGTCGCGTGGCGAAGCTTGAATCAGGAACTCGTCTCTCCAGCTCTCCAAGGACTTGAACGTATTGGGTGCCGTTACGTCAAAAACTAAGACGCAACAATCCGCCCCACGATAGAACGCAACTCCTAACGACTGGAAACGTTCCTGGCCAGCAGTATCCCAAATCTGCATTGTGACAATTCTATCATCGACGATTACCTCTTTTGTGAGAAAATCTGCGCCTATTGTTGCCTTGTACTGGTTGGAAAATTTTTTGTTGACAAACTGATTCATTAAAGACGTTTTCCCAACACCACTGTCTCCAAGTATGATAACTTTTAACAATACCTTTTTCCGGGTCGACATATTTGACGATAATTTATAAATGTAAGCAAAATACAAAATTTAATTACGCTCTTTGTCTTTTTGGAAGTGGGTATCCTTTTTGACGTAAAATGAAACTAATAATGCGTCACCTGTTAAAAGTGTTGCCATATATAAAATTACAGACTATTTACATTAATCAAATTACAGTATGTTGATATGTTCTTTTACAATAAAACTACAGTAAAAAATAAAGCTATTAATTGACAAAAATATAACTCAAATAAATGCAATACACATACACATTATTGACACACAATTCGTTGAGACAAGAGACGTAAGCGGGTTATCTATTAGGTCAAATAAAATGCCTGTTAAACGTGGAGTTCCCCAGGGCTCAATTTTAGGACCCTTGTTATTTATTTTATATAGCGCAGATATATTACAAACTTTACGTCATTGCCATTATCACTTATACGCAGATGACCTCCAATTGTACATATCATTTTTACCTTCTGATGTAAATAAAGCTGTTTATAAATTAAATGAAGACCTAAATAACTTATCGAAATGGTGTGTGAGTAACAATTTAATTTTAAACCCACACAAAACTAAATATTTAACAATCGGTACACGTAATCAAATTCATATTATTACTTCCCATAACCCAATTATTAATTTGAATGAAAATGTGTTAGCTGAAGTAGAAGAAGCTCGAAATCTGGGGGTACTTATGGATAACTCGTTGCGTTTTGAGTCTCACATTATTGAAGTCGCGCGCAGCTGTTTTTATAGGCTTCAAGTACTATACCGTGCGAGGAGCTTTTTAAGTATTGATGCCCGGATAAAACTGTGTGAAGCTCTTATACTTTCAAAGTTTAACTATGCTGATAATGTAATTAGTCCTTGCTTATTAAAAAGGTCCAAAAACTTAATACAACGTGTACAAAATGCTTGCTTACGGTTCTGTTACCCAGTGCCACCTCGTTCACACGTGACTCCATTCATAAATAAAAGCAAATTATTAAAAATGAATGCTCGACTTACTCTGCATTACGCCACTCTATTATTTGGCATAGTTCACAGTCAAAAACCGTCATTTTTACATGAAAAGTTATCATTCTCTCAAAGAATTGTCAGGGGGGCGACGCGACTAATTTTCCCGCAACATAGATCGGCGGCATTTCGAGGTAGCTTTCGTTATGCTGCCTCGAAATGTTGGAACGATTTACCGCCACCTTTGAGGAATTCATGCAGCATTTCAAGCTTTAAATTTAAATATAAAAATATTCTACTTTTTAATCAAGTCCATAGTAATTAGTCGCAGAGCTTTCACTACAAATTTTCTATTCAAATTTTTTACAATTATTTTTTTTTTTATTTTACTAATATTTTACAGTTTTCAGTGTGATGTTGTTTGTCTTTTTGTTTATTATTATTAGTACCGCATATTTAGTTATTATTTTTTGATCCTTATAATTTAAGTTTTAGAGATATTTTGTAAATATTTTATAAGATGTACGTTCCGCACTGCACCCAAAATGGCCCAGCTGAAAACCAGCGCTAGAACACTGGACTAGCATATGCTGAGTTGGGTCATTTTGGTGCATCATATAAACATTTATTAATTGGTTTTAGTTTTAATTTTTAATTGTATGGTGCACCAATAAATATTTTTATTATTATTATTATTATTATTACATTATAAATCATCAAAAATAATCATGTCATCCGGTAATATCGATTATACATTCTGTATCTCGGTAACTATTTATTATTGAGCACTTCACTAATTTGTCATCCTTTTTTGTCGACACTGAACGATTTTATGACTTCATTCACTCATCTTAATCAATCGTAAATTTTCATTCCTTCCTTACGTCAATCAATGCTGATTTCTGTGTGATTCATGAAATTTTAGAAATATTATTTCAATTAGTTTAATAAAAACAACTACGCTTTGCGAAATGCAATGCGATTAGTGTGATGACTGTGATTATATTTATTCTTTAATCATTTAGAAGAAATCAGGTGAGGGTTTTAATCTTACAAGACTGATTGGTATTATCCGTTATGTGACATTGTAACTATGTTGAACTTTCTATGATTTTTTTGTAGAATGGATAATAATTTGAGCCCAAGTGGAAGCCGATCGAGCTCAGTATGCGAGCTTGAAAAAGATTTCAGCGACATGGAAATTATAAAAAGTAGGGCGAACAGACGTAACGTATTGCTTCGAACGCCAGCGCGGAAAGCGAAACGAGTCAGGTTTTTTCGAAATGGTGATAAATTTTATTCCGGAGTAATTATCCCAGTTTTGCCAGAACGGTACAGGTGCGTTATCAATATCATCTCTATGAGATTACTCGTCAATTTTAGATAGTCGCATAGTTCAGGTGAAAAATAATTACATTACTTTCACTTGAATTAGCTACATTATTGTGAAATTGTTTATAGATTTCTACAAATTTTGTATAATTGATTTTATTGCAGATCATTTGATAGTTTAACAACTGATTTGACAAGGGTATTAGTTGATAATGTTACATTACCCAGTGGTGTAAGAGCGATTTACTCTCTGGAGGGTAGAAAAGTGAGTTATATTCAGTGTTTTAATCTAACATATGATAATAAGTGCTGTTAGTAATCAAACAATTTAACTTTCAGATAGGAAAATTAGATGATTTAGAAGATGGGCAATCATATGTGTGTAGTGGTTTTGGTGAGCCTTTCAAGAGGTTGGACTACGAAGCCAGTGCTGTGACTCCCCAATCATTTAGACTAAGTGGGCCTGAATCATTAAATGATAGCTTAAGCCCCTTCCCAGCTCGAGCAAACAATAGGCTGTCCCGATATTTGCAGGTAACTCTTTTTTAGTTAATTTGGATAGCTAATTAGCTAGCAGGAAACTTTGCCCCTCTCATTATGACTTGTTTTAATTTAAATCAAAAATATGACTTTTATAAAATACCATGGTTTCATGTAAAGACTAAGTAAACCACCATTACTAACATATTACAATGTGTCAAACATTAAATCTGTTGCAATTTATACTTAATACAATTGAGAAATTTACAAGTGACATTAAAAAATCTATTATTTTGTGTCTATAAATCGGAAAGTTTAAAATTTACTTCATTCACTTTACAGATACTAATTACTGATAAGACTTCTTTTAAATTACCGCTTTAACTTTTATCTAGTAATTTTAAGAAAATTTTACTGTCTATAATGCAAAATTACATGATGCTTCCAAAATTAATGTCATTAATTAATGGAAAACCAAATGTTTGTACTTTTATGGATGCAAAAGTATCCACAAAAAACTAAATATATATTTTTCAAATTTTAAATTAAAGAATAAATAATTACACACAAATTTTACAACTTTGGGGCCAATCCAGAAATTAGCACTAAAAATTTTAGGCTCGTTTTTTATATTAAGTTGTCACACAAAAGTATAAAATTATGGTAAATTTAACATATAAAATTTTCCTATCATCATTTTATAATTTTTTTTGTTTATATTTTGTATAAAATTATCCTTATACAGAAAGTAAACTAAATTAACCCAACAGAATTATATTCTTCAATTTTGAATATTATGATTAAGAGTGTTTAAAACTTAATAAATTTAGTAATGGTAATTACTACTTTACACAACATAATTTGAGCTAAAAGAAATTATGTACCATCTCTTGCCTAAGGGTGTTGTAGAAAGCAACTCGCATAATACGAATTTCATCTAGAATCAATGTGGCTGAAGGGCCTTCTCACCATTCTACACATTTGATCTAGAGAGATTGTTGCTAAAAGTGAACGTTACTAAATATAATTATGTTATACATACAATCATGACTGTTTTCCTGAAGAGGTATGCAGAGGCATATTATACGCCCACATTTCGGCAATAACATTTTTGGTCCCACTTCATAGGCCGCTTACCGAGAACTTGTATGATTGCTAGAGATATATCTTATAGTTGTAGAGTTGTAGCAATGTTTCTGTCCACCTCTCATGTATGGGCGTGAGATAATGTTCATGTATAAATTATATGCATACTCCTTATTGATGGATTGGAAAGACTATAATTGTCTGCTTTGTGTTTAAATCATGTATTCATAATTAGACACAAAATCTATGATAAGAATCATCAATATATTCATCAGCCAAGAAAGTCCACTGCAAAATGAGGGCCTTCCCTATATAACTCCAATGCAATTTGTATGAAAGTGGCAGGATCATGCTGATATCATCAACGTCATCATCAGCCCAAGGACATTCACTGCTGACCATAGGCCTCCCTCATAAGCTTCCAATGTGAACTATTGCAGGCGTCCTGCATCCAAGGTGATTCTGCTACTTTTATGAGGTTGTCTGTTTATTTTGCAAACACTTCGTTTCCTATCAAAATGGTAGGCATTCCAAAACTTTATAATAAATCTTTTACAATCACACCAATGATTTAGTTCCAATATAAGTATCACTAAGAACTTATGTTATGGATATTAAAGAACGGATAAACATACTTAAATACTTTTTTTTTGTAAATACATACTTAAAATACATAGGGAAACACCCAGACCAGAACAAATATTCATATTCATGCACACCAAGATTTGTCCTGTGTGGGAATCGAACCCACAACCTCTGGAGTGAAGTGCCGGTATACTGACCTCCACGCTATATCGGCCGTCATAATAAAATACTAATACTCACTATTACTTTTTAGACAAATGGTAGTGCTACTACTGGCAACGGGACAGCTAGGATAAGCCCAGCAGGTGACAATGTGGTGCGACCACGAATAGTTACTATAATTAGAAATGGAGTAAAACCTCGTAAGGTAAGATTTTATTGTTAGTAAACCGAATGTTGTAGTAATAAAATACGTTTGTACTTAATACTACACGACATCATAGAGAAGTGTGGTCGATGACTCACGCGTGCGGTTGATGTAATAAAAGCTGGGTGTATGAATGAGCTATTTAGATAAATTACCGTTTGTAAGTGTGAAAGCACTTCGTTCCTTTAGGTCTATGGTAAAGAAAATTAGTTGATAAAGAAGACGAATTATTCGGGAAGCTATAGTTATTCTTGATATTAGCGTTGTTTGATATTTTGGTAATTATATTAGACAACTATTGGTTCTTTTTGAAATAGGTTGACACGGATTATTTTGATTTGACATCTTATAAGCTGAGTTTTATAAATTTATTGTCGAATAAAGTATAACTGACAGATATAATATGATATTTATAATTTATAAACATTCTTTGGTAAATTACTGAGAACATTTTGAAATAGATGTTATTATGTGTCAGCTCCCACTGTCAATTCATTCAAGAACAAGCTAGACAAACACATGCAACCGGTTAAGAGGAACTAGATGCAGATGAATTGGATACAGGCGCAATCAGTTTTCAAACTGCCTGCCTGTTAATTAATAATAATAATAATATATTTTATTTGTTGGATAACTTATGACACGATTACGAAATTATTAGAATAGTTACTTTAATGTGTAAAACTCGAAAATTACTAGTTCCACCAAACCACCAGTGTCGAGGACGCAAGTTTGCTATTGCGCGATCTCCGCCGCTTTTGCGATATTTAGCCAACACTAACTATTGCTTGCCTCATTGCAAATGGTGCAACACCTACGATACTATAGTAAGGTATCTGCGGTACTATGGTATTGCGTTGCTAACTTATATTAATTAAATTTAATACTTAAATGATCTTAGAAAAAAAGTTTTTTTAAAATGTCCCAAACAAAATTTTGATAGACTGTTGAGGTGCCACTAGTGTGGCACTAAAATATCCGGCACAATCGATGATAACTGTTTGCCGTATATTTTATATATATTAAAAAATATTCATAAAATCCCAATCTGAAAACCAGCATCAGAAAATACTCGACGAGTAGGTATTTTGACAGAAAAAAAAAAATACGCAGCTAGTTGGATGTAGATGTGTTATGTGATCCCGGCTCTCTTTCTTATTACCGGGAGTTGCAATAGTCGACGAAGATAAATCTTTCCGAAGTATGGACAGCAGCATCATCTTGCGAACTAGCTTGAACTGCGATCACCAACCCGCCTGCCTGTGGTTATGCGCAAATATCCCCACAAGAATGTAATCTATTGGGAAGCCTAATGTCCAGCAGTTGACTTATAAGGCTGATATGTTGATGATGATGAAAGCTAACTCGCTGATCGATTGCGAGTAGAAGCATCAGTAAAGAAAAATAGGACAAGAAACTCTTTAAGTTTTGTCCTCCCACTTATTTCTAGAAACAGTATAAAAATGAATCAAACACTATATATATATTTTCCCAGGTGTGTAGACTATTATTGAACAAACGCAATAGCCCGACCTTGGAGCATGCCTTAGCAGCAATTACGGATTGCATCAAACTCGATACAGGTTGTGTGCGGAAGGTGTTCACTCAGACGGGAAATGCCGTCATTACGCTTAATCAATTTTTCGAAGATGAAGATGTATTTTTCGCGTACGGCAACGAAAGGTATGTATTCGAACAGCCCATTTAGCTAAGTCCCAAGTAGGTCCTGAGACAATTCTAATAGTGCCAAGTTGATCTAACACTGTAAATATTAGGTCGGGGAAAAAGTCTTTTCGCATAACGTAGGTATAAACTTATTATAAAAATTTTTTGACTGTACTATTTGTGTCTGGCTGGTTTTGGTAACATTAAAAAGATTCCATTATAAAGAAGAAAAAAAAATAAAAAAAAGTTGTTTCCCGCTATTTTTCATTTGTTTTTCTCTCCGTAAAAATGAGTGAATCTAATGAAGAAATTCGATACATTTTAAAATTTTATTATAAAAAAGGCAAAAATGCAACTCAAGCAGTGAAAAAAATTTGTGATGTTTATGGACCTGATGCAGTGTCAGTAAGAGTAGCACAAATTTGGTTCAAACGTTTTCAGTCCGGAAATTTTGATGTTAAAGATGCACCTCGCTCTGGTCGCCCTGTTACGAATAAAATGGACGCCATTTTTGAAAGAGTGGAGCAAAATCGGCATATTAGTAGTTACGATGTAGCTAAAGAACTGGGAATTGACCACAAAACATTTTTGACCCATTTGAAGAAAGCTGGTTATACAAAAAAGCTCGATATTTGGGTGCCACACGAGCTCACTCAAAGAAACTTAATGAACCGTGTACTGATTTGTGATTCATTATTGAGACGTAATGAAACCGAGCCGTTTTTGAAGAGATTGATAACTGGCGATGAAAAGTGGATCACGTACGACAAGAACGTGCGAAAAAGGTCGTGGTCGAAAGTTGGCCAGGCTTCACAGACTGTGGCCAAACCTGGCCTAACACGAAATAAGGTGATGCTGTGTGTATGGTGGGATTGGAAGGGCATTGTTTATTATGAGCTTTTACCGCCCGGCAAGACCATCGATTCTGATCTTTACTGCCAGCAACTGATGAGATTAAAGGAAGCAGTCGAGAGAAAACGGCCGGAATTGATCAACAGGAAGGGTGTGGTCTTTCATCACGATAACGCTAGACCACACACATCTTTAGCCACTCAGCAAAAATTAAGAGAGTTCGACTGGGAGGTCCTAGTGCATCCACCATATAGCCCTGACCTTGCGCCTTCAGATTTTCACCTGTTTCGGTCTCTGCAGAATTCTTTAGGTTCTGTAAGGTTGACCTCAAGAGAGGACTGCCAAAACTATTTGTCCCGTTTTTTTGATCAGAAGTCCCAAAGTTTCTACAGTAACGGGATAATGTCTCTGCCCACAAAATGGCAGAAAGTTATTCAACAAAACGGTACATATATATTGTAAATAAATGTAAATAAACTTTGAAAAAAATGTCTTGACTTTTCATACAAAAATACGAAAAGACTTTTTCCCCAACCTATTATAAACATACATGAGGGAATGACAATAATCTTCCTTTTTTTGTATCGGAATTGCATTATTTTGTAGAATGCACGGTGCATTGCTTTTGCATTGCATGCATTGCTTTGAAAAGTATGTGTATGTATATATGAAGATTCATGTCATTGAGTAATTTTGTTTCAAATTGCAGAATAATATTACTTAATGATACATATTGTGACCACAGGACCGCAATGTTAGAACTTTGCGGCTGAAACCTTTTGTTATGTATACTTAACCTTTTTGCAGAGTCAATCAAGAAGATTTCGAATTGGAATTCGAAGAGAGCAAAGCAGTTTTACAATGTAGAAAGACACCTATCTCAAGAAATTCCAGGTAAGGTTTTGTAGCTGTCTAATTTTAAATTGTAATATTCCGTACATTCTAAACAAAAATTAGAAACACCACATAATGTCGCAGCCATTACTAGGTCATCCTTTGTAAAATAATTGGTGTATAAGGTTTGATACACATATGCCCGTTTCATATTTGTTTGTGATAATAGGCCAGAGTTTTATGGCTCGTAATAAGCTGAGGTGAATGAATGGGTGGGTGAGATACACAAAATACGTAGGTACTTTACCAATTCACGTTCGTTTTCCTTCCAATAGTTTGCAAGTAATATGTTATTAGAATTGGTACTGCACTCTGTCATGCTGCCTTGCTCCCTGCCCAAGCATCTCTTGGGTTACGATAAGAGGCTTCCCCTCAAAAGAGTGAGTGTTTATCGTTGTAAAATTGTACTTTACCTAACATTAGTGCTTCATCGTAGCCCAAATTAAAGAAATAGATATAATCACGCCTGTTTCCCCCAAGGGGTAGGCAGAGGCCATATTATATGCCCACATTTCGCCAATTATTTAGCTGGTCCCACGTTATAGCTGGCGAGCCTATTGCCGCTCACCGGGAACCAAATTAAATAAAGCACTTAACTTGTATAGGAGTGGTCCAAAGCCTCGTATGCCGGTGAAGGCAGGCGGAGGGGCTGCGCGCGCCGCCAGTGAGGCAGGTTCTGGCGACGCGGGCGACGCCACAGCTGTAGCCCCTGCGCCGGCGCTGCCACAGCCGCTGCGGCTCAAGTACTCAGTGGGCAGGATCATTGGTAAATCTTACACATCTTTTTAATGATTAACCTTTCACGCACGAGATAATTACGAGGACCCTTAGATGGTACCCTTATATGTTAATGTTAACCCTTTCACTCCCTTCGGTAGATAATTTCCAGGATGCTAATGTTTAAACTTCCTTCGCAAAAAAAATACATCACAAGCGCTTCTGTGGTTTGAGAGGTTTGAGGTATTTTCAGATTAATATCCTAACATCAACAATAACAGCCAAACCCACTTTACACAATGTTTCAATTGCTTTAGTCGTTTAAGCGCCAAAGAGTCCAATTATAATAAATTCGCAGTTCTGTTTAGGGGCTATCCATAAATTACGTCACAGTTTAAGAGGGATGGAGCAAGTTGACGAAGTGTGACAAGGGGATGGGAGGGATCCAATATTTCATGACGTCACATTTCAAAACACAAGTCCTATGAAAATTTTGTAACTGCTGTTTTGATGTAATTATTTCTTGCTGTTCAATTGCAAAATATGTGACATCACACTAAGGAGGAGGGAGTCTCACAATTGTGACCAGATGTGACAAGGACGGAGGGGGGGGAATTTAATTAAAAAATTATGGAATTCATGTGACGTAATTTATGGATGCCCCTAATTCAATATGTAAAATCATCGCTGTATCCATTGTAATACATAGGTCAACTTAAAATGCACTTGCAGGTGAGGTTGACTTAGGCTTCTAAGATCTTGGTAAAACCCCTATACAGCCAGTTTATTTATAATAGTATTAGAGTGTATAAATATAGGGTGTACAGTTACAGAGACTTACGAAATTAAGCCTTACCTTTACCTTATCTGTTTTGAAAAATTAAATTTCACACATTTATAGAGCAAGATATTTTGCGCTATGATATAAACTATTCCTTAGTTACAAAATAACAATATTATAATATATTTTTTTCTAGGTGATGGTAATTTCGCGGTAGTAAGAATATGCAGAGACAAAAACTCGGGCAAAGAATACGCCTTGAAAGTCATCGATAAAGCGAAATGCAAAGGGAAGGAACATTACGTCGAAGCTGAGGTAAAGTGCTTTTTTTTATACAATCTATAATTTAAGTATTAACCTTTTTATTAAAAATGCCAATAGAGCACTTATTAATGTCAAGATAAGTTCTATAATAATAACTACGCGCCCATTCCTTATGGACAGGTGCTTGAGTGAAGAAGCAGTTTGCAAGAAACTCAACTCTTAAACATTGCAACTCCCAAGACGCATTTTAAATCAGGATGTCAATAATTATGTAATTATAAGTCTGTGAAGACTTTTACTGTTATTACTTAACTTAAAGTTATGGTATACCTTTGTGAATTCATTATTGCGAACTGAATGAACACTCAAGTCCTAACTTTATAATATAGAAATATATTTTGATAAAAAAAATCCTGAGATGATTAATACTGAGATGATCTTTTTTTAAATAAATTGGTGTAATTAAGAGACGTAATTTATTTTACTAATCATCGTTATTATAAGTTGTCAAATTTATACAAAACCTAAAAAACTTTGCTCCTGATTATTTTCATTTATTAGGAAACACTTTGTAAAAGTCTGTTATAGTATTTAGGCGGTTTTTCCACTGTACCTTAGTTCGTATAGATAACCCGGTTGTTACAACACTTATAACTAGCTGGTTTTGCTGTATGCTATAATCAGCCATTCCGTGCTACGGCGCAGTGGGCAAACCGCCTTAGAAAGGGGGGAATTTTAAGCGGGGCGTGAAACGGCACTTTTGCAGGCCTTCATGAGTGGGTGCGCTTTGTACCGTGCTTATTTCATGATATGAAGCGCCTTAATTTTTTTTGACTGCTTCGACTGCTTACTTTCAAGTAGGAATATATTATAGAATATGATTAATGTGTGAGAAATATTTTTATAATTTTCCCTAGGTCCGGGTAATGAGAAAACTCTGCCATCCACGTATCGTGTCCTTAATAGAGGAGCAGGATAGTCCCGAGTGGCTGTTCCTCGTCATGGAACTTGTGAGCGGTAAGTCTTCTTATATTAAATTCATGATAATTAATACTTTTTTGATACTTACAGTCAACAATTACGTTATAAATATGATAAGAAACCTGTCAACTGAATGTCATAAAATATATTTGTTGCGACCAAAATTACTGTTGAATAAATTAATTAATATTTTTTGGACATTTACACAGAGCTTTTAGCCCAAAACTGTGATTATAACTGTTTTTATTTATTTATATACTTTGCCTTCTAGTATGATATATATCATAAACGATAAAGGTGGGCAGATACTAAAAAACCAGATGAAAATCGGCTTAGTAGACAAGGACTTATTCGCAAAATGTCCCTAGGAAGAAAACACGTCTATTTCTAAAATATGACGATATATAAAAGTAAATTATAAAAACTAAATTGCTTTCACTTGGTTATAAAAAAACCGTAACTCCTCCTCCTCCTTACAGCTCCTTATAGAACAGGTGACATTTTGCGAATAAGTCCTTTGTCTACTAAGCCTGAAAATCTTGGACCTCTTGTCTCACTAACTAAAAAAAAAGAAGCGGAAAAAGTTTACTATATTCTTTTGCGCTACTATCGTCTTGTGTGGGCCAGTGTGTAATTAATAAAATCACAATTTCCGTTATGAAGTAACTGATACCGGCCAACCGCAACAGATGGAAAGAGTAACATGAATTATTTACTTCTCGTTAAGTTATTCATTCATTCATTATATAACAGAAGCAAATGCGTTTAACCAAGCATGGGTATTATGCTTATAATATTTATTCATTCGTCGATTCACAATTAATCATGCAACATGCACAATACTATGAAAACTTTATTTATAACTAGCAGCGTTCCGCAGTGTCACCCGCGTGGTCCCCGTTCCCGTGAAAATACAGGGATAAAAAGTATTCTAAGTTATAAACCGTGTGTGTGCCAAATTTCGTCTAAATCCATTCATCAATTCCGGCGTGAAAGAGTAACAAAAATCCATCAAAAACTGTCTATTTATAAAATCAATAGGGAGTGGGGACAATTGTTTAGCATGGAGTGAAAGAAATTGAATCCTAAACGTGGGGCGACTAATTTTGCAAAACTGTTTCAAGGAATAGAAAATAATAATGAAATATTATATTGACATTCATACATTCATTCACGCCTATTTCCTCGAAGGGGTAGGCAGAGGCATATTATACGTCCACATTTCGCCAGTTATAATATTAGTCCCAAGTAGTAGTGGGCGAGCCTATTGCCGCTTATTGGGAAACCTTATGTTCGCCAGAGCCTCGTCCGTTCATCGGCAGGTGCTCTACTTGCAGGTGAGGCTGGCTTGGACGCCTAAGATCTTGATTGGAACCCTATACACCTAATCTTAATGAAATATAATTTGTACGAACATGATAATACCTCCCTCCCTCCAATATTGTAGTGCCCGACAGGTTACATGATTAGTTCTGACTATAGTTCAAGATAGGTTTTCACACTATGGAATGCAATAAAATCACTAAATTGAATTGATTAGACATTCCAATAGAAAACGTTTCCTCCATAGTCAACCCTTCATATCTCTCAATACTGTAGTTATGCCACGCACTTCAAAGACGCGATGATGCAAATAGAACTGACGTATAATCACTCGACTGAAAAGTAATCGCTGTTGTTTGGCAATCGAGTCTGTTTATTTCTTGTCTATAATTATCTCATATCCTCTGACAATTACAATTCGTGTTTTCCTCATATACCATATTAATAATTATAGTGATTCATAGATGATATTATAAACTTTTTGGAATAAATATAGATAAAAATATAGGTATGTTTATTTATTTAAAAACATTGTAATGTATGTGTTAGGCAGGCGCCGATTTTTTTTCTTCTAAATAATGGCTTCGTGCGTTGATCACATTTAGCTAGTGTCAAGTCAAAGATGTTTTAATAAATATAAATCATAGTGAATGGGAATGAGTGGTGATAAAGATGATGAATGGTAAATAAGATGCCCCCTTGAATCCTCATTAAAGATGTTGGACTATACTTACATGGACTTGACAATTTGAAAAGTGATGTTGCACTGTTTTGTTTGATTTACCAACACTCATGTACGTTCACAAACACTTAACGGTTAATAATCCACCGTTATTACACATTTGTACGAAATATCACAAATTTTAGAAAATTAAACATAACTGCAGACATGACACTTCACTTTTCCGCCAAGAAACTTAAAGGTGTTTGTCACCCGAAAATGGTTTTTTATTTTATTGAGACATTGTAAATAATGTCTACAGCCCATAGATTTATAGACCGTGAAAGTGTGACTTTACATGTCTAATAGTGTGTTGGGCATGCATCATGATCTCATTACTTTCTTTTATAATTTATTAACCATATTTACCCTAACGCTTGTAATTTCACGGCACTACGGAAACGATCAAGTTAAGAGAGTTCACTGGGTGGCTATTTGTATAGCATTTTAGATCGAGCGGTTCTGACTTTACGTTAAGTCCGGGTCATTACTAATGTAAAAGTCATTATGCCAAGTTTAAAGGTCCTATTGAGTGACTTGAAAAATCTAATAGCAGGACGTCACACTCTCCGCCGCGTTATGAAATTTGACCTGAATCTCTCACGTCTATTTTTGTGAGAGGAAGCCCGTGGTCAGTAGTGTGACGTTAGGCTCAAAAACTAAATCGGACCAACTTTATTCCGACGAGAAACTAGTGTCGATTTACTTAGGCGTGAGATAATAAAGTACTGAATTTTGGTCTAGCAAATATTATTGCTCGCTCTGTGCCTCGGAAAGCACGTTAGTCCCGGCTGTCATGAACATCTATGGCAATTGCTATTAGGAAGTCAGACACTGGGCCCTGGGCTTAAGTTAGGGGCAGACGGGATAATGAAGTATTCTACGAGTTCACTTTATTTGCGATGTAGAGCAGAAACGCTAATGGACTGAGATATAAATATTTTCTGACAATTACACCAATTATTTAGTTCCAAGATACTACTACTAAGATCATTAAGAACTTGTGTTATGGATACTAAATAACGGATAAACATACATACATACTTTTTTATTTTTGTAAATAAATACTGAATATATATAGAAACACACCCAGACCAGAACAAATATTCATGTTCATGCACACAAAGATTTGTCCTGTGTGGGAATCGAACCCACGACCTTAGGAGCGGAGAGCGGGTATACTCGCCACCACGCCATATCGGTCGTCAAATGAGATGATGTTGATGATTATCCAAAAGTCCTAATCATATGTCATACTAGCAGCGCCCTGCGGTTTTACCCGCGTGGTCCCCGTTCCCGTGGAAATATCGGGATAATGAGTGTCCTACATGTTAGTCCAGGACTGCAGCTATACACGTACAAAGTTTCATCACAATCGCTCCAGTAGTTTTTGCGTGAAAGAGTAACAAACATCCATCCACACATACAAATTTTCACGTTTATAATATTAGTAAGATGGTCAAATATCGGGGTTCGCATGATTTTATAATTAATATCAAAAATTTAACAGCTTTCCCTCATTTAAAACTTATAATCCATTTTTCAATGTATGTATATCGTTTTCTAGGTGGCGACTTGTTTGATAGTATCGCGGCTGCTTGCAAATTCTCTGAGCCCCAGTCACGTTTGCTAATCGGCCATTTAACATCAGCTATTGCCTACCTACACTCGCTTTCTATAGTGCATCGTGACATCAAACCCGAAAACCTATTGGTAAGATACAAATAACAATTATTTATCCATATACATTCTAACTCTACTTACGAATCTTACTATCATCTAATTTATTTATTTGTATATTTCGAATGCTTTCATTATGTCGACTCAAATTTTATGTATAAAGCAATTTAGGCTATGTTTGAATATCATTTTCACAAAATAGGTGTCAATATCAATTAAATCTAACCAAATTACTTAGACAAGCGCAGCAAGAAGTATGCAAGAAATTCAGCAAGGTTCTGCTTCCCAATATGATATTAAGATAAATAAATTATAAACTATAGGCCTCTGTAATGGTTAAAGCTGTTTTTACGAATATTTAGTCGATATAATTCCGAGATTTAGATTTATAGTAGAACAGGTAGGAAGTTGGTGGAAAGAGGTATATGATATACACACATTTCGCGAACTATATTGTTAATCCCATGTAATAGGTGGCGTGCTTATTGCCGATTAACGGGAACTTTCATGATTGCCAGTACCTTGTTCATAGATCTGCAGGTGAGGTTGGCTTGGGCTCCTGAGATCTCGGTTGGATCCTTCCCTATACACCTTAAATACAGTATATATATATATCGCAAAACGCTCTTGGTAATAGAGACGTGTCGATCTATAAACCAGCACGAGATTGAAGACCAGAGACGCTGACTGTACTTAATGCAAAAAAATTGTTCAAAGCAATGATCTTTTTATGTCAGGTGGAAGTGGGTCCGGACGGCAGCATACGAGGTCTAAAGCTGGCTGACTTCGGATTGGCCGTTGAAGTGTTGAGGCCTCTACACGCTGTCTGCGGAACGCCCACATACGTGGCACCAGAGATTCTACTCGAAACTGGTTACGGGTTAAAGGTAAATTAATTCTTCTTTTAACATAACGGAACCTAGAACTGAAGAGCTAAGACAGATAGAACAGTGAACAGTCCACTAGTTTAAATTTTCGTACGATATTCACAAGATTTACTTACCCCAAATTGGTTGTCTCACACGCAAATAATGCTGGTTTAATATGTACGCTAAATGCATTCCTGCCATAATGCATTACTTATCGAAATTGTAAAAAAATATACCTTCAGACCACATAAGCTTTTGACCACAAACCTTCTGGATGGCTTACATTTTATTTGTTTGACAGGACTCAAGCTGTAACCGTCAAGTTTTATTCTTGTCCCTTCTGGAGTTCCTCAGGGCACTCACCTCGAACCTTTACTGTTTAGTTTATTTGTTAATGATGCGGCAAAATTTTGAGATTATTTGCAGATGACACTAAATTGTTTACTGTGATCAGATCTAGACTGTCAGAAACTACAAGAAGATTTAAATCGTCTTAGCTTATATTGTATTAAAAATAAACTTCATCTTAACGTAGTTAAATGTCGTACTATATCATATACACGGAATTTCTATTCCCCCCCCCCCCCCCCCCAATATTATTTGATCATAAACTTCACAATAAAACTTTAATTACCTGTGGTGAGAGATCTTGGGGTTACTTTGGACAGCAAACTAATACTTTCTTCACATGTTGATAAAATTACAACAAAGGCTTACAAGATGTTGGGGTTCATATTCCGTCAAAGTATTGAATTTAAAGATATATGCGTCGACGGCGTGTAATCCCTACACTTGGTTTATATTCAGGCTATAGATAATATACAGAACAAAGTTAGAAAACGAATGAGGTATAAATTCAGTGATTTTCGCAGTGATGACATTGAGCCTCTTTCCGTGCGACGCGAACATAAGGATCAGATATTGTTTCAAACAGAAATTTACTGAGTGTAATATTTCTTAATTGTCCAAGACCAAATCTGCGGTGTTGTAACACTTTAAGTCCTACAATAAGTCGTGCTAGGTACGCGGGAAACCGCTTAAGGAATAAAGCAATGAACATCTACAACTAGAAGAACAGTCACATTGATATCTTTATTTCCAATATCGCTCAATTCGAAAGGAATTTGCCGAACACATAGTCCCATTGATATATGTATTACTTACGTGTATGTAAGTTATTTTATCAAGGTATATATTTAGTATAATTGCCTGAAATACTTACTTCAAAAAATCTATATAAATTGTTATGTTTTCTGTGGAAACTGTTTTGGTAATATGTGTTATTTACTGTTACTTTCGAGTTAAAAACATTCATACATAATATTACGCCTCTTTCCCTTACGGGTAGACAGGCATATTATACGCCCACAAGTCAACAGAGCCTATTCCCGCTTTTCGGGAACTTTTGCTTGCCAGAGTGTGTATTACTTAAATACTGTATATTTTCCCTTGTGATTTAATATAATAATAAAAAAACAACGCCCTAACTACTGAGGATGGGCCTCTCATAAGCCATTTTGAGAGTGATTCAGGTCGTACGAAAAGACACGATTGATTTTCTTCATATTTTATCTGAGATAACTAAAATTGTTATTAGATCGACGTATGGGCAGCAGGCGTGATCCTATACATCCTGTTGTGCGGGTTCCCGCCTTTTTCATCTGCCGACGGTGACCAAGAGAAGTTGTTCGACGCGATATTGTCTGCGCGCCTCGAGTTTCCCGCGCCGCACTGGGAACGTGTTTCAGCCGGAGCGGTGGATTTAGTAGCCAGCATGCTGAGACCACAGCCGGAACTGAGGTTTGCGGCTGAGGATGTGCTGGATCATGCTTGGATGTCGGTGAGTTAATCAACACACTAGCTAGTGCAATGAAATCACTCTGTCATAAGACATCATTTTCGATGCTAACAGCGTTAAGTTTGAAGCGATATTGTCGGCGTGCCTCGAGTTTCTTTCGAAGAACTCAGGTTCGCGGTTGAGGATGTGCTGGACCATGCTTGGATGTCGGTGAGTTTAACACTCGGTGGTGAAAGTTGTTCGTCCCGAGTTTCTTACGCCGCAATGGGAGCGCGGTTCAATTAGTAGATTTAGAAGCCAGCAAGCTGAAACCGCAGCCGGAACTTAGATTCGCAGCAAAGAATGTGCTGAACCGTACTTGGATGACGGTGAGTTGGTCAACACTAGCTAGTGGAAGAAAACCAAGTAAATGTAGTATATGCAAGGAGATTGAGTCTCCTTCAATTTTTAAGTGAGATCAAAGAAAGCCACTTAACGCACAAAAAAAAGGCTTCTAAGTTTATATTGCTATTTTGGATCTTGAAACAGGTCAGTCAATTTGACCTTATACACTAAAATGTTACCGCGATAACTGAATACTGCAAAGATTTTCATAATCATCAAAAATGGATACGACAATAAATTTATACGAGCTCTATGCAATTTATACTAAGTTTGAGAGCTAAGATTTCATTTATTCGTTCCAGGATGACTACGACGAAAGCTGCGACCTTCGTTCATGGTACGACGACGACTCCTCATAGCTGAGCGAGGCGCGCAGTGAGACTGCGTCAGCGCCCACCTGACGACGCGTCAAGCTGCGCTAGATAATGGCCTACTGTAGCCCTATAGCGTCACCCGAAAAGAATGCTACACGGCTAAGAGAAAACAATACACTACACTCCTGACGACGCGTCAAGCTGCGCTTGATGCGGCCTAATGTAGCCCCGTAGCGTCATGTAAAAAGAACGCTACACGGCTGAGGGGAATTAATGTGCTCTACTTAGATATCATAAACGTGCAAACTGAGTCTAGGGAAACTAGTAAGCGATATAGGGAAACCACTTGGACGCAGGTAGCATAAAAACAATTTTGCATTAATTCCTTAACCTTTCCCGCATTCGTCATCTCAGCCAAATGAAGTCCACTGTTAGACATAGGCCTCCCCTATACAGTTTCACAATTGAGTTATCTTGAGCCGCCTGCATCCACCGGCTTCTCGCCGCCTGGACCAGATCATTTGTTCTTCGGGTGGGAGGCTCTATGGTCGTCGGTTCCTCGTGCTATGTGCCCCGCCCACTGTCACTTCAGCTTGCATATTCGCCTCGCTATGTCGGTAAATACAGTTCTACGGATCATCCTACAGATTTCCTCGTTTCTGATTCCATCACGTAGGGACATTCCGAGCGTAGCTCATTACCGGCTATTTGCGATAAATCGACAACTGTTATAGTTAAACACTTCACGAGAGAGCCAAAAGTCCGAAAAAAATTGTTTGTGACTCAGTATGTTTGTAATGTCCCAAGTATAAACAGTTGCATTCCTCCCCTCACCCGTCTCAATTAGACATTAAATAAGCGCAGGTTTACGCCTAACGTTCTTTTTAAATGATCAAGGTATAGGCTTGACATATGTGAATAAGGCTTCATAACTAAGATGACTTTCAAGCAGGACACAGTAAATCTAATATTTTTCTTTGTACAATATTTTGTCCAAATGAATTTTTATAAATTTATATAGAAAAAAAAACAATAAATTAGAATATAAATGCTGTGTGTGTATGATAATGACCAAACTCAAGTTACGACAAAGATAACTGTGTCCGGTTTAGTAACGTTTAGCGCTGTGTTGATCAGCGATTTATGCCTTTTCAATAAACACAAATACCAAATACTATTTAAATAAATAATTTTATTACACTCTTAACTGCATCTATTCAATATTTAAATCCTTATTGTTTTGGCTAATGCTGGTGCAGTATTATTAATTAATTCATTCTATTCGTGTTTTTTTTTCTTAATCATTATTGGACGTAGACTGGTTTGTACTTAGTGTCCGTCCTTTCGGTCTAATAGACTTGAAAAAAATATATATCTAGAAGTTTTTACGGCTGCTCAACTGTAATAATTGTAGTATTATTTTTCTGTATTCCTCAGTCAGTTGTCAGCCAATAAGTACAACCGAATAAAAAAAAGAAGAAAAAGAGATCTCTTGTTTTTTTTTTAAAGATTTTTTGTGTTTTATTCAGAGTTAAATTGAAATCTTAGGTTAAAGAAATTGTAATATTTATAAAGAAATGTTTTTTTTAATTTTATTTACTATAATATTCTGTAATATACGAGTAATATATCTTATTTAATTATTTGAATGAAGAATTCATATTTACATGTAGGGCGCAAGCTTCCTAGATTTTTTGTTTTGTTGTAACATATTATGAGTTGCTTAAATAAGGCATATATTCACCGCTGATGCTTATAGTGTTTAACCATATCAGTTTTCATCATATCAAATGAAATGTTACATCAGTCCAAATAGGTGATACCAGAGATAGTTTTTGGCATGAAGAAATGGTGCTTAATATAAGATTGTTCTAAATAACCACTGTTACCACAATACATTCTGATCTTTAATAAAATCATTTTGAAAAATATTGCGAAAGACGACATATTAATCAAATTTGTAAAAATAGATTTCGTGAGATAGGGTACTCTTATCCATAAACACTATGCAACGTTATAAATCTACGAAAACCGAGAGGGTAATATAAATTTATATAAAATTTCATATTCGTATGGAATTCGTCATCGATTTCCAAATGAATCTACGTTGTACCGTTTTATGTAAGAGCTCATATTTGTAGTTTTATATTCATTATTAAATAAACAATTAAATTCATGAAATAAACATATATGACAGACGTTTAATGTAAGTCATTTCGTAAAAAATATTGGAGTAATTATATTGTCATCAGATTGGTCTATATTAAAAAAATATTTAAGTGCCGATGATGTGAAGATTTTTTGCTAATTATGTAAAAATGTATTTGTGCCAAAATTATTTCATGCAGTTTGGTCATCATTAGAATTTAATTACATATAATTATTAATGTTCCTCTCGAATAACTTATAAATAAATGTTTGACTTTTATAGTTAGTTATAGTACATACATAAAACTGCCAAAGCTATCATCATAATATGCACATCCATTTATTAACTTATTAGTGAATATGATTGAAGTCATAGTTTGATGTATATTCATAAAAATCTAAATAAATATTATTATATATTGAATTAAATAGTTATTATTAAATGTTATTCTCTGATATCGCACACAATGTCCCAAAATTAAACATAGCTTGTACTATCGGTATTAGACAGAGAAAAAAAATACATATACACTTTTTAAAGCAAGAGTATCAATTGCCATATATACAGAAATGTTTGTCTTATCTGGTGTAAAGAGAAACCAAACTCATGACCCCAGGAAAGGGGTGGTAGTATAACAAACAACAACCTTCAAGCCATATTGGACTTAGTAAATGTTGAGTGTATAAAATGATGTAAGCTTTGGCAATTAAGTAGCTGTACATTCAAAATATGCAAATTGCAATTAGACTGATTTACATTCCTAATAGTTTCTGTTAAATAAAATCCTAATAATAAATATCAAAATAATATGCAATAATAATAGAAGTTTAATTACGAAAATTCCAATTATTCAAACAAAAAATTGATCTGATTTTTAAAAAAATTGACTAAATATTGATCATGAAATTAATGGTGTTCATTCCTGGTAATGTATTTTTTTTATAATATAAGACATAATATGTTGATTGACTCAAATTATCGCTTACATACTTATAACATTTTATGAAATAGAGGTTTTACTATAAAATGCTTTTGTTTCATTTGTTAAAATAATGATTTGATTCTGACATAATTAATCAACAGTCTTATAATAAAAGTTTTGAACAAATAATTATTATTAAATAGTTACAACGAAACTGTAATCAACATGTATTACTTGTATAAAAGTGATGTTTTCACCATAATGTTATTCAAATCAAATTGATTGGCTACAAAATTTATACAAAATAGCTGTTTTTATAGCAACTTAATCACATGATCATCCAATTTTGTAATGCATTTAGATGTATGTATGTGCATTTTAATAAATGAAAGCATTCAATAAATTTTATAAATAAATAGCTAGTTTTTTTATTGACAGTTCCAGATCCAGAAAGCGCAACTTATGAGTATGCTTGACGTACGGAAAAGTTATAATTAACAACACTAATAAGTTTTTTTTAGATTGATGGTATTAATTAGGTTCCTGTTGCTCTCAAACCCTTGCTTTCCAACTTCACTTCCATTATAAGCCATCATAAGATGTTGAGTGGAAACTAACTGAGGTCACATAATGATATGATGGTAAAAACTATATGTTTCTCGTTTCATGTGGCCAAATGATTTTCTTTCTTTTTCTTTTTATAAAATCACACACGCTTTTAGTTGCGGAGTCTCATAAGACAGTAAAGAAGCTATAAAAAACAAAAAGAAAACTCATGTAATTTTATTTATTTTAAATAGGTTTATATGAAAATAAAAGAGTGCCAATAAATCAACAAAATATGTTTATCGACCTGACAAAAGTAGTGCTTATGAACTACTAAAGTTTTTACTTTAAGCCTATAAATTTGGCGTCACTACTGCCCCCCTCGCGACTTGTTATGTGTGATATGTGTAGAATACTGGTATCTAAGACTTTTAAACTAATTACATTTTTGCATCAACTTCAGTAATGAAACTGAACAATTTAAATACATTTTATTAATTAAAAAATAAGACATATTTCAATTTATTTATTTATGTATATGTAACAAATGAAATAAATAAAACTTTAATATCTGATGATGAATTAAATAAATCCCTATTTAAGAACATATCCTGTTAATAGAAACCCACTTGCAGCATTCATCATTACTTCTGGATGAGTTCGTTCTGGCAACACCTGGAAAAAATATAAATTTAACTGTAGTACATATTTCTTACAACATTATGTATTTACTCGTATGCCATTGCTGTAAAAAAATTTAATTAATTAAATAGAATAATCAAGCTGCATTTGGATTAGAGATGTTAAAGATGGTGTTTTTGTTAAGTCTGGTACTGAGTCTTGAACTGTTTTATAATTACTGTAAATTAGTTTTACTAATATTAACGTAAATAATTCATACATACTTATTATTTGCACCAAACACAGTTTGTAAAAGTATTGAAGAAAATTGATCTCATTTACAAAATTATTGTTTGAAAATAATTTGTCCTTTGCTTATGTGTAGGCTTAAACCACAATATACTACAGACTCCTACTACAAATGTAAGCTGATTATGATTAACTTATTGTATTAAGTTTTAAAGAATATGTACATAAATTTATTTTGAAGCTAAAAAATATCTTTAACAAACACTTGCTTAATGGAACACTGTCTTAACTTAAAGAGATGATTTTAGGGACATCAAGATCTTGTTATGAGGACTTATTTGTTGAAGCATAACATGCAAAATCAATACATTATTTAATCATGATTTTTGTCCTTAGGACGGTAAAAAATAAAAAGATTATGTTCCAATAAGCCAGCAACATAATTAATTTGTTAAAATGAGAAAAACCAAACAAAAATAAGTATGGTTAATTTGATTTATGCTCACTGCAGTTTGTTATGCAACCAACAACACAGGTTTAAAAAAAACAAGTTTTATTTCCATAACACTTTACCTGATAATTTCTCATCCAGTTGCAAGTTAATTTTAAAGCAGCAACATTGCTTTGGGACCTTAAAGACATATACAGTTGTTGTAGTGGCTCTGCAACGTTATAATATATGACAAAAGGGCGTCCTGGTTTAACAAACTCTATTAGCTGGTTAAATATATTTTTGGGATCTTCTTTGCATGCAATTACCAAAGAATCAGTTTTTTCTTTTAATGCCAAAGATGCTGCTATATTATCAAAATGCCACTTTGGTTTCTTAGGCTCTGGTCTACCATTTTCAGGACTTACAATTTCATCTCTATCCTTATTAGTATTAACATTGTCTTCACCATCTAACTTAGGTAATTTATTCTTAATCTCTATATCTTCTTCTGCTTTCCTCTTTAATGGGTTTTTATCATTGCTAGCATTCTCGTTAGTATTAGTATCACAGCCTTGGTAAAACTGCCTTAGTGCAGAGTAAACATTTACTGATATACATCTGCTTAAGTGCTCCTCTTCAAAATTCATTGCCAACAAAGCTTGTTTCTGTGACATGTTCCCAGGATGCATGTGTATAAGTTTACCTTGAGTTTGTTTCCCAATAGAACTAAGCAAAGCAGCAGCTAACAAACCATTTGACCCTGAGTCATACAAAAGATGATTTCCTTCTGATTGTACATTTGCAAGGGTTATAATTTGTGATAGAGTATCAATACGTATACCTTGAATTTTTCCAGGTTCCAATTTATACATCACCTCAGCAACCATCCTTAGGTTGGGACGAATTATTTGAATATACTCAAAATACTTCTTTTCTTTTTTTCGTAGATACTTCTGCTGTGAAAATTCTGTTTTACTGTGAAAAGTATTTGAGTTTGTTATTAGAGTTTCAACAATTTCAGATGCTTTATTAGAATCTACTTTCAACTCTTCAATTTCTGAAGCCGTTAATTTCTGGGATCGTCCATCATCTATTATGTTACGATTGTCATTTCCACACACTTTAACATCGATTTCATCTTTAAGATTTACAACTTCTTGGGTTAATTCTAAGGTATATTCTTTGTTCCTCTTGCCACCAAACGACATCATTTTAAATATGGAAAAATAAAGACATCCTTCAATTCCTGTTAGGTTTATAACATCACGGCCTACAGTAACAGCTAGGTTAACTTTATTGAACTTTAATAGTTTCCTGTAATTTTGTTTTTGAAGAATTATATAGTCCCCAACACAAATTTTGTTACTTGCCATTTTTATGCAACAAGAAATTTACGTTCAGTACAAATTAGGAACTTTAATTTCTGTCCGTTTGTATATTATATTATCTAATAAGCCACATGTATTTAGGTGGTCCCAATTCAATTATTCCTATATGTTATACTAATATACACAAAATAAACAGGCAAAGTATATGTTTACCACATTAATGTGTAATTCAGATTGATACCGATTTTTTTAGGTTATGAAAACATGACAATGACTTTTAATTTTTGTTTTCGGGAAGGTCTAAGGACATCACCTACACTGTATAGTCTTAAGATTTATTTATTCAGCCAGTACAGCAAAATATTAGTAACTCATGTTCATTCCAGCTTATATCACAGTGGAATTTTTATCAACGCATTTCGATAGGTTAGCCAAAAAGACATAAGGTACTCCACAAGTTAGGCGCTACATTTTTATTTGTTATAAATTTCAATAGAGTTCAAGTCAGTCAAGTTCAAGAGTTCAAATCGATAGAATTAAAATATATATATAACATATATTATGTAAAATAAAATACTGCTGTATGCAGTTTACTTATTCAAGATTAAAATCGATCTTCTTCAATAAAATGAATCGGTGTCACTGTGTAGTCACAACAATTCAGCCAAATCACAGTTGTTGATGGAATAAAATTGGGGGACCACATTAACAGTTCATTTCTGTTACATATATTTCTAAACACTTTTATTATATATTAAAATAACATACAACCATATAAAATAGGCTATGTCATGTCAGAAAGTAATAATAAATAATGATCAGTATGAATTTGGTCACAGTATTGTCTAAGAAATTTATAACTTGTCTAAGAAATTAAAACAATAAATACTTTTAATGTTTATTTGAAATTGTCAATTACTGATTATATAACAAAATTTACAAAAAAATATATTTTACTAGTCATATCACATAAGCACCTTCAAGTACCTATTCCGAAAATATTTTATTTACTAGTTGCATGAGCTGCATCACAGTATTAAAATGAAGTATAATTTTATGTTCAAATCTAGATCAATGAGTAAATATTTCCAATTTACTCATGTATAAAGGCTATAGATACTAGCCTCATTTTACACTTCAAGTAACATTAAGGATTTTATCACTTTCCTAATATTCACTTACCTACTTATATAAGGTTCAGATACACCGCACTACGACAAGCTAGCTCATTAAATATCTTTATAAGAGGAAGGTGAAGATAACCTCATTGATACAAGTAGACTGTATGCTTATATGTATAGTGCTACACTCATAAAGCTATTTCTATCATTTTTCTGATATCACAAATCTTCTCTCTTGGTTTGCCTTTTGGCTTACCTAGTTCAATTTCAAACTTGTTAATCTTTTCCCATCCATTCCAATCCACTATTTGATTGTTATTTTGTGTTATAATTTTTTTTACCTGCTCAAATCCACCTTTGGGTTTTGTATTAGTCAATGTTTCCAAATCTTTACATACAACTTTAGCTACTTGAAAGGCATTTCCCATGGTATGCAAAATGACACCAACTGGCCCAGTACCAAGCCATCCGGCTACATAAAGTTTTGCTAAATCATCAGGACTACTGTCAATGATTAGGCCATTTTCATTCTTTACTGTACCATTAGCAGTAAAAATTAGTTCTTTATCTACTGGAATACTCTTATAACCTATACTTCTAAATGCTAAACTACATTTCAAAATATCAATATTTCCATCTGGTATACATTTTTGTTCTTCCAGCTTATCCCCTGTAAGCTTATTGCAACCTAATTCTATACCAGTCACCTTATTGTCAGAGTCTACTAAAAATTTTCTGGGACTTCTAAAAAATATTGGTTTAAAATATTTATCAGCACTTGAACTATTTTCATGGTCACTTAATGACTTCAACATTAATTCTGTAAGCCGTTTCCTTGGTCTCACTAAATTTGAAACTATATCTGAAACACCTTCAAAGTCGGAATTTCGCCAAACTGTTTTAGTACCCTTAAGTTTCAGTTGCTCTCTTAGTTCTTTTATAGTAAACGCTACTTGCAAGGGCCCCCTTCTACCAACTAAATATAATTCTTTTATTTTAGATTCAGCTAAAGCAGCAAGAGCATATTCTGTTATATCTGTTTTCTTTAATTCGTCTATTGGGTTCAATAAAATTCTAGCAACATCCAAAGCCACATTTCCTTGACCTAAGATAGCAGCAGTATGTCCCGACAGATCAACCTAAAATAAAACAACACATATGACAAAATTAAAACAATATCACCAACACATAAGGCAAATAATTTTCCAAACAAATCTAATTATTATAGCTACATTTAAGTTATACATACTTTTAAGTTAATGTCATTGGGAAATCCATTATACCATCCAACAAACTGTCTTGCGGCAATAATATTCTTTGCATCTTCATTTTCAATTCCTAGTGTTCTATCTTCATCTGCTCCATAAGTCTGTAGGAAAATATTTCAATATAGACATATTATATATCAGCCAACACTGATTGATTGAAAATAATATACTACTGATTAAAATTATTAAAAAAAGATAAATGGAAAACAAAGTACCAGTAACACAGCATCATATTGCTGACGTAGTTGTCTTAAAGTTACATCCTTTCCCAACGTGATATTTCCATAGAAGTTAACATTAGGTTGCTGTGCTACTTTTGTAAATTGGTTTATAACATTTTTAACCTCTGGATGATCTGGCGCTACACCATATCTAAAATATAAATTAATAAAAACATTAGTAATCAGAAAAGCAGTGTTAGATATAGCATGGGTTCTCATTATAAAAATATTACCTGACTAGTCCAAAAGGTACTGGAAGTTTCTCTAATAAATCTATACTGACATTTGAAATGTTTTTATTTATATGCATTGCAGCATAAAAGCCTGCTGTGCCTGCACCAACAATACACACTTTTTTTTCTCTCGGACATGATGATAAGGCTCTCGAAATCAATGAGAAATTAAATTTCATTTTTATTGATCTCCTCACACACACAACCTATTTCCGTAGAACAGTTACATTAACAATGAAGAAACGGTTTGATTATAAAATAGGTTTGTATCTAAATATATTCATTGAGCTTTTAAATTTATACGAAAGCAGACCGATTTTCTAATTCATTATTCAACATATTCTTTAGTCAGCAAGATAATATTATGATAATATTTTTAAAGTTACAGACAGTAGTGTTGGATTGGAATTTGGATATGTTATATAGTTATTTAAATTATGGTGACATGACAGATAGCGATGCGCGATATGTATCGATACAACGGTATACGAACATACATAGGGATATTTTGTGTCGATCGATAATCGTCAATATGATACTTTTGTGTATGTTATAGTCTTTCGTCGGACACTTTTCGATATCGAGTTCACACTTTACTAGTACACTTCGACTAATGTTCTTATTAGTACTACTCAGTACATTAGGTACAGGAATATAGCTGTTAGTGTCTTTTCAAAACGAAACGAGACTCGTCATAAGATCTGAGAGCCGAGCTTAAAACACTAATGTACTAAGTTTATGTTGCTATGGTGGATGTCACTTATTTTGATATTTTCAGAGATATTTAACCGCATTACCAACACATAACATTGGTTGGATAACGACACAATTTTTTCTAAATAAATAAAAAGCACAACTATTCTAGATGTATAAACTCTAAGACGATGAAAGCACTAATATATATATATTAAACGCTTTAAATGCCGCAGGTAAAAAAATATCCCGAACATAATTTCCGCATTTTAACAAAAAATACAGATATTAACTTTATCAGGATGTTGTTGATTATTATGACTCTTACATTTTTTAAATTTCTAAAAGATGATATTTCGGTGTGTCGGGTTTCGGGCTTGTGGAAATTGTTTTTTATGGACTCCAAAACTTACTAATTCAATTTGCTTAGAACATTTTGGGGCTTTATGTTTTATATTACAAGCGAATAAAAAGAGGAGACTAAAGCAGTGCAGCATTGAATTTATAAAAAATGATTTTTATTATTCACTAGATTTGGTTTAAAATTTCGTCCAAACCGTTAAAATTTCGTACGGCGTCGGTAAATTTTTTTAAGAATTGAACCCTATTTATAACCACGAAGTCGTGTTTGTAAGTAGCCTGTCTTTTTCTGTTGCGCAGAGGCTCAGAGTGCTTGAGAGCTTTCGCGCTCAAAAGGCTTTACATCAACGATTATTTAAATCTTTGAGGGCCGTCTTGTACAACCTTTTCATTACATTTATTTTTGCACTTCAGTAATTAATTTTTTAAGTTAAGAGGGACAGAATAATGTTTTAAATAAATTTAGCTTATATTAGAATAATTAGTTACCGTTGTGCAAAGAACAGCACAGTAAATTTGGTCAGGACTCTTTTCTGCAATCATTTTCAGAGCATTACGAGCATTTTTAAACCCTATTAGAGTTGGAGTAAAGCAGAGTTTACAGAGGTCAGTCCTTGGATGGGTGACCGTTTGTGTGGCATTTGATATCGAGCGCTTCCGTGCTTCGGAAGGCACGTTAAGCCGTTGGTCCCGGTTATCACTAAATGTGGTAGTCGTTAAGCCATGTTAGAGGCCTAATGGGCGGCTTTATAAATTCTAACAGCAGGACGCCATACACCTGCCTCCACCAATCCGCACTGGGTCAGCGTGGTGAAGTATGACCCAATACCCTCACACCTTGGTATGTGAGAGGAGGCTCGTGCTCAGTAGTGGGACGTATATGGGCTGACATGAGAGTTGGAGTTGTTCCCATGTGGCCCCCAAAAAAAGAATATGAATTAGAGTTTAGTCAAAAGCGCGTCACGTCTCAAATGTTTTACTTAAAAATTTATACGTTTTGGAGAGTAATAAAATAATGTAAGTGCGAAACATTTTAATTTATAAAATTAGTTGTAATTAGTATAAAAGAGACAGTGACCCACAAACAAACCACTCAAATCCAAAAAGTTGATATTTCTATATTTTTATTCCAGTTGTTTTTTATGTTTTCTGTTCTTTGGAGTGTCATAAATATCGTACTGTTCAAAGAAGTTAAATGGTGCTGGTGGTAAATTAAAAAAAAATTATTTGTTTGTTTCTAAACCATTATTTTTGCGATAAGCGCTAAGGCTGTGATAAATTAAATGAATTTGTGTCATCCCATTAATTGTATGTACTAATACAATTTCTTAATGGAGTTAAAGATTTAAATAAAGATTTAAACCTCGCCAACCTCGGTACACAACGCAATGGTACGCGGCAGAAAGTTTCTTTTCCAACGCATCGTCATAGAAAACACTTTTGTCACTATCAAAATTTATATAATCTGTGACCTAGTCAACTTACCCATTAATGTAGTCTGTAGTGGTGTGGTGCAGGCAGCAAGCAGCTGTTATTTATCTGTTCTGTGGTCTTTAGTCAGGCAAGGAGGCTCCAACAGGCAAGGAAGCACCAACATACATAATAAAAAAGTAAAGTCAAACAGCAGGATTCAGAATTATTCTGATTTCTGACAATTATTTTCACTTTGTGCAAATGGACTGATTTACAAATCTCTAAAAAAATCATTAACAACAACTAATAGAATTAATTATTTAAAGGACTCAAAAGAAATGTCACACGTAACTGAAGCAAAACTTGTGTTCAGTAGATTATTCTCTATAAAAAATGGGTATGTGAATTACACCACATTTAAGTAATTTAAACAAATATTGTAGGAGTTAATCTCTTATGTAAATGAGGCGCACATTTAACGAGTTTTGTTTCTAGGTTCAATCATCTGAGATGGGGATTGAGAAACTTTTCTCAGGATGTGGACAAGTTGTCTCAATCTTTACCTAAAGGTAGTGTCACGGCACTTCCTTCGTTATCAGAACCGATGCCGAATCTCCCACCAGTAATTTACTCCTCACCAACATCTGAAGATGCACACACTGAAGTCACTGTGCTCAGCAATGGCCTAAGAGTTGCATCAGAAAAAAAGTTTGGACAGTTTTGTACTGCTGGGGGTATGCTTGTTTAATTAACATTTCTTTCCATATAAGTAAAAGCATTAAAAAAATGTGGTACGTTATTAGTATAAAATAAAATTTATTTCATTTTAATTTTAGTTGTGATAGACTCTGGACCAAGATATGAGGTATCTTATCCCAATGGCATTTGTCATTTTCTAGAAAAACTTAGTTTTGGGGTAAGTGTTAGTTCTACATTTAAGTTTCTCGACTCTGCATGTAATTCAATAGAATCCTGCTATATAAAATTTATGAATAATTTTAGTCAACACACAAATTTGCAACTCGTGATGTGATGCTGAGAGAATTGGAAAGGCACGGTGGAATATGTGACTGCCAAGGATCTCGCGACACCACAGTTTATGCTACCAGTGCTGATTCTAGAGGATTGGAAGCTGTTACTCAGGTAAGTTTCTTCTTTCGCTTTGCATATTCATAAAACTAAAAAAGACAGTGGAAGTGACCATATTTAACAACATTTTTTCAGACAATACTTTTTTTAAAATTTTGATATAATGTAAATAATCTGAAATCGTACTGACTGTAACTCTAAATAGCTAAACTCAATTTCATTATCTATTTGTATTTTGCATTTCAGGTATTAGCAGAAGTAACTCTGAGGCCACAATTATCAGATGAAGAAATGGAGGCTGCACGACAGGCAGTTGCCTTTGAATTGGAAACTTTATCCATGAGACCTGAGCAGGAGACTATTCTTATGGATATGATTCATGCAGTGAGTATTACTTCTAATCTTGAAATTCTCATATTAAATTTTCAGCTACAATTAGTTTTTTTATTTTCGAAAAACTGTCCATGGCGCACTGTAGATAAAACTTATTTACACGAACTTTAAAACATTTATCAAGATTCCTATTATAAAAATGTAATACTTCTGCAATGTCACATAAGTAAATAGGCAAGCAATTAATAATGTAACTTTATTAATAAAGTAATTACTTTACTTTTGTAATGGAAAGAGCTGGTCTTGGAAACCATACATATACTGTGCAGACTCTCTGCAAGAAGTTGGGCTAGTCGTTCCTCTTTAAGACGTTTTCCAGCTCCAAAAGAAGGGTTAGTCTTTTACTAGGTGATAGATATATGATTCTCAAATAAACAAAAACAATCCTATGAATGATTTCTGTTATACAAAACATATTATTAATATTTCCATTTAATAGATTATATAACCAAGTTATTGTTATGCTGAATTGTACTTTTTTATTTCTAGGCTGCCTACAAAGGAAACACACTCGGGTTACCAAAAATATGTCCACAAGAAAATGTAAACAAGATTGATCGCAACATTATTCTAAAATATTTGAAAAATTATTATACCCCAAGTAGAATGGTTGTGGCTGCTGTTGGGGTAAGGATTATTAAAAATAAGCCTAATATTATTCCTAACCTGCCCTGTCCTTATTTTTATTGTTATACCTTTTATCTGTATGCCTATAACAGAATATGATATGTAATCATTTTGGTTTTATATTTGTGTTTCTTTTTGAAATGGGTATACCCATCATGTAATGTTTCCTTTCTAAATGTAAAAGATGTAAAAAAAAATTAAGGTTTACCACCTTAAGAACACCTTATGGACTTCTTGGCAGGAAGCGTCATGTCTGTAGTTTTGTTTTATTGTGTAATAACGGTTTGTGAACATACATGAGTGCTGGTAAATCAAACAAAGCAGTGCAACATCACTTTTTAAATTCTCTCAAGAAGTCCATGTGAC